>JAWDJD010000007.1:26221250-27578125 GCA_035047305.1 Bradypodion pumilum | reverse complement strand
AGTCGATACCAACTCTTCACGAACCCATGGACCACCGCCCTCCAGGCACCCCTGTCCTCCACCATCCTCCTCAGCCTGCCCAGCCCTGTGCCTACTGCGTCTAAAACACCATCTAGCCATCTCATCTTTGGCCGCCCCTTCTTCTTTTGCCCTCCACCTTCCCCACCATCGGTTCTGGCGAACTGGTGCGAACCTGCTTATGCCCACCACTGGTTATAAGTTACCATGGGGAAGGGAACTAGAGTTCTTGAAAAGCAGTTTTCACTCAGATTCTGCAAGCTACAGTCTACTGTTGCTTGGGACAAGGAGAGATATTTCTTTTGCCCAGTCAGCAAGACACAAAGTGGAGAAAGGCTGGCTGGTGACCCTGGGTGCTATAGTCCAAAAAAGGAACATTTCTAAGGTCTGATAAGATATTATGTGTCATCACATCAGAACTGAATTATAGTGACCGTAATAGGACTTCCAAGATAAGTAAGATATTTAAGGAGTACATTTTCCCGCAGGAAGCTTCCATGGCTGAGCAGGGATTCAAACTCATGCGTACCGAATTCTAGTCCATCATGCTATCTACTACACCACAATGGGTATCTAAGTGCTAAGGGATATATATCCATGTATATAATGCCAGATGCAAATTTTTTGGAGAGGTACAAAGTTCTCTTGTGATTGGTGCCTACATGGGCATAAGTCAAAATCTGCAGACTTTCTTGGGGAAAAGTCCCACTGAATTGAATGGGACTTTTTTCTGCATACACATGCATGCATAGGATTGGCTGAAAAACCTCAAGGCAAGTGGCAGTGGATGTACTCTCACTATTTTATTGTCAATTGCACCACCAACTGCCATTTCATTGATGGCAGAAATATTATTCTGCTCCTTTTCTCTAAGCAAACCACTCAACTCTTTCTTCACAATGTAGCCTCAAGCTTCAAAAATGTACTTTTTTGGACTGCAGCTCCCAGAGTGTACTAGATTCTGGAAATTACAGCTCCAAAGATAACTATTTCAAGCTTTTTCAAAAGCAATGAAATATTGAAACATAAGCCCAGCTTACTCATCTCAGAGAGCACAAGAAGAAATGATACTGACCTGGAAAATGTCACTGGCACATTTTCTGCACAGGTTATGCTGGCAAGGTAAGATCACCACTGGCTTCGCAAACATCTCCAGACATATGGGGCAGATCAACTGCTTCTCCAGATTCTCCAAGGGGTTAGAATCCCGGATGATACTTGGCTGGTAATCCATGGCCTTGCTTGGCACTTCCCAATGATATACTTAGATGCCAAAGACTTTGGCGAACAATGTCTCTCGTGATTGTCTTCTGCTGCAGAAGCTAACTGGGTCCTGGGAAGTGCGCTCTGTCTGCTGGGTCTTCAAGCTAAGCCGTTGGGTTTCTGTGCTTTGTCTGCCTCCTGTCTATTTATAATTTATCTCAGGGTCACATGCACTTCGGCAGCCAGAGTCTGTTGGGAAGAGGGTCGTGTTTCCTAAAAGGTGACATGTTGTCACATGGAAGGGGTGTGAGTAACTGCCCCTCCAGAGAGAGTTGCAAGAGGTCTGTAAACAAGGCCAAGAGGACAATCTGTTCGAAAGGCTGGGAAGTTGATTTCCCTGAGATGTGTATTATTTTTCTCCTTCACTACCTCAGTCTCTTGAGACAAAGATACTGGAGTCCTTGTGTAAACAGTCACACTTTTTTGGAGTTAGGTAAGCAGCACATGTTGCTTTCTCCATCCCTTCTAGTTTACTCAAAGTTTACTAAATGTTTAATCAGTCTGGCCAGGTTATCCTGCTATGGTAATAGAGTAGACCATACTGTCAGCAACTCAACACTGAGTGTCAGGTGGCAGTTAACTAACCTGACCACCCTGAGATCTAACGGCCTTGGGTGCTGAAGTTCACAGGGACGGGTGATGGTCCCCAAGTGGATGAAATCCCACTTGAATCCATCTTGATGGAGGGCAGCAACTTCATCAATACTGGCCTGGGGCCGATGAGGACTTTGTGTGCCAAAAGGGCTCAGGACCAAAAAGTGACTCGCAGAACTGGATCAGTAGTAATGGTGTCACAATGTGATGCAGAAGGCCGATGAAAAGCCACTGCATTATATTCTCAGGCCAATCCATGAGGATAAGGGGGATCCAGTTGACATTGTTTATCTGGACTTTCAGAAGGCTTTTGACAAGGTCCCGCACCAAAGGCTTTTGAATAAACTTGCCAGTCATGGAATAAAGGGACAGGTCTTGTCTTGGATCAGCAACTGGCTAAGGGACAGGAAACAGAGGGTAGCACTAAATGGACACTTCTCCAAGTGGAAGGAAGTAAAGTGTGGGGTCCCCCCTGCTTTTCAACCTCTTCATAAATGATCTATAAGTAGGAGTAAATAGCAAGGTAGCCAAATTTGCTGACAACACTAAATTTATACAGGGTAGTGAAAACTGTGAGAGATTGTGAGGAGCTCCAGAGAGATCTCTTGACACTGGGGGAGTGGGCAAAACAGTGGCAAATGAGCTTAACACTAGTAAGTGCAGAGTGATGCATGTTGGGGCAAAAAAAACCAATTACATTTATAAACCATGCCATAATTCAGGGTAAGACTTCCTATTTTGGAAGCATGGGCTTTGCTGGAGGAGATAGATAAAAGATTGGGCATACATTCCTCAGCTGCTTCCCGATTGACAGGCAACATCCTGGTTTAACATAACAATAGCCACAGATGTTTCCCTGAGTTAAGGTAAACAATAGAGATTAATAGACACAGATGCTGATAGTGCCCAGTGAAACAGATGCTCCTTCTCCTTTGGATTAGAGTAAAACATTAGAGACCCTTGCCTATAGTATAGGGGTGACTTAGAAATGCTTAGCAAGCAGGGCCCCTCTGTAACCAGGGGCGGCAACTACCTCAGGGTCGTTACGCCCACAGGCAGGGTTATAAAAGCTTTTGCCCACCTCATTTTGGAAAAGGACAAAAAGCCATTTGTATCTGGAAAAAATATATAGTAAAGTTCTCACTTGTCATCATATAATTCATTCCATAAAAATAAATCCACACAAAGCCATGAAGATTTATAATACTGAATCTTTGTTTTGTAAATAACTCAAAAAATCTGCTTAAACTTCAGCAAGATATAAGATAACCAAAAACAGATTATTTCTCTTAATATATTGTCGTTGTTATTCTATATAAACGGTCTTTGAAATTCTGAGAATTCTATTCCAGTTCCTTAAATGAGGCTTCAAAATTACTATTGTGAGGAGTCGTAGCTCTCAATCAATTCTTCCATACTCCCGACGTCTATCCGGTTCATTAGACATTTCAATTATATTTCATCAGGGGAGTGATTATGTTTATCTGTAAGGTTACATAAAATGTTACAAGTAAATTACCAACACGAAGATACAAGCATGCACGACTAAACTTATACAGAACATTCCTATCTGATTACAATACCTTATAATGCGTCCTCTCTATCTCCTTCCTAATTTCTCTATGGTATTCTGGGACGTTACCCTGTATCCTGATCTTAACCCTTAAACAGACTCAACTGACTCCACCTGTCTCCTTCGCATGATGTTGATATCATAATAAGTGAATCATATCAGGTGTACAATACTGCGCGCTTACAGAAAACAAGAGAGGTCCGATTCGCAATTTAAACCTTTCGGAAATAAAGTATTCAATCTGTGTTTATAGTATGCCTCTTTCTGTAATAATAGTTGTTCAATGTTAACTCCACTCCCACTGGTTACACTCAGTTTCTCCAGAACCACAAATCTAAAGTCAGTGTCCTGATGGTTTTTCTCGATATAATGACTTACTAATGGTACTTGTTCCACTTGGCCTCTAATTCTCGATCGATGTTCCGACAACCTGATTTTCAATTTTCGTAAGCACGTACCCATATATTTGAGTCCACAGGGGCAAATCCAATGATACACGCAATTTTGGCTGTTACAATTACTGAAAAAACTAAGAGTCTTACGAAAATTCAGCTCAGGAAAATCTATACATTGAGTCTCCCATGCAAACCTGCAAACCACGCAATGACCACACCTGTGATGTCCCTTAACTAGGCTGGTTCGAAGCCTATTCCATGATGCTGCGTCTGCCCTAGTAATCAAATTGCCTACCGTTCTTGTTCTTCTGAGTCCAATCATGGGTTTATCATCACATCCCAGAATGTCAGAAAGTAAAAACCAGTACCTGTTAATGATCTTCTTGATGTGTCCCGATCTGGGTGAATAATCTATGGACCATTGGATCCCCTGTTTTCTAGTTCTTTCTTGCCGCGCCAGAAGGTTATCCCTTGAAATCTGTTTAACCTTGGACAAAGAATTCTCGATTATATGTACCGGGTACCCCCTGCTTAACAAATTCTCCTTAATGCTGGCAACCGCTCCCTCAAAATCTTGTGTGCTTGATGAGTTGCATTTAGCCCTTGCAAAAATTCCATAAGGGATGTTATTCCGTAAATGTGGTGGATGATAGGACTCATACGGCAGGTAAGCATTTCTGTCAGTGCTTTTATAAATAATTTCATTTTAAGTCTGTGGTCATCTGCAATATAAACAGTTAAATCTAAAAAAGATAGAGCAGTTCTGTCCATACTGTGAGTAAATTTCAAATTGGAATTTTGTGTATTCAACCATGATATAAACTCAGGAATACGGCTGTAGTCATCAAAGACGAAAAACAAGTCATCTATAAATCTTTTAAACAATAAGATATGGTGGAAAAAAGGGTTGGTGTGTGGGTTCAAAATAGTGTTCTTCTCAAAGGAAATCATGTATAAATTACCTACAGGCAGGGTAATAAAAGGGTAATAAAAGCTTTTTGCCCACCTCATTTTGGGGCTGGACCACTACATCACGGCCTCAATGTGTCTTTATTCCACCACAGCAGGGTTTCGCATTACAACACAGTGGTGACCCCGAAGTGATATTCCAATGCAACTAGCACAGACACCAAGCCGCAGACAATCGCACGCTCAGGCAAGCAACCGGCAACCGGGACAGACACGTTTCATAGCCAGGGCAAGTCAGGGCCTGATCCTCAACAACAGCAGACAACAGCAATGGCAGACCACCGCCACGATCGCTAATTTCTGATGACAGCAATGGCATACCGCTGCAACGATCACTAATCCATTGTCCAGTACACTCGCCTAGGGCCATCCTGCCAGTTGGCGCACCAACTCATCCTGTGGAAGGTAACTTAGGGGATTTCAATGGGCAGGAATGGGGCTGATTCATCCGTTAGGCAGCGGGCGCACGCACGTGAGCTCAAAGACCTGGCCAGGCAGCTCAAGATAGAGCTAGGGAGAGGAGAGCTAGCAGATTTGATTGTGTACCTGGGAGAGAACTGCTTGTTCTACCCAGAGTCAGGGACGATGGACCCAGGGGTTTGGGAGAAAGTAGGGAAATGTCTACAAGAGGAACCCCGAGCAGCCACCAAAATCATCAGGGCTTGGAGTAAAAGTAGGCAAATAATTTCAGCCGTATGTCCAGCCCAGGTAGAGACGTAGAAACAGCCAGCGTATGAAGAGCCACCAGCGCCCCAGCGTCTCTACCCAACCATCCAATTCAGGCATGGGGGCATAGAGGACTCCCCTTCTACAGCCACTGCAGGGGCTGTGGAAGCGGGTGGGGGCTTAGGGGGACCAGGCGCCCCCGAGTTCCCAAGAGTCCATTTCAGCTCATGGTGGAAGAAGAGCTTCGCAAGGGAGAATTGTCGGCCGCAGAACTGGCCGAACTTCAAATGCTGTGCCCTGTCCGAATAGAGACGGATGCAATTTCGGGCAATCAGGTAGCAGTTTACTCACCAATTCCGTACAAGTTGCTAGCGGAGATCCACAAAGCAATTACAGACACAGGGCTTCAAAGTCGCTTTACCAGAGGCACTTTGCAGCAATTATGGGAGTCCACCACGCTCATCCCTTAGAACTGGAAAGTCACGATGAGGATGATGCTCAACCCCAGCCAGTACCTCCTATGGGACAGCGAGTACAAGCTAGAAGCTCAAGCTAGGGCCACCAGGATGAGAGGAGCAGTAATTCCAGAGCAGCTCTATGGCTCAGGGCAGTTCGAATCCATCCAAGCGTAGTCCGTACTGCCAGCCGCCACACTTCAACTGGCTTCTGAGGTCGCCTTTAAGGCGTTCCTCAAGGTGCCCGCCACTGGCAAGGGAGCAAAGAATTACACAACAGTAAAGCAGGGAGTGCAGGAATCCTACATGGATTTCATTAACCACCTAGAGGAGGCCATCAGCAGGCAAATAGATAATCAGGATGCTCAGGAGGAGCTCATGATGAAACTGGCAAAGGACAACGCCAATCTAGACTGCCGCAAGATCCTTCAGGCCATGGGACACAGGACGGATTTGACTTTGACAGATATGATCAGGGCTTCCACTGATGCCGGAACAGATTCCTATAAGATGGCTCTGTTGGCGGCAGCAGTGCAAAAAGGGGATACACCAGTGGTGGGTTCCAAAAAAATTTACTACCACACTGTGGGCGTGGTATGGTGGGCGTGGCCAGGGGAAAGCCCTGCGTTGAACCTGAATTAGGACTACTTTATTTCAAAACTTGGATTGGCGGGGCCAGCCAGAATTTCTGCTACCGGTTCTGGCGTACTGGTTCGAACCTGCTGATGCCAACCACTGGGATAGACCCAAAGGCGCTTGTTATCAGTGCGGGAAGGTGGGACACTTCAAGAGGGAATGCAGATGAAGGCCAGATGGAAAAGGGGGAGGTGCCCCCCGAGTGGGGGGGAAGGCGGCTCTTCAAAGGGCCGCCCAGATAAGCCCACCACCCAATGCCCATGATGCCACAATGGCTTGGATTGGGCCAGGCAATGTCGAAATTCAGGAAACTGGCCCACAGGCGTGTCTCTAGCCCCAGTCCAAATAGAGGCAGTCCCCCGCTCTGGCAACGGCAGAGGAAACATCCCAGCAATAATTACCCCAAGCATCTCCGAGGCACAGGCAGAGACCAAAGGCAGCGCAGGGTTGGACCTTGAGTGCCAGGCAGACATTACATGTGACCTGCCAGGCAGGGTCACCTTAGTTGACACCCAGTACAAAGGACCATTGCCAAAAGGCACAGTGAGACTTGTCTTGCCTCGAAGTAGCGCAGGGAAGAAAGGGATCGTCATGATCCCAGGAGTCATAGACTCTGATTACACCGGCATCATCAAAATCCAACTGTGGACACAGCTACCCCAGACAATTAGCAAAGGGGATTCAGTAGCGCAATTGATCATGGTTCCTTATCATCTGCCAGGTGGGGGTAAAAAGGTAGGCAGAGGAAACGCAGGATTCAGGTCGACAGACCACCAGAAAGAGGAGAGGGCAGCAGGAGGATACCAAATCATAGCAGCAGTGGAACAGAACATAGAGTGGAAGCAGCGCCCTGTGATTAAGGTATTTTTGAACGGGGTGCCTTTCGATGGGCTCCTCAACACGGGGGCCGACGTGATCGTATTAGGTAAGAAATTCTGGCCCAATGAGTGGGCCATAGAGGCAGTTTCAGACGTGTGGGGAGTAGGAGGAAGCCAGGAAGCCAGCAGAAGCCAAGAATGGGTAGCGGTCTCTATCCCTGGGGCAGACGGGACAGCGGTAATTTGCCCGCATGTGCAAGATGTGCCTGTCAACCTCTGGGGAAGAGACATCTTACAGCAGTATCGAGTGAACCTTACTCTCAGGTAAAACATGGCCATTCTGCTCAAATGGTTAACCGATTAGCCGGTATGGGTCGAGCAGTGGCCAATTGTGGGGGGAAAATTAGAGGCATTAAAGCAGCTTGTTAAAGAGCAGCTAGTTTCAGGGCACATTGAGCCATCTACAAGCCCTTGGAACTCACCAATATTTGTCATAAAAAAAGAAGTCTGGAAAGTGGCGACTTCTCCACGATTTAAGAGAAATCAATAAATGCATTCAGCCAATGGGGCCACTCCAGTGTGGCGTGCCCAATCCAAATATGATTCCCGAGGGGTGGGAGATCTTAATTGTAGACCTTAAGGACTGCTTTTACATGATTCTCTTAGACCCAAGGGACAGGGAAAGGTTTGCTTTCATAGTGCCAGCCACCAATTACAGGGAACCTACCCAAAGGTTCACGTGGAGATTTTTGCCACAGGGAATGCTCAACTCGCCAACCCCGTGCCAAATCTATGTCCATGAGGCCTTGGCGGGGTTCCGGAACCAGCACCCCAAAGTCTTAGTCTGCCATTTCATGGATGACATATTGATTGCAGCACCTAAATTAGGCAGTGACGTATTTTGCGACCTCCAAGACACGTTGGGGGGGAAAGGATTAGTCATAGCTCCTGAGAAAGTGCAGAGAGCCAAACCCTATTCTTATCTGGGACATCGGCTGTTGCAATCTTTTGGAGCACCAGTGCTGCCACAGATCAATATTAAGGACACAGTCACGCTTATAGAGTTTCAGCAAATTTTTGGGAACATTAATTGGGCGAGGCCATACTTTAAAATAGACACTGACCTCTTAAAGCCGCTCTTTGCGCTGTTAATCCAAGGGAAACAGCCTGCCAACCGAATACAAATTAACAGGAAAGCGAGACTAGCATTAGCAGCTATAAATAGGATCCTTAGCAGTCGATGGGTGGACAGAATCGAGGAGGGGCCAATGGCCCCGATCCTGAATCTGTACATAGCTAGAACAGGAAGCCTTTTTGCAGGAGCGTTGGGCACAGATTCAAATGGCAGGGCAAGGATCATGGAGTGGGTGTATTTACCGAATACCCCCTCCAGAAACATCATGCCACCACAGGAATTAATTGCCATAATAATTCACAGAGGAAGATTTAGAGCCAGAGACATTCCAGGCTATGACTTGGCCAAAATAGTTGTCCCTTTCAGCAATGATCAGATCCAGCAATTAATGCAGATGGGAGACTCTTTGCTCATCGCATTGGAAGGCTTCACAGGAAGCTTAGCATACCACTTGCCAAAAGACCCCAGATTGGTTTCACTCCAGAATCAGTCCATAAAGCTGCAGGGCATGCTTTCTATGGCCCTGATCCGGGGGGCCAAGACAGCATTCACTGATGGGGGAAAAACCTATGGAGTTCTCACATGGCACGAAGAAGGGGCATGGAAAACGCTGCTTACACTTCTGCAAAAATCAGCTCAAAGGGCAGAATTGGCGGCAGCAAATCTAGCCCTGAAAACGTTTGCCAACGAATCACTTAATATGATCCTGATAGTCAGTATGTTAGGAATTCGATCCACAATTTAACAGGGGTGTACATCACACCTCTCATAGATAAGAATCTATTGAGCCTGTTTCTGACCATGCAATTTCACTTGCGGCGGCGCTCAGAGCCCCTGTATGTGGTACACATTCGCAGTCACCAGGACTTTCCAGGACCCATTTCAGAGGGAAATCGCAGGGCAGACGCAGCCACAAGGGAAAGTCAACAGAAGTTAGCAGTGGGAGTCTTCACGACCGCAATCCAGAGCCATACATTCTTTCATCAAAACGCCAAAGCATTGGCAGGGCAGTTCAACTTGCCATGTCTCAAGCGCAAGGCATAGATCGCACTTGCCCACAGTGTGCAGGAGCTTCGGGAGGGCCTTCGTGGGGTGTCAATCCATGAGGGACAGGATCTAATCAGATCTGGCAAATGGACGCGACCCACACCCAGGAGCCAGGAATATGGCAGTTTGTTCATGTCTCCATTGACACCTATTCTCATTTCACATGGGCCACGGCCCAGAAAGGGGAGACAGCTACCCACGTAGAGCAACACCTGTTAGCCTGCTTTGCGATCATGGGTAAACCGGACCTTATTAAAACAGATAATGCACCGGCTTATAGTTCCAGACAGCTAGTGACATACCTAGCCACTTGGGACGTAAAGCACACATTCTGCATTCCATACAATCCCCAGGGACAATCCATTGTCGAATGGGTGAACCGGACGCTAAAGTCCTACATCAAAAAGCAAACAGAAAGGGAGGAGATAGTCCCCCCGAAAAGCCAGGGTCAGGCACAGCAGCGCCTGCACAAGGTTTTATTCACTTATAATCATCTCAATATTTTTTCGGACTGCACTCCACAAAAGAAGCATTTCCGACGGCAGGAAATACTCCCGCATCCCATGATTCACTTCAGAGTGCCACCAGACCCCTCCTGGAGAGCCCGGTGCCCCTGATAACATGGAGGAGAGGGTATGCAGCGATTATGTCTCCTACAGGAACCGTCGGGATTCCGGCCCGCTGTGTGAAACCGCATTTCGAGAGGCATGGCATGGACGAACGCGATGAGGGACCCCCTACCAGAGATGGAGGAGATGAACCTGATGACGGGATGGAGGCAGGGCAGGTGGCCTCGGCCGAGGCGACCCATGATGGAGGAGCAGAGAGTGACATGGGGAATGATCAAAACCCTGTGTGACGATGCCATGACCATTTTGCAAGGGAACCACTCTAAGCCCACTCCGCACAATATGGTAGCTGCGGTATTGGCTCAGATCACCTACAATTCTTTGAAGATAGTTATGATTTTCCTGCTGCTGGCCGGGGGAGGGGTTCAGGCAACTCCAGCAGTAGGGGAGGAGGACTTGACAGCTAGGTTTCAGTATAACATTTGGAAGAAGTTGGCTGGACTTGACAACCGGACAGACTTCTGCCTTCAGCAGATGCTTCCTCACTTCTAAGTACCTGCTTGATTCCAGTGTGCCACGCACCGGGTGAGCAGGCCAGAGGCAACAAATGGCCAAACTCTCTCAGTCCACACCAAGATGTGACTTATGTGTCCTATCCCCTTTGGGGTATTAGGACCACAAAGATTTTGCCCACCGATGCAGTTACCCTAAACACACCCAGGGTAGCCATTGACAGAAATACCTCCTGTGCCAGGATGCTAGGGTGCTCTTCAGGTCGGGGTGCCCACTTGCCTTGCCTGGACACGGGAAAAGAGACTTGGACTTGCAACCAGCCAGTACCCATCAGCCATGTGCACTTGCACATCATTTTGCCCTTAGGTTGGTTTTGGACATGCAACCAGCGAACTTGGAACTATATACCAGCTAATGTCACGGACTCTACCTGTTGTGTGAATCATTTAACCCTTGCACTCCCGGGGAGAGAAGCAGTGACATGGGGAGGGGGGCAATCCAAACGCCGTGGCACCCCATTAGATAGCACTTGTGACAGCGACATCACTCTCCTCAGCAAGGCCGAGTATGTTTCCCTTGCAGTCAGCTTGTTGGGGGTGCCTGGGTTGACCGTAGGCAATGCAGCTAGGATCAATAAGCCAACATGTGCATTAGCCAAACCCATCAACCACACTTCCATAGCCATCGCCAAATTGAACCAGGAGCAAGCTGAGCTCCGCCATGCGGTCTTAGATAATCATGCAGCAATCGATTAATTGCTGCTTCTACACCACTTAGGTTATGAGTCCATCCGGAACATGTGCTGTTTCAATCTGACGGACATCTCCCGTATTGTCCAGAACCAGATTTCCCAACTGGACATCTTGGTCCAAAATATCAAGCAAGATGCCCCATGGGCGTGGTGGGATGCATTGTGGGGGTGAATTCCATGGGGATGGGCGCAAACAGCAGCTCAGGCCATAATTGGCATCACACTTTGCTGTTTTGTGCAGTGTGTCCCCTCACTTCTGTCCATATGTGCTTCGCGTCAGAGGCTGGGAGGAAACCTCACCCCAAAGCAGCTCCTACCTCACATTCAGCGAGCCCTCAATCAGGCGGCATTAAAGGAATAAAAAGGGAGATATGTGGACTGCCCACGTAGCGGGGAATCTTATGATTAATATACTTCTCCCTAGAAGTTTGTTCACTGGCCACAGCCGCGTCATAATTCAGAGTAAGATTTCCTTTCTTGGAAGCACGGGCTTTGCTGGAGGAGATAGATAAAAGATTGGGCATACATTCCTGAGCTGCTTCCTGATCGACAGGCAACATCCTGGTTTAACATAATAATAGCCACAGATGTTTCCCTGATTTAAGGTAAACAATAGAGATTAATAGACACAGATGCTGTTAGTGCCCAGGGAAACAGATGCTCCTGCTCCTTTAGAGTAAAACATTAGAGACCCTTGCCTATAGTATAGGGGTGACTTAGAAATGCTTAGCAAGCAGGGCCCCTCTGTAACCAAGGGCGGCGACCACCTCAGGGGCGTTACACCCACAAGCAGTGTAATAAAAGTTTTTGCCCACCTTATTTTGGGGCTGGACCACTACATCACGGCCTCAATGTGTCATTATTCCAGCACAGCAGGGTTTCGCATTACAACGTACCTATACAGTACAGTATTCTGATTCAGATATGGTAGAAGAAGAAGAACTAAGTTTTAAATGCTCAACAGAAATTGGATGCTATTTTTAGCACCAGCTGCTGCTCCTTTACAACTCAACCGACTTTCTCTGATAATTTGGATTTTCCATGTTTCCTGATCTGTGCAGACATGAAAATCTGTTTCTCACCAACCTGAATACAATCCACCATCTGCTGATGACCAAACTCAGCCAGTCTCTTGGTAATTTCCTTAAATCTGTTTTTGCCATCCAAGGCAGAAAATAAAATTCAAGGATAATATATTTTGGATCTAACAGGGATTCAACAGGGATTTTAAATGGAGTATTTAACACCCTCCCCAAATAACCATATCCCCAAATGACCACTAGAACTATGGGGAAAGTGATGTTTCAAAAGTCTAGGCTTACCTGCACTGATTCTCCTGATGCAGACTGTCTCTGGTATTGATGGATTCCTTGAGGACAGAGGAGCAAAATGGCATTTAGTCTGCTTCTCCAGAGAGTCAAAGGAAGTGGTATTTTTTTAAAAAAAAATTGCTTCTAAAAATTCAGTAGATGATTGCTATATTGACGCTATATTGATGCATTGCTTTTGATAAATTGAAACACTGATCATCTACTGAAAAGATCTTTTAAAAAAAGATATGACATGCAGCTGAAGCATGTGTCTTCTAGGATTGCCAGCTGATCAGTGGCAGAGCAGCTGTAGCTGTCAGATCAGTGGAGCAGCTGATCGGTGGTAGTGCTTCAGCCAATCAGCTGGCAATCCTGAAAGCCATGTGCTGCCAATATCGCCACTGCATCCTTGCTTTAAAAAAAGCATTCAGTAGATGATCATTGTTTCATACTAATAACGATCACCTACCTAATGAAAAAGAATTTACACTTCTCAAATTTCCCAGAAAATTAGGGGAAGTGTTTAATTTTACAGATCTGCAACTACTACAAACTGTTTCAGTCTCTTTTCTCTTTTATCAGTGCACATACACTTGGGGACATGATAAAACTCAGCAATTTAGGACAGGGATTATCAACCTGCAGCCCACGGGCCAGATGTGGCCTACAGCACCATTTCATGTGGCCCCCATCGCCTCCACCATACAAGGAAGTGCCATGTGGTGGCAGAAGGGCAAAATGACTATCCGGCCCCTGAAGCTGTCTGAGGGGGCGTGACCCAGCTCCTGGCTTTAAAAGATTGAGAACCCCTGATTTAGGAAAACACTCAATGGGGGTTCACAACAGGGCAGGTTGGGGCTGATTGATCTGCTTCATGTCACATAAATGCATGCATGCAGTTTTTCATTGTGGGCCAATCTAGCCCTAAAACTCCTCAAAGTATGAGCTATTTATATCTATGAAGACAACCTGTGTGTCTGCTATACCTTTGAGAACTATGATTGTACTGGATGTGATGTATAAAAAGTCTAATTTTAAGCATGGACAGCATTACTCCTTTTCCAGTTCTTGTAATTGGACAAACCCACTTCAAAGTAGCAACTAAATATTCTCCCTCCACCTTTTTATCTTCCCTCTCATCATCATAAAACTGCCCAAAAATATTTCCACTTCTTGGTATTCTGGATAGTATATTTAAAGCCCTACATGGTGGGCCAGGATGCCTAAGAGACCGTGTCACCCCAATAATGTCTGTCCGTCCAACCAGATTGGACCGGAGGGGCTCTCTAACTGTAACATTGGCTAGAGGGGCTCGTCTCTCTAGCACAAGAAAGAGGGCCTTCTCCATATCCGCTCCAGCCCTATGGAACCTCCTGCCGACAGTTACAGCTGCAGACAGAATTGCTGCCCTTTATGAAAGAACTCAAAACCTGGCTGGCAGGGCAGGTGTGGGGCACTGATGGGGAGGTGGCCCCCACCCGTTGGCTCATTTAAACTGTCCCTCTTTTGCAGATGGGGGAGTGGCTTTTTTAACAGGTTGGTTTTTAAATGATTGTATGGATTTTTTAAAATGTTTTTATGTCTGGTTGTAAGCTGCCCGGAGTCACTCCAATGAGGGGCGGCTATATAAATTTTAAAAATAAATAAATAAATATTACTCAACCCTTCCCCTCCATCCTGTTGCAAACTGATTGTCAGACTTGTTACCTGCCATCACAACCACCACCACAACCTTCCAATGCAACCAGTGAGAAGTCATAAATGTCAGCTGACAAATCAGTTGATCCCAGTTAGGAGAAGAGATGGGAAAACATCCAGACAAGCAACAACAGCTGGCTGAACAGTCTTCTGTTTCTCCTTACTGTACATTTCAGCCACTTTGTTGACATGGACAATTGAAGCACCAGCAGAGGCTGTTGATGAATGTTACCATCAGGGCCCAGCCTACCATTAGGCAGGCTAAGATCATGGCAGGCCTTCTCCACCTGCACCTATATTTTGGTCCTTTTACCCCAAGCTGCCTCTTGGGTCCTTTTTTTGGAAAATGAAGGAAACAATATTTCAAATTATTATGGTAAGTCAAGATTCTCTAGAATAGACAATCTTCTTCATCTTCCAATCTTCTTCTCCTTCCCCCACCTCATCAGGTGTCAAGGGGGAAAGTTGAAAGCAGCAAGAAAAGAAGATGACTATGTCATAATGGTTTCTTTTCCCCCAGAGGATCGGGGCCGCTAGGTGCAAGGAAGGCACGGGATACGGAAGTGTGGTGGAAAAGTCAGTCCCGATCAAGTCGGGTGATCTATATTTATTGACTTGCATTCTTGATCACTTGCGCACAGAGCGCGCATGACCCCTATTACAGAAAGCTTGCTTACGTAGCATGTTGCTGGCCAAAGTACATTTGCCAGCCAAAGAAGTTGCTAAGAAAGTATTGCGTGCCAAGGTTCCCCATAGGCAGATTAATCAGCAGATGTAGCGAGACTCACTGTTCCCGTCCTATCTCAGAGTCCTTGTAAACTCCTGGCTTCTACACCTAATTGTTTGGTCTAGCAACACCTTGGTGTCTCCGCAGACGTGAGTGAGATACTGTGAGCTGTTTACTAGGCATTGTGACATTTGGGTGACTTTTGTCCCACTCCTTTCAGTGCTCTCAGCCAAGGCAATATGGAGTCTCTACTGCTAACTATCACTATTAGCGTTTACCCAATTTCCCTTCCTGCATAGCCAGGTTGGTCTCCAGCCCGTGTTCTAGCCAGACAGACCAATCGGGAAAGATTATGACCAATTAATAACGCGTCCCATCCACATCCCCCCTTTTCTTACTTTCTAAGGCAACCTGGTTTAAGAGCCTGACAGACATAGGGCATCAGTTGTCTAGGTATAATTGTTACCTGGGGTCTCCGTCCTAGGGTGCACATTGATAGGAGTGAGGGGATGCATTGCGCAAAGCAGCATAGCATAATTCCCACTACCATCATGCCAGCAGTAGCCTGGAGCGCGATTTGTAGCCAGCCCCACGGTACCCAGGACCAGAGCGCATTCCACCAACCCAACCTGAATCTTGACGAATGTGTGTGACTATGTTATCAAGGACGTTGATCCGATTCTGAACATGGTGGATGTTGCTACTCAGGGTGTGACCAGAGTGACTGCATCAGCAGGCAAAGTTTTTGTTACCCGAGTCCCCCAGTTTATGTAAGTAGCATATGTTATGCGGTGATAGCGTCCAAGTACCTTTTTAGGTACCCATTCAATGTCCCCAGCCTGCTCGCACGGAGCACGGCAAACTGGAATAAGGCAAGTGCTCAAAAGCAAGGCAGGGTCCATGTTTTGTTCAAGGCAAAAGTCAGATTGGTTGACAAGTCTAGCAAGTCTTTCCCAAATGTTGTATTCGAGCCTGGCGTTTAAGTCCTCGCCAGGTGTCAAGTCCCCTGAAGAAGTCCGGATCCCTCCCCCCCAAAAGCAAGGAAAGGATCAAGACAACCATCAGAGAATTGTAGGTGATTTGAGCTAACACTGCGGCCACCATGTTTTGAGGATTGGGCTCAGAGTGTTCCTCTATCAGGATGGACATGGCATGTGCTTCGGACTTAAATGATGTCCAAGCAACTGTGTAGGCGTTAAAGACCGTGGCTTGCTTTCTGTTAGCAAGGCAATGTGATGAGTTGTGTCATTGATCTCTCACTGGGGGAATTAACTCCTTTCCCCCCTCCCGGTGGCAGAACTGTTTTTTCCTAGGCTACTTCACAAAGTGACCTCTTCTGGTAACTATGCAAATGCTTCTCTAACACAATAGAGATGTGATTGACACTGAGATAATGAATTTTAATTTAATTTAACTAGCAAGGGTTGCCCGGCGTTGCCGGGCTTTTTTGGGGGTTTTGTTTTTAAAAAAATATGAGAAATGGTGTTGGATGATTTTTGTTGTATGTGTGTTTAAATGAGTTATGTTATTTTTTTAAAATATTTTTTTATACATTGGTAGTTTTTTAAACTGTTTTAAATAAATTTGGATTTTTAAAAGTTGAAAGGTTGATATATATTTTTTCCCAATAATTGCATTTTAAAAAATATTTTTTTTTGGTGATAGGTGTACTTTGGATAAGATTTTTTTAAAAATGTGTAAGTGTAATTCGAATTCATTGAGTGTCATTTTTCCTGTGGCCACTTGGTGGTGCTGTTGCGTAATGTTTGTCCTCTCCTGTGTTTTCTTCCTGTTCTTTTGCCATTTCAATTTTGTTTCTCGTTGAGGCTTGACCTTTCTTGGTAAGTTGTGATTTCCGATATGTAATGGGTGGTTTTGGTGTGATTTGTGGGGGGTGGGGGGGTTGTGTTTTTCCTTGTTTTTTTTGTGTGTTTGTTGGAGATTTTCTGTGTAAATTTTATGTGTTTGGTGTGGTTATTTCTGTGGGCCGGCCTCGGTGGCTGGGTGGCCCATTGAAATAGCATGTGTTGGGTTTTTTTTCGCAAGGCAGACTCATTGGAATATGTACGCTGCCGGCCCGTGTTGGGGAGGGGGGCCTGGTCATTGGGGGTTAGGAAGGGTGGGTTAGGTGGTGGGGAGGGGGGCATGGTCGTTGGGGGTTAGGAAGGGTGGGCTAGGTGGTAGGGAGGGGGGCTGTATTGTTTTATGGTGCTTTGTTTGTGTGGAGTTGTGAAAGTAGATCGGGGTTTCCCCTTTAATATTAGTGGGTGGGGGCTTCGACCCCCCTCTCCGCTGGCTTTTCTAGGGTTGGGAGGTTTGTGGGGAGAAAAGGGGAATGTTTCCCAAACTCTTCTGGACTCTGGACACCAGGGAGAGGTGATCGATTCCCACCCCCCTCTTTAAAACAACTCCGTTTTTAAAGAGTAGAAAAGACGGAGTTTTTTTAAGGAGGGGGGTGGGAATCGATCCCCTCTCCCTGGTGTCCAGAGTTCAGAAGGGTTTGGGAAACATTCCCCTTTTCTCCCCACAAACCTCCCAACCCTAGAAAAGCCAGCGGAGAGGGGGGTCGAAGCCCCCACCCACTGATATTAAAGGGGAAACTCCAGGCGCCGTGGGTGTGGGAAAGAAAGCCGGCTGGTGTGTGTTTGGCTGTGACGCGGTGAGTTGTTTTTCTTTTTAATTTTTCGGGCGCCGTTTTCCTCAGCGTTCTGCGTGCTCATGGCGTGCAGGACGCTGGGGATTGTAGTAATGGGTTGGTGCTTTCTGTGTGTGCTGCGTTTTTTTAAAATGGTTTTGTTTTGATTGGCTGCAGCGCGATTCCGAACGCTGCCCCGTGCGAGAGCCTCTCAGCCTGATTGGCTCTGGCGCGGTGCAGCGCAAGGAATGTTGGGAAGTGAAGTTCTTTCCCTTTCTTGCCGTTTGTGGGGCTGAGGCCCCCGTGCCGGATTTTTAAATCCTTCGTTGACCTGCGTAGGGAATTCGGCCGTGCACACGAAGGGAGGGTGTGGGTCAGTAGGGCGACGCATAGCAGCCTATAGCCAGTTCCAACGGCTAATGCTTGGTTTTATAGGTTAAGATTTAATAATAGTCATATTTATATATGCCGCCCACTCAGGCAGAACCCGACTCAGGGCGGCATTACAACAAGTTCTAAAAACACATAAAAACACTTTAAAAGACCCACATCACACCCACTTTAAAAGACCCATATCCCACCCACCCATCCCACCCACTATAAAAAGAAGAAGAGAGAGTTCTTAATTGTTTACATAAGCCAGCAGGCAGGGGCCGTGTTCCCATTCGGGCCCCACACCTGCCTTGCCAGCCAGGTCTTCAATCCTTTCCTGAAGGGCAGCAATTCTCTTTGAAGTCTTAGATCTGTTGGCAGGAGGTTCCAGAGAGTTGGTGCAGACACGGAGAAGGCCCTCCTTCAGGTGCTGGATAGATGTGCACCCCTAGCTGATGGCACTATTAGAGAGCCCCTCCGGTCCGCTCTGGTTGGACGGGCAGACACTCTTGGGACGATGCGGTCTCTAAGGTATCCTGGCCCATTGTCATATAGGGCTTTAAAGGTCAAAACCAGCACCTTGAATTGCAACCCGGAGACAAACTGGTAACCAGTGCAGCTCCCGAAGTAGCGGTGAGGCCTGGGCATATCGCCCACATCCCATCACCACCTGGGCTGCCGCATTGTGGACTAGCTGCAGCCTCCGAATGGTCATCTAGGGCAGCCCCATGTAGAGCGCATTACAATAATCTAGTCGGGAAGTGACCAGAGCATGGGTGACCATAAGCAAGGAGCCCTGGTCCAGGAGCGTGCGCAACTGGCGAATCACCCGAAGTTGGGCAAAAGCCCTCCTGGCCACAGCCGCTACCTGTTCTTCTAGCAGCAGCCGCAAGTCCAGAAGGACCCCCAAGTTGCGCACTGGGTCTGTCTGGGGCAAAACAGCCCCATCCAGTACCAAAGATGGTAACTCCCTGGATAACACGGGGCCCCTTATCCACAGCCACTCTGTCTTGCTGGGATTCAGCCGAAGCCCATTGGCCCCCATCCAGACCCCAATGGCCTCCAGGCATCTGGATAGGATTTCAACAGCATCACTGGGGTCCCCACAGGCCGAGATGTACAACTGAGTGTCATCTGCGTACTGATGGTACCGCACCCCGTGGGAACGAATGATCTCACCCAGTGGCTTCATGTAGATGTTAAATAGGAGAGGAGAGAGCACCGAACCCTGAGGCACCCCATACTTGAGAAGCCTAGGGCTGGACCTCTCACTCTCTAACCACACCGACTGGGTACGGCCCTCCAGAAAAGAGGAAAACCAGGACAACACGGTGCCCTGGATCCCCAGTCCTTTGAGCCGTTTCAGAAGGATACCGTGGTCGACGGTATCGAAGGCCGCTGAGAGGTCAAGAAGAGCAAGGACGGATGGATAACCCCTGTCCCGCTCCCGCCAGAGATCATCCATCAGTGCGACCAATGCTGTCTCCGTACCATACCTCGGCCTGAATCCTGATTGAAAGGGGTCTAGATAATCCACTTCCTCCAGGACACTCTGCAGCTGGCGCGCCACCACCTTCTCCAAAACCTTACCCAGAAAGGGCAGGTTGGAAACCGGCCTGTAGTTGTTAAGGACAGCTGGGTCAAGGGATATTTTCTTCAGGAGGGGGCGCACCAAAGCATGTTTTAGCGATGCAGGAAATACCCCCTCCCAGCCACCTGTCACTACCTTGGAGGCTTTCACCAACCAGGTGGGACAGGGGTCCAAAGGACATGTAGTGGTACGCACAGCTGCAAGGAGCCTGCCCACTTTATCAGGGACAACAGGATCAAACCGATCCCAGATCGTACAGCAAGACTGTGCTCCGGTGCCCCCCCCCGACCCTCCCCATCCACGCCGGGATTCAGCCCTGAACGAATCTGATCGATTTTCTCCACCAGATGGTCAGCAAAGTCCTCAGCCGAACCCTGCCAACTGGGCACCGATCTCCCCCTACCGAGGAGGGACCTGGTTACCCGGAACAGGGCGGCTGGGCGATTATTAGCGGAGGCAATAAGGGTGGTGAAGTATTGCCGCCTCACCACCCCCATCGCCACTAGGTAGGCCCTAATAGCAGCTCTAGCTAGTGTCCAATTGGAGTCATCCTGGGTCTTCACCCAGCGGCGCTCTAGGCGTCTCTTTGCCCGTTTGAGTTCCCGCAGTTCATCCGTGAACCACGGGGATGACCTAACCCCACGGGTGTGGAGAGGCCGCAGTGGCACGATTTCATCCAATGCTGCTGTTGCCATCCTGTTCCACAGGTCGACAAGTGCCTCGGGTGAATCGTGTAGCCGATCCAGAGGAACATCCCCCAGTTCCCTCTGGAATCCATCTGGATCCATTAGTTGCCGAGGGCGGGCCATTTTAATAGGCCCTGCCTCCCTACGATGAAGCGTCGCCCCCAGAAAGTCAAGAGTCACCAGATAGTGATCTGACCATGGCACAGGTGAGATGACTAAATCCTGTAATCTCAGATCACTCTGCCACTGCTCCGACAAGAAAACTAAGTCAGGCATGTGACCACTGCCCCTGGTCGGACCCCGAACTACCTGAGTCAGGCCCATGGCTGCCATGGAAGCCATGAACTCCCTTGCCACCTCAGAAGCCATCCCCAACGATGGCAAATTGAAGTCCCCCAGAACCATAAGCCTCGGGAACTCCAACGCCAGCATCGAGGCGGCTTCGAGGAGCTCAAGCAGGGCATCCCTTACCCTGCAAGGGGGCAGGTACAATAGCCAGGGGTTACTCTGGCTCCAGGAAGCTCAACCTTCGGTAGATGTGGCCCTGTTTGATTTTTCTCCCACCCGTGGCCAGGATATGTTCTCCTAGCGAGGGTAGTATCGAAAGGGGCAAATATGTGAGTAATATGCAATCATGTGTACAAGAATTCATATAACCCTTGAAAAGCCCATTCGAACATGATACAAAGGCATGGAAAAGGCATTGAAATACGAAAACAATATAAGCAAATGGCAGTAAAACATAGACATTCATCTGTTTCCCTTGAGCTTCTGTGGTGAAACTCTTTGAGATATTTATGAATTGTCCTTTTGGTGTGAATTTTAACTCAAAATGTCCATAGAAGGTGACAGTCCATTTTAGGCAAAATAATATGTTCACTGACAGCATTGTTCATGGACGTAGCATTGCGTGTCCTTGTGTGTGCAAAGTGTCCATGTGTGTGTAAAATGGCCATTCCCAAATCCACCCCCCTTGAGGTAAAAAGAAAGCATGCCAAAATCATCTTAGGAGTGGAAAAAGTATGGACAGCTGATGTCATCTTTAGCCAATTTCTGTGCCTGATGCGCTTGGCGTCTCGAGTTGGTGGTTCTGGCTGGGCTTCCAGGGATTGACCTGCATTAGAGAGAGAAAGACTAGCTGCGAACGCAGCCTTGAGAAAGTTAATTTTGCAATGATATGGTTGAGCATTAGCTGTAGATGCGGGGGGGCTACTCCCCCCCCCCTTTTCTTACTTTCTAAAAGGAAAGAAAGCGTGGGTTAATCATTCCGCACTGGCTGGGTCTTGCCTGGTATGCAAAACTTCCTGATTCCTTCTAGGGAGCAAGAATGCTAGATGTCTTGAAAGCTATGAGTGTTGGGAAAATCAGTATGTATTGACAATCTGTTCTACGTATGCAGTGCCTCTTTGGCAAACATTTTTAAAGCAAGGTTCGCTTGCTGGCAGCTCAGCCTATCTGTGCTGATAGCAGCGTTTTCCAAGTCTGTTCTTGCGTCAAGTGAGAAGTCTGTGTGTGCTTCTCTCATCAGTGAATGTTGCCTTGCTCTGAGGGCAGCATTCCCTGTAACTTGCTGAGGTGAGACCATTCTGGGGTCCCTTGGCAAGCCTTGGCACGTGGTGTGCTGGGCGGTGTGCCAGGGTTCCCTTGGGCAAATTTCCTATGGAGGCCCCCCTCCGCGTTCCTGCCCTTAGCGTATGTGAGCGCACATTTCCTTGTGTTTGTGACACTGGCAGGTTAAGCTGCCTTGCTAATGCTTGGGCATTCCGGTGGAGGAGCGCATGACTTTTGGATTGGTGTCATGAAGATGTCCGAGACTAATTTCTGGTGCGTTTCTTTAGGAACTGCATCAGTTCTACTGTTGCCCTTTGGGGCTAATGTGGGCTACATACAGCTCCTCTCTGCAGTGCTGCCAATGAAACTACATTGTTGCATTAGCTGTGGCGTAAGCCCTCATATGTTTCATGAGAAATCTGTACATGAGACAAGAAGCAACAGTTAGGACAGAGTATGAAATGACGGAGTGGTTTGGAATAGGAAATGAGTAAGACAAGGCTGCTTTTACTGGCATCCCTGCTTCTCTTTCTCCCTTTCCTCTTATCTTTGCTCTTGCTCCGACTTCTGCTTCTACTCCCCCTCTTTGCTCCTGCTTCTAGCTTTGCTGACACTTTTTTCCTTCTCTTTACTTCTACTGTCCCTTTCACTTCCCCTCTCTTCCTCTACCTCCTCCTTACTACCACTCCTTCTTCCTTTGCCCTGAATGCTTAATCTGCTAAGCGGACTGCCAGACAAGGAAGTTTTGCCTGCCGGTCCTTTTCACACTTTCTCCAGCCTGTCCCTTGAATGGACCAGGGCTGGGGTAACCTTCAGTGGCTATTGAAAGCAATGTATCTAACACATGAATAGAGGTAACTGTCTAGAACACAATACCTGGCATTTCACATTTAATGTTGCAACATTATAACACAATCATTCGAACACATAGCAACCTTCAACAATTTCTCAATCATACTTGGTGCACCACGCATGCATTCTCACATTCAAGCTTTTTGAATATGAATACACATTCCTATCTGGGTGATCTTTCCCTCCCCAGGTCTGCAGTGTTTAGCTTCAACTCATGAGGAAATGATTCCTTGCTGCCTAATCTAGGTGATTCTCAGATGGCTTTACAACTCTCTGGGCTTTTACTCTTAGGAGCGAGTTTCCTTTCTATTTCTGCACTACTTCGAGACAAGACAAGTCAGTTTCTGCCTGTGCCTCAGGAATGCTTGGGGTAACTATTGCTGGGATTTTTCATCTGGCATAGCCAGAGTGGTGACTGCCTTCTTTTGGACCTGGGCTGGAAGCATGCCCACTAGCCGGTTTCCCGGACTTGGACACTAGCTGGCCCAGTGGAAGCCCTGATGGCAACGTGGGCATGTGGACAATGGTCTGTCTGCCAAAAATTGTGTCTGCTTCTAGGCAGGCTGGACACAGCAGTTGCGTTTTAGCTAATTGCGCTGCTGGCAATTTCCCCTTGCATTGATATTTTTCACTCCTCTGTAGGAAAGGACTTCTGACTGCCCTTGAAGTACCTGGGCTTCCTAAGTCCTCCCTGCCCCCATGCTGGTGTTGGAAGGTTGGGTAGAGACACACTGGGGCATAAACTGGCAGATTTTTGGTCTGTACTCGGACTGAACTAGCTGCTGAAATGATCTGTCTACATTTGCTCCAAGTCCCCATGATGTTAGTGAGTGCTTGGGTTTCCTGCTTAAGGCAGTTCTCTACTCCATCCCAATCCTCTGGATTCATTGTGCCTGCTTCTGGATAGAACAGGTTGTGTTCCCCTAGATGCATCACCAGGTCCATCAGACGGTGTCTGCTTACTCTGATCTGCTGAAATTGCCTGGCCAGGGCTTCGAGCTCATCCCCGTGAGCCTCTTGCCTGATGGTCAAGTTTTGCCTCCCCAAAGCTGCTCCCATTACTACCCGGTTTGGGGGAAATTCCCTGGATGTCTTACACAACTTACAAGTTGATGCTTCCACGGGACAGGTCTAGGTAGTAGGCAGGGTGGGTGATGCACAGGATGATGTCCCTCAGGTCTGGTCAGTGGATTGGGATCGCGGCACTGGCTGCTGGCCGCAGGTCTGCTTCTCTGCCTCAGTCGTTGCAGGATCACGGCTCTCCCTGGCTTTGGAACGCATCCGTTCCTATGCGTGGGGTCTGCCGGGCTTATATTTGCTATCCTTCCTGTAGATGGTGCTGAATTCCGATCGGAGTTGCTTTCCGATCAGAACCGCTCCATAGCCTGCAAGAGGGATCTGTCTGTGACTCTCGAGTAGAGCCATGCTTTGACTCTCTAGTAAGAATCACTTCTATCACGTCGGGGTCACCAGATGTCGTAATGGTTTCTTCTCCCCCGGAGGATCGGGGCCGCTAGGTGCAAGGAAGGCACGGGATATGGAAGTGTGGTGGAAAAGTCAGTCCTGATCAAGTCAGGTGATCTGTATTTATTGACTTGCATTCTTGATCACTTGCGCACAGAGCGCGCATGACCCCTATTACAGAAAGCTTGCTTACATAGCTTGTTGCTGGCCAAGGTACATTTGCCAGCCTAAGAAGTTGCTAAGAAAGTATTGTGTTCCAAAGTTCCCCATAGGCAGATTAATCAGCAGATGTAGCGAGACTCACTGTTCCATCCTATCTCAGAGTCCTTGTAAACTCCGGGCTTCCACACCTAATTGTTTGGTCTAGCAACACCTTGGTGTCTCCGTGGACGTGAGTGAGATACTGTGAGCTGTTTACTAGGCATTGTGACATTTGGGTGACTTTTGTCCCACTCCTTTCAGTGCTCTCAGCCAAGGCAATATGGAGTCTCTACTGCTAGCGTTTACCCAATTTCCCTTCCTGCATAGCCAGGTTGGTCTCCAGCCCGTGTTCTAGCCAGACAGACCAATTGGGAAAGGTTATGGCCAATTAATAATGCGTCTCATCCACAGACACCCTTACTTAAGGAACAGAAATTTGAACACTTTTAGGTTCATGCTTAATTGGAGATTGCATCTCCCTTTCTTCAACATATGAAACAGGTGTTTCAGAGCTTTGTTCTAAACTCTGATCACATTCAATTAAAGGCAACACTATTTTTTGTGACTCTTCATATCCATGAATCCTTTACCAATTAGCACTTTCATGTATACTGGCTGACCTACTAAAGGTTAGTTTATTTTGCTCATTTGCAAACCTGTAGGCTTTCATATTACTTTGGTATCCCAGGAATGTAAGTTTCATTGTTTTATTCCCTCCTTTGTGTCTGTGCTTTAATGGAATGTGAACCCATGCTTTCATACCAAACACTCTAAGAAAGTTTAAACTTGGATTCCTTTTGTACAATAAACAATAGGGTATATTATCAACAGCTATGGTATATAAATGATTAGAAACAAAACATGCTGCTGATAATGTCTCGGCCCAATAATTCATTGGCAAACCTGCATCTGCTAACATAGCATACATCATTGTTTGCAATATTCCCCCATTTTCTCTCAGCTAGACCATGCTCTTGGGGCACACAGGTATTTGTTATTCTGTGAACTATACCATTTCCTTGTAACCATTGGGCAAATTGTTTTGACATGAATTCACCTCCTTGATCTGTTTCAATGAGTTTGAGTTCTAGTCCCAGCTGCTTTTGTGCTCGTTTGACCCAGTATTTGAATGTGTTAAAAGTTTCTGATTTTTGCTTCAAAGCAAATACTGAACTGAACCGAGTACTATCATCAGTTATGATAAATGCAAAACAATTTTGGGAATGACTTTTAGGATAAGGACCAATTAAATCTAGATGCACCAAACCTAAAGGCTTATCAGTAACTCTATTACTTTCTTTTGCTACTGGGTATGCTTTTGTTTTTACCTGTTTGCAAACTGTAAGGTTAAAGGTTTCCCTTGCTTGAAAGCCATTCGTATCCGACTCTAGGGTTCAGTGCTCATCTCTGTTTCAAAGCCGAAGAGCCAGCGCTGTCTGCTTCTGCAGATGTTTCTGTGGTCATGTGGCAGGCATGACTAGACACCGGAGGCATGACTAGACATGTGGCAGGCATGACTAGACACTGTTTACCTTCCCACCACAGTGGTCCCTATTTATCTACTTGCAATTTCTTGCTTTCGAACTGCTAGGTTGGCAGGAGCTGGGACAAAGACGGGAGCTCATTCCATCCTGCAGTACTCGGGAATCGAACTGCTGACCTTCCGCCTTGCCAGTCAGCGTCTTAGCGATTTGAGCCACTGCAGTCCATTTGCAAACTGTACAGTCAAGAATTTTTTTACACTGTGACACTTTCTCATTATTCAACAGAACTAAAGTCTTTCTTATAGTAAAGCATGTCCTAATCACCTATGCATTAAATGAATGCAATTATCATGCTTATGCTTATTAGTCACCATTCCATTTTTGGCTGCTGCATTATGAACTACATAAACATTGTTGTGTAACATTCCCTTAACCTGCACCTTCCCATCTCTTGAGATAGTGCATTCTCTTTTGGCAAATGTTACAACAAAACCTGATTTTGTCAAAGAACTCACAGATAATAGATTATTTTCCAAACTAGGAACACATAACACATTCTCAAAATTGACACCCAGTGAAGGAAAACAAATTGTGCCTTCACTAATGACTTTTGCAGCACTACCATCAGCCAAATTGACATGTGCTAATTTAGATTGTCTTGGCTCAGTCAGTAAATCATCAGACTTTGTAAAATGCTGACTTGCTCCACTATCTGGCAGCCATAAATCATCTCCAGCTGGTTCTGTAGTCACCAATTTAGCCTGCACATCCAACCTTGAACTGCAAGTAGCTTGCTTCTTCCGGAGGTGGGGACAGGAACGAGGCAGATGATTTGTTGAACCACATAAATAACATTTTCTCACTCTGGAAAAAGTGCAAAGGAGGGCAACCAAAATGATTAGGGGACTGGAACATCTTCCTTACCATCTGAGGCTGCAACGGTTGGGCCTCTTCACTCTTGAATGATGGCGTCTAATAGGTGGCCTGATTGAAGTTTATAAAATCATGCACGGTGTGGACAAAGTAGATAAGGAAAAACTGTTTTTCCTATCACACAACACTAGAACTAGGGGGCACTCCATGAAACTTTTGGGTACTAGTTCTCAAACAAATAAGAAAAAGTACTTTTTCACCTAGATGATCACTGGTCTATGGAACTCCCTGCCAGAAGAAGTGGTGACAGCTGTCAGTCTTGACAGCTTTAAGAAAGGATTAGACAAAATCATGGAGGACAAGGTATCAATGGTTATAATTATGGATACCTAAGGACAACCTCCGGGTTGGAGAGATAGGCAGGATATCTCTCAATGCCATTTCCAGGGAATCCTAAGCAGGTGAAGGCATCTGCTTGGGAATACCCTGAAGCAAATGGTGAGCCACTATGTGAGACAGAATGCTGGACTGGATGGGCTGTGGCCTGTTCCAGCAAGGCTGTTCTTATGTTCTTATGGAAGCTGTTTGCTGTAAAATACTGGCAGTAGCAGGTCTGTTGTCTCCCACAGAATTCCTTTGCTTAGCCTCACAGGACGTTGCTTATTTACTGTTTGTCTTTTGGCATTGACTCTTGTTTCTTCCTCCAACAAACGTGAAGAAACATAATTCAGAGATAATTGCCCAGAGTCTGTCATGGTTTCCACATGCGACCTTGTCTTGATTTTAAAATGTCATTTGATCCATGTAGTGTTAAGATACATTTTGTAAGTTTCTTAGGTTTAGAAATGCCAGCTTTCTTTTAGAAGCACATTGAAATGCCAGGCTGATATCCTGACATGACAAATGATGCATAGATAAGATTAGAACTCTCTCCTAAGGGAGGAGGGAAAAATGAGTGTCCAGCCTTGGACGTATTCCAGAGACACCTGCAATCCTAGGATGGGACTGACTGACACAAGGGAGAGATGTTTCCTCTCCTGTCAGTCAAACTAATTACCCCAGACACCTGCAGATTAGGACATTCCAAGAATGCAAAGGTGGGGGGCTCAATGTCACATTGCACGTACCAGTCGTCTCCTTTCTCATGGGAACGCAGGTGCACTCCCATGAGATCACCATGAGATCACCACATTCCTGAGCTCCTTTTTCTTATAAAGAGCCCAATTTGAGCACTAAGCACGCACACTTCGGGAGACAGGGGAAACTTTGTCTCCTCCACATAATAATCGTGATTGCAGCAGGAGCCCTTGTCGGTGGGCATCCCAAAATGACTCTTCGGGGGTGAAAGCCATGAGGGGCTATGGCACCCCAAACCATTAAGACTGAACCTGCTAGGAAAAGCTAGTAAGATTTTGTTTTCTTTTATGTTTTATTCACTGTGTTTTTATGTAAGTATAGAGTAAGTAATATCTATATCCAGTATTTGTGTTTCCAACAATAAAACTACAAAAATCCAGTAGTTTGTGTGCCTGCCTTTGTAAAGGAGCAGAAGGAAACCAAGCAGAGCCGAAGAAGTCTTTGACAATCCTCATCGCATTTCCAGAAGAAGGAGGTGAGAGGGGAATGCTCTGTAAGGGAGGGGCAGAGTAGCAGAGAGAAAGAGAAAGTAGCACTTCGAAGTCTAGCTTCTGCAAAGGAAATAATATATTACCTGCCATATGCAGAAGGCTACTCTGACCCTGTCCCAAAGTGAATCGGGCTAGGGGGAAGAGTGCTCATAGAGGCAAGCAGGTTGCTGGATCTTAGGTCCGCCCTGCTGGGTGTTCCCAAAATAAAAATTCTGGGTGCCCTACCTAGCCTTTGTGAGTCATTTTCCTCCCCCTATGTCCCTGATAGAGTCAACACTCTGTATTGCAGTAATTAAAGGGGAAAAGCCCTCAGAAACAGCTCAGTATTATATAGACTTTGTCAACCTCTTGGAAAGTTCCCCCCCCCCCCCCCCCGGTTCTGAAGCTGTTGAAATAATTCAGTCAAGGAATTTAAGTGCCCTTGAACTGAATCTCCTTGTTGCATAGAAAGTTTATACAGACGCCTCATTAAAGCTATAACAGAGCCAGCAGAAACTCTAGCATATACATGTCTGAGTGAGTCCCAAGCTTGCTTAACTGTATTCTTCCCATGCAAATACAATAGTTGGTCATCTGAAACTGACAACACAATATGTACTAAAGCCTTCTCATCCCCCACAGTCTCTGCAGCCTTTGGAGCTGCTGGAGGATTATTTACATACCTCCACAGTGACTCTCTTTTCAGAAAATGCTCCATTTTCAAATACCAGATAGAATAATTGCTGAAGGTTAGCTTATCTACCAGTACCATCGTGGACTGTGCCATTTCGTCTCCCGATGCAGGTAACACCATGCTGTCTGTTACCTTCCACTGCTTGACTGGTCCAGAAGCTCAATCGCCTCCTCAGTTTTACTGTCGGACACCAACACTCAGTTCCAGCTCAAAGACTTTCTTTCTTGGTGGCAGAGCCTCCATAACTCAGTGCAGTTTAGCTGTCTGGGCCCATAACCCTGTTAGTTTTGAGTGAGTGTTGTAGCAGTCTGAGTTGCAATAGGCCCAAGAAAGGAGACTATACACCAGATTTAGTTTAAATCAAACTGGTATATTAACAACATTTACAGACAAAGTAAATTAGCATTACATCTAGCACTGTTCAACTCTTCTCTGCTCTGCAAAACAAGCTCTGCAAGCCAAGCAACTTCTATTTCTACAGCCAGCAAAACACTTAAGGTTACAATGTATCTTATTAACTGTCAATCACAGCAGCGCTGAGCTACAATGATTGCTTGCACCTGTTCCTTGTTAACTGACCTCAGCCTGTCCTTGACATTATCTCTGCACTTTGCCTCACTATATGCATATTATTGACATCTTCTCCTTTGCTTTAGGCAAAGCTTGGAAAGGTTACTTTTTGGACTGCATCTTCCAGAAACTCCCAGCCCGTATGGACTGTATTTCAAAAATATCATTTTTCCAAGCTGTGTTGAAGGGGAGATTCTGGGAGTTGTCTTCTACCCAATCTTTAGGTTCATAATTCAGGTGTAAAAGTTGGCAATCTCAACCAATCTGTCAATGTTACATTAATGTTTCTCATTTCCTTTCATCTATTTACAGGGCATTTTCCAATGCCAGTGTCCTCACAGCCCAGCAGTGCCCCAGCCATGAACACAATGGATGAGGAACCACTGGTGTCCATTGGAGGTGACCCTTGACCCCACCTCCCTGAAATAGAAATCCTGGAATGCTGGAGGCCTTGCCATACTAGAAATAGAAGGATGGAGTGACAACATCAAACTATGAAGCCAAGATCTACAATAACCGGTCCTAAGTACTCCTCTTGCACTCTCTAGGGCACAGGTTCCCAACCTTTTCAAACTGGGGGCCGGGTCATGCTCTCTCAGTCAGCTTCAAGGGCCGGATGGCAATTTTGCCCTGCACAATGGGGGTGGCCATTTTGTTTCTCAAATGCCCTTGGAGGGATAGGGGACCACATGAAATGGTGCCATGGGCTGGATTTGGCCTACAGGCCTTAGGTTGGGAACCTCTGCTCTAGGATCTCATGGCCCCCTCCAGAGAGAGAGAGTAGAGGGAATTAGCGGTAAACTTAACGTGGAGAAGACTAAGAAGAGATGGTTTGGTCAGTGTTCACAACTGAACTATAGACTCTTCCAAATTGGTTCCTCTCATACAGCTTTGTTTCCAGAGCCCTAACTAGAAGAAAGGGGCCAGTAATTGACATCTTCAGAGAAAATAACTCCCCAGCAGTGGAAGATTCTGTCTTCTCCGCCTGCATCTATTTTAGGAAAATGGTGGGAACAATATTTTAAATAAATTAATTAAATATCACATGGGTGTAAGCTGCCCTTTAAATTCACTTTGAGCTCCCACCATTTAGTTTCCAGATATGCATTGGCTTGTAGGAATCGGGGCCACTGGGGTGGCCTTAAGGTCCCGGAGGAGACTGATCAAGTGACGACACGAGGCAAATGGAGCGAGATCAGATCAGTACTTTATTGGAAAAAGGCAACATCATTTATAGGGGGAAAAGCGCAACGGTGGCGAAACTGTCATCGGACAGGAAAATTACCTCACCCACGTACCTGGGTTAATGGGAAACCTCTCAAAGGGAAGTTAATTAACTTGGACAAACACAGGGCAAGGAAGACCATTGTTTAGGGTTTAAGCAAGGGTAAATATGGCTGATATTTACACCGGGGATTACCTTGGCCAGAGGATGAGTGATTACTCTAATAGGTAACTGAGGTCTGCGAGATGCTTGCTCGGCAGAATCGTCGGTCAGGCTACAAGCGGCCGAATTAATCCCTATCATTAATTCACCCCCCTTACGCCCTGACAAGGGCCAGAGGCCAGGAGTTTGCTCACTGGTTTAACCTCTGCCAGAAGCCACTGATGCCCAACCGGGCACGGGGAATCTTCATCTCCCCTTACTTTTTAATATTAAGAGCCTGACTGGCGACTCTGCGCAGAAGCAGCATCAGCTGTTGATCGGGAATGACGTCACGGGGTTTCTTCTCGGGGCGGCACTTCGAGATCAGTGAGGGAATACATTGCGCAAAGCAGCATAACGCTATGCCTAGTATAGTCACCCCCACTACCACCTTGAGTACCGTCTGAAGCCACCCCCAGGGGATCCATGACCACATCCAGCTCCACAATGAACTCCACCAAGCCCCCCATGCGGAACCCTCAGTGATGCCCTGGACTATGGTGTGGAGATCAGTGAGCTGACTTTGGATTTTCCGGGAGTTGTCAGTAAGGTTGAAGCAGCACATACCGTGAATGGATTCGCAACCCAGATGGTGCAACAATAAGAGGTAGTCGATAGCCGCTCGATTATCGAGGATGGCATGGCGAAGTTCCGCCTGCTCCTGATTGAGGAGCGCTATCGCTGTGGAGGTATGGTTGATGGCTTTTGCCAAACCGCAAGCCAAGCGACCAATTCTCCGTGCGTTGCCGACGGCTAAGCCTGGCACGCCAACTATACTGACTGATAGTGAGACGTATTCGGCTGGGCTTAGAACTCTAAAGCTGCTGTCACATGAGCTGTCTAGTTGGGTGGTGCGAGTGCGCCTGATGGGTGCAGAAACACTTGAAACATTTGGAGCATGTGGAACATTTGAAACATTTGTGCTTGGGGTAACCATATCCCTAGTGGGGAGCAACAGTGTCAACCGGCTAAGGCAACATGTGGAATCTGATACGTTTGCAGGAATATAGTTGAAGGTATACTGATTACATGTGAAGAACCACCCTGAGGGTAGGGTGATATGGGCAGGTAACGAACCAATTGTCTCTGGGTTTGCACAAGTCCAGTTGCTGCTGCTGGTATCGAGGCAGCTGCGCTGGGTCCGGCCGCCTGTGGCGCAGCCGATTATTTGCGCACAAGTAGAGTTCGGGCTGGCCGCCACTCGCGGGGTGTGAAGAGTGGCTGCATTAGCCGGCAAAGTCATGGTGAGCCGCAATCCCCCCCAGCGAGCGTAGGCTGCAAAAGTCGCAGGGAGGTGCGGTTCGAAAACCTTCTTTAGCAGCCAGTCCCCATCCCTGGTGCGTGCGTCGAGAGTGTGGCACACTGGGATGAGACAGGTGCTGAGGATTGAGGCAGAACCAATGTCCTGCTTCAGGCAAAAATCGGACTGGTTGACGAGACCCGCCAACCTTGCCCACAAGTTGTAGTGCATCCGTGCTGAAAGGTCTTCACCGGGCGGCAGGCCGTTGGCCTGAAGTGAAGCGGCCTGAACGCCTCCCCCCAAAAGCAGGGCGAGGGCCAGGATGATGGTGAAGATCACGGAGTTGGCATTAATCTGGGCAAAGACTGCTGCAACGAAGTGCTCCGGTGTCGGCTCCTTCTCCTCGCGTTGGAGGGCGTCCTCGGCCTCTCTGCAAAGGGTCTTGACCATCCCCCAGGTGATCCACTGCGCTTGGGTCCGCAGCTGCCGCTTCTCCTGGTGGGTCTCCTCGGTCAGAGTGAGGTCCTCCATCTCCGGGATCGGACTCGGGTCGGTCTGGGTCCACGCCATGAGGTTCCAAATGGGGCTTGACGCACCGGGCCGGAATCCACACGACACCTGTTGGAGACATAATTGCAGCATACCCTCTCCCCCAGGTTATGAGCGGCACCGGGCCCCTCCAAGATGGGTCCGATGGCACTCGGTACCGGACCATAGGTCGCGGGAGAGCTTCCGAACAGCGGAAGTGCTTCTCCTGCGGCGTACAGTCCGAAAAAACATTGAGGTGATTGTATGTGAACAATACCTTATTCAGACAAAACTGTGCTTGTCCCTGTGATGTGGGGAGGGCTGGTGGCTCCCCCCTTTCTGTTTGTTTGTCAATATAGGACTTTAGCGTCCGATTGACCCGTTCTACAATCGCCTGCCCTTGCGGATTGTAGGGAATGCCAAATGTATGCTTGATGTCCCAGGTGGCCATGAAGGTGGCCAACTGCCTAGAGCAGTAGGATGGGGCGTTGTCCGTTTTCATGTGCCGCGGCTTGCCCATTGCCGCAATGCAGGACAGGAGATGCTGCTCCACATGGGAGGCAGTCTCCCCCTTCTGCGCCGTCGCCCAAACGAACTGGGGAAAAGTGTCTATGCAGACGTGCATGTACTGCCATCTGCCAAACTGCGGCACATGCGTGACGTCCATTTGCCACACCTGATTGGCCTCTGTCCCCCGCGGGTTAACCCCCCACGAGCCCCCCCCCCGGCGCCCCTGCACAATGATGGCAAGAGCGTACTATACCCTGGGCTTGAGAAAGTGGCAAATTGAACTGTCTGGCGAGTGCCTTGGCGTTTTGGTGAAAAAAGGCATGACTTTGAATTGGAGTAGTGAAAACTCCCAAAACTGAACGTTGCTGAATTTCCTTTGCCGCCGCGACCGCTCTGCTATTGCCCGCGGAAATCGGACCCGGTAGGTCTTGATGACTGCGGATGTGGGCAATATAGAGCGGCTCCGTGCGGTTTCGCAAATGAAATTGAGCAGTGAGAAACAGGCTAAGCAGATTCTTGTCTATCGCGGGAGTGATGTATGCTCCCGGTAGACTGTGAAGCAAATTCCTAACATACAGACTGTCGGTTATGATATTTAAACGTTCCTTGGCGAAGGTGCGCAAAGCAAGATTCACGGCTGCCAACTCCGCCCGCTGTGCGGACTTCTGTGGAAGAGTTAGCAGCGTGTGCCAAGCTTCGCCCTCCTGCCAGGTCAGGACACCATAAGTGCGTCCGCCATCAGAAAAAACTGTTCTGGCCCCCTGAAGTGGGACCAGCGAGAGCAATTCGAACAAGCTGACTGTTCCTGTTTGAAGCGAGACGAGTCTGGGGTCTTTAGGCAAGTGGTATGCCAAGCTTCCAGTGAACCCTTCCAGAGCTATCGGAAGCGAGTCACCTAGCTGCATCAACTGCTGAATTTGTTCTTTGGTGAACGGGACCACGATTTTGGCTAAATCGTGCCCAGAAATGTCCCTAGCTCTCAGCCTGCCGCGGTAGATCACCGCGGAGACCAGTTCTTGGGGCGGAACAATGTTCCGAGATGAGGTGTTAGGCAAGTACACCCACTCCACAATTTTCGCTCCCTTCTCTGAGTCTACTCCTAGCGCCCCAGTGAACATGGATCCCGATCGCACGATGTACAGATTCAGGATGGGGGCATAGGGCCCCTGGGCGATCCTATCTACCCATCTTTGGCTGAGAGCTTGGTTAACTTTCTCGAGCGCCAAGCGCGCGCCTCGAGAAATTTTTATCCGGTCTGCTGGCTGCTTACCTAGCGTTAGCAGCGAGAAGAGCGGTTTCAGAAGATCCGTATCCAATCGAAAATACGGTCTGGCCCAATTAATGTTCCCTAAAACCTGCTGTAATTCTACCAAGGTGATTGAGTCCTGTAAATTGATCTGAGGCAAGACTGGTGCTGCGAAAGAGCGGAGAAGCCGATGGCCCAAGTATGAGAAGGGCTCGGTTCTCTGCACTTTCTCCGGGGCAATGAGTAACCCTTTGTCCCCCAGGCTGGCCTGGAGGTCTGAAAACACTTCGCCGCCAAGCTTTGGCAACACTACCAAAATATCATCCATAAAGTGACAAACTAAGGCTTGTGGGTAGAGGTTTCGAAACTTTGCCAGTGCGTCGTGAACGTAAATTTGCCACAAAGTGGGCGAATTGAGCATGCCCTGTGGCAAAAATTTCCACGCGTAACGCTGCGTAGGCTCACTGTGGTTCACGACCGGCACGGTAAAGGCAAACCTCTCCCGGTCCCTGGGGTCTAAGGGGATTGTATAAAAGCAATCCTTGAGATCTACGACTAGGATCTCCCACCCCTCGGGAATCATGTTCGGATTCGGGATGCCGCATTGAAGCGGACCCATTGGCTGTATGCATTTATTGATCTCTCTGAGATCGTGGAGGAGTCGCCACTTCCCCGACTTCTTCTTAATAACAAAAATTGGCGAATTCCAAGGACTTGTGGACTGTTCTATATGTCCTGCGTCTAGCTGTTCCTTAACTAGCTGCTTGAGCGCAACCAATTTCTCCCCTACTACCGGCCATTGTTCTACCCAGACCGGAGTATCGGTGAGCCATTTAAGTGGCAACGCCATTACCCAAAGGTAAGCGTAGCACCGTACTGCTGCAGAATGTCTCGCCCCCAAAGGTTGATGTGCACGTCAAGAATGTGCGGTCGGATCACCGCCGTGCCCTCAGCCCTTGGGATTGTGACTTCTACCCACTCTCGGCTCCTAAACGCTTCCTGAACACCGCCTACCCCCCACACATCGGAGACCGGCTCAATGGCCCACTCCCTTGGCCACTGGCTTCTGCTTATCACACTGACATCTGCTCCGGTATCTAACAGGCCTGAGAATGATCGATTATTCAGAAATACCTCAATAACCGGGCGCTGTTTCTACTCAATGTTGGTCTCCACTGTCGCTAAGACCTGGTATCCTTGCGCTGCCTCACTGGCGCTTGAGCGGTCCTCTGACCGGGACTCGAAGCTGTCACTGAGCCCTCCCTGGCTCTCTGCTGGCAAGCGACAAGGAACCATGATCAGTTGCGCTAGGGTGTCTCCTTTAGGGATGGTTTGGGGCAGGTGTGTCCAAAGCTGAACTTGGAGAACGCCTGAAAAATTGGAGTCAATGACTCCTGGAATTATAAAAATTCCGCGTGCACCAGCTACACTACGGGGCAAAACTAAACCTATAAAGCCTTTGGGCAGGGGTCCCATGTACTGGGAATCGACCAGATAGACTGTGCCTGGCAGGTCGCATGTGACGTCCGCCTGGCAAGTCAATTCTAGTCCCGTGCCGCCCCTGGGGCTGGCCTGCGCCCTCGCAATGTCTGGGATGGGGTTGGACTCTACTCTGGCTCTGGGGAGTTCTGGGTGAAGGACGCCTCTGTTTGGACTGGGGCCAGAGACATGCCCGTGTTCCGGTTTCCCGAATTCCGGCAATACCTGGCCCAATGATAGCCTTTCTTGCACTTCGGACAGAGGGTGTTCGGAGTCTTGGGACGGCCGGACTTTTGTCCGCCTCCCTTGGATCGGCACTCCCTAGCGAAGTGACCGATCTTGCCACAATTGTGGCATGCCCCTTTGCTCTTACCATTGGGTCTTTTCCCTCCTTGCACCGCTGCCGCTAGCAGACCCATCTTATAGGATTCTGTGCCAACGTCGGCGCAAGCTCTAATCATGTCCGATAGGGTCAAGTCAGGACGATTGCCTAGGGACTGCAAGATTCTACGGCAGTCCAAGTTGGCATTGTCCTTGGCTAACTTAATCATGAGCTCTTCCTGGGATTGCTCATTATCAATCTGCCTGCTAATGGCTTCTTCCAGGCGATTGATGAAGTCCATGTAGGGTTCCTGGGCTCCCTGCTTAATGGAGGTGTAATTTTTAGCCGCTTTGCCAGTGGCTGGGATCTTAAAGTAAGCCCTAAAGGCTGCCTCGGCTGACATCTCGAGAGTGGCGAGAGGCAGGTTGATCTGAGCATTGATTGACTCGAAATTACCCGAGCCATACAGCTGCTCAGGAAGCACCGCGCCTCCCATCCTGGCAGCCCGAGTTTGCGCCTCTAGGCGGAACTCGCTGTCCCAGATCATGTACTGGCTAGGGGTCAGCATCATCCTCATGACGGCTTTCCAATCATGGTGGTCTCGCACACCTGCTGAAGCGTGCCCCTAGTAAAACGACTTTGGAGCCCTGTTTCTGCAATTGCCTTCCGCATAGCCATGAGCAGCTTATACGGGACTGGGGAATGAACAATCTGCTGTGCGCCCGTGAGCGCGTCCATTTCCATGCGGATTGGACATATCTGCCTGAGCTCAGCTAGTTCTTCTGCTGGCAATTCCCCCTTCCTAATCTCCTCTTCAATTGTGCGCTGAAGGGGACTCTTGGTAACTCGGGAACCCGAAGCTGTCAGAGGAGCGCCTGCGCTTCTCATGCCCTGCATTCCCTCGGTGACGTCTGCAGCTGTCACCGCGGGAAGGCTCCCTGCGCTACTCTGCTGGTACTTGAATGTCGGATAGAGTGCGGTGGGCGCAGTCGGCTCGACTGGCTGAACTGATGACTTCTCTAACGGGGGTTCTTCCGCTTCTATCCGGACTGGTTCGATCTCAGCTAAGAGTTTCCTACACTTCCTCCATGTGCTAACTATCCCTCCTGGGGCCTTCGGGGGTTGCTGAATGCAGTCTCCTATCCAATCCCAGAGCTGTAGGGTTAACGTACCTACTTCTGGGTAAAGCAGGCAGTGTTCCCTAAGGTACGCCAAAAGTCTCGCTAGTTCCCTGCTGTGAAAGCGTAACTTAAATACCCTGGCCAGGATTCTAAACTCTTCCTCATGAGTTTTTTGGCTAGTGGACGGACTCTGTCCCTGAGAACAAGTCCCCATATTACCTGCGAGTAGTCCTCTGAAGTTCCCTCCTCGGGACGGGTTGACGCATCTGGGGGCAAGGTAACTGGTTTTGGTGACGATCGTCTGGGTGGAGCTTGGAGCGTGGCCTCCTGCCACGGGCCCTCGGCGGCCTCTGTGCTGTCAGGGGCTCACAGCTGCCCTGAGCGGAACGCGTTTTTCCCTTTGGCGCAAGTCTCCCCGAAAGCCGGGAGCAAGGTGCAGGAATGCCTCTCTTGGAATGCCTCGCCGCTGGCCGTCCTTCTGACCGACTGGCTGCCGGCCAGAGTGCCGCGCTGTCCTCCGGGCGGACGGGTCGCGGTTCAAGCGTGGAACCGGACCGCGTGGTTCGCTACTCGTGAGTAGACCTCTCCTGGGCCGCTTTACTCACGAGTAAATCACGTCGGGGTCACCAGATGTAGGAATCGGGGCCACTGGGGTGGCCTTAAGGTCCCGGAGGAGACTGATCAAGTGACGACACGAGGCAAATGGAGCGAGATCAGATCAGTACTTTATTGGAAAAAGGCAACATCATTTATAGGGGGGAAAGCGCAACGGTGGCGAAACTGTCATTGGACAGGAAAATTACCTCACCCACGTACCCGGGTTAATGGGAAACCTCTCAAAGGGAAGTTAATTAACTTGGACAAACACAGGGCAAGGAAGACCATTGTTTAGGGTTTAAGCAAGGGTAAATATGGCTGATATTTACACCGGGGATTACCTTGGCCAGAGGATGAGTGATTACTCTAATAGGTAACTGAGGTCTGCGAGATGCTTGCTCGGCAGAATCGTCGGTCAGGCTACAAGCGGCCGAATTAATCCCTATCATTAATTCACCCCCCTTACGCCCTGACAAGGGCCAGAGGCCAGGAGTTTGCTCACTGGTTTAACCTCTGCCAGAAGCCACTGATGCCCAACCGGGCACGGGGAATCTTCATTGGCTAAAATTCTGTTTCTTCTTCTTCTTCTCCTCCTCCTCTCCAAGTCCAGTTTGCTGGTATGGTTAGGCGTTTCCCTGGCAGAAATGTTAATAAAAGAACCTCCACCTAGTAATAGCTTCAAGCCTTAGCCAGCAAGTTCAGATAAACTTAAAGCTGCTAATTTTGTCCCAGCTGCTCCTCTTGGCGAGAAAGCCTTCCAGAGGTCAGAGAAGAGGCAGGCAAAAATAGATCTCAAATATGAGTAGTCCTTTCGAGATGCAAGCAAGGCACTGTGAATTTGGTGAACTGTGGACATGTAACTCTTTTTTGCTCTGCAACTCCCAGTAAAAAAATTTTTTTTTAAATAAAGGACATATTTCCAAGCTTGGAATTTTTGGAGAGGTAGCCATGATAGCCTGTATCAGTGAAATTGCTTTTTAATTGAATAATATACTGTATTTTAAAACTAAAACTAATTAAAATACAATAAATCAAAAATTTACAAATATCTAGGTGTTGGGTCGGGGCCGCAAAGCGGCGGTTGGGTCCCGGAGGAGACTGGTCAAGCAATGAGACACGAGGCAAGATGGAGCGAAGACCAGTGATTTAATGAGGCAAATCATCAGTATTTATCATGTATCGGCTGCATGCAAAAGAACTGCGATCTGGCAGAATCCATACGCCATGTTTACACGGATTAATTGGGAAACTCTACAGGGGAGTTAATTAACTAACTTAATCGATGACAAGGGAATTCCATTGTTCCAAGCTATCTGGGGTAAACATGTGGCTGGTATTGGTTTTAGGGCTCAAGGTAATCTGCAGATGCGAGATTACCTATTACATGACTAGCGAGTTAGTTATTAGCTTCCTATTGTCGGAGCTGCTTGTCAGGTCAGCTGTGGGTGAATTAAACCCTATCTAATATTCCGCTCCCCCAATTTCTGTCCCTTCAGGAACCCCTGGTAACGAGGTGATCGCCCATCGCCGGGGTTCTGTCAGGGCCAGTATACCAATTGTGTGCGCGGATACCACATCTAGAGTTAGGTATTGCTCCAAGGGCTCCAATCACTTTGAGTACAATAACAGATTTCTTCTTCCATAAACACTCAACTTCAATTTGCAAATTGTGATGTTTTGTGATTTTCTCCACAATATTATTACTACTACCCACTTCTGCCATGGTTCAAAGGGGTGCTTGAAGCTTTCTAGCAAAGAACCCCTAAACCAGGGGTGGCCAAATCTTTCAGGCTGCAGGCTGAACATGTGGTTTAGCGGGCCAGTCACATGGTTCCTCCCACCAGAAGTGGAAGTACAACACGCCCACACATGCAAAAAATGTTGCCATAAATGCATCCGTGGCTGTCATAAAAGTGTTTATGATAGCTTTAAGGTGTATTTGCAGCAGTGTTTTGCACATGCATGGGCACATTTTACTTCAACTTTCGGGAACAGTGAAGTTGCCATGGGCCAGATGTGGCCCATGGGCCATAGGTTTGCTACCCCTGCCATAAACTCTTTACCACAGTACAGATCCTAGGATTTCGTACAATGAAGCCATGCCAGTTGAGGTAGCATTAAATAGTCACGGGTAAGCAGTGTAGACATGCTCCACAAATAGAACCTTGTGGGTACGCAGATCACATATCTCACTCTGCTTATTATTTCTAAGGGCTGAAACTTGTTTGTCTGAAACTTCCAGGAACAAGGCTGCAAAACACACTGCATGCCACCTTTCCCTACAGGAATTGGTTCTGGGAACATGATTTAGAGAAGACATAGATATGTGTGACAGTGGGTCATTTACTCAGGTGGCAAGGCTAAGCCAGAAAGCCCTTGGCGTAGCTCTATCAGGGTTCATGTAAGTTTAATTTTTTACAGAAGTAGAGCAACAGTAACATCTGCTGGGTGACCTGGGTGAACCTCAGCTGTTGTTGAAGAGGATGTTGACTGGGCACTTGTATCTCTGCCCAGAGAATAAGTCCAGACTTGCACTTTACAACATCCCCAGCCTTCTCCTCTCTGCCAGCCCTGAAGCCATGTGGACTCCAATGATTATAGAATGCCCAGTCTTCTTCCTGGCTTTGACTAAGGTCAAGGTCTCATTTTTAGATGTTCATTGCCATCCCCAGACGTTGGAAATGTGCAAGTCAATTATATTCTTCATCTGCCCTTGTTTCTTCAGAATGTACACAGTGTTTGATCTCAATATTGCCATTTTGATGGGGGCAGGAATTGTAAGAATTGAAAGAATTGTAATTATAGACCAGGGGTACCCAACCTTTTCAAGCTGGGGGCCAGGTCATACTCTCTGTCAGCTTTGAGGGCTGGATGGCCATTTTGCCCTGCCTGCATGATGGGGTGGCCATTTTGTCCCAACAGCTTCAAAAGGGTGGCCATTTTGTTTCTCGAATGCCCTTGGAAAGGTGGGGGTCCACATGAAGTGGCACTGGGGGCTGGATCTGGCCCACAGGCCTTAGGTTGGGAACCCCTGTTCTAGACAGCAACTTGATGGTAGGTGGCCATGACATTTTGTACACTTCACTAGGTGTTTTGGACCAGTTAAAATCATTGCTGTTTTTCATACAGAACTATTTAATTGTCCTGAGCATGGTGGAGAGTAAAAGTAGGTGTATTTTCCCTCAAAGTACTTTACAACATCTGCTGCCGTTCTCTCCCGTGTGTGTGGTCACTGGGTTAGAGCCAAATCCAATGGCTTAAATTTGCTTCAACCACCTACAATCTTGAGAAACAGAATGGTTCCTTCCTGAGAGGAAAATTTCCACATTTAAAAAATTGTTGCTAACATATCAGCAATGTTTTGAAAGGGATTTTTAAAAATGCATCACTGGTGCACTGTGTATGTTAGGTAAAGGTAAAGGTTGCCCTTGCTCGAAAGTCAGTCATATCTGACTCTAGGATTCAGTGCTCATCTCTGTTTATAGCCAAAGAGTCAGCATTGTCTGTGTCTGCAGACTTTTCTGTGAACATGTGGCAGGCATGCCTCAACACAGAACGCTGTTTACCTTCCCACCAAAGTGGTCCATATTTATCTCCTAGCAATGTCTTGCTTTCGAACTTTTAGGTTGGCAGGAGCTGAGATAGGAACGGGAGCTCACTTTGTCGTACAGAACTCGGGAATCAAACTCCAACATTCCAGTCATCAAGTTCAACGTTTTAGTGTCTTGCAAGGAAGACAACGGAAGGAGCCGTAACAAGGCTAAACGCAACTTTATTGCATGATGGTCAGGGTGAACATGTGGTAATGGCGGACAAACAGCTCTATTTATACTACACTATACATTTGAATATGCCGGTGTGTTAGCTCATTGGCTACTGTCCGCGTGACGTCATAGGTGTCACGCACATCTTCTCCAGGTGCGGTGTGGCGGGAAGGTTTCCCGCTCTTCAGGTATTCGGGGAATCTGTACCATGTGAGCTGGATGCTCGCTACTGCCACCTGTGGCCACTTAGCTCGCATCCTCATACAGCCTGTTACAATGTGTTCCTGATTAGATACAATTGGATACATTGACTGGTTACATTCTGTTAAAGGGATTGTTACAACATTTCCTTGGCATTGCATTCAGTACATAACAAATGTCTTAACCACTTGAGCCACCGCAGTCCACTGTGTATGTTAGGGACAATTAAAAAGAAATGAAAAGCTTCATCTCTCATTCCTTTCATGAGAAAAGGAATGAAATTTTCCATTTCTGAAGATTTTTAAGCAGCTTAGGTAAAATGAAGAGGAGGGGAAGGAGGAGGCAGGAGCATAATGTTTTGTTGTTTGTCTTCCCCTTTAAAGAAAAAGATTAGTCTAGAGCAGGAGTTCTCAACCTTTTTAGGCCAGAGGCTGGGTCATGCTCCCTCGGACAGCTTTGGCGGCTGGACAGCCATTTTGCCTTTCCTCGACCACATGGCACTTCTGGGTGTGGTTTGTTGGATGTGGGGGTGGGGCGACATGAAATGGCACAGTGGGCCACATCTGGCCCATGGGCCGCAGGATGAGAATCCTTGGTCTAGAGATTGTGCTAAACAAGATTGCTTGAGATGCAATGTGGTTAATCTTTGCACATGGGTGCAAGATTGCCTCAAATGTGTTAGGTCTCCCCAAATGACTTTAGGGTGGGGTGCTTTAGTGTCTTTTCCAGGAGACATAGAAGGAGTCGCAGTATGGACTAACACAGGTTTATTGGTTGATGATCAGAACGAACATGTGGTAATGGCGGAGGTATCTCACATTATATACAGTGGTACAACACATTTGAACTTGGCTGCATGGTAGTTCATTGGCCGCTACCGGCGTGACGTCAACCGGGTCACGCCCATCTTCGGTGGTGGATCAGTAGTAGTTTGTTGCTGCGGGAAGTTCCCGCGGCTGCAGGTGATTTGAGGAATGATAACCATGTGAGTTGAACACTCGCAGCTGCCCTCTATAGGCAGCTTGCTCGCGTTCCTTTAACAGCTGGGTTACATTGTGATTGTGGCTAGGTTACATTCATACATTTCTTAAAGCAACATTGTACATTCATATGAAGCAGCATTGTACATACACAACAGGTGCTCATCTCTGTTTATAGCCAAAGAGGCAGTGCTGTCTGCATCAGCAGACATTTCTGTGGTCATGCGGCAGGCATGATTAGATACCAGAGTGCATTGAATGCTGTCACCTTCCTACCAAAGCAGTACCTATTTATCTACTTGCAATTTCTTGCTTTCAAACAGCTAGGTTGGCAGGAGCTGGGACAGATGACAGGAGCTCAATCCATCACGCAGCATTTGGGTCTCAAACTGCTGATTTGCGGACCTTTAGATCGTCAAGCTCAGTATCTTAACCACTAAGAGATACCCTTTAGACCAGGGCCCCTCAAACCTTCTAAGTCGGGAGACAGTTCACACCCTAAGCCCCCCCCCCACTCCCAGCAGCCGCGGTGACCACTCCGAGCTCCTGGAGGCAGTGGCAGCAACCGCCATGAGCCCCCCCCCTTCCCTGTTTACTGGTCTGGAGGAGTTGCATGGCGTGGGTGAAGGAGGCCACTGGAGACACTGCCCTCGACTTCTCCAGCCACCGGATACACCACAAGAGGTGAAGGTGAATTGCAGTGAGGCTGGGCAGATGGAGGCCAGGCCAGGTCACAGGCACTGCAGGCCCTCACCTTTGCTGTGGATGGCGCCGCAGGCGCCACCTCAATCCTTGTCCCCTCCCTCCTCTGCTTCACTTAGTGTGTCCCTGTCTACGCTCTGCATTAGGGCGAATGTTGTGAGGAGACGCTGCCAGCACAACATCCACCCTGCTGTGGAGCACCTGCAGGGACACGCAAAGCGGAGGAGGTAGGGGACAAGGATTGAGGCAGCGCCCATGGCACCACCCATGGCTGCAGTGAGGTCATGGGCTGGATGATTTGATGCCGGAAGCCGGATCCTGCCCACGAGTCATAATTTAAGGATCCCTGCTTTAGATGGTTGCCTGCACCTCAAAACAACTCTGTTCTGCAGTCTCTAGAATAATCTAAGCAGGGATGAATTGCACCCAGATTGTCTTCCACAATGTTGCAATACTTGTTACTTCAAGAATACAGATCTGTGTATAGGGCTGATCCATATTCAAATAGAAAATTAAAAACCCAACCCTCTCTCCAATAGCCTTGTAAAGCCTTTGCATATTTAAACTCCAGATAACACTTGAAAATGGGGATGAGGAAAGGGAGCGTGGAGCTTTTTGAAAGGTAGGGTTGGTTGGTTGGTACACAGAACAGTTTTCCATGCTGCAATGTTTTGCTCTTAGCCCCACTGAAAGAGAAACATGGTAACTTGACCCTCCCAATAGGCACACACCAAGGTCTGCTGTTTGTATCCACTAATGTTTCTGGGCAATGATGCCCTGGGAGAACCTTAGTATGACAGCAGGATCAGTTCTGCCATTAGGAAGAGCTGGGCAATTGCCTCAGATGTCATTAACTAGGAGTTGGCAGCAAAATTTTGGGGAAAAGAAGACTGTTTTACTGTTGTGTATGGAAGTATATGCCTTTAAGAGAAACTGTAACAGGAAGAATGAAAGAATGTAACCTCAATTGAATACAATGTAACAATGTAAGTCAGATGGATGGAACGAGATTCACCTGCCACTAGATGGCAGTGACTCACGACCACATGGTGTTAATCCTCCAATCACAGCCTACTGCGGGAAACATTCCCGCCACAGGTAAACCAGGTAAAGAAGGAGGGGCGTCACCATGATGTCACTCATACAGGAACCAATGGGGAACCGTGTGGCTAGATTCAAATGTACAACTCTGTATAAAAGGAGCTGCGCCTCCGCCATTACCTCATGTTCATACCTTGCAATAAAGATGTGTTTGGCCCCGTAACTGCTGCCTACTGCATATCAATCTGCAAACATCAAATTGGCGACGAAGATGGGTTTATGGCGTCCCAGATCACCCTCGCCCCGTTCGACACCTCAAAGCCAGAGACATGGGACCTCTACGAAGAGCAGTTCCTATACGCTATGGATGCCGAGGGCGTTGATAATGAGGCAAAGTGACGAGCCTGCCTACTGACTCAGTGCAGGCTGCCGATCCTGGAGCTGGCGAAGAACCTTCTGATGCCAAAGCCACTCCGTTCGGTACCTCTCGCAGAAATCCTCGCAGCACTAAGAGGGCATTTCTGCCCAAAAGTGTAGGTGTTCCCAGCAAGGCTGGCGTTCCACCGGCATGACCAGCAGACCGGAGAGTCCATGGCCGAGTTCGTTGCCACCCTGTGGGTGGCTGCCGTCCCATGCTGGTGGGACGCATCCCTCAGCGAGGCCTTGCAGGACCGACTGCTGCTTGGGTTGAGAGATGAGGAGGCCCAGAGGAGGCTCCTGGCCTGAGAAGAGGACATTACCTTTGAGCAGGTACTGATGGCCGCCCAAGCCGCCGAGTCGGTCAAAGATGGGGTGCGGTCATGCATGACCAAGACCCCCACTTCAGGACACTAAACGCCCGGGGCCCAGGTTCACAGCTGCTCAGTGCACAAAGGGCAGGAACCGGGAGCCGCCACAGCCACCGCCACATCCTCATCAGACTGCAGCAAAAGTAATGGGGAACCGGATGTCCAAAAGGTCTGGAGACGGCAGGTGAGCAAGCGAGACACCGCCGAAGGAAACCGATGCTGCGACGGGTGCGGGTGCACCCACAACCGAAGGAAATGCCCTTTCCAGAAGGCCGAGTGTCACCACTGCAGACGGCAGGGCCACATCGCCAGGGTCTGCAGAAGACGGAAAGGAGGAGACCAGGAGCCAACCGAGTGGCCGCGTCAGAACGGAGACATCGGACGGATCAGCGACGACGAGGCTATTGTGGCTCACATGTCAACTCCCCAACGTTTCTTTGTGGAGGTAGTTTTATAGGGGGTCCCTGTTTGGATGGAGGTGGACTCAGGGTCATCGTACTCCATCATTTCCCATAAAGAATTTTTGCGCATTCCCCCAAATAAGCGCCCAAAACTTAAGACTTTAAAAACCACCTTACAGGGACGTACAGGGGAACCAAATTCCGGTTTTGGGGGTGGGGGGTTGCCAGGTGAGGTTCAAGGGGTTCAGGGAGAAGCTGACCCTCGTGGTCCTTAAAAGAGGGTCGAGTTGCCTCCTGGGGAGCCAGTGGTTTGTTCCTTTAGGCATCGGACTGTCCGACATTCACGCCATAGACTCTGACCCAATGCGAGATGTGTGCGATGCACATCCAGCGGTTTTTGAGAAGGGGCTCAGGAGGTATAAGGGCCCCCCAGTCTTGTTTGACCTGGACCCCGAGGTTCGACCCATCCGGCTCAAGCCTCGCCAAGTACCGTTCGCCCTCAAAGACAAAATTGAGGCAGAATTGGACAAACTGGTGGGTCAGGGGATATTGGTTCCAGTGGACTCTGCAGAATGGGAAACACCAATTGTTATGGCATTAAAGGCAAACGGGGAGGTCAGGATTTGTGCGGACTACAAATGCACCATTAACAAGGCCATTCACCCCAATGCATATCCGGTGCCGGTTGTTAGCCATTTGCTCGCTACTTTACAATGTTTTGCCAAACTAGACTTGGCACAGACGTACCAGCAGCTCACAGTCTTGCCGGCTACTGCAGCTGCCCAAACAATAGTCACGCACAAGGGTACATTTAAGGTAACTCGCCGTCAGTTCGGCATAAATTCAGCCCCAGGGATATTCCAATCTCTTGTGGAATGCCTCCTCAAAGGGCTTCCAGGGGTCCTCCCCTATTTTGATGACGCATTGATAACTGCGGGGAGCAAGGCGGAGCTAGCTAAGAGATTGGATCGAGTTTTGGCGGTATTCGAGAAAGCGGGTTTGAGACTTAGGCGAGACAAATGTGTGTTCCAGGCAAGGGAGGTAGATTTCCTTGGGTTTAGGATAACCCCAGAAGGTGTTAAGCCCTCAGATACAAATGTTGCGGCTGTTAGGAATGCCCCTCGCCCCACCACGAAGCCGGAATTAGTCCTTCCTAGGACTTCTAACCTTCTACCACTCATTCCTGCCTGGGAAGGCATCCGTAGCGGAGCCATTACACAGGTTTTTAAAGAAAGATGCAGTTTGGTGGTGGGGCGACAGCCAGGAGAAGGTGTTCAAGGAACTCAAACAGCTCCTCTCCTCAGAGGCGATCCTCATGCACTTCGACCCAAAAAACCCATAGTGCTAGTGTGGATGCTTCACCAGTAGAGGTGGGTGCCGTACTGTGCCACGTGCTCGGGAATGGACGGGAAGCCCCAGTAGCTTTCTATTCTAGGTCCCTCTCCAAGGCAGAGCGCAATTACGTGCAAACAGACAGGGAGGCCCTGGCCATCATCGCTGGGACAAAGAAGTTCCATGATTTCCTATACGGCCGGCCGTTCACGATCATAACGGATCACAAGCCGTTATTGGGTATATTCACCACGGGCAAACCCACACCCCAAATCTGGTCCCCCAGGATGCTCTGGTGGGCGATATTCCTCAACGCATACCAGTTCACTCTGGCACACCGCCCGGGGAAGGAAATCAGCCACATGGGTGCACTTTCGCGTTCTCCCCTGCCAGTGCTAGGGGAGCCTGAATGTGAGGTAGAACAGGACCACCAGGTGCTACTGATTGAGTCTCTCGACTCAGCACCAATCGTACCCCCAGACCTCGCCAAGGCGATGGCAAAGGACAAAGTCCTGTCCCTAGTTTGCTCCTGGGTTAAAAAGGGGTGGCCCGCAACTCCACCGAGCACAGAATTCCAAATATTCTTCAAGAGGAGAGTAGAACTGTCCATTGAAAGGGGTTGTCTCCTCTGGGGGGAGAGGGTAGTTATCCCAGAAGCAATGCGCTCAAAGATACTTAAGTTACTCCACGTAAGCCACCCAGGGATTGTGCGCTCAAAAGCGCTGGCCAGAAGCTATTTCTGGTGGCCCCAAATAGACACGGATATTGAACACATGGTAGGCACTTGCGAAAGTTGCCAGAGCTCCCAACCCGAAGAGTCCCGACATGGACCGTGGACCTTGGTCCAGATTGCACATCAATTTTGCGGGGCCGTTCAGAGGATCGTACTTCCTCCTGGTGGTCGACTCATTTTCAAAATGGTTGGAGGTTTTCCCAATGACCAACACATCCTCGGGTGCAACCATCAAGCGGTTGCGGAACCTATTTAGTTGTTTCGGGTTGCCCGACGTACTGGTCACTGACAACGCCAGTTCTTTCACCTCTGTCGAATTCCAGGCGTTCCTAGAGAGGAACGCGATTCGGCACATTACCTCAGCCCCATTCCACCCTGTAACAAATGGGCAAGTCGAGCGCCAAGTGCGGACGACTAAAGAGGCACTTCTGAGAATGGGCTCAGAGAATCTCAACCTACAATTGTGCCAGTTCCTACTCTGCTATGGGGTAACCCCCCTCGCATCCGGATGCTCACCAGCAGAGCTCCTGATGCGACGGAGACCAGTCACGTTCCTCGACCACCTGGACCCAGCCAGGGTGGAGGATAGGGGGAGAAATATAGGCATTGAGCATTCAAAGGTTTTTTTTCGGAAAGAGATACGGTGTACTGTAGAAATTACGCGACCGGACCAAACTGGGTGCCAGGCATTGTAATTGAGCAGACGGGTCTGGTATCATATAAGATGGAGACAAATACGGGGTTAGTATGGCAGCGTCATGCCGACCAACTCAGGTGCAGGGTCACGGATACCCAGGAAGATGATGAATCAACGTTAGGGTCCTCCCCCACCCGCTCATTCCAAGGGGGAGAAACAGGGCAACCTCCATTAGGAAATCTCCAAGGAGACACAGGGAACCTTCTCCCAAGGGGGGGGGCAGTCTTGATTCCTCCCACAAGAATGCGTGGTTTTCAGGAGGGGAAGAGCCGGAGGTGCCTGACAACGAGGTGCCTGACAACTTTGATTTTGATTTAACGGACCAGGGGGGGGGGGTTGCAGAGTGGTCCCCCACCCATCCGAGCGAGAAGCGGGGTTTTGATTTAGCCCCAGGTACCTCCGGTCCCATTAATTTGGAGTTCACCCCCAGCCCCCGGAGAGTGAGGCATCCTTCTGTTGAGTCAACCGCCACACCCAGAAATGGGCGGAATCCTGAGTTGAGAAATTCCACTAACGAGTCTCCTCGTCTTCCCATTGCAGGACGAGGAACCGCGGAGCACAGGACCCCTAGTACCCCTGACCCCAGCCAGGCAGCCGTCCGACCCAAGCATAACTGCAGAAAGCCACATTGGCTGAGGGACTTCGTCCCATCCTAGGGGGGAGGAATGTTGTGTATGGAAGTATATGCCTTTAAGAGAAACTGTAACAGGAAGAATGAAAGAATGTAACCTCAACTGAATACAATGTAACTCAATGTAAGTCAGCTGGATGGAACGCGATTCACCTGCCACTAGATGGCAGTGACTCGCGACCACATAGTGTTAATCATCCAATCACAGCCTACCATGGGATACATTCCCGCCACAGGTAAACCATACAGGAACCAATGGGGAACCGTGTGGCTAGATTCAAATGTACAACTCTGTATAAAAGGAGCCGCGCCTCCACCGTTACCTCATGTTCAGATTGCATACCTTGCAATAAAGATGTGTTTGGCCCTGTAACTGCTGCCTACTGCGTATCAATCTGCAAACATCAAATCTACACAACTGACCCTGAGGCTGCAGCCATAAAACTAGTCGGCCACCATCATATGCTGTTCTATCTACCAATGTTGGAGAAAAGCTTCTTCTTCTTTCATGTCCCAATCGAACCCCGGATGCCAAACTGAAGCCACTTTCTTGGCTTTGTTGTTGGCCAAACTTGTCCTCATTACTAGCAGTAATCAGCAGACCAGTAAATGAGTCGGATTCTGTATTTCTCTACATTCACACAGTGTGTTGTTGTCCACCAGCAGCCTCCACTTGAGCATGTTGATCTCACATTTAGGCACTCTGACCCTCGGCCTATTCAGGATCCTCCAAGTGATACAGGGGAGGTTGAGCCTCCTCGAAGGTTGTGAATGCAATCAGGCATACCCTGGGCAGCAACCTTGCTGGCTAATATTTTTAACACCAGATCAAACCAAAGAAGAATAGCTCAGTTGATCACGCAGTGGGTTTTGGGGAATTAACACATGTAGTGATGATGCATTGAATTGTGTAGTAATGATCTATTAGTTAGACTCCATGATCACATTATATTTTATAATCATTTATAATCATAGTTATTAAACACTAACAAGTTCCCAAAGGTAGGGGCAGTGATGTCATCTGACATTGCTGGGAGCTCCTGGAAAACTGGGAGCAAAGTAACAATACGCAAGGAAACTACCTGGCTGAACTTGATTTATTACAATGGTCTTTTGACCATTGTAAGAAAGAATTCAGCCCCTAATATGGAGCCTTACTAAAAGATTTCTCCCCAAAGCACATAACTTGAACATCTGTATCTATTTTCTGTACCTTCTGTACTAATTCCCCGGCCGGCTAAAGCCAGGCATTTTTATCAAAAATATGTCAGTGTAATAGGACAGAGATTCATTGTGTAACTGTAGTTCCATTGTTAGACACTAGAATTGCTGATTTAACATATAGTCAGGATTGATGATAAATAGAGGTGGATAAATAAAGAAATTGCTGTCTCATCTTGGTTCCAGTCTCCGCGTCTCGTTACTTTTACCGCTGCGGCAGGCAGGTCGCGACAAACACATGCTTAACCTCAGGTAGCAAAAATATCTTACGCCAGATCTAGTTAAGAGGGAAAAGATTGCCTGAGCTACCTGGTGATTTAATGACAAAACAATTCATACCAGCATACAGTACTCAGTTAGGTAGTCGTTTTCAGCTGTTACTTAAGAAAAGATCATCTCAGAAACTCAAGGAATTGCAGCAAAAAAAACAATTAATAACCAGTTTATTGTGTTATAATATTTGTGTACTGCAAGCATTTGAGCAATTAGGTTGCGGTCCAAAAACCATGTGTCAGTATTTTTTTACCAAAATCCTGTTACGTAGGTATGCCTGTTTAACTCAATGTTGTACTAGCAGTTACAAAATCTGTTTCAAGGCAGAAGTGATATTGAGCAACCAGGTTTCCAGACAGTTCCACAACCAATTGCACACTCAGTTGTGGATTCGGACATGCAGTATACACCATCCTGGTGTAATTCCCTGCAGTCTTCCTTTACACTATGCTGTGCAATAAAATTTCAGCCACTAGGATTTAAGATGCCCCAAGAGTGTGTTGCAGCTTTTGCCGCAAAAAGTGACAACATCACACATCTACCCCTCTGTAGTTTCTGCCACAAGATACCAAGAATGGGAGAGGATTTCGTTTGGGTTTCAGTTTTTAAAAACAAGAATGTATCAAATTCTCAAATTTCTTCATATTTAGGATGGCAAGAATTTGTACCACTTTTTAAAAAATGAATAGGGGAAACAACAAAATTTACTGCTCCAAACTAGTGCTTCAAATGATTAATTCTTTAACGCCTGGATTTGAATCCGTTATACTGAAATTCCCAATGCTTTTTTGAGCAAGCAGCACACCAGTCTTCTCAATGCTAGGAATAGCTTAATCTAATGTAATTTCTTTGGCTGCTGCAAATGTGGCAAAATTTCACTTCATTTTCACGGAACCTACCAAAATTTGCACATTTCTTCGTGTAAAAAAAAATGGAGCCGGAACAAATGCAAATGTGCAAATGCAAATAAAAAACGATGAATGTCCTATCACCAGTGATGGTGAACCTATGGCATATGCTCTTTCTGTGGGCATGTGCACCATCGTCCCAGCACAGTTTGCTCTGCCTCTCTGCCCAGCGGTCCAATGGGAATGCTTCCTCTCTCCCCCAGCACAAAGTTCACCTCACCCCTCTGCCCAGCAACCTAATGGGAGTGCTTCCTCCTTCCTCCCCAGCACAGATTTTGCCCCACCCCTCTGCCCAGCAGCCCAATGGGAGTGCTTCCTCCCTCCCCTGTCTACGTAAGACAGGCTGCTCACATGTGGCGTGAGGATGTGGCGTGGAGAGCAGCCTGTTAATTCTGAGGCAAATGTGAGTTTGGGCACGGTCTCTAAAAGGTTTGCCATCACTGGGGACTTGGGCTGAAGCTTCCTCTTGACTAAGCATTGATTGCCTTCTAGAAACTCTTTTTACAGTGGTCTGGGACTGTCATTTCTCAGTCAGCAGTTGTTGTCTGTGGACTGCATGTGTAGTGAGGAGTCTTATGAATATGAATATATTAATATACTTCTCCCTATAAGTTCGTTCGCCGGCCACAGCCGCACCATAATTCAGAATAAAGACTTCTTATCTTGGAAGCACGGGCTTTGCTGGAGGAGGTAGATAAAAGATTGGGCACACATTCTTTAGCTGCCTCCCGATTGACAGGCAACATCCTGGTTTAACATGACAATAGGCACAGATGTTTCCCTGAGTTAAAGTAAACAATAGAGATTAATAGACACAAATGAGATAGGGCCCAGGGAAACAGATGCTCCTTTAGATTAGAGTAGAACATTAGAAACCCTTGCCTATAATATAGGGGTGACTTAGAAATGCTTAGCAAGCAGCTCCACTCTGTTATCAGGGGCAGTGACCACCTCAAGGTCTTATGCCTACAGGCAGGGTAATAAAAGCTTTTTGCCCACCTCATTTTGGGGCTGGACCACTACATCACGGCCTCGATGTGTCTTTAATCCAGCGCAGCAGGGTTTCTCATTATAACATAGTGGTGACCCCGACGTGATATTCCAACCAGATGTGATATTCCAACCAGACGTGATATTTCAACGCAACTAGTGCAGACACCAAGCCGCAGACAATCGCACGCTTAGGCAAGTCACTGGCAACTGGGACGGACGCGTTGCATAGCCAGAGCAAGTCAGGGCCCGATCCTCCACAGCAGCAGATGACAGCAACGGCAGACCGCCGCAACAATCGCTAGTCCATCGTCCAGTACACTCGCCTAGGGCCATCCTGCTGGTCGGTGCGCCAACTCGTCCCGTGGAGGGTAACTTCGGGGATTTCAAGGGGCAGGGATGGGGGCTAATTCATCCGTTGGGCAGCGGGCGCACGGACGTGAGCTCAAAGGCCTGGCCAGGCAACTCAAGATAGAGCTAAGGAGAGGACAGCTAGCGGATTTGATCGTGCACCTGGGAGAGAACTGCTGGTTCTACCCAGAGTCAGGGACGATGGACCCAGGGGTTTGGGAGAAAGTAGGGAAATGTCTAAATGTCTACAAGAGGAAGCCTGAGCACCCGCTAAAATCATAGAGACTTGGAGCAAATGTAGGCAGATAATTACAGCAGTGAGTCCAGTCTGGGTAGAGACCAAGAAACCCCCAGCTTATGTAGAACCATCAGCCCCAGCGTGTCTCTACCCGAACATCAAATTCCAGCATGGGGGCTTGGAGGACTCCGGAAGCGCAGGCGCTTCCCAGGCAGTCAGGAGTCCTTCCCAACACATGATAGAGGCAGAATTATGCCAGGGGAAATTGTCGGCAGCAGAACTGGCCAAGATTCAGTTGTTGTGTCCAGCCTGCCTAGAGGCAGACGGACTTTCAGGCAAGCAGACCACCGTCTACATGCCTGTCCCACGCAGGCTGCTTGCGGAGGCCAGTCAAGCCACTACGGACACAGGGCTCCAGAGCCGATTCACTAGGGAACTCAGGAAGAGAGCAGAGACAGGAGGGGCAAAAGTAGTTGGGTAGGAACCCCCAGAAGCTAAGTCCAAAAGTTTAGATTGGATAGGAAGGTAACTGAACTGAAAAGGAAACTAACTTCTAAGCAAAAGCGCAGACTGATTGTAAAAAGCCACCTGAGAACAGCAAAAAAATCTGGCAGAGAGGAACCATTTCTTCATGAGTAGAGTGAAGCATTGCAGACCTGGAGTGGAGGAGTGGCCCCAGGAAGGAATGCGGATATCCAAACCTTGGATGTGTGATGTGTGAATGAATGGTGCACCAGTGAGACTGAAAAAATCGTTGAGAGTTGTTATGTGTTTGCATGGTCGTGTTATAATGTTGCAAAATTAAAAGTGAGATGCCAGGTATTGTGTTCTAGAAGTCATAAGGAAGGTGACAGTTAACTCTGTTCAGGGGCGGTGACCACCTCAAGTCTTACGCCTACAGGCAGAGTAATAAAAGCTTTTTGCCCACCTCATTTTGGGGCTGGACCACTACATCACGGCCTCGATGTGTCTTTATTCCAGCACAGCAGGGTTTCTCATTACAACAGTTGTCCATCATTCTTCACTCATCAATGGCCTTTTGGAGACTTGAAAACAAACAGAACTTCCTCCTTGACCTCACCACGGTCTGTCAGCACAAGACCTCCTACATCCCTTTCGCTTGAGGATTCTTCTTAGTTGCCAGCTTTTCCTGTTTTATAACTGTCAGCTGACATTCCCAATTGGAACAGGTTTTGAATGACTATCGATCTAACTCACACTTCCTGTCTACAAAACAACCAAAACGTTTGAATTCAACTTCTGACCTAGATCAAGGGTTCCCAACCTTTTCAAGCTGGGGGCCGGGTCATGCTCTCAGTCGGCTTCAAGGGCTAGACGGCCATTTTGCCCTGTCTGCATGATGGCGTGGCCATTTTGTCCCAACAGCTTCAAAGGGGCAGCCATTTTGTTTCTCAAATGTCCTTGGAGAGCTGGGGGCACATGAAATGGCACCATGGGCCGGATCCAGCCCACAGGCCTTAGTTTGGGAACCCTTGACCTGTTGTAGCCTGGCATATCTGGAAAACAATAGACTGGGGGGCTTCTTCGGTGGAAGAGTTGGCCTTCCAGATGTTCTGGGCCACAATTCCCATCCCTTGATATTAGACTTTCTGGTTGGGTCTAGCATCAATTGTAGACCAGAGCCTCTGGAGAACCAAAAGTTCCCCACCTATAATTTAGTACAATAAGCAGTCTATGGAAGTTCATCTCTCATGGCATCATGCCAGCTAGGGATCTAGAATGTGTTGCAAAGTGTTTTGCTGTTTATGTTGTCTGAGTGATGAAACGAGTACATGACAAGCATGTGAGATGATGGTAAATGGGCCAAGTGAACTTCCAGGAGGCAGCTGTCATTCAAAAGTGGTATTGTAGCTGAGTCAGAGGGTACTCAATAAAGCTGGGCATTCCCCCACCCCAGGGTTCTGGTCTGCTATATATTTCTTGACACCTGTCATCTGGCCCATAGATGGCTGTAGGATTTCCCCTACTTAATGGCACAGGACTTGTCTCTATAAAGGCTACACAGCTGGAAAAAAATCAGAAAGCAGGTCTACCTCTGTATACTGGGAAAGGTATAACCTGTTGCTATACCCGTTATGTAAACAGTTCATTGCACACTAAGCACCGGGCTTAATGTCGGCCTATAAAAAGACAGCTGGCTGAAAAAGGATGTCATGTGACTTGTAGGGATTTGGGTCCACCAAGTGAAATTATCAAATAATATCTTCTAGAATCTGGGGCCAGAGTCTGGGACATTATTTCTTAAAAGAATTCATTTCAGCTACAACTCGAGGGAGTTAACTGCCATTATAGTTTTGTTTAAACAAATTATTTCATATTTTACAAAAGTAACTAAAATAGTTCATTTCAATTACTTTTAGAAATCTGACTGCCACAAGCCGCTGGCCTGTGGTAGCAAACCCATTATCCCATCCTCTTTCTTACCAAAATACCCAATAAGAGTATGAAGCAGCCACATGAGGCAATCCTTGAATTGTGTAGAATTTCTTTCCAGCAGTTACTCAGATCTCATATCCCACATTATAAAAGCAACTTTTAAAAACTAGTCAGACTTCAAACGGAATGAAGATACAGTAATGCTTCCTTAAAGGCAGGCTTTTAATAACTATAACTGAGTCCCTGGATGCTATCCCCACCCCGTGCTAGTTAACCCCCCCCCCCAGCTTGCTTTCAACATTTAAAATGCTTTTTAATTAATTAATGAATTTTAAATTATTTCACATCTAATTTCTTTTTTATCTGTAATTTACTGTGCTTTTAGTATCAACTCTTTTAACATGGTGTGCTACCTTAGGTTCCACTACTTACAAATATTACTACAGTAAGTGAAGACATAAACAAATTGCAATAGCACGTTAGTTATAAAATCATTAGTGCGCTCTAGAATTAGAAATAACTACTAATTCATAATGAGTTAGTACTAAACCACTTTTCTGGGGCAAGTAAGCCTGTAGAATAATCAGCTGGTCACTACTGCAATAATAGCCTCTTCTAGGAAGTACTCCAACTGCCCATCACTCTTCATCATCTTTCTAGCAGCTGCTTGGAAACCAATGGCACCCAGCATTTGAAGCTCTAGGGTGCCCCCTTCTGTCCTGAATAGCCTCTGCTTCCCCCTTTCCCATCAGGCGCTCTCTTGACAGCTGCAATGCCTATTTTGAGCCCTTGTGTGCACTGTATATCATTTTTTAGTTGAGTGGTCAAGGGTGGGGGCAGCAGAAAGACAAGAAGAGAGGCATTTTCTGAACCCTCTGTACTAAAAGATAATTGAACTACAGAATTGGATTGTGTGATTCTATACATTGCAGTGGCTCAAGTGGTTAAGACGCTGACTGGGAGGCGGAAGGCCAGCAGTTTGATTCCTGATTGAAGTTTATAAAATCATGCATGGTGTGGACAAAGTAGATAAGGAAAAACTGTTTTCCCTATCGCACAATACTAGAACTAGGGGACACTCGATGAAACTTTTGGGTGCTAGTTCTCAAACAAATAAGAGAAAGTATTTTTCACCCAGAGGATCACTGGTCTATGGAACTCCCTGCCAGAAGAAGTGGTGACAGCTGTCAGTCTTGACAGCTTTAAGAAAGGATTAGACAAATTCATGGAGGACAAGGGTATCAATGACTATAATTATGGATACCTAAGGACAACCTCCCGATTGGACAGATAGGCAGGATATCTCTCAATGCCATTTCCAGGGAATCCTAAGCAGGTGAAGGCATTTGCTTGAGAATACCCTGAAGCAAATGGTGAACCACTGTGTGAGACAGAATGCTGGACTGGATGGGCTGTGGCCTGTTCCAGCAAGGCTGTTCTTATGTTCTTAACTCCCAGCATTTCCCACGCAGCTTGTGATATGTGAGATTGGACCCAAGGCATCATCCTGGTTTTCAAAGATTTTATGCATGTTTTACTCAGATGTCAAAGCTCACTCTTCACAATTCCCACTTATTTATGTATTGTATTTCCGGATTGCACATGATTGGCAAGTGGGCTTAATCCAGAGGTGAGAGCAAACAGCCTCTTGAGATTTTGTTGTTGTTCAATCGCACAGTTGAGTCCGGCCCTTTGTGACCCCATGGACCATCGCATGCCAGGCTCCTCCGTCATCTGCCATCCTCCATAGCGTGCCCAGCTCTACACCCATTGCGTCAACAATGCCATTTAGCCATCTTATCTTCTGCTGCCCTTCTCCTTTTGCCTTCAATCTTTCCAAGCATTCAGGGCTTTCTCCAGTGAGTCCTCTCTTCTCATTTGGTGGCCAGAGTATTTGAGCTTCTTCTTCAGTATTTGTCTTTCGAAGGAGCAGTCAGGGTTGACTTCCTTTAAGATTGACTGATTTGATCTCCTTGTAGTCCAGGGGACTCTCAAGTCTCCTGCAACATCACAGTTCAAAGGCATCTACAGTATTCTTCTGCACTCACCCTTCCTTATGGTCCAGCTCTCACAAGCATACATTACTACTGGGAATACCATTGCTTGGACTATGTGGACTTTTGTTGGCAAGGTGATGTCCCTACTTTTTATTATGCTGCCTAGGTTTCTCATAGCTTGCCCCCCAAGAAGTAAGCATCTTTTTATTTCATAGTTGCACATTTTACTTCTGCTTCCGGGAGCGACGAGAGCAGCGTGGACCGGATGAATCACAGTAAACCCATTTGTGTGGATTCGCAGGGTGCTTGGGCTTCTGGGAATTGAAGTCCAAGAACATCTGAAGTGCCAAGGTTCGCCATCACGGTCCTAGGAGTTGCAGCCTAAATGTAACATTGCCCAGCTGTGCTACGCAGATGTGATCCATCCCTGCAAGAAGCAGGAGACATGCCTGGCTACCATTTTGCACCTAGCATCCTCCCAGAGCAAAGAGAAACAGCCTTTAAACAAGTCGGCAGTTTCAGACCCGGGTACTGCATGATAGTTTGAGCGCCCGTCTCTGTCCTAGTTCCTGCCAACCTAGCAGTTGAAAAGCAAGAAACTGCAAGTAGGGGGGAAATCTTGGGAACATGAAATCCTTTCGACCCAGAATAATTTCTGACATAAAATCAGAGTATTATTATTTATTTTCTCCAAGGTGGAGATGGATGGAGAAAAATAAAAATAGAGAAAATCTGAATTCTTCATAGGTGGAAAAAGGAGACCTCTGAAATATTCCAGCTGCTCGCTGTTCCTTTTGCGAATCTAGTGTGCCCAGCCTCTCTCTTGCAAACAGATCCCCTTCCCTCTCCCCACATGTTCCAGATGCCATACAGATAAAAATGCTTTCATTTCCCTTTAATAAGCTAAAAAAGAAAAGGCAGTGTCCCTTTAAGGGGAGATACCACCAGCTTCCCATCGTGGGATGGAAAGGGGTGGCAAAGATCTTACCACCCGATTTCCACCGTCATGTGTCTGCAAGAGCCACGAAGTGTGTCCCCACGGCAAGGTAGTGAGAAGGGGAGAACAAAAGGGGTCCCCAGCCCCCCCACTCACGTTACAAAACGACCCCTGGGGAGGCTTTTTATTGTTAACGATGTGAACTGGGTTGACATCCTCACCTTCTTTGAGCAAGAGAGACAAATCAGAGGATTCCATTGTTTTAATAACAACAACAGCAACAACAAAACTGTCCAACATTTAATGGCGGGAAGAAGGCCAAGTAGGGGAGATGGACACACGTCCAGCGGGAGGAAGAGCTCTCGGTGACAGGCACGGTAGGAGTGTGGGTGTGGGTGTGGGTGTGGGCGATCAGAGACAACCGGTCCGCCCTGCTTCCTCGCAAATCCTGCGCAGGGTGGGTGGATTCGCAAAAGGAGAGGCTGCCCAAACCCCGTTCCACGCGCAGCCGACTTTGTCTCGATGAGCGCAAGCGGCGCGTGTGCCTCTCCTACGATCTCTTCCCAGGGACCACCGGCTTTCCAAAGCGCATCCATCCGCGGAGGGGGCGCACGTTTTTTTCTGGCCTCGCCTCGCCGCAAAGCCGACAGCCACGGCGCAAATGGCCTTGGGGTTTGTCCCAAAATCCGAGCCCACCGTTGCCAGATGCACCGCCGCGCGCCCCGGATCAAACAGGCGCATGCATGAAAAAGATAGGCGCAAAGCATCAAAATGAAATAATAAATACGTCTTAGACTTAGACGATATACCTTGACAGTTCTTAGGTCCCTGGTTAAGTCTTGAACTGTTAATTTCATATCAGTCCTCGACTGTGAATCGAATCGTAGATTTTAATAATAATAATCAGAAGAAGTCCAAAGATCAAAATCAAAAATAAAACAAATACGTCTTGACTTAGACGATACCTTAACAGCTGTTAGGACCTTGGTTAGGGCTTGAACTGTTGATTTGTAGTAGTAGTAGTAGTAGTAGTAGTAGTAGTAGTAGTAATAATAATAATAATAATAATAATAATAATAATAATAATAATAATAATAATAATAATAATAATAATAATAATAATAATAATAATAATAATAATAATAATAATAATAATAGGCCGTCCACCCACCCCGGTCACCTTTGATTGCAACGGCGTTCCTCGCCAGTCTACCCAGCCAGCCAGACCCTACAAGCCTCAACGCGGCTCTGACTGGCAGCCTAACCGGAGAAGCGTCCCACTCCCACTCCCGCCTCAGGCGGGCGGGCGGGCGCGCGCCTCCCCAAGTGCGGAGGAGAGGGTGGGCGGGGGGGGGGAACTGTGGGAGCCAGCGCGAGACCTGGGCTTGCCGGCAGGCAGCCAATGAGAAACGGCGCGCGCCCTCCCCGCCCCCTTTCTTTGGGTTTCTTCCTCCCTCCCCCAGCCGCCACAGGGGCCAATCACAAGGCGCGGAATATGACGGCCGCGTGCGCGCGAGCATGGGTGGTGATGGTGCGCGTGCGCGGCTGTCCCAGACGGGGGTGTGTCAGCGAACCCGGGAGAAGTGAGGCGGTGCGGGTGAAGAAGAGAGAAGGGGGGGGGGAGGGAAGGGAGCCCGATAATGGCGGCCAGCGGGAGAGAACGTCGCCGCGGCTCTGAGGTAAAAAATATCACAGGTCCAGGCCTTGGCTGGCAGCCGCTGCCAGGAGCTTCGGTGAGGGCGGGCGAGGGGCGCCCGAGGACGGCTCCTGACAGGCCCGCGGGGCAGAGCTGGGCGCCCCGGAGGCCCGCCTGGAGCCTGGGCTGAGGAGACTTGGCTTGGGAGGCCTGGCCTGCTCTGGGCGCTCTCGCCTTCCGCCACCGCACCCTCGGCCTGTACTTGCTGAGGAGGAGGGAAGGTGGCTTCCCGACGCGGAAGGAAGGGCGCGCGAGGGTTAAAAGGAGAACCGGTTCATCATCTCCCGTTCCGTGACAGCAGGCCCTGCTGAGCGGTGCCGGATCCTTCCATTGGCTTGCCGTGAAGAAGCGGGAGGGGAACCCCAAGCAGGCGGCCTTGGCTGGCGGCCTCCTCCTGGCACAGGAGGCGAAGCTGCTTGTAGGACGCGGAGGAGAAGCGCGTTCCTTGCCCAAGGCTGCAGGCCAGCCCTAACCGGTGGCCACCGGAGGAGTTGACTACCGGGCATGAGCATAGCAAGGAGGGGGCTCTCCTAGCCTCCCCTATGGACCCCCCAGCACCACCAGGTCTTCGTCAGCTGTTTGCTTATCCCGCTGCTATTAGCAGCGGATCCTGTGTCTCCCCATACCGTGGAAACGTCACCTCCTGGTTTCTGCAGAATGGGATGCTGCTAAAAGCCTTAAGAGGAAGGGCTAGAACAGGGGTGCCCAAACTACAGTCCATGGGCCGGATCCGTCCCCCAACACGTCCCCCATATGGGCACGTTTTGCTTCCACTTCCAGGAGTGATGAGGGCTGTGTGGGCCAGATGAATTGGCATTGAGGGCCGGATCCAGCCCATGGACCATAGTTCGGGCAAACTTGGTTTAAGCAGAGAGAATGGCAGCTTAAAATCTATCTCATCCTGTTGCAAAACGGATTGCAAGGTGCAGTGCCATATTTAGGATCTGTGGGCCCCTAGGCTGAATCTGTGGCTGGGCCCTGCCGGGGAAAGTATTTTAAAAAAATTAACCTACAAAAACCGCATTTTCACGTGGTGTGAGCCCCCCTTTGTGGTGCGGGCCCATAGGCTGCAGCCTAGGTAGCCTAATGCTTAAATCCGGCAATGGCAAGGTGCATTTTATTTCCGCTTCTGGTGAGAGGAACCACGTGACCGGCCTGTGGCCCAAAAAGTTTGGGCACCCCTGGGCTAGAGCTAGACTAAGTGTTTGGCCTGTTAGTCTGGGTTATTTGTGATTTTTCTCATACAATCTTAGATCAATAGTATTCTTGTGGCATATGGTCACCACGGCTTTTTCCTCATTACTATACTTCAAAGGAGATTCAACAACATGTCTCGGTGGCTTGATCATTTGTAAGCTCATCTCAGGTTAGTTTTTTTGAAAGTGTGGGCTAAAATATACTTTCCTGTAAACCAAATTTTGTTATTCTTGTATAATTAATAGAATAGGTATGATACCTGTTCCTAGGTCTGTGTGAATTTGCATGGCATTCCTGTCTTTGTTTAAAAGTATCAGAACGTAGAGCTGAGTGGGCTGTGGAGGATAGGGGTGCCTGGCGTGCAGTGGTCCATGGGGTCGCAAAAGGTCGGACCCGATGGTGCGACTGAACAACAACACATCAGATCTATACTTTTAATCTTGTTATTCTTGTCTAATTAATAGAATAAGTATGATATTTGTTCCTAGGTCTGTATGGATTTGCATGGCATTCCTGTTTTTTAGAAGTACAGTAGAACCTTGCATAATGACCAAACTCCATTCCACGAAGTTGGTCACTATGCGATTTTTAGCGCTATGCAATTCAAATGGGCGATACCTCGGATAAGGACCAAAAATGGTCGTTATCCGATATTCCTATAAAAAATACCGACTGTTATGCGAGGTATCGCCCTAGCATAAAAACTGTGTCATTATGCGAATAAATCGTTATGTGATGCAGTTGTTATGCGAGGTATTACTGTATCAGTTCTGTACTTTTATATTGAATGTTTGGCTTCAATATCTGAAAGTTCTGTTCCTGAAAAATAACTAGTTAAACAAAAAATCATATGCTGTTTTGAATCCTAAGAGATGGGATTGATATTTAGGCATTTCTAAGTAGTTCAGTTTTATTACATGGGCAACATCTAACATTAATGGGGAAAGCATTACGCAATGGCAAGAAAGGAAAGAGAACTGCAGAATATTGAGGAAACAATATATACATCTGGAACCTTTGGACACAAAAGTGCAACATTTGGGGTTTTTACTGTACTGCATATTTGTACCATGCCCTTGTATCTGTCATTTTGTGCAAAAAGCTATGTAAAGACAGCTTTCAGAATAAAAAAAATTAAAGAACCACAAAAATATAACAGTAATATAAAAGAGTACATTTGGGATCACCAATAAAATAGCAGTGCTTATTCAATAACAGAGGAAATTCAATTAAATAAATCTTAACCTCTTGTAAAGCAGTCAGTGAGGGTAGTAGATATACATTCAGAGTAAAAAAAATTTGTAATGAGGGAGGCTGCACAAAATAGGCAGTTTCTTTTGTCAGTGTGTGTCATGAATATTGCCAGCAGGCCTATGGTTCTCAGTGCTCAATTATATGAGTTGTGTAGGATCATGTTGTTTGAGGTAGCCCTTCAAATAACCAAAACCTAGTTTGTTTAGGGATTTAAAGTTTAATATGGTATTTTGGTTACAGGTATCATAACTAGTTGACTTTGTGGTAGGTCATAGATTAAGCATAACATAAGTTGTGTTTTTTCTTTTTCATTTCTCTAGATTCATAGACCTTGAAGATGGTGAGTAGCCAGCCAAAGTACGATCTAATACGGGAGGTTGGCCGTGGCAGCTATGGTGTGGTATATGAAGCAGTAGTAAGGAAAACCTATGTCCGTGTTGCTGTAAAGAAGATCCGGTGTCATGCTCCAGAGAATGTAGAGTTAGCTCTGCGCGAGTTCTGGGCACTTAGCAGCATCAAGAGCCAACACCCAAATGTTATTCACTTGGAGGAATGCATCTTGCAAAAAGACGGCATGGTACAGAAGATGTCCCATGGATCCAGCTCCTCCCTTTATTTGCAGGTAAAGAGAGCAAATGAAGTGTTACACAGTAAGTCACAACTAGAATCAGTGGGGATTTGGAGGGTTAATTCCCTATAGGTTCTGTTGATTCAATATGCCTACTCATGTTGCAACTTACTATCCTAAGCAACAAGATTTGAGTCTGTAGGTTAGAAGGAAAAGGTGTAAGGGAAAGGATAAATTTGTCAGATAGAAAGCAGGGAGCAGAAGCAAGAGGCAGGCACAATGATTTATAAATTGTTTAGAAATCTGACCTATCATTACAGTTTCAGACTCAAGTCATTTGTAATACAGATGTCTGATATTCTCAGCAGAGCCATGTATTTAATATACAGTATATTATAAAAGTAAGTGATTGTAAAAGTAACTGTTTAAATGATTCTTCTAAACTTTAATTTTGGTTTTAAAAAGGACTGTGTAAGAATCCACCGCTGAAAGCTGTGCTATTGTTCAAAATTAGTTGAACTAACCACTAAGCTAGTGGTTAAAGTTGGGGAGTACTAACTGCCATGCTACCATAACATTACAGAACATTGCGAGCTTTGTAACATGTACTCTTAAACTCAGTCTGGAAGAAGATGGAGCGATAATACTTTTAATAATTTCTGCAGGGGACTAATTCAAAAAGCTATAACTGGCAGTAAATGGTAATCATAGCTGATTACATCAGCTCGGTTGTAATCTATTGTTTTCCTTGTTTGCACAGCCCACTAGTTTTAAATTGCTAGGCTACATAATGTTACTTTGAAAACAAGACCAGAAATAAATAACCATTAAAATAATAAACAGTTCCCTTAATCACCCCTTTTGAAACACTTCTGCGTGCTGAATCATTGTTTTGATATTAATCTTAGTTATTTCTGCTTGATATGGAGAATGAAAATGTGAATTTCTATTAAGTGTAGCAAAACAAACTTGCTTTATCTTCTTCCCAGATTATTAGAGTAGCTACACAATGATCTTTATTTTATACATTGATAGAAAATAGCTGTTTCTTGGCAGCATTTTAGATTAACTTTGGAAGCAAAATTGAGAGCCTCTAATTCTTTGTAGAATTTAGTTATTCTATTCAATTAGCCTGATAATGTAATTCTATACAGATAGGAGGAAAATGTGTTTTAGCATTCTGTTAGTGATGTTCTATTAGTAAAAGGGCCAAAGAGCCTTTAGCAACTAATCAGTAGGATTCATATCAGCTATGGTTGAAGAGACTTAACTCTGGTTTGTTATGATGATTGTCAGTTCTCACTATGCTTTCCTGTCAGCTAGCAATCTAGAAATATGAATCATGGTGTCAAAAGGCTTACTAATCATAATTTACATTTGGGAAATCCAAAGTTGCATGCTCCATAGAAAGGAGATGGAAAATAAAAACAGGCAAGGAGCTTCAAATCATGATTTGTCTAAATTTGAAATCCAAATTATGTTTTGAGTTCTGCACTCCAATCAGCGCAAACAACGACAAGGTGTGAAATCTGAATTAAGCTTATGTTTTCATGGAGGAAGTTGGTTGAAAGAGTCAATAAATGTTTGCAATAAATGCATGTTGCCAGTGGGTGTCTTTGTGTGTACAAGAAGTACTATTTGTAAAAAAAAATCTTAGGACTAAATACATTTGTTTCACCATCTAGAGTAGGCATAGTAAATGAATGACACTACTAAATTCCATTGATTCAATATGACTGCTCTAAGTTAGGAATAACAATTGAATTTAGCCCCGGAAGTGCACATTAAAAATACAGACATTAGCATTCGTTTATTCAACTACTTGTTTACTTAAATTGTACTTACTCAACATTTCTATGACATGTCTTCATATTTTAGCTTGTAGAGACCTCCTTAAAAGGTGAAATTGCCTTTGATCCGAGAAGCGCCTACTATTTGTGGTTTGTGATGGATTTCTGTGATGGAGGTGACATGAATGAATATCTCCTGTCCCGAAAGCCAAGCCGAAAGACCAACACCAGCTTTATGCTTCAGCTAAGCAGTGCCCTTGCTTTTCTGCACAAAAATCAGATCATCCATCGTGACCTCAAGCCTGATAACATTTTGATCTATCAAAGCAGAATGGATGCTAGCGACTTAGAACCTACATTGAAAGTAGCTGATTTTGGATTGAGTAAGGTTTGTTCAGCTTCAGGACAAAATCCCGAAGAACCCGTGAATGTAAATAAATGTTTTCTTTCTACAGCTTGTGGCACAGACTTCTACATGGCTCCTGAAGTTTGGGAAGGTCACTATACTGCTAAAGCTGATATCTTTGCATTGGGAATTATAATTTGGGCCATGTTGGAACGGATAACTTTCATAGACACAGAGACAAAAAAAGAACTTTTGGGAAGTTATGTGAAGCAAGGGACTGAGATTGTGCCTGTTGGAGAGGCATTGCTAGAAAATCCAAAAATGGAACTGCTCATTCCTGTTAAGAAAAAGACAATGAATGCTCCTATGAAACAGCTGATTAAAGAAATGCTTGCTGCTAATCCACAAGACCGTCCAGATGCTTTTGAATTAGAACTCCGATTAGTCAAAATTGCTTTTAAAGATAGCAATTGGGACACGTGACCTCTGGAGTACTTTGCCTTAGTGGCAGAGTAGTATCTGGAATAATGGTGCACCATTTTGTGGAAGCAAAAAATCAAGCTAACCCAATTTCAAGTTTGTGTTTTTCCTCCTGTTGCATTTCTTTGGATTTTTGCAAACTAAACGCAAGATGGCTGTTGACACAGTTCCTTTGTATGTATTTTCATGCTACAGATGTAACGCTATCCACATGGCCAGGAAAATTGGCAAGTTAGATGACTGCTTTCTAGGAATACATTGTGGACTACAGTATCTCATACATTCCAGTCTTCTACTGCAGAATTTGGAATGCGCATGGAAGAGAAGATTTGCATGCTGGTAATGCAAATCATTCAACTTTGTGGAGTAAACATGTATATACTTATGTCCGTATGGGTGATTTGGCTTCCTTCCCCTTTCATATAAACAGAATATCCCCATTATTTATATTGTCTCATATAGAATTGGGAAACAGGCTCAGCTATGAATTCCCCAACATATAAGCATTCTCTGCTCTTCTCCTCCCCCCTCTTAAAGTCAAAAGATGATGGCACAAGATGTAGCCAGCAAGTGTACTTCAAAGCAAATGTCTTGATTCAAGAACAGCTGTTGTGGAGAGAATCTCTTAGCTCGGGAAGGCAGGAAGGTGTATGTGTAATCTCAGCATATACCTGCAGTCATCTGTCAGTCTCTTGGTTAGTCCATTATATAGTCAGCTTTTTCTTGTGAAATGCACTGGTTGTACTTCATTGTCATTGAATGATATAGTTATCATCTGAAGAATAGAATTGGGGGGGGGGGAATTGGCAGTTCATCCCAAATTTGGCATATTCACATAAAGCAAGATGCTTTCAAATTAAAATATTTAATAGGCTTGGAAAATGCACTTCCCTTTGCTCAGAGTGTAGTTATCAATTTTGCATAGTAGTCCTGTCCTGAAGAAAGTCTCATAGATTAGGATTGACTTTACCTCTAAGCATATATGCATATTCATATATGTACAGCATTGCAGCCGGAAATGTTTCTAAAACCTTACAGAAATGGTGAAGATCTTATTCCAAAATAATATTTGAGGAAATGTCATGTTAGTAACCGGAGATTTTTGCTGAGGGATACTTAAAGACAATTTCAGCTGCTGCCATTTGGCATGTATCTGGCTGACATTCAGTGTAATGATATATTGTGTTATCTGAGGACAGCAGTCAATGAGTGTCCTTTGCCTAGAAAGATAAGGCAATGTAAATAAATATTCAGTGAGGATTAAATTCTCTTTACTCTTTAAAGCACCACTGTGCCTTTAGAGGTGTGGTCATATTACAAGCAGGAAAGGACACCTATGGATCTGTAAGCATTCTGTCATCCATCAGCTGAACATTTCCTTAGATATGTGTATCAGACAAAAGAGTAAGCCATAGGGCAGGGGTTTGCAACCTACCGCCTATTGGACGACCCTGGCCCCTGACACCATTTCATCCGGCCCATGGTGACGACCCCAAAAGCGGATGAGTTTACAACAGCCGTAAATGTATCTGCGCATGTGCAAACATGCCTGCCACAGTTTATGGATGCATTTACGACAGGGGAACCACGTGTCTGGCCCGCTCAGCTGTCTTGTTGAGGAGTGGCCCGGCCCTTGGTGTAAAAACTTTGAGAACCCCTGCCATAGGGGGGTAGTCTTTACAGATTTTTTAAAAAGCAAGAATGCTTACATATATGTTCTAACTAGTCTGATTACTGTGTACTATTTCTTGGCACATGCTGGACCATTGCTAATCCATATTTAGGATGCAGTATTGAATGTGCTTCTTAAATGCAGTGCAAAACCTAGGAATATTTAATTATATATTGGCACAGTAAAACTGTTAATGGCCAAAGTGCACTGGTCTCTTGTTCTTAAAAGTTGGGGAAACTTCCTCAGTTCACTTCCCTTCATGGTGCTTAGCCTGTTGGCATTGGATGCTAACTTGGTTATTCCATTAATATCCACTGAATAATTGTCCCTGGAATCTGTATGTGTGTGTGATTTTTGTTGTTGCCTGTGTTTGCTTTGAGTCCCTGTAAAATATCGTGAAATCTAAACAGTTGTAGCAGCTACAAAATAATCCACCAGCATAACAGAAGTTGAGATGTTCATCAGCACTTCAGAAAAATCAAAATTTCAAAGCTTTTCCTTATAAATTGTAAACTCTATTTTGTGAAAATTTTATTAAAGTGGGGAGGGGAATGATTGTGTAATTTATTGAGTTCATGACTTTTTAAAAAAGAATAAAGTCTGTATTGAAATGAATCCTTCAGCCTAATGCCATATATTTTGCTGGATTGTGGGGCTTCCTATGATTTCCTTTTCCCTGTTCATGAACTAGCTTGCTTTTTCATTACATAGAATTATCTTTTTACCAACCTGCTAGCGATGTGGCCACCAGGATAGCCAGACCCCCTTTGCTCGGCCAGGTCCGATGAGGCATATCCTTTTGAGAAAGGGGGGTTTGTAATCCATGTCTCTTGCATAATGACCTGATGTGCCAATGGTTCCTTGAACTATAATATAATTTTGTGTCAGAAATTATTCTGAATTGAAAGGATTTTTGCTGGAGAAACTCTTCTCAGGGGACGCCCGAATAAGGCTCCTTTCATGTCCCCAAGATTTTTTTTCCACCGAAGTGGTCCCTATTTATCTACTTGCAATTTCTTGCTTTCAACCTGCTAGGTTGGCAGGAGCTGGGACAGAGGCAGGCGCTCATTTCATCATGCAGTACCCGGGTCTCAAACTACCAATTTGCCGGCCTTCTAGCTAACAAGACTAAATGTTTGTTCCCTGGGACAGATGGTTGAAGACCCAACTAGAGGTACAAGAATCCTTGACTTGAGGATTGCAAGATGTTAATGTGACTGATCCAATAGGGAACAGTGACCACAACTCAATTATGTTTAACTTGATCATAGACCACAAGTCACTGATAAAATCTAACACAGAGACCTTAAATTTTCAAAAAGGAAATTTCCCAAAGATGAGGAAACTAGTAAAAAAGAAGCTGAAAGGGAAAACTGAGAGAGTCCAAACACTCCAAGAGTCATGGAGGCTGTTTACAAAAACAATAACAGAGGCCCAATTGGAATGCATTCCCAAAAGGAAAAAGGGCACTGCAAGGTCAAAGAGGACTCCAATGTGGCTTACAGGAGCTGTTCGGGAAGAGATCAAAAGCAAGAAAAGCTCATTTAGAAGATGGAAGGCTTGTCCGAATGAGGATAGCAGGCAGAAACATAAATTCTGGCAGAACAAATGCAAGGCAACAATCAGGAAAGGAAAGCAAGACTTTGAGGAGCGTATAGCTAAAAATACTCAGAGAAATAACAAAGACTTCTTTAAGTACATTAGAAGTAAGAACCCAACTAGGAAGGCCATTGGACCATTAGATGACAATGGAAGGCAAGGGGTTATTAAAGAAGAAACAGTGATTGCAGAGAGACTCAATAAATTCTATGCTTCAGTATTAACTGAAGAAGACAGAGACCACATGCCCAAAACAGAGCCTATCTTCGTAGGGAGGGAAACCGAAGAATTAAGCCAGATAGAAATGACCAGGGAGGAGGTCCTTGCATGTCTTGTTAATCTAAATGCTAACAAATCACCAGGACCAGATGGCATCCATCCACGAGTTCTCAGGGAACTTAAAGATGAAATTGCTGATCTCCTAGCCAAAATATATAATATTTTCCTCAAATCAGGCTTTGTGCCTGATGACTGGAAAGTAGCGAATGTAACACCAATTTTCAAAAAAGGATCCAGGCATGATCCAGGAAATTACCGGCCTGTCAGTTTGGCATGTGTCCCAGGTAAAGTGATGGAAACCAACCTAAAAGGATTAATAGGCACATAGAAGAGAAGGTGCTGCTAAAGGAGAGCCCACATGGCTTTTGCAAGGGCAAATCATGCCTCACTAATCTGTTGGAATTTTTTGAGTATCAACAAGCATGTGGAAAAGGGGGATCCAGCTGACATTGTTTATCTGGACTTTCAGAAGGCTTTTGACAAGGTCCTGCACCAAAGGCTCTTGAATAAACTTACCAGTCATGGAATAAAGGGAGAGGTCTTGTCCTGGATCAGCAACTGGCTAAGGGACAGGAAACAGAGGGTAGCACTAAATGGACACTTCTCCAAGTGGAGGGAAGTAAAGAGTGGGGTCCCCCAAGGTTCAGTACTGGGACCCCTGCTTTTCAACCTCTTCATAAATGATCTAGAAGTAGGAATAAATAGCAAGGTAGCCAAATTTGCTGACAACACTAAATTATACAGGGTAGTGAAAACTGTGAGAGATTGTGAGGAGCTCCAGAGGGATCTCTTGACACTGGGGGAGTGGGCAAAACGGTGGCAAATGAGCTTCAACATTAGTAAGTGCAGAGTGATGCACGTTGGGGCAAAAAACCCCAATTACATTTATAAACTGATGGGGTCTGAACTCTCTGCGACAAACCAGGAAAGGGACCTTGGTGTCCTGGTGGACAGCTCAATGAAGGTGTCAACCCAGTGTGCCTCAGCAGTGAAAAAAGCAAACTCAATGCTAGGAATCATTAGGAAGGGTATAGAAAATAAGTCAGCAAGTGTCATTTTGCCTCTTTATAAATCTATGGTGAGGCCCCATCTGGAATACTGTGTACAGTTCTGGTCGCCATACCTCCAGAAGAATATTATGGAGCTGGAAAAAGTGCAGAGGAGGGCAACCAAAATGATTAGGGGATTGGAATACCTTCCTTACCATCTGAGGCTGCAACGGTTGGGCCTCTTCACTATTGAACAACAGTGTCTAAGAGGTGACCTGATTGAAGTTTATAAAATCATGCATGGTGTGGACAAAGTAGATAAGGAAAAACTTTTCCCTATCACATAACACTAGAACTAGGGGGCACTCAATGAAACTTTTGGTTGCTAGTTCATAAACAAATAAGAGAAAGTACTTTTTCACTCAGAGGATCACTGGTCTATGGAACTCCCTGCCAGAAGAAGTGGTGACAGCTGTCAGTCTTGACAGCTTCAAGAAAGGATTAGTCAAGTTCATGGAGGACAAGGTATCAATGGCTATAATTATGGATACCTAAGAACCTCTGGGTTGGAGAGATAGGCAGGATCTCTCTCAATGCCATTTCCAGGAAATCCTAAGCAGGTGAAGGCATCTGCTTGGGAATAATACCCTGAAGCAAATGGTGAGCCACTGTGTGAGACAGAATGCTGGACTGGATGGGCTGTGGCCTGTTCCAGCAAGGCTGTTCTTATTTTTCTAAGGCAAGCTTCTTAACCACTGAGCCACCACAGTCCCTGTTTCTTGAATTGTTGGGTAGAGAATGCAAGGACTTTAGTTTAAGCATATCTTACAACTCATTTTATTACTGTAACCAAAAGTAGCCAGTCTGTGAGGCAAGGTGAGGCATGTGTGAATCTCAGGTGGATAATTTTAGTTTCCAATTCTATGAGGTGAAACCCCCTTTGTAAATGACCCATAAGATTTGCTGAAATCTTATATTTATAAACACTTATATATAGGGAGGAATACTGATCCACCATGTAAATACTTGTTCCTCAAGTAGTGCTGACCTTGTTCAAGCACCTACAGGTATTCTGTACAAAGCTTGATTTGACTGCCTGATCAGGTTTAACAAGGAAGAAACATCTTTGCTGATGGCAGTTCTCCAGAAAGACTCACTTATAGGTGTTCAGAAGAGGAATTCTGTTCTCCAATGTTGAGTTTTGCTGTTGGCATAAAATATGTCACTTTCATCAATTCAGGTGGAGTCTATTTGCAAATAACATCTGTTTGGAACAGCTGCATTGATGCCTAATTTTCCTGATAACTATTGCAATGTTTAATGCCCTAAATGTCCTGAGTTCTGATTACCTCAGGAAAAGCCTCTTCTGTGAGCAGGAATTATGTATTCTGAGGACTTGCAGCCTAAAGTTTAATTCTGACTTCACCAATATTGCTTCCCTCCCTGCTGCTACAGGTGAAGCACTGGCTGTGGTCTGGCAGCTTGGTTTGAGGGTCCAGTTTAATCCACCCTAATACAGATGAGGCATATACAGCACAAAGTTTCCAGACCCAAGTGCCATTTACAGACTGGGGTCCAGTTTTCCTTGGATTGCATCATTGCTTTCCTCTGGATGAGCAATGCAAAATTAATACACTGCTCAATCCACATCTGCTGTGTGAGCTGGAAACTCCAGATGGCAAGCCTATAATATTGGAGAGAGTAAGAAGCCATTTCTGTGAAATGAGTAATGTGACTGGACTCAAATATTGTCTGGTTCATGTAGGGTTGTTGGGTTTGGATCTGGTCCAAGACATGCAGAGTTAATATGCCAGTTTTGGGTCACATGCTCCATCATCCCTGACCACTGACCTGGCTGCCTCTGGCTAATGGGAACTGGAGCTCAAACCACCTGCTACAGTGGTCCCCATCTGTCATTTATAACTATTTGGCTCAATGGGACATATTCTACAGCAGGAGTGCCTAAACCTTTTGGGCCAGGGACCTGACCACGCCCCTGGAACAACTGAGCAGGACAGACCACGTCTCCAGAACAGGGTGTGTTTATGTATGTGCAGCCATATTTACTTCCTGGTTCGATGTGGATGCTTCTGCGCATGCGTGAAAGCAGCCATATTTACTTGCTGGTTTGGCACAGACATGCTCGTGCAGGCACAGAAGTGTCTGCGCCAAACCAGGAAGTAAAGATGGACGCTTCTGCACATGTGCAAGGACGTCTGTGCTGAACCAGAAAGTAAATATGGCCATGCATGCACAAACACATCTGTATTCACTTCCTGGTTTGGCGAGGGCATTGTAGGCCTGATGGAATGGCCTCAGGGGTTGTATCCATCCCATGGGATGTAGTTTGGGCACCCCTGTTCTACAACTTTGCCGATCTACCCAGAGCTTAGGTGTTTCCTCTACAGTACTGGCATTAGCTATACTTAAGGGAATAAAAGACGGAACCTGTAGCTAAGACTTTACATCTGGGTTCACTGATTGATGAGAGAGTGTCACATTCAGTTACTTGGTTTAACTTGTGATTTAAAAAGCACCACTGAGCTCTGTAGAGAAAGGTTGGGTGGGGGTTAAAAAAAGAAGCAGCTCCTGACACCAACTGATTAACTAAAAATTTATCTTGGGTTGCCTAGCTTCTGGGCAATGAGGCATGCTTTTTTCAGAAGATAATCTGCCCCTCTCTGATGCTGAAGTTCAACTGTAATGGTTACAGTATAACTAGCGGTATATGGAACACATACATTTGGATCATCCTATAACAGTGATGATGAACCTTGGCACTCCAGCTATTCTTGAACTTCAATTCCCAGAAGCCCAAGTCTTTGTAAATCCACATGAATGGGCTTACTGCACATACGCACAATAAACCTATTCGTGTGGATTCATAGGGACTTGGGTTTCTGGGATTTGAAGTCCAAGAACAACTAGAGTGCCAAGGTTCGACATCACGGTTCTATGGCAATCTTGAGTTAATTACTGCTTCTGAAAGATCTGCTCAGGCTTTTTTCTCCACAGATAAAATGTTTCTGTAATGCACACAGACTCCTTGTAGTTTTTCCTTACACAAGGAAATGTTGGTAAGATTTGCTCCTCCAAGATTTAAAAAGGGAGGTCACAAGGGGATAGATAAATTAGTCACTGAATCACTAAAACGGTTTCAGACCATAGCTTGGATAAGCTACCTATTGCAGTTAACTTTCAAAATTCCCTCAGTACTTTCACTGTCTCTTATAGTATAGGAGTAGATTCTTTTTTAAAAAATAACTTTTCTGAACTTTTCAGTGAAATTACTGTCAGATGTAGTATCACACTGCCCTGAACTACATATACCACAATGCATTGCATATGTAACCCTACTCCTCCGACCCTATCCCTCTGACCTCACCTAACCCTATTAAAGGACCCTTGCTTACCCGATGACCCTTCTTCCATCTCTGACCCTTGAGACCACCACTGACCGCCATGCGGGCAGTGGAAATAAAAGACTTTAAATATAGATGATTGATCCTGGAGTTATTGGGCCGAACCATCTAAAACTCTCTAACAAATGGTAGCAGAGGTTTGGTTTGCTCATAACTAACTCCAGAACAAACAAAAATGACCAAAAGGAAGACCCAGACAAACAAAGTGGGGGCCAAGACACGGGCTAGACTCACAGGAGCCAAAGAAGGACCCGAAACTCCGGAACCGGTGATCGCACGACCCCAATCGGCTAACCCCGACCGAACCATCGCGGAGATGGACCCAGATGGCCAGATAGAGGCCAGGACCGGAGGGGCACCCACCAAAGGGGACGACCAAGGCGCAATCCCAGTAACCGAAATCTACAACGCGATAAAGCGGTCGGGAAAAAGAAAGATTTCCATGGCAGAGCTACTAGCCTTGATGAACGCCAGAGGTGAACCTCTCACCAATGGTGCAGTAAGCTCTACCCCAGGAACCACCATGGCGGGAACCCCAAGCACCACGCCGGTTTTGAATCTAGCCAAGATGGCCGACCAATCACAAGCGGCAGCCCTAGATTCAAACACACAGGTGGGAAACTCCACTGAACTAAGAATGCCTAAAGACAACCTGCGCTCCCCAGCCACATGAAAGAAAGAAAAAGCCCTGGGACCCGGGAAGGTGGACATGCGGCCACTGGAAGCGTGGACCATGCCAACCCTCAGCCCCCAGGAACCGGAAGGGGGTGGGAAGGGCCATGCAGATGACGAGCATCCGAAAGGGATGTCGCTGATGACCTGACCGACCCTCCCCAAGGGGCAGGGGTCCTTTCCGTAACCAGAAGCCGAAGGGGACGCGACCTTTCCCCAGAAGCAAGCCACCACGAACCTTCCCCAACAAAAGGCCGAAGGGGACACAACCTCTCCCCAGAGGCAACCTACTGCAACCGAAGGGAACACGACCACCACGCAGAAACAGACCACTGCGAGAAACCCAGCCGTGGACGCGAGGGGTACGATCGCCTCAAAACCCACACCTGCACGGAAGAACCAGAGATGTGACCCAAAGAAAAAACAGAAGAGGGAAGCCTACCGTGACCTCTCGCTCACCCAGCCCAGCTGCAGCAACAGCTCCGACAATGATGCCAGCTCCCATGCCAGGTCACGGTCCGAGGGAGCAGAGCCCTGATGTCGCGGAACTCCTCCGACCCGGCAGAGAAGGCAGCCTCCCCGCGACGACAGCACACGATCCTCCGACGAAGAGAGCAGCTCCGGCGATGAAACTGCCCCCCCCCCCCGGCGATGCTCCAGCCCAGGCAAGCAGGACCTCTGGAGCAGAGATCGCTCACCTCAACAGCCGGCAGAGAATGAGGCCCGCGCAGGCGCAGAAAATGCAGCAGAGCTCCTCCTCTGGTGAAGAGGAGGAAGAACAGGTCACGGCAGGTCAGCCAAACACCAGGAGACAAGCGAGCTCCCCCTGCAGGCAACCTGAAAAAGAACATGCAGGACTTTCAAATGCAACAGTCTGTGTCCCCATCCCTTATTGCCAGTTTGAAGACAGCCCAGGACACCAGAACTACTCAAGCAACGGAAACAACCCAATCCTGCAGAACCAACTGCCAAGCAACTTTCCAATCCTTTGCATGACTGGAAAGAACCTCATTGACTGGGCTCAGCAATTCCAGGTAATCTTGATGAGGGAGGGGGCTTTGCATCTGATTCAAAAACCACCAAAGAGACCATGGACCTTAGAGGTGGACAGACTGTACCACAGGGTATTCTGTTTACTTTTAGGTTCTATTGACACTGCTATGTATGGGAGTATTCCAAATGGTCTAACTGTTTATGATGTTTGGGGGAAGCTATACAATATGTTTTATTGCAGAAACAGGAGTACGACCTGCTTGCTATTAAGAGAGCTGTTCGCATACAAAATTAAGGAGGGAACCACCATGAGTGAACACCTAATGAAATTAAACAATATGAGGTCTGACCTCATAAGAAGGGATGAAAGCGTCACAGAACAACACCTGATTAGCGTTATTTACAACTCTCTTGATCCAAGATGGGACTACTTCCTGACTCAATTGGACAATATGGGCGGTGACAATGCCACATTAGATTACATCACTAGGAAACTCATAGCTGAAGATAACCTTAGAAGGGACAGAGCCATCGTGTGCAGAAAAGGCAGGCTGCACAAGAAGGTTAGTTTCTCTGAGCAGGTGGGCCCAACCCCAGAGTGCTACACATGCAGATCCAGAAGACATGTTAGAAGAGACTGTCCAAGATATAACAAGGATAAGAGGGCCACAGAGCACAACTCCTCACGTGATAGGACACACCACGAAGGCACGCCAAGTCTGAGGCATGGGTCACAGGACGAATACCCACACAGACACAGAGAAGACAAGCACAGAGATGACAGGCGATGGAGATCGCCCAGCCCAGGAAGAGAGGCAAGGCCGCAGAGAGAACAAGAAAAACACAAGTCAGACTCCGTGAACGTAGTCAAACACAGCAAAGGGGCAGGGCACCATAGGGCAGACAGACCCAAAGATGCTCACCTGCAACGCTGGCTGATTGATTCTGGGGCCACCACCTACACATCATGCCACAGGGAAATATTCAGTTCCTTCAAAGAAGACTCCTTCAGGATCAAAGTTGCCAACCAGGAACATGCAAAGGTAGCTGGCAGGGGCAACGTACTCATCTCTGGAATTGGACTGGCCAAAGACGTCCTTTATGTCCCAGGAATTCCTTACAACATGCTGGCCACCACCAGACTCACAAAGGACCCAAGCCTGAGAATAATCTTTGGAAATAAGAAGGCATCCATTGAAAGAAGGGGAGAAGAAATAGGGAATGTGGAGTTCATAGGCGGCCTACCATACTTCATAGCCGAGGAAGCTGATGACAGACAAGTCACGATGGGACTACTTGATAGCAGTGATAACGAAGCAACGCAAGAGTGCACCACGGATGACTCCAGGGAACACGGAAATGAGGACCCAGCAGGGGAGGATGATACCTCTCACAGTTCCACGAGAAATGAAGGGGTCAATGAAGCGAAGCAAAGAACGCCAAGGATATCTTTAGGAAAGCCAACACATGATGAGTGTGAGCACCTGCTGCACAGGAAATTGGGACACATAGGTTTCCCAACAGTCAAGAAAATGCTGGAATGCTCGGAAGGACTGAAGGTCAAGAGTTGCGAAAACTACCTGGAATGCTCTGTATGCAAAAGCTCTAAGGCAAAGGTTGAACCACGACCCAAGATGTCCACCAGAAGGTCAGACCATCCGTTCCAGTTGGTCCACCTTGACCTGGTGGGACCACTCAAGAAGTCCTTAGGCCAGAAGAGATTCTTCCTGACGATAGTTGATGACTACAGCCAGTACAGCTTCATGTACACCCTCAGAAGCAAGGACGAGACCTTCAGCAAATCCAAGGAATTCTACAAGAGGGTACAAACACAACACAATACAAACATAAAGCAACTGATGATGGACAGAGGCTCAGATTTCCTGTCCATAGAGTTTGAGGACTGGATAATCGAGAAGGGGATGCTACACTACAAGACTACACCATTCTCAGCCTTCCAGAATGGAGTCACTGAATGAAGGAACGGAGTGCTCCAGACCATGATCAGGTGCACAATAGAAGACGCAGGCCTGAGCTTCTCATACTGGGGAGAAGCACTACTATACTCCAACTACACGCTGAACAGATTATGGTCCAGTGTCATTGGAAGGACACCCTATGAAGCCATGTACAACCGGAAACCCAAACTGGCTCACAGACGTGCACATACCAAGGCAGCTGAGAAAAAAGGGGGACAAGATAACAAGAAAACTAAGGTTCCTAGGGTACGAACCAGGCTCAAAGGCATACCGATTCCTAGACCACAACCTGAAGGTGGTGGTTTCCAGATTGGCCACATTCTATGAACACACAAACTGGAGCAAAATACACGCAAATGAAGTGTTGACAAGCAACCCAGAATGAGAAGAAACCAGAACGCCGCTGTCCGACGCGAGGCCCAGCGGATCAGAAGACACACCACATAAAGAAGGTGAGGAACGACAAACACGCCAAAGCAGCACAGGCGTTAGGGATGCTGAATTGCCAAACCCTATGGAAACAGCACCTAGAAGGTCAACCAGGTCGACCAAAAACCAAACCCCCAGAGAACTAGAGGACTACATACTGGGCATAGATGCCTACCCTGAGGCACCCACAAGTTATGACGACATTACCAAGCTACCACCTGAAGAGCAGGACAAGTGGAGAGCGGCAATGGAAAAAGAGATGGAAAGCCTCAAGGCCCTCAATGTGTACACCCCTGCAAAGGTCCCCAAGGGTCAGAAAATGGTGGGAACAAAATAGGTATTCAAGGTGAAATAGCTAGAGTAAGCGAGCACTGTACAAGGCCCGACTAGTGGCCCAAGGTTTCATCCAACAGTACCCAGACGACTGCGAGGACACATATTCCCCAACAGTGAAAGTGTCAAGGCCGCTCTAGTGATGGCAACCATACTTGGAGAACAAGTACAGTAATACCTCATACAAAGTCCGCTTCATTCAACATCGGATTCATACAACATCACCTAATTCCTTGAAAAAAGTTGCCTCATACAAAGTCGTGCGACTTTGTATGAGGCATTGGGTTTTTTCCAGGTTGCATTGTGCCTGGGCAGTATAAAAGGCAGGACACATGCGTGCATTGCTCTTGTGGGTTTTGCATGAGGTGAAGAGTGTTTAGGAGTGGTTTTGAGTGTGTTTTTGGATTTTTTTGAATTTTTTTGTCAGAATTTTTAGAAGCATTCCTGGAAATTTTGCAGCATTTTTCAGGTTCTTGGACAATCAGGGTTGTTTGACATGTTTTTGTAATGTTTTTAGCCTTTAGACAATTATTTCTTAAAGTTCTGACAGTTTCCTGTCTGTTTCCTTGACTTTGCCCTGAAGTCTGTGCTGTTACAGTACAATGTATCTCTATGGAAATGACATTGTACGAGGCATCGCGGCAAGGATTTGGACGTTGTATGAGGCATCGCGGCTAGGATTTTGCATGCCTCATACAAAGTCCAAATCCGTATAAAGTCCAAACTTGTGGAACCAAGTTTGGATGCTGTATGAGGTATCACTGTATACCAATTCGATGTTCATACAGCGTACCTACACGCACAACTAGATAAAGAAATATACGTCAAGGCACCACCCGGCTTTGGACGCAAAAGTGGAGAGACATGGCTGCTCAGCAAGAGTCTTTACGAATGGCTGGCCAAGGCAATGGTACAATTTAACTTTTTCCCAGTTAAGGATGACAAGTGTGTATTCCTAAGAAAATCACCAGATGGCGTGGAAAAGGTTCTGGTCTACGTTGATGACCTATTGTATTTTGGAAAAAGCAAGTCCAGATGTGACGAATTCACCAAAGGTTTACAAAGCGAATTCTCTCTGAAATGTCTGGGAGAAGTGAACAAATACCTAGGGGTACAAGTTTCAAGGGTACCCAACGGCTTCGCTATCTCTCAGAAAGAAAAGGTAGCTGAGCTCTTTGAAAAGTGCAACATGTCGGACGCTCACCCATGTGGGACACCCATGCAAACAGACTTCATGAAAAATGCTCATGAGGAGGGAGAACCTTTCGAGGATATCAGCCTCTACAGATCCACCATTGGATCACTGTTACACATTGCCAACTGGACCAGGCCAGACATTATGCTGGCGGTGAACCTTCTCTCACGCCACTCTGGGAATCTGAAGACCCACCATTGGGTAGCTATCAAGAGGCTACTGAGATACCTAAAGGGTACCATGGACGCAAAACTGCTGCTCACTCCTCAGGTGGATAATGGAATCAATCTTTCATGTTACGCAGATGCTGACTGGGGTGGGTGCTCGAAGACCAGAAAAAGCACATCCGGCTACATAGCGATGCTAAACGGCAGCCCTATATATTGGTGCACTGAGAAGCAAAAACTAGTCTCCACCTCCACAGCAGAAGCAGAGTACGTTTGTCTGTCCAATGCCGCATGTGACTTAATCTGGATAAATGAACTGATCTCTCTCATCTGGGAGAGACCCAAACTTCCCATCACCATTCGCAAAGATAATAAAGCAGCCATAAACATAGCAAAGACTGTATCTGTGGGGTGAAAATCCCAACACATAGATATCAAGTGCAGGAATGTAAGGGAGCTCATAGGAAAGGGCTTTATAGAACTGACACACTGCGAGACAAAAGAGCAGATAGCAGATATTCTGACCAAGCCACTCCCGTTAGTTCAGCATGGTTACCTGTTTGATAGCCTATGTCTTAGTGAGTGATAGACCATCAACCTTATCCATAATGTATTCAGTTCGTATGATATTAGAAGGGGTTTTGTCAGATGTAATATCACACTGCCCTGAACTACATATGCCACAATGCATTGCGTATGTAACCCTATTCCTCTGACCTCACCTAACCCTATTAAAGGACCCTTGCTTACCCGATGACGCTTCTTCCATCTCTGACCCTTGAGACCACCACTGACCGCCATGCGGGCAGTGGAAATAAAAGACTTTAAATATAGATGATTGATCCTGGAGTTATTGGGCCGAACCATCTAAAACTCTCTAACAATTACCTATGGCAGAAAAATGTCAAAAATATTTTTAATGGCAATTGGCTTGAGAGTATTGGAGAATCCCAGCAAAGCACTTGGTTTTCTTTGTTCTACATACCAAACCATACAATTCTAGCTTTAATGGCAATTTTGTCAACTTTAATTGGTAATCTTTAAGGGGAAATCAATAGATTTCACTGTATAATAAAAACCAGAAGCCTCATGGGACACTTTGTTAGCATGTAGGATGACACTGTCATGGTTAGAATGACCTTGAGTTCCATCATCAGCAATGAAAATCTGCAAGGTCATCTACAGATATTCTCAATTGTATGTAACCACTAGAATTGTCAGGGCTGGTTCTGCCCTTAGGCAGAGTGAGGAAATAGCTTCAGGCAGCAGATCTTGAGTGTCACAGAAGATAGAAAATACCAATTATTTACTTCAGGGATGCTCAAACTATGGCCTGTGGGCTGGATCCAGCCCTGACGCCAATTCATCCGGCTCGCACTGCCCTTGTCGCTTCCGGAAGCGGAAGTAAAACGCACCCGTACGTGATTTACTTAATTGTTATAATTTATTGCCAGGAAAGTAGAGATGCTTAAGGGGTTTTCTTATGGGATAGGGAAAGCTGCTTAGTGGTATTTTGTTGGTATCTCTCCACCTAAGATATGAGAATTAGTGGCAGACGCTGAGAGAACTAAGCAAGAGAATGACCCTCGACATCCTCTGAATGGATATGAGCCTCAAGTCAGCTGGCTCAAATCGAGGAACAGCTTTATGGCAAGAACAAACATTTTTGAAGGTACACAAGAGCAAAACCAAATTAAAAGATGTAGGAAGAAGTTCACTGGGCAAGGGACATCATTAAAAGAGGATATAGCTGAGGAATCCAACCTTCCCTACATCACTTGGAGGACTCTGAATAGGTTGAGGGTCGGAGTGCCTAATTGTAATACAGTATCAACATGCTCAAATGGAGGCTGCTGGTGGACAACAACACATACTATGAATGTGGAGAGATACAGAATCTGGCTCATTTACTGGTCTGCTGATTACTGCCAGAAACATGCACCGATGAGGACTTAAGTTTGGCCAATGAGAAAGCCAAGAAAGTGGCTTCCTTTTGGAAGTCCAGGGTTTGATCAGGAGACGAAAGAAGATGGATTTTTTACTGCCAGGGATAGGAAACGGTGCTTATGGGAGAACCGTAGCTTGGGCACTGTGACCTTTGATTTCAGGTGAGGATGGGACACCAGTTGCTGCTTTGAGGCATCCAACATCTTGGTGTGCCTTTGAAACCTTGGGGATCATACCTTAGGAATCTTTGCCGTTGAGCACTTTTGCATATCTACTTGGTACGATCTCAAACTGAAGCAGAGTTGTGAAGAAATTTTCCCCAATGTCTACTTTTCTTCCAATTCACCTCACTTGAATTGCACTGCAACTCAGATATCAAGGTTTCATGTACACAAACACACCCTCACTGCTTTTATGTTTCTGTGGTTACCCTCTGTGCATGCTCTATGGGCCTGTTGTCCTCACATCAGATCTCTTTGCAGCTGAGAATTCCACCCCACTCCCAGTTCGTTGCTTTCATTTGCTTACTTTCGGGTGTGTGTGTGTGTGGGGGGGGGGGGGTGTTTAAATGCCGCTCTTCCTTGTGGGCCAGCCAATCAGAGGTTGCATGAGGAAAACTGCAGCATAATGATAGACCATTGCTTTGTTTGGTCAGCCAGATAAAAACTTTCTGTGGGGAAGTTGAGCAGCAGTTGAAGCCACACCTTTTGGAACATTTCCTTGTAAGTCACGCTGTGTTCGTTTGCATGATTCAGTTCAAAAATCTGTGCAACCGTGACCTGACCACTTTGCCAAACTCAAGAGGCAGCAGGGGTATGGAAAATGGACAAAACCATCTTCTTCGAGCCTTAAGACTCTTAGTTTCCTTTTCCGTACCCATTTTCAAAGGGCTGAAAGCACAAACAAACCAAAGAACCCCTGAGTTCATTCACTCTGAAGGAGTGGGTGACACTAAAGGAGCAGGGGAAAAAACAGGGGCAAGGAAAGCAAATGGTTTATTTAGCCTTTTGTGGCACCGTTTGCAGCTAATGCAACCAATGATTAAAATAAACCATGGTTTAGCGTGGAATGTGACACACCCACAGTGTTGACAGCTTTAAAGGGCACACCAAAGTCAACTCTGAAGAAGATTAATATTGACCATGTCAATTGGGATATTTTCACTTAGGATCAAACTATTTGGCAAAGGTAATTGTAAATGTTTCCCTTGCTTGAAAGCCAGTCGTATCTGATTCTACGCTTCAGTGCTCATCTCTGTTTCAAAGCCAAAGAGCCAGTGCTGTCTGCAGACATTTCTGTGGTCATGTGGGAGGCATGACTAGACACCAGAGCGCATAGAATGCTGTTACCTTTCCACCGGAGTGGTCCCTATTTATCTACTTGCAATTTCTTGCTTTTGAACTGCTAGGTTGGCAGGAACACCATCCTAAAAGGAAGAATTAGTCCAGACAACAAAAACATACAACAAAAACATAGCCCAAATTGGCCAAAAGTCAGGTGACATAGAGGACAGACATGGCAGAGAATTCCAGGAGTGAGGATCCAGGTAAAACAGTAGTCCACAGGAACCAAGGGCTGGACAGAAGTAGAAACAAGGCAAGAAGATCTTCTAGAAATTTGGTGTATGCAAACCAAGACACAGGACACAACCTCGGGCTGGGTTAACTCAGGTTTATTGCATCGTGGACAGAGGGAACATGAGGTAATGGCGGATCGATAGCTCTTTATATACAGTGGTAATACATTTGAACGTGGTGCCATGGTAGCCCATTGGCTACTGTCTGCGTGACGTCATTGCGGGTCACGCCCTTCTTGTCCAGGTGTAGATGGTGGCGGGAAAACTTCCCGCGCTGTTGCCTTTGATGAGTTCGGACCAAGAGAGCTTGGACGCTCGCTGCTGCCAGCTGGTGGTCATTAGCTCGCGTCCTATTACAGGGTTTATATGATACAGCTGAAGGTTACATTGTTGCTATAGGCAAGGTTACATTGGCTCAGATACATTGTAATCCATGTGTAAGATAAAACCATCAGAACACAACACCCCTCCCCCCTAGGACGAGACAAAGTCTCGAGCCCACACTTAAACACACTCCCCCCCCCTTAGGAGACAAAGTCTCTCAGCCAAGATGGCTTATTTCGAACACGCTGGGGTCTCGATGCGGGCTGCCTCTCCCCGGGTTTGCTACCTTCTCTTTGTCCCCTGGTTTCCTGTCCTGTAATTGGAGAGGGAGACTCGTTAGTGACTTGCCGCGGCTCCGCGGCGTTGTTGGGAGGTGTGCTCTTTCTTAGGGAGGAACCGGGGGCACTGGGGGCTAACGAAAAACCCCTCTCCTCGCTTGGATGGGTGGGGGAACACTCCTGAAAACCCCCCCGGCTCGCAAAATCAAAATCAAAATTACAATCGGGGGCAGCGGTCGCGAACTCCTCTCCCCCTCCCCCGGCCCCTGATAGGACTGGCGTATCAATAGGGTATGAGTCGGGGCCGCTGTTTCTGCCTTCCCCCCTTGCTTGGGACTGTTGTCCACTGCTGTCTCCCCCTTGGGTTAAGCGGGTGGGGGAGAACCCTAACGCTGAATCCTGTTGCTGAGCCCCACTGACTGGCCCACTCACTCGGTGCCTCAGTTGGTCCGCGTGCCTCCTCCAGAGGAGGCCGGTGTTAGTCTCGACCCGGTACGACACTGGCCCCGTCTGTTCTACAACCGACCCTGGCACCCAGGCTGGCCCTGCGCTGGAATAGTTCCTGCAGTGAACAGGGTCACCGGCGGCGAAACCTTTCGAGACCGCCAACCCTATGTTTTTTCCTTTATCCTCGACTCTCGTCGGGTCTAGCCTGGACAGGATCGTGGTCAGTTTTCGCCGCATCAAGAGCTCTGCCGGCGAGTAGCCTGACGCTAAGGGGGTTACCCTATACGCTAAGAGGAACTGGCATACTTGGTGATTTAGGTCCCCCGGGCCCATGCGCCGCAGCGCCTCCTTTGTTGTACGCACCAGCCGTTCCACTTGGCCATTCGTGGCCGGGTGAAACGGTGCGGATGTGACATGCCGAATGGCGTTTGCCTCCATGAATGCTCCGAACTCAGCGGAGGTGAAACAACTAGCGTTATCGCTGACCAAAGTGTCGGGTAATCCGAACGTGGAAAAGACCCTCCGTAGCCGGCTAATTGTCGTGGCGGAGGACGTGCTCTTTACTGGGATAACCTCCAGCCACTTGGAGAACGCATCCACCACCAGGAGAAACATGGTGCCTCGGAATGGGCCAGCGAAATCTACATGCACCCTGGACCATGGCCCCCTTGCTGTGTCCCATTCCCTATGCGGAAGACGGGCCGCCTCAGGTCGGGATCCCTGGCATGCCTCGCAAGTGCCGACCATGTGCTCAATGTCCGCGTCCAGCTGTGGCCACCAGAAGTAACTCCGGGCCAGCGCCTTCGAACGAACTATGCCCGGGTGGCTGACGTGCAGCAGTTCGAGCACCCTCGGCCGCAGGGGCGTAGGGACCACCACCCGCTGGCCCCACAAAAGGCACCCCCTTTCTAGGGACAACTCTAGCTTTTTCCGAAAGAAAGGGTCGAACTCCGTACTCGGGGACGAAGCCGGCCACCCCTTCTGTACCCATGAACTAACTTTCTCCAGCGTTCTGTCCTTGCCTGTCGCCCTAGCAATGTCGGCTGGTACTATTGGGGGTGCGTCTAAAACCTCAATTAGCAACACCTGGCGGTCTCTTTCTACTCTCGCCTTTTGGTCGTCCGACAAGGGCAAAGGGGATCTCGAAAGTGCATCAGCATGGCTGATCTCCTTTCCGGGCCGGTACTCCAACTCATGTTGGTATGCGTTGAGGAAAATAGCCCAGCGCAGCATTCTCGGGGACAGGATCTGCGGCGTGGGCTTGTGCGCCGTGAAAATCCCTAACAGTGGCTTGTGATCGGTCACGATTTTGAACGGGCGGCCATACAAAAAATCGTGAAATTTTTTGGTTCCCGCTACTATTGCTAACGCCTCCCTGTCGGTTTGTGCGTAATTTCGCTCCGCTTGGGACAGGGACCTTGAGTAGAACGCTACCGGGGCCTCCCTTCCGTCCTCCAACACGTGGCAAAGCACCGCCCCCACCCCCACCGGGGATGCATCACAGACTAGGACCACTGGCCGTTTGGGGTCGAAGTGCGTCAGGATTGCCTCAGATGTTAGGAGTTGCTTTAGCTCTTTGAACGCCCTCTCGTGCTCGTCACCCCACATCCATGGCTCCTCCTTTTTAAGTAACCGATGGAGCGGTTCGGCCACGGACGCCTTCCGCGGGAGGAATGTATGGTAAAAATTGAGGAGCCCCAGGAAGGACTGTAGCTCGGTTTTGGATGTGGGGCGAGGGGCCTTTTTAATGGCTGCTACTTTGGATTTAGACGGCTTAATCCCCTCGGGTGTGATCCGGAAACCTAAAAACTCGACCTCGGTTTCGAAAAAAACACATTTGTCCTTCCTCAATCTCAGCCCCGCTTTCTCGAACACGGTCAGTACTTTGTCCAACCTCTTTGCCAGTTCAGCCTCACTCCCCCCTGTTATCAACACGTCATCAAAATAAGGCAACACCCCCTCCAGTCCCTTCAGGAGGCGTTCCACAAGCGACTGAAAAAGGCCGGGTGCCGAGTTCACGCCAAACTGTAACCGCGACACCTGGAACGCTCCTTTATGTGTAACTATCGTTTGTGCCGCGGCCGTGGCGGGGGTCACAGGAAGTTGCTGATAGGCTTGTGCCAAATCGAGTTTAGCGAAACACTTTCCCCCATTCAGCCTGGCCAAAAGGTGGCTGATCACTGGCACCGGGTATGCATTAGGGCGGATCGCCTTGTTAATTGTACACTTATAATCAGCGCAAATGCGCACCTCCCCATTAGCCTTTAGAGCCGTTACAATTGGAGTTTCCCACTCCGCGGAATCAACAGGAATAAGAATCCCCTGGCCCACCAGTTTGTCCAGTTCCGCCTCTATCTTGTCCTTGAGTGCGAACGGCACCCTGCGCGGTTTGAGTCTAATCGGGCGGACCTCCGGGTCTATGTCGAAAGCTACAGGGGGTCCCTTGAACTTTCCGAGTCCTTTCTTAAAAACGGCGGGATGCGCATCGCAAACCGCTTGTATTGGGTCCCCCCCCACGGTATGCACCCCCCCTATGAACAAACCTAAAGGCTGAAACCACTGTGTCCCTAGGAGGCTACAGCTTCCCCCCTTAAGGACAACTAGGGGCAGTTCCGCAGAATGTCTCTTAAAATTGACCCGAAATTTCCCGACCCCCAACACCGGAATGCTGTTTCCCTGTACGTCTCGTAGCGTGGACCTCAACGCTTTAAGTTTGGGCCGCACGTGGGGGTCGATTTTCAGGAACTCTTTCTGGGGAATTATGGAATAGGAGGACCCCGAGTCAATTTCCATCTTAATAGGGGCCCCTTGTACTAATACCTCAACGAAGTAATGGGACTGTCCCGCGGACACGCTGAACACTGGGGCGTCGTCCTCGCTGTCGTCCGAGACGCGGCCCACGCCGTCCTGCTTCCTCGTGGTCTGGGCGCCATCTTTGGGCCTCGCTGGACGGTCCGGTCTGGCCGCACGGTCTTGTGACTGCCTCCGGCCCTCTTTCCGTTTTCTGCATGCCTTGGCGATGTGCCCCCGACGGCCGCAGGTGTAACACTCGGCCTTCCTGAACGGGCATCTCGCGCGCTCGTGGGCCGCTCCGCAACCCTCGCAGCGTCGACCACCCTTTCGGACCTTCTGGACCTCCTCGCCGTCGCTGCCTTCCGTAGACGACTTTGAGGCCCGTCGAGTTGCGTGCACCGACTGTCCGGACTTCCCGTGCACCGAATTTTCCGCCTTGCCGGCTCTAGGACGCCACTCACGCCACTGGTGCATCTCGTCCACTCCAGCATTCGTGGACTCTGCGGCTTCCGCGGCCTCTACGACCTCTGCCAGCGTGGGTGGCGGCTCCTTATTCATCAAGCTGCGCTGTACCTCCTTGTCTTTCAGGCCACACAACACGCCGTCCCTGAGGGCCATCTCCAGGATGTCGCCCCATTTACAGGGGGCGGCGGCTATCCTCATGGCGGCCACGAATGCCTCAACCGACTCATCCGGCGCTTGGACTCGCCTCCAAAACGCGCTCCGAGCGGGAAACATTGCCCTCGAGGGGCAGAACCGCTCTCGCAGCAGCTTCATGATGTCGCCTGCCTTAAATTCGCTCACCTTCTTCGGAGCGATTATGCCCACCAGCGTCCGCTTGGTTTCCATCCCGAGCATTCTGGTGAGGATGGCCCTCTTCCTCTCCTCGTCGTCTCCTTTGACTCTGAGTTCCACCAGTGCCGCCTGGAAGTCCATCTCAAGCAGCTCCCAGTCTTGCGGTTTGGTGATGTTGAACCCGCTCTGTGCCCTGGCTGTTCCGTGGGGATCCATTATCCCACCTTCGTCGCCAATTTGGTGTATGCAAACCAAGACACAGGACACAACCTCGGGCTGGGTTAACTCAGGTTTATTGCATCGTGGACAGAGGGAACATGAGGTAATGGCGGATCGATAGCTCTTTATATACAGTGGTAATACATTTGAACGTGGTGCCATGGTAGCCCATTGGCTACTGTCTGCGTGACGTCATTGCGGGTCACGCCCTTCTTGTCCAGGTGTAGATGGTGGCGGGAAAACTTCCCGCGCTGTTGCCTTTGATGAGTTCGGACCAAGAGAGCTTGGACGCTCGCTGCTGCCAGCTGGTGGTCATTAGCTCGCGTCCTATTACAGGGTTTATATGATACAGCTGAAGGTTACATTGTTGCTATAGGCAAGGTTACATTGGCTCAGATACATTGTAATCCATGTGTAAGATAAAACCATCAGAACACAACAAGAAACTAGGAAGGAGATCTTCAGAACCAGGAATAAGGCAAGAGATCCAGAAGCCAAGCAACTACAAGTCTACTGACCTTTGCTGAGGCAGCTTCTGGGAGGAAGAGCCGGTTCTTATATAGCTAAGCCACCCAGAGACTCCAGGTGGGGAGGCTATGAAGTCCTTGGGGACTCTCAGGTGGGGTTTAGCAGTTGTAGCAGGGTGAGGGTCTAGTCCTGCAGGACTTAGGGCAGCAGCTGCAAATCCTGACTAGGTCATTAGTGGATCTAGAAACAGACAGGTGGATAGTGCTTGAGAAATAGCCAGGTAGAAACTGGTTGCATTATCTTTTTTTTTAGTCTCTGGGGGGAGAAAAGGACTCAAAGCAAATTGTTTTCACACAGATATGTCTCTTTGTTCCTACTTTTCTGCAAATTGTAACCTTCTCTTCCCAGTGAAACCTCAGTTACAACTCCCTTGGCTTGTCGAGTTGTCCACTGAGAACATTCCTCTGTTGGGTTCTGTACCGAAAGACAACTGATTTAACTATTTAGTTCCCTAACCAGCATATAAGATGGCCTTGATAGCTCGGAGAATTGGGAGAGGTTGAGAGTTCAATTCTCCACCAGGCCTTTCAGGAGAACAGCCTGCTTGGGTGACCTAGTTTCTCCCAGATATCTGCTGCCCACATCACCTGGTCCTCTCAAATTATTCAACCAAGAACAGAAAACACCTAGAAAGACAGTCTTCTCAAGTGGTAGCACCTTCTTTGTGGAATAGCTTACTGGTGGAGTTGCACCAAGCTCCTTCTCTATACTTTTTGTAAAAAAAAAGGCTTAAAAAGAACATTGCAAGTCTGGCCAGGTTATCCTGCTATGGTAACAGAGTAGACCATACTACCAGCGACTCAATGCCATTGCTTGACAAACCTGTGGACTAATGGTCTTGGGGTGGTGAAGTCCACAGGGAAGGGTGATGGTCCCCAAGGGGATTAAATCCCACTTGAACCCATCTTGATGGAGGGCAGCAGCTTCATCAATACTGGCCTGGGGCTGATGTGGACTTTGTGTGCCAAAAGGGTTCAGGACCAGAAAGTGATTTGCGGAACTGGATCGGTGGTACGGGTGTCACACTGCAATGCAGAAGGCAGACATTATATTCGCAGGACAGTCTTCATAGCTGGCCACCATGATGATCACCAATATTCAGAAGCGGATACGGAAGAAGAAGAAGAAGAAGATTATTTAGAGATGCATAAAGATATATCCCCGCATGTTAAATCATTTTGCATTTTGTTAGGGATTTTTGGATCCATAGATCTTTCATTTGAACTTTTATTAATTATTTCTTATTTCTATTCTGTCGCTGTGGGTGGGAAGATTATTTTTATTTTATTTTTTTATTTTAATTATTTTGTTTTTCCTGTATTTTAATTTTATTGGTGTAAACTTTCCCAGAGTGGAAATCCCGAAATCTTAAATCCTGATTCCCTTCATAAGTGCAGGATATCCTCCACAGAACATCTTGTTACTGTCTTTAAAAGCAAACGCAGAAGAATGCTCTTTAGCAAGACAACCTACAGCACTAATGAATAATGAAATATAGCCAGAATTCTTCTGGATCAATATTTTTTTAAAAAAAAATGACGGGGGGTAATTGAACAGAATGGCTGAGAAAAAATAGTTCTTGGCATTCCTCAAACATGCATCTTGTAAGATAAAATGGGGGAAGCTCATTAATTGTGTGTTTCCAACTTATGATACCCCTTTTTGGGATTTTCAAGGTATAAAACACTCAGATGTGGTAGCTTGTCCAAGATCACAGGTTAGCTTTTCTCCTGGGAAGCACATTGGGGGATTGAACTCCTGATCCCTGTCTCTAAGGTTCCCAGTCATTGAGCTACTCAGACCACTAGGTCGCCCTTGCTCGAAAGCCAGTCATATTTGATTCTTGGGTTCAGTGCTCATCTCTGTTTATAGCCAAAGAGCCAGCAGCGCTGTCTGTGTCTGCAGATGTTTCCATGGACATGTGGCAGACATGACTAGACACCGGAGTGCACGGAACGCTGTTTCCCTCCCGCCGAAGTGGTCCCTATTTATCTACTTGCAATTTCTTGCTTTCGAACTGCTAGGTTGGCAGGAATTGAGACAGAGACAATGCAGCACTCGAGTCTCAAACTGCTGACCTGCTGAACTTCCAGTCATCAAGTTCAGTCATCAAGTTCTCAGCGTCTTAACCACTAAGCCACTGCACTCAGACCACTAGAAAGCCTATTTTTGGCAAAAGGGCCGAATGGTGATTTGGGGAGTCTTTCATGGGACCTGCACCCCAGCAATGGGTGAGGTTAAGAGTGTAAGACAGGACAAAGATGATGAGCTGAGGGCAGGATTGCCAGTTTGAACATTGTCCTAACAGATACACAAAGCAAAGCCCAGTTCTGTGCATGGCTGCTCAGAAAAGCTGTCACAAGTCCATGGCTGCAAATCAGAGCTCAGTTTCTGTGCAGCTTTTCCAGGTTGCCAGTCAGATCATGCTAAATGCAAAAACAACATCTCCCTGGGCATGCATAGATGCAGGAAGAATAAAGACTGATTTCCATGATTTGCATTTTTACAAGCGTAGATGAGTAAGTCACTATCTTGACTGCCAGGAATGGTAGCAGTATGCAATGTGGCCACTTGGTGGTAGACTGCCCCCAGTTTTGGGTCTGAGTTTGCTAAAGTGTAGTTGCTGACAGCTCTTTGACCCAAATGTGCCTGTTTCTGATCTATTAAATCAGAGTTTTGCAACCTGCGGGCTGGATCCATCCCGTGGTGCCAAATAATCTGGCCCCTGCCCGACCTTGCTCCAGCAGCCGCCAGCTGCTGCCACTGGCAGAATCGAGGACTAATTTACGATTGCGTAAATGTGTTTACGACAGCTGTAAATCAGTCTGTGGCCATCGGAAACACATTTACAACAGCCACAGACACACGTTTTACAGCACCAGTCCAGCTGGCTCAGCTGTCTGAGGGGGCATGGGCCAGCCCGCGGCTGAAAAATGTTGAGAACCCCTGTATTAGATTATAATGAGAATTAATTGTGCTGGAACTTTGCAGATACCCTGGACTGCCAGAAAGAGAACCAAATTTACCAAGAGTAAATCAAACCTGATCTACCTCAGGAGGTAAAAATGATGAAACTGAAGTTGTTATGTTTGGGGCACATTTCAAGAAGGCAAGATTCTCTTCTTTAAGTGCTGTATCAGATTCTGAATACTATATTGGCGATCCTCATGGAAATCAGCCATGAAGATTGTCCTGGGAGCAACATAATGCAGTAGTCATCCATTTGCCTTCTCCATCGCAGTGTCACACCTGTGCAACTGATCCGGTTCCTTGAATCACTTTCTGGTCCTGAGCCCTTTTGGCACCCAAAGTCTTCCTCAGCCCCAGGCCAGTATGGATGAAGCTGCTGCCCTCCATCAAGATGAATTCAAGTAGGATTTAATCCACTTGATGACCATTGCTCTTCCCTGTGGATTTTGCCACCCAAGGCCATTAGTTCACAGGGTTGCCAGGTTAGCCTGAAAATCAGTGTTGAATTGCTAGCAATATGGTCTACTCTATTATCATTGCAAGATAACCTGGCCAAACTGGCCAGGATTACCTGGAAAAGACAGGCGATCGAAGGACGTGATCAATAAAGCTGGAGGACAACAAACTAGAAAATCTGTCTTAGACTATCTGTCTTCTGAATTTGAACAAACTGACCGATCGGCTTGAATATAAACCATCTGCATTTTACAGAAACTCTGCATGAGGAGGAGGAGGGATATTTCACAAAATGATGAAGGAATCTTTGGTGTATGCAAACCAAGACACGGGACACAGCCTCGGGCTGGGTTAACTCAGGTTTATTGCATCGTGGACAGAGGGAACATGAGGTAATGGCGGATCAATAGCTCTTTATATACAGCAGTAATACATTTGAACGTGGTGCCATGGTAGCCCATTGGCTACTGTCTGCGTGACGTCATTGCAGGTCACGCCCTTCTTGTCCAGGTGTAGGTAGTGGCGGGAAAACTTCCCGCGCTGTTGCCTTTGATGAGTTCGGACCAAGAGAGCTTGGACGCTCGCTGCTGCCAGCTGGTGGTCATTAGCTCGCGTCCTATTACAGGGCTTATATGATACAGCTGAAGGTTACATTGTTGCTATAGGCAAGGTTACATTGACTCAGATACATTGCAATCCATGTGTACAGTAAAACCATCCGAACACAACATCCCTCCCCCCTAGGACGAGACAAAGTCTCGAGCCCACCTTAACACACTCCCCCCCCCTTATGAGACAAAGTCTCTCAGCCAAGATGGCTTATTTCGAACACGCTGGGGTCTCGGTGCGGGCTGCCTCTCCCCGGGTTTGCTACCTTCTCTTTGTCCCCTGGTCTCCTGTCCTGCAATATGAGAGGGAGACTCGTTAGTGACTTTCCGCGGCTCCGCGGCGCTGTTGGGAGGTGTGCTCTTTCTTAGGGAGGAACCGGGGGCACTGGGGGCTAACGAAAAACCCCTCTTCTCGCTTGGATGGGTGGGGGAACACTCCTGAAAACCCCCCCGGCTCGCCAAATCAAAATCAAAATCACTATCGGGGGCAGCGGTCGCGAACTCCTCTCCCCCTTCCCCGGCCCCTGCTAGAGCTGGCGTATCAAAGGGATATGAGTCGGGGCCGCTGCTTCTGCTTCCTTCCCCCCATGCTTGGGACTGTTGTCCACTGCTGTCTCCCCCTTGGGTTAAGCGGGTGGGGGAGAACCCTAACGCTGAATCCTGTTGCTGAGCTCCACTGACTGGCCCAATCACTCGGTGCCTCAGTTGATCTGCGTGCCTCCTCCAGAGGAGGCCGGTGTTCGTCTCGACCCGGTACGACACTGGCCCCGTCTGTTCTACAACCGTCCCTGGTACCCAGGCTGGCCCTGCGCTGGAATAGTTCCTGCAGTGAACAGGGTCACCGGCAGCGAAACCTTTCGAGACTGCCAACCCCACGTTTTTCCCTTTATCCTCGACTCTCGTTGGGTCTAGCCTGGACAGGAGCGTGGTCAGTTTTCGCCGCATCAAGAGCTCTGCCGGCGAGTAGCCAGACGCCAAAGGGGTCACCCTATACGCTAAGAGGAATTGGCACACTTGGTGATTCAGGTCCCCCGGGCCCATGCGCCGCAGCGCCTCCTTCGTTGTACGCACCAACCGTTCCACTTGGCCATTCGTGGCCGGGTGAAACGGTGCGGACGTGATATGCCGAATGGCGTTTGTCTCCATGAATGCCCCGAACTCAGCGGAGGTGAAACAACTAGCGTTATCGCTGACTAAAGTGTCGGGCAAACCGAACGTGGAAAAGACTCTCCGTAGCCGGCTAATTGTCGTGGCGGAGGACGTGCTTTTTACCGGGATAACCTCCAGCCACTTGGAGAACGCATCCACGACTAGGAGAAACATGGTTCCTCGGAATGGGCCAGCGAAATCTACGTGCACCCTGGACCATGGTCCCCGTGCTGTGTCCCATTCCCTATGTGGAAGACGGGCCGCCTCAGGGCGGGACCCCTGGCAAGCCTCGCAAGTGCCAACCATGTGCTCAATATCCGTGTCCAGCTGCGGCCACCAGAAGTAACTCCGGGCCAGCGCCTTTGAACGAACTATGCCTGGGTGGCTGACGTGCAGCAGTTCGAGCACCCTCGTCCGCAGGGGCGCAGGGACCACCACCCGTTGGCCCCACAGAAGGCACCCCCTCTCTAGGGACAACTCTAGCTTTTTCCTAAAGAACGGGTCGAACTCCGTACTCGGGGACGAACCCGGCCACCCCTTTTGCACCCATGAGCAAACCTTCGCCAGTGTCCTGTCCTTGCCTGTCGCCCTAGCAATGTCGGCTGGCACTATTGGGGGAGCGTCTAAAACCTCAATTAGCAACACCTGGCGGTCCTTTTCTGCTCTCGCCTTTTGGGCGTCCGACAATGGCAAAGGGGATCTCGAAAGCGCATCAGCATGGCTGATCTCCTTTCCGGGCCTGTACTCCAACTCATGTTGGTACGCGTTGAGGAAAATAGCCCATCGCAGCATTCTCGGGGACAGGATCTGCGGCGTGGGCTTGTGCGCCGTGAAAATCCCTAACAGCGGTTTGTGATCGGTCACGATTTTGAACGGGCGGCCATACAAAAAATCGTGAAATTTTTTGGTCCCCGATACGATTGCTAATGCTTCCCTGTCGGTTTGCGCGTAATTCCGCTCCGCTTGGGACAGGGACCTTGAGTAAAACGCTACCGGGGCCTCCCTTCCGTCCTCCAACACGTGGCAAAGCACCGCCCCCACCCCCACCGGGGATGCATCACAAACTAGGACCACAGGCCGTTTGGGGTCGAAATGCGTCAGGATTGCCTCAGATGTTAGGAGTTGCTTTAGCTCCTTGAACGCCCTCTCGTGCTCATCACCCCACATCCACGGCTCCTCCTTTTTCAGCAACCGATGGAGCGGTTCGGCCACGGACGCCTTCCGCGGGAGGAATGTATGGTAAAAATTTAGGAGCCCCAGGAAAGATTGCAGCTCGGTCTTGGATGTGGGGCGAGGGGCCTTTTTAATGGCTGCTACCTTGGATTTAGACGGCTTAATCCCCTCGGGTGTGATTCGGAACCCTAAAAACTCGACCTCTGTTTCGAAAAAAACACATTTATCCTTCCTCAATCTCAGCCCCGCTTTCTCGAACACGGTCAGTACCTTGTCCAACCTTTTCGCTAGTTCCGCCTCACTCCCCCCTGTTATCAACACGTCATCAAAATAAGGCAACACCCCCTCCAGGCCCTTTAGGAGGCGTTCCACGAGCGATTGAAAAAGACCGGGTGCCGAGTTCACGCCGAACTGTAACCGCGACACCTGGAACGCTCCCTTATGTGTAACTATCGTTTGTGCCGCGGCCGTGGCGGGGGTCACAGGAAGTTGCTGATAGGCTTGTGCCAAATCGAGCTTAGCGAAACACTTTCCCCCATTTAGCCTGGCCAAAAGGTGGCTTATCACTGGCACCGGGTATGCATTAGGGCGGATCGCCTTGTTAATTGTACACTTATAATCTGCGCAAATGCGCACCTCCCCGTTAGCCTTTAGAGCCGTTACAATTGGAGTTTCCCACTCCGCGGAATCAACAGGAATAAGAATCCCCTGGCCCACCAGTTTGTCCAATTCCGCCTCTATCTTGTCCTTGAGTGCAAACGGCACCCTGCGTGGTTTGAGTCTTATCGGGCGGACCTCCGGGTCTATGTCGAAAGCTACAGGGGGTCCCTTGAACTTTCCGAGTCCTTTCTCAAAAACGGCGGGATGCGCATCGCAAACCGCTTGTATTGGGTCCCCCCCCCACGGTATGCACCCCCCCTATGAACAACCCTAAGGGCTGAAACCACTGTGTTCCCAGGAGGCTACAGCTTCCCCCTTTCAGGACAACTAGGGGCAGTTCCGCAGAATGTCTCTTAAAATTGACCCGAAACTTCCCAACCCCCAATACCGGAATGTTGTTTCCCTGTACGTCCCGTAGTGTGGACCTCAACGCTTTAAGCTTTGGCCGCACGTGGGGGTCGATTTTCAGGAACTCTTTCTGGGGAATTATGGAAAAGGAGGACCCCGAGTCAATTTCCATCTTAATAGGGGCCCCTTGTACTAATACCTCAACGAAGTAATGGGACTGTCCCGCGGACACGCTGAACACTGAGGCGTCGTCCTCGCTGCTGTCCGAGACGCGGCCCACGCCGTCCTGCTTCCTCGTGGTCTGGGCGCCATCTTTGGGCCTTGCTGGACGGTCCGGCCTGGCCGCGCGGTCTTGTGATTGCCTCCGGCCCTCTTTCCGCTTTCTGCACGCCTTGGCGATGTGCCCCCGACGGCCGCAGGTGTAACACTCGGCCTTCCTGAACGGGCATCTCGCGCGCTCGTGGGCCGCTCCGCAACCCTCGCAGCGTCGACCGCCCTTCCGGACCTTCTGGACCTCCTCGCCGTCGCTGCCTTCCGTAGACGACTTTGAGGCCCGCCGAGTCGCGTGCACCGACTGTCCGGCCTTCCCGTGCACCGAATTTTCCGCCTTGCCGGCTTTAGGACGCCACTCACGCCACTGATGCATCTCGTCCACTCCGGCATTCGTGGACTCTGCGGCTTCCGCGGCCTCTATGACTTCGGCCAGCGTGGGTGGCGGCTCCTTATTCATCAAGCTGCGCTGCACCTCCTTGTCTTTCAGGCCACATAACACGCCGTCCCTGAGGACCATCTCCAGGATGTCGCCCCATTTACAGGGGGCGGCGGCTATCCTCATGGCGGCCACGAATGCCTCAACCGACTCGTCTGGCGCTTGGACTCGCCTCCAAAACGCGCTCCGAGCGGGAAACATTGCCCTCGAGGGGCAGAACCGCTCTCGCAGCAGCTTCATGATGTCGCTCGCCTTAAAGTCGCTCACCTTCTTCGGAGCGATTATGCCCACCAGCGTCCGCTTGGTTTCCATCCCGAGCATTCTGGTGAGGATGGCCCTCTTCCTCTCCTCGTCGTCTTGTTTGACTCTGAGTTCCACCAGTGCCGCCTGGAAGTCCATCTCAAGCAGCTCCCAGTCTTGCGGTTTGGTGATGTTGAACCCGCTCTGTGCCCTGGCTGTTCCGTGGGGATCCATCATCCCATCCTCGTCGCCAATTTGGTGTATGCAAACCAAGACACGGGACACAGCCTCGGGCTGGGTTAACTCAGGTTTATTGCATCGTGGACAGAGGGAACATGAGGTAATGGCGGATCAATAGCTCTTTATATACAGCAGTAATACATTTGAACGTGGTGCCATGGTAGCCCATTGGCTACTGTCTGCGTGACGTCATTGCAGGTCACGCCCTTCTTGTCCAGGTGTAGGTAGTGGCGGGAAAACTTCCCGCGCTGTTGCCTTTGATGAGTTCGGACCAAGAGAGCTTGGACGCTCGCTGCTGCCAGCTGGTGGTCATTAGCTCGCGTCCTATTACAGGGCTTATATGATACAGCTGAAGGTTACATTGTTGCTATAGGCAAGGTTACATTGACTCAGATACATTGCAATCCATGTGTACAGTAAAACCATCCGAACACAACAGAATCAAGTGTCTGAATGACATTGCCTACAGCCTCTTTTCTCCTAATAAGCAACAATCATTTCCTATTAATCCATAGAACAATAAAAATGTGGTCAATTACTGAATAAATTTGCAAATAAGCAAGTTAAGAGCAGTGGTCGGCATCAGCAGGCTTGCACCAGTTCGCCAGAACCGGTAGCAGAAATTCTGGCTGGTCCCGCCCATCCAAGTTTTGAAATAAAGTAGTCCTAATTCGGGTGCAACGGAGGGCTTTCCACCTGGCCATGGCCATCATACCACGCTCATAGTGTGGTAGTAAAAAATTTTTTGAGCCTACCACTGGTTAAGAGTATTTTTAAATAAGCATTTCCAAATGTCTGATTCCCAGCTTTTTAAACAATACTGTAGAAGCAACAAAATGACATTCTGCCCACAATGCATATCCCAGGTGGTTCTCAAACAAATTTGTGGAGGATATTGATTTTTAAAGGTAAAGGTAAAGGTTCCCCTTGCTTGAAAGCCAGTCGTATCCGACTCTAGGGTGCAGTGCTCATCTCTGTTTCTAAGCTGAAGAGCCAGCGCTGTCTGCTTCTGCAGACGTTTCCGTGGTCATGTGGCAGGCATGACTAGACACCGGAGTGCACGGAACGCTGTTACCTTCCCACCGAAGTGGCCCCTATTTATCTACTTGCAATTTCTTGCTTTCGAACTGCTAGGTTGGCAGGAGCTGGGATGAAGACAGGAGCTCATTTCCGTCCTGCAGTACTCGGGAATCGAACTGCTGACCTTCCGCTTCCCAGTCAGCGTCTTAGCGACTTGAGCCACTGCAGTTTGAAACAACTCGTCAGAGCTTGGCATATTACTTTTAAAAGGTAAATAATTACAAATATGATTCTGAGGCCTCATAAAGTACTTAGTTGTTATAATTACACTTTTTATTTTGATTCATAAATAAATTGGCTACTTCTGTTTTAAAACGTTAGAATGTTACAAGTCACTGATCTACTGTAGAGAATGGGGCCATACACTTTACATTACTTTTAAAGTTACAAGTACTGTATTAAAGTTCAGCAGTTGTCCAATCCTTTCTCTTGTGCTTTATTTCTTGGTAACTGAAAAATAGGATTAATTGCGAGCAGCTCCTTATTTGTCAGTAGTGCCTTCCAAACTGCAATAAATGCTAGGATTTCATTGTTTGCAGGGCTGTAACATTTTTAACTCTGTTATACTTGATTTTTAATTAAAATTATTTTAATTACATCTTTAAAATTAATGTTTATTTAAAACCTAAAATCCAGAAACATGCTACTGATTTCCCTGTAAGCATAGGAGCCTTGCGAATGGATCCAGAGTTGTTATTGGCTTTGCATTTAAAACATTTCTTTGCTGAAAACAGGATGTAATAGCAGCAGCATTGTGAGATGATGATTCACCCTGAAGTGGAGCCTGGCTATTTTAAATCCTTGCTTATTCTTGTCCAGTTTTCCATTTCCAGTGCCCTTACTTCCCAAAAGTCAGGTTGGCCAACGTTATTTGTTGAACTTCCCTGAAATGCTTCACTTCCATCCCCGTGAATTCTACCATATGTTTTCGAAAATGGCTGCTCCACAGGAAAGTAGCTACTCTAAAGGAAATCTAAGTGAGAAATAGTCTACTGGAATTTTCCACCCAGTCTGGTCTCTGTCTACACCATAGTTGTCATAGTTTTGTCATACTGCTAGGGTTGGCTAAAGAAAGCCTTTGGAAGACATGAAGTTAGGGTGGAAACATACATACTACCAAAACAGAGGACCTACAAGGACACCGATTGATAGATATAAAATTACGTGTGCTAAAATCTACAGAAGGAAATCTGGAAATTATTTTTTATTATTTAGATGGAATTATAATCCATTTTACCCAAGGCTAGAAAACTATGGCCAGGTGATCTAGGTTCCTGCTGAGTCTGCTGTTCAAGTATTAAATGTTAACTGATGACTTCAAGGGTCCGGATTTCCCTCCTGGGAAATCCCTTTAGCACACACTTGCCCTCTTAAAACAGCTTCAGAAAACGGTCTGTCCTTTGGTAGCCCTTCAAATAGAATGGCCATGTGTCCTGTCTTCTCTTAAGAAGCAATATATCCACTTTAGTGTCTTTTCCAGGAGACATAGAAGGAGTCGCAGTAGGGACTAACACAGGTTTATTGGTTGATGATCAGAACGAACATGTGGTAATGGCGGAGATACCTCACATTATATACAGTAGTACAATATATTTGAATCTGGCTGCATAGTAGCTCATTGGCCGCTACCGGCGTGACGTCATCCGGGTCACGCCCATCTTCGGTGGTGGATCGGTAGTAGTTTGTTGTTGCGGGGAGTTCCCACGGCTGCAGGTGATTTGAGGAATGATAACCATGTGAGTTGAACACTCGCAGCTGCCCTCTATAGGCAGCTTGCTCGCGTTCCTTTAACAGCTGGGTTACATTGTGATTGTGGCCAGGTTACATTCATACATTTCTTAAAGCGACATTGTACATACATATCAAGCAACATTGTACATACACAACATCCCTCCCCCCTAGGATGGGACGAAGTCCCTCAACCATTGTGGCTTGCCGCACGTGCGCCTGGGGCGAGCGGCCGCTTGGCTTAACACAGGGGAGCCTGGCTCTGCGGAGTCCTGTCCTGCAACGGAAAGGGGGGACTCGTTAGTGGCTCGGTGTGGGCTCTGTGGTAACCTTCCATTGGGGGACGGGAATGGAATGAACAGTTGGGAAGTGAACTCCTGCCTACCGTTTGAGGAGCTAGGGGTCCCCCCCCAGCACGAATCTCGGGACCGACGAAGAGACCCTCGTGGTCTCGCCACCCCCCGTTCCCTGCCTGGGAGTTCCGGGGACTGTGGTGGGTGGGCTCCCCCCCCCCCGATGCCTGCCTTGGGGGTGTTGGTTTCCGGGAAGCTGGAGCTATGGTATATTCTAACACAAAAGGACTGGGGGGACTGGAGGTACCAGGGGCTGAACTGAAACCCCTCTTTTCGCTAGGACGGGTGGGGGACCACTCCGCTACACCCCCCTGGTACCGCAACTCATAATCATCATCAAACTGATCCCTCTCTTCCAAAGTATCCTCCTCTGTGGTTGAGAACTGAGGATATGCATTTGTATCCCCGGGTTCCGCCGTGTCTCCCCCTTGGGTAATGCGGGTGGGGGAGGACCCTAATGCTGAATCCCCTTCACTAGTGACCCGCCTTCTGAGTTGGTCGGCATGCCTCCTCCAGAGTAGACCCGAGCTGGTCTCGACCCTGTAGGACACTGGCCCCGTCTGCTCGATGACTGTCCCTGGAACCCACGCTGGCCCGGACGCCGCGTAATTCCTGCAGTGAACTGGGTCCCCTGCTGAAAAACTTTTGGAGCTCCCTCCCCCTATGTTTATGTTTCTCCCTTCATCCTCCACCCTGGACAGATCCATCCGGTCAAAAAGTGTTACCGGACGCCTCCTCATGAGGAGTTCAGCTGGGGAAAATCCTGAAGCTAGGGGGGTTGTCCTGTAGCAGATGAGAAACTGACACAAATGAAGGTTCAACTCACCGGGGCCCATGCACCGCAGTGCATCTTTCGTAGTGCGCACTTGGCGCTCTACCTGACCGTTTGTGGCGGGGTGAAACGGGGCAGCGGTAATGTGCCTGATGGCGTTCCGCTCAATGAACGTCTTGAATTCTGCAGACGTGAAGGTACTAGCGTTATCGCTGACAAGGACGTCTGGCAGACCGAAACAGGCAAAAAGCTTGCGCAACTGCTTGACGGTTGCGGCAGAGGAGGTGCTGTTCATGGGGATTACCTCCAACCACTTGGAGTAGGAGTCGACTACCAGCAGAAACATGGACCCGCGGAAAGGGCCAGCGAAGTCGACATGGATCCGGGACCAAGGCCCGCGGGCCATATCCCATTCCCTATGGGGTAACCGGGACACTCCTCGGGCCGGGAGCTCTGGCAGCTCTCACACGTGCCCACTAAATGCTCTATGTCCCCGTCTATCTGGGGCCACCAAAAGAAACTCCTGGCCAGAGCCTTGGAGCGCATGATCCCGGGGTGGCTGGTGTGCAGCAGTCTCAGTACCTTGGCCCTTAGTTTCTCTGGGATAACTACCCGCTGGCCCCAGAGTAAGCAGCCCCTCTCCAGCGAAAGCTCTACTTTGCACCTAAAAAATGGCCTGAACTCGTCCTCGGGGGGGGGTCGTGGGCCAGCCCTTCCTAACCCAGGAACTAACTTGGGCCAGCCGTGGCCTTGGCGAGGTCGGCCGGGACAATGGGGGGTGAGTCGAGGGACTCGATTAGCAGGACTTGGTGATCCTGCTCTACCTCGCATGCGGGGTCCCCTAGACTGGGGAGAGGAGACCTGGACAGTGCGTCCGCATGGGAGATCTCCTTCCCTGGGCGGTAGACCAGCTCGTACTGGTAGGCGTTGAGGAAAATGGCCCAACGCAGCATCCTGGGGGATAGAATTTGCGGTGTGGGTTTGCCGGTAGTGAAGATCCCTAGGAGTGGTTTGTGATCGGTCACTACCGTAAACTCGCGGCCGTATAAAAAGTCGTGGAACTTTTTCGTTCCGGTGATGATGGCTAGGGCCTCCCTATCAGTTTGCGCGTAATTGCGCTCGGCCTTTGAGAGGGACCTTGAGTAGTACGCTACCGGGGCTTCCCTCCCGCTCTCCAACACGTGGCATAGGACTGCCCCCACCCCCACTGGGGACGCATCACAGACTAAAACCACTGGCTTTTTTGGGTCAAAGTGGGTCAGGACAGCATCCGAGGACAGGAGTGACTTGAGCTCCTTGAACGCTCTCTCCTGCCTGTCCCCCCACCGCCAAACCGCGTCCTTTTTAAGTAGCGCATGCAGTGGCTCCGCGACCGATGCCTTCCGAGGCAGGAAGGTATGATAAAAATTTAGGAGCCCTAGAAATGATTGTAGCTCCGGTTTTGCGGTGGGGTGAGGGGCGTTTTTTACGGCCGCAACCTTTGACTCAGAGGGCTTGATCCCGTCCGGGGTTACCTTAAAACCTAGAAACTCGACCTCCCTCGCAAAGAATATGCATTTGTCCCTCCTCAGTCGAAGACCTGCCCTCTCGAACACTGAAAGGACCCCATCTAGCCTCTTTGCTAACTCTAATTCGCTCCCCGCCGTTATCAACACGTCGTCGAAGTATGGGAGGACGCCTGGAAGCCCCTTTAAAAGGCGTTCCACGAGGGACTGGAAAATTCCGGGGGCCGAATTCACGCCAAACTGAAGGCGCGTTACCTTAAACGCCCCCTTGTGTGTCACTATCGTTTGCGCTGCGGCAGCAGCCGGGGTTACAGAGAGCTGCTGGTATGCCTGAGCCAGATCTAACTTGGCAAAACACTTCCCCCCATGTAACGTGGCCAGCAAGTGGCTGACCACGGGCACTGGATATGCATTTGGCCGAATGGCCTTGTTAATGGTACATTTATAGTCTGCACAAATCCTGGATTTCATTCCATTAATAAAGAACGCTTCCTGTTACAACGGGAGGCATTTTATATTCACCGTTTTTCTACTTTACATCCCAGGGGTTTGAATACAGAACAAGACTACTCTGTTTTTCTTTAAGCTTTCATTTCGATTGCCTCCTGTCTCTTTAATGAATATTTCTCGTTTACTATGATTATTTGCACATGACTTTTCCTCGGTATTATATATAGCTGTTGTATTTTCTACCTCTCCAACGCTCTCACCCTCTATGAATCTTCTCTTTGAGGTGAATTGTAGCGCCCTATCACGGGTACTATTGCTAGATTTTATACCTCTGTATATTGGTGTTTCGTGCTTTGTACTTATTTTTGTTTCATATAGTTGTTACTTGAAGTATTGGTTTCTTCGCAGATCTTGATAAAGAGTACGAAATATTCTGTACCGGAAGAATATCGACCTGTTTCTGCCATCACCACGTTTCTCCTCTGTGACGACTGCATAGCCCTCCTGGCTGCTCGTGTTGTTACTTCTACCTGTATAGCCCTCCTGGCTGCTTGAACTGTTACTTCCTCCCATTTCCTTGTTACATGTTTTGGTTTTTCATCGGACCTTTGATGACCACTTACTTCTATCAGCATAGCCCTCCTGGCTGCTCGAATTGTTACCTCCTTGCCACATGATATGGTTTTTCATCGGACCCTTGATTACCACTTTGGATTCGTTTCCACGTTCCTTTTCTCTATGTATTTTCAGCCCTCCTGGCCATACTAATTGTATTGCATATTTGTGTACATGACTGTATACTTGTACCTTTTTACGGATTTTTGATACATATTGTATATGCCTCTTAGAAACCTACCTTCCAGATCGTTGCTACCTTTATTAGGACTCTATATTTTGTTACACTTTCAGTGACTTTGTCTTTTTCTCTCCAGATTCTATAGTTTACATCTTTTTCTGGTTGGTCTGTTTGTATATTATTTAGTATTTTTTGTACACCTTATTAAATTTATTTCACTTTTCCTGCTTTTGATTCTTTTTGGGGTGTTTTTCCTCCCTCCCTGCGTTTACTTTACACCCCCGCCACCTTTCTCCCTCCCCTGCATTGCTTTGAGGCAAGACTATTCCTACTGTGTGTTGGGGCAGGGGTCCCTTGTACTGAGAGTTGGCTAGGTAAATTGCGCCCGGCAGGTCGCAAGTGACGTCCTCCTGGCACAATAAGTCTAGCCCTGTGCTGCCCTTGGTTTCTGCCTGTGCTTCAGAAATGCTTGGTGTCATGTTGGGTGCTGCTACTGAGACCCCTGCTCTGGGGCTCCCAAAGCGGGTGTTGTCCCTATTTGGACCGGAGCCAGAGACACGCCCATGGTCCGGTTTCCCGAATTTGGACAGAGGCGAGCCCAATGGAAGCCATTGTGGCACCTTGGACACTGGGTGGATGGTGTGGTTGGGCGGCCCGATGGCTGGCCGCCCCCCTTATTTTTAGGTTGTTTTGACCTGCAGTCTCTAGCATAATGCCCTATCTTACCGCACTGGTGGCAAGCTCCCTTGGGTCAGTTCTTGGAATGACCTCCCCCTTGCACTGCCGCTGCTAACAGACCCATTTTGTAAGAGTCTGTTCCAACATCAGCGCATGCTCTGATCATGTCAGTAAGCGTCAGATCAGGTCGGTGTCCCATTGCCTGCAAAATTTTGCGGCAGTCAAGGTTGCCATTGTCTTTTGCCAGCTTCTTCATAAGATCCTCCTGTGCTTCCTGATTATCTACCTGTCTGCTAATTGCTTCCTCTAGCCTATTGATGAAATCCATGTAGGGCTCTTGCGCTCCCTGTTTGATGGAGGTGCTCCCTTGCCGGAAGCAGGTACCTTGAGGAATGCTTTAAAAGCGACCTCAGAAACCAGCTGGAGTGTGGCTGCTAGCAGGATGGACTGTGCCTGGATGGTCTCGAATTGCCCCGAGCCATATAGCTGTTCGGGAAGTAATCCTAGATGCCCTAGCATGCGCGTCCATCCTGTACTCACTATCCCACAAGAGGTATTGGCTGGGGCTCAGCATCATCCTCATTATGACCTTCCAGTCATGAGGGATGAGTGCAGTGGTTTCCACCAACTGCTGGAATGTGCCCTTTGTGAATCTGCTTTGGAGTCCTGTATCTGTGATGGCTTTGCGGATTTCCGCAAGCAATTTATATGGAAATGGCGTGTATACTGCCATTATGATACCCGTGAGGGCGTCCGTCTCTATGCGGACTGGACATAACTGCTGAAGCACGGCCAGTTCTTCTGCCGGCAATTCTCCTTTGCGTATTTCCTCTTCTACCATTAACTGAAAAGGACTCTTGGTTGCCTGGGAAGCGCCTGTGCTTCCTAAGTTTCCGCCCCCTCCTGCAGCTTCTGCAGTTGCTGTGAAAGGGGAATCCTCTAAGCCCCCTTGCCTAAACTTGATGGTCAGGCAGAGACATGTTGGGGCTGCTGGTTCTTCGTACACTGGAGTGGTACTAGTCTCTGCACGGACTGGACTAACCACTGAAATGATCTGTCGACACTTGCTCCAAGTCCCGATGATGTCAGCAGGTGCTCGGGGCTCCCGCTTTAGGCAGTTCCCTACTCTATCTCAAACCTCTGGATCTATTGTGCCTGCTTCCTGGTAGAACAGACAATGCTCCCCCAGATGCCTCACCAGGTCCGTCAGACGGTGTCTCCTTACTCTAATCTGATGTTGCCTGGCCAGGGCTTCAAGCTCATCCCTATGAGCTTCTTGCCTGATGGTCAAGTTTTGCCTCCCCAAGGCTGCCCCCATTACCACCCAGTTTGGGGAAATTCCCTGGATGTCTTACACAACTTACGAGTTGATGCTTCCATGGGACAGGTCTAGGTAGTACGGCGTGGCGGGTGATGCACAGGACAATGTCCCTCAGGTCTGGTCAGTGGATCAGGATCGCAGCGCTGGCTGCCGGCTGTGGGTCTGCTTCTCTGCCTCAGTTGTTGCAGGATCACGGCTCTCCCTGGCTTTGGAACCCGTCTGTTCCTATGCGTGGGGTCTGCCGGCTTACATTTGCTTGCCTTCCTGTAGACGGTGCTGAATTCCAATCGGAGATGCTTTTTGATCAGAATTGCTCCGTAGCCTCCGAGAAGAATCTGTCTGTGACTCTTGAGTAGAGCCATGCCTTGACTCTGTCACGTCGGGGTCACCAGATGCTGCAATGGTTTTTCCCCCTCAGAGGATCGGGGCCGCTGGGTGCAAGGAAGGCACAGGAGACGGAAGTGTGGTGGAAAAGCCAGCCCCGATCAAGTCGGGTGGTCTGTATTTATTGACTTGCATTCTGGATCACTTGCGCACAGACCGCGCATGACCCCTATCACAGAAAGCTTGCTTACGTAGCATATTGCTGGCCAAGTTATATTTGCCAGCCTAAGAAGTTACTAAGAAAGTACTGCGTGCCTAGGTTCCCCATATGGAGACTAATCAGCAGATTAGCGAGACTCACTGTTCTCATCCTATCTCAGAGTCCTTGTAAACTCCGGGCTCCTACGCTTAACTGTTTGGTCTAGTTGCAGCTTGGTGTCTCCGCGGATGTAAGTTAGATACTGTGTGCTGTTTACTAGGCATTGTGACATTTGGGTGACTTTTGTCCTACTCCTTTCAGTGCCCCCAGCCAAGGTAATATGGATTCTCTACTGCTACCTATTACTATTAGCCCATTCCCAATCTCCTTTCCAGTGTAGCCCGGGTGGTCTCCAGCCCATGTTCTAGCCAGACGAACCAATCGGGAAAGATTGCAGCCAATTAGTAACATGGGCCATCCACAGTGGGCATCACCCGCCCTGAGTTAGCAGTTTGCCCACCCTCAAACTCCCATCTGTGTATATATATGATGCACGTGTGTGATATGTACACAGCTGGGAGTTTGAGGGTGGGCAATATGACATTGTTGCCCATCCTGAAAAAATATTCGCCCACCCACATCTAGAATCCTGGCTACGGCCCTGGAGAAGAAGTGAAGGAACTAGGTATATTTGGCCTGAAGAAGGGAAAGTTCGGCCCATTGAGTTAGTAGAAGGGCTGTCATAAAGGAATGAGCAAAGACTTATTCTCTGCTGCCCCACAGGATGAGTAAGATCTAAAAAGCATATATTGTGGGAAGATGCAATAAGAGAAATACCTTGATAGTAAGAAGACAAGTTCAATAATTAGAACTAGAGTTGTGTAGTTCTCTGGTTTAGGACATCACCTTCCAGCATTTCTGGAAGCTGTAGCCCAAAAAACCCACAAATCTGTACATCTTTAAATTGCCAATTGCCTAGAACAAGAGTCAGCAAACTTGGCTCTCCAGATGTTCTTCGACTTCAATGCCCAGAAGCCTTGATCAGCAGGTGTACTGACTTGGGTTTCTGGGAATTGAAATCCAAGAATATCTGGAGAGCCAAGTTTGTTGACCCCTGACAGAAAGCATTGCTGGGCAACCATTTGCTGTCAATGCTGGTGCTCCAAAATCCCTCCACTAGGCAGTGGGTTAGACTAGACAACTTGAATAGCCCCCGTTCACAGGTGGGGAAAACATGATCTTCCAGATATTATTGGAGCAGCAACTCCTGCCGATTCTAGCCAGCTTAACCAAAGAGGAGGCACGCTGGGCCTGGGACCTACATATTAACAGTATTCAGAGAGCTGCACTTAATTCATCCTGTTCTAGGGTTCTTTCTATTCCTCAGATTAATGGGCCCATGGCAATTCAGGGTCCCCAGGGGATGACTTACAGTGCAATCAACAAGGCAATAAAACTCCATAGGAAGCCAATGCACATTCTAGCCTCTGCCTAGAACAAATACAATCATGTTGCCCACTCCCACAAAATGAGAGAAACAGATGCATTTGGGGGAGCTAAAACTATTCATAGCTGACTGGTCAGCTTACTTAGATATCAGAACTTGAGAGTTTGGTTGCTTGAGAATAGCCAGCATGCATAGCTTGGACAAGCTGCACAGTTCCAGAGTGCTATGGAGAAGAAGAGAATGAGAAAACAATTCTGAGTACAGTACTTCATACAAAGGAAACCCTTGAAATTGTCACTATAAATCACAATCAACTTGATGGCAGGGATTATTATAGATGAAAGCCATTCATGGTAACTGCTCATGATGGCTTTGTGCACCAGATGACCTCCAAAATAGGGTTTTGAACTGTTGACCTGCCGACCTTTTGCTGCACACCAAAACAAAACTAGTCATAGAGAACTACTGCTGCCAACAGGGTCACAATGCACATTTCGCACGGTGGTGGGAAGAATTTCTTTAAAACGATTTCTTCCCTTCATCCCCATCCCTTCTACATCAGTGAGTGGTGCACATTTGATCCACCTGGCAAAAGGTGTTGGTTTTTTAAAGCTCTAGTACCCAATGGAAGACTGTGGTGGCTTAGTGGTTAAGAGGCTGAACTTGACCACTGAAAGGTCGGCAGGTCAGCAGTTCAAAACCTGAGTGCTGCACAACAGAGTGTGTTCCCATTTCTGTCCCAGCTCTTGCCAACCTAGCAATTCAAAAACAAAAAATTGCAAGTTGATAAATAGGTACCACTTTGGTAGGAAAGGTAACAGCATTCTGTGCATTCCAGTGTCTAGTCAGGTCTGCCACATGACCATGGAAATGTCTGCAGACACAGACAGCACTGGCTCTTTGGGTGTAAATGGAAATGAGCACCAAACCCTAGAGTTGGATACGACTGGCTTTCGAGTAAGGGTGACCTATTACCATAAGGGAGGCTGAGTGCAGAAGAATAGACGTCTTCGAACAATGGTGCTGGAAAAGACTTTTGAGTTTCCCCTGAACTGCAAAGGAGATCAAAGCAGTCCATCCTAAAGGAAATCAACCCTGACTGCTCCTTGGAAGGACATATCCTGAAGCTGAAGCATAAATACTTTGGCCACAAGATGAGAAGAGAGGACTCACTGGAGAAAGCCCTGATGCTAGGAAAGACCAAAGGCAAATGGAGAACAGGGTGGCACAGGATGAGATGGTTAGACAGCATCATTAATGCAATGGGCATAGATCTGGGCAGACTCCAGAAGATGGCGGGTGACAGAGAGGAGCCTGGCGTGCAGTGTTCTATGGGGTCGCAAAGGACCAGACTTGACTGGGCAACTAAACAACAACAACAACACTAGAGCTTTCCCTCCTGTTGCAGGAGGTGCTTCGGTTTTAAGAAGGTGGTGGCCAGTCCTGGATCTTTTTCTTCCCAAACTAAAATAAGAGGTTGGCTGCTCTGGGTGGTGGTGATGTGCTGCTGCTGCATGTTATGCTTCCAACCCCTTTGCCTTGCTCTCTGGACAGATGAAACCAAGGCAGCATCTGCCTCTGTCACTCATGTTCTGCTGGCAATGCCTTGTTTTATTTTATTTTTTTCACCTAGACCTCCCACCTTGTGTTACTCTTTCAAGACAGGCTTCCTGGAATCTTCCACTTCATAGAGATAAGATAAAGAAGGCGGACTCTCCCTTTGGAAAAGCCATTGGTTAGGATGTTGACATGTGTTAAAGATCCTCTTGCACATGAAGAAACAAGAGGTCACTCTCTTGGCACATGCTAATCCTAGGAGCAACATACTCAAATTAAAGTGGAAGGGATGTTGCTGAGAGCATCACTGTGAATGTAAGGAAACACTGGTTCCTAAACTGAACTTGTAAACCAGGGGTGCCCAAACATTTTGAGCCATGGGCCACTCATATGGTTCAGCGGGCCAGTAACATGGTTTAGTGGGCCAGTCATGTGGTTCCTCCCACTGGAAGCGGAAGTAAAACACGCCTTGCAATCTGTTTCGCAACAAATATGTTTTGCAACAGGATGAGATAGATTGTTTAGACTGCCATTTTCTCTGCTTAAACCAGGGGTGCTCAAACTATGGGCCATGGGCCAGATCTGACCCCTGACACCAATTCATCTGGCCCATGCCACCCTTGTTGCTCCCATAAGCGGAAGTGAAACGTGCCCATATGGGCATGTTTTACTTCTGCTCCCGGGAGCAATGAGGGCGGTGTGGGCCGGATGAATTGGCATTGGGGGCCAGATCCAATCCATGGCCTGTAGCTTGGGCACCCCTGTTGTAAACATTACACTTCTGCAAAACAATACCCAGAGTCCATCGCTGTAGAACTAACAACACCTAGCTCCATTTCTAGTTTCCAGATCTTATGACTTTTCCTCCCAGTTTCATTTACCCCCTCTAATTTCATGGCTCGTTTGTGATGTGTAGAACATAGAAAAGTTCCTTTTCTGCGCTTAAACTCCCAGAGAGGAACTTTTCCAGGCTCTGGCTAATTTCAAAGTGGATCGCTTTCTGATTCTCAAGTCAGATCAACTGCTGTCTGTGGGTGGGAGTCTGCTAAGAAAAGCAACACTCAGAACAGTTCAAAGATCAGCCACAAAAATAACCTTTGGCATCGCTGTAGGTTCTATTGTGGCTTCCTGCAATTTAAATCTTCCTGGAAAGAGCGTGACCAAAACTTCCTCTTGATGGGGGTTGAATGTCAGGAGAAGCAGGTTCCAACTGTTAACCCTATGAGTGTCAGCTCAGTGGCCTCCCTTAGATCCGTGCAACTAATGAAGTGCTGGACACTTAAGAAACATGTTGGTTGTTAAAGATTCTACTTTTTCAAAAAAAAAAAAAACTTTTATTAAGTGAGCTTGAACAAGCATTGCACATTCATCCCTTGTGGTTTCCCCGTGCCCCAGTGGCATGGAACGGCCCGCGCAGAGGCCACTTGGGGGGAACGCTCCTTGAGCCGTGGGCTCTGCGGGCAGAGAAATTTAGGGGGGTGGATAAATGATAGGGTTTGATTCACCCAATTTCCTGACCTGACCAGCGGATCTGCTGAGAGAGCGAATAGCTAACCCAGTTACCCATTAGAATAATCACTCATCTCCAAGCTCAACTTTACCCCAGGTGTAAACAGAGGCCATGTTTACCCCTGCCTAATCCCCAAACAACGGTGTTTTCCCCAGTCTGTGTTTGGCCAAGTTAATTAACTTCCCTCTGAGAGATTCCCAATTAACCCGAGCAAACAGGTGATGTGATTTCTGTCAGATGACTGTTTTTGCCACCGTTGCGCTTTTACTCCTATATATGATGATGCCTTTTCCCCAATAAACCACTGATCTTATCCTCCTCCATACTGCCTCGTATCGTTTCTTGATCAGTCTCCTCCGGGACCTCCGGCCCTCTGCGGCCCCGATTCCTACATCTGGTGACCCCGAGACGTGATCTACTCGTGAGTAGGCAAGCAGTCTTCCTCAGAGTAGCGATCACACGGTCCGGTTCTGCGCTTGAACCGTGTCCGAATTGTCCCGGAGGACAGCGCGGCACTCCGTCCGGCAGCCAGCCGAGTGGAGGGACGGCCTGCGGTGAGGCAGTCCAAAGAGGCATCCTACAGCATGCTCCCGGCTTTCGCGGCAGCTTGCAGATTACGGAAAAACGCGTTCCGCAGGGACAGCTGTGAATCCCTGACAGCGCAGTGGCCACCGAGGGCCCGTGGCCGCAGTCCATGCTCCGAGCTCTACCCAGAAAGCGACGTCGCCAGAACCTGTTGCCTGCCAAAGACGCATCGACTCGTCCCGAGAGGACCCAATCGCAGATAATATGGGGACCTGTCCTCAGCGACAGCGTCCATCCACTAGCCAAAGAACTCGTGAGGGAGAGTTCAAGATCCTGGCCAGGATATTTAATTTGCGTTTTCACAGCGGGGAGCTAGCGAGACTTTTGGTGTACCTAGGGGAACACTGCCTGCTTTACCCAGAAGTAGGTACGTTAACCCTCGAGCTCTGGGATCAGATAGGAGACTGCATTCAGCAACCCCCGAAAGCTCCAGGAGGCGTAATTCGCACATGGAGAAAGTGTAGGAAGCTCTTAGCGGAGATAGAGCCAGTCCGGGTAGAGGCCAAAGAACCCCCAAATCTGCCAGAAGCGCCAGCCGAGCCAACGGCGCCTACGGCGCTCTATCCGTCACTCCAATTTAGGCAGGGTAGCGTAGGGAGCTTTCCCCCGGTGACAGCTGCAGACGTCACCGGTGGAATGCAAGGAATGAGGAGCGCAGGCGCTTCTCTGACAGCAACGGGCTCCCGAGTTACCAAAAGTCCCCCTCAGCGTACAATTGAAGAGGAGATTAGGAAGGGGGAGTTGCCAGCAGAAGAACTAGCTAAGCTTAGTCAGATATGTCCCATCCGCATGGAAATAGACGCGCTCACAGGCGCCCAACAGATAATTCATTCCCCAGTTCCGTATAAGCTTCTCATGGCCATACGGAAAGCCATCTCAGAAACAGGGCTCCAAAGTCATTTTACAAGGGGCACGCTTCAGCAAGTGTGCGAGAGCACCATGTGGATTCCCCATGACTGGAAAGCCGTCATGCGGATGATGCTCAACCCTAGCCAGTATTTAATTTGGGACAGCGAGTTTCGCCTAGAGGCGCAGACGAGGGCTGCCAGGATGGGAGGCGCAGTACTTCCTGACCAGTTATATGGTTCAGGTGCCTTCAAGCCCATCGATGCCCAAATCAACTTGCCTCTTGCCACTCTCCAGATGTCGGCCGAGGCCGCCTTCAGGGCGTTTTTCAAAGTCCCAGCAACTGGCAAAGCGGCTAAAAATTACACCGCTATCAAGCAAGGAGCCCAGGAGCCCTATATGGACTTCATCAATCGCCTGGAGGAAGCAATTAGCAGGCAGATTGATAATGAGCAAGCCCAGCAAGAGCTCATGATGAAGCTAGCCAAGGACAATGCCAATCTAGACTGCCGTAAAATCTTGCAGTCCCTGGGCAATCGTCCGGATTTGACCCTTACGGACATGATTAGAGCTTGCGCCGACGTTGGCACAGAATCCTACAAGATGGGATTGCTAGCGGCAGCGGTGCAAGGGGGTAAGAGACCAAAAGGAAAGACCCAAGGAGCGTGTCACAATTGTGGCAAGGTTGGTCACTTCGCTAGGGAGTGCAGATCCAAGGGAGGCGGACAAAAGTCCGGCCGTTCCAAGGCTCCGAAAACCCAGTGTCCGAAGTGCAAAAGAGGCTTCCACTGGGCCCGAGACTGTCCGGATTCGGGAAACCGGAACGCGGGCATGTCTCTGGCCCCGGTCCAAACAGAGGCTTCCCTCATTCAGAGCTCACCAGAGCTAGACTAGATCCCAGTCCCGCTCCAGGCATCGCGAGGGCACAGGCCAGCCCCAAGGGTAGTACAGGGTTAGACTTGACTTGTCAGGTGGACGTTACATGCGACCTGCCAGGCACGGTCTATCTGGTGGACTCCCAGTACATGGGTCCACTGCCCAAGGACTTTATAGGTTTAGTTTTGCCCCGTAGTGTAGCTGGAGCACGCGGAATTCTCGTAATTCCAGGAGTCATTGACTCGAATTTTTCAGGCGTTCTCCAAGTTCAGTTGTGGACGCACCTGCCCCAGACAATTCACAAAGGAGACACCTTAGCGCAACTGATCATGGTTCCTTGTCACTCGCCAGCAGATAGCCAGGGAAGGCTCAGTGACAGCTCCGAGTCCCGGTCAGAGGACCGCTCGAGCGCCAGTGAGGCAGTACAAGGATACCAGGTCTTAGCGACAGTGGAGACCAACATTGAGTGGAAACAGCGCCCGGTTATCGAGCTATTTCTGAATAATAGAATATTCTCAGGCTTATTAGATACCGGAGCAGATGTGAGCGTGATAAGCAGGAGCCAGTGGCCAAGGGAGTGGGCCATTGAGCCGGTCTCCGATGTGTGGGGGGTAGGCGGCATTCAGGAAGCGTTCAGAAGCCAAGAGTGGGTGACAGTCACGATTCCAAAGGCTGACGGCACGGCGGTAATTCGGCCGCACATTCTTGACGTGCACATCAACCTTTGGGGGCGAGACATCTTGCAGCAGTACGGTGCTACGCTTACCTTTGGGTAATGGCGTTGCCACTTAAGTGGCTCACCGACACGCCGGTCTGGGTAGAACAATGGCCGGTAGTGGGGGAGAAATTAGACGCCCTTAAGCAGCTAGTTAAAGAACAGCTAGACGCAGGACACATAGAGCAGTCCACGAGTCCATGGAATTCGCCAATTTTTGTGATTAAGAAGAAGTCGGGGAAGTGGCGACTCCTCCACGATCTCAGAGAGATCAATAAATGCATTCAGCCAATGGGTCCGCTCCAATGCGGCATCCCGAATACGAACATGATTCCCGAGGGGTGGGAGATCCTAGTCGTAGATCTCAAGGATTGCTTTTATACAATTCCCTTAGACCCCTGGGACCGGGAAAGGTTTGCCTTTACGGTGCCGGTTGTGAACCACAGTGAGCCTACGCAGCATTACGCGTGGAAATTTTTGCCACAGGGCATGCTCAATTCGCCCACCCTGTGCCAAATTTATGTTCACAACGCACTGACAAAGTTTCGAAGCCTTTACCCTAAAGCCATAGTTTGCCATTTCATGGAAGACATCTTGGTCGCGATGCCGCAACTCGGCAGCGAAATATTTTCTGACCTCCAGGCCAGCCTGGGGGACAAAGGCTTACTCATTGCCCCAGAGAAAGTGCAGAGAACCGAGCCCTTCTCATACTTGGGTCATCGGCTTCTCCGCTCTTTCGCCGCACCAGTTTTGCCTCAAATCAATTTACAGGACTCAGTCACCCTGGTAGAATTGCAGCAGGTCTTAGGGAACATCAATTGGGCCAGACCGTATTTTCGTTTGGATACGGATCTTTTGAAGCCGCTCTTCTCGCTGCTAACATTAGGTAAGCAGCCAGCAGACCGGATAAAGATTTCTCGAGAAGCGCGCTTAGCTCTCGAGAAGGTTAACCAAGCTCTCAGCCAGCGATGGGTAGATAGGATCACCCCAGGGCCATATGCTCTGATCTTGAATTTGTACATCGTACGGTCAGGATCCATGTTCACTGGAGCGCTCGGCATAGATGCCGAGAAAGGGGCGAGTATCGTGGAGTGGGTGTACCTTCCGAACACCTCTTCACGAAACATCGTTCCTCCCCAAGAACTGGTCTCCGCGGTGGTTTACCGCGGACGGTTGAGAGCTAGGGACATTTCAGGGCATGATTTGGCCAAAATCGTAGTCCCGTTCACCAAGGAACAGATCCAGCAATTAATGCAGCTCGGTGACTCACTTCCGATAGCTTTGGTGGGATTCACCGGATGCTTGGCATACCACTTGCCAAAGGACCCCAGACTTGTCTCACTTCAGACGCAGACAGTTAGCTTATTTGAGTTGCTCTCGCTGGTTCCACTTCAGGGGGCCAGGACAGTTTTTACTGATGGTGGTCGCACATATGGTGTCTTGACCTGGCAGGAGGGCCAAGCTTGGCGCACGCTGTTAACTCTTCCACAAAAGTCCGCGCAGCGGGCAGAGTTGGCAGCGGTGAACCTTGCCTTGCGCACCTTCGCCAAGGAACGTTTAAACATCATTACGGACAGCATGTACGTTAGGAATTTGCTTCACAGTCTACCGGGAGCCTACATCACTCCCGCGATAGACAAGAACTTGCTTAGATTGTTTCTCACTGCTCAATTTCATTTGCGAAACCGCACGGAGCCGCTCTATATTGCCCACATCCGCAGTCATCAGGACCTCCCGGGTCCGATTTCCGCGGGCAATAGCAGGCGGACGCGACGGCAAAGGAAGTTCAGCAACGTTCAGTTTTGGGTGTTTTTACTACGCCAATCCAGAGCCATGCTTTCTTTCACCAAAATGCCAAAGCACTCGCCAGACAGTTTAATTTGCCACTTTCTCAAGCCCAAGGCATAGTTCGCTCTTGCCAGCATTGTGCAGGGGCGCCGGGGGGGCCCTCGTGGGGGGTCAACCCACGAGGGACGGAGGCCAATCAGGTGTGGCAAATGGACGTCACGCATGTTCCGCAGTTCGGCAGATGGCAGTACATGCACGTTTGCATAGACACTTTTTCACAATTCGTTTGGGCAACGGCGCAGAAAGGGGAGACTGCTTCCCACGTGGAGCAGCACCTCCTTTCCTGCATTGCAGCCATGGGCAAACCTCGGCACGTGAAAACCGATAACGCCCCGTCCTACAGCTCTAGGCAGCTGGCCACCTTCATGGCCACTTGGGATATCAAGCATACCTTTGGCGTTCCTTACAATCCGCAGGGGCAAGCGATTGTGGAACGGGTCAATCGGACGCTCAAGTCCTATATTGACAAACAAACAGAAAGGGGGGAGCCACCAGCCCTCCCCAAGTCACAGGCTCAGGCACAGCATTGTCTGAATAAGGTATTGTTTACCTACAATCACCTTAATGTTTTTTCGGATTGCACGCCGCAGGAGAAGCACTTCCGCCGTTCGGAAGCTCTCCCGCGACCGATGGTCCGATACCGAGTGCCACCGGACCCTTCCTGGAGGGGCCCGGCGCCGCTCATAACCTGGGGGAGAGGGTATGCTGCAGTTATGTCTCCTACAGGTGTCGTTTGGATTCCAGCTCGGTGTGTCAAGCCTCACTTGGAACCACATGGCGTGGACCCAGGCCGACCCGAGTCCGGTCCCGGAGATGGAGGACCTCACCCTGACCGACAAGACCCATCGGAGGAGACGGCCACCGACAGCGCCAAAGATCACCTGGGGGATGATCAAGGCCCTTTGCAGTGAGGCCGAGGACGCCCTCCAACGCGAGGAGAAGGAGCCAACACCGGAGAACCTCACGGCTGCAATCTTCGCCCGAATTCACGCCAACACCATGGCAGCCATCATCATCCTGACCCTCTCCCTACTTGTGGGGGGAGGCGTTCAGGCCGCCCCACTTGGGGCCAGCGGCTTGATGCCAGACGGAGACCTTTCCGCCCGGATGCATTATAACCTATGGGAAAGGTTGGCGGGCCTCGTCAACCAGTCCGATTTTTGCCTGAAGCAGGACATTGGTTCTGCCTCAATTCTGAGCACCTGTCTCATCCCAGTGTGCCACACTCTAGATGCGCACGCCAGGGATGGCGACTGGCTGCTGAAGAGGATTTTCGGACCGCACCTCCCTCCGAGTTTTGCAGCCTACGCTCGCTGGGGGGGATTGCGGTTCACCATGACTTTGCCGGCTGACGCAGCCACTCTTCACACTCCGCGAGTGGCGGCCAGCCCGAACTCTACTTGTGCTCGAATGGTCGGCTGCGCTGCAGTCGGCCGAACTCAGCGCCGCTGCTTCGATACCGGCAGCAGCAACTGGACTTGTGATAAACCAGAGACACTTGGTTCAATGTATGCCCATGTTACGTTACCATCTGGTTGGTTCTTTACATGTAATCAGTATACTTTTAACTACATTCCCGCAAATGTATCAGACTCCACATGTTGCCTAAGTCGTTTGACACTGTTACTCCCTACTAAGGATATGATCACCCCAAGCACAATTGTTTCAAATGTTTCAGCACCCATAAGGCACACTCGCACCACCCAGTTAGACAGCTCATGTGATAGCAGCTTTAGAGTTTTGAGTCCAGCCGAGTATGTCTCGCTGGCAGTCAGCATAGTCGGCGTGCCAGCCTTAGCCGTCGGCAACGCTCGGAGGATTAGTCGATTGGCTTGCGGATTAGCCAAAGCCATCAACCACACCTCCTCGGCGATCGCGCTGCTCAACCAGGAGCAGGCGGAGCTTCGCCATGCCATACTTGACAATAGAGCAGCTATAGACTACCTCTTAATGCTACATCATTTGGGTTGCGAATCTTTCCATGGTATGTGTTGTTTCAACCTTACTGATAATTCCCGCAGAGTGCAGAATCAGCTCACAAACCTCCACACCATAGTCCAGGGCATCAGAGAGGGCTCTGCATGGGGAGACTGGTGGAGCTCATGATGGAGCTGGATGTGGTCGTGGATTCCATGGGGGTGGCTTCAGACGGTACTTAAGGTGGTCGTGGGGGTGGTCCTGCTCGGCATAGCAGTCTGCTGCTTGGCGCAATGTATCCCCTCACTGATGTTGAAGTGCCGCCCCAAGAAGGAACCCCGAAACGTCATTCCCGCTCAGCAGCTGATGCCTCTCCTATGCAGAGTCGCCAGTCAGGTCCTTAAATGAAATTAAAAGGGGAGATGTGGTTTCCCCGTGCCCCAGTGGCATGGAACGGCCCGCGCAGAGGCCACTTCGGGGGAACGCTCCTTGAGCCGTGGGCTCTGTGGGCAGAGAAATTTAGGGGGGTGGATAAATGATAGGGTATGATTCACCCAATTCCTGACCTGACCAGCGGATCTGCTGAGAGAGCGAATAGCTAACCCAGTTACCCATTAGAATAATCACTCATCTCCAAGCTCAACTTTACCCCGGGTGTAAACAGAGGCCATGTTTACCCCTGCCTAATCCCCAAACAACGGTGTTTTCCCCAGTCTGTGTTTGGCCAAGTTAATTAACTTCCCTCTGAGAGATTCCCAATTAACCCGAGCAAACAGGTGATGTGATTTCTGTCAGATGACTGTTTTTGCCACCGTTGAGCTTTTACTCCTATATATGATGATGCCTTTTTCCCAATAAACCACTGATCTTATCCTCCTCCATACTGCCTTGTATCGTTTCTTGATCAGTCTCCTCCGGGACCTCCGGCCCTCTGCGGCCCCGATTCCTACAATCCCTAATGCATTTTCTATGGAGAGCAAAAGACAGCATGAGTGATTAGATGGGAAAATAGACCGGGTTGCCATAAATCCAAATCCATTTAACAGCATATAATTATTTAAGGTAGCTGAAGTGTTTCTAGTTAATTGTGTCCACAGTTTGCCTTTGTGTTAATGAAGAGACTGGGGGACTGCGGCGGCTTAGTAGTTAAGATGCTGAACTTGACGACTGGAAGGTCGGCAGGTCAGCAGTTCAAGAAGCGAGTGCTGCACGATGGAGTGAGCTCCCGTCTCTTCTCCAGTTCCTGCCAACCTAGCAGTTTGAAAGCAAGAAATTGCAAGTACTGTAGATAAATAGGGATCACTTCGGTGGGAAGGTAAACAGCGTTCCGTGCACTCCGGCGTTGAGGCATGCCTGCCACATGTCCATGGAAAAGTCTGCAGACGCAGACAGTGCTGGCAATTTGGCTATAAACAGAGATGAGCACTGAACCCTAGAGTCGGATACGACAGGCTTTCAAGCAAGGGTGACCTAATGGTAAGGCTGCTCTTTTTTTGGAGTGGACTGGACCGATTCCTGCAGACAGAAGGATGACTTTAAAGAAGATCCCTCCAAGCAAAGTGACCCTCCAAGTGCAATCAAGAATCATCCTTTTTTGTCATCTAATCACATCCAAAGCTTGGAAAGGCTACTTTTGAGAACTACAACTCCCAGAACCAAGTGGCAGTGGAAAAACACAAGAATGTTTTGTTTTGAAAGGAATTTATGTATGTAGCGATGTCTGGCCACTAGGGCGGCGTTAGAGCCCGGAGGAGACTGATCAATGACAACACGAGGCAACAGGAGCGAGATCAGATCAGTACTTTATTGGAAAAAGGCAACATCATTTATAGGGAAAAAAGCGCAACGGTGGCAAGCTGTCACCTGACAGGAAAATTACCTCACTCACGTACACGGGTTAATGGGGAATTCTTCAAAGGGGAGTTTAATCAGCTGGGGCAAACATGGGTTCAGGGACCTCATTGTCTTGGGGATTAGGCAGGGACAAACATGGCTTATTTGCGCCAGGGATTTCCCGAGCCGGGAGATGAACTATGTACTTAATGCTTGACAGAAGTCAGCTATCTGCTTACTTGGCCGAGTCGCAGGTCAGGTCACGGTAATTGGGTGAATCAAACCCTATATTTTATTCACCCCCCTTAATTTGGCTGCCCGCAGAGCCCGCGGCTCAAGGAGCATCCTCCTGAAGCGGCCTCTGCAAGGGCCGTTTCCATGCCCGATGGGCATGGGGAAACCGCATCTCCCCTTTATTTTCTATTTAAGGACCTGACTGGCGACCTTGCGCAAGAGCGGCATCAGCTGTTGAGCGGGCATGGCGTCACGGAGTTTCTCTCTGGGGCGGCACTTGGAGATCAGTGAGGGAATGCACTGAGCAAAACAACAAAGCGTAATGCCTAATATGGTTATCCCCACCACTACCTTAAGCACCGTTTGCAGCCACCCCCAGGGAATCCATGACCACATCCAATTCCACAGGGAACTCCACCAAGCCCCCCATGCGGAACCCTCAGTAATGCCCTGGACTATGGTGTGGAGGTTCGTGATCTGGCTTTGGATCTTACGGGAGTTGTCAGTAAGATTGAAGCAGCACATTCCATGAAAGGATTCGCAACCCAGGTGGTGCAGCAAGAGGAGGTAGTCGATAGCCGCTCGATTGTCAAGAACGGCCTGGCGAAGTTCTGCCTGTTCCTGATTGAGGAGCGCTATCGCTGTGGAGGTATGGTTAATGGCTTTTGCCAAACCGCAAGCCAAGCGGCCAATCCTCCGCGCGTTGCCGACGGCCAAGCCTGGCACGCCGACAAGGCTGACTGCTAGGGATACATACTCAGCGGGACTCATTACTCTGAAGCTGCTGTCACAAGAGCTGTCTAACTGGGTTGTGCGTGTGTGCCGTATGAGTGGGGAGACATTTGAAGCATTGGAAACATGTGAGACATTAGAAACATTTGCGCTTGGGGCAATCATGTCCTTAGTAGGGAGTAACAGTGTCAAACGGCTGATACAACACATTGAGTCCGACAAATTCGCAGGAATATAGTTCCATGTGAACTGGTTGCAGGTGAAGAACCACCCTGAAGGTAGGGTGACATGAGCGTACAGCGAGATGAGGGTTTCTGGTTTGTTGCAAGTCCAGTTGCCGCTGCCGGGGTCCAGGCAGCGGCGCCGAGTCGGACCGCCTGAGGTGCAGCCGGTCATTCGGGTGCAAGCAGCGTCCGGGCTGACCGCCACTCGAGGGGTATGAAGAGTGGCTGCGTCAGCCGGCAAGGTTGATGCAAGTCGCCGTCCCCCCCAGCGTGCGTATGCTGAGAAGGTGGTAGGAGTGTGTGGGCCAAAGAACGCCTTCAACAACCAGTCGCCATCCTTGGTGCGCGCGTCCAGAGCGTGGCACACGGGGATGAGACAGGTGCTGAGGATAGATGCAGAACCAATGTCCTGCCGTAGGCAAAAATCGGACTGGTTGACGAGACCCGCCAACCTTTCCCACAAGTTGTACTGCATTCGTGCAGAAATATCTTCCCCAGGCGGCAAACCGTCGGCCTGGATCGGAGTAGCCTGAACGCCTCCCCCCAAAAGCAGGGTGAGGGCCAGGATGACGATGATCGCCATGGAGTTGGCATGAATCTGGGCAAAAACTGCTGCCACGAGGTTCTCCGGTGTCGGCTCCTTCTCCCCGCGCTAGGGCGGCGTTAGAGCCCGGAGGAGACTGATCAATGACAACACGAGGCAACAGGAGCGAGATCAGATCAGTACTTTATTGGAAAAAGGCAACATCATTTATAGGGAAAAAAGCGCAACGGTGGCAAGCTGTCACCTGACAGGAAAATTACCTCACTCACGTACACGGGTTAATGGGGAATTCTTCAAAGGGGAGTTTAATCAGCTGGGGCAAACATGGGTTCAGGGACCTCATTGTCTTGGGGATTAGGCAGGGACAAACATGGCTTATTTGCGCCAGGGATTTCCCGAGCCGGGAGATGAACTATGTACTTAATGCTTGACAGAAGTCAGCTATCTGCTTACTTGGCCGAGTCGCAGGTCAGGTCACGGTAATTGGGTGAATCAAACCCTATATTTTATTCACCCCCCTTAATTTGGCTGCCCGCAGAGCCCGCGGCTCAAGGAGCGTCCTCCTGAAGCGGCCTCTGCAAGGGCCGTTTCCATGCCCGATGGGCATGGGGAAACCGCATATGTATTGCATTACTTCTGACTTCTCGGCAGCCAGGATGTCTCTATTAATATTCCAGTCATCAAGATATTTGTTTGTTGTGTATTATTAACATGTTGCATTATTATTATTGTTAGTAGTAGTAGTAATAGTAGTAGTAGTAAGTCAGAAATATATGGGAAAATACAATCCAATAGGCAATTTTGATATTGCATCTTGAAACTATTTGTACAAATAATTCCAAAGCATCCTTCCTTGCTACTCAAGGTTGATAAAATAATGACATAAACCTTAAAAAACACCCATCAAAATGCCTAATTTTGAAAGCTTAGGCGTTAACAGCTCACATTAGTAGACTAAATAACTTAGCCTTGTTCGTTACTCCTAAAAGTGACTTGTTACCTCAAAGCAAGAAGTGACAAATAACTACATAGTTTATTACTAGTTCCTTCCAAACTCTGATAATAAGTTAATTAGCATTTGCCCAATATGCTGGGTACTCATTTTTACCAACCTCGGAAGGATGGAAGACTGAGTCAACCTTGAATCCTGGTCATGATCGAACTCACAATGTTTAACCTCTGCCCTAGGAGGGCTTTTTTAAATGCCCCAATGCATATTTTCAAGGATCCTGCCAGGCAGCAGAACCTACTCATCCAGTTACTCAATTCCTTCCTAGCAGGCGTCTTGATTTCTACCCTATGTGACATTTTACATTTCATTTATATCAATTTGGTTTCTTTTTTGGGATGAGGGGGGATGGGATGGGATGGCTGTCTTTGAGGTTTGCTAAAAACAAACTTTTTGTTGTCACTCAACACGTGTGTTTGAACAGAGTGATACTGTGTGTGTTGAAAATTTGAAAACCCTTTACCTAATCAGCACAAGTACCTTGTACAAGAAGAGTTCCCTAGAGCAAGTTTGTGTTATTATTGCTGATAATGGGATGGAGGCCGAAAAACCAGGGCTTAGTTCAGCCCACATGGGGAGCTCACTCCTCGATTGTACCTCTCCAAATTCCCTAGCCAGCCAACCGGCCAAGTTGGCCAGGGGGATTTTGGGAAGCGGAGTCCAAAAACCCAAGTTCAATAAAGCCAGATGCAGCAGTATGGAATGAAAGAAAAGCTTCTTAGCTTGTGCTCTGCCCCTCAGCTACACCAACTTCTTGCAGACTAGGACATTTACACAAAAATTGCAAAAAAAAAAGAAACAACCACAGAAAAAGGAACTGCTGTACAAATTTACTTTTGTGGTCAGTGTTACACAAGTGCATTTTGTAAAGGGTGTGAAGGTATAGGGCCGTGATGGTGAACCTTGGCACTCCAGATGTTCTTGGACTTCGATTCCCAGAAGCCCAAAGCCCCCTGTGAATCCACACAAATGGGTTTACTGTGATTCATCCGGCCCACGTCGCCCTCAACGCTTCTGGAAGCGGAAGTAAAATGCACCCGTATGGTTAAGGCTCTTCCGGGTTAACCCTTCCTCCGTACGGGCGCATTTTGCTTCCATTTCCGGGAGCAACGAGGGCAGCGTGGGCCGGATGAATCGCAGTAAACCCATTCGTGTGGATTCACAGGGGGCTTGGGCTTAATACCATTGGCAGGATCAAGGGAAGGTTGAGGGTAATAAATGTCAGGGTCTCAAAGGGCTCAGCAGCTGCAAGTGGAGAGAGCTCAGTCCATAAGGGGTTAAGGCAACTGAGGCAATTGTGTCTTCCTGTCTCTGACAGCTTGAGTATATCAGCCGGACCTCAGCAGGCAGTGCTGAGTTTGTGTTGCTGCCTTCTCTGAGAATCTTTCGCTGGGCAGGAGAAGGCGACTGCCACTGCTGCTACTTCTTGAACATACAGCCCCGTTGGCATACATTTGGAAGGTGAGTGCCTTCTTTGAGAGAGTGTCAAACCTACATCTAATCCAGTGATGGCTAACCTTGGCACTCCAGGTGTTCTTGGACCTCAGTTTCCAGAAGCCCTGATCAGCAGGGGGTGTTGACTTGGGTTTCAGGGAATTGAAGTTCAAGAACACCTGGAGTGCCAAGGTTGGCCATCACTGCAATGTACTTGGAGGGCAACAGGTTAAGGAATGATGCTTTAGGATCACCTGCCATCTACCCCTCACCCGCTCCATCGCATGGACTCCAGATCCTAAGTGGCAGTGAGTGCCAAGAGATGATTTTTTTACTGCTAAGAGGTGCATGACTTTTAACAGTTAAGTCTCTCTCTGTGTGTAATGAACTTGTGATGGGCAACACATCTCTGGGTTGGAGAAGGAAATCCTGTGCTCCCCTGCTTGTGTTTCCTCAACTTGCTGGTTTTCTAGAGTTGGCAGACTAGAACCCCAATTATCTTCATGTGTGTGGTGGAAGGGTGATGGGAACTGTAGCTCTACACATGTGCTGACATGCAAGGGAGACCTCTGTAATGATCCTGGAATCAATTGGATTCTCCTTTATAATAAACCTGAGGATTCCCATTGGACCCACAGGGCAAAAAGGAATGGAGCCATTGAAAAATAAATCACTTAGTCTTTAAAGGCATAGCAAGACTAAAAAAAATAACATTTATAACTGCAGCAATTACTCTATAACCGTGATGGTGAACCTTGGCACTCCAGGTGTTTTTGGACTTCAGTTGCCAGAAGCCCAAGTCTCTGTGAATCCACAGGAATGGGTTTACTTTGCATACATGCAGTAAACCCACTCATGTGGATTCACTGAGACTTGGGCTTCTGGGAATTGAAATTCAAGAACAGCTGGAGTGCCAAGGTTTGCCATCACTGCAACACAATATGTCCTTCAAGAATCAAACTCCAGAGTAAAGTAAATACAGTACCTCCCATTGTCTGCAGTCTACAGGCTGTGCAATGTGGCTTTAAAAAAAAAGCAGTGATGCGCCATCCTTGTGTTTGGGTTCTGCATGTAGGTATCCCATTTGGCCACCACTGCCCTGTAGTTAAAATCCATCTTTGGTGGGTGTGACCCAAGAAGAGGTTGATGGCCTGCCCCAGGCGGGCTTATTTATAGCTGTGGATTCAAGAGGCAAAAAGTTCAGCAGCAAAGGCCGGTTTGCTTTGCAGCCTGGAGATGTTTCCCCCAGGGAAAATTGTCTGACTCTTGTTGGGACCAAGACATAGATCTCCTTCTAAGGTCATTCTATGTATTATAGGACAGCTTGCATGCATCCACAACACAGATTGGAAAAGCTATATTTCCAGGTTACAAATCCCCATCTCCTGCCCGGCATAACTATGATGGACGAGGAACCTATAACACCCTCTTCCTCCAACTCGCCCCCTTCTCATCCACAAAAACAAAAACAGATTTTCCAGTTCGTGGTCTAGATAACACCTGCTTTGCAGATCCTTTGGCCGTATTGTGGGTGAGAGATTCTGGGACTAACAGTCAAGTAACAGCCTTCCAGTCTCAGGTTTGATATGGGCCACTGTAAAGGTAAAGGTCACCCTTGTTCAAAAGCCATTCGTATCCGATTCTAGGGTTCAGTGCTCATCTCTGTTTATAGCCAAAGAGCCAGCACTGTCTGCATCTGCAGACGTTTCTGTGGACATGTGGTGGGCATGCCTAGACACTTGTTGTGTTCTGTAAAGCAGTGCCTTTAACATGTACCTTTACCATGTGTTATCAATGTAACCTTTCTGTGTGCAACATTATAACCTTCACCTGTATCAATGTTAGCCTAATAAGGGGACGCGAGCTAGTGACCACCAGAGGGCAGTAGCGAGCGTCCAGCTCTAATGGATCATCAGCCACCTGGTTCAGCAGCGCGGGAAGATTCCCCGCGACTTCCTCACCTGGTCAAGAAGGGCGTGACCTCCTATGACGTCACGCAGGCAGCAACCAATAGTCTGTCAACGAGCCACATTCAAATGTATAGCCAGCCGTATATATTGAGCTACCCATCCGCCATTACCACATGTTCCTCCGGATCATCATGCAACAAACCTGTGTTAAGCCAACCCTTCGGCTGTTTCATTGTCTTTGGTCCCTTACACTAAATTGGCGACGAAGGTGGGATGGCAGCCCACGGGACCAAGACATGCGCCGGTTTCGAAATCAGGAAACCGGGCGACTGGGAGATCTTCGAGATGGACTTCCAGGCCGCACTGATCGAGTCCGAAGTCACGGAGGAGGCGAAGAAAAGAGCCATCTTCACCAGAATGCTCGGACAAGAAACAAAAAGGACCTTGGTGGACCTGATTGCACCGAGGAGGGTGAGCGAATTCAAGGCCAAGGAACTCATGCAGTTGCTGCGTGAGCACGTCCGGCCCGCCACGGCGATGTTTCCCGCTCGGAGTGCGTTTTGGAGGCGAGTCCAAGCGCCCGGGGAGACGGTCGCCGCGTTCGTGGCGGCCCTGCGGCTGGCGGCCGGCCCGTGCAAATGGGAGAACGTCGAAATCACCCTCCGAGACTGTGTGCTGTGCGGCCTGAATGACGCCGAAACCCAGCGCACATTAATGAACCAAGAGCCGCCTCCCACACTGCAGGAGGTCGTCAGAGCGGCCCAGGCCGCAGAAGCTACGAAGGCCGGGGTCCAAGAACTCCAGGACTGGCGGCCAAAGTCGGGAAAAGCAGAGGCTCCGGTACAGGCGGCCCGGCGAACTTCGAGGTCGTCTACAGAGAGCAGCGACGACGAGGACGTACAGAAGGTCCGGAAGGAGAGCCGACGATGCGACGGCTGTGGCGTGGCCCACGACCGCGTGAAATGCCCCTTCCGGAAGGCCGAGTGCCACAACTGCGGCCGCCGCGGGCACATCGCAAAGGTGTGCAGGAAGAAGCGCGAGTCCCGGAGGAGCTCCCCAGACCGTTCCGCGGGACGAGACCGCCCAGCGAAGCCCAAAGACGGCGCCCAGGCCACGCGGAAGCAGGACGGCGTGGGCCGCATCGCCGACGGCAGCGAGGACGACACCCCAGTGTTCAGCGTGTCTACGGGACACCCCCGCTACTTTGTTGAGGTACTAGTCCAAGGGGTGCCCATTAGGATGGAAATTGACTCGGGGTCCTCATATTCAATCATTTCCCAGAGGGAGTTTTTTGGAATTGCCCCCCAAAAGCGGCCCAAGCTCAAAGCGTTGAGGGCCACACTACGGGACGTGCAAGGGAACAGCATTCCAGTGTTGGGGGTTGGAGAATTTCAGGTCAAATTCAAGGAGCACGCCGCGTCCCTTCCCCTGGTCGTGCTCAAGGGAGGAAATTGCAGCCTCCTCGGGACTCAATGGTTCCAGCCCCTGGGTTTGTTCATTGGGGGGGTGCATGCCGTGGGGATGCACGCTGTTGGGACTGACCCAATTCAGGAGGTGTGCGAGGCGCACCCCGAAGTCTTCAAAACGGGACTGGGGAAATTCAAGGGCCCCCCAGTGACTTTCGACCTGGACCCGGAGGTCCGCCCTGTTCGCCTTAAACCACGCCGGGTGCCATTCGCACTCAAGGACAAGATAGAGGCGGAACTGGACAAACTGGTGGGTCAGGGGATTCTTGTGCCTGTAGATTCTGCGGAGTGGGAAACTCCAATTGTAACTGCTCTTAAGTCCAATGGGGAGGTCCGCATATGCGCCGACTACAAGTGCACCATCAACAAGGCGATCCGCCCGAATGCATATCCGGTGCCGGTAGTCAGCCATCTGCTGGCCAGGTTACACGGGGGGAAATGTTTCGCTAAGCTCGACTTAGCACAGGCCTACCAGCAGCTCACGGTGTCTCCTGCCGCAGCTGCTGCACAGACCATAGTCACCCATAAGGGGGCGTTCCAGGTGACGCGCCTCCAATTCGGCGTGAACTCGGTGCCAGGAATTTTCCAGTCACTCGTGGAACGCCTCCTGAAGGGTCTGGAGGGGGTGTTGCCTTATTTTGATGACGTGTTAATAACAGGGGGGAGTCGGGTGGAATTGGCCAAGAGGTTGGGGAAGGTCCTGACTATATTCGAAAAGGCGGGGCTGAGGTTGCGAAAGGACAAATGCGTCTTCTTCGCAACCGAGGTTGAATTCCTAGGGTTTTGTGTGACTCCTGAGGGGATAAAACCATCCAAGTCTAAGGTGGCAGCCATCAAGAAAGCCCCCCGCCCCACCTCCAAGCCCGAGTTGCAGTCGTTCCTAGGGCTGCTCAACTTTTACCACTCCTTCCTTCCCCGGAAGGCAGCGGTGGCTGAACCGCTACACAAGCTGCTAAAGAAAGAGCAGGCATGGAAGTGGGGCGATGACCAAGAGAGGGCATTTAGTGAGCTGAAAAGCCTCCTGGCGTCCGACGCCATACTGACCCACTTCGACCCCAAACGCCCAGTAGTTCTGATCTGTGATGCATCTCCAGTGGGGGTGGGGGCGGTGTTGTGCTACGTGCTGGAGAACGGAAGGGAGGCCCCGATAGCATTTTACTCCAGGTCCCTGTCCCAAACAGAGAGGAACTACGCACAGACGGACAGGGAGGCCTTAGCGATAGTCTCGGGGACGAAAAAATTTCACGATTTTCTGTATGGCCGCCCCTTCACCATTGTGACGGACCACAAACCCCTGCTAGGCATTTTTACCGCGGATAAGCCCACCCCTCAAATCCTGTCCCCAAGGATGCTCAGGTGGGCCATTTTTCTCAACGCGTATCAGCACGCGTTGGTCTACCGGCCCGGGAAAGAGATCAGCCATGCGGACGCCCTATCTAGGTCTCCCCTTCCCCTAACGCCCAGCTAGGTGAGCATGGGGGAGCGGGACCATCAGGTTCTCATGATAGAGGTGCTGGATTCGCCCCCCGTTGTGCCCGCCGACATTGCCAAAGCGACAGAGAAGGACAAAACGTTAGCGACAGTAAGCTCCTGGCTGCAGAAAGGGTGGCCCGCGTCCTCCCCAGCGGAGGAGTTCGCTCCATTTTTCAGAAAAAAGCTAGAACTGTCCCTAGAGAGGGGGTGTCTCTTGTGGGGGCAGCGGGTGGTGATTCCCACTTCCCTTCGGCCGCGGGTGCTCAAACTGCTTCACGTCAGCCACCCCGGCATCGTGCGATCCAAGGCGCTGGCCCGGAGTTACTTCTGGTGGCCCCAGCTAGACGCCGACATCGAGCACATGGTCGGCACTTGCGAAAGTTGCCAATGCTCCAGACCGGAGGAGGCCCGCCTTCCCCACAGGGAATGGGACGCGGCTAAGGGGCCGTGGTCCCGGGTGCACGTTGATTTCGCGGGCCCGTTCAGAGGCACCCTATTCCTCCTTGTTGTGGACGCTTTCTCCAAATGGTTGGAGGTTATCCCAGTCACGAGCACCTCCTCGGCCCAGACCATTAGGCACTTGCGGAGGCTCTTTTCCACGTTCGGCATACCCGACACGTTAATTAGCGACAACGCTAGTTGTTTTACGTCCTCCGAGTTTAAGGCATTCATGGAGATTAACGCCGTTCGGCATATCACCTCCACCCCGTTTCACCCGGCCACCAACGGCCAAGTAGAGCGCCTCGTCCGCACCACGAAGGACGCGTTGCGGAGCATGGGCCCAGGGGATTTGAACCTACAAGTGTGTCAGTTTCTGCTAGGGTACAGGGTGACCCCGTTGGCGTCAGGATACTCCCCCGCAGAGCTCTTAATGCGCAGGAAGCTGACCACCATCCTTACTAGGCTAGACCCCACGAGGGTAGAGGACAAAGGGAGGAACATTGGGCTGGAGGTTACAAAGAGTTTCAGCATAGGCGCCCCCGTGCATTGCAGGAATTACGCCAGCTCAGGCCCAGCCTGGGTGCCGGGCGTAGTCGTGGAACAAACCGGCCCCGTGTCGTACCGCGTGGAAACCAGCACGGGGCTCCTATGGAGGCGGCACGCAGACCAGCTCCGACGCAGGGTCTCCGATGAGCAGGACACGGTCCACGCAGGAAATAAGTCAGCGTTAGGGTTCTCCCCCACCCGTTTAGCCCAAGGGGGAGGAGAAGGGGACCGTGGGCCCCCACCAAGGGGGGAGGAGGATATCCTCGTAGATACCCTGGGGGATCTTTCCGAGGAGGAGGAACCCGACCCCATACATATCTCGCGGAAAGTCCCCACAAATGCGGGTACCCCTACCAACTTAGATTTTGAGTTTCAGAACCGGGGGGGGGGGTTCGGAGTGGTCCCCCACCCGTCCAAGCGAGAAGAGGGGTTTTTCGTTAGCCCCGACGGCCCCCGGTCTGCCCACAATGGAGTTTTTCCCTTCCCCTAAGTCCGCCAGACAGCGGCAAGCCACTAACAAGTCTCCCTCTCCAGTTTCAGGACAAGGGACCAGGGAACAAAGAAGCAATAACGCCCCCGGGGGGGCAGCCCTCTTCACGGCCCAAACGCACATGCAACAAGCCATCTTGGCTGAGAGACTTCGTCTCATCCTAGGGGGGAGGGATGTTGTGTTCTGTAAAGCAGTGCCTTTAACATGTACCTTTACCATGTGTTATCAATGTAACCTTTCTGTGTGCAACATTATAACCTTCACCTGTATCAATGTTAGCCTAATAAGGGGACGCGAGCTAGTGACCACCAGAGGGCAGTAGCGAGCGTCCAGCTCTAATGGATCATCAGCCACCTGGTTCAGCAGCGCGGGAAGATTCCCCGCGACTTCCTCACCTGGTCAAGAAGGGCGTGACCTCCTACGACGTCACGCAGGCAGCAACCAATAGTCTGTCAACGAGCCACATTCAAATGTATAGCCAGCCGTATATATTGAGCTACCCATCCGCCATTACCACATGTTCCTCCGGATCATCATGCAACAAACCTGTGTTAAGCCAACCCTTCGGCTGTTTCATTGTCTTTGGTCCCTTACACTAAAACACTGGAGTGCACAGAATGCCGTTTACCTTCCACCGAAGTGGTCCCTATTTATCTACTTGCAATTTCTTGCTTTCGAACTTCTAGGTTGGTTAGGAGCTGGGATGGAGGCGAGTGCCCACTCCATCATGCAGTACCCGGGAATCGAACTCTGACCTTCCAGTCAGCAAGCTCAGTGTCTTAACTACTTGAACCACCACAGTCCCGATGAGCCACTGAGCCAGAGCTTTTTCTTTGTTGCAATGATATCTACGGTAAGTGTAATGTGACTATTTTGGAACATGGGGGTTAGTTCCTAAATTGCATTTCCCATTCTGGCACTAATGACTGCTAGCTAAGAATGAAACAAGTTAGGATACAAGATACAGTGGGGGAAACTTATATGGATGTTCATACCCACTTAGTGCTACTGGTGGACTTCTATTCAACCAGATATTCTCCATTTGAATCATCACCAAAAGCTAATAGGCATTTCCTTAGATCAAGAGTAAAGAACTTGTGTTCTAATGGATTTCAACTCCCATGATCCCTGCCCGCTGGCCACATCATATAGATGGAAACTATAGTCCAACAATATCTGGAGAGCTATAGCTTCTCTAGGACTTTCTTAGATATCCTAGTTTGTTTTGTGTTAAGCCAAGGGGGTTGGCCTTGATGTTACACAGATCCTTTAAATGTTCTTTGATCTATTTAAGCCAGGGGTGCCCAAACTTTTCAGGCCGTGGGCCGGTCATGTGGTTTCTTCCACCAGAAGCGGAAGTAAAACACGTCCTGCAATCTGTTTTGCAACAGGATGAGATCGATTTTAAGCTGCCATTTTCTCTGCTTAAAGCAAGGGTGCCCAAACTATGGCCCATGGGCCAGATCTGGCCCCAACACCAATTCATCCATCCCACACCACTCTTCACTCCCAGAAGCAGAAGTAAAACGCACCCGCATGGGCATGTTTTACTTCTGCTTCTGGGAGTGATGAGGATGGCATGGGCCAGATGAATTGGCAATGGGGCCAGATCTGGCCCATGGGCCATACTTTGGGCACCCCTGCTGTAAACTGTCTGTTTCATGGATCCAAATGAGTTACGCCTTCTCTCTGGAGGCCTTTGGATACGCTGAGGTTTAGAAGACAATCCTTTTACCCAAGTGCAAAAGTCCAGTATTGGTTTTACTGGATTAGAACCTAATCCATTTTTTCAAACACTAAGCTAGCTTCTTCTCCTTCTTCAATGTCTAGGCCAGATATGAAACTGCCAAAATGAAACCACCTTTTTGGGAGTTTATTCTGTAGTTCCTTTCGCCTGACCTAATGTGAGAAAGATTAGCCAGCACAAGGTGGTCATTGCCCAGGGCACGTCCGATTGTGGTTCAAAAATACCACAGTCTTCGAGGAGGCTCTTTCTGTGTACACCACTGAAGTAGCTGAATCTGGTTGGATAGTTCAGTGGTTTAGATGAGGAGTTTTCAACCTTTTTAATCAAGGAGTTGGGTCCCACGCTCTCAGACAGCTTCGGGGGCAGGGCAGCCATCTTGGCCTTCCTCCACCACATGGCACTTCCTGTTGTGGTGGAGGCAGTGGGGTGGGAGGGTCACATGAAATGATGTCACAGGCCACATCCGGACCATGGGCCACAAGTTGAGAATCCCTGGTTTAGATGTTTGGCTGTGGAACCAGAGGCTGGGAATTTGATTCCCCCTGTGCCTCCCGAGAGAAGTGTCAGCCTGTTTGTTCCTGGGCAAGCTGCACATATCTAAAGCATCCCTGGAAGAAGGGAATGGTAAACTATATCTATGTATTCTCTACCTAGAAAATTCAGACCGGGTTGCCATAAATCCAAATCCATTTAACAACATATAATTATTTAAGGTAGCTGAAGTGTTTCTAGTTAGTTGTGTCCACAGTTTGCCTTTGTGTTAATGAAGAAACTGGGGGACGGCGGTGGCTTAGTGGTTAAGATGCTGAACTTGATGACTGGAAGGTCGGCAGGTCAGCAGTTCAAGAAGCAAGTGCTGCACGATGGAGTGAGCTCCTGTCTCGTCCCCAGTTCCTGCCAACCTAGCAGTTCAAAAGCAAGAAATTGCAAGTAGATAAATAGGGACCACTACGGTAGGAAGGTAAACAGCATTCTGTGCACTCCGGTGTTGCGGCATGTCTGCCACATGTCCATGGAAACGTCTGCAGACATAGACAGTGCTGGCTGTTTGGCTAGAGTCAGATACGACTGGCTTTCAAGCAAGGGCGACCTATATGAAGAAACTAACAAAAACAGCTAAGAAATCTAGTTTTTTAAAAGTCTATGTTTCACACAATTCTTACTTTCTACACTTGAAAATAATAGAGACTCAGGATGTATCTCTGGTGACTCAATAAATCGATCCTGGCATGAAACATGCAACCATATACATTGAATAGATGGTGGAGGGCATAGGTGAGTTTGACAAAGCTTTCATGCTTGTCGCTTAGCCTCTTCATGTCTGCGGCGTTCTCCTTCGAAGTGATCGGTAGCAGCAGAGATGGTTTGGTGCCAAAGTGGGTGATCTACGGCTTCTGCCTCCCAGGTTTGTGGGTTTATATCTGACACCTTCATGGTTTGTTTCAGCTGGTCTTTATAATGCTTCAAAGGAGCTCTGCGAGCCCTTGTACCAGAGCTAAGTTCTGGGACTCCAGCTTCTAGAATCCCACGACCAGCACAGTGGCTGGTGTGCTTGTCTGGGAGCTGCTGGAAGGAGATGGAATAGGAGGTACATAGAAATATATGGGAACTGGGAAGACCACTAGAGCTTAAGGAAGGGCATCCTCAGTCCAAATAGAAAGCACACACACACACACACCCAATAAACCTTTTCTGTGGTCCCTTTCTCTACTGGACAGTCGAGATGGACAGCTAAACTCCAAAACTTTAGAAAACTTCATTAGTGGGGAAAAGTCTCGAGATGTAATTTTGCTAGCCTGCCAGATAGGGTGGCAGTACACTGGCTTCAGTTCATACCCTTGGTGGCCCATCCCATTCTGCACTGTCCACAAGACCTTTGGCCAACAGCCCTGGGCAATCTGAAATGCCAGTCATCCCCATGTTTTGCAAAGCTCAACCAACAGGACGCTGGATTCTGCCAGACTGTGTCTATCAAGTTCCATCATCGAACTGCCCTGTTGCTTCTCCAGTGGTCTGGACTAGTATCAAATTCCTTCACACTCCTACCTCTGGCTCTGAGATCAAAAATTGGTCAGCTCTATTCCAAAAGATCCCCCAATTTTCTTGGCAGGAAATAGAAAGAGAGTCCATGACATCCTTTGTGGCTTTTCTAGCCTCCTTTTGTCCTCTGCTTTCTGTTTCACAGTTTGGCTTCCTTAGCATGGCTCCGTAGCTTCCCTCTTACAACTGACTGCCCGTGGTGCAGTGGAGGGTCCGGGTTTTATGCTTGCAGAGTTTGCTTTGTTCTGTAGGTGGCTGAACCTGTAAAGATAAGGTTGCCTTATCTTATTTTTTTCCGGCTTGGTTTCCCTTTGGAATCTCAGCACACAAGAAATAAAGGAATCCACTTGACATTATGCCCAGTGACAGAGTTTACATTTCCTGGTTGGATCATTACCACTTAAAGTTTTGCTGTCTGGAGTTTGTCTTGGCCCTTGATTGCATCTTGGAGGAGGTATATTAGCATAGTTTTCAAATATAAAGGCTTTCAATAGTGACGCACAAAGGTTAAATCCTTCTCCTGCAGAAGTTAAATCCATCGCCTCCTCATCTTAGCTGTTTCCAAGACTGAGGTTAGATCAATGTGACTGTTTGACAAACTGAAAAATTTCATCATAGTATGAATAGAATGTCGTTCCTAGATTTGGAAGGTATCCCAAAGGTCATCTAGTTCACCCCGCCAGTACAGGAAGTCCACAATCACAATGTCCCTGTAAGGTGGCCATCCAGTTTCTGCTAAGTCTCTAAGACAGGGGTCAGCAACCTTTTAAAGTTGGGGGCTGGGTCATGCTCCCTCACAGTTGAGGGGGCCAGACTGGTGGTTCCCCCCGCCATAATCACTGCCGTAAACGCATCTGTGGCTGCTGTAAACATGTCTGCAGCTGCCATAAATGTGTCCATCTGGACTGCCACATAATGAAAAATTCAACCGGGGACTAACAGCAATTTGCTGCTCTGAATTATGCCATCTCTGTCTGCCAACCTAACTGTGCAGCAGGTTTTGGGGCAATACAACCCTATACAGATGCACACAGAAATTTTCTCCATTGAGATCTGTTGGATTTCTTTCCAAATGAGTACAGTACTCATTCAACATAATTGAATGAGAATGTAACCATTTCCTAAATTTGTCATGTATTTTGTGCTATGTTAAGCCATCCAAGAAATGCCATACTTTAAAAAAGAAAAAAGAAACATTCATGGTGTTATGACTGCTAATCTAAATTCCCATCATGCATGATTCATTTCCCATTATTAAAGTTGCTACGTGTTTGTCATATTTAATCAATGAGCCACTTGCTTTACTTCCAGGGCTACGGTTGAACTGTTGGTCACCCAAACTGATGTCTGTAAAGGAAATTGCTCTTCTTAGTGGTGTGACTGAACATTGATGATCTGACACAGGAAACATGTTTCCAGATATTTCAAAGGCATTTCTACTGCATATTCTGAAGGACTATCCAGAAACTGGAATGATAAAACTACAACATCTATATCTTGTTTAGAACAAGCTTGTTTAGGAGTAACATTGCTCAACAGTCTTGGTCTACTAGACCCACTTTCAATCTTGCAAAGTCTTTCCCCATTTAATGTGGCTACTCTTCATTTGGTCGGAAAGTCATATGTTATCGTGCTACTGAATACAAAATGAGGCCTCTGCATCTGGGAAATGGACAATCTCCTCTTGGACTGCTCAACCGAGGGCCAGACTATCTCCGTAAACAACTGGAAGGGACCAGCGGAGGACGGACCCCAAGTGCCGTAGAAAGACTGGAGGCTGACAAGGCCAAATATGTCAAATCCCAGCAAGTGATCAACAGTCGTCAAGAACCCGTGCTGGTCTGCCACCTTCTTCCATCTTCCCCTTGCTACAGGAGACCACTGGCTCTCCACCACCATGGTGAGTTCTCTCAAGGGTTGCCCTCAGGCCAGGAAAGCCTTGGGGCCAAGAGGATGCCTCCTTCTCCTCAGTCACCCACAGCATGGAGAGGGGGTAGCAGGCGTATGCTGAGACCCGACTCACTTGTCATCTACCGGCAGAAACGGGATTCCTTGGCCATCAACAAAGAGAATACGAAGGGCTATGGCCTTGTGAGACGATTGTTCCAGAGTCCTTTGAGAGATGGACATAACCACCCATCTTCCAAGGATGCCTTGGGAGATGGAAAGCTGCAAGAGGCACCAGAAGAGAACTCCATGGTCTGGGTGCCAGTAGAAAAGGAGGACACGAGAGCTGTACATCCTTTTGGCTTACCAGCCAACTCCCCAGTTTTGGGACAGAACCAGAAACCCCAACCCAGTGTCCAACTGGATACGGACCATATCCCTTCATCCCCAAACCCTGGTCCAACAATTTCCAAGAGGCAGCTGGGCCCAAGTTGTTCTCTCCCTCTCTCAGAGAAGGAGCGTTTTTTTAACTACTGTGGCTTGGATCGAAATTTGGTAGAAGTGTTGGGAACTGAGCGGTTCAAGCCAGGCAGCTGGGAAGCAGGTTCTTCCTGTCTCCTCCTGAGCAGTATAGGGTCAGTCACCTCTGACCATGACACCCCCTCTCACAATGAAGAGCAGCTCGCTGGCGAGGAGCTGTCTGAGAAACTGCCCGCCTCGGTGTCGGTGATTGAACGAAATGCCCGTGTCATTAAATGGCTGTACAGCTGCCAGCAGGCCCAAAATGTAGCCAAGGAGTCCACAGTGTGAAAAATAAAATACCTGGCCTTAAAGGCACACCTTATCACGATGAAGGCTAGGTGCTCAGGTTTCCCTTCTCCATAAGATTGCATGGGCCAGCATTTTGGGAATATGAGCCAGGAAAAGATCTGATGTCTGTAACCAGAGGTATCTTTCAGAGATGAGCCTTCCCTCTATGAGGGATGTTCCCCACTGCAGAACAGAAAGGGTTAATCCCACCAGGAATAGGTGAAGCCAAATTTGTGGTCTGTGACAAAGAAACAGAAATTTGTTTCTAACTGCTCACACATCCATGTGCTATGAGAGGTAACACTCTCTCTTTCATTAGGTTGCTCCAGATGTTTTTTTGGACTGCAACTCCTATAACCCCTCACTATTGGCTAGGTGGTCTAGACCTCAAAATGTTAGGACTAGTAGAAATGGACACAGTTGCCGACTCCTGTCATGGTCACAGGCCACATAGGTGTTATCGTGCCTTCCCTTGTCCTTCTGTGTTTTGTAAGAGAGCATGCCACGGAGCAGATAGTGTCAGATGTACAGCAGGAGTTCATATCCTCAGTTCTCTTGTTGATATTTGGCCTATCGTACACATTCTGCTTAATCTACTTCACCAGGTGTGAAGATACAGATCTGGATCTTTCCTATGAACTACCACCCACAATTTTTTTCTCAGGGTTATTCTGTCTCTTTGGTCCCAGAAGGAGGAGATGAGCAAACATCCACTGGGCAATATTGGTGGATATACTGGGTGTGTCTCAAGGGGCCTGTAATGGAATAATCCATTCCCCCTTTTTGACTCTTCACGAGCACGTTTAAATACTACTGGATGTTCACTGGTTTCATTCTTTCTTTGTATGCTGGCACATGTAGAAAAGAGCTGTGATACTACGCTACTAGAAGGGGTGTTTCTGTGTGTTATCTTTACCTATAAGAAGGGGTTGGGACGTGCGTGTCCGGAAGCATGGCCACACCCAGCCCAACCATCCTGTACCGAGCCGCCCACACTTACTTTTTGACCCTGTGAGCATCGCCGCAAGGGTCCAGAAGCCGAGAGTGGGGCCAACGCCCCACGAACCCGAACAAAAAACCTACATTTCCCAGCGTCCTCCACACCACGCAGCCCCTCAGCCAATCAGGCTGAAGGGTGTGAGTACGGAGGAGGTGAAGCAGCCGGCGTGCACGTAAAAAAAATGGCCAACGCACGATCGCCTTGGAAACCAACCACTTCCCTCCAGGAGACGAAGGCCGAGAACGGTGCTCCGTTCCGTCCTTCGCCTCCCAGAGGGAAGCAATCATCTTCCATGGGGGGTTCACTTCTCTCTTGCTTGGTGGGGGCCGAAGTTTTCAGCCCCCACCAAACAAGAGAGAAGCGAACCACTTCCCTCCAGGAGACAAAGGATGAGAACGGCGCTACGTTCTGTCTTTCGCCTCCCGGAGGGAAGCAATCGTCCTCCATGGGGGGTTCACTTCTCTTGCTTGGCGGGGGCCAAAGCTTTCAGCCCGCGCCAAACAAGAGAGAAGCGAACCACTTCCCTCTGGGAGAAGGCACAAGGAAAGGATCCGCCAGGGTAGGCTGCTCCCCTGACGGATTCCTGCATCACACCCAAAAATACCCCAACACATTTTTTTAAAAAAACTGCCCGGCAAGGCCGGGCAAAAAAATGCTAGTTCACAATATAAAAGAAAGCTGGTTAAGAAAAAAAAACCATGTGTGTTTCTGTTAGCACAAATCTGAAACCAAGAAACCATTTGCAGTACAGAAGCCACAGGTATAAAGAGAGCATGCAAAAAGAATTCTATAATTCCTCAAGAGATTAGGAGAACTATAGTACAAAGGTAAAAGTTGTCCTTGCTCGAAAACCAGTCATATCCGAGTCTATGGTTCAGTGCTCATCTCTGTTTACAGGCAAAGACATTTCCATGGACATGTGGCGGGCACGGAATGCTGTTTACTTTCCCCCCAAAGCGGTACCTATTTATCTACTTGCAATTTCTTGCTTTCGAACGGCTAGGTTGGCAGGAGCTGGGACAGAGATTGGCGCTCACTCCATCGTGCATTACTCAGGTCTTGAACTGCTGACCTTCCAGTCATCGGGTTCAGCATCTTAGCCACTAAGCCACTGTTATCACCACTGCAGTACAAAACAGGCTAGCAATTCCAAGCCAGGTTATCCTGCTGTGGTAATAGAGTAGTCTATACTGTCAACGACTCAATGGCTAGTGTCAGGCAGTGGTTAACTAACCCGAGAACCCTAAGGACTAATGGCCTTGGTTGCTGAAATTCACAGGGATGGGTGATGGTCCCCAAGTGGATTAAATCTCCTTGAATCTATCTTGATAGAGGGCAGCAGCTTCATCCATCTTGCCCTGGGGCTGATGAGGGCTTTGCGTGCCAAAAGGGCTCAGGACCAGAAAGTGATTCATGGAACTAGATCAGTGGTATGGGTGTCATGTTGTGATGTGGAAAGCAGATGAAAAGCCACTGCATTATATTCTCAGAACAGTCTTCATGGCTGATCACCATGAGGATCGCTAATATTCGGATTTGGATACAGCAGAAGAAGGGTATAAGCTTTGGGCTAAATTAAGATTGCCACAAACCCCTTTTTTCTGATAAACCTTTCATTCTTAAGACATACATAGCAAGCACATATAACATACTCTTGTTCATGCTAGTAATACGAATACAGCACCACTTTGTGGTATGTCTAGGAATGAGGATCACAAAAGCTAACATTAAAATACAGCCATTAGTCTTTAAAGTGCCACAACATTTTTTGTCTTCTTTACTCTCTGATATACATTATTTAAAACACAAACTAACACAGCTACCATTTCAAAGAGTTCAGACTGTGGCTGTGGATGGGATATAATGTTTGAGAGTGCCCTGTATTAAAAATACAATTCCTGGTAGCAATAGCATGAATTTTCAAGGAAGAAAAGTGATTGCACCATAAAAGCCTCACCTTCAAGCCTCCCATTTTTCACACAGGTATTTGCTTGGCCTGTTCCACTTTTCTATATCTTTTCCTTCTTCTTTTTCCTTCCTTGCTTCCAAAAATATCCACTGACGCACACATGTTATTTGGTGGTGGGCTCCCAAAAAAATTACTACCACATTGTGGGCGTGGTATGGTGGGCATGGCCAAAGGGAAAGCCCTGCATTACACCCGAATTAGGACTACTTTATTTCAAAACTTGGATGGGCAGGGCCAGCCAGAATTTCTGCTACCGGTTCTGGTGAACTGGTGCGAACCTGCTGATGCCCACCACTGATGTTATTCCAATGTCCTTGTTTTTTAATCTGTACTAGTCAACTCTTTGAAAATGAACCCCTAGCACTGTGATGGTGAACCTTGGCACTCCAGATGTTCTTGGAATTCAATTCCCAGAAACCCAAGCCCCCATGAATCCACACAAATGGGTTTACTGTGATTCATCCGGCCCGCGCTGTCCTCATCGCTCCTGGAAGCAGAAGTAAAATGCACCCGTACGGAGGAAGGGTTAACCCGGAAGAGCCTTAACCGTATGGGTGCGTTTTACTTCCGCTTCCAGAAGCGACGAGGGCGGCGTGGGCCAGATGAATTGCAGTAAACCCCTTCGTGTGGATTCTCAGGGTGCTTGGGCTTCTGGGAATTGTAGTCCAAGAACATCTGGAGTGCCAAGGTTCGCCATCACGGCCCTAGCATCTCCTAGAAGTGAGAGTCTGGAGACATTTGGACGTATTCTGATGTGCGTTTCCCTTCCCTTTCCCATCAGTGATGCTGAAGGTATAAGAAACTGCCAGCAGGATTTTGGGAGTGCAGGGCCAGTGCGCAAATGAGTCATCATCAGGGAACTCTCTAAATCTCTATTTCTGGGGTCATAGAGGCTTTCATCCCCATTTCTGTGAGAGAGATGTTTCTCATCACCGGATCTGTGTAAAATCATGTACCCTTGTAGGTTTTCTTGGGAGTGACCAGTGTTGTGGTTACAGCAGTGTGTACTTGTCCTACTGGCACAGAAATCTTCCTTGGGCTATAGACAATTCAGCCCACATTGCAGCAGTCTGATTTGGGTATGAAATGGGATATTGATGAGTTTTCCTTTCCTTCCTCTAATCTAAGCCTTAGAGCAATGATGGCGAACCTTGGCACTCCAGGTGTTCTTGGACTTCAATTACCAGAAGCCCGTCAGGACTTCTGCTGATTAGGGATTCTGGGAATTGAAGTTCCAGAACACCTGGAGTGCCAAGGTTTGCCGTCAATGCCTTACAGATTTGGAGATTAGTCCTCCTGTTCAAGTTGCCACCAGGATGGTTGTAAGGAGTGTTGGAAGCCACAATCTTTCCTGTAGCAGGTCAATATCCAACAGCCATGTTCTAAGCCCTCCCACCCTTTTCTAATTGTTGTTGCTTTGGGATTGTTACCTGACCACCCTGAGGACAAATGGCCTTGGGTGCCAAAGTCCACAGGGAAGGGTGATGGTCCCCAAGTGGATTAAATCCCACTTGAATCCATCCAGTGGTGGGCATCAGCAGGTTCACACCAGTTCGCCAGAACAAGTAGCAGAAATTCTGGCTGGCCGTGCCCATCCAAGTTTTGAAATAAAGTAGTCCTAATTTGGGTGCAACACAAGGCTTTCCCCCTGTCCACGCCCACCATACCACGCCCACAGTGTGGTAGTAAATTTTTTTGGAGCCCACCACTGAATCCATCTTGATGAAGGGCAGCAGCTTCATCAATACTGGCCTGTGGCCGATGAGGACTTTGTGTGCCAAAAGGGCTCAGGACCAGAAAGTGACTCACAGAACTGGATCAGTGGTATGGGTGTCACACTGCGCTGCAGAAGGCAGGTGGAAGGCCACTGCATTATATTCTCAGAATAGTCTTAATGGCTGATCGCCAAGAATCAGATATAGATACAGCAGCAGCAGCAGCAGCAGGGATCTACTGGGGGCAGCACAGGCTACCAAAAATGTGAAAGCAATGGGGGGTGAAGTGGGAATTCATTCACAGTTCTGAAAAACTGAGTATTTCAGGGCTTTTTAAAGAGTGCCAGTGCACCTGCAAGCTATATGAAAAGTGCGACCCGACTGGCAAATTTGGCACTCAGGGTAAACCACTCTGTTTTCTGCCCACTGTGACCTGAGGCATGGGCATGAGCCACCATGAAGATAAGGGGGAATGTGGTGTGTCCCCACCTTTATAGTGATGTGGAAGAGCACTTCATCCTCCAGGACCTTTGCACTGGGGAGCAGGCCTCTTGCACTTGGAGCCAGAGCCCTTGTCATCTGGTATAGCCAGGCAGCAGATAGTGTGCTCTCCATCTCCTTTGATGTGACACCCCAATGAATAACAAGAGCAGAATAAACTACAAAGACTAGCTAAAATAGTAGGATTACATATTCTTCGTTATCCTGCATAGTTTATACCCCATCTGCTGCTTCTTTTGTGTCCTGATCAAACCTTGACTGTCAAAATAAAGCCAAAGCCTTCTTGGCTTTGCCGTTGGCCAAACTCAAGTCCTCATTGGTACTTGTTTCTGGTAGTAACCAGCAGACCAGCAAATAAGCCAGATTCTGTATTTCTCCCCCTTCTCACAGCATGTTATTGTCTACCAGCAGCCCAAACTCAAGCATGTTGGTCTTACATTTAGATACTCCAACCCTCAGCCTATTCATTGCTCTCCAAGTGACGTAGGGGAGGTTGAGTTCCTTAGCCATATCTTCCTTTAATGTTATTCCTTGTTCTGTGAGCTCCTTCCTCCATCATCTAATTACTCCAGCTGACATTTGATTATGGGAATTGAACTTAGATTGAGCTGAGGTTAGGAGAGGTAGCCTTGGCATGGTTATCTCAAGACATTTTCATGATGGAGGTGGTGGTTACATCTGTCTCATCAAATCAATGTACTGTATTCTGTATCTAAAGGCAAGCAGGTAGCTTTGGCAGCTCCTCTCTGGCAGCAAAAGGGCAATGCAAATCTAGATAACAATTTTCTATCATTTCATGACACCCAATATCTGCTGCCTAAGGCAGCCACCACATGTTTCCTAATGGTAGGGTCAACTCAGCATTTAGTTTGCAGGGCTGATTTCTCTACAGAACTATGAACCCAAGTGTGTATATGTTGTTTATGCATTTATGTGCACACACAGGGAGTATTATTACTATTCGTATTGTGATATTGTGTACATCTATTTCCATAGTACAGTGGTGGCGAACCTATGGCATGTGTGCCAGATGGGGCACTCACAGCACTCTCTGTGGGCACATGTGCAATCACCCCAGCACAGCGTTCGCCCCACCCTTCTGTCCAGCAGCCCAATGGGCGCACTTCCTCCCTCCCCCAGCACAGAGTTTACCCCACCCTTCTGCCCAGCAGTGCAATGGAAGCACTTCCTCTCTCCCCCAACACAGTTCACCCTGCCCCTCTGCCCAGCAACCCAATGGGAATGCTTCCTCCCTCCCCCCAGCACAGAGTTTGTCCTTGTCAGATATAACATCCAAGTGATTCACTCCCCAAGGTTCCATTGTATATTACCCAGACTCCTCCCCTCCTGTATAAAAGACACTTACCTCAGTCCAACTGAGACTCTCGATGATCTCTCTGTTTGACATATGTACCTGTGAGAGAAACGAATAAAAGGTATTTCTTGATTACTGCCTCCTGTCATCTATTCGGCTAGACCATCGTAATCTCAACAGTCCTGCCCCTCTGTTTGGGCATTCAGTCTCTAAAAGGTTCACCATCACTGCCATAGTATGTCCCACTGAGTATATAAGTCAAATAAATAAATAAATAGCACAATCCATTTTTGCATAAATTTGCATAGAAGCACATTCTTAGATTCCTCTAGCATAACAACCAATGATGAGCCCAAAACTATTTCCTGCTGTAAAAATATGTATTTAATTTTAGTGACAACTTTAGCATAGCTCCAAATTCAGGGTGAGAGGTTGGGACAGGACATCAATCAATTCAAGACAAGGATACAAAGTGGAATGAACCAAAATGGTTTTTAAAAATACTGTATGCAGTTATCAACAAGGATTCAAAGTAATTCAGAAATTCACTGCAATTAAGTCACCATGAATGATCAAGGAAGGTTTCCCCTGTTTACTCAACCTGTCGGCTGAGTGGTCCAGATGGGATGGAAATATCCCCACCCATGATGAAAGGGCATCCTAAACCTATGGAGCAGTCCTCTTTTCTTAGAAGATGGTGCCAGATTTGGTGGAAGTGCTTTGTATTGAGAACTAAGGGTTGTATTGCGCAGTGTGAAGTGCCTTTGGTGTATAACAGAGATGGGAATGGTGGTCCTCTGGATTACAACTACCAAATGCCATCACTGTCTGCTAAATTGCCATGGCTGATGGGAAAGCAAAAAATATCTGAAGGCCCAAGCTTCTTTTAGTAAAGGTTGCCCTTGCTTGAAAGCCGGTCGCATTCGACTCTAGGGTTCGGTGCTCATCTCTGTTTATAACCAAAGAGCCAGTGCTGTCTGTGTCTGCAGACGTTTCTGTGGTCATGTGGCAGGCATGCCTCAACACCAGAATGCACGGAACACTGATTACCTTCCCACTGAAGTGGTAACTATTTATCTACTTGCAATTTCTTGCTTTCAAACTGCTAGGTTGACAGGAGCTTGGGCAGAGACGGGAGCTCACTCTGTCATGCAGTACCCAGGAATCAAACTCTGACCTTCTAGCCAGCGAGTTCAGCATCTTAACCACTTGAGCAACCACAGTCCCTAAGCTTCTTTTACTTCTATGTATAAATAAGACTCCCAGTTTTTCTCTAGTCACACATCCTCCTTCGCCCATGGGAATGCCAGTGATACTGGCCCATTAAAGAGGATCCTGGGGCAAATATGTCTTCCTTCTGCATCGACAACACCTCTATCCTGCTCTTCCTCTGAAAGGGGCAGGACAATGCCATCCGTTCCGTAAACTTGTTGGATGAATCAGAATTTGAATCCAGGTCTTCTCAGTCAATGTCTAGCCATGGCAACCTATTGGCTCAGGATAGGTTTGAAGCCTCCTTTTCTCCTGAGAGCAATTATTCAGATTGATCAGTCACTTCCTGAAAACCGGACACAGAACAGAGCCAGTCCTACTGTTAGGCAAAATGAGGCAGCTACCTTAGGTGGCAACCTAAGTTTTACCGAGGGGATAGCAGCAATTGTTCCCTGGCTGTTCCTTTCAGATGGAAGACAGAACAGTGTGTTTCTGCTCTAACCTAGCCTGCTGCCTTTAGGTGTGATGGAGAACTCTGTCTTTTCATAAGTTCAGGGGCTGAAGCAGCTAGCTACTGGATATACAAGAAGTGGGTAGCGGTAGGTATCTTAACCTTTGCCTCTGCTAGCAAAATGCCTTGGGCTGGCTCCGATGCAAAGTCTAGCCACAAGAGGGAGATGGGAAATTTGCCCAGTTCATTTCGCCAAAGATATTCCAAAGAGTGTATTATTTTATTTTTCAGGAACTGCCTTAAGAAAAGGAAAGAGAAACCAAGAAGAAGTGGGACAGATGCAATCTGAGACACAAGGCACATTGCTGGGAGGAGGATGGTGTAATGTTGTGGTGGCTACAGCACCCAAACCTGGTATTGACCCTTCTTCTCATGCCCAGATGTTTTGTTGGAGAGTTGTTGGAAAAGATTCAAGCCCCTGCTCCAGCCAGAAAAAGCTCATGTATCAGAAGTCCATCTCTTTCATGTAGGCCAAGTCTCTGTGAATCCACATGAATGGGTTTACTGCGCATACGCTCCAGGTATTCTTGGACTTCAACTCCCAGAAGCCCAAGTTTGTGAATCCACACAAATGGGTTTACTGTGCATACGCTCCAGGTGTTCTTGGACTTCAATTCCCAGAAGCCCAAGTCTCTGTGAATCCACATGAATGGATTTACTGCGCCTGCAATAAACCCATTCGTGTGGATTCACAGAGACTTGGGCTTCTGGTAACTGAAGTCCAAGAACACCTGGAGTGCCAAGGTTTGCCATCACTGGCCTAGTTGCTCTTTGGGGCATTTCTGGTCTTCATCTCTGCCAGTTTGATGGTCAAGAAGCTCCACTTTAAGGCCACTCCTTCGGCCTCTCGGAGGTCGTTGTCCTGGCTGATGTTGCCGGCTTCCTCGATTACTGTTTCCCCTGAGGCTATGCTGCCACTGCTGCCTTCTGTCGTTCTCTCTCTGGCATCAGCCTTGGAATCTGTCTTCTCCATGGGTGGCATCTGCTGCCACTTGATGGGAAATGCATCCCAAAGGCTGGAAGTCTTCTTTTCTGAGACAGGTTCCTCCGCCGGTTTTGCTGCTAGAGGGCTGAAAGCAAAGAGAAGGGGATTTAGGAAAGAAGAGCCCCTGAACAGACAAAGACCAAGTCACTGTACCACAAATGGCCTCCTGCCCCAATATTCACCTAGGTCAGTGATGGCAAATCTTGACACTCCAGGTGTTCTTGGACTTAAATTCCCTGAAGCCCAAGTCAGCACTCCTGCTGATCAGGGCTTCTGGGAATTGAAGTTCAAGAACACCTGGAGTGCCAAAGTTCGCCATCACTGACCTAGGTCAAGGCACATACGACCCCCAAAGGCAGGCATATTCTTTTTGCATGTGAGCACTCTCTCCCTTATTCTTAACAGTAAAAAATTCAGTCACAGCCAAATTAAATCATCCAGAAGTTGCTGACCTTTCCTGAGGCCTCAAACCTACTCACTCACTGTCTAATGGTAGGGCTGGCTCTGATAGTAAACCTGGAGAGGGTCTTCCATATTACCATCTGTCCCAAAGACATTCAGGGTAAAATTAGAGTAAAAGAAGCACTGTTATCTAGGCCAAGTACAATGGATTACTGGATATGGGACACATTTTCTGTGAATATGGAGAAATTGAGTCAACGCAGAATTTATACGCATGAAGTTTATGCTCTACCACAGGGATCAGCAACCTACAGCCAGTGGACTGGATCTGGCCCACAGCACCAAATCATCTGGGCTGACATGTTTGCTCCCGACGCCACCAGAAGCAGCAGAAACAACCGTAAACGCATCCATGGCTGTTGTAAATGTGTTTATGACAGCTGTAATGTGGACGCAGCTGTCGTAAACATGTTTATGACAGTCATGGATGCATTTTATGGCAGCAAGGGGGAGCACCAGTCCGGCCCCCTCAACTATCTGAGGGAGTGTGACCCGGCCCCCGACTTTAAAAGGTTGCCAACCCCTCCCTGCTCTACCACATGTACGAAATGGCTGGCATAACATTGAAGTAGCCTGCGTATGTTCAAAAGCAGTATATTTTAAACATTTTAATTTATTTTGATTTTTGCTTATATTTCATATCTATCCAGAGTTTTAGATTGTGCAAAGCTCTGCTATGAATAAAGAAAGAGATAAAGATGCTGAGTCAGACCATTAGGTCCCTTAGATTAACACTGAATAGGAAAAACCTTTTCAGACTGTTTCATACCTATTAGGTGGAGATGCCACAGACAATCTCAAACACTTTCTTCAAACCAAGCACGCTGCACGCATGCTCTGACATTTTGCTACAGCCCTTGCATGTAAAGCAGTGTGTGTGTAAAATTACCTATATAAATACTGTAAATCAGTTACTATGATAGTACCAAGCCTTCAAAGCAGATACATACACCATACTTTACAGTTTTTAAAGATCATATTTACTTTCCTTTTTCCTCAAAATTAACAACAAGAGCAAGTTTTTAGTTACTTTTTAAAACTTCTGAATGTTACAAGCTTCTGACCTGGGATAGAAAATCTCAATCCTCACATCATAAGAACATAAGAACAGCCTTGCTGGAACAGGCCACAGCCCATCCAGTCCAGCATTCTGTCACACACAGTGGCTCACCATTTGCTTCAGGGTATTCCCAAGCAGATGCCTTCACCTGCTTAGGATTCCCTGGAAATGGCATTGAGAGATATCCTGCCTATCTCTCCAACCCGGAGAGGTTGTCCTTAGGTATCCATAATTATAGCCATTGATACCCTTGTCCTCCATGAACTTGTCTAATCCTTTCTTGAAGCTGTCAAGACTGACAGCTGTCACCACTTCATCTGGCAGGGAGTTCCATAGACCAGTGATCCTCTGGGTGAAAAAGTACTTTCTCTTATTTGTTTGAGAACTAGTACCCAAAAGTTTCATGGAGTGCCCCCTAGTTCTAGTATTGTGCGATAGGGAAAACAGTTTTTCCTTATCTACTTTGTCCACACCGTGCATGATTTTATAAATTTCAATCAGGTCACCTCTTAGATGCCGTCGTTCAAAAGTGAAAAGGCCCAACCGTTGCAGCCTCAGATGGTAAGGAAGGTGTTCCAGTGCCCTAATCATTCTGGTTGCCCTCCTCTGCACTTTTTCCAGTTCCATAATATTCTTCTGGAGGTATGGTGACCAGAACTGTACACAGTATTCCAGATGGGGTCTCACCATAGATTTATAAAGAGGCAAAATGACACTTGCTGACTTATTTTCTATACCCTTCCTAATGATTCCTAGCATTGAATTTGCTTTTTTCATCATCAACCCCTCCCCGCACAAATCTCAAAAAAGAGCATGAGGAACCACCATAAACCAATGCTCAAAGCATGTGATATTATTTGCTGCACCACTTTGTGAGGCTACATAACCCAGTAACATGTATAAATACACCATAATAGTAATAATTGTATGCTGTCAAGTCGATTCCAATTTATGGTAATATTTTCCAGGCACATGGGGACTTCTGTTCACATGCTATCTTGTTAAGACAGGGGAGCCCAAACTTTCCGGGCTGTCGGCCAGCCATGTGGTTCATGGAGCTGGTCACTATGGCCTAGGGGCTGAATCTAGCCCCCAATGCCAATTCATCTGGCCCGCTAAGCCCTCGTGGCTCCTGGAAGTAGAAGTAAAACACGCCCGAATGGGCACCCCCGTGTTAAGGCAGGCATGCCCAGGTTTGGGCACCCCTGGGATAAAGCATGAAATAGACATACCATGTTCAGTTGAAAACCTTAGCTTTCATCCTTTTGAGAGTCACAGTCACCCCCTGACACAGCCTTATGAATGTTTTGGTCCTTGGAGAGACCAACTGGGGTGGACATGCAGCAGAAAGAAAGAAGAATTTCTCTTACTGATCAACGCAAGGTTCAGAAGCAAGCACCTTATGTTCATCCTCCCGGCTGAATAAAGATGATACAGACTTCCATCCTTTGGCCCCAGCTCCCTGGACCTGCAGATCAAGAAGGAAGAAGAGGGAGGATGATTGGCAGCAACGGCTTCCTCTGGTAATGTTAAAGGTAAAGGGTCGCCTTTGCTCAAAAGCCAGTCGTATTCCACTCTAGGGTTCAGCGCTCATCTCTGTTTATAGCCAAAGCGCCAGCACTGTCTGCATCTGCAGACATTTCCATGGACATGTGGCATACATATACTTCTGGATATACTTCTGGTAATGCTCCTAGAAAACAGTCTAAGACTGGGATGATTTCACTAGTCTGTGGCTTGATGGAGCTCCATACAGATCGTGGCTTAGCAAAGCTCATCTATGAGATATTTAATAAGAAGAGGACAGCTTTGTTTCTCAGTCATGGCACCGTTAGGTAAAATGAGACCACTGCCTTAGGAAGCAGATGCCAGAAAGGAGCAATGGCAGTCTTCTGTCTTGTTCTGCCTGAGCTTCCTGATTGCCTGTTGCTGTTGGAAAACAGAACTGCCTGCACTATATGCCGTATCCTAATTTGTTAAACTAGGCTAATGTCCTCAGATAAAGTGGCAGATTATTTCTCATGCCTTAAACCAGGAATGCCCAAACTTTTTGGGCCATGAGCCGGTCACATGGTTCAGAGGGCCGGTCACGTGGTTGTTCCCACTGAAAGCAGAAGTAAAATGCACCTTGCAATCTGTTTTGTAACAGGATGAGGTAGATTTTTAGGCTGTCAATTTCTTTGCTTAAACCAGGGGTGCCGAAACTACGGCCCGTAGGCTGGATCCGGCCCACAACACCAATTCATCCAGCCCGCACCACCCTTGTTGCTCTCGAAAGCAAAAGTAAAATGTGCCTGCATGGATGAATTGGCGTTAAGAGCCGGATCTGGCCCACAGGCCATAGTTTGGGCACCTCTGCCTTAAACTGAAGGGGAGTTCAAACTAGTTATGGGAGTTGAGAAAACATTATGTTTTGACAGCCAGACACCATTAAGAACTTAGTTTCTAATTATGTGTTGGTGTCATGATCCAGCCCCCATCTGAATCCGAGGATGACTAGGATCAGAAGCCCAAGCCTGATCCTAGCCCGAGCCTCTTTTTAGCCCAGTTTTGCCTCCCTAGAACCATGACCTGTCAATTCAGGAGTCAGTGATCACTGAGTCAGATTCTGACAGCAATGACAACCATTCTCCCTCAACCTCAGAAAGTTGCCAGCAACTGCTACAAAAAGATTTACAGCTGCATCTTAAATCTGCCAGGACCAGCTCCCAACGGAGGCTACCAGCTGACAATCCTTAACCATGGGAGCTCTTAAACAGGTCTGCTGCAGTTGCTAGCTCTCGGTGCAATTTTCTGTGCAAAAGCCGACACCCTGCCTGACTTCCATTTGTTCCTGATATCCCTTGTGACTGACTGCCGTGACTGGACCCTGGACTTCTCTTCAGACCCTGACTACACTCTTGGACATCTAACGGATTGCACACACTCTCTGGTCTGAACTGGTAAACTGACACTGGCTTTCTCTTTAGACCTCGCTATTTGGAACTTCCTTAGAAAGACTGTTCTAAATACACTCCTTGTGTAGCCCTCTCAGGGTTGAGCCAGTATAGCTGGCATCTAATTGACTCCTAAAATATAATAGCCATAGTGTATTTCTATATGGCAAAATCTTGCCCTTTACTTTAAGAAGCAAAATGTCTTAGGTTAGCACTGACTATTACCTACAGTCAGTAGCCTGTATTTGGATTAGCACATCAAATATCCAACACCCACCAGGAAATCTAACAAAATCAACTCAAAAGTCAGCTCTGAAATTCAAAAAGCAATTTCAGCTTTCCTTACAATGAAAAACTAGACCTTACCCGCCGTGCCAGTTGAGAAACAGGATTTGATCCTTCCTCTGTCAATAGTGTGGAGTCTGTGGTTTCCATCAATTCAGGGTTCTCTCTCTGAAACAAGAATCAACTTCAGGAGCAGCAGAGTTACCCATGACTATCCTGGTATTGTTGGACTCCAACCCCATCTTAGAACTGCAGATGTGGGTGGGATCCTATGGATGATTATTAGCTGTTCTGGCTGGGGCTGAGATAAATCAGAGCCCAGCAATCTTTTGAGAACCACAGGTCTATTTGAGACATGGTCTTCGCCTTGCTTGAGAGAGATGATATTCTTTAGGACAGGACATAATGTTAGAGATTTTGGGCCCCATTCAGAGAGTGAGCAAGAGGGGCCCTCCCTATATCACCTTCTAGGTCAGACAAGTGATACACAATACACTCTAAAAAGGTGAGTAATGTGTAACATCACAATGCTTTTCTCCTGAGGAGGAGGAGGGAGACTAGAGATATAAGGCTGTGCTTTTTGTTTTCTCAATCCTGCCCTCTTTTTAAAAAATTTCCACTTTCATATTTTTATAAATCTATCTGATAAAGATATCCACAATACACTCCATATTCACAACAATCTTCCTTTCAAGCTGAGTGATCCATCAATCAATTAGATGACTCCCTTAAAATGCTCTAATCAGCAAAAAGAGGGACTGCTCACTTAGATTATTGCACAGCAGATTTTTAATGTGTTTCGTTCTTTTTTCATAAATGTATTTATCAAAAACCACAGGTGACAAGTGGTCGTCTATCTGGACAGAAAGAGACAGACAGACAGAGAATGGGAATACACTGTATTTCTTCTAAGATTGTATGTGCTGTCATGGACACAGAGACATGTGCCACCAAAATAATAACATGCTTTTCTTTAGAACATTTTTTTCTTTTACATGCAAATTTAATTTAGATTTAAATAGATTAGTTGACAATCTAAAACACATGCAGTTGATCAACTAAGATTCTTGAACTGACAAACACAGCCTTCCTTCCTTAACCAACCTACTGTAGTCTAATACAATTGTGTGGGGCTGTGGTGGCTCAGTGGTTAAGAAGCTCACCTTGTTAGCTGGAAGGCTGGCAGTTCGAGACCTGGGTACTGCATGATGGATTGAGCGCCCGTCTCTGTCTTAGCTCTTGGGGCCATAAAAGGAGTTTTGTTTGGGCATTCCCTGAGCTGAGTTTCTTCTGCAAAAAACCTTTCAACCCTGAATAATTTCTGACATGAAGTATTATTGTTGTGTGCATTACATACCCTTTCCAGGGTTTTCTAGGTATAAAATATGCAGAAGTGGTTCACCATTCTCTTCTTCTGCTGGCATCCTAGGACTGTGATGGTGAACCTTGGCACTCCAAATGTTCTTGGACTTCAATTCCCAGAAGCCCAAGCCTCCGTGAATCCACACGAATGGGTTTGCTGCAATTCATCCGGCCAGCGCCGCCCTCGTCGCTCCCGGAAGCAGAAGTAAAACGCATGGGCGCATTTTACTTCCGCTTCTGGTAGCGACGAGGGCGCCGCCGGCTGGATGAATCACAGCAAACCCATTCGTGTGGATTCATGGGGGCTTGGGCTTCTGGGAATTGAAGTCCAAGAACATCTGGAGTGCCAAGGTTCACCACCACTGTCCTAGGACTTTGAAGCTTACCCAAAGACATAAAGCCTGGCTCTTCTTCCTTGAGGCTTAGTGGGGAATCAAACTCCCAACCTTTGGCTCCACCACTTGAACTATCCAGCCAGCTAAACCACTTGAACTATCTAGCCAGCTGGTCTAGCAGATTCCAAATATATGACAACTCTGATCATTTTCAGCAATACAGTGCCAGCTGAGCATGACAGATCTTAGTCCAGCAGATCTTGAAGACAACCCAATCAGAAAAAAGTGTTTCCAGGTTTCTCCCACAAAAGCTTCTTCCCCATAAAAAGAATTGTAAAAAAAACCCAGATCATGCAACTACTCCATGCTTAATGGACAAGGAATTGGGCCTAGCTAAAAGTGTCTCTACCTCATCCTGGAGATCGTCGTCTTGTGGTTCTCCACCAAGAGTCTGCAGTACTTTGGCCTTGTAGACCTTCCAGAATCCTTGAGCCATCTTGGTAATGCTCCACTTAGCTTTCTGAGTTTCAGGTTCTTCTTTAAGATAAATTAAGGTCACTCTAGGCAAACCTTCTGAGATACAGGCAATTTGGAAGCTCCAAAAAGTAGGTTTTCTTCACTTAGGTCCTCTATCCTTTTCTCAGAGGAGTTAAATTTCAGTTGCCAGAGTAACTCTGTGTCCAGCTGCTCCCAAGACTGCAGAGAACCAGGCACTCCGACAGATGCTGCTCCATCCTATGAATGTACATCTGTCACGGGTTGCCGCCTTCTCAGATCTAGTGTCTTCATTAAAATTTCAGAAGCAAACAAAGTACATCTCAAAGAACAAAGAGGAATTGGATCCATGGCTGGTTCAGAACATCAGTGGATTCTTTCACTGAAAGACACTGGAACTTATGGGACTCTTTTCCCTGCATGTCCCCATCATTTCTCCAAAGACATTTCTGTTGCTTCATCCAGGGTTGGTTGGTTGGTTGGTTAGTTGGTTGGTTTTGGAATACTAACCCATGCTAGTTAGTTTATTTCTCTTACACATCTTCATTCTTGGAAGTTGTTTCTGTGGAATGCAGTCCTTTCATCTTCAGAAGAAGTTTGGCTCACACAAGTCCCAAAATTTCTCACCCAGCCACCCCCACATCCCAGGCAGATTCTTCTTCCTCTTGGTGTCCTAAGGAAAGCCACACTCTAGAATTTCTAACCTCTTGCATTACACACCATTGTCTGCAGGGCTGTAACCGATCTACGGCAAGAATGGTCTTCGGAATGTGGTAGCTCAACAACAGGCTTAAAATAGCCCTTAGCAGCTAAATTATTTCATAGGGATGAGAACATCACAGACTTCTGCCTTCCCCTTCACAGATCTAATTTCCATCTTAGAGTAAAAAAACAATTTTGTGTCCTGCCAAATAGAAACAACTTAACTACTTCACACAAACTGCAAGTAAGCAGATGTCACTTCGTTCTCTGTTATACCCTACATCCTGTGCTGACTGTAGAGGACAAAAAAGGGGGCTTGTCTCCCTGTGACCCACTCGGCTTTATTAAAAGTCACCGTCTCCACCGGTTAATGACAGACGCCTGTCTGCTGCCTTTATATGTCTGTAAATGTATTATTGATTTCCCAGCCTGCTGCAGTAATGTGATTGTGGGTAGTTAATTCACTGGCGGATGCGCATTCATCCCACACTGACATTTTAAAATGCATAGATCCATATTTGTTGGCCCTCGTCCGACATGTCCTTTCCCTTGCAGAGCTGAACTGTGTTGGGAATGGAAACGCTTAGGGCAGTTGGGTGACCCTGGCCAAAGAGTTCTCACTCTTCGAAAGATCATCCAAAACACTGTTGCCATCTGAGGACTTAGTTTGACATTTTATGTGCATGTCTTTTCTTGGCGTGGCAAGAAGTGGTAAGAAGCATTGTGATTTTAATACCCAAAACCTATTGGCTTTAAAAATGTGTTTATTCACAGCAGTGGTGGAAATCAGATAGCATATGTGAAGCTCTGGGTGGGCCCCTCCCTTAAAAAGAAAATCAGAAGTGATTGTATGTTGATTTCTAGTTTTAACATCCCTTAATGCCCTGTACATCTTCAGTTAAATTGAATGGCACATGTTTTATGCCAGAATCACAATTCCCAGAGGCTTCCAGAAACCCAGCTTTTATTTTCTTGCACATGTGCGCAAATATCTTCTTTAGGTAACAGAAAATGTTATGAGGCCTGAAGGGATCAAATGCAGCCAAAGTAGGAATGATGCATAAGCTGCTGTTGAAGTAGATGATGTCTTCAAATAAAGGATCATTTTCTGTGCAACAGAACTGCAAAGTGCCTTAAAGAAGACACCCGCTAGTCCTATCTACTGATTTCCAGCAATCACATTGGAGGGTTCAATTGTTTCTTTTAAAGAGAGTGTTCTGGATACTAGCCGTCAACAAACTGTAAACAATTAATATTTTTAACAAATTGCATAGGCAGTAGGGGATTTCCACCTGGGTTTCCCCAGGTCAGTGGTGGAGAACCTATGGCACACGTGCCAGAGGGGGCACTCAGAGCCCTCTCTGTGGGCATGTGTGCCATCACCCCAGCACAGAGTTCACCCCTTCCCTCTGCCCAGCAGCCCAATGGGAGTGCTTCCTCCCTCCCCCAGTACAGAGTTCACCCTGCCACTCTGCCCAGCTGGACAATGAGAGCGCTATCTCCCTCCCCCCAGCACAGAGTTCGCACACCCCTCTGTGGTGCGGACAGAAGCCTGTTGAGTTTGGGCACTTTGTCTCTAAAATGTTTACCATCGCTGTCTTAGGTCATAAACTATAATCTCTGGCTAGGAATGCTCACAACACTTGAGCACCCTAGAGTCGGATACGACTAGCTTTCGACCAAGGGAAACCTTTACCTTTACTATTTATCATAAAACCCAGCTATATCTTGAATCAGCAATTCTAGTGTCTAACAAAGGAACTGCAGTTACATTCATAGCTGTCAAGTATCCCTTATTGGCCGGGGAAACCTCTTATTTTACCCTCTTTCCCGTCGTCATCCCTTATTAATTAGACTGCAATGCCCTATTGCCACCATTGGAGGGCAGCACAGGATAAGAATAGCTGTCAAGTATCCCATATTTGCCAGGAAATTTCCCTTATTTCCAAATCCAAAACTTGACAGGTATGGTTACATGACCAATCTCTGTCATATTACACTGACGTATTTCAGATAAAAATGGCCTGGCGTTGGATAGCCAGGGAGTTAGTACAGAAGGTACAAAAAATAGATACATATTTCAAGGTATGCATCCTGAGGAGAAAGCATTAGTAAGGCTCCATATCGGGAGCCAAATTCTTTCTTACAATGGTCAAAAGACCCATTGTAATAAATCAAGTTCAGCCAGGCAATGTCCTTGCGTATTGTTACTTTACTCCCAGTTTTCCAGGAGCTCCCAGCAATGTCAGATGACATCACTGCCCCCACCTTTGGGAACTTGTTAGTGCTAAATAACTATAATTATAAATGATTATAAATATAATGTGATCATGGAGTCTAACTAATAATTCATTACTACACAAATCAATACATCATCACTACAGATCACTGCAGATGGAGATTGTAGCCATGAAATAAAAAGGTGACTGATTCTTGGGAGACAAGCTATGAAAAACCTGGGGAACATAGTGAGAAGTAGAGACATCTCACTGCAAACAAACGTCCGCATAGTCAAAGCAATGGTGTTTCCAGTGGTAATTTATGGCTGTGAGAGCTGGACCATTAGAAAGGCTGAGCGAAGAAAAATAGATGCCTTTGAGATGTGGTGCTGGAGGAGAGTTTTGAGAGTCCCCTGGACTGCGAGGAGAACAAATAGGTCAATATTAGAAGAGATTAGCCTTGAGTGCTCCTTAGAAGGACAAATAACAAAGATGAAGATGAAGTATTTTGGACATCAAATGAGAAGAGAGGATTCACTTGAGAAGGCCTTGATGCTGGGGAAGGTGGAGGGCAAAAAAAGAAGGGGACGGCCAAAGATGAGATGGCTAGATGGTATTGTAGACACAATGGGCATGGGGCTGTGTGAACTAAGGAGGATGGTGGAGGACAGGGGTGTCTGGAGAGCGATGGTCCATGGGGTCGCAAAGAGTCGGAATTGACTGTGCGACTGAACAATAACAACAACAACAACAGGTTGGGAACCCCTGGTTTATAAAATATGAAATATTTTGCTGTTCTGTTTTAGCACTTTGAATTGCTTATTGGTTTGTTTATTTTTTTATTATTAAGAACATAATCCTTCTAATTTTCTCTGGATTTTTGAAAAAAGATTATGAGAAATATAGAATGCTATGCGTTTATAAATATAGCCCTGAGCTGTTGAAATCCTAATGAGATAAATCCTCTTGAGCTGTTCCTTGAAAGCTGTTGGGATGGTAATTAGATTGATCCAAGATCATACTAAAATATATATACCATATCTTAACCTATAAAACCAAGTGTTAACCATTGGAACTGGCTATAGGTTGCTATGCCTCGCCCTACTTGCCTGCACTCACCCTTCGTGCAAACGGCCGATCTGGGTCCGCAGGTCAACAAAGGATTGAGAAAACAGGCAGTGGGGCAACAGCCCCACAAACGCGAAAAGAGGGAAACAACTTCCTTTCCCAACATTCCTTGCGCTGCGCCAGAGCCAATCAGGCTGAGAGGCTCTTGCACGGCGCGGCGCAAGGAACGTTCGGAAACTCGCCGCAGCCAATCAAAAGAAAACCGTTTTAAAAAAACGCAGCACAAACACAAAGCACAAACCCATAACTACAAGCCCCAGCGTCCTGCGCGCCATGAGCGTGCAGAACGCTGAGGAAGCCGGCGCCCAAAAAATAAAACAAAAACACCGGGAGAGCAAGTCCGACAAGCCGCGGGAACCAAAGCTCCCCTCCCCGTCGGCGCCTGAAACTCCTAAACGGAGTTTCCCCTTTAATATCACTGGGTGGGGTGGGGGTGTTGTGCTCCCCCTCTCTACTGGCTCCCCTGGGGTTTGGGGGGACCAAAGGAACCTGTCTCCCCAACCCTCCTGACCCCAGGGGACCCGGCAGAGAGGGGATTCCCCTTCCACACACACACACACACACACCATTTTAAAGAGAAGAAACCAAGCGGTTACTTCTCTTTAAAAACAGAGTTGGGGGGGGAATCCCCTCTCTGCCAGGCCCCCTGGGGTCAGGAGGGTTGGGGAGACAGGCTTCTTTGGTCCCCCCCAAACCTTCCAGACTCATGGGACCCAGGAGAGGGGATCGAATCCAGGCTACCCTCTGATATTAAAAGGGAAATCTCAATTGTGGTTTCCCCTTTAATATCAGGGGGGAATATTCCCCTCCCCACACACACACATGCCCCATATTAAAGAGAAGAAACCAAGCGGTTACTTCTCTTTAAAAATGGAGGTTGGGGGGGGGAATCCCCCTCTTGATGGCTCTCCTGGGTCCGGAAGGGTAGGAGAGACAGACCCATTTTCTCAACCCAACCCTCCCAAACCCAAGGAAGCCAGCGGAGAGGGGGATCACACCCCCCCCCACTGATATTAAAGGGGAATCCCCAATTGAGATTTCCCTTTTAATATCAGAAGGTAGCCTGGATTCGATCCCCTCTCCTGGGTCCCATGAGTCTGGAAGGTTTGGGGAGACAAAAGGGGTCTGTCCCCCAAAGCCTTCCAGAGCCAGGGGAGATGGCAGAGAGGGGATCCCACCCCGTAGGACACCAAAAAACACAAAAACAAACAATGAAAAACATTCAAAAATACACAAAAACAAACAAAAATAACACCAAAAAGTGAACATTTCCAAACACACCCAGCACCCAGCCAAACACCACAAAATCCAATCACCACCACCAGACGACCTCATACCACAACGACTGGAAAAGAAATGAATAAAGAAAGAGACTACTTACTGGAAGAAGCTCCACCCAGAGGCCACGAGAGAAAAAACAGTCAAAATACAAGATAACCCCTACCAGCAGCACTTGCTGCCCACAATAATAAAAAAAATTCAAAAAGACACAATAGCCCCACACAAAAGGCCCCAAGAGTTTTTCGAAAAAGTATATCATCCTTTATTCTTTTTTTCATCCACAAAACCAAAACACCAAACAAAACTCATCACAGTTTATAACAGGCCATCAAAAAAATTGTATAAATAAAAATTTTAAAAATGTCAATTATAGACTAACCTCTTCTTTACAAACATTAACAACAACAACAACAAAAACTTTCCAACACCATTTAAAACAGCCCGGCAACGCCGGGCAACCTTTGCTACTTTAATATAAAAGGATCTTGAACCGTAATGACTGGAGTTAAAGAGGTCAGTGGCACACCAATTGACCTCTTGCCAGTCAGCAACAGAGCTTGAATTCTTAACTAAACCAAGGTCAGCAGACCTTTTGTCTTCTAAATTGACCAGGGAATAACCTGTTTTTCTTGTTTGGCCGAGGTGACTTGAATTAAGCTAATCCCCCATTGTTTCCCTTATGTACTTTTAATTAACCAACTGGTTCTGAAATAAGGACTCTGTTAATCATTTTAGAAAAACAGCTAGTCTCTCTGTTAATTAGTAGTATGGCCATGAAGCAGTTTTTGCATTATTTAATAGGACTGAAAAATGAATTAAATAAGCCGTTTATCCTGATTCCTGAAGTCTCTCTCATTCCTTCTCTCTGTTGGGCAAGGCTCATAGCAACAAATGGCGCTCAACGTTCATGGGGCTCATTTGGCGTCAGGAATATTTGGCATTTTTGAAGCATTTAGTGAGCTTGCACGGCACGGAAAGTGGAGAACAGATTGCTAGGCTTGCGCTGAAGCCTGAGACATCGCAGAAGCTGATCCAGGAAAGCCGAGACTTCCTATACCAGCCTGCACAGCTCTTAGGGAGGACCCCAGAGGGAGAGAGGTTTGGAGGTGCGCACCGCTCCGTTCCCCGCAGAAAGAACGGATTCCTCGTCCTTCAAAAGGACCCTGCAGCTTCTCGGTGGAGAAGCTCATTCCTGATCGTTCTTCCAAGAAGAACCAGTGGGTGAGTATGGGAGGGAATTTGTCTAGTTCTCAGAAGAAGTTTGCTGAGGAACTAACGTATATGCTTTAAAAAGTCAGGGAGGAGAGTTCCCGTGACCCAGATCCATTGTTTGCTCTTTGTGATAGACGAACGATGTGCTTGGTTTCCTAAACATGGATCGCTTCATATTCAGGATTGGGTAAGAGTAGGGATAGCACTGTATGAACCTAGAGCACCATCCAATATTTTGGTGGTTTGGTTAAAATGCAAAGAAGCCCTAGAGCGCGGTGGCGCACAAATGGCCAGTGGGCTTGCTCCTGTTTCAATTGTACCGTCTGCCCCCCCTCCGGCGTATGATTTGGAACAACAGCAAGTTCCTGGTGCGTCACCAAATTTTCCATCACTATTGCCCCTTTGGCATCAGTTCCCGTGCCAATGGTCCCTCGCAACCCAGGGCTAACTGAAGCTGTGGGCCCCCTTAGAAAAGAAAGGGAGAATAGTAATGCTTTTCAACCCAAGGTGGAAAGAGGAACGGCTAAGGGAGAACAGAGCGCAGAAGAGACAGATGAGCAATTGCAGATTTGTGCCCTTCAGTATACTAACAATGCTCAGGGTAATTTAGGTGTTCAGCATTCCCCAATGCCCCAGAAAATGCTCAACCCAAGTCAGTTTCTCAGTTGGGACAGTAAATACCAGCTAGAAGCCCAAAGGAGAGAGACAAAGGCAGGAGGAGTGTACACAGCAGAACAGCTCTGTGGCACTGGCGTTTATGCAACCATAAATGTGCAATGTATCTTGCCCCATGCCACATTAACTGTAGCCAATCAGTGTGCCAACAGAGCCTACCAGAACACATTTCAAGTCATGGCAGGGCAGAATACAAAGAAGGGCAGGCATAGCGCAGTAGAAATAAGTGACTTGTAAAGTAACAGTAAAATGATATTTCTGGTATGTTGAAATCTTGTTTTAATGTTGTTAGTAAATTTTGTTCATGAATTGGATACATTTTTTGTTACAAGGAACAAAGCTATCCTTAAGAAAGGAAGCCATGCTTTCATTGAAAGCCAGTCCTTAATTTTTGTTAATCTAGCGCGGGGCTATAGAGTATGAAAAGGTGTTGAAGGCTAAGGGTTTTTGCATCTTGCCTTGTTTTAGGGACACCAAGACAGGAACAGTGGGTCTTAATCCAGCCACTTAAACAGGAGCACAGTGCTGGCTCATTTAGCCAATCAGGCAGATCTTTATCTTGAAATATGTACCCACACAAGATGCCCCTTAGGTCCTATCCAGCTGTTAAAAAACATCCTTGTAGGAAGGGGAGGGGAAAAAGTTTAGCCCACAAGGACAAAAGGACTGGCTGACATTTTTAGTTCTGCCACAGAGGTTATAAATTGGAATGAATTAATCAACTGACACACCCTCTTTTTTCTTTTTATTTATTTATTTATTTATTTATTTATTTATTTATTTATTTATTTATTTATTAATTAAATTTTAATATAAAAGGATCTTGAACGGTAATGAATGGAATTAAAGAGGTCAGTGGCACACCAATTGACCTCTTGCCAGTCAGCAACAGAGCTTGAATTCTTAACTAAAGCAAGGTCAGCAGACCTTTTGCCTTCTAAATTGACCACGGAATAACCTGTTTTTCTTGTTTGGCCAAGGTGACTTGGATTAAGCTAATCCCCAATTGTTTCCCTCATGTACTTTTAATTAATCAACTGGTTCCTGGAACCTATGACCAAATAAGTCTTTCTGTCAACAAATAAGGACTCTGTTAGTCATTTTAGAAAAACAGCTAGTCTCTCTGTTAATTAGTAGTATGGCCATGAAGCAGTTTTTGCATTATTTAATGGGACTGAAAAATGAATTGAATCAGCCGTTTATCCTGATTCCTGAAGTCTCTCTCGTTCCTTCTCTCCGTTGGGCAAGTCTCATAGCAACAAAAAGCAGAAACATTTTTTGCCTTAAGCTTCCTGGCTCCTTATCTTTCCTTGGAATTCCACTGTTAAAAGCACCTAAAATGCCAGTGAATGGAATGTAATTCCATCAGATTTTTGTTGCAGTTCACCACTGATTAACGTCCATTCATTGTAAAAGTATGACTCTTTGACCCATGTAACAGTTGTTCAGCTAATCCTTCTTGGAAGAAATTTAAGCCCCATGGCCTAGTCATCAAAAGATCTCTTTTTGCAACCAAAGGGCGATAGCTCCAGTGTTCTGGCTAGGTTTCAGTTTAAGTCATTAGACTGCTGCCATAAATTTCCCCTGTGGTTTAAATTGGATACGGTATTGATTGTCCTCTGCCATACAACAGTTACAGTATATAGACCCATTTAGAATAGCAGCTTTATGGATTCTCTAGAAAGAATTTCAGAATGGCGTAGGCAGGAAAGGTGAAATAAACATGTAAAAGTGGGCAGCTTTTCACACTTGGACAGAATTAGCTTTAAAAGCACTTAGGATATTAGAACTACATACAGTAAAACCTTGCATAAAGAGCGCCTCGCTTAGAGACTAACTCGCTTAAAGAGCAGAATTTTCTTTGAATGGTTGCCCTCAAAATATCCTAGATGGGTGATATAAAATATAATAAATAAATAAATAAATAAATAAAATGTTTAGTTGTCCTCAAGTCACCTCCAACCTACGGCAACACTATGCATGAGACATCTACAAAATGTCTTGTCCTCTACTGTCCTGTTCAGCATTTGCAAAGTTAAGCTTATGGCTTCCTTTAAAGAGTTAATCCATCTCACATTTGATCTCCCCCGCCTCCGCTGCCCCAGCATCATTGATTTTTCCATAGAATCTTGCTTTCCCATTATATGCCCAAATTAGGACAGCCTTAGTTTTGTCATTTTTGCCTCTAGAGACAGACAGTTCAGCCTTGATTTGCTCTAAACCCACTTGTTCATCTTTATGACTGTCCAGCGTATCTAAACCTTTTCTCGGGGCACACATTTCAAACAGGTCAATTTTGTCCGGTCCAGCTTTCATACCCATACATCAGGAATACATGAGTGTGGATGATTTTCGTCTTTGTCTCCAGTGACAGATTCCTATACTTGATCTTTTCTAATACTATACTGTACCTTCTTTGCTGCCTTTCAGAATCTGTCTTTTTCTAATTTTTTGGCTGCAGTCTCCACTGGAATTAATGATATACACATTCTAGAGTATTTTTGAAGTGTTAGCTGTGTTAGTCTGTGCAAGAATATCAGTTATAAGGTGCCACAGCGTTTTTTCTTTTTTTGTTTACTGACTTTTTTCACTATTTTAATGTCTTCATTGTCAACATTATAGCTTAGTTCTTCTGTAGTCGTGATTTTTGTTTTCTTGATGTTCAACTACAGTGCTGCTTTGTCACTTATTTTCTTTCACTTTTCCTTAAAAAGTTGCCTTAGGTATTACTTTTGTGGGTGAAGCGAGGAGGTACCGATTAGCCCCCTCCCCCTTACTGTGTGAAGTTTTATTTTTAATAAGACATGAAGAAGGGTTATTTTAGTTATAATTGTATTTATTTAGTATTTCGTCACGATTAGTGTATGTAAGACACTGCTTGGGCGACTCACAACGACGGTTGACAAAATGTACCCGCCACCGTCTGAAGCATGGAGGTCTAATAAAACAGATGACATGACGTCACAAACTTGAAGCCGACTAATATGACAGTCCGCCATGTTAGTTGGCCCAAAACATTGCCTTATGGTGCTTTGATTGCGTGGAGTCGTGAAAGTAGATCGGGGTTTCCCCTTTAATATCAGTGGGGGGGGGGTTGCGATCCCCCTCTCCGCTGGCTCCCCTGGGTCCAGAAGGGTTGGGGGGACAGACCCCTTTTGTCCCCCCTCCCCAACCCTCACGGACCCACGGGACCCGGGAGAGGGGATCGAATCCACCCCACCCCGATATTAAAAGGGAAAACCCGATCGGAGTTTCCCCTTTAATATCAGTAGGTGGGGGGGTTGCGATCCCCCTCTCTGCTGGCTCCCCTGGGGTTGGGAGGTTTGGGGGGACAAAAGGGGTCTGTTCCCCCCCCCAACCCTTCTGGACCCAGGAGACCCGGGATCGATTCCACCCCCCCTGGCTCTGGAAGGGTTGGGGGGACAGACCCCCTTTGTTCCCCTAAACCTCCCAAACCCAGGGGACCAAGGAGAGTGGATCGATTCGACCCCCTCCCAAACACTCCATTTTTAAAGAGAAGAAACCGCTTGGTTTCTTCTCTTTAATAACGGGGTTCCTGAGGGGGGATCCCCTCTCTGCCAGGTCCCCTGGCTCTGGAGGAGTTGGGGGGACAGACCCCTTTTGTCCCCCTAAACCTCCCATACCTAGGGGACCAAGGAGAGTGGATCGATTCGACCCCCTCCCAAACATTCCGTTTTTAAAGAGAAGAAACCGCTTGGTTTCTTCTCTTTAATAACGGGGTGTCCTGCGGGGGGGGCGATCCCCTCTCTGCCGGGCCCCCTGGCCCTGGAAGAGTTGGGGGGACAGACCCCTTTTGTCCCCCCCAAACCCCCCACCCGAACCCAGGAGAGGGGATCAATCCACACACACCCTCCAACACAAGAAGCAATCGTAAACGGTAGTCTGCTAATGTTTTGGTCAATCTAATATGGCGGCAGGCCACGCCCACTGGCTTCAAAAAGCTTACAGCATGAAGCCTGTAGTGCCCATCTCGTTTTTTTTTTTATACCTCCATGGTATGAAGCAACCGCCAAAAATAAGCTGCCAAAACGGCCGTCGGCTCGCTGCGGGATGACGTCACAAACCGGCGACGGGGGGCGGAGTTACTTCCCTTTTCCCCCTTGGCCCTTCCTTCCTTATCCTTCCTCTTCAAGCGCGTCGCTGGAGCGCAGCATGGCTCCCAAGTGCTGCCGGCGGACCGGGTCCCACAAGGCGCACTCCTTGGCCCGCCAATGGAAAACGAAGCGGCGGCGCCGGGATCTGGATCAAATTCACCAGGACATGTTGCCTGGCAACTCGGCGAAGCTCCTGCGCCAGGCCCCGGATCCCGACCTGCCCGGGAACGCCCAGCACTACTGCCTGCATTGCGCGTGCGTAAAGAGGAGGGGAAGGGTGGGGGGCTTTAGGCCTGGACTGGTTAGGTTTAGTACGCGTCCGCGGAAAGCTTTGGTGTTGGGACTTCAATTCCCAGAAGCCTCAATCACTTCTCTAAAGCATTGATCAGCCAATGGACTGGCTTGGGCTTCTGGGAATTGAAGTCCAAAATCCAAAGGTTGGGAAACTATTTTAAAGACTGCGTTTTCTGCCACCATCAGCCATAAACTGGAGTATATCACACAAATGTGCAGTAAACCCATTCGTGTGGATTCACAGAGCAGTGTTTCTCAAGCTTTGGTGTTTGGACTTCAATTTGCAGAAGCCTCAGTCACTTCTCCAAAGCATGGATCAGCCAATGTACTGTCTTAAGCTTCTGGGAATTGAAGTCCCCCTGTGGGGCATAGGCCCCACATTGGGAATCACGGGACGAGAATCATAAGTGGGTCCTGGTCTGAGTAAATCAGGCCTGAACTGCCTCTGGAGGCAAAAATGCTGAAACAGGCTGGCTTCCTTTGGGCACATCATGAGAAGGGAAGATTCTGGAAACTTCATTAAATAATAATAATAATAATAATAAAGTTTAATTTCTATCCCGCTTTCCTGACACAAGTGCCACTCAAAGTGGCTTACAACATATATAAATACAACAAAGCAAAATATACAATAAACTACAAACGGCAATACACAATTAATACAATCAAAACATCAGAATATGCAAAAATACAATACAAAAAATAAATAATTAAGCAATATCACAATGAGAAATTACACAAAAAAAAACAACCTCAACCACCCAGCAGTCACAAAGGCACCCTATAGTTCAACGTCTGTGAGGCAGCTGCGTCGGCGGCGGCAATGGCTCCCACCTGTCTCTCCCCAACGGGGCCGGTGGCATGGGCTCCCGGGGCGAGACAGGGAGCTGCTCGAGGCGGCGGGTGTCGTCCTTTTCTGCTCTCCGGGCGGGCCGTCCCGGAGAGCGAGGGCAGCTGCGTCGGCGGCGGCAATGGCTCCCACCTGTCTCTCCCCAACGGGGCCGGTGGCATGGGCTCCCGGGGCGAGACAGGGAGCTGCTCAAGGCGGCGGGTGTCGTCCTTTTCTGCTCTCCGGGCGGGCCGTCCCGGAGAGCGAGGGCAGCTGCGGCGGCGGCGGCAATGGCTCCCTCCTGTCTCTCCCCAACGGGGCCGGTGGCATGGGCTCCCGGGGCGAGACAGGGAGCTGCTCGAGGCGGCGGGTGTCGTCCTTTTCTGCTCTCCGGGCGGGCCGTCCCGGAGAGCGAGGGCAGCTGCGTCGGCGGCGGCAATGGCTCCCACCTGTCTCTCCCCAACGGGGCCGGTGGCATGGGCTCCCCGGGGCGAGACAGGGAGCTGCTCGAGGCGGCGGGTGTCGTCCTTTTCTGCTCTCCGGGCGGGCCGTCCCGGAGAGCGAGGGCAGCTGCATCGGCGGCGGCAATGGCTCCCACCTGTCTCTCCCCAACGGGGCCGGTGGCATGGGCTCCCGGGGCGAGACAGGGAGCTGCTCGAGGCGGCGGGTGTCGTCCTTTTCTGCTCTCCGGGCGGGCCGTCCCGGAGAGCGAGGGCAGCTGCGTTGGCGGCAGCAATGGCTCCCACCTGTCTCTCCCCAACGGGGCCGGTGGCATGGGCTCCCGGGGCGAGACAGGGAGCTGCTCGAGGCGGCGGGTGTCGTCCTTTTCTGCTCTCCGGGCGGGCCGTCCCGGAGAGCGAGGGCAGCTGCGTCGGCGGCGGCAATGGCTCCCACCTGTCTCTCCCCAACGGGGCCGGTGGCATGGGCTCCCGGGGCGAGACAGGGAGCTGGGAAAGGTGAGAAGCAGCAGGAAAAGAGGAAGGCCAAATATGAGGTGGATCAACTCCCTAAAGGAAGCCACAGGCTTGACTTTGCAAGAGCTGAGCAGGGCTCTTGAGAACAGGACATTTGGGAGATCTACCCATCATAGGATGACTATAAGTCAAAAGACTTGACAGCATGTAACAACAAAGACATATGGCACTGCTTGCTCCTGTACATGTAGACTAGGTCCTGCCATATATTTGCCCTTTCCATTAGCCTTAGATAGCCTAGTAGCCATTGAAGAAGGGCTAGTGGAACTAAAACTCAACAGTTAGTAGAAACTAGCAGGGGTACCCGGTGTTGTCCGTGTGGGGGACCCAATCCGGGGCATAGAGCGACCTGGGCAACACACATCCACACATGACACCCCCACACAATACATCCCCACACGCAATACACACAACACTCCCACCAATGCTACCCACTGCACACACGACACAACACCCACCCACCCACCACACCCCCACACAACACACAATACAACACCCACCCAGACACACAACACACTCCCGACACACCCCACCCAGACCCAACACTCACAACACACCCATACAGCACACACTGACACAATACACACCTACAAAATACACCCCAAGACACAGTACACACTCCCAACACACACACAACCCACTCCCACCACTGCCACCCACAGCACAACACACACCCCACCCAGACCCAACACGACACAACACACCCATACAGCACACACTGACACAACACACACCTACACAATTCACCCCCAGACACAGTACACACTCCCAACACACACACAACCCACTCCCAACACTGCCACCCATAGCACAACACACACCACACAGACACAACACGTGCGTACAACACACACACCCCGATTTCTTGGTCTTGGCACCGTCGCTCCTTCTCCCGCAGCTTGGGACGTTCCAGTCGGCGGTGCAGGGCAGGCCCTGGGCTGGGCTCAGAACGCCTGAGAGGGAGCCCCGGAGGCGGGAGACACCCCCCCCCGGGCAGGTAGGGTGGGCCCAAAAGCCCCCCTTCCAGCGCGCTACCCCCATTGCTGGCCGGTTGCGTCTTGCGGAGCAATGGCGGCACGGGTTGTTTGGCGGGGTGAGGGTCGCCACGCAAAACAATCTGTGCAGCCATTGCTTCCCCCGACGCAAGACACAACCGCCTGGCCGGCCTCGTCCTCCACCCCCATTGCTGGCCGCACACAGGGAGCAGGTACCGAAGGGGGTGGTGGTTTCGGCTGACTGGTCGTTCCCCCTCCCCCCCTCTGGTCAGTGGTTACCTCTCTGTGCACGGCAAGCACTGGGGGTGGAGGATGCAGCTGCCCGCCCGTTTGCGTCTTGCTTCGGAAGGAGCAATGGCAGCGCGGGTTGCCAAACCACCGGTGCTGCCCTTGCTCCTCCCGCCACAAGACGCAAATGGGCGGGAGGCTGCTTCCGCTACCCCCATTGCTGGCCGTGCGCGGAGGTAGACGCCGGAGGGGGGGGTGTTTCGGCTGAACGGCCGTCCCCCCCTTCACCCCCCCAGGGGCACCTCAGGGCGGCAGATGGGAGGCTCCTCTGGGACGGGTGGGCAGCGCCCACGTGGTTCCTTTGAACCCACCCCCCGTGCGGCTCCTTGTTGCTCAAGGACCAAGGCTTCACACTGGGAGGGTGAGGGAGTCACAGGCCGAGGTGACCGCTTGCCGGATTCCTGAGTGAGGCGGCACGATGGGACAGGCAGGCAGGGCATGGGCCGTCCGCTCCGTGCTACCGCCTGACACAGGCCCGGGGGCCGGGGCCGTGTCCTCCGGCCGAATGGGCGGCAAGCCAGTGGAGGAGGCTCCCAACCCAGGAGGCGGCAACACGCATGTGTGGCAATCGGCGTAGGCGCAGAGTCGCACGCATGCGTAGTGCCGCCTCCCCAGCTATTTCATGCTGCCGGGGGGGCCCTTCATGTCCATTTTTGGGGGTGCAAGACCCTGAAACGGTCTGCCGGGACCCCGCGCCGGACACCCCAGAGGTCTGAAGTAGGCGGGGCCGGCGTCCGGCCGGGGGGTGCAGGGCCGGCGCTGTGTATTTGCAACATACAGCACCGGACCTTGATTTTAGAGCTACAGATTTTTGAAGTGGCAACCGTGTTAATCTGTGCAAGCGTATCAGAGAGTCAGCAAAACAACAAAAAAGTTGTGGCACTTTAAAAACTAACTCCTGTATTTAAATGTGAGCTAAAGTCACAGTTGCCAGCTCTTGATTCAAATCCATTGGTTTTATTTCTTTCACAGTGAAAGTGAGAGCTAGCTATAGAATCAGTACCTAAATAAAGGATCTTAGCATGCTTGTTGCAGTCAGCACATCTATTCAGACAAAAAGGGACATAAATTTAAAAGGTAGATCTTTGTATTTCTTTTTAAAACTAATGGATTTTCATTGAAGCTTTTCACCATTAAGCTTCTTTTGCTAACATCAATAAAGTCTGCTATATCTGTGCTGCACTGCCTGGATAGGACTGCCACCAACTTAGAGGGTAACATTACTTTGTATCCTATGGTAGCAATACAATAAATGAGTCATAATACTGGTAATTAGACATAGTGTGAGTTTAAGTGTCTCCCTCCCCCAACCGAATCCCATTTATGGAACAAAAGTGTGTCTGCTTAAATCTGTCAGGCTTGTTTTTATTTCATTCTGCAGGAAGAAACCTTGTGACTGTAGGAGTACACATTTCTATGGACAAGCCTTTGATTTGCCAAGTAAAGAATTTGTTTAACTTTATTTTTCTTTATCAACAGACGGTATTTTGTCGACTCAAAAAGCATGAAGGATCACTTCAGGTCTAAGGTTCACAAAAAGAGGTACAGTTTGTGTGTGTGTTTTTTTGTAAATAATGAGACAGACTTTTATTGTAGGGCAGTCATGGCTTCCTTTGGGCACATCATGAGCAGTAAACCCATTTGTGTGGACTCGTAGTAAACCCATTCGTGTGGATTCACAGGGATGTGGGCTCCTGGGAATTGAAAACCAAGAACAGCTGGAGTGCCAAGGTTTTAGGGAATAAACTGTTTCAAACTGTTGTTTTTGCCTTGGCAAGCATCTGATACATACCTTGCTCTCTTTGTAAATCAAAACTTAACCATGCAGACTTTGTGAAAAGTGTTTTATTAATCAGATGTTTTTGAAGTTTTGGAGGGTTTGGGTCTTGTCTTGTTTCTCTATTCATGTACAGGTAGAATAGATTTCAACAGTTCTGTTCGCAATATAAAATGCTCAGTTACATATCCTGCCCTGTTCTCAGTAACCCCACAACCCAAATATACCACCATGGGGCTCCTAGAGGTCTAGATCCAGTCTCAATTTGACAAGAATATTATCAATATGGGAGATTCTTTGAGATCCTATACATTTGTGAATTAATTGGCTCCTTTCACTGGATAATTTAATTTATTTTTTAAATTTTTATGCCGCCCACTCAGGCGAACCCGACTCAGGGCGGCTACCAACAGATTAAAAACATATAAAAGAGATTTAAAAACCCCTAAAATCACCCACCCACCTACCCACCCTACTATACCCACCCTATTCATAAAAGGAATAAAATAAAAGGGATGCAAGAATACAGAGGGAGGGAGACTCTAGATTTAGCTTATGAGCCAACAGGCGGGGGCCGTACTTCCATTAAGGCCCCACACCTGCCCCACCAGCCAGGTTTTCAAACCCTTCCTGAAGGGCAGCAATTCTGTAACCTTAATTCTGTTGGCAGGAGGTTCCAGAGGGCTGGTGCGGACACGAAGAATGCCCTTCTTCGTGTGCTAGAGAGGTGAGCCCCTCTACCTGATGGTACAACTAGGGAGCCCATCCGGTCCGCTCTGGTTGGACGGACAGGTACTCTTTGGGCGATGCGGTCTCTTAGGTATCATGGCCCACTGCCATATAGGGCTTTAAAGGTCAAAACCAGCACCTTGAATTGTACCCGGAGGAAGACTGGTAACCAGTGCAGCTCCCGAAGTAGTGGGAAAGCGTGGGCATAACGTCCACACCCCATCACCACCCGGGCAGCTGCATTCTGGACCAGTTGTAGCCTCCAAATGGTTGTCAAGGGCAGCCCCATGTAGAGCACATTACAGTAATCTAGTCTGGAGGTGACCAGAGCATGAGTGACCATAAGTCCCGGTCTAGGAGCGGGTGCAACTGGCGAATTACTCGAAGTTGAGCAAAAGCCCTCTTGGCCACGGTCGTCACCTGCTCTTCAAGCAGCAGCAGCGAGTCCAGGAGGACTCCCAAGTTACGCACCGGGTCTGTCTGGGGCAAAACTGCCCCATCCAAGACCAGGGATGGTAGCTCTCCAGATAACCCGGGGCCCCTCACCCACAGCCACTCGGTCTTGCCAGGATATAGCTGAAGCCCGTTATCCCCCATCCAGACCCCTACGGCCTCCAGGCATCCAGACAGGACTTTGACAGCATCACTGGGATCACCACGGGCCAAGATGTACAACTGAGTGTCATCCGCGTACTGATGGTACCACACCCCATTGGAACGGATGATCTCACCCAGCGGCTTCATGTAGATGTTAAATAGGAGAGGAGAGAGCACCGAACCCTGCGGCACCCCATATTTGAGGGGCCTAGGGCTGGACCACTCACTCTCCAACCACACCAACTGGGTACAGCCCTCCAGAAAAGAGTTAAACCAGGACAACACAGTGCCCTGGATCCCCAGTCATTTGAGCCGTTCCAGAAGGATGCCATGGTCGATGGTATCGAAGGCCGCTGAGAGGTCAAGGAGAGCAAGGACAGTCAGATGACCGCCATCCCGCTCCTGCCAGAGATCATTCATCAGTGCGACCAATGCCGTCTCCGTACCATATCCAGGCCTGAATCCTGATTGAAAGGGGTTCAGATAATCCGCTTCCTCCAGAGCCCCCTGCAGCTGGCATGCCACTGCCTTCTCCAATACCTTCCCCAAAAAGGGGAGGTTGGGGACCGGTCTATAGTTGATTGGGACATCTGGGTCAAGGGACGACTTCTTCAGGAGGGTCACACCAAAGCATGTTTTAGCGGTGCAGGAAACACCTCCTCCTGCAAAGATGCATTTATTATTGCCCCGACCCAGCCTCCTGTCACCACCTTGGAGGCTTTTACCAACCAAGTGGAACAGGGGTCCAAAGGACATGTAGTGGCCTGCACTGCTGCAAGGAGCCTGTCCACTTCATCAGGGACAACCGGATCAAACCGATCCCAGTCCACACAACAAGAGTGTGCTCCAGGCCCTCCCCCACCGGACCCTCACCGTCCATGCTAGGATTAAGCCCCGAACGAATCCGATCAATTTTCTCCACCAGATGGTCAGCGAAGTCCTCAGCCGAACCCTGCCAACTGGGCACCACCGCCCCCTACCAAGGAGAGACCAGGTCACCCGAAACAGGGTGGCGGAGGCAATAAGGGTGGTGAAGTATTGCCGCCTCACCACCCCCATCGCCACTAGGTAGGCCCTAATAGTGGCTCTAGCTAGTGTCCAATCGGGATCACTCTGGGTTTTCACCCAGCGGCGCTCTAGGTGTCTGTTAGCCCATTTGAGCTCCAGCAGTTCTTTCGTGAACCACGGGGATGACCTAGCCCCATGGGCTCAGAGAAGCCGATTGGCGCGATTTCATCCAAGGCCGCTGTCGCCATCCTTTTCCGCAGGTTAACAAGCACCTCAGGTGAATCATGTAGCTGATCCACAGGAAAATCCCCCAGTTCCCACTGGAATCCAACCGGATCCATTAGTTGTCGAGGGCGGGCCAATTTAATAGACCCCGCCTCCCTACAGTGAAACGTCGCCCCCAGAAAGTCCAGAGTCACCAGATAGTGATCTGACCATGGCACAGGTACTATGTCTAAATTCTGTAATCTCATTACTCTGCCACCGCTCCGACAAGAAAACTAGATCTGGTGTGGCCACTGCACCTGGTCAGACTGTGAATTACCTGAGTCAGGCCCATGGCTGCCATGGAAGCCATGAACTCCCGTGCAACCTCGGAACCAGATCCAAGCAAAGGCAGATTGAAGTCCCCCAGAATCATTAGCCTAGGGAACTCCAAAGTCAACACTGAAATGGCCTCGAGGAGCTCAGGCAGGAAGTCCCTTACCCTGAAAGGGGGCAGGTACAGGATTAAGACTCCCAACTGACCCATAGGGCCCAATCGCAAGAGCAGAGCCTCACAATCTGGAACTTGCAGAGCAGCGGCCCTGGCTACTCCCATAGACTCTCTGACTAGAATGGCGACGTCACCACCCTTCCCCTCGTCCCTAGGCTGGTGCCAAATACCGAACCTGACCAGACACATTTCTGACAGGTATACCGTCCTCTGGTCTCAGCCAGGTTTTGGTGATGCACACCAGGTCAGCTCACCCCCCAAGATAGAGTCTTCAATCAGGGAGGCCTTATTACAAACTGACCTCGCGTTCATCAGCAGCAGCCTAAGGGAGTGGTCACTCTGGATCTGCTGCTCAGGACCTAGAGGTGTAACCGAGGGGCTGGAATGGGGGACAGATACTAAACATTGGTCCCACGTTCCCCGAGTGCGGCCCGTCCCTTGGTACCCGCTATACAACCCCAATTTGTGCCCCTGGGACCTCCTTGCCCACCCCAGACAGAACGCTGCTCCACATCCCTGGATGGCTAGGCCATCTCACACTCGCCCTCTCAATTCCCCACTCTCCCACTCCCCCAACCTCCTTGGAGCACCAAATGTTCTCATACAACCCCTTTCTTAAACCGCTCTTTTCCCACCCCTCCTCCCCCAACAAATATCCGGAGGGGAAGCGAGAGCCCCTGCCGCAGGTGCAGCATCCTTGCAACCGCCCCGCTAACCCCAAAACAGTTATAGACCTCTCTCCCGACCCAGTCAGGCTGCCTCCCACCTGGCCCCGTAGCATCTGTGGGCCATCCCCCCCGACTTAGTCCAGACCAACTTCGGTCTTTTGAAACCCGTCGCCAGTGCTGGTGGAAGAGGCGCTGGTGGCGGTAGGGGAGCTCCTCCCTCCAATGCCGAACCTTCTTGGGGGGGGGGGAAGCTGAAGGTCCTTTCCTCCCCTCTTGAGGCCAGACTGACCGGGAGAGGAAACCGGTGGAGAGAGGCGGCAATGGTGGTGGCAGTTCTTATGTCCTCTTGTCGCCCTGCTCATCTGGTGCTTATTTCCTCCCCTCTCGCAGCCCGGCTGGCAGGGAGAGGAGACCGATGATGGAAGACGGCAGCTGTGGCGGCAGAAATTCTTATGTCCTCCCGTTGCACTGCTCAGCTGACGTTCATCTCACCCCTCTCTCGCAACCCACCGCAGTGGCTTTTTTCTGAGCCCGTCCAGGAGCCCAGGGGACGCCCCGCTTCAGGTCTTCTCACCGGCCTTCCGAAGGCGAGACTGGCTTTTAAGCCCATCCGGGAGTCCAGGGGCTGCCCTGTCTCCAGTGTTTTCGCTAGCATCCCTCCCGAAGGCGAGACTGGCTCACCGGCGGTGGAGGTGCCAGCGGCGGCTTTGGAGCTCGTCCAGGAGCCCAGGGGCCGCCCTGCCTCAGGTGTTCTCGCTGGCATCCTTCCCGAAGGCGAGACCAGCTCAGCGTCGGTGGAGACGCCAGCGGCGGCTTTTCAGCCCGTCTCGGAGTCCAGGGGCCACCCCGGCTCCAGTGTTCTCGCCAGCCTCCCTCCTGAAGGCGAGACTGGCTCAGTGGTGGCAGCGGCTTTTGAGCCCGTCCAGGGGCCTTCCCCCCTCCGGTATTCTCGCCAGCCTCCCATAGGAATGCATTGAATGCAGTTTCCCATAGGAATGCATTGAAAACCAATTAATTCGTGTCAGGGGGGATTCCATAAACCAAACCACTATTTTCTGTGGATTTTCTTTTGTTATGTGGTTTTTATGTTAACCAAGCCATTCGTTAACCGAGGTTCCACTGTACTGGTATTGTAAGCTTTTATGAAGCTACCCTACTTGAAAAAACTTTATGAAGCTACTCTACTTGGAAAAACAACACCTGGGATTTAATAGTCTGCTAGCATATTTGTGCCTGGCCTTGCTGGGCATTTTTAATGTGTGTGTTGGTGGTTAGGGGTGATTTGGGGTGTGCACAACCCCCCAAACACCACCAATGCAATACCTCTTCAACCACCAACACACACATCAAAAATTCCTGGCAAGGCAGGCGTGTCGTGTGTGTGTATTGTGTGTGCGTGTGAGAGAGAGAAAGAGAAGCAGTGTCAGTGTGTGTGAGAGAGAGAGAGTGAGAGAGAAAGAGAGAGTGACAGAGTAGACCACCAGAGGGGGTTAGTGAGTTAGATAGAGAGACAGACAGAGGAGACAGGCGAAGATGGTGGAGGCTATTTGCTGATGCTGCATGCAGGTAAGTTGGGAGGGAAGGTTTGTTGTCTGTGTGTGTGTGTGTGTGTGTGTGTGTGTGTGTGTGTGTGTGTGTGTGTGTGTGTGTGTGTGTGTGTGTGTGTGTGTGTGTGTGTGTGTGTGTGTGTGTGTGTGTGTGTGTTGGCGGGTGGTGGGGCAGGGGGAGGGTTGTCCCGCATTGGGTGGGTGGGTAGTGTTTTCCGTGTGTGTGTGTGAGAGAGAGAGTGTTTCGTTCCCAGCCAACCCTGAGAAAAGCGGTTCCTTCTCTTCGGGAGGCAAAGGCAACACCTTTGCCTCCCAGAGAGAAGGAATCCCCATCACGGAGGGGCTTAGCTTCTCTCTGGGTTGGCTGGGAACGGAATCTTCCCAGCCAACCCAGAGAGAAGCAAGTCCTTCTCTCCGGTAGGCCAGGAGGAGCTCCGGCCTCTCCTTTGTCCATGTGGGTGTCGAGGCCACGTCGCCCGCAGGGACGAAGGAGAGGCCAGTGCTTCTCCCTACGCAGAAGGCTGTGCCGGGAGGGAAAAAGTTTCAGTGAGAGACCCATCCGGAGCCGGCAAAAGGTAAGTGCGGTCAGTGGGGGTTATGGAGTGGGGGAGCAAGGTAGTGGGGCAGTGGTGGTGGCAAGGTTACCCGGGCTGTAGCTTCCCCCCCCCAACCCCCCTCAACCGCGCTTACCTTTTGCCGGCTCCGGATGGGTCTTTGAAAGTCTTTCCTTCCCAGCGCGGCCTTCTACGTAGACCCAGCCTCTCTTTCATCCCTGCGGGCGTCGAGGCCACATCGCCCGCAGGGACGAAGGAGAGGCCGGTGCTTCTCCCTACGCAGAAGGCCGCGCTGGTAGGGAAAGATTTTCAAAGACCCATCCGGAGCCAGCAAAAGGTAAGTGCGGTCGGTGGGGGTTAGGGAGGGGGGGCTAGGTGATGGGGGCGTGGTTACTGGGGCCGTGCCTCCCCCCCCCTAACCCCCATCAACCGCACTTAACTTTTCCTGGCTCCGGCTGGGTCTTTCAAAGTCTTTCCCTACTGGCGCTTTTTTAAAAAGTTGGCATGCCGCCAGTTCCCGGCCTCCTCTGTGCTCGCGTCCCTCAGCCTGATTGGCTGAGGGATTGCGCAGCGCAGAGGACTCTGGGACTCGCAGTTTTCTTTTTTTGGTCGCGTTTGTGGGGTGGCTGCCCCACTGGCGACCTCTGGACCCTTGCTGCGATGGTAAGGCGGGGGTAAGTGCAGGCGGCTCGGTTAGGGATGGTTGGGCCAGTTGTGGGAGTCTTTGTTACATTCCAACGGTTAACGTCCTTCCTTATAGGTAAAGATAGATGAGCTGGAACACCACACTGACTGGAACTTGAATAGTCTTAAAAATAAATCAATACCATTGCAAGTCACGTCAAATCATTCTTTATTATTGCCCGAGACCAGCCTAATACAGCAAGAAACAGAAGTTACAATTAGGGTACAGTACTTTGCTTTCGAGCAAGAGAGACCTTTACCTTTAAAGTTTGGAAGCTCTTTTGATGCACTTCTCTTTTAGACTTAAACAGTTGAGTGAAGAGCCATACACCCAAGAGGAGGCCGAGAGAGCAGCTGGCATGGGGTCCTACATTCCTCCCAAGAAGGTTGAAGTCCATACGCAGCACCTTGAGGAGATGGAGGCTTCCAGTTGAGAGGGACAGGGCTTTTCTCAAGCTTTCCCGCACCTTCGGAAGACAAGAAAGAAAATAATGAGGACACGTGAGGATAATTGCTATGGAACTGTATGCATCCCTCATCCTTCAGACATCATTACTTTATGGTGGTATAAGTGAGGCCTAAACCCAACCAAGTGGTTTTCAACAGAGAAGAAAGATAAGCCTTTTGCTGTGGAATTAAAAAAAAAAAACCAAAAAAAAACCAACGTGTCATGTTTTCCCTTTCCCGTTTGGCAACAGAATTCAATGAAAGGTCTCGTAAAGGATGAGCCAGACACCCTGCTGTCATATCGACCTGGTTATGTAACTAATTGCTTCTTTTACAATGGCTCATTTTTCAGAGGCACTGGCTCTGGATTTTGAGGGATTTTGCCGTTAACAGGAGCTGTTCCAACTCTTAAATGAGTCCTCTTAATAAGTGAGCTGACAGTTTGTTGCCAGACTCTGGGTTGCCTGTTTTGCTGATTTGATTGGAATCCACTGAAGGATCCTTTATTTTCCCTGCGAGGAGTATTGGAAGCCCCCAAAGGTTCTGACCTTTTGTTCTGCACTAATTGCCATAGGAATGGCTGCCTTGGCTCAGAACACAATTAGAATTCCTCCTAATAGGTAAAGCAAAGGTGTGGGTACCGTATCTGGAATGGGCTGCCGCACCCCTTGACCAAACCCCATGAAATTCAGCACACACGTACCTTGCACACATGAGCAGGTCACTGTCAGGGTCCTGAAGCCCATGGGGGAGGGGGGGTTTGCCCCCTAAATTGATCTGCAAAGGAGGGTATATTCGACAGGAGGGTGTGTATCTGCCCCAAGGCTAGGCCAATCAGGGTGTGTGTGTGTGTGTGTGTGTGTGTGTGTGTGTGTGTGTGTGTGTGTGTGTGTGTGTGTGTGTGTGTGTGTGTGTGTGTGTGTGTGTGTGTGTGTGTGATGTCATCACCAAGCTCACATCACAGGCCCACCCCTGGCCAGTGGGTTTCCCGGGCAACAGAGGCACTCAGCTAGCCGGGTTGGGACCACCCGGGCGAAGCCGAGCACCCTTGCTAGTGTTTACTAAATCAGAGCGAGGAGCTAGTCACTAGCATTCTAGCAGAAGGATGCAAGAGGCAGTCTAACAATGCAACTGGACACAAAAGACTGTGTCAGAAAAGCATATATAAATGCTTGTATACAAATGCCAGAAGCCTCCGGAACAAAATAGGGGAGCTGGAATACTTAGCAATAGATAAGAATATTGATATTATTGGTATTACTGAAACCTGGTGGACGGATGATAACCAGTGGGATACAGTTATCCCAGGCTACAAACTGTACAGGAAGGATAGGAAGGGGCAAATGGGAGGTGGTGTGGCCTTGTATGTCAAAGAAGTGATAAAATCGTATGAATTGGAATATCTAGGTGATTTGGAGTCACCATTAGAACCTCTGTGGGTAAGAGTACCAGGCCACAAGGATGGTCTAACAGTAGGCATATACTATCGGCCTCCGACCCAAACTCTTAAGGGAGACTGGCAGTTGGAGAATGTTGTAAAGGAGGCATCCAAGAAGGGAAGCCTGGTTATAATGGGGGACTTCAATTACCCTCACATAGACTGGGTGAACTGTTGTTCAGCACATGATAAAGAGATAAAGTTCCTAGATATGCTAAATGATTGTTCCCTGGGACAGATGGTTGAAGACCCAACTAGAGGTACAAGAATCCTTGACTTGATCCTGAGTAATACTCAGGATCTGGTGCAAGATGTTAATGTGACTGATCCAATAGGGAACAGTGACCACAACTCAATTATGTTTAACTTGATCATAGACCGCAAGTCACTGATAAAATCTAACACAGAGACCTTAAATTTTCAAAAAGGAAATTTCCCAAAGTTGAGGAAACTAGTAAAAAAGAAACTGAAAGGGAAAATTGAGAGAGTCCAAACACTCCAAGAGGCATGGAGGCTGTTTACAAAAACAATAACAGAGGCTCAATTGGAATGCATACCCAAAAGGAAAAAGGGCACTGCCAGGTCCAAGAGGACTCCAATGTGGCTTACAGGAGCTGTTTGGGAAGTGATCAAGAGCACGAAAAGCTCATTTAGAAGATGGAAGGCTTGTCCGAATGAGGACAGCAGGCAGAAACATAAATTCTGGCAGAACAAATGCAAGGCAACAATCAGGAAAGCAAAGCAAGACTTTGAGGAGCGTATAGCTAAAAATACTCAGAGAAATAACAAAGACTTCTTTAAGTACATTAGAAGTAAGAACCCAACTAGGAAGGCCATTGGACCATTAGATGACAATGGAAGGCAAGGGGTTATTAAAGAGGAAACAGAGATTGCAGAGAGACTCAATGAATTCTTTGCTTCAGTATTCACTGAAGAAGACAGAGGCCACATGCCCAAAACAGAGCCTATCTTCGTATGGAGGGAAACCGAAGAATTAAGCCAGATAGAAATAACCAGGAAGGAGGTCCTTGCATGTCTTGTTAAGCTAAACACTAACAAATCACCAGGACCAGATGGCATCCATCCACGAGTTCTCAGGGAACTTAAAGATGAAATTGCTGATCTCCTAGCCAAAATATATAATCTTTCCCTCAAATCAGGCTTTGTGCCTGATGACTGGAAGGTAGCGAATATAACACCAATTTTCAAAAAAGGATCCAGGGGTGATCCAGGAAATTACCGACCTGTCAGTTTGACATGTGTCCCAGGTAAAGTGATGGAAACCATCCTAAAAGATAGAATTAATAGGCACATAGAAGAGAAGGCGCTGCTAAAGGAGAGCCAACATGGCTTTTGCAAGGGCAAATCATGCCTCACTAATCTGTTGGAATTTTTTGAGAGTGTCAACAAGCATGTGGATAAGGGGGATCCAGTTGACATTGTTTATCTGGACTTTCAGAAGGCTTTTGACAAGGTCCCACACCAAAGGCTCTTGAATAAACTTACCAGTCATGGAATAAAGGGACAGGTCTTATCCTGGATCAGCAACTGGCTAAGGGACAGGAAACAGAGGGTAGCACTAAATGGACACTTCTCCAAGTGGAGGGAAGTAAAGAGTGGGGTCCCCCAAGGTTCAGTACTGGGACCCCTGCTGTTCAACCTCTTCATAAATGATCTAGAGGTAGGAGTAAAAAGCATGGTAGCCAAATTTGCTGACGACACTAAATTATACAGGGTAGTGAAAACTGTGAGAGATTGTGAGGAGCTCCAGAGGGATCTCTCAACACTGGGGGAGTGGGCAAAACAGTGGCAAATGAGTTTCAACATTAGTAAGTGCAGAGTGATGCATGTTTGGGCAAAGAACCCCAATTACATTTATAAACTGATGGGGTCTGAACTCTCTGCGACAAACCAGGAAAGGGACCTTGGTGTCCTGGTGGACAACTCAATGAAGGTGTCAACCCAGTGTGCCTCAGCAGTGAAAAAAGCAAACTCAATGCTAGGGATCATTAGGAAGGGTATAGAAAATAAGTCAGCAAGTGTCATTTTGCCTCTTTATAAATCTATGGTGAGGCCCCACCTGGAATACTGTGTACAGTTCTGGTCGCCATACCTCCAGAAGGATATTATGGAGCTGGAAAAAGTACAGAGGAGGGCAACCAGAATGATTCGGGGACTGGAACACCTTCCTTACCATCTGAGGCTGCAACGGTTGGGCCTTTTCACTCTTGAACGACGGCGTCTAAGAGGTGACCTGATTGAAGTTTATAAAATCATGCACGGTGTGGACAAAGTAGATAAGGAAAAACTGTTTTCCCTATCGCATAACACTAGAACTAGGGGACACTCCATGAAACTTTTGGGTACTAGTTCTCAAACAAATAAGAGAAAGTACTTTTTCACCCAGAGGATTACTGGTCTATGGAACTCCCTGCCAGAAGAAGTGGTGACAGCTGTCAGTCTTGACAGCTTTAAGAAAGGATTAGACAAGTTCATGGAGGACAAGGGTATCAATGGCTATAATTATGGCTACCTAAGGACAACCTCCGGGTTGGAGAGATAGGCAGGATATCTCTCAATGCCATTTCCAGGGAATCCTAAGCAGGTGAAGGCATCTGCTTGGGAATACCCTGAAGGAAATGGTGAGCCACTGTGTGAGACAGAATGCTGGACTGGATGGGCTGTGGCCTGTTCCAGCAAGGCTGTTCTTATGTAGAGGCAGACATGTGTACGTGGATTGTCTCAATCTGTGACTCAAGGTTTGTAGAAGAAAACTGTCTACACCCTTTACCAGCATTTTGCCTCTTATCCCCCCCGCCCCCCCAATCTTTCTAACTGATCTGTACCTGCTTGGATATGGTGGATCTTTATGGCTCTAGTTATTTAAAAAATGATAAAAAATATGATTGCACAAGCTTGCAGTTGCTCCCACCCGGAATATATTTCATATCCAATCTTTAGATCAGGGATGCCCAAACTTTTCAGGCTGTGGGCCGGTCACGTGGTTCCTCCCACTGGAAGCAGACATAAAAAGCGCCTTGCAATATGTTTTGCAACAGGATGAGATAGATTTTTTTAGGCTGCCAATTTCTCTGCTTAAAGCAGGGCTGCCCAAACTGCGGCATGTGAGCCGGATCCGGGCCCCGATGCCAATTCATCCAGCCTGTGCCGCCCTCGTTGCTCTTGGAAGCAGAAGTAAAACGTGCCGGTACAGCTGACTGACCATATGGGCACGTTTTACTTCTGCTTCCAGGGGTGATGTGGGCCGGATGAATTGGGCCATAGTTTGGGCTCCCCTGCTTTAGATCTTCTAGGAAAATCCCTTTCCTGTTGAGAGAATTGGTTTTCCACTTGTCTTGTATAGGCAGATGTATTCCTGCAGAATAGACACATGGTTGTTACAGAGAAGGGCAACAAGGACAAGCCATTTGAAGAAAGACTGAAGGAACTGGACATGTTTAGTCTTGAGGAAAGGAGACTGAGATATGATGATAGCACTCTTCAAATACCTGAAAGGTAATAAAGCGGAAGAGAAGGATTTGTTCTCCATCATCTCAGAGTGCAGGACACATAATAACAGGCCAGAGATAGGCTGAATAAAACTTCTTAACGGTTAGAGCAGTACGACAGTGGAACCAACTGCCTCGAGAGGTAGTGAGCACTCCAACTCTGCTTTAATTTGGATTTCTGCATTGAGCAGGAGGTTGGTCTCAATGGCCTAAAAGGACCCTTTCAACTCAGCTATGATAGCAATAGAAACTTTGATCCAGATGTTTTGGGCTGCAGGTTTCACCATCCCTTGTCATTGCTGATGTTTGTTGAAACTGCTGGGAGTTGTAGATCAGCAGGCTTGGAGAGTGAAAGGTGGTCCATCCCTGACACAAACGAGTGGAACCCTGACAATACAGTTTATCCTCTGCTCCAGCCCGTTGTGTACATGTTGTCACATACTCAGTTTGTTGACAGCTGCTGAAGCAAGCACATCCATTTGCTGTGAATCAGCAGAGATTAAGCCTCTTGACAAAGGCCTCTGAAAAAAGAGAGATGGAGACTTTGAATCACCACTACTCCTGCTTCCTCAGCTCTTTGAGGGGCCTCAAAGAGTCATGTGGGATGCTCACCCTGGACTGTCACTCTAAGTGCGAAATATATTGTGTGTGGCTAAAGTATCCCCTCCCCACCACACACACACAGAGTAGATATGAGTTTCTAGTCCCTTGTGCATCAACCTTTGGTTTAATGCTCAGACCAGCTGATAGCCATTGTCATCAATTCTTTCCTCCAAACTGCTAACTTCTGCCCGCCCCCAAATTCATGCAGAGAACCTGGAGGCAGCAACATGAGTGACCTGACTAAAGCAAGATTAGAATACATTTGCTTCTTCATCCCCAATCCAATGCATTTATGATACATCTGCAAGGGCCGTGATGGCGAACATTGGCACTCCAGGAATTCTTGGGACTTCAATTCCCAGAATCCCAAGTCTGTGAATCCACACGAATGGGTTTACTGTGGTATTTTTGAACTACAATCGGGCAAATCCTGGTAACGGCAACCTTGTGTTGCCAGCTAATCTTTCTCACACTAGGTAGCTGTTGCCAATATCGGCTAAAATTAAATGAACATAGAAGTCTGACCTGGTTTAGGTTCATCCCTCTATTTCTTGAGTAAATTAGCCAAAAAAATCTGAAGAATTGGTATAAACTATCATGACATTGATTTATTTTTTTTAATGCTGGTGGGCTTGGCCTCTACTATCAGAAGAGGAAAGCACCCATTTCTTCTTTGCATCCTTTTTCTGGCCAATGCAAATTTTTAAAATGCCAGACGTCTTGACGTCAGTCACCCTCCCTCCTCAATCTAAGTGCTGGTTTAAAGGCATGATTTAGGTCACTGGCTGTCTGGCTACGTGCTTGGTTATGTAACAGGCCGTGTCTTCCAGCTTCCAGTGCTGCTCTGCTTTGGATGAAACGAGTGGAGAGGGCTGCTGGCACATGGACTCACAGTGCTTCGTCATAAAATTACCTGCTTTTCAGTGCGATCATCTTTGCTCCTTTTCTTCGCATCTATTTTTTTTTCTCCAAGTAGGAGAGAGACAAGGAAACAGTCCTGTCTTATGGGCTCCAAAAAGCCCCTTTTGGGAAGAAGGATCATCTAAAACGGATTCCCAACCTTTTCAAGCTGGGGGCCAGGTCACGCTCTCTCAGTCAGCTTCGAGGGCCAGATGGCCATTTTGCCCTGTCTACACGATGGGGGCAGCCATTTTGTCCCAACAGCTTCAAAGGGGTGGCCATTTTGTTTCTCGGATGCCCTTGGAGGGGTGGGAGCCACATGAAATGGCACTGCAAACCGGATCTGGCCCATGGGCCTTAAGTTGGGAACCCCTGATCTAAAATGATGTTTGTTTATCTACATGGGACCCAGAACATACCTGTCAACCCGCGGCTCTGGAAAAAACGGGACCTACACAGATCGCTTGTGCGCAGGTCACTTTCCATGCATGCGTGGAAGGGTTTTACACTTGTTTAGAACCCTTCCACACATGCATGGAAAGCGTTTTCCCCCGCTGCCAAATTACGGGGTTTTGGCAGCGCGGGGCGGGTTATGACGTCAATCGGCATCAAATTCCGTGGTAATCCCGGCCAAATCGGGATGGTTGACAGGTATGACCCAGAATTAGGTTTTATTGTACATCCTTTGTCTTTTCTTCTGCCTCCTCTGAGTGGGGCTGAGAAACCTGTGGCCCTTCTGAAGTTGCTGGCACTGCATCATGGGTAATGTGGTCTACGGATTATTGGAATGGCAGCTGGAGAATTACCGTTTGCCATCTGAAAACATTGTACATGAACATCATCAACCAAATTCAGCCCAATTGTATAGGCTGCTTAAAGCCAACCTGATGGTCATTTAAATGACCCAAATTCTACCCATGGAAGGTTGATAGTACAAGATGATAGCCTGAAACTGGGTGTGGATTACTTGCTTCTTATAAAGGTGCTACTAAGGATGGGCCAGCTGTTGTAGCCCAATGGCTTCTGATTGATGCCATTCAGTTGTTTGTACTCTGCTCCAGAAGAACTGTCATTCCCCCTTCGAAGCTGACCTTTAGCAAAGCCAATAGTACATCCCATAGATTGTTGCCTCCTGTGCATTGGTTAATAGTAAGGAATAACTTCCATGTGGCATAACTGCAGCTTAGTGATAGAGCATTTGTTGTCCACACAAAAGGTCCCAAGTTCAAACCCCAGAGTTGCCAAGCAGGTAGAAATGAGAAAGGCTCCTATTTTATATAGCAAAAAACTGGAAAGCCCCATTGCGCTTAGTGCACTCTGGGTGGTTTACAGAGGGACTGCGGTGGCTTAGTAGTTAAAAAGCTTGCCTTGTTAGCTGGAAGGCCAGCAAGTCGGCAGTTCAAGACCAGGGTATGGCACGATGGAATGAGCGCCCGTCTGTCCCAGCTCCTGCCAACCTAGCAGTTTGAAAGCAAGAAATTGCAAGTAGATAAATAGGGACCACTTTGGTGGGAAAAGATCTTGGGAACACAAAAGGAGCCTCATTCTGGCAATGTCTGAGCGGAGTTTCTCCAGCAAAAATCCTTTTAACCCAGAATAATTTCTGACATGAAATTATTACAGTGGAACCTCAGTAGTAATGTGTACTACGAAAAAAATTGTAAAGTGAATTTCCCATAGGGATGCATTGAATGCAATTTCCCATAGGAATGCATTGCAAACCAAAATTTATTAACTGAAACAGTTTCCCATAGGAATGTATTGAAAACCAATTAATCTGTTCTGGGAGGAAATTGTTAGCCGAGCCACTATTTTCTATGGATTTCCTTTTGTCATGCGATTTTTGTGTTAAGCAAGCTGTTTGTTAAGCAAGGTTCCACTGTATTATACAGGTAATTAGCATTTTGCCCCCAACATCCTGGGGACTCATTTTGCCGACTTTGGATAGATGGAAGGCTGAGTCAACCTTGATCCCCATCAGGATCAAACTCACAACCTTTTGGCTACAGTACAGGATAGTACAGGCATTCACAATCTACAGCCCATGGGATGGCTCCAGTCCCCAATGCCAATTCATCTGGCCCTCGCTGCTCCCGGAAGCGGAAGTAATACACGGCTGCACATGTGCAAGACGCTGCCATAAATGTGTTCTGCAAATGTGCGGGCGTGTTTTACTTCCACTTCCTGTGGGTTGCCCGCAGGAATAATTGGTTAAACCTTTCCCCAGGGGTTCGCTTGGCATTCGACAGATCCGGGGACCAACCAAGCTTGGCAGGAAAGCAATTGGGGTGCAGGCTAGTTAGTTAGTTTGGGGGGTGAATCAGAAAGCCTTGGTTCACGGTTACAGTAGAAATGGGGCAAAAACCAAAGATGATGACTCTAATGGAAATACACAATTCTCCGCTTCTGGCTACAGATTAAGTTGGGCAAATAAGCCGCGCCAGTCAGCAGGACAAACTAGGCACCCGGAGTCAATACACATAAGACTTCGAGATAGGGCAGGAACAATGGGTTTCGCCAGCCCAGACTTTAATTAGTTGTGGGTTGTCTATTAACCACAGGGCAATGTCCAAGAACAGGCATTGTACTGACCACCGGAAAATGCCACGTATGCAAGCCTTCTGTATTAGGGGGTCACGCGCATCTTACGCACGTATTACCCCAAGGCAGGGTAATAAATACGTACCACCCGACTCTGATCGGGGCTGGACTTCACCGCACGATTGTCTCGCGTGTTTTCCTTGCGGCCAGCCACTCCCACACCTGGGAGCCATTGCAACAACTTCCGGTGGGAGAAACCGCGTGACCAGCCCAATCAGCTGTCCAGGGGTGTGTGATCAGGCCTGCAACCTGAAAACGTTGAGAACCCCTGGGATAGTATAAAGAAGTCTGGAATATAGCTATAAGTGATGGATTAATGTGATCCCATGTAATGAAAAGGCCCAACACTTCAGTTTCTGTTCTTTTTTAATTTGGTTTTGAACTTTTGCTAATACATTACCTGGCAGGTATTCTGAACATGCCAAACAAACAAGGTCTATTTACAAACTAAGGCAGCTCTGCAAAACTAATAACCTCAATCCACTTCTCACTCATGCTAACCTATATCCAGCTCAGGGTTTCAGATGAAGATCAAACCAAGAGAGAGGTGCAAAGCCTGCAACCATGTATTGACTCTCTCAAAACTGAATGATAGGGAAACTTTGGAGCGTACACTCTAGTTTTAGTCAGGATCCAGGAGAACAGAGTTAGCATAGCTGAAGAGGAAACCAAGAATAATTCTCATTTACAGAACTAGAAAGGATAAGGATGTCGATCGCAACATGAACCGTCCAACAACCTGTATCAAGTACTGTACATCTGAAGGATGTGGCTTGTACCGCAGGTTTAACCTCAACATCATCCCCAGTCTTGCCTAAGCTCTCTCTGTGTTGCTGAAGTCAGTCTCATTCTGGGTCACTTCCACCCACCAGCCAAGCATCAGGGTTCTGGCTGTACTTTGGGCTCTTCACTCATTTGCCGGGCACTATAGTAGGAGAGGCTTAATCCCATAAAGGCCAACAGCAATGCCAACTGATTCACTAGCCTGTCTTGAGGTTCTGCCTGAAGCCCACTGGCCAGCTGCATCTGTGTGAATTGAAAGGAAAGGCAGAGCTTTAAAATACAGGAAGCAGGTTCAAAGTTGAGGAGGGAAGAAGCACACCCAACAAAGGAAGGAAAAAACCTTCAATTTTACACAAACGTTTATGGTTGAAATTATACAACATACAGTAAGAAAAGTCAGACTACATTTCATATCCCGCAGGAGATGGCTCCGTGATCGCAGTGTGTGTATCACTTCATGGTAAGCTGGGATCCACCTTAAATTCACACACATGGCATTTTTCCTGTTTGTCTTTCTTTTTTCATCCATCAACTGAAAATGATTTTTAAGGGGGGGGGGTATACTTGGACATGAGTAGTAGCAGAAGACAATAACATTTCTTGACCCAAAACATAGACACACTGAAAAATTCCACTTATATAGGACAGAACCAACACAACTTTCTTCCCTCAAATATGGATAAATTGGACAAGACTAGGAAAGTCTAACTGTGAGGGCAAACCTTGGCACTCCAGATGATTTTGGACTTCAATTCTCAGAAGCCCAAATCTCTGTGAATCCACATGAATGGGCTTACTGTTCGTACACCCATTCGTGTGGATTCACAGAGACGGGATTCTGGGAAGTGATGTTCAAAAACAGCTGGAGTGCCAAGCATACCTGTCAAGCTGCCGGTGTCCAAATACGGGAAGGTTTCCGGGCGCTGGCATTGGTGCATGTGCACCGCTGCCTCTGACGATAGAGGCAGTGGTGCGCATGCGCAGTAACCCCTGAGCGCATGCGCAGATACCCCTTTAGTCAGGAAAGGGGTTACTGCACATGCGTGCCTATCAGAGGCAGCGGCGTGCATGCGCCGTAACCCCTTTCCTGGCCGTTCAAATATGGGATGACCAGGAAGGAGCGTGACGGAGCCATGAATTATGGGAAATCCCAGCCAAAACGAGATACTTGACGGGTATGGTGCCAAGGTTTGACATCACTGGACTATAACTTAAACCACGACTGAAGAACAACTTTTCTGCATGCAGATGTTGGCACTATCAAAGTTTGTTTCACTGCAGCTATTTCAATGTTCTGACTCAGGATAGAGTCTTCTAAATTTTTATCTAATCTAATATTTTATTTATTTATTTATTCTTACATTTTTATGCCACCCACTCGGGGAAACCCGACTCAGGGCGGCGCACAATAGTAAAAACAGATAAAATACAGTTAAATATAACAAAACAGATTAAAACCCTCACTTGACCACCCAACAACCCATCCTCCCACTCCCACCCCACTTAAAAGACTAAAAAGGGAATAGAGGAATACCGCAGTACACAACACAAAAAGGAGGGACAGTTGAGCTCTAGTTGGAAATAAGCCAACAGGCTGGGGCCGTATTCGCATTAGGGCCCCACACCTGCCCTGCCAGCCAAAGCTACTATCAACAACTCCAGGTTAGGAAAGGTTCTTATTGGACAACTAAAAGTTTACTTCTAGAAGCATTTCATTCATCTTTCCTAATAGTTGTGAGACAAAGCTCCTTTTGTGAGTCTTGCCATGAAATTTGGAAAAATAAAATACACAATTGTGCATGCATTTGGCAAACATGAAAATGCCAACTGTTGAAAAGTACACGAGGGCATGCATATGAGTGAATGCGCTTATACCCACACTCTTTAGTCAATGGAGAAAATGTAGCATTGCATGCTAAATGCTAGATGGTACACATCAAAATGTCATCCATGCAGTTTTAAAGCAAAAATCAAATAAAAACAAGTTCTGTAGCAAGAAGAAAAATACTGTCTTGCAGCCTGAGATAAGAAGACAGGTAGAGCTTAGAAAAAAACAGAAAATTGAGACTGCCCAAAAAAGGTGATAAAATATTACTGTATCTTAATATGACTTTCTTCAAAACCTTCATGTCTGCCTATCTAGCTTCAATATGAATCTCCAGCTTATCTTTCAATGACCAATCACTGAACAAAAATAACTAATTTATAGTTTGCAGAGCTATGGCAGGTAAAACGGTTGGAAGCTTCTTTCTAATTGTGAAAGTGCTATCTTTGTATCTTGTCGCCTTCTGCCCTGAAAGATTCCTATGTCCTTACAAACCGCAATTAACTAAAAACAATTGCTGATACAGTATTTGGGGTGGGAAAAGCTGTAGTATCCACAGTCCAGACATTAGAGAATGGTAGTTATGATGGTGATGATAATAATAGCTTGTTTCAGAATCTTCTTCTCCTTGACTCGGTATGCTACTTCAGACCTGGTTGTCTTCAAGAATTCAGAAGATGAAAGGAATATGCATGTGAGAGGCTTCGTGGGACAGGTAATGGGGAGCTTACCTGTAGCAGACGGAAGTAACCTGGAGTCAGGAGTCTGAGGCGGAAGATCATAGCATGGAAGAGAGGCAGGTTCGGTGGCTAATTCTGGATCACTTCCTTTGTGGTTTTGTCCAGGTATTTGGCCTGACTGTGGCTATGAGAAGAACAAGACAGAGCTAGTTAGCACCACGGGAGAGAGAATAACAAGAGGAAGAGAAAGAAGCAGCCCCCAACACTGGGCTGTGGGATTTTCTCTGGAACTTGCCTTCACTGTTCCCTGTTGTGGGTGATCACAAAATGATCTTCCGTGGAATCTGCACCCAGTTTAACTGTACAGGTTATTGTCTTGGCGTTACATAACTCCAATTAGTTTTTCCGCCTCGCTGGTTGTCTATTAAAAGGCAGCTTCCCAGTTCACAATGGTGTGTGGAATGGAGCACGTCACTTTTTGGTGGAACGTCTGCCTCAATTTCCTTCAGCTGCCAGTTTTGACACCTTCTGCCTTTGTCCTCCTGTTCTGGTCCTGCTTGGATGCTACGGTCCCAAGCAGAGGCACGAGGCCATTCCCCAGGCTCCGGGTTCCGATCCTTGCCTGCCACGTTCCACCACACCTGCCGGGCAGCTGGGCTCATGGAGCTTTTAAATACCACTCCACCCTCGCCCACTCCACCCCTTTCTGGATGACAATCCGTACCACAGCCTGCCTCAGGAACAGCTGTCACAAGAGATCAGCGCTTGCTGCTCTACCAACTGCATGCAAACCCCATGTTGAGAGGAAGCAGTTTTTTGCTGTAGAAAAAAAAAACGGGATCATTTCAGGATGCATTTAGCATCCTATGAGGAGGAGCGCCTGCTGCATTGCAATTGGATTTTCAAAACAGGACTATTTAGGTAACCCTGTGTTGTGGTGGTCCAAGACATTTTGTTGCCTAAGGAGACGAGGAACCTAGGAATCTGCCTCATTCTTGGTGAAAGAATTGACCGGTGTAGCCCAGTGTTGTCCATGTTGACCAATGGTGGCTCTCCACTGCTTTGGACAGGTCTCTTTTCTATCCCTACCTGTGAATTGAACCTGCGACTTCCTGTCTGCAGAGCAGATGGCCTACCACTGAGTTTTAGCCTCCCTCATTAGTAAGAATGAAATAGTGCTACCTCTTGTTCCACACACAAGTTATCCAAACTGACAGTTGAATCTTTTTCCACCTTTGGTCATGATGAAGGGTCTCAAGACCATTTGAAGGCCAGAAGCTTAGATACAAGGCAGTCCCTGCATGGCACACAGCCTTGCCTCCAAAACTTTCTCACCACCTCCCAGCACATGCCACCCAAGACAAACACCTCCATCTGCCTAATGGTAAGACCAGACATGCAAAGTGATCTAGTGTAGATAACACTTCCTTCGCTGAAGCTGTCTTATGCGTGAAGAGAACATACGGACCTCCAACAGTGTCCCATCAACACACACGCAGCATGGCTAGTAATCAAAAGGAGATCTCTTTAGAGCATATGGAAATACAATGTGCTAGTATACATACAAGAGATTGCAGTGGCTCAGTGGTTAAGAAGCTCGCCTTGCTAACTGGAAGGTCAGCAAGTTGGCAGTCCAAGACCCGAGTACTGCATGACAGAATGAGCTTCTGTCTCTGTCTCATCTCCTGCCAACCTAGCAGTTCAAAAGCAAGAAATTCCAAGTAGATACAGTGCTACCCCATATAACGGACATTTCGTATAACAAAAAAATCGTATAACGAAGCATTTTTGAGATATTGGCAATACCCCGCATAATGGGATTTTTTCCCCTTATATGGGGTATATCCCGCATAATGAACATTTTTTCTCGTTATACAGGGAATACCCCACATAATGGATTTTCTTTTTGTTATGTGAGGTATCGCTAATAGTGATTCACATAACGAAAAAATTCGTATAACGAAGAGCTCCGTGGAATGGAGCTTTTTCATTATACAGGGTTCTACTGTGCATAGTGGCCACATCGGTGGGAAGTGATCTTGGGGGAGATGAAAGGAGCCTCATTCAGTCGTCTCCTGAGCAGAGTTCCTCCAGCAAAAATCTTTTTAACCCAGAAAGCACATTTGTGTGCTCTGACATGTTTAAACATACTCATCAAACGTCAACTATTGAAATTGACTTATTCCATTAAAACTCCTTAAGTCACATCCAATATACCCATAAATGCTGCCCAGTGGGTGTTTGCTCATCACTCCCTTCTTGGGCCAAACAGACAGAGAAAGTCTGAAATGAAACTTGGGCAGTAGTTCATAGAAAAGATCCAGATCTGTATTTTCACATCTGGTGAAGTAGATTAAGCAGAATGTGTATGATAGACCGGGGTGCCCAAACTACAGCCCATGGGCCAGATCTGGCCCCCAACACCAATTCATCTGGCCCACATTGCCCTTGCCGCTCCCAGAAGCAGAAGTAAAACACGCCCATACTTCCGCTTCCGGGAGCGACAAGGGTGGCGCGGGTCAGGTGAATTGGTGTGAGGGGCCGGATATGGCCCACAGGCCATAGTTTGGACATCCCTGCAATAGACCAAAGATCATCCAGAGAACTAACTGGGGATTTGAACTCCTGCTGTACTTCTGATATTATCTGCTCCACAGCATGCTCTCTTATGCAACACAGAAGGACATGGAAAGGTATGAAAGGCAAGATCTTTAGAGCATAGAAGATCATGAAATTAACCATTATCAGATTCAGCAGCTGGCATAGGTGACTCCAGTTTTCATTCCTGGTCTTAGAATTCTGGTGAGATTGGATTACAGAATTATGAGACCAGCTGTTGTGATCCAGCCCTCCTCCGATGATGAGCTGGATCAGGGGGCACTCCCTGTGCCCAATCCGGTTCTGCCTGCACCCGAGACTGAGGATGCCCTGAGCCAGGTATCTCAGCCTGTGCCTGGCCCAAATCTGTTTTCCCTGGCAGCTGACCTGTCAGATCAGGAGTCTGGCTCTGACAGTGATCAGCCCTCAGTCAGGGGGAGGTCCAGGAAACAACTACACCTGAGACACAGGCAGGCTAGAGCAAAACACTGGATAAACACTGAGTTTTTTCGTTATGCGGGGTTCTACTGTATATAGTTCTTGGAAGGGGTTTACCATTCCCTCCTTCTAAAAAGGTTAATTTGTTAACTTTTTAAAATAATGTTTCTCAATTAACAACCATAAAGGGGGTGGAAAGGAGAGGAAGAAAGAAGATGAACAAATAAGCAACCTGTCTACTTTTGTTTTATAGAGGCAGACCTTCACTCCCCATGAAGACACATGCAGACTGAAAAAGGTCAAGCAGAAGTTCAGTCTTTGAGAAGAAAAAGCCAGTTGTATCCGACTCTAAGGTTCAGTGCTCATCTCTGTTTATAGCCAAAGAGCCAGTACTGTCTGCATATACAGACATTTCCGTGGACACGTGGCAGGCATGCCTCAACACCGGAGTGCAAGGAATACTGTTTAACTTCCCACCAAAGTGGTCCCTATTTATCTACTTGCAATTTCTTGCTTTCGAATTGTTAGGTTGGCAGGAGCTGGCACAGAGATTGGAGCTCACTCCGTCATGCAGTACCTGGGAATTGAACTCTGACCTTCCAGTCAGCGAGTTTAGTGTCTCATGGTACGCCAACAATTAAAACTATGCAATAATCATCAGTTTTAAAATATTATAGAAGGTAAAGGTTTCCCTTGCTCAAAAGCCAGTTGTATCTGACTCTAGGGTTCAGTGCTCTGTTTCAAAGCCAAAGAGCCAGCGCTGTCTGCTTCTGCAGACGTTTCCGTGGTCATGTGGCAGGCATGACTAGATACTGGAGCGCACGGAACGCTGTTTACTTTCCCACCTAAAGACCACATTAAAAACAAATATAAATCAAGATTAAAAACCAAATTAAAAACAATTTTTAAGAAAAAAATAAAAGTATTTTAAAATCTCTGCTTAATAAACATAGCAATTGTGAGCCACTTATTGTTTAAAATCCTGCCTAAAAAGGAAGACCTTTGCCTGACAACAGAAAGACAAGAGAGAGAGGCTTGCCAACCTGTCTTCTCAGGGAAGAATTAGGAATTCTCCATACTTTAGTTATCAGATTATTAGGGGATAAAAATAATAAAGGGAAATGTTTGTTCAGAGTATATGGATAAGACAATAATGTCCCAGTGGTGATGGGTGCACATTTGTTGTTGTAATGTCATTCCCTTCTTATTAATTTAAGTGTTGTATTTTGTCTATATGTATTGTTTATTTTCTTGATTAGTAAAAAATAAAATATATTTATCAGATTAACTTTGTAGCCACTTACTGTTGCACTTCAACACTGCATTGAATCATTATCTTCTGAGTAGAATAAAGTTATTATTGATTAACCTTTTCCAGTTCAGATGAACAGTTCACCGTGTTTGAAGGATGAACGCTGCGGGGGGGGGGGGGGGGAGATGACAGATAAGCAACTGTGGATTGCCCGCTCACGTAATTGGCCTAAACTGTTCCTGCAGGGTTTGCTCGGCAGAGAACACCGCCTTGAGAACCACCCTGACCCCTAGGGAATAGAAATCGGGTTCGGGCTATTATTTGATAGTCTTATTAATTCATTCATAAACCATGGCTGAATGACATGGTCAGACGCAGGCAGCGTCTCACAAGGTGGTAAACCCCGATAAGCACACACAATAGCATGACTCATGCCCGCAGGTCGTGGGTAAGGTCAGATGGTGGTAAATAAACTGACCCTAAGGTAGACCCGGGAAAATCCCGAGATAGAAGCGAGAACAATAGTCTCGCAAAACCCCTAGCTTATCAGTAGAAACAGAACTTCCCTATGACGTCAAAGCATACTCCGCATTGTCTTGAGTAACTTCTGTAACCCTGAGAATGTAACTTATCAATAAAGTGCCACGTCGGCAAAAGCCTTCTGTAAAGGATTCCCATGCATCCTATCGGTGCGAGAGGTCAATAAATACCAGTCTCCCGACCCAGTTTGGGGCTGGACTTTGCTGCAGCCTCGCCTCATTGCCTTCCTTGCGTCCAGTCATTCTCGCTTCCGCAGTCCTCTGCGGCAACTCCTGTTGCGATCCCAACAAGCAACAACAAAACTTAATTGAACAGATTGTTTGGTCCAAGCCCTAGGGTAGTGAAGTGTTTGGGGATCAAGGAGACAACGGAGGCTTGATTCATGAAGAGGCATTGGGCAAAGATAGCCCGGACGGAGTTTATTAGGAATAACAGGACAAAGACATTCCAGAGAAGAGTATGCAATATATCCTTATTGGTTACCTGCGATAACATACGGTTACATAATTGGCTAAATATCAGCGTGCCTGCCTCGTGCACACCTTACTGATTGGTTAAGCAGCTGCGTGTTGGTTAGGTAACTACGTGCCATCCCTGGGTATAGTAGGGAGGGCTTGACAGCCTTGAGTCATGGTATCAGAGGCCCAAGCTGGGGGCCCAGGCCTAGGCACCAGGCATCTAAGTCTCGGCATAAACAGATGAGGCAGGAGAACGATCACCCACGATTTATGACCATGGTTTGCCAATAGACACAGCGATCGTGAACATCCTCACATCTCCCCCTTTCTGTTTTTAAGAAGCTTATAAGCATAATAAATTTGGTCCTTGCGTGCACGAGGCAGGAAGTGAAATCCTTGCAGGCAGGTGGCTAGCAATGAAGGTATGCATTGAATAAAGCAACAGGCAGTTATCAGAATGGCAAGAATAATTAAACCATACTGCAGAATGGTCCGTACCCAAGCTCCGTTGGGAAGCCAGGACCAAAGAGTGCTCCACCATGAAGGCGGAGGATTTTGCTTAATATCAGAAACAATTTTGGTTAGAGAATCCAATTGGTTGTGTACCTTGTTAGAATTATCGGATAAGTTAAAGCAACACATATTACGCACAGACTCACAACCCTGATGATGCAACATCAGCAAATAATCGATCGCGGTGCGGTTATCTAAAATGGCGTTGCGAAGCTGAAATTGCTCCCTGTTCAGGAGGCTAATAGCTTGGGAAGTGTGATTAACGGCTTTTACAAATGCACAAGCAAGCTTTCCAAGCTGCCTTGCATTCCTGGCTGCCAGGCCAGGCACGCCAATAAGACTGATGGCCAAGGATGTGTACTCGGCCTGGGAAAGCACCTTAACAGTGCTATCACAATCAGAGGGTAACTGCTCAGCGGCAGTACCCCGGGTGATGCGTTTGCGGGCGGGACGCTGACGGACCAGCGTAGTGCGGTTGGGCAAAGCAACAATCATACGACTAAGGCAACAAGTGGTTTTAGAGAGGTTAGCAGGAATATAGTTCCAAGTTCGTGACCCACAGGTCCAGAACCACCCAGAAGGCAACAGAATGTGCTGAAAGTTAAAATGAAGGTCCTCTGTTTCTCTCCCGGTGCAATTAAGACCGCGACCAGGCTGGAAACAGCGAGGCTTTGGCTTATGTTGAGTACCGTTCACAACCCTGGCACATTTACTAGCATTACTAACAGCTACAATAGGAGTATAGAGAGACAGGGCATCAAGGGGCAGCCTTTTGGTTGCCTTTCCCCAAAGGGGGCTAAGAGCATATTTGTTTTTGACCTTGTCATTAAAGTCGGCCATATCGTAACCCAACACTGACCTACTGATGTTTTGGGGAGTGTAGCAAATGGGAATGAGACAGGTGCTTAACAGGTGATAGGAGTCAACGCTTTGCTTAAGGCAAAACTCTTTTTGATTAGAAATGCGGGCAAGCTCATACCACAGGTTATACTCAAAGCGTTGGGACAGCTCACCTTGGACGGCAAGCGCCCCTGGAAAGAGAAGCATGTAGCAACAAAGAATCATTATAGAATTAGCATTTAGACAAGCTATGATAGCAACAACAAAGTTCTCAGGAGTCTTTTCCACCCGGATCTCGTCCAGCACGGACTGGGCTTCATCCGACAATGCTTTCACCTGGCCCCAGGTTATCGGTGGGTTTTGCCCCCTTCGCCTTCCCCCTCAGTTCCGTCTCCCCTCCGGGAGCTCGTGCAGGTGAAGGTTGAAGTTTGGAATGGGGTTGCTGAGACCCTGATGCCATGCCATGTTTCCACGGTCGAACAAACCGGGCAGGGACCCAAAGAGGACATTCTGGTGTAGACACGGCGGTGTAGCCCCTTCCCCAGGTTATGAGGGGAACAGGCCCTTTCCACTCCGGGTCCAGCAGGCGTCTGTACTGGACCTGGGGGGCAGGCAGAACCTCAAGCTGGCGGTAGTGACGCTGAGCCCTGGATAAAAATTGAGAATTAAATTGAGATAAGTTAAGGTGGTTTAGAGTAAACAGTTGAGCATTCCCATTGGCAATACCTTCCAATGGTACCGGACTGTGGGCTGGGAGTTATTCAACACCGGGACCGTGAAAGCAAAATACTTCCGGTCCTTTTCCTGAAGGGGAATGGTATAAAAACAATCCTTGAGGTCAATGACAGCCATCTCATAATCATGGGGTATCAAATTTGGGTTCGGGGTTCCACACTGGAGCGAGCCCATCGGCTCGATTATCTTATTAATCTCCCGCAGGTCATGGAGCAACCGCCACTTCCCGGACTTCTTTTTGATGACAAATACCGGGGTATTGAACGGACTACTAGTCGGTTCAATGTGACCCGCGTCCAGTTGTTCCTGAACGAGCTGCTTAAGCACAGTCAACTTCTCCTGCGGAAGTGGCCATTGCTCCACCCACCCGGGCTGATCGGTCTTCCACGTGAGTGGAAGGGCACAATGTTGATGGCTATTCATGAGTTATGAGGGTGGTGCCAACTTGTGCCAGCAAATCTCTCCCCCACAAGTTGAGATCAATTTGTAAAACACAGGGCTTGATGCGAGCAATCTCAGGCCCGCCAGATTGGAGACTGACAGATAACCACTGAGCACTTTTCCGGGAGGCCTGGCTACCACCGATGCCCCAAACTGAGGGAGCGGTTTCGGTTGGCCACAAGGGATCCCAGTGCCCAGCGGCTATCACAGAGATATCCACCCCCGTATCCAACAATCCCTCCAACAACTTACCGTTTACCCAATACTTACGGGTCGGCTTCTGTTGTCCTATCTGCTCTCGAAGGGCGGCAACCTGTGGATGATAGGTGTCTCCATCGGCCCCGGCACGGGTGGAACCAAACCCCCCTCTGCGAAGGGTGGGCTCCGCTCCCCCTGGGGTCTCATAAGAAACGATGATCAATTGTGCCCAGGAGTCCCCCTTGCGCAGTTGCAATGGGAGGTGACTCCAAAATTGTACATAAATGATGCCTGTGTAGTCTGCGTCTATCACACCAGGAACTATCATGATGCCATGTTTGCCCGCTGATGAACGCGGCAGTACCAAACCAACGGTCCCTTTTGGCAAGGGGCCAGTAAGGTCGGCAGGCATCAGGATAAGCTCCCCAGGCAACACAGTTGTCATGTCCTGTGTGTTAACGAGATCGAGACAAGCGCTGCCAGCAGTAGTAGCCTTGCGCTGATCGACCCGTGTCCCCTTTATTTTTCCGGGGCCCGGGGAGGGCCTGGTATCTAGTTTCCCTGTGGTGAGGGGTTGACTCTGCACTGGCTAGCCCAATGGTAGCCTTTGCCACACCGGGGACACTTCTTGCTGGGGCGCCTGACATCCTTTCCACCGCCCTTATGCGCTCCCCCTCTGGGGGCGTGACAGTCTTTCTTGAAGTGGCCTGGTTTCTGACAGTTGAAACAATTGCCAGTGGGCTTGTTTCCGGCACGAAGCGCTCCAGCCAGAAGAGCCATTGCATGTGTTTGAGTGCCCACCTCCATACAGGCTTGAATCATGTCAGCTAAACTATACTCAGGGCAGTGAATGACATTTTGCAAAATCTTCTTGCAATCGGCATTGGCCTGCTCAAAAGCCAGCCGTTTCAGGAGTTCTCCCTGGGCATCAGGGTTGTCTATCTGTCTTTGTATGGCTTCCTTCAATCTATCAATGAACTGTGAGTAGGGTTCAGCGGGCTGCTGCCGTGTGGAAGTAAAGGAGCGTGTGGGTTTCCCAGAGACGGGGACCCTTTTAAAAGCTCTCATGACGCACATAAAGGTGCGGTGGAAAGACTCCCGAGGGAGTTGCATCTGCTGTTGGAGGGTAGCAAATGCACCTGCTCCGTAAATCTGCTCAGGGGTGTTTTGTGGCGTACCAGCCGCCACCGCAGCCGCTCGGAATTCACTATCCCAAACAACATACTGTGAAGCAGTCAAAATCATTCGAAACAAATCCTTCCAGTCTTGGGGCAGCATCGTGTACCCATTCCCAATTCCCTCAAGCAACCCTCGCACAAAATTTGATCGGACACCAGCCTCTCTAACAGCTTTATTAAGTTCCCTAATTATTGTATATGACAGAGCTTGCCAATGGATAAGTTACTCTGGATTCCCATCCGCCCCCACCCCCACCTCAACCGTAATGGGAAAAGCAGAAGGACTCTCTCCTTGCCACTCTTCCGCCTCCTCCAGGGACAAAACCCCATCGCTCTTGGCTCGATGTATAGCGGAGCGAACATTTCCCATCACACCGCCAGGGTAGGCAGGCGGCGCCTGGGGAACCAGGCTCGGGATGGGTGGCACCAATGGTGCCGTAGGTGGTAAAATAGCGGGCAGCACTTTTGGATAAGGAGGTGGTGGGTCCTCGGGTGGATTAGTCAGAGGATTGGTCAGGGATGCCTCTGCTGGTACTAATTTCTTGACTGCCTCGTTAATTCTTTGCCAAATCAATAAATGGTGAACCGCTGCCCTAGGTTCTTCCAATAAAATTGTTCCAATTCGTTGCCAATCATCCCGTTTGAGTGATCCAATTTCTGGGTACCAAGGACATTGGCATTCGACTTCCTTAATGAAGTCTTCAAGACTATTAAGCGTCTGGACATCCGCTCTCCTTGATGATTTTCTGCAATTCCTTTGCATGGGTCTTTTGCCCTAAAGAAAGTTTCCCCCCCCCCCTACTCACAATCGGGAGCTCGAAAGCTGAGGGAGCCTGAAGTGCACCAGGGGGCTATTCCAGCCGGTGAGTCGGGGAGTTGGGATCCAGTAATCACGTCGCGGGTCGCCAGATGAAGTGTTTGGGGATCAAGGAGACAACGGAGGCTTGATTCATGAAGAGGCACTGGGCAAAGATAGCCCGGACGGAGTTTATTAGGAATAACAGGACAAAGACATTCCAGAGAAGAGTATGCAATATATCCTTATTGGTTACCTGCGATAACATAAGGTTACATAATTGGCTAAATATCAGCGTGCCTGCCTCGTGCACACCTTACTGATTGGTTAAGCAGCTGCGTGTTGGTTAGGTAACTACGTGCCATCCCTGGGTATAGTAGGGAGGGCTTGACAGCCTTGAGTCATGGTATCAGAGGCCCAAGCTGGGGGCCCAGGCCTAGGCACCAGGCATCTAAGTTTCGGCATAAACAGATGAGGCAGGAGAACGATCACCCACGATTTATGACCATGGTTTGCCAATAGACACAGCGATCGTGCTGTGAACATCCTCACAGGGTAGCTTTCTCCAACTTAGCACTTTCCATGTGGAATTAACCTTGGCTTGGTGTTGAATTATAGGATTTGTTACTCTAAGGCATAGTTTCTCAACCTTGGGCCCCCAGATGTTCTTGGTCTTCAATTACCAGAAGCCCAAGTCAATTCATCTGCTGATTAAGGCTTCTGGTAATTGAAGTCCAAGTACATCTGAGGCCCCAATGTTGAGAAACTATGCTCTAAGGCATTTGGAAAAAAGTTCCATTTGGCATTTGAACATTTAGGGAAGAGACAATTTTAATGAGAAAATAACAAAATGCTATTAGTGAAAACAGTGTGAACCACAGTAATACATATCATTTTAGTGAATTTTTGGTAAATTATTAAATATGGCATTTTAATTAATTTATTGTTAATTAACCAATAAATTAATATTTAACTTAATAAATTTAAAAGTTTAACAACTAATATTAATCAAAACTAAAGTATTTTTTTGGGTTGTCTATCTTAATAATGTAAGCCCTTTGTACTAACATTCCAGGTTCTACTTCTAGCATGGTAAAAATTAAAGATTAGCTTTAACCTTCAAGAGAAAATAAAAATCCAGAATTAATGTTTACCTCTAAGATAGTAGATATTTAGAGGATCAAACAAGACGATTCCTCTTCTACCCCCTTATCTTCAATATTTTACAGATCAATTGTAAACACACTGCAATCTTATAGACCTTTGCTTAGACACTAATTTCCCCTCAAGGTAAAATATATCAGCATTCTTTTACTAGACAGTTTGCATATTGTCAGATTTCTGCCTGGATCTCGTTATTTTGCCCTGGAGGAAAACAGACATACAAATAATATTGCGCTAAGCGGAAAGCCTCTCCCGCCAGTTCTGAACATGGAGATAACGTACTCAAAGCTGCCACACATAAAGATCCACATGAAGATTTGAAACGGAAGTGGGAACAAAATTTGAATATAAAAATTGGGGAGGTTGAATGGAGAAATAAATGGAAAAAGAGGATTATGAGAACAATGTCTGTAAGAATTAAAGAACACAATTTTAAAATGCTGTGGCAATGGTACTTGACACCACTAAGACTTTATCAGCTGGATAATAAAAGAGACAAATTATGTTGGAGATGCAAAGAAACGGATGGAACATATGAACACATGTGGTGGAGTTGTAAAAAAATAAGGGATTTTTGGGGAAGAATAGAAGGGGAGTTTGGTGAAATTGTGGGTAAAAGTGTTAAGTTGGTGTCAGGTACCATTCTTCTAACAAATGTGGAAGGTTTGGGTTTGAATAAGGAGGAAAAAGAATTACTGGAAATTGTATTAACTATGGGTAGACAATGTATAGCTAGAAATTGGAAAAATGATGTTGATATACAGATTGGAGAGTGGTATAAAGAAATGTGGAGTTTAGCATTGAATGATAAATTGACATGGGAGATCAAAGTAAAACGAGATAGATTAAAGGAGAATAGGTTTTGGAACATTTGGAAACCGTTTGTGGATCATTCTCTTATGGTAAACGACAGTTCAGGACCTGTACCATCTCAAAGAGGTTTTTGGAGTTGAAATAGAAACTAAACTCTCCGGGCATTGTATATATTCACAGGGTGATGTGTAACTATCAAAAGATAATAATAGTGGTAGCACAGAAAGCTTTTATTCTTATGATTGTGTAATAATTTATAATGCGGTGTTTAGATTGGTGGTTATATGATAAATAGTCAGTTTAAGTACTATTATGTGCTAGCTCCTATGAATTTGAGTCAATACTGTATTGATGTTGTTTTTGATTTATCATTATATTGTATTGTTATTGTTACTTTTTTTTCTTTCTGTATGTCTGTCAAAAATTCAATAAAAATATAAAAATTAAAAAAAAAGCTGCCACACATAATAAAATCAAGCTCACTTTCTCCAACATTGCTCACTCTGCAATTTGTTTCCTTTCTGGGGGCCTGAGGGAACATATCAGTTTTGATGTTCTGAAACTGGACACCTCTGTCATGATATTCACTAGGGGCCTAGTCCGTGTGTGTGTGTGTGATTTCATTTCTCATGAAGCCACTGTGCTTTCCAATAGGCAAGCTTCACATGAGGGCTTGTAACAACATTAATGTCACCTAATTCAATAAGCAGACCTCCCCATAAATGTCTGATAGTGTAGACTTTCCATCTGAAATAAGTGGGTCTGACATATAAAGACCCCCCACAATTATCCCAATAAGTGGGTCTCCTATAAAGACCCATGGATACCAGCTCAGTTAAGGGCTTTGTCCTGTTTTCAGGCATGTCCAGGCTTGCCTAACCAAAGGCAAACTGAATAACCCAGGAAGTAGGGGGGCTTGAGAAGAAGTCTTGGCTTCTGCCCTGTGAGCTTGCTAAACCACAGGAATGCTGTGAGTTTGCAGAGCCTGCAAGAAAGCCAGGTGCATCTCTTCACTTACACGTTAGGCAGAACCCATGTTCCGCCTCCTATCAACATGTCCAGTAGGGAACATATTTGTCTGTTATATAAAACACTCTGTACATGCTAGCCTTTCTCACGTAGGTCAGCAAGATTTCTTTCTAGTCAGCAGGAATACTTTCCCTTGAGGGGGGCAACTCTAGAAGGTACACGGTTAGCTGTCAATCACACCTTTGATGTAAATCTAAATTACCATGGTTACCCAGGAATCCTATAAGGGAGAGAAGGAAGGAAAGGAGAAGAGAAGAAGGAGGAAGAGCGAACATCTTTGAGAGGGTGAAACTTTGTCACTCAAATGCCCATCTAGACATGGGGGGCTTAGAAGCCCCATTCTCTTATTGCTTAGACTGATTATATATGTTTTTATTTTATTAGAAATATGTTTTAAGTGTAGAAGTAGGTTAATAAAAATAATTGAAAAGGCATTTTAGCTGCCTGTCCATGCTTCTTATCATGTCTCCGGGGCACATAGCCAATAAGGAGAAGGCTCTGGTTGAGAGAAATGGGAGCTGGCAAGGCTACAGCTCAGCTATGCTTGCTGAGAAGATTGGCAGCGATGGAGGGGGCATCTGAAGCTCTGTGAAAGGGGATTCTCAAACTTGAGACCCCATCGGCCCACCAAACCCCCTTCGTCAACCCTGACATGTTGGCAGCTAATGGGACTATCAAGCCCATCATCCACAGAAGGAGGGATTCCTGAGTCCAGATGACAATGAGGAGCAGCGGAGCTTTATTCCAGATGTGAGTGCCAAGAGGGAAGGAGACAGGATGTTCTGTGAGTGTGTGTGACTGAGTACCAGCAGGAGGAGGCGGAGGAAGGCTGTTCATCCCAGGAGCCCCACACACCAACATCCGGCCGTGCCGTCTGCCCTGAGGCATTTCCAGCATTGCAGCTCTTCAGCAGAAGGAGCTGTGCGTGTGTGTGCCTGCATTGCAGATAGACAGCTTTGCCAGAGTAGAAGGAGTGTTGCAGAGGGAGGAGAAGGCGTGCATCCCAGCTCAGCGTAAGTTGGCTGAAAAAAGAGACTGTGTCTTTAAAATTTCAGCCAGCTCTCAGCTCATCAGCAGCCTGGAAGGTGGGGAAACACCAGCGTTGCCCCAGTGTAGTGTATGAGAACCAAGACAATAGAACAGCCGGAAGGTTGGCTTAACACATCTTTATTGCATGATGGTCCGGGGGAACATATGGTAATGGCGGATGAACAGCTCAATATATACTGTGGCTATACATTTGAATGTGGCTCCTCGATAGCCCATTGGCTACTGTCTGCGTGACGTCATTCCCCGTCACGCCCTTCTTGTCCAGGTGAGGTGATGGCGGGAATCTTCCCGCGCTGTAGGTATTTGGGGAATTGGAACCATGTGAGCTGGGCGCTCGCTATTGCCCCTAGTGGTCACTAGCTCGCGTCCTGATACAGAAGGTTACAGTGTTACAGCTGGTGATTATTATGTCCACTCATTCGAGTGTTACATTCTTAAAGGCACAATATTCCAAACACAACACCCAGAGACTTTGCAAAGCAGTAACAGGGGTGAGGAATTTGTGTGTGTGCTTCCACAGACTGTGTTCTTATCTCCAGCCAGCTGTTTGCCTCAAGAGACTGAGAAATAAAGCGGGGGCAGTGGCTTTTGCAGCACCAAGACAGCTTGCCAGTGTATATGGGCAGCGTGCGTATGTATGCCTGTCCACACAAGACTGTTCATTGACTGAGACTTTGTTTTGCATGAGCAATCTTTGGGAGGGGTTTCTAATACAGTAGATTGGAATCCTGAGGTTTGTTCCTGTTTATTCTTATGCCAAGAAAAGAGATGGAGTATTACGGTATGTTTGCTTGTGTAAAATCTGATACTAAAAGAGAGGAACCATTTGAAATGGTCTATTTCTACAGAAGAAAGACAAATAGGCTCAATTTTGGTTCTTGGAGCCAGAGAAAGGGTGGGAGTTTGGAACTAGCTACACCCACATGTGATTTGTTTAAGGGAACAGAAGGGAAGGAGCAAAGAGTCTCACTCATTGTGTTGGGTCATCAGTGTTAGAGCAGAGGTTTTAGTGGGAAATGGAAGGGGAAGAAGGTCAAAACCATGTGTAGAGTCAGCGTTAACTTAAGGATGTAACGATATGTCACTAGTAATCAAACATGGCTTTCCCCTTGTTATTATACTGCCTTTAGAGGAGCTGTTTTTGCCCTGTTCTTTTTTTAATTGATTTTTAATAATACACAAAATCAAGAAAGGACATAGAACATACATTAACTATCAAAAACATAAAAAAATAAACACTCTTTTTATAAAGAAAATAATTCAAAAGGAAAGAATATATAGAATTGAAAGCAAAATCCCTTACATTCTCTATCATATATCAACATTCTAATAGTAATAAACTTAATTGTTTACTACTAATTATCATCCTCTCCTCTAAATTTCACCTCCTCAGCAAATTCTACAACTAGTTAGACTAAATAAATCACCATGTGATATATTACAATGCCAAAGGGGAGCTGCATCCTGTCTCTTATCATTATAACCAAAAATTCAATTGATCCGGTACTGGCATATAACCTCCTCTTTTCTTTAATCAAGAAATTGATGGAGTAGAGCTGCTTTAGAGGCCTCCACTAGTTTAAATTGATAATTTAAACTGCTGAGAGCCACCTCTGTTCAAACAGAGGAAGCAGTTTGAAGCTTCCAGAAGCAGGGGGGCAGAGCCACACCAGGCCCTTCCCTGAACTGTGACTCATAGGGGCGGAGCCACACTAGCCTTTAAAAGCTCTGAGCTCTTTCAGGGTCAGCCCTTTTGACTCTGCATGTGCTCTTAAGCAGAGCTGCTGCTGAGGAGAGCCAAACAAAGGAAGTGAGCACTGGTAAGTTTTGCAGTTGGAGTAGAGCTGCTTTAGAGGCCTCCACTAGTTTAAATTGATAATTTAAACTGCTGAGAGCCACCTCTGTTCAAACAGAGGAAGCAGTTTGAAGCTTCCAGAAGCAGGGGGGCAGAGCCACACCAGGCCCTTCCCTGAACTGTGACTCATAGGGGCGGAGCCACACTAGCCTTTAAAAGCTCTGAGCTCTTTCAGGGTCAGCCCTTTTGACTCTGCATGTGCTCTTAAGCAGAGCTGCTGCTGAGGAGAGCCAAACAAAGGAAGTGAGCACTGGTAAGTTTTGCAGTTGGAGTAGAGCTGCTTTAGAGGCCTCCACTAGTTTAAATTGATAATTTAAACTGCTGAGAGCCACCTCTGTTCAAACAGAGGAAGCAGTTTGAAGCTTCCAGAAGCAGGGGGGCAGAGCCACACCAGGCCCTTCCCTGAACTGTGACTCATAGGGGCGGAGCCACACTAGCCTTTAAAAGCTCTGAGCTCTTTCAGGGTCAGCCCTTTTGACTCTGCATGTGCTCTTAAGCAGAGCTGCTGCTGAGGAGAGCCAAACAAAGGAAGTGAGCACTGGTAAGTTTTGCAGTTGGAGTAGAGCTGCTTTAGAGGCCCGCGCGCCTAACGGCGCGCGAGATTGCAAACTAGTAACAAAAGAAGAATATAATTTTACTAGGTAGAAAGGTAGTAAACGTGTACATTTTTGAGGCCCAGAATACTGCACTTGTTAAAATGGATTCTGAGGGAACCGTTGTAGTTACCTGCAATACTTGTGCCATGTTTGTGTTCTTGCCAAAGCTTATGGAGAACTACACTTGCAGCAAGTGCAAGCTGGTTGCACTACTAGAAGAGAAGGTCCAGCAGCTAGAGGCCCGCATATCTAACCATCAACAAATTAAAGAGCTTGAGCTGTTCTTGGACAGAGCGGAGCAGACTATGCTGGACAAAGAAGAGACAGGGCACAGTTCTGAGGGAGAAGGCCCTTCACTAACTCAGGAGGGAGATGGTTGGAGGAATGTGACTCAAAGGAGGAGAAGAGTAGGGGATCACTCTGAGAGTCTGAAATTACAGAATAAATTTGAGGCTCTTTCCCTCATCACACCTGATGAGGAACATACAGAGGAACAACTGGTTCCACCTGATGATCTCTCCTTCATCACACTTGATGAGATCCAGGAAGATGAACAACAGGAACAAACTGAGGTTCTCTCCCTTAATATGGTTGATGAGGTGCATGTAGATGAACAGATTGCAGGAGAAAGGCTCCTTGTACTAGGCGATTCAATAATTAGAAATACAGAGAAATGGATTTGTGATGCACATGATAACCGTATGGTGACTTGCCTGCCAGGTGCAAAAGTTGCAGACATCACAAGAAATCTAGATAGATTGTTAGAGAGAACTGGGAAAGAGCCAGTTGTCATGGTACACGTTGGTACCAATGATGTTGGGAAGGCCAAGCGGTCTGTCCTGGAAGCCAAAATCAGGTTGTTAGGAAGAAGATTGAAGTCCCGGACTTCCAAGGTAGCATTTTCAGAAGTGCTGCCTGTCCCTCGCGCAGGACCTACCAGGCAGGCAGAGCTCAGAAGCCTCAATGCGTGGATGAGGCGGTGGTGTCGAGAGGAGGGTTTCAGATTTGTCAGGAACTGGAGAACATTTTGGGACAAGCCAAATCTGTTCAGGAGCGATGGGTTGCATTTGAACCATGATGGGACCAGATTGCTGGCACTCAACCTCAAAAAGGCTGCAGAGCAGCTTTTAAACTGATAACTGGGGGAAAGCCGACAGGAGCTGGGCAGCATCCGGTTCGGGAAAGTGTGTACTTGGGTAGTGAGGAGGATGCAAAAATTACTGAGCAGAGCGAGGAGCTAGTCACTAGCATTCTAGCAGAAGGATGCAAGAGGCAGTCTAACAATGCAACTGGACACAAAAGACTGTGTCAGAAAAGCATATATAAATGCTTGTATACAAATGCCAGAAGCCTCCGGAACAAAATAGGGGAGCTGGAATACTTAGCAATAGATAAGAATATTGATATTATTGGTATCACTGAAACCTGGTGGACGGATGATAACCAATGGGATACAGTTATCCCAGGCTACAAACTGTACAGGAAGGATAGGAAGGGGCAAACGGGAGGTGGTGTAGCCTTGTATGTCAAAGAAGTGATAAAATCGTATGAATTGGAATATCTAGGTGATTTGGAGTCACCATTAGAAGCTCTGTGGGTAAGAGTACCAGGCCACAAGGATGGTCTAACAGTAGGCATATACTATCGGCCTCCGACCCAAACTCTTGAGGGAGACAGGCAGTTGGAGAATGTTGTAAAGGAGGCATCCAAGAAGGGAAGCCTGGTTATAATGGGGGACTTCAATTACCCTCACATAGACTGGGTGAACTGTTGTTCAGCACATGATAAAGAGATAAAGTTCCTAGATATGCTAAATGATTGTTCCCTGGGACAGATGGTTGAAGATCCAACTAGAGGTACAAGAATCCTTGACTTGATCCTGAGTAATACTCAGGATCTGGTGCAAGATGTTAATGTGACTGATCCAATAGGGAACAGTGACCACAACTCAATTATGTTTAACTTGATCATAGCCCGCAAGTCACTGATAAAATCTAACACAGAGACCTTAAATTTTCAAAAAGGAAATTTCCCAAAGTTGAGGAAACTAGTAAAAAAGAAGCTGAAAGGGAAAATTGAGAGAGTCCAAACACTTCAAGAGGCATGGAGGCTGTTTACAAAAACAATAACAGAGGCCCAATTGGAATGCATACCCAAAAGGAAAAAGGGCACTGCCAGGTCCAAGAGGACTCCAATGTGGCTTACAGGAGCTGTTCGGGAAGTGATCAAGAGCAAGAAGAGCTCATTTAGAAGATGGAAGGCTTGTCTGAATGAGGAGAGCAGGCAGAAACATAAATTCTGGCAGAACAAATGCAAGGCAACAATCAGGAAAGCAAAGCAAGACTTTGAGGAGCGTATAGCTAAAAATACTCAGAGAAATAACAAAGACTTCTTTAAGTACATTAGAAGTAAGAACCCAACTAGGAAGGCCATTGGACCATTAGATGACAATGGAAGGCAAGGGGTTATTAAAGAGGAAACAGAGATTGCAGAGAGACTCAATGAATTCTTTGCTTCAGTATTCACTGAAGAAGACAGAGGCCACATGCCCAAAACAGAGCCTATCTTTGTAGGGAGTGAAACCGAAGAATTAAGCCAGATAGAAATAACCAGGGAGGAGGTCCTTGCATGTCTTGTTAAACTAAACACTAACAAATCACCAGGACCAGATGGCATCCATCCACGAGTTCTCAGGGAACTTAAAGATGAAATTGCTGATCTCCTAGCCAAAATATATAATCTTTCCCTCAAATCAGGCTTTGTGCCTGATGACTGGAAGGTAGCGAATGTAACACCAATTTTCAAAAAAGGATCCAGGGGTGATCCAGGAAATTACCGACCTGTCAGTTTGACATGTGTCCCAGGTAAAGTGATGGAAACCATCCTAAAAGATAGAATTAATAGGCACATAGAAGAGAAGGCGCTGCTAAAGGAGAGCCAACATGGTTTTTGCAAGGGCAAATCATGCCTCACTAATCTGTTGGAATTTTTTGAGAGTGTCAACAAGCATGTGGATAAGGGGGATCCAGTTGACATTGTTTATCTGGACTTTCAGAAGGCTTTTGACAAGGTCCCACACCAAAGGCTCTTGAATAAACTTACCAGTCATGGAATAAAGGGACAGGTCTTGTCCTGGATCAGCAACTGGCTAAGGGACAGGAAACAGAGGGTAGCACTAAATGGACACTTCTCCAAGTGGAGGGAAGTAAAGAGTGGGGTCCCCCAAGGTTCAGTACTGGGACCCCTGCTTTTCAACCTCTTCATAAATGATCTAGAGGTAGGAGTAAAAAGCAAGGTAGCCAAATTTGCTGACGACACTAAATTATACAGGGTAGTGAAAACTGTGAGAGATTGTGAGGAGCTCCAGAGGGATCTCTCGACACTGGGGGAGTGGGCAAAACAGTGGCAAATGAGTTTCAACATTAGTAAGTGCAGAGTGATGCATGTTGGGGCAAAGAACCCCAATTACATTTATAAACTGATGGGGTCTGAACTCTCTGAGACAAACCAGGAAAGGGACCTTGGTGTCCTGGTGGACAACTCAATGAAGGTGTCTACCCAGTGTGCCTCAGCAGTGAAAAAAGCAAACTCAATGCTAGGGATCATTAGGAAGGGTATAGAAAATAAGTCAGCAAGTGTCATTTTGCCTCTTTATAAATCTATGGTGAGGCCCCATCTGGAATACTGTGTACAGTTCTGGTCGCCATACCTCCAGAAGGATATTATGGAGCTGGAAAAAGTGCAGAGGAGGGCAACCAGAATGATTAGGGGACTGGAACACCTTCCTTACCATCTGAGGCTGCAACGGTTGGGCCTCTTCACTCTTGAACGACGACGTCTAAGAGGTGACCTGATTGAAGTTTATAAAATCATGCACGGTGTGGACAAAGTAGATAAGGAAAAACTGTTTTCCCTATCGCATAACACTAGAACTAGGGGACACTCCATGAAACTTTTGGGTACTAGTTCTCAAACAAATAAGAGAAAGTACTTTTTCACCCAGAGGATTACTGGTCTATGGAACTCCCTGCCAGAAGAAGTGGTGACAGCTGTCAGTCTTGACAGCTTTAAGAAAGGATTAGACAAGTTCATGGAGGAGAAGAGTATCAATGGCTATAATTATGGATACTTAAGGACAACCTCCGGGTTGGAGAGATAGGCAGGATATCTCTCAATATCATTTCCAGAGAATCCTAAGCAGGTGAAGGCATCTCCTTGGGAATACCCTGAAGGAAATGGTGAGCCACTGTGTGAGACAGAATGCTGGACTGGATGGGCTGTGGCCTGTTCCAGCAAGGCTGTTCTTATGTTCTTATGTAAATGGTTTCCAAATTTTCCCAAAAGTATTTTCTCTTACAATTCCTTTCTGTGGATTCTGTGCACGTAATTAGCACACTGTCCCTGACAGAGCCGCGGTTATGGGAGAACACTCCTTTGAGCCTCTGGTTCCGAGGGGACAGAAATTGGGGAGCGGAATAATAGATATAGTTTAATTCACCGATCGCTGACCTAACAGGCAGCTCGGACAATAGAGGGCAAAAGATCTCCAGATGTTTAACTTGATAGGCATGTAATGGGTAATCTCGCATCCGCAGAAGCTCTTAGCCTTAGAGTCAACCTCGGCTCATGTTTGCTCCCGATAAACAGTAGACAATGCATGTCCCCAGTAGTAAATTAGATAGATAAGGAACTTCCCCCGGTGAAGTCATCCCTAATGGGTAACTTGTGTAATCTCAATGTGCAGACTCAGGGCTTTCCTGTAACGGCTGCGCACAACGTATGCACGCCACCAAGCTAGGCAGGGTATAAAGTCTATTGCCTTCTGGTCAATAAACGCTGGTCTTCGCTCCATCTTGCCTCACGTGTCTTGCTTGACCACTCTCCTCCGGGACCCTCCGGTCCACATCGGGTCCCGATCCAACACCTTCCTTTTGATTTAGTTCCCATGTCAATTTATCATTCAGGGCCAGTTGCCATGTTTCCCTATACCATTCATCCAATTTTATTTTCCTTGAATCCTTCCAATTTTTTGCTATACACTGTCTTCCTGTAGACATAAATATCGCAATTAATTCTTGTTCCTCCTTATCTAACTTTAAACTGTCTAAATCCGTAAGCATGGCGGCACTCGGTCCAATCTTTATCCTTTTCCCTAACATACCAACTATTTCTTTTTCAATTTCTTTCCAAAAATCTTCTATTTCTTTACAATTCCACCACATGTGTTTATAAGTTCCCACACTTTTATTACATCTCCAACACAACTTATTTCTAGTCCTATCCATCTGATTCAATCTCACCGGAGTCAAGTACCACCTCCACATCATTTAATAATTATGTTACTTATCTCTAACTGACAGTGTTCTCATTCTCCGTTTCCACAAAGCTCTCCATTTTGTCTGCGGAATTTTTATGTTTAAATCATCTTCCCGTCATGTTCCTTTCCAAGTTATATCCTTTTTTATATTTATTATTCCAATTATTTAATCTCGCATTTTGGAACCAATTTAGCTTTAAATCTCCATAAATTGCTGCTCTTTTCTGCTCATCCATACAAATTTGAATCCAATGTCTCAGCATACAAACATCCTTATCTATCAACACTGATCTCAATTCCTCATCTATCTTAATTGGAAAGTCTCTATTAAAGGAGAAATCCCAGGAGCCAGTTTTCCTTTCATCTTTTTCCATACTTCCCACATTGCTCTTAACATTTTATTTTTAATATTTACTTTTCCCCATTCTTTATCCAAAAAAGCTGCCTTTCCTATTTGTTGGAAATCTTCCATCTCTAAATCCTGCTAAATCACTTGCTCTTTCATCAAAATCTTAACAACATTTTTAACCTGGAAGGCATTATAATAACTCTGTAATTTAGGTATCCCTAAACCTCCTTCTTTTTGTAGTACATACCACCAGCTTTTAGGAATTCTAGCTCTTTTCCCACCATTACAAAATGTATTTATTATATCTTGAAAATCTTTAATTTCTCTATCCTTAAGGTAGATCGGAAAGGCGTCAAAAAAGAAATTTATTTTTGGCAATAACATCATCTTACATAAAGCCACTCTACCAAACCTGGACAATTTCAATTTATTAAACTGTAAAATTTGCTCTTTAATTCATAATTCAATTTAATTGTTATAATTCCTTTTTGTAAATATTTTCCCAATTATTTGATAGGATAACTCCCAAATATTTTAAATTATCTCCAATCTGAATTTTATATTCCTGCCGAATTTCTTGTTCTTCTTCCTTATTCACGTTACATATTATCATTTCTCATTCCTCCCAATTAATTTTTAACCCCGTCATATCCTCAAAATCATTTAAATGCACTTGAATCCTTTCTAATGCCTTCTTCGGGTATTTCATTATAACCAATGTATCATCCGCATACAAACTAATTTTATTTCCCAACAGACCTTCTATATTATCATCCCTTCTTATCATTTCTGCTAACACTTCCATAGCCATTATAAACAAGATTGGAGATAACGGGCACCCCTGTCTTGTACCAGCTTCTAATCTAATATCTTCAGTATAGACATTAACTCTAACCTTTGCATCCCCTTGCTGATATAAATGTTTTATAACATTTTTAAATTTTGTCCCAAATCCATAAGATAAAATTATCTCATTGATTGTGATCCATTGAAGGGAATCAAATGCTTTAAAAATATCCAATGATAACAATCCTATATTCTCCTTTCTCCTATTGGCCATATCCAATAAATCGAGTGCTCTCCTCGTTAAGTCTACCATGTGTCTACCTTTTAAAAACCCAACTTGATATTTATTTATATATCTACCCATAAAACTATTTAATCTATTTGCTAATATGTTTGTAAATATTTTGGCGACCTGATTTATTAAAGATATAGATCTAAAAGACTCAATTTTTTCTGTATCTTTTCCCGGTTTGGGGATCAGAACAATTATTGATCTAGACCAAGAAATTGGGAGTATTCCCCCTTCCAATATAAAATTAAACAACTTTTTAAATCTTGGGATAACTAAATCTTTAAACTCTTTATACAACTCTGACGTTAGCCCATCTTCACCTGATGACTTGTCCCCTTTTAAATTATTTATCACATCTTCAATTTCTTTCTCAGAAATTGTATCATCCATTTTATCTATGTGTTTCTGGGCTAATTTTTGTTTTATATATACTTCTCCAAATATTCTTTTAATTTATCCACCTTAATCACTTTTTCTGTATACAACTCCTGATAAAATTCCTTTACTATTGCTAATTTATCATTCATTCTATTGCACCTAGCACCCTTTTTGATGTCAATACACCTATCTGTGGGTATGGCCAAATTCGTGGGCATTGCCAAATATAGCCATGTGACTTGCTGGGTTCTTGTCATGCCTGCCACATAGCCATGAAAATGTCTGCAAACACAGACAGCACTGGCTCTTTGGCTGTAAAGGGAGATGAGCACTGCACCCTAGAGTTGGATATGACTGGCAGATTTTACTTTCTTAGGATCAAAGATCTGATGCTTGGGAAACAAGCTATCAGAAACCTGGGGAACATAGTGAAAAGTAGAGGCATCACCTTGCAAACAAAAAATTGCATAGTCAAAGCAATGGTATTCCTGGTGGTAATGTATGGGTGTGAGAGCTGGATCATTAGGAAAGCTGAGCGCAGAAAAATAGATGCCTTTGAAATGTAGTGTTAGAAATAGGTCGATCCTAGAAGAAATCAACCCTGACTGATCATTAAAGGTCAAATAGTAAAAATGACGCTAAAGTACTTTGGACATCAAATGAGAAGAGAGGATTCACTTGAGAAAGCTTTGATGCTGGGAAAGGTGGAGGACAAAAGAAGGGGGTGGCCAAAAATAAGATGGCTAGATGGTATTGTAGATGCAATGGGCACAAAGCTGTGTGGGCCAAAGAACCCTTTCCCCATTTTCTTGGGGGACTTTTGTTTTGTTTTCTTTCTTGTTTGCTCAGTGGCTTAAGTGACTAAGATGCTGACTGGGAGACAAAAGGTCAGCAGTTCGATTCCCGAGTACTGCAGGACGGAATGAGCTCCCGTCTTTGTCCCAGCTCTTGCCATCCTAGCAGTTCGAAAGCAAGAAATTGCAAGTAGATAAATAGGGACCACTTTGGTGGGAAGGTAACAGCGTTCCGTGCGCTCTGGTGTCTAGTCATGCCTGCCACATGACCACGGAAATGCCTGCAGACGCAGACAACGCTGGCTCTTCGGCTTTGAAACAGAGATGAGCACTGAACCCTAGAGTCGGATACGATTGGCTTTTGAGCAAGGGCGACCCTTTACCTTTACCTAACTCAGATCCCCTTACACAACCGTGCAAGCACACACACACCCCACCCCTCCCAAGTTGACTCTAGAACAGAAACGGAACACACACACCCTCTCTCTCATATAGTGTAGGAATCTCTGACTGTGATGGTGAACCTTGGCACTCTAGAAGCGACTGTCTTTCAAGTAAGGGAAACCTTTACCTTTAGCATATAGTGATCAAGCACTTCCCCCCCACCCCCAACCCCCTCCCAAGTTAACTCTAGAACAGAAATGGAACACACACACCCTCTCTCTCTCATATAGTGTAGGAATCTCTGACTGTGATGGTGAACCTTGGCACTCTAGAAATGACTGTCTTTCGATCAAGGGAAACCTTTACCTTTAGCATATAGTGATAAAGCACCATCACCCACCCCACCCCACCCCTCCCAAGTTAACTCTAGAACTCTAGAAACAGAATCCTCCAGCCAGGACAGAGGCAGGGGGCAGAAACAGCCAATAAAACATGAGAGTGAGAGAGAAGTCTCTGCCCCCAGACCAAGAGCTGATTTGCCCCTGCATATATGAAATATTGCTCACCTCTAGAGTAGACTCCTGTCCCTAGTCCCAGCATGAAACAAAGCCACCATATTGGCCATGTGACTGGCAGGAAAATGAAAGAGAAATTAACTATAGAACGCCCCCCCCCCACCTTCTCTCTCCCCCCTCACAAGCGAAAAGCCACACAGCGACCTCTGGTGGCCGGAAAAAATACTGCAGCTTCGCCTGTGAGGACTCCAGTCAGGATATTTCTTTTTTAAAAAAATAAGGGAATATACAGGGAAATTGATAAAACGGGAGGGGGCAGGAAGAGGGGTAAAAATAAGGGGTTTTCCCGGGTAAAATGGGATGGTTGACAGGTATGGTCCAGTTTGCTTTCACAGCTGAATCCTTAAGGGGGGCCTTCAGAGCTAGAAGGTGGAACGGGAAAGAGAGTTTTTCTACTTTTCTGCTCGATTGCCAGTGCAAATTTCTCAGATGGAAGGAAGCAGCACAAGCTAAGACTGAGGAGGACTTAATTAAATTAATTGTCCAGGAACATTTTGTCAGAAATTTACATTCTGATTTGAAAGTGCATGTTTCTGTTAGAGTTAGGCAGAACTTCTGATCTGCTTTATTCTATCCAAGGGCCAGGAAGGAAATCCAGTTTATCCAGGCCACCCTTTGAAACCACCCAGAGGTGGGAATACAGATGTGAGCCTGAAAGAAATCAGGCTAGCCCAAGTCACAAGCAGGGGGGGGGAGGCCAAACTCTGCATACAGCTCCCCAAGGGCCAAGTGGAAATGAAGTAATCTGTTTTCTATGTAATAAAAGAGGGCATGTGAGGAAGGAATTCCTCAGAGGTCTAAATCCCAAAATTTCCAAACTAAAGAGAAGCAGAGAGCTTCTGAAAGCACCCCTGTTGCTAGAGCTAAAATGGTTCAAGTGCCAAGAAGCCTCAGGTTGCCGATCTCAGCTACTTTCCTCCGAGTCAATAAGCACAGAAGGGGGACGGGAAATTGCACAGCTTGCTTCTGTACGTATTGTCAATATTGATGATCTAAATCCCCAGTTGTTGATGGAACAATTATCTTTGGATGTTGCCTGGGGATTGTGTGCAAAAACTCCTATGAAGGAGCTGCGTTTAGTAAAAGCTTCTGATGTAATGAGTACTGAAGAAAGGGCTTGGATAGCAAATTATCGCAACAGGAGAGTAATTGTGCATTACCCAGATAATTCTCAGAAAGTAATTGACCATGGGTATTTAGATATGGGAGCAGACTTAGCGTTTGTGCACACAAGTTTGGTACTGGACAGTCAGCTCTTGCCTGGTTCTAAAATGCCTCTGTTGAATTACTCTGTGGGAAAAAGTTCCATTCAGTTTGCACCTCTGGCAAAAGTATGCCTTACTTTTAATGGGTGGACAGGCCACGTGATCTGCACTGTGCATGAAAATCCAGATATTACTCCTGTTCTCATTGGAATTTCTGTGATTTTTCGTTCATTGCAAGATAAAAATATGGCCTCTGAAGCTAAAAGCTTGGTGTTACCAGTTCAAACTAGGAGCATGGTCCGAGAACAAAGGAATGGTGGTTCCACAAGTATTCCAACAGAGACTCCTAGTGACCAAACTAAGAATTGCACTCAAAAGGTTGAGAAATCCCAACCCGAGTCCATTAGTGATCCTGCACCGACACCTAAGTGGCAAAATTAATTACTTTTCTGATGAGTTAACATTGAATGGAGAAATTCTTGCTGATTCTGAGGTTTTCAAAGAGGAACAGCTCAAAGAAAATTCATTAAGGGAAATTTGGTCTAGAATAATCCCTGAAGAGGATATATCTAATGCTCATCCAAGTCATTACGTCCAATCTAGTAGTGGACTGATTTACAAACTGACAAAGAAGGAAAGCCCTGATTTAGGATATAGGAAACAGCTGATTGTCCCTGCAAAATTCAGAAAGACTATCTTACAGTTTGCTCATGACTCAGCCTTTTCACTGCATGGCGGACGCCAAAAAAACGCAGCAAAGGATTGCTGATCAATTCTATTTGCCTCAAATGACACAAGACATTAAGGAATTTGTAGAATCCTGTGATTTGTGCCAAAGGATGGGAACTAATCTTTCTAAGACAAAGGCTGAAATGCAGTGTCCTTCTTTTGCCAATTAACCTTTTCAGACTTATCAGGTTGATATCTGTGGACCTCTAACTGCCAGTTGTGGGAGGAAGAGATTTGTCCTGGTTTGTATTGATACTTTTTCCAAATGGGTGGAAATGATCCCATTGTCTTCATGTTCAGCAATTCAGATCGCGAAAGCTTTTCTGGAGATTTTGTCCAGATGTGGCCTACCAAAGACTCTTACAAGTGATAGAGGAGCTGGTTTCACCAGTACCTTAGGGAAGAAGGTAAGCCAGTTAGCTGGAGTACAGCAAAAATTTTCAATTAGCTATCATCCTGAAAGTCACGGATGTGTAGAACATGCCCAAGGAACATTGCAAAGAATGTTAACTGCTTTTGTTAAGGCTCAAGGCAAAGGCTGGGTAGAGGGACTCCCATTTCTTTTGCATGCCTACAGAAATTGCTCTCATGCAAGCCTGAATGGATGAAGCCCGTCCGAGGTCATCTTCGGGAAGAAGTTAGCTGGACCTCTAGAGTTATTGAAATCTAATTGGGAGTGGGGCCTTGACAAAGCTTCAAATGTGCCTTAGCCTATGTGCTTGAACTGCAGAAGAGGCTGAAGTCTGTACATTCTTTTGCCAAAGAACATTTGGAGAAGACCCAGCAAAAGTACAAGAAACATCATGATGCCAAGTCCAGACACAGGGTGTTTTCTATTGGTGATCTAGTAATGGTGTTGAAACCATCAGGTAAAACTACCTTGCAGGTTGAATGGATGGGCCCTGCCAAAGTGGTCCAGAGACTGGGGGAAGTGAACTATGCTGTACAATGGGAAGATGGGAAGGTTGTTGAGTATCATGTAAATTCTCTCAAGCTGTACATCCCCAAACGTGTATCCATGATGAAAAACACTGCTATTTCTGTTGATGTTGAAAATTCTAATCTAATCTCTCTTAAAGATGAGTACCTGTTCACAGGAAATGTGGATGATAATTATGTAAGTAGTCTGGTTCCAGAACATGAACAAAGAAAGTTAAGAGCTGTCCTTAATAAGTTCAGATAGCTCTTTTCCTCTGTCCCAGGTGAATGTAAGATACAGCCACATGGCATAGCAGTTAGCAACCCTGAACCTATCTGGGTAAATCCTTATAGAGTTGTGGGGACAGTGGAGAAACAAATCAATGAAGAGGTACAAAAGATGTTAGATATGGGCGTGATCCAAGAAATCAATTCTCCCTGGTCCTCTGGCTAAAAAGAAAAATGCTTTTGGTGAGGTACTTCCTGAAATAAGGTTTTGTGTTGATTATAGAAAGTTAAATGCTGTATCTGTTCCAGATTCTTGCAGGATTCCAAGGATGGATGACCTGATTCAAAAGTTGGCGCATTCAAAATATGTCTCTGTTCTTGATTTGACTAAAGGCTTTTGGCAAATCCCTTTAACTGAGGATGCCAAAATGAAGACAGCCTTTTCTCTGCCTAATGGTAAACAATACGCTTTTACCAAAATGCCCTTTGGATTGCATAACTCTCCGTCCACATTCCAGAGAATGATGGATAAAGTTCTAGATGGGTTACCTTTTGCTAAAGCTTATATTGATGATGTTGCTATTTTCAGTGAGGATTTCCAATCACACCTAACTCACATTGAAACTGTGTTACAGAGAATACAAGATGCTGGTTTAACTGTGAAGGCCTCTAAATGTCAATGGTGTTTAGGTAAGGTGATTTACCTAGGTCATAGTGTTGGGAGTGGCCAATTGGAACCTCTTGATGCCAAGGTTCAAGGTGTCAAAAACTGGCCTGTTCCTACTACCAAGAAACAGGTAAAATCTTTCTTAGGCCTTGTTGATTTTTACTGCGCTTTCATTCCAGAATTTAGTGAAACTGCTCACCCTCTGACTGAACTCTCCAAGAAGAAGATGCCTAATAAGGTTAAATGGACTCTGAAGTGTCAACAATCTTTTGAACTGTTAAAAGAGAAAATGGTTTGTGCACCTGTTCTTTCTGCTCTAGATTTTGATAAAGAGTTCATCTTGAAGACAGATGCTAGAAAGCATGGATTGGGAGCTTGTCTAATGCAAAGTGATGACCAAGGTGTTTTACATCACATCAGTTACTTCAGTAGGAAACTGTTAACAAGGGAACAGAATTGTGGAATTGGAATGTCTAGCTATGGTGTGGGCAATAACAAAGCTATGTCCTTTCTTATGGGGTAGAAGATTTCAACTTCACACGGATCACAATGCTGTGAAATTTCTTCAAAAGATGAAAGGTTCCAATCAGAGATTGGTGCGATGGGCTTTGTTGCTTCAGGACTATGACTTTTCCATTGAACATTTTCCTGGTTCTGAAAATATTCTGGCAGATTCTTTAAGTAGAATGTACTCTGAGGAGGTGGATCCTCGGGAAGGTGAAAGTGTTACCTGATGTATGTAACTAACTGTTTATTCTATCACAGGTGCAAGATCTGTCTCTGCTTATGCTATGCTTTGCCTTGTGTAACAGTGTATCCCAAGGTGCCTCCAGAAGTATCTGGAAGGGTTTTTCATTGTATACCTTTGGTGTATGCAAACCAAGACACGGGACACAGCCTCGGGCTGGGTTAACTCAGGTTTATTGCATCGTGGACAGAGGGAACATGAGGTAATGGCGGATCAATAGCTCTTTATATACAGCAGTAATACATTTGAACGTGGTGCCATGGTAGCCCATTGGCTACTGTCTGCGTGACGTCATTACAGGTCACGCCCTTCTTGTCCAGGTGTAGGTAGTGGCGGGAAAACTTCCCGCGCTGTTGCCTTTGATGAGTTCGGACCAAGAGAGCTTGGACGCTCGCTGCTGCCAGCTGGTGGTCATTAGCTCGCGTCCTATTACAGGGCTTATATGATACAGCTGAAGGTTACATTGTTGCTATAGGCAAGGTTACATTGACTCAGATACATTTCAATCCATGTGTACAGTAAAACCATCAGAACACAACATCCCTCCCCCCTAGGACGAGACAAAGTCTCGAGCCCACCTTAACACACTCCCCCCCCCTTATGAGACAAAGTCTCTCAGCCAAGATGGCTTATTTCGAACACGCTGGGGTCTCGGTGCGGGCTGCCTCTCCCTGGGATTGCTACCTTCTCTTTGTCCCCTGGTCTCCTGTCCTGCAATATGAGAGGGAGACTCGTTAGTGACTTTCCGCGGCTCCGCGGCGCTGTTGGGAGGTGTGCTCTTTCTTAGGGAGGAACCGGGGGCACTGGGGGCTAACGAAAAACCCCTCTTCTCGCTTGGATGGGTGGGGGAACACTCCTGAAAACCCCCCCGGCTCGCCAACTCAAAATCAAAATCACTATCGGGGGCAGCGGTCGCGAACTCCTCTCCCTCTTCCCCGGCCCCTGCTAGAGCTGGCGTATCAAAAGGATATGAGTCGGGGCCGCTGCTTCTGCTTCCTTCCCCCCATGCTTGGGACTGTTGTCCACTGCTGTCTCCCCCTTGGGTTAAGCGGGTGGGGGAGAACCCTAACGCTGAATCCTGTTGCTGAGCTCCACTGACCGGCCCAATCACTCTGTGCCTCAGTTGATCTGCGTGCCTCCTCCAGAGGAGGCCGGAGTTCGTCTCGACCCGGTACGACACTGGCCCCGTCTGTTCTACAACCGTCCCTGGCACCCAGGCTGGCCCTGCGCTGGAATAGTTCCTGCAGTGAACAGGGTCACCGGCAGCGAAACCTTTCGAGACTGCCAACCCCACGTTTTTTCCTTTATCCTCGACTCTCGTTGGGTCTAGCCTGGACAGGAGCGTGGTCAGTTTTCGCCGCATCAAGAGCTCCGCCGGCGAGTAGCCGGATGCCAAAGGGGTCACCCTATACGCTAAGAGGAATTGGCACACTTGGTGATTCAGGTCCCCCGGGCCCATGCGCCGCAGCGCCTCCTTCGTTGTACGCACCAACCGTTCCACTTGGCCATTCGTGGCCGGGTGAAACGGTGCGGACGTGATATGCCGAATGGCGTTTGTCGCCATGAATGCCCCGAACTCAGCGGAGGTGAAACAACTAGCGTTATCGCTGACTAAAGTGTCGGGTAAACCGAACGTGGAAAAGACTCTCCGTAGCCGGCTAATTGTCGTGGCGGAGGACGTGCTTTTTACCGGGATAACCTCCAGCCACTTGGAGAACGCATCCACGACTAGGAGAAACATGGTTCCTCGGAATGGGCCAGCGAAATCTACGTGCACCCTGGACCATGGCCCCCGTGCTGTGTCCCATTCCCTATGTGGAAGACGGGCCGCCTCAGGGCGGGACCCCTGGCAAGCCTCGCAAGTGCCAACCATGTGCTCAATATCCGTGTCCAGCTGCGGCCACCAGAAGTAACTCCGGGCCAGCGCCTTTGAACGAACTATGCCCGGGTGGCTGATGTGCAGCAGTTCGAGCACCCTCGTCCGCAGGGGCGCAGGGACCACCACCCGTTGGCCCCACAGAAGGCACCCCCTCTCTAGGGACAACTCTAGCTTTTTCCTAAAGAACGGGTCGAACTCCGTACTCGGGGACGAACCCGGCCACCCCTTCTGCACCCATGAGCAAACCTTCGCCAGCGTCCTGTCCTTTCCTGTCGCCCTAGCAATGTCGGCTGGCACTATTGGGGGAGCGTCTAAAACCTCAATTAGCAACACCTGGCGGTCCTTTTCTGCTCTCGCCTTCTGGGCGTCCGACAATGGCAAGGGGGATCTCGAAAGCGCATCAGCATGGCTGATCTCCTTTCCGGGCCTGTACTCCAACTCATGTTGGTACGCGTTGAGGAAAATAGCCCATCGCAGCATTCTCGGGGACAGGATCTGCGGCGTGGGCTTGTGCGCCGTGAAAATCCCTAACAGCGGTTTGTGATCGGTCACGATTTTGAACGGGCGGCCATACAAAAAATCGTGAAATTTTTTGGTCCCCGATACGATTGCTAATGCTTCCCTGTCGGTTTGCGCGTAATTCCGCTCCGCTTGGGACAGGGACCTTGAGTAAAATGCTACCGGGGCCTCCCTGCCGTCCTCCAACACGTGGCAAAGCACCGCCCCCACCCCCACCGGGGATGCATCACAAACTAGGACCACAGGCCGTTTGGGGTCGAAATGCGTCAGGATTGCCTCAGATGTTAGGAGTTGCTTTAGCTCCTTGAACGCCCTCTCGTGCTCATCACCCCACATCCACGGCTCCTCCTTTTTCAGCAACCGATGGAGCGGTTCGGCCACGGACGCCTTCCGCGGGAGGAATGTATGGTAAAAATTTAGGAGCCCCAGGAAAGATTGCAGCTCGGTCTTGGATGTGGGGCGAGGGGCCTTTTTAATGGCTGCTACCTTGGATTTAGACGGCTTAATCCCCTCGGGTGTGATTCGGAACCCTAAAAACTCGACCTCTGTTTCGAAAAAAACACATTTATCCTTCCTCAATCTCAGCCCCGCTCTCTCGAACACGGTCAGTACCTTGTCCAACCTTTTCGCTAGTTCAGCCTCACTCCCCCCTGTTATCAACACGTCATCAAAATAAGGCAACACCCCCTCCAGGCCCTTTAGGAGGCGTTCCACGAGCGATTGAAAAAGACCGGGTGCCGAGTTCACGCCGAACTGTAACCGCGACACCTGGAACGCTCCCTTATGTGTAACTATCGTTTGTGCCGCGGCCGTGGCGGGGGTCACAGGAAGTTGCTGATAGGCTTGTGCCAAATCGAGCTTGGCGAAACACTTTCCCCCATTTAGCCTGGCCAAAAGGTGGCTTATCACTGGCACCGGGTATGCATTAGGGCGGATCGCCTTGTTAATTGTACACTTATAATCTGCGCAAATGCGCACCTCCCCGTTAGCCTTTAGAGCCGTTACAATTGGAGTTTCCCACTCCGCGGAATCAACAGGAATAAGAATCCCCTGGCCCACCAGTTTGTCCAATTCCGCCTCTATCTTGTCCTTGAGTGCAAACGGCACCCTGCGTGGTTTGAGTCTTATTGGGCGGACCTCCGGGTCTATGTCGAAAGCTACAGGGGGTCCCTTGAACTTTCCGAGTCCTTTCTCAAAAACGGCGGGATGCGCATCGCAAACCGCTTGTATTGGGTCCCCCCCCACGGTATGCACCCCCCCTATGAACAACCCTAAGGGCTGAAACCACTGTGTTCCCAGGAGGCTACAGCTTCCCCCTTTCAGGACAACTAGGGGCAGTTCCGCAGAATGTCTCTTAAAATTGACCCGAAACTTCCCAACCCCCAATACCGGAATGTTGTTTCCCTGTACGTCCCGTAGTGTGGACCTCAACGCTTTAAGCTTTGGCCGCACGTGGGGGTCGATTTTCAGGAACTCTTTCTGGGGAATTATGGAAAAGGAGGACCCCGAGTCAATTTCCATCTTAATAGGGGCCCCTTGTACTAATACCTCAACGAAGTAATGGGACTGTCCCGCGGACACGCTGAACACTGAGGCGTCGTCCTCGCTGCTGTCCGAGACGCGGCCCACGCCGTCCTGCTTCCTCGTGGTCTGGGCGCCATCTTTGGGCCTTGCTGGACGGTCCGGCCTGGCCGCGCGGTCTTGTGATTGCCTCCGGCCCTCTTTCCTCTTTCTGCACGCCTTGGCGATGTGCCCCCGACGGCCGCAGGTGTAACACTCGGCCTTCCTGAACGGGCATCTCGCGCGCTCGTGGGCCGCTCCGCAACCCTCGCAGCGTCGACCGCCCTTCCGGACCTTCTGGACCTCCTCGCCGTCGCTGCCTTCCGTAGACGACTTTGAGGCCCGCCGAGTCGCGTGCACCGACTGTCCGGCCTTCCCGTGCACCGAATTTTCCGCCTTGCCGGCTTTAGGACGCCACTCACGCCACTGATGCATCTCGTCCACTCCGGCATTCGTGGACTCTGCGGCTTCCGCGGCCTCTATGACTTCGGCCAGCGTGGGTGGCGGCTCCTTATTCATCAAGCTGCGCTGCACCTCCTTGTCTTTCAGGCCACATAACACGCCGTCCCTGAGGATCATCTCCAGGATGTCGCCCCATTTACAGGGGGCGGCGGCTATCCTCATGGCGGCCACGAATGCCTCAACCGACTCGTCTGGCGCTTGGACTCGCCTCCAAAACGCGCTCCGAGCGGGAAACATTGCCCTCGAGGGGCAGAACCGCTCTCGCAGCAGCTTCATGATGTCGCTCGCCTTAAAGTCGCTCACCTTCTTCGGAGCGATTATGCCCACCAGCGTCCGCTTGGTTTCCATCCCGAGCATTCTGGTGAGGATGGCCCTCTTCCTCTCCTCGTCGTCTTGTTTGACTCTGAGTTCCACCAGTGCCGCCTGGAAGTCCATCTCAAGCAGCTCCCAGTCTTGCGGTTTGGTGATGTTGAACCCGCTCTGTGCCCTGGCTGTTCCGTGGGGATCCATTTATCCCACCTTCGTCGCCAATTTGGTGTATGCAAACCAAGACACGGGACACAGCCTCGGGCTGGGTTAACTCAGGTTTATTGCATCGTGGACAGAGGGAACATGAGGTAATGGCGGATCAATAGCTCTTTATATACAGCAGTAATACATTTGAACGTGGTGCCATGGTAGCCCATTGGCTACTGTCTGCGTGACGTCATTACAGGTCACGCCCTTCTTGTCCAGGTGTAGGTAGTGGCGGGAAAACTTCCCGCGCTGTTGCCTTTGATGAGTTCGGACCAAGAGAGCTTGGACGCTCGCTGCTGCCAGCTGGTGGTCATTAGCTCGCGTCCTATTACAGGGCTTATATGATACAGCTGAAGGTTACATTGTTGCTATAGGCAAGGTTACATTGACTCAGATACATTTCAATCCATGTGTACAGTAAAACCATCAGAACACAACAATACCCAACATATGTAACAGGGTTTGTTATATTACCTTTGTTTTTATATGTCAGGCATGTTTCATGACTAGTTCCATTATGTGAAAAGTCTGAATTGAGCTTTTCTCTTGAGGAGAGGGTTGTAATGATATGTCACTAGTCATCAAACATGGCTTTTCCCTTGTTCTTAAACTGCCTTTAGAGGAGCTGTTTTTGCCCTGTTCTGATGGAGGGCCTCTCAACTTCCTCTTGCAATCTTATTGTCATGTTGATAGCCAATGGTGCTAAAGAATGTTGTTTACAACCCTGGCTGAAGATGCTCATCTTTCATCACCTGACACAGATAGCCAATTACTTTGAAAGCCGGGTGTTGTTTAGTTAATTTTCGACCCTGATTGGCCTTTGCCTGATCTTTGGAACTGGGGGGTAAGAAAAGAGTTCAGCCAATCTCAATGCTACTTGATTTTATTTTATTCTCTCCATTTAATTTTGCTGGGACTTCCTGAAGCAGGAACCCAAGTAATTGCAGCCTTGGGCTGGACTGGGCTTTTTGACCTACAGGTCAGAGTCTTTGGGCTAGGGAGACCCTAGAAGGTAAGGCCTGGAGAGGTTTAAAGCTCATAAAGGGCCCTAGGAAGGGAAAGCCTGACGGGACTCATTCCCTGTGCAAGAGTAAGCGGAGTTCCAGAAGATGGTAGATGGGGCAGCTTCTCTAAGGGCTCTAATGTGAGGATGTCTGATCAAGGAGGTGGAGTCAGGCCCGGCAGCAGACGCACTGACTTAGGCAGCTGACGGGGGCTCTTTCCGACGATGGGTCAAGAAGAGCATTGGGTCACATATCCCCGAGTGTATTCTCAATCCAATTTAAACAGAAACTCTGCTAGAATTATTGGAACCCAGAGTGTCATCACTTAGGTAGTGAGACAGAAAGGGGTGTTCTGTTAAAATGTGAACAATTGAAACGTCAATTTTGTTTAGAAATGAACCAGGATGAATGGTTTTCTGAAGGGAAGCTAAATTGGTTTGAGACAAGTTTCCCTGAGTGTTGATTAGAGGAAAAGGAGGGTTGGAATTCTCTCAGTGTGAAGGCAGTAAGTCACAAGGGTCTGAAGATTTCTTGATGGTAAGTGTTGGTACTGAGGCTCAAGAAATCTGTATTCCCTGAAACCCTGCCACGATAAATTTCAAAGCTGTGTCATCATCTGTAAGAAACAGCATTGTTGTTAATATGCAAGGAGCATATGGGTTATACTAGGAAGGGTCTAATTACACCTTGCCTTTGGTTTCAGCCTCAACTAATGTTACCAGAAAAATGGTTACTGGATACAGTTACAACTTCGGTTCGAGTCACTGGTGGAGCCCTTCTCCCAAGAACGAAGAAGCGTTTAATTTAGGCAACAATTAAAATTGGTTTATTGAAAAGGGGTTTAAGCGTCACTGGCCAGGTGCCGGGAAAAGCCCTATTCTCAACCTTTTTGCCTATTAAAGTAGCTTAAGTGAGCAGCTCTTTTTGGTTCTGATGTCTTGCGTGCAAATGTGCTGAGAGCGCTTCTGACATTTTCTATCAGGAGATTTTTATACCCTCCACCCAAGGGAACTCAACTAGTTCTACTGCTAGCTAACAATTTTACAAAATAAAAGATTTACAATGGTGAACAAAACCCCGGCACCAGACTCTTTAGTTACATTAAATGGTCAATCATACAGAGACAAAACAGGTCAATTGCATAGAACAAAAGGTGATGGGTAGAGCAATTGCCCTGGAAATGACAGAGTTCATAGTTCAGCAAATGCAGGTTGTGACATCATTCAGGAGACATCCAATGGGCGGCAGGATTGTGATTTGGCACAAATCAGAAGTCCAGATTTTGAATCCAGGTTGAGAATTGACCAATAGGTGTGTGAAAGGATGGCAGGGCTAGGCACAATTCATTCCCATCCAGCAATTACTTCATCCTGTCTCATCCCAAGCACTATCTAGGATAATCACAAAAGAAATTTCAGTATCAATGGATATGCAGACTTCCCCCATGTCCCAATTCCGATTGACCTCTGGACTGCCTTTCTCCATTATATCAAAGTATGCAGGTGATAGTAAGCACAATAAGTGACAGGAAAACAGGAGATTGAGATGGAATTTCTGAACTTCCAAGGGTGAGAGGTAACAATAGGTAGGGTAATTGAGGTTTTTCCTGTGTAGCTGGAGGGCTTTGGGTGTTAATTTTGACTCCTGCTTTGAGATATAGAAGAGAGAATGTTAGATATCAAATTTATATTATTTAATAAGGCCCTGGCCCCTTTAATCAAATTCCGCATTTTTATTTACACCAAATAATCATTTTTGCTGCATCCTGAAGCAAGCACTGCTTTACTTTGACAACCTTGCGATAATTATGAGGTTCCTGACCATATACAGAGTTCTATTCATGAAAGTAGGGGTTATGTGTGGGCACGGTTAACTGGCAGATTTCCCTTATAGCTTGAGGAAATTGACATATCTAAAAGATAACTGAGAAGACCAGTGAAGTGGGGGGGGGAGGCTTGCAGTTATGCCCACAAGTATGTGAATGGAGGTGTGTTAGAGTAATGCTTGGTGCAAGACAGAAACCTAGAAATGGGTGGCAACTAAAAATAGTAAATTAGATAACTTTCTTGAAGGAATAAAAAGAGTAACCATGGGAAATAAAGAGGAATAAAATTAGGGTGGTGTATCCCTGAAAATGGATACACCAATTAGTTGGGCCAATTAGTTGGGAAGGTGAAATGCAAGGAAGAAATGTGATAAGAGGATTCTATGAAAATGAAAAACTGGCTTTGACAACAAGCCTACATGTGTGGGGAAAGTTTTGTCTGTAACAACTCACAGAAGATTGTAACTCTCAACAGCATGAGAGAGGGAACATCTGAAGGGATGGATGTGAATTGTGAATGAAATATAACCTTAGCTGGAAGGGGAAGGGAATAGAGACATGAAATGGTGCAGAGGTCCTCATCTGGCCCACAGGCTGCAGGTTGAGAATTCCTGGTCCTGAAGGTCACAGGTTTCTCTTGATTTTTTAGATTTCTATGTTTATCTTTCTTTTAATTTACAGGTGTATACCCTTCCTTTAAAGAAACTAGCATCTCATTGTCAGTATGTAGAAGCTGCTACCTTATTTTTTGGAGAGATCCAGTGGTGGGATTCAGCAGGTTCGCACCACTTCACCAGAACCGGTAGCAGAAATTCTGGCTGGCCCTACCCATCCAAGTTTTGAAATAAAGTAGTCCTAATTCAGGTGCAAGGCAGGGCTTTCACATTGGCCATGGCCACCATACCACATCCACAGAGTAGGTAGTAAAAAATTTTTTGAATCCCACCACTGGAGAGATCCTTTTCCAGATTAATAGGATTCCTGGTCTTGCTGTACTGCAATATCTGCTCAATAACAGCTCCATGATTCAATTACAACAGGTTTTCAGATCAGTAGCATCTCACTCCTTTCTGGGTCAAATCCAAAGGCCAAGAGATGGATCCTTTTGATATCATAGCATAGATTAGGCAAGGGTTGGAAAAAAAGCTGGAGCTGCTTTTGGAAGCCAGTTGGTTTTGGCCATGGGCACAAGAGGAAAATCCCAGCTAACTAGATAATAACGTAGAGCTGGTGGGAGATCTATTTATGATGTCCAGGCAAGTGGCAATATGAGCCCAATCTTCTTTTTCTGCTGAATCCGAATATTGGCAATCCCCATGGCGATCAGGCATGAATACTGTGGCCTTTCATCTGCTTTCCACATTGCAGCATGATAACCCCCATACCACTGATCCAGTTCTACAAGTCATTTTCTGGTCCTGAGCCTTTTTGGCACGCCAAGTCCTCCTCGGCCCCAGGCCAGTAATGATGAAGCTGCTGCCCTCCATCAAGATGGATTCAAATGGGATTTAATCCACTTAGAGACCATCACCCTTCCCTGTGGACTTCGGCATCCAAGGCTGTTACTCCATCAGGGTTGTCAGGTTAGTTAGCTGCCACCTGACTCTCGGCATTGAGTTGCTGGCAATCTGATCTATTTATTACCATAGCAGGATAACCTGGCCAGAGAAGTATGTGTCCAATGGCTGCAAAACCCACAGCTCTTCTTTCAAGGGCTTGCATCCCACAAAGCCTTAGCTCCAGCACATGTTACTCAATGGGAGCGTTTCCAGATCCTAAGCTGTTGCTAGGGCTTATAGAAGGCTTGATTTCAAAACATAGCAAGATTCTCTCTCTCCCCTCCCCCAACCCATCCCACCCCCATCCTCTACTGCTGGGGCAATTTAGACGGAAAGCTCTGCAAGTTGTGATAGTAGTGATTTACTTCCTCCAAATGTCATGATAGGCTCAAGTACAAGAAGAGACTATGGTGAACCAGTAAGTCTTACTGCCAGTGGAAAGGGGTAGAGATGGCTGTTAAGCCACCAGCATCTCGGGGGCTTCTTGCTCCTCCCCCCGTCCTGGCAAGGCCGGGGTGAAGTCGGAGCACCTGTGGGCGGCCCCTCCCTGCAGCTAGAAGAAGCCCCACTGCCACCAGCATCTCGGGGGCTTCTTGCTCCCCCCCCCATGCTGGCAAGGCGGGGGGGGGGTGAAGTCGGAGCACCTGTGGACGGCCCCTTCCACGGCTAGAAGAAGCCCCACCGCCACCAGTATCTCGTGGGCTTTTTGCTCCTTCCCCCAATCCTGGCAAGGTGGGGGTGAAGTCGGAGCACCTATGGGCAGCCCCTCCCACGGCTCCTTCCCCAGTCCGGCACTGACCATGGGGAAGTCAAGCACACCTGGGACTCTTTAGTGTAAGGGACCAAAGACAATACAACAGCCGAAGGGTTGGCTTAACACAGGTTTATTGCATGATGATCCGGAGGAACATGTGGTAATGGCGGCTGGGTAGCTCAATATATACAGCTGGCTATACATTTGAATGTGGCTCGTTGGCAAGCTATTGGTTGCTGCCCGCGTGACGTCGTAGGGGGTCACGCCCTTCTTGACCAGGTGAGGAGGTCGCGGGGAATCTTCCCGCGCTGCTGATCCAGGTGACTTTGATCCATTAGAGCTGGACGCTAGCTACTGCCCTCTGGTGGTCACTAGCTCGCGTCCCCTTATTAAGCATACATTGATACAGGTGATGGTTATAATGTTGCACACAGAAAGGTTACATTGATAACACATGGTACAGGTACATAGTTAAAGGCACTGCTTTACAGAACACAACATCCCTCCCCCCTAGGATGAGACGAAGTCTCTCAGCCAAGATGGCTTGTTGCGTGTGCGTTTGGGCCGTGAAGAAGGCTGCCCCCCCGGGGGCGTTATTGCTTCTTTGTTCCCCGGTCCCTTGTCCTGAAATGGGAGAGGGAGACTCGTTAGTAGCTTGCCGCTGTCTGGCGGTCTTAGGGGAAGGGAAAAACTCCATTGTGGGCAGACCGGGGGCGTCGGGACTAACGGAAAACCCCTCTTCTCGCTTGGACGGGTGGGGGACCACTCCGAAACCCCCCCCCCGGGTCTGAAAATCAAAATCTAAGTTGGTCGGGGTACCCGCATTTGTGGGGACTTTCCGCGAGATATGTATGGGATCGGGTTCCTCTCCCTCGGAAAGATCCCCCAGGGTATCTACGAGGATATCCTCCTCCCCCCTTGGTGGGGGCCCACGGTCCCCTTCTCCTCCCCCTTGGGCTAAACGGGTGGGGGAGAACCCTAACGCTGACTTATTTCCTGCGTGAACCGCGTCCTGGTCGTCGGGGACCCTGCGTCGGAGCTGGTCTGCGTGCCGCCTCCATAGGAGCCCTGTGCTGGTTTCCACGCGGTACGACACGGGGCCGGTTTGTTCCACGACTACGCCAGGCACCCAGGCTGGGCCTGTGCTGGCGTAATTCCTGCAATGCACGGGGGCGCCTATGCTGAAACTCTTTGTAACTTCCAGCCCGATGTTCCTTCCTTTGTCCTCTACCCTCGTGGGGTCTAGCCTAGTAAGGATGGTGGTCAGCTTCCTGCGCATTAAGAGCTCTGCGGGGGAGTATCCTGACGCCAACGGGGTCACCCTGTACCCTAGCAGAAACTGACACACTTGTAGGTTCAAATCCCCTGGGCCCATGCGCCGCAACGCGTCCTTTGTGGTGTGGACGAGGCGCTCTACTTGGCCGTTGGTGGCCGGGTGAAACGGGGCGGAGGTAATATGCTGGACGGCGTTAATCTCCATGAATGCCTTAAACTCGGAGGACGTAAAACAACTAGCGTTGTCGCTAATTAACGTGTCGGGTATGCCGAACGTGGAAAAGAGCCTCCGCAAGTGTCTAATGGTCTGGGCCGAGGAGGTGCTCGTGACTGGGATAACCTCCAACCATTTGGAGAAAGCGTCCACAACGAGGAGGAATAGGGTGCCTCTGAACGGGCCCGCGAAATCAACGTGCACCCGGGACCACGGCCCCTTAGCCGCGTCCCATTCCCTGTGGGGAAGGCGGGCCTCCTCCGGTCTGGAGCATTGGCAACTTTCGCAAGTGCCGACCATGTGCTCGATGTCGGCGTCTAGCTGGGGCCACCAGAAGTAACTCCGGGCCAGCGCCTTGGATCGCACGATGCCGGGGTGGCTGACGTGCAGCAGTTTGAGCACCCGCGGCCGAAGGGAAGTGGGAATCACCACCCGCTGCCCCCACAAAAGACATCCCCTCTCTAGGGACAGTTCTAGCTTTTTTCTGAAAAATGGAGCGAACTCCTCCACTGGGGAGGATGCGGGCCACCCTTTCTGTAGCCAGGAGCTTACTGTCGCTAATGTTTTGTCTTTCTCTGTCGCCTTGGCGATGTCGGCGGGCACTACCGGGGGCGAATCCAGCACCTCTATCATGAGAACCTGACGGTCCCGCTCCCCCATGCTCACCTGGCTGGGCGTTAGGGGAAGGGGAGACCTAGATAGGGCGTCCGCATGGCTGATCTCTTTCCCGGGCCGGTAGACCAACGCGTGCTGATACGCGTTGAGAAAAATGGCCCACCTGAGCATCCTTGGGGACAGGATTTGAGGGGTGGGCTTATCCGCGGTAAAAATGCCTAGCAGGGGCTTGTGGTCCGTCACGATGGTGAAGGGGCGGCCATACAGAAAATCGTGAAATTTTTTCGTCCCCGAGACTATCGCTAATGCCTCCCTGTCCGTCTGCGCGTAGTTTCTCTCTGTTTGGGACAGGGACCTGGAGTAAAATGCTATCGGGGCCTCCCTTCCGTTCGCCAGCACGTGGCACAGCACTGCCCCCACCCCCACTGGAGATGCATCACAGATCAGAACTACTGGGCGTTTGGGGTCGAAATGGGTCAGTATGGCGTCGGACGCCAGGAGGCTTTTCAGCTCACTAAATGCCCTTTCCTGGTCATCGCCCCACTTCCATGCCTGGTCTTTCTTAAGCAGCCTGTGTAGCGGTTCGGCCACCGCTGCCTTCCGGGGGAGGAAGGAGTGGTAAAAGTTGAGCAGCCCTAGGAACGACTGCAACTCGGGCTTGGAGGTGGGGCGGGGGGCTTTCTTGATGGCTGCCACCTTAGACTTGGATGGTTTTATTCCCTCAGGAGTTACACAAAACCTTAGGAACTCAACCTCGGTTGCGAAGAAGACGCATTTGTCCTTTCGCAACCTCAGCCCCGCCTTTTCGAATATCGTCAGTACCTTCCCCAACCTCTTGGCCAATTCAGCCCGACTCCCCCCTGTTATTAACAAGTCATCAAAATAAGGCAACACCCCCTCCAGTCCCTTCAGGAGGCGTTCCACGAGTGACTGGAAAATTCCTGGCGCCGAATTCACGCCGAATTGGAGGTGCGTCACCTGGAACGCCCCCTTATGGGTGACTATGGTCTGCGCAGCAGCTGCGGCAGGAGACACCGTAAGCTGCTGGTAGGCCTGTGCTAAGTCGAGCTTAGCGAAACACTTTCCCCCGTGTAACCTGGCCAGCAGATGGCTGACTACCGGCACCGGATATGCATTCGGGCGGATCGCCTTGTTGATGGTGCACTTGTAGTCGGCGCATATGCGGACCTCCCCATTGGACTTTAGAGCAGTTACAATTGGAGTTTCCCACTCCGCAGAATCTACAGGCACAAGAATCCCCTGACCCACCAATTTGTCCAGTTCCGCCTCTATCTTGTCCTTGAGTGCGAACGGCACCCGGCGTGGTTTTAGGCGAACAGGGCGGACCTCCGGGTCCAGGTCGAAAGTCACTGGGGGCCCCTTGAATTTCCCCAGTCCCATTTTGAAGACTTCGGGGTGCGCCTCGCACACCTCCTGAATCGGGTCAGTCCCAACAGCGTGCATCCCCACGGCATGCACCCCCCCAATGAACAAACCCAGGGGCTGGAACCATTGAGTCCCGAGGAGGCTGCAGTTTCCTCCCTTGAGCACGACCAGGGGAAGGGACGCGGCGTGCTCCTTGAATTTGACCTGAAATTCTCCAACCCCCAACACTGGAATACTGTTCCCTTGCACGTCCCGTAGTGTGGCCCTCAACGCTTTGAGCTTGGGCCGCTTTTGGGGGGCAATTCCTCAAAACTCCCTCTGGGAAATGATTGAATATGAGGACCCCGAGTCAATTTCCATCCTAATGGGCACCCCTTGGACTAGTACCTCAACAAAGTAGCGGGGGTGTCTCGTAGACACGCTGAACACCGAGGCGTCGTCCTCGCTGCCGTCGGCGATGCGGCCCACGCCGTCCTGCTTCCTCGTGGCCTGGGCGCCGTCTTTTGGTTTCGCTGGGCGGCCTCGTCCCGCGGAACGGTCTGGGGAGCTCCTCCGGGACTCGCGCTTCTTCCTGCACACCCTGGCGATGTGCCCGCAGCGGACCTTCTGCATGTCCTCGTCGTCGCTGCTCTCCGTGGACGACCTCGAAGTTCGCCAGGCCGCCTGTACCGGAGCCTCTGCTTTCCTCGACTTTGGCCGCCAGTCCTGGAGCTCTTGGACCCCGGCCTTTGTAGCTTCTGCGGCCTGGGCCGCTCTAACGACCTCCTGCAGCGTGGGAGGCGGCTCTTGGTTCATTAATGTGTGCTGGGTCTCGGCGTCGTTCAGGCCGCACAGCACACAGTCTCGGAGGGTGATTTCGACGTTCTCCCATTTGCACGGGCCGGCCGCCAGCCGCAGGGCCGCCACGAACGCGGCGACCGTCTCCCCGGGCGCTTGGACTCGCCTCCAAAACGCACTCCGAGCGGGAAACATCACCGTGGCGGGCCGGACGTGCTCACGCAGCAACTGCATGAGTTCCTTGGCCTTGAATTCGCTCACCCTCCTCGGTGCAATCAGGTCCACCAAGGTCCTTTTTGTTTCTTGTCCGAGCATTCTGGTGAAGATGGCTCTTTTCTTCGCCTCTTCCGTAACTTCGGACTCGATCAGTGCGGCCTGGAAGTCCATTTTGAAGATCTCCCAGTCGCCCGGTTTCCTGATTTCGAAACCGGCGCATGTCTTGGTCCCATGGGCTGCCATCCCACCTTCGTCGCCAATTTAGTGTAAGGGACCAAAGACAATACAACAGCCGAAGGGTTGGCTTAACACAGGTTTATTGCATGATGATCCGGAGGAACATGTGGTAATGGCGGCTGGGTAGCTCAATATATACAGCTGGCTATACATTTGAATGTGGCTCGTTGGCAAGCTATTGGTTGCTGCCCGCGTGACGTCGTAGGGGGTCACGCCCTTCTTGACCAGGTGAGGAGGTCGCGGGGAATCTTCCCGCGCTGCTGATCCAGGTGGCTTTGATCCATTAGAGCTGGACGCTAGCTACTGCCCTCTGGTGGTCACTAGCTCGCGTCCCCTTATTAAGCATACATTGATACAGGTGATGGTTATAATGTTGCACACAGAAAGGTTACATTGATAACACATGGTACAGGTACATAGTTAAAGGCACTGCTTTACAGAACACAACATCCTCCCAGCGCGAGAACTCAAAAACAGCCGCCACCGCGTCTCGCTCTGCTCCTTCCCGGTCCGCCATTGGCCGCGGGGAAGTCGAGCACACTGTATTTCGGGGTTATTATATTGTAATTAGTGGTTGATTGTTTTAGTTATGTATAATATTTTGTTATTGTGATTACATTATGTTATTATTGTGATTGTCTATTGTCTATTGTATTTTTAATATGTTGTAATGCCGCCCAGAGTTGACTGAGTGGGGCGGGGTATAAATTAAATTTATTATTATTATTATTATTATTATTATTATTATTATTATTATTATTATTATTATTATTATTATTATTATTATTATTATTATTATTATTATTATTATTATTATTATTATTATTATTATTATAAAAATCAGAGAGAGAGAAATATGTGAGATCCATCCGTAGAAGCAAATTTCTTGGTTGAATGATACATCTATTATAAATATTAAGATGAGCTTTAGCCACCACTAAAGTGAGATACAACTAGAACTCAGAGATTTATGTTCAAATCCTCGCTTTGTCATAGAGACTCACTGGTGGTGTGGAACTGGTACACCACTTCTTAACTGTTTTACTTACCTCAAAAGCCTTGTTAGGGTTGCTATAAATCCACTTTAACATGCCAGCACAGAATGGAGATACTGTATATACAAACACACACAGATATAACAGTGGTTAAGCTTGCAAGTTGACTAGTGTAACCTAGTACACTCACAGCCAATGGTTGTTTTCGATTGTCAGTCTCAGGCCTTTACAAACAAAGTGAGATTATGAGTTCTTGGGCAAGATGACATAATAAGGGTATGCTTGTTATTACATGCCATCCAATTTATGGTGATCCTGCTCAGCTCCTGCAAACTCAAGACTAGGGTGTTTTTTAGGGAGTCAATCCATCTTGTATTTGTTTTCCCTCTTTTCCTGATGCCTTCAATCTTTCCAAGCATTACTTTCTAGAAAATCTTGCCTTCTCATGATGTGCCCAAAATAGTCGCATCTCAATTTCATCATTTTTGTCTCCAGATCCAAGCCTTATTTGCTCTAGAATCCACTTGTTCCTCTTTCTGACAATCCAGGGTATTTTCAGAGCTCGTATTTCAAACAAATCATTTTCCCCTTGTCAGTTTTCTTTACTGTCCAACTTTCACACAATACTGTACTGTAATATGCTTAGCTGCTATTCTAACTCCCTCTAGTGGTAATTAAAGCTCATGTTTATAACAGATGAAAGAGGCAAAAAAACATACAAATGTTAAGTACAGTGGTACCTCGGATAAAGTCCGATTCGGATAAAGTCGTGGTTTTCATGCACACGTGATGCATCGCATAAAGTCCAAAACTGCTAAAAAATGGATTTTATCTGAGATATTTGGTATAGAAAACTCGGATAAAGTCCATTTTTGGATGTTATCCAATGCATCACCCATTTGATTGGGATAAATTCCAAAATCGGATAAAGTCCAAACTTGTGGAACGGAGTTTGGACTTTATCCGAGGTTCTACAGTACTGTAGTTTACTGTGTATTTCATAATGATGTCCACAGTTTTAGAAGCACCACCAATCATTGATGTTGATAGGTATTAAAGTAATGTCACAAAAGATTTAAATAACATAACATCAAAGAGATTGTACTCAAGTACATTAGACCCTCAAAAAAAAAAACACCCGACTACAAGATGATGTACAGTATTATCGTGTACACACCAAACAATTTTGGAAGGAAGTCACTCTGTGCTTCATAGATTGTAGAAAAGTCTCCAAACGTGCAGATGAAAAGTTTTTATGCAAGCATCCAAGAGGAAATTGGTCACACACCAAAACAAGACACGCTTATAATCATAGATGACTGGAACACAAAAATAGGGAACTAAGCAGAACTAAAATGTTGTTGGAAAATTAGGCCTAGCGATCAGAAATAAAGCAGATTAACTCGTGGAGTTCTATGAATTTGTTTGTCACAAATACATGCATCAAGCAACCAAACAGGTGACTGTATACATGGACATCACCAGATGACTGATATAGAAATCAATGTGATTGGAAGCCAGAGGTGGAAAAGATGTATACCTTGGTTCAGTCATCAGTCCAAAGGGGTACAGCAGCCAAGAAATAAGAAGACTGTGATCTGGAAGGGCAGTAATGATTGAATTAGCAAAGATCATCTAGTATTACTCTTTAAGACAATTTACCTGGGGTAAAAAGAATAATAACGGATTTACTGCATGGCTCTTGACTGCATATAGCTCAATCAGTTGGGTGCTTGGTTACAGAGCTAAAGAGCCAGCTGTGTAACTTTGGGCAAGCTGCCCAGTCCCAAAGCTCTCTCCAAGATAAGGGAATAGCCAGCCACCTCTGAGTAGTCTGTCTGCCTGGAAAATCTTGGAAGCGGCTGCCACAAGTTTGAATCAATTTGAATGAGTAAGTAAGTTGGAACCGTTGGCAAGAGAGTTCTGAACACAGCTTGGAAAGCTTGTTTTCAAGAATTCTTAGAATCCCAGTGGTAAAGATTGGTACAAGATTCTGGGAGCTGTAATCCAAAGAGGTGACTTTCCAGACTCCAGGTCTGAAACTGGTAAATCAGAGATGCCCAAACTATAGCCCGTGGGCTGGATTCGGTACGCAGTGCCAAATCATCTGGCCTGCTCTGCCCTCACTGTTTAATTTAATTTTAATTTAATTGTTGGATTTCTATACTGCCCACTCGACCAAGGCCGACTCAGGGCGATTCAAATCATAGATAAAACAGAATTAAGAACCCGCCCCCTAAAAAGGGTGCAGGTACCGAAGGAACCCTGGAGGAAGGAATAATCCTCTATACCAACCACCCAACGGAAGCCACCCCTCCACCTGCACCCCAACCTTGGCCCGCCAGCCAGGTTTTTAGTTCTTTTCTAAAGGGCAGCAACTCTGTCTGGAGGCGCAATTCTACTGGCAGGAGGTTCCAAAAGGCTGATGCGGACATGGAGAAGGCCCACCTCCTTGTGCCAGAGAGGCGAGCCCCCGTGGTTGATGGCACAATTAGAGAGCCCCTCCGGTCCGCTCTGGTTGGATGGACAGACGTCCTTAGGGCGATGTGGTCTCTTAGGTAACCTGGCCCACTACCATATAGGGTTTTAAAGGTCAAAACCAGCAGCTTGAATTGCACCTGGAGGCAAACTGGCAACCAGTGCAACTCCCGAAGCAGTAGTGAGGCATGGGCATAACGTCCACACCCCATCACCACCCGCGTCGCAGCATTCTGGACCAGCTGCAGCCTCGGAATGGTCATCAAGGGCAGCTCCATGTAGAGCGCATTATAGTAGTCTAGTCTGGAGGTCACCAGAGCATGAGTGACCATGAGCAAGGAGTCCTGGCAAAGGAGCGGGCGCAACTGGCAAATCACCTGAAGTTGGACGAAAGCCCTCCTGGCCACAGCTGCCACCTGTTCTTCTAGCAGCAGCCCCGAATCCAGGAAGACCACCAAGTTGCGCACCAGGTCAGTCTGGGGCAAAATAGCCAAAGTAAAACGCACCCGTGCATGGGCAAAACACTGCCATAAATTACCCGTGGCTGTCGTAAACGTGGTTCTTCCCACTGGAAGCAGTAGTAAAACGTGCATGTGCAAAACGCTGCTATAAATGCACCCACAGCTGTCGTAAACATGTTTACGTGAAACATTGACGACAGCCGTGGATGCATTTACGGCAGTGTTTTGCGCATGCACATTTTACTACTGCTTCCGGTGGGAAGAACCATGTGACCAGCACGCTCAACCACATGACTGGCCCATGGCCCAAAAGGTTTGGGCACCCCTGTGGTAGATTGATGAAAAGAGGCACACCTCAGATGCAGAATGCCTGGCCTTCAGTTCTTGGTCTCTCTAGAGCAATACTGAGGAAAACTCCTGCCTGTACATGTGACCTACAGTCTGGTACAGTCTGACCTACAGTCAGGAGCCCACACAATCAGTAGTGAGCTTTCTAGATGGAGCAATTGTTGTTCTTATGTGACAAGTCACCTCCAACTTGTGATGACCCTGCGAATGAAAGATCTCCAAATTGTCCTGTCCTTGAAAGCTCTTGCAAACATAACCCCGTGGTTTCCCTGACAGATTCAATCCATCTCCTGTTTGATTATCCTCTTTTCCTGCTGATCTCCTCCTTTCAATTCTGCCATTGCTGGTCTCAAGCCTGAATAAGAAAGGAGGAGCAGTTGGGCATCGGATTAGCACTCCAGCCCTATAATTTTTTTTTTATATGAAGCAATGAGGAGCCTTGTTGCCCGACATACTATGGTGGTGGAGATGGGTGCCACGCAGAATGAGAAAACACTGCTACTACTACCTCCTTTCCCAGTATTATTTTTCCAGAAAGTCTTGCTTTCTCCTGGTGGGTCCAAAGTAGAAGAGCCTCAGCATCATATTTGCCTTGAGAGACAACTGTGGATTGACTTGCACCCTATTTCAAATGATGGAGCAATGTCCAACTTCAATTTTTTTAAAAAAATTCTGTCAGTTATGGTTGCCTTTATCACCTGTTTGGCTGCTCTCAGCCCTGAAAACAAGGCCGCCGTCAAGTGGGGGACAACGAGGACTCTCGTCCAGGGCCCGGAGCAGGCAGGGCTCCCAGCGGTGGGCAGCCCGTAGCTCAGCTTTTTTTTACTTAGTCGCCCACCATTAGAGGGACGAAAAGTCCTCCTCCCTCCTTCTACCGGGCAAAGAGGCTGCAGGCATGACCTCCAGCCTGCAGGTGGCGCTGAAGAGTGGGACGGCCACTCTCCTCCTCCTCATAAGAACATAAGAACATAAGAACAGCCTTGCTGGAACAGGCCACAGCCCATCCAGTCCAGCATTCTGTCTCACACAGTGGCTCACCATTTCCTTCAGGGTATTCCCAAGGAGATGCCTTCACCTGCTTAGGATTCCCTGGAAATGGCATTGGGAGATATCCTGCCTATCTCTCTAACCCAGAGGTTGTCCTTAAGTATCCATAATTATAGCCATTGATACCCTTGTCCTCCATGAACTTGTCTAATCCTTTCTTAAAGCTGTCAAGACTGACAGCTGTCACCACTTCTTCCGGCAGGGAGTTCCATAGACCAGTAATCCTCTGGGTGAAAAAGTACTTTCTCTTATTTGTTTGAGAACTAGTACGCAAAAGTTTCATCTAGTGTCCCCTAGTTCTAGTGTTGTGCGATAGGGAAAACAGTTTTTCCTTATCTACTTTGTCCACACCGTGCATGATTTTATAAACTTCAATCAGGTCACCTCTTAGACGCCGTCGTTCAAGAGCGAAAAGGCCCAACCGTTGCAGCCTCAGATGGTAAGGAAGGTGTTCCAGTCCCCTAATCATTCTGGTCGCCCTCCTCTGCACTTTCTCCAACTCCATAATATCCTTCTGGAGGTATGGCGACCAACTCCTCCCACTCGGCCATTGGGTGCACCTGAAACGGGATGCCGGGCGGAGGAACAGAGCCAGTGAGTCCGGAGGGAGGGCCTGGGCAGGCAGACAGATGAGCGAGTGAGCTGAGTTTCCTTGGATGAAGTGCAGTGCCCGCCTGAGGCTCCTCTAGGCTTGCTTTGGCATCTGAGCATGTCTCTCGCCAGGAACTGTCGAGGTAGAGACGAACGGACAGAGGGAGCATCGCCGTCAGGTCTTTCCGCCTGGCCCCAGCAGGGCATGGTGGGCTCGGCCGGGGGTGTCGAGGTGAGCCTGGTCCCATCTGACCTCCACCGCCTCTTCAGCCCTGGATGCGCCATCGGCGGAAGTTGCTCTCCTTGCACTTGGCAAGTTTGTACCCTGGGGTACCGACCCCCTCCGCCTCCCCCGCCACTGCAACTCTCCAGGTTTTGACCCTCTTGTCGGGCACACAGAACTCCCCCTGCTGCCACCCAAACTGATGAGTGCATGGAACGCTGCTTACCTTCCCACCGAAGTGGTCCCTATTTATCTACTTGCAATTTCTTGCTTTCGAACTGCTAGGTTGACAGGAACTGGGACAGAGATGGGTGCTCAAACCATCCTGCAGTACTAATCGGGAATCGAACTGCTGACCTTCTGCCTCCCAGTCAGCATCTTAGCCATTTGAGCCACTTACACAGAGACAATTAAGACATCTATAGAACATAATTTTATCCCCAGCTAATATCAAGTGTTTTGATGTATAATACATCTTCTATACCTATAAATCCAGACGTTAAATGTTGGAATTCTGTATACGCTTCTGCACCCATCCATACTATCCCGTACCAAGCCTCCTGCACTCACCCGAACCCAGCCTGCAGAGTACAGGGTTGCCGAAGCCACCAGTGGGGCAAGAGCCCCACGAACGCAAACAAAGGAAAACAACTTCAATTCCCAACATCCTCCGCGCCACACCGCCCCTCAGCCAATCAGTCTGAGAGGCGACAGCAAAGAGAACGTTGGGAAATGCACCGAGCCCAATAGAAAACGAGCTGGAGAAAAAAGCCGCGGCACGAACGCTAACAAACAAATTAAACTTCAAGTCACAGCATCCTACGTGCCTACAGCATTTCAGCCAATCATGCTGAAGGGCTTGAGCGCATAGAATTTTGGGAAAACCACCAAACTGAATAAAAGACAAGCCGCCGCATTGAAAAGCCCACACAGTCTAAAAAGGCAAGAAATAACCGTCATGGTTATGCACAATAGCACGCGCAATACACAGCAACAAAATAAAATAATTCAACAACAAAAAATGAAACACAGTGCGGGAATAGATGCGTAAGCATAACAGTGTATGTACACATGGTAAACCAAAAGGAAAACCCTTATGGAAAAACGAACCTATATAGTACAATATGAACGTCACATAAGTCGCAGCTGACGAAAAGTACGGAGCAAACTCCGTAAATTTATATCCCACATACATACACGAGGAAAATTTATATCTTTAGAACAAGAAATTGTCACAAAACATAAATAGTACAATAAATAATTGAATGACTAAAATTGAATTACGTCTGGTAAAGGTCTTACAGAAAAAGCAAAAGTCTCCGGTTTAAATTACGGATGTCAGATTACTGGCTGAAGACGCAAAGTACAGAGCACACTCCGTAAAATTTCATTTTCACAGGGAAAAATGAATATATCTCTTTGCAACAAGATATTCACAGGATGAATATATTTTAAAACAACATGAAACATTAAAGGACAAAAATATAAGTGCCTCATGGAAAGGCATTTAGAAATTGGCAAAAAAAACAACAGTGACAAATATGGTCGTCAGATTGCTTGCTGCAGACGCAAACTTCGGACCGAACTACATAAAATTGCAGTAGTGGTGGAAAACAAAAGGAATATATATATATATATATATATATATATATATATATAGATAGATAGATAGATAGATAGATAGATATAGATATAGATATAGATATAGATATAGATATAGATATAGATATAGATATAGATATAGATATAGATATAGATATAGATATAGATATAGATATAGATATATATGTCAAGCTATTAAACAACCAACAGGCCAAATCAACAACGATATGTGACAAACATTTAAATACTTACACAATAATAGTAACATATCATTATATTATTATTCAATTAAAATTGTACCTCACAATGCCACCAAAAAAACGTGTCAACATAGGCCAAAAACAAAGGACTACATTTAAAAGAAAAAAAGAGCTAACAGAAAATACACCACAGGAGACGGAAGAAAGACTAAGTAAATGCAGAAAGAAATATGCTGACAAGAGAGAACAAATTACTTCAGAGGAACATGAAACCATGTTAACAGTAAGTAGAAAAAAACATGAAAAGAGATTACAACCACAACACTAAGGAAAGAGAGAAGCAAAGAAAAAAATTAATATTTAAAATGGCAGGATTCTCCTATGATCCTTTGATGTCTTGCACAGAAGACAAAGAAGGAGTCGCAGTGAGGACTAACACAGGTTTATTGGTTGATGATCAGGATGAACATGTGGTAATGGCGGAGGTACATCACATTATATACAGTAGTGCAATACATTTGAATCTTGTTGCACGGTAGCTTATTGGCTGCTACCGGCGTGATGTCATCCAAGTCACGCCCCTCTTCTGTAGTAGTTTGCTAGTGCGGGAGAGTTCCCGCGGCTGTCGGTGATTTGAGGAATGAGAACCATGTGAGTTGAACGCTCGCAGCTGCCCTCTATGGGCAGCTTACTCGTGTTTCTTTAACAGCTGGGCTACATTGTAATTGTGGTCAGGTTACATTCATACGTTTCTTAAAGCAACATTGTACATACATAACATCCCTCCCCCCTAGGATGGGACGAAGTCCCTCAACCATTGTGGCTTGCCGCACGTGCGCCTGGGGCGTGCGGCTGCTTGATTTAACACTGGGGAGCCTGGTTCTGCGGAGTCCTGTCCTGCAACGCAAAGGGGGGACTCATTAGTGGCTCGGTGTGGGCTCTGCGGTAACCTTACATTGGGGGACGGGAATGGAATGAACAGTTGGGAAGTGAACCCCTGCCTACCGTTTGAGGAGCTTGGGGTCCCCCCCAGTACGAATCTCGGGACCGACGAAGAGGCCCTCGTGGCCTCGCCACCCCCGTTACCTGCTCGGGAGTTCTAGAGACTGTGGTGGGCGGACTCCTCCCCGTTGCCTGTCTTGGGGGTGTTTGTCTCCGGGGAGCTGGCGCTATGGAATATTCTAAAACAAAAGGACTGGGGGGACTGGAGGTACCAGGGGCTGAACTGAAACCCCTCTTCTCGCTAGGACGGGTGGGGGACCACTCCGCTACACCCCCCTGGTACTGCAACTCATAATCATAATCAAACTGATCCCTCTCTTTCAAAGTATCCTCCTCTGTGGTCGAGAACCCAGGATATGCATTTGAATCCGCGGGTTCCGCCGTGTCTCCCCCTTGGGTAATGCGGGTGGGGGAGGACCCTAACGCTGATTCCCCTTCACTGGTGACTTGCCTTCTGAGTTGGTCGGCGTGCCTTCTCCAGAGTAGACCCGAACTAGTCTCGACCCTGTAGGATACTGGCCCCGTCTGCTCAATGATTGTCCCTGGAACCCACGCTGGCCCCGAGGCCGCGTAGTTCCTGCAGTGAACCGGGTCCCCTACCGAAAAACTTTTGGAGCTCTCTTCCCCTATGTTTATATTCCTTCCTTCATCCTCCACCCTGGACGGATCCATCCGGTCAAAAAGTGTTACCGGGCGCCTCCTCATGAGGAGTTCGGCTGGGGAAAACCCTGAGGCTAGGGGGGTTGTCCTGTAACAGATGAGGAACTGACACAGATGAAGGTTCAACTCACCAGGACCCATGCGCCGCAGCGCGTCTTTCGTCGTGCGCACTTAGCGCTCTACCTGACCGTTTGTGGCGGGGTGAAACGGGGCAGCGGTAATGTGCCTGATGGCGTTCCGCTCAATAAACGTCTTGAACTCTGCAGACGTGAAGGTACTAGCGTTATCGCTAACAAGGACGTCTGGCAGGCCGAAACAGGCAAAAAGCTTGCGCAACTGTTTAATGGTTGCCGCAGAGGAGGTGCTGTTCATGGGAATTACCTCCAACCACTTGGAGTAGGAGTCGACTACCAGCAGAAACATGGCCCCGCGGAAAGGGCCAGCGAAGTCAACATGAATCCGGGACCATGGCCCGCGGGCCGTGTCCCATTCCCTATGGGGTAACTGGGACTCCTCGGGCCAAGAGCTCTGGCAGCTCTCACACGTGCCCACTAAACGTTCTATATCCGCGTCTATCTGGGGCCACCAGAAGAAACTCCTGGCCAGAGCCTTGGAGCGCACGATCCCCGGGTGACTGGTATGCAGTAGCTTCAGTACCTTGGCCCTCAGTTTCTCTGGGATAACTACCCGCTGGCCCCAGAGTAAGCAGCCCCTTTCCAGGGAAAGCTCTACTCTCTGCCTGACAAATGGCTTGAACTGTTCCTCGGGGGGAGTAGTGGGCCACCCTTTCCTCACCCAGGAACTAACTTGGGCCAGCATCTTGTCGGCCGCCGTGGCTTTGGCGAGGTCGGCCGGGAGAATGGGGGGTGAGTCGAGAGACTCGATCAGTAGGACTTGGTGGTCCTGCTCTACCTCGCATGTGGGGTCCCCTACACTTGGGAGGGGAGATCGGGACAGTGCGTCCGCATGGGAGATCTCCTTCCCTGGGCGATAGACCAGCTCGTACTGGTAGGCGTTGAGGAAGATGGCCCAACGCAGCATCCTGGGGGAGAGAATTTGCGGTGTGGGTTTGCCAGTAGTGAAGATCCCCAGAAGTGGCTTGTGATCCGTCACTACCGTAAACTCGCGGCCGTATAAAAAGTCATGGAACTTTTTCGTTCCCGCGATGATGGCTAGGGCCTCCCTATCAGTTTGCGCGTAATTGCGCTCGGCCTTCGAGAGGGACCTTGAGTAGTACGCTACCGGGGCTTCCCTCCCACTCTCCAACACGTGGCATAGAACCACCCCCACCCCCACTGGGGACGCATCACAGACTAGAACTACTGGTCTCCTGGGGTCAAAGTGGGTCAGGACAGCACTCGAGGATAGGAGTGCCTTCAGCTCCCTAAAAGCTTTCTCTTGCCTGTCTCCCCACTGCCAAACCGCCTCTTTCTTCAATAGTGCGTGCAGTGGCTCAGCAACGGATGCCTTCCTCGGCAGGAAGGAATGGTAAAAATTTAAGAGCCCTAGAAATGACTGCAGCTCCGGTTTCGCGGTGGGGCGAGGGGCGTTTTGCACCGCTGCAACCTTGGACTCGGAGGGCTTGATGCCTTCCGGGGTTACCTTGAACCCGAGGAACTCAACCTCCCTCGCAAAGAAAACACATTTGTCCCATCTCAGTCGGAGGCCCGCTTTCTCGAATATTGAAAGGACCCTGTCTAGCCTTTGCGCTAATTCTGACTCGCCCCCTGCTGTTATCAACACATCGTCGAAGTATGGGAGGACGCCTGGAAGCCCCTTTAAAAGGCGTTCCACGAGGGACTGGAAAATTCCGGGGGCCGAATTCACGCCAAACTGAAGGCGCGTTACCTTAAATGCCCCCTTGTGTGTTACGATCGTTTGCGCAGCGGCAGCAGCCAGGGTTACAGAGAGCTGCTGATATGCCTGCGCCAGATCTAGCTTGGCAAAACACCTCCCCCCATGAAGCGTGGCCAGTAAATGGCTGACCACGGGTACCAGATATGCATTTGGCCGAATGGCCTTATTAATCGTACATTTATAGTCCGCACAAATCCTAACCTCCCCGTTTGATTTAAGGGCTGTCACAATCGGCGTTTCCCACTCCGCCGAATCAACTGGAACCAAAATCCCCTGCCCCACCAATTTGTCCAGTTCCGCCTTGATCTTGTCCTTGAGGGCGAACGGCACTCTTCTTGGCTTGAGGCGTATGGGTCGGATTTCTGGATCCAAGTCAAAGGAGACTGGGGGCCCCTTGTAAGTCCTGAGCCCCTTCTTGAAAACGTCCGGGTGTGCGTTGCACACGTCCCGCATTGGGTCAGTCTCTATGGCGTTAATGCCGGACAGTTCGATTCCTAGGGGAGCGAACCACTGCGTTCCCAAAAGGCAGCACCTCCCCCCCTTGAGGACCACTAGGGGCAGTTTCTCGGAGTAATTCTTGAACTTCACCTTGAAGTTCCCCACCCCCAACACTGGGATCCCGTTCCCTTGCACGTCCCGTAGGTGTGACCTCATGGCCCGCAACTTGGGCCGCGCCTCTGGGGGAATGCGCATAAACTCTTTTTGGGACAGGATGGAATAGGACGACCCCGAGTCTATCTCCATCCTCACTGGGAGCCCCTGTAACTGTACCTCTACGAAAAAACACCGGTGCTCCAGGCCCACGCGGTTCACGCCTGCCATGCTGTGGTCGTCTGAGACCTTCCTGGTGCCGGCCGCCTTCCGCTGGTGCGTCTGGGGATGGTTCGAATTGCCCTTGTCCTCGACTCGCCCGCGCCTGCACACTCGGGCGATGTGTCCCTTTCGGCCGCAGTTGTGACACTCGGCCTTTCGGAACGGACACCTCGTGCGGTCGTGGGACGCCCCACAACCGTCGCAGCGGCGGTCTTGCCGCTCGCGGGTCTGTCACTTCTCTCCTCGCTTCTTGACCCGCTGGACGTCGTCCTCCTCACTGAAGCAGGGGTCTGCCGTAGTGGACGACTCCTCGGACGCCATTGGTGTGCCGGCGGGCGGCTTGGGAGCCCGCCAGGCCATTTTCGCTGGTGTCCGCCAGGCCGCCTGTACTGGTGACTTGGCCCTTTTGGACGTGGCCCCTCAGGACTTGAACACTCTGACCCCGCTCCTGGCCGCTTGGGCCGCTTGGGCCTCCCGCAGTACCTCGTTGAACGTGAGGTGGTAGTCGCGGGTCATGAGCTTCCGCTGAAGCTCCTCGTCCCTCAGGCCACACAGCATGCGGTCTCGGAGAGCCTGGTCTAGGTCGTCCCACTGGCAGTGCACCGCTGCAAGCCTGAGGGCCGCCGCGTAGGCGGACATGGACTTGCCCGGTCGCTGGTCTCGCCTGTGGAACGCGACCCGGGCCGGGAAGATCGACACGGGAGGCTGGAAATGCTCGCCCAACAGCACCAGGATGCGGTCGATGGGCACCTTTTCTACCTTCTTGGGGGCCACCAGGCTCATCAGGATGCGCAGCACGGCCGGCCCCACCTGGGCCAGGAAGTAGGAGCGCATTCTCGCATCGTCGTCGACGCCCGTGGCTTCCATCGCGTGCCGGAACTGGCACTCGTAGAGCTCCCATTGTCCGGGCTCGCTGACATCGAACTGGTAAGGCTTGACCTTGGGATTCGTCATTATCCCACTTTCGTCGCCAATTTGGTGTCTTGTACGGAAGACAAAGAAGGAGTTGCAGTGAGGACTAACACAGGTTTATTGGTTGATGATCAGGATGAACATGTGGTAATGGCGGAGGTACATCACATTATATACAGTAGTGCAATACATTTGAATCTTGTTGCACGGTAGCTTATTGGCTGCTACCGGCGTGACGTCGTCCAAGTCACGCCCCTCTTCCGTAGTAGTTTGCTAGTGCGGGAGAGTTCCCGCGGCTGTCGGTGATTTGAGGAATGAGAACCATGTGAGTTGAACGCTCGCAGCTGCCCTCTATGGGCAGCTTACTCGCGTTCCTTTAACAGCTGGGCTACATTGTAATTGTGGTCAGGTTACATTCATACGTTTCTTAAAGCAACATTGTACATACATAACAGATCCTGAAACAGATTATTCACAAAATACCAATTTAGACATTGGAGATCTAGACACAATTTGCAGATTCTGCCAAGCAACGAAATTCAAAACAGAAACACAGTCACTGTGTTGTAAAGAAGGCAGAATTAGAATTCAACAGCAACAGCCACCACAAGAACTAATAGAATATACAAGTGGAATGACACCAGATTCAAAACATTTCTTACAAAATATCCGAAAATACAACTCATGTTTTCAAATGACTTCATTTGGAGCCACAGCCATTATACAACACAAAGGATTCAATCCAACATTCACAATTCAAGGACAGATTTACCACAACATCGGTTCACTACTACCACTACCAGAAGAACAACCTAAGTTCCTGCAAATATATTTCATGGGAGATGAGGAAGAAGAAACAGGACAACGATGTAAATACATTGAAGGAACAAAACATCATATTGTATAGAGATTGCAAAGAATGTTACATCAGCAAAATAGTCTCATCTGCACTTTCCAAACTACAATACAAAACACGCCGACCAATGAATACCAAATTGTCATAGCTGCAGACAAAAATCCAACAGGAGAACATATCCGGTGATACAATGCGCCAGAAACAAATGAAGTCGCAGCACTCATTTCTGGAGACACTTTCCATCCCATAGATATAATACTTAAACAAGACAAAAAACTACAACGTATATCAGAAACACATCGTTCCTACGATGCTCTTCAATATCCCATACTTTTCCCATATGGTGAGGATGGGTATCATTTCAATTTGAAATGCATTGATCCCAAAACAGGAAAGGAAACTGACAAAAATAATAATAACAGCCATGGTCTACTATTCTTACATTCTCATGGTTAGAAATGAAGAACAAAACCACATAATCCACTGCAGGAAATTATTAAATCAATTTGTTGAGGATATGTATGCAAAGATTGAGAGTGAAAGATTACTATACATTAGAACAAATAAAAAATCACTCAGAGCAGAACAGTACATATATTTAAAGGATGCTGTGGCACAAGATGGAAACCTAACAAACGTTGAAACACTGCTCATCCTGTCAGCAACATATACTGGAAGTCCCAGGCATATGCACGAATATACTCAAGATGCTATGACATATGTAAGGAAACATGGAAGACCCGAATTATTTATAACATTTACATGTAACCCAACATGGCCTGAAATAAAAAATAACCTTAGAAATGATGAAACAGCAAATGACAGACATGACTTAATTTCAAGAGTGTTTAGACAGAAACAAACACAATTAATTAATCTCATCACAAAAAAATCTAATATTTGGTGAATGTAACTGCTGGATGTATATGATTGAATGGCAGAAATGAGAGCTGCCATACTCTCACAACTTGATATGGCTAAAAAGCAAAATACATCCCACAGATATTCATAAAATCATCTCTGCAGAAATACCTAACGACAAAGAAGACAGCGAACTACATACCATTGTTAAAAAAAGCATGATTCATGGACCATGTGGTCTTCTTAACGCACAAGCCCCCTGTATGAAAGAAAAAAATTGCACGAAACGATACCCCAAAGCATTACTCAAAGAAACACAGATGTCAGAGGATGGATACCCACAATACAGGTGACGTTCACCAGAGGATGGAGGAAACACAACTAAATTAAAAATGAAAACATAAGGAGAAATAGTAATAGACAATAGCTGGATAGTACCATACTGTCCTCTGCTCACAAAAATCTTCAAAGCACACATTAATGTTGAATATTGCAATAGTGTTAAATCCATGAAGTATGTGAGTAAATCTTAACCTATAAATCCAAGGGTTAACCGTTGGAACTGGCTATAGGTTGCTATGCCTCGCCCTACTTGCCTGCACTCACCCTTCGTGCACACGGCCGATCTGGGTACGCAGGTCAACGAAGGATTGAAAAAACCGGCAGTGGGGCAACAGCCCCACAAACGCGAAGAAAGGGAAACAACTTCACTTCCCAACATTCCTTGCACCGCGCTGCGCCAGAGCCAATCAGGCTGAGAGGCTCTCGCACGGCGCAGCGTTCGGAAACGTGCCACAGCCAATCGAAAGAAAAGCATTTTAAAAAAATGCAGCACAAACACAAAACAGCAACCCATAACTACAAGCCCCAGCGTCCTGCGCGCCATGAGCGCGCAGAGTGCTGAGGAAACCGGCGCCCGAAAAATGAAAAAGAAAAACAACTCACAGCCAAGCACACACCAGCTGGCTTTCTTTCCCTCACCAACAGCGCCTGAAGCTCCCAACTGGAGTTTCCCCTTTAATATCAGTGGGTGGGGGTTGCGATCCTCCTCTCCGCTGGGTACCCTAGGGTTGGGAGGTTTGTGGGGACAAAATGGGTATATTGCCCCAACACTTCTGGAACCAAAAGATCAGGCACAGTGGATCGATCCCACCCCTCCCCCTCCTTAAAACAACTCCGTCTTTTCTTCTCTTTAAAAACGGAGTTGTTTTAAGGAGGGGGGTGGGGATTCGATCCAGTCTGCCTGATCTTTTGGTTCCAGAAGTGTTGGGGCAATATACCCATTTTCTCCCCACATACCTCCCAACCCTAGGGTAGCCAGCAGAGAGGGGGGTCACAACCCCCACCCACTGATATTAAAGGGGAAACCCGATCTACTTTCACGACTACACACAAACAAAGCACCATAACACACTAAAGCCCCCCTCCCCACCACCGAGCCCACCCTTCCTAACCCCAACGACCACGCCCCCCCTAGCCCACTCTTCCTAACCCCCAACGACCATGCCCCCTCCCCACTACCTAACCCACCCTTCCTAACCCCCAACGACCATGCCCCTCTCCCCACCACCTAGCCCACCCTTCCTAACCCCCAATGACCACATCCCTTTCCCACCACCAAATAAATAAATAATTTTTTAAAAAATTACTAAAAACAGTCAAACACATCCAAAAATACACAAAAACAAAAACACCAAAAACAATATGAAATAAACAAAGACACAATCAAAAACAAAACAAACAGACAAAAAATACAAATTCCAACTCCCCCGCCCACACACACACACACACACACAAAACAAAGAAAACAAGCAAACTTACCAAAAGATGTGCTACCTCCACCAGGACTGAAAAAGAAATGAATAAAGAAAGAGACTACTTACCAGAAGAAGCTCCACCCAGAGGCCAGGAGAGAGAAAAAAAGTCAAAATACAATAACCCCTACCAGCACCACCTGCTGGCCACAATAGTAAATACAATTCAAAAACACACAACAGCTCCAAATAAAAGGCCACAAGAGTAAAAACAAATCAAAAACATAACACAAATTCACAATTTTACACAAAATGTCACACCAATAAAAACAAGTAAAAAAATTACACTAAAACATATGTTAATAAAATACAATAGAAACTTTTAAAAATCCTGTGCTGAGTTATAACTCAAATTTAAACTCTAAACATCTAAACACATTTTAAAAACATTGAATGTAAAAAACATTTACTTTTACATTATTAAAATTATGACCTACGGTACAACTAATTAAAAAAATTCAAAAAACTAAAACATTATTCACTTACATAAAACAATTTGAAAAAATTATATCATACTTTCTTCTTTGATTAATCCTCAAAAAAACCAAAAAAAACAGATCCCAGTTAATAACAGCCAAGCCAAAAAATTTTTACATAAATAAACATTTAAAAAATTAAAATTACAGACTAAGCAATTTTTAAAAAACATTAACACAATTTAACCTTCCAACACAATTTAAAACTATTGCAAAAATAAAATTGGTTCATTTTTTATTAAAACACACGGAGAAAAAAGCCTGGCAACGCCGGGCAACCCTTGCTAGTATATTAATAAAGGCAGTGGCATGGCCATTTATGATGTTTGAAACAGCAACAAAAATGATGAGATTTTACGATATCAATGTGGAAGGTATATTAGTACTAATGAGGGTTTTTGGCGCATACTAGGCTTCCACATACATGACAGACATCCAACAGTACTACATTTAAGTGTTCACCTTGAAAATGGTCAACGAGTCTATTTTACCCCTGAAACAGCCACAACTGTGGCAAACAATCCTCAAGAAACTACATTAACTGCCTTTTTTAAACTGTGTCAGAAAGACGAATATGCCCAACCTATACTCTATCAAGATGTGGCAAAATATTACACCTGGAACAAAACAAAAAAAAAAAACACATTTCTGCCATAGAAAAACTGGCATACATATCCCTGAACATGGGATTTATGAAAGTGATGCAATAGACAGACTATACACTGTACATTCCAACAATACAGAATGTTTCTATCTGCGAATGCTACTGCACAAATACCTGGTTCTACATCTTTTCAGCAACTCAAAACTGTGGATGGCCAATTGATGGAAACATACAGAGAAATATTTAAATAAAAAAGTATGCTTCAGAAAAAAAGACATTGAATATAAAAAACAAGTAGTTTCACATTTTAAAAAATTATTACCTACGGCACTAGTTTTACAGAAAAATAAATAAAAAGGTCACAGACTAAAACATTATTTGGTTAAATAAAACAATGTGAAATAATTATATCATCCTCTGCTTTTTTTAATCCAAAAAAACTCCCAAACCAGCTAATCACAGTTTATAACAGCCCGGCAATGCTGGGCAACCTATGCTAGTTACCTATAAGTAGGGACGTTAACCGTTGGAATCCGGCAAAGGCTCCCGCACCCATCCCTACTATCCCATACCGAGCTTCCCACACTTGCCTTTACCCGGCCCGACCATCGCCGCAAGAGTCCAGCAGTCGCCAGTGGGGCAACCACCCCACAAATGCAAACAAAACAAAACAACTTCAAGTCCCAATGTCCTCCACGCCGTGCCACCTTGCAGCCAGTCAGGCTGACAGGTGAGAGCAAGGAGAACGTTGGGAAAGCTGGCGCGCCCAATAGAAAACAAGCCACAGAAAAAAAGCCACAAACAAAAGAAACAAAATTTCAAGTCCCAGCGTCCTCCACACCGTGACCACTTCAGCCAATCAGGCAGAACGCTGAAAAAGCCAGCGCGTGAAAAATAAAATAATGCCTCCCGCAATGGGAATGTAAGGCTGCCGCAGGCGGACGCATCACCTCCCGCAATGGGAATGCAAGGCTTCCACAGGCGGACGCAGCGCCTCATGGCCTCGCTAGCCCAAACCCGCAAAAAAACACAGCGAGTCAACCGCCGGTCTTCTTTCCTGGAGCAACGGGGAGAAGAGGGACTCCCTTTACTCCATGCTACCCCGCCGAAGACACTGCGAAACTACCGCCGGCCTCAAGGTAAGTTGAGCCATGTGGGGGAAAAAAGCAGCAGGCAGCAATTCATCAGGGGAAGCACCCTTCCTGGTGAATGACTGGATGCTGCCTTTGTACTACCCTCCGCTGTTTCGAAAACTAGCTCAAAACAGTGGTGGAGGTAATAGAAAATCAGCAGCCAGCAATCCGCAAGGAAGAGCACCACCCTTTACAGATCGTTGCCTGCTGATCTCCCATTAGGTAAGCCTGGGAAAAAGAAGGCCGAGAGGAGAGAATCATCGTCAAGCAGATAGCTCTTCTCTGCTTCCTTCTCCCACAACTGACCTAACGAACCTTACCAGACAAAGAGCGAGCTGACTGCCGGCTCTTCCATTTCCCCATCGCTGCATTGAAACCTAATTTCGAAACAGCAATGGGAAAAAGAAGAAACGACAAACAGGCTGTTCTTCACCCCACAAAACACAACAGCAACAAAACAAAACAGTTAACCAGAACGCCAAGCATCAAAAATAATAAAACACAAATAAATAAACAAATAATTACAATAAACCAAGTAAACAACACAACAAAAAACAACAAACTCAATAAAAAACACCCGAAATATGAAAGACTAATGAAAAACCATGAAAACTCACTAAAAACACCTATCTACAACATGAAAATACCTAACTTAACAACCAGAAATACCCAAAACAATCAAACACATTTAAAATCCAAAATCCAAACATAAGAACAAGCAGAAACACTTGGGGGGGTAATTAGAAACTCTCTACTTAAACCCCCTAGGCCAACACCGCAAAATCAAAACAAAATAAAAACAGAATAAAAAATCAAGAGCACTTACCAAACACGTCATACCTCCATGCCTCCGGAACAGAACTGCTGAACAAAGAAAGACAATAGCAATACTCTTAATCACAGCCCCACCTAGAGGCCAGAAGAGTATAAAACAGACAAAAAATATTTTAAAAATCAATAAAAATAAATAAAATAAACAAAACAAGATAAAATAAAAAACCACAAATTCAAATCACAACCACCAAAACCACCCCTAACCAAAAACACACACAAAAAAACTGCCCGTCTGGCCTGGCTCAAATATGCTAGTCAGTTTATAAAAAGCACATGTCAATGGTACAGAAGTATTGACCTATAACTGCAGCTTCTTTCAAAAATAATTTCAGATTTTCCTTTCCATTTGTTGCTTTTTTGCCTTTTTTTCTCTTTCTGCATCTATATACAGTACTACATTAGACCAAAATCTTATACAGTACTTCTGAGAAAATCTCAAATTACCCTGTCAGAGTTAAATCACAGTATTTTGCCCCTATTTTATGTGTTGTGACTAAGGTAAGCTAATAAATATATTAGACTTCCTAATTTTGGCTTGGGGCAACCACGAAGGTCACAGCCATCAACTGCATGCCATCTCAATCCAAACAAAACACATTGGATACAGGGAGATTTTCACAACTCACAATAGGAGGCAAACACGTGATGTTAGAATAATCCCCCATAGCAGTGAACTGACCTCTTTTTAAAGCCTTTTAAAGTATTTAGTCAAACTTTGATGGAGGATAGTGGTAATTTGGGGTTAATTTTTATATTGTAGCTGAAACTCTAGCTTTCTGCAATTGTACCTTAAACAAAGGATTTCTCCTTTTACAATACATATACTATACTATTATTAATATATTTTTATTTATTTTTAAAAAGTCACTCATGATACACAAGATAATCATATGTTCAACTCTTTGTTAAGCAATTAAGTTAAGCTTTTTTTTGTTTTTATGATTTTACTTCATTATTTTGAGAGCATATATGTATGTGTAGATAGATAGATAGATAGATAGATAAGCTCCGGTGTCTAGTCATGCCTGGCACATGACCACGTAAATGTCTGGAGAAGCAGACAGTGCTGGCTCTTTGGCTTTGAAACAGAGATGAGCACTGAACCCTAGAGTTGGATACAATTGGCTTTCGAGCAAGGGTTACCTTTACCTTTATGTGGCAGGCATGACACATGGTCAAATTTTGCCACGCCCAAAAATTTTGCCACTCCCACAGAGGGACATAACCAAAATGTGTGTGGTGACTCCCGATAGGATTGCTCAGTCTGGGGCCCAGAAATTTCTGATGGCGGCCCTGCCTGAGAACTGCGTTTCACCAAATGTTGAAAATTTGAGATTATAATTTCTCCAAGCATCTGTTAGAATTAAAGAAAATTGCTACAAAACAATCTGGAGGTGGTATATGATGCCAATAAGATTAAGTCAGTATAACTCTACATATAAGAAGAAATGTTGGAGATGTAAAGAAGAACATGGGACATGCCTACATCTATAGTGGGAATGTGAATCTGTAAAGAAAATATGTGAAACATTTTTAAACTAAATTAAAAAAATACTGTACTGTCCATAAAATTAGAAATATGTCCCAGAACAACATTACTAATGGAGCTAGGAAACATTAATACACCAAAAAATAAGAAGGAAATGATCATAACAATGATGACAGCTATGAGACTATTTATTGTTTAAAAATGGAAAATTATATTGTGAAATAGAGCTGGCCAACTGGTATGGGGAACTACTAGGAATATTGCAATGAATGACAGATTAATTTGTGAACTGAAGTTTACGAAATGATTAACAAAGAGAAATGACTTTAAAGAGATTTGAGGAGAATTTATAGAATATGTATTTATTAAAGCAAAAGCAACATAACCAAGACAGGAATGCACAACTTTCTGGGAAGCGGACATGAACGTGTAGAACATTGTTGATAAGAAGTGAAACAATTATAAATTGGAAGTACAGTATAAGTTCCATGGGTGGTGGGGAGCACAGAGAGGATTGTTTTGTTGATGTAAAAATTGTATTGTTGTTGTATGTGGTAATGCTGTTTTTGTGTGTTTGAATGTTGCCAAGTTTCAATTTTTAAAAAAATTAAAAGAAGAAAAAATAATTTCCCCAAGCGGGTGCGTCCCTCCACCTAACCCTCAGGGCCAGAAGCGTGTGGTCCCTTTAAGGGAGTTCGTTAAGACCGGGAAACTGGTTTGGTGTCGAAGTAAAGCCGTGTGTGTGTGTGTGTGAGAGAGAATTTAACCCCTTAAAGGAGAGAATGAGGGCTTATAAAGCGCAAAGAGGGGTAACTTCTCCCCTCCCCCTTTCCTTCTGCGAGGAAATCCTAGCTCTTCAGAGAAGGCGGGCTTACCCGCCCTTGAGTGACAAGAGGGTGGGACCAACCAGGCGCCGGGCTACCTGGCGGAACCTGCAGGTGTGTCTCGCAGTCCCGTCCGGGCTTTCCTTTCCACGGCCACGGGAACAGGAGGGGCGGAAAGGGAGCCGGTCGAGCCCCTGCCAGCCATGGAGCCCGTCTCGACCTGGGGTCCCGAAATGGTGGTGGCCTGGGTGAGAGGTAAGGGCGGAGGCGGGATAGAGGGCTCACCTGGAGATGGAAAGCGGGGCTCTGCTCGGACAGGTAGTGTTTTTTTCCCCCCCGGGAAGGGGCAGGAAGGGACTTTTCCTTCCCCCCAGGCTGGAGGGCAGAGGTGGGGAGTGGTGGGGCAAAATAGCTAGAAGAAGGCTACAGTTTCCACCCACCTGGCTCACCCAGCACGGCCAGTGGTCAGAGATTTTAGAAGGTGGCAGTCCAAAACAGTGCTGGGGGCAGGTTCCCCCCTTTTTTTTGGGACTACAGCTCCCAGAATCCCCAAGCAGCACTGCCAGTAGCTGGGGAGAGTGACAATTCAAAATAATATTTTGTCAGGTTTCTTTTTTGGGACTTCAACATCCAGAATCCCCAGACAGCACAGCCAGTGATCAGGGATTGTGGCGAGTGACAATTCAAAACAATGCTCTGTCAGGTGTGTGTGTGTGTGTGTGGGGGGGAGGACTACAGCTCCCAGAATCCTCAGTCAACACAGCTAGTGATCAGGGATTGTGAAGGGTGACAATTCAAAACAATGCTCCCATCAGGTTCCCTTATTGTGTGTTGACTACAGCTCCCAAAATCCCCAGCCAGATTCTGTCAGCCACTTTTAAAAAAAGGAAACTGGCCAAGTTCTGCTCCCAAACATCTGTCCCACTTTGGCTATAGGGACTGGTGACTGACTACCCGGTGCCCCTGATCCAGAGTTCTGCGTGGCACAGACAGGGTTAAAGCTGTAACCATGCCAGGGCTGGTTGGAGCTCAAGCGAATTTTACCTACAGGAATCCATTGCATTCCTAGGCTGGGCAAGGCTTGCTTTGGTGATCTGACTAGGCTTGCAGCCTGGCCAATTGGGGTGAAGCAGAAGTCACTTCGTCATCAAACAGTTGCAGTGTGCCACAACACCTCTCTGAGCCTCCCAAATGTCTAGTGAAGAATGTGAGGTCAGTGACCCCTTTGCCTTTCACTGCCCCCTTTCGACCCCATAACATACTGGTCTTCGCTTTGAATTTATAACCAGAGAGACAGAACTGAAAATTTATCAGAGAGTAAACAAAAAAGACAAAAAATGCTGTGACACCTTACAAACTAACTCCTGTATGTAGTTAGTCTTTAAGGTGCTACAGCATTTTTTGCCTTGTTTTGTTTTGTTTACTCTCTGATATGCTTGCACAGACTAACACAGCTGCCACTTCAAAAACTGAAAACTTGACACTGCTGTAGAGCAAGGGTGCCCAAACTACGGCCCATGGGCTGGATCCTGCCCATGGGCTGTAGTTTAGGCACCCTGGGTTTAAGCAGAGAAAATTGCAGCTTAAAATCTATCTCATCTTGTTGCAAAACAGAATGCAAGGCGTGTTTTACTTCCGTTTCCATTGGGAGGAACAATATGACCGGCCCGCGGCCCCAAAGGTTTGGGCACCCATGGTGTAGAGAATAGATGGAAGAAAGTTCAGCTGTGTCTTCCAAACCTCCAAATATATATGTTTAAATTTTCTTATGTTAAATCTCTGTACAGAACTGTTTGATACTGAACTGTCTGTCTTTCAAACCAGGTTTTTAAGTTATCTGCCCCCAATGGATTTAATATTAAACTGCTCCCGAAGTTGAATTTGTGAGCTATCCTGAATTCTCAGTTGAGAGGAAGGGTAGGATAGACATAAAACTAAATAAGTAAATAACATTTCAAACATTAAGGTGAAGATTGTCACCTTTTGTAGTTGTGCAAACTGTAACTTTGAATCTAGATTCTTATTTGTCTTGTCCTGAAAACCTTATCCTTTGTTTACGAACACAAGGATATACAGTATTTGTGCTTGGGAATTGTAAAGACCCTAAAATCTTGTTTCTTAATAATGTTTGGTTGTTCTAACAGTGATATGTGGGTTGCTCGCATTAATTGGATATTAAACTTCTCCCGAGGGGTGCGCCCAATGTCCACAGACCTGCATGCCTGTCCCCAAATTAGTTGGGACCGTGCTCGGCTGGAGAGGAAATAAGCAGGCAGGTTAGGCATAAACCATGGTTCAGGCTGGGGGCAAATAGAGTTAGGCAAGCAGACAGGGGCAAACAAGGGACAAAGCTAGGTGCCCGGGGTCAATCCACATAGGCTCCGAGATTAGGGCAGGAACAATGGACTTCGCCAGCCCAAGGTAAATAAATGCGGGTTGTCCATTAACTTCGGGGTAGCTTCCAGAGCCACCGTTGTAACCACACCCCCGGAGAATGCCACGTATGCAAGCCTTCTGTGCAGAGGATGGCGCGATTATCTTAGATACGCATCTTCGCCCCTAGGCAGGGAATAAATACTTGCTCCCGATGCCAGTCGGGGCTGGACTTCACCACACGGCCGCCTCCCATATCTCATTGCAACATATGGTGACCCCAACATAATCGGAAGCGAGGGCCAACGCGATCCGAAGTGAAGGAAGAGCCGAGACGCAATCCTCAGCAGCAAAGGCAGACCCAATGACCCCTGACAGAGAACCGCTGCCGCGATCCTAACCAACTGATACCCGAGGGACATCGTCCTGCGCATCTGCCCTGACTTACTACCTCCTGCGCGCCAAATCATCCTGCGAAGGCAAGCTTTGGGGGTCCTTTCAGATAGTATGGGGGCTTACTCATCCGTTAGATAGGGAGCTAATAGACCTATTCATTCATTAGGCAAGCTCACGTAAGGGAGCTTAAAGACCTGGCCAGGCAGCACAAAGTGGAGTTGAGGAAAAGGGAGCTAATGGATCCAGTGGTGTACAGGGGGGAGCATTGTTTGTTCTACCCAGAGGCAGGTACGATGGATCCAGAGGTATGGGAAAGAGTAGGAGGGTGTCTGAAGGAGGAACCCCGAGCCCCACCAAAAATCATAGAGGCTTGGAGCAAGTGTCAGCAAATAATTATGGTCGTGAGTCCAGCCCGGGTAGAGACTGAGAACCCCCCAGCCTATATACAACCATCAGCCCCACCACGTCTCTACCCGACCATCAAAGTTAAGCTTGGGAGCTTGGAGGACTCCCCCCTCTGTGGCCACTGCAGGGGCCACGGGGTGGGTGGAAGCCTAGGAAGCTTAGGCGCTTCCAGGGCTGTCAAGAGTCCTTTTCATCAGACAATAGAGGCAGAACTACGCAAGGGGGAATTGTCAGCAGCAGAACTGGCTGAACTTCAGTTGCTATGTCCAGTTCGCCTAGAGGCGGATGCACTTTCGGGCAAACAGACCGCCGTCCACACGCCCATTCCATACAATTTGCTTGCGGAGATCCGCAAAGCCATTACAGAGACAGGATCTCAGAGCTTGTGTGCGGTAGGGATTGGATAGGGACACTAGAGAATGGTTTAATAGATGCCTTGGAAAAAGACAAGCACGGCCCTAATAACGAATCTAGGACATGAATTATTGCCAGGTGTTTGCCAGTAAAACAGGCAGCCTGTGAAATGGCAATGAAACTAACTTCTAAGCAAGAAGCCCAAAGTGGTTGGTATCTGTAAAAGCCACCTGAGAACAGCCCTAAAAAATCTGATAGGGAGGAACCATTTCCTCAGGAGTAGAACGAAGCATTGGGGAATATCCCCAAGGAAGGAATGAGGATATCTAAGGTTTGAATGTGTAATGAATGAGAGGTGGTGCACCAGTATGAATGCTGAAAGTGACAGAGTTGTTATGTGTTTGCATGATTGTGTTATAATGTTGCAACATTAAAACTGTATTGTTAAGAATTATGTTCTAGAAGTAATAAGAATGGTGACAGTTAACTCTGTTCATGGTTTAGACACATTGTTTTCAAGGGGAGGAAGAAAGTAACTCCAGCCCTGATTCTTTCCATTCAAGCAGCAGGCTAAAGAAAGTGTGAGAAAGAGTGGTGGATAAAAGGTCCTTTGTCTCCTGCTTGCTTTCTTAGCAACAAGTCAGGAGCTTAACAGGATAGAGTGTCTCAGGGACCGAAGAGGAAGGAGGGGTAGAGAACTAAGGAAGATGGGCAGACTCAGAAGTCTAATTGGATTGTATTCACCAGAAATAACCCTCTTTTCTCTTTAAAGATGCAATAGGACACAGAATTCAGGGATTAAGTTTGTCCTTTAAAAAGCTAATTGGCAATTCAAAGGTGCAATTTTGGTTTTCTATAGCTGTTTTCTCTACAGTATCAGGCTAAGGTACTAATTAGCATTGGAAAAAAGAAGAGCCACAGACATACGGTTAATGTCTGGAAAATGGTTTTCTCCTTTTCTTTTAACTCATCTGGCCAAAGGGTTGAAGGGAAGGGACAATATAATAGACAAAGAGGAAAATTTCCTCCGTCCTGGAAATATACCCTGGAGAAAGTAATCCTGTCTGTATTAAATAGTGTTTTGAGTGTAATAATATTCCTAGGTAAAATACTGGTATGCTTTGTTTGAATATCTTATCTTTCATCCATAAGCCAAAGAAGGCTAATAGCTTGCTATATTCTTAACAGCATACTTTTAGCTTTCTATAGGTTGCTAAAACAGCCCAGGTCATTCCGTGGTATGAATAATCATGACTTTTTCCTTTAAATGGTTTTTTTCCTCTCATCTGATATTAATAGCCTTTGTGTCTGGGTAATGCTTTTTTTCCACAGCCTGCCTGCCAGGAGTGCTTTAATTACCATGAAAGAAGCACAGTGTCAACTCTTATCTACAGGTTGATAAAATAAGCAGAAATCTAAACAGCTTTGCTTTTTTTCTTACATTAAGGCAGGTTCCATGTTATATTGCATAACATTGCTTGAATATTTTCTCAGTTTAATAAAATCTGTTCCGGATTGGTGAAATATGGACCTCAACAAATATGAAATTCTAATCCTGTCATTTTATTCACAGCTCTGAATGGGAAGCTCCAGTTTCCCATAGCATGCTTAAGCTGAGTAACCATTTTCTATCCACAGCCCTTTTTAACAGAGTGATTGCTCAGATCTTTCGCAGCTCCAGTGCTGCCAAAGATCAACATTAAGGGTGCACTTACGCTTGTAGAGCTACAACAGATTCTATGGAACAGGAGCACTAGGCATAGACTCAGGCAGGGGGATGAAGATCATGGAATGGGTGTATTTACCCAACACCACATCCAAGAACATCGTTTCCTCCCAAGAGTTGGTAGCCACAGTGATTCATAAGGAGCAAATCCAGCAGTTAATGCAGTTGGGAGACACCCTACCCATAGCATTAGAAAGGTTCATGGGGAACCTGTCATCCCACTTGCCTAAGGACCCCAAACTTGTCTCACCTCAGACCCAGACCATCAGGTTACAGGGCATGCTGTCCATGATCCCCATTCAGGGGGCCAGGATGGTATTCACCGATGGGGGAAGAGTGTACGGAGTTCTCACTTGGCAGGAAGAGGCAATTTGGAAAACGCTGCTGACACTTCCGCAGAAATCGGCACAGAGAGCGGAATTGGCAGCAGTAAATCTCGCTTTAAAGACATTCTCTAGGGAGTCACTAAACGTGATCACAGACAGTCAGTATGTTAGGGATTTGGTTCACAACCTACCGGGAGTCTACATTACTCCCGCCATTGACAAGAATCTTTTGAGCCTATTTTTGACTATGCAATTTCACCTACGGCATCGCAGGGAGCCCCTGTATGTAGCCCACATTAGGAGCCACCAGGATTTACCTGGTCCCATCTCAGGGGGAAACAGCAGGGCCGGTGCGGCCGCTAGGGAAATCCACCAGAAATTGGTAACGAGTGTCTTTACGACCCCCATACAAAGCCATGCATTTTTTTACCAGAACACCGGGCATTGGCATGGCAATTTAACCTTCCATTGTCACAAGCACAGGGTATTGTGCGCTCCTGCCTGCAGTGTGCGGGGACGCCGGGGGGGGGGGCCCTCATGGGGGATCAACCCACAAGGGACAGGATCTAACCAGATTTGGCAGCTGGACGTCACGCACGTCCCAGAATTTGGGAGATGGCAGTACATGCATGTCTCCATTGACACTTATTCACAATTTGCCTGGGCTACAGCCCAGAAAGGAGAAACCACCGCTCATGTTGAGCTCCATCTTTTAATCTGCTTTGCGGTCATGGGCAAACCAGACCTCATAAAAACCGGACGTTAAAGTCCTACATTGAAAAACAAACAAGAAGGGAGGAGATAGTCACCCCCCAAAAATCAGGGCCAGGCGCACAACGCCTGCACAAAGCATTATTCACATCCAATTGTCTCAGCATTTTTTTCCGGACTGCACTCCTCAGGAGAAGCACTTCAGGCGACCTATGGTCCGCTTCAGGGTACCGCCAGACCCCTCCTGAAGGGGTCCAGCACCGCTAATGACTGGGAGGGAGGGTATACATCGATTATGTCTCCCGCAGGTCCGGTTTCGGGTATCGAGTCGTTGCGTGAAGCCATATTTCGAGCAGCATGGCGTGGGCCAGAGCGACACAGAACCCCCTGCACGAGATGGAAGGAGTGAGCCTGATGATGGGACGGAAGCAGAACAGATGACCCAGAGCGAGGCCGGAACTGAAAGTGACCTGGGGGATGGTCAAGACCCTGTGTGATGGCGCCTTGTCCATTCTGAGGGAGCAGAACGCTTGAGCCCACACCCCAAAACATGGTGGCCCTGGTGCTAGCACAAATCACCTACAATTCACTGATGATCGTCATGATCTTCCTCCTGATGGCGGGGGGAGGAGTCCAAGCATCTAGCGGGGACTTAACAGCTAGAATGCAATATAATATTTGGGAGAAATTAGCCAGACTTGTCAACCAAACTGACTTTTGCCTGCAACAAACAATGGACACTGCATCTCTTTTGAGTACTTGCCTGATTCCAGTGTGCCGAGCACCGGGAGATCAGGCCGGGGACACTGAGTGGCTGCGGTCATTCCCCCACCACCACAAAATCACTTACGGGACTTATACAAACTGGGGTACTCAGGTGACAAAGACTGCCGGCCGATGCAATCACCCTTTACACACCACGGGTGGCCATTAGCCAAAACACCACTTGTGCCAGGATGGTGGGTGGTTCCACAGCTAAAGACCCACACCACCGTTGCCTGAACCCAGGGAAAGAGACCTGGAAATGTGCCAAACCAGAGACAATTAGTTATGTGTATGCCCACATCATTTTGCCTCTGGGATGGTTCTTTACGTGCAATCAAAGGACATGGAACTATATACCGGCCAATCTGTCAGACTCATACTGCTGTGTGAGTTGCCTGACCTTGGTACTTCCAGGGAGGGATATGGTAACCCAAAAGCCAGAACGGCCTAAGCGGGGAGCGGCCCAGCTAGATGGGACATGCGATAGCGACATCTCCCTGCTCAGCAGGACAGAGTATGTTTCCTTAGCTGTCAGCATAGTGGGGGTACCGGGGTTAATGGTAGGCAACGTGCGCCAAATTGGCGAACTAGCCTGCGCATTAGCCAAAACAATCAATCACACCTCATCAGCCATTGCAATGTTAAATCAGGAGCAGGCTGAACTTAGACATGCGGTTTTAGACAACTGTGCAGCTATTGACTATCTGCTGCTGTTACACCATTTGGGTTGCAAATCAGTCTGCGACAGGTGCTGTTTCAACCTGACAGACAACTCTCACAAGGTCCAGTCGAATAGCTTAGTCAAAAACATTAAGGAGGATACAAATTGGGCTTGGTGGGACACGCTGTGGTCTTGGGTGCCCTGGGGTGGATACAAACAGAGCTCCAGACCATAGCTATAATCATAGTGGTTGGGATCATGCTTTGTTGCTTCACGCAGTCAATGTGCTCATGTCAATGTGCACCTCATGGTGGAAGCCCAAAGAGAGCTCACACCCAAGCAGATCATGCCTTACATCTACATCAAGCCCTCAGCCAGGCCGATTTAAACAGTAAAAAAAGGGGAAATTTTATGTTTATGTTTATGTTTATTGGATTTATACCCCGCTCCACTCAGCCCAAAAGGCCAACTCAGAGCGGCTTACAACACAATAATATAAGTACAATTACAACAAAAAATTAATATACATACAATTAATAAACATACAATTATAACAGTATAATAATACAAAAATCCAAAAATACAATATAATCATAACAAATCAAATATAGACACAATATAACAGCATGAAAATACAATAGGAAAACAATAATAATACAATACAGTAAATTACACAATGAATTATACAATAGACATTTAATTACACAGTCCCTCGGCTACTAATGTCCCCAAAACGGAATCCCATGGCCCGCACATTAATGAACGGAGCCAAAGAAGAAGACAACCCAGCCCCAACACAGCCGAGGCCAGGAAATGGACCGGCAACTCTGGCGGTGCGGCTTTGAATGTCCCGCCGCAACAACGCCGGTCAGCTGTGCTCCCACCTCCCCCACCGGCAGGGCGGGGGAGGGAGCCGTGGTGGACTGCGGCTCCGACGGCGCTGGCGGTGCGGCTTTGAATGTCCCGCCGCAACAACACCGGTAAGCTGTGCTCCCACCTCCCCCACCAGCGGGTCGGGGGAGGGAGCCGTGATGGACTGCGGCTCCGACGGCGCTGGTGGTGCAGCTTTGAATGTCCCGCCGCAACAACGCTGGTCAGCTGTGCTCCCACCTCCCCCACCGGCAGGACGGGGGAGGGAGCCGTGGTGGACTGCGGCTCCGATGGCACTGGCGGTGCGGCTTTGAATGTCCCGCTGCAACAATGACGGTCAGCTGTGCTCCCACCTCCCCCACCAGCGGGGCGGGGGAGGGAGCCGTGATGGGTTGCTCGCATTAATTGGATATTAAACCTCTCCCGAGGGGTGCGCCCGGTGTCCACAGACCTGCACGCCTGTCCCCAAATTAGTTGGGGCTGTGCTCGGCTGGAGAGGAAATAAATGGGCAGGTTAGGCAAAAACCATGGCTCAGGCTGGGGGCAAATAGAGTTAGGCAAGCAGACAGGGGCAAACAAGGGACAAAGCTAGGTGCCCGGGGTCAATCCACATAGGCTCCGAGATTAGGGCAGGAACAATGAGCTTCGCCAGCCCAAGGCAAATAAGTGTGGGTTGTCCATTAACCTCGGGGTAGCTTCCAGAGCCACCATTGTAGCCACACCCCCGGAGAATGCCACGTACGCAAGCCTTCTGTGCAGGGGATGGCGTGATTATCTTAGATACGCGTCTTCGCCCCTAGGCAGGGAATAAATACTTGCTCCTGACACCAGTCGGGGCTGGACTTCGCACATGGCCGTCTCCCGCGTCTCATTGCAACAGTGATACTTATATAGCTGTTGGGTCTGTCCTGTAATGCAGAGTGAATTCCAAAGCAAGAGCACCTAGAAATGTGCTGGCAGTGGATTGCTTTTAGTTTTAAAAGTACATTTTCAGATCTTTGGCTTTAAATGTGTTAACAGACATCCTTCCCCAGTGTCCAGTTTAGGGAGGTAAGCCTTATCAGTCTTTCTATAACATCCCTTGGTGGGGGAGAGCCTTCCTAAGTTGACTGATTTGCAAAAGTCACATCTAAAATATGTAAAACCTAGCAACTACTGATTGCAAAACTAAAACAGATCTCTAGAACATAACTTTCCAATCTAGCACAACAAATCCAGTAAAACAGTTAAAATGGAGGTGGGGGCAGTGTAAATGATTAAAAATCTAACTTTGCATCCTTAACTAAAAGCAAAATGAAACAAATGTTTCTAGAGCTGCTCTAAAAACCAGGTTGGAGGAGAGGGAGCCGGACTATATATATTTTGACACTTTTTGTATGGGGCTAAAATGACTGCATTTCTGATCCCTGTCAGTCTAATAATTGATCTCAACTGCATAAAGCAGGGGTTCTCAACCATTTAAAGCTGTGGGCCAGACCATGCTCCCTCAAACAGCTGAGCGAGCCGGACTGATGGATCGCCCTGCTGAAATGCTGCCGTAAAACATGTCTGTGGCTGTAGTAAACACATTTTACCTTGCTTATGGTCACCCATGCTCTGGTTACTTCCCGACTAGATTATTGTAATGCGCTCTACATGGGGCTGCCCTTGACGACCATTCGGAGGCTGCAGCTGGTCCAGAATGCAGCGGCCCGGGTGGTGATGGGGTGTGGGCGATATGCCCATGCCTCCCCGCTACTTCGGGAGCTGCACTGGTTACCAGTTTGTCTCCGGGTGCAATTCAAGGTGCTGGTTTTGACCTTTAAAGCCCTATATGGCAGTGGGCCAGGATACCTTAGAGACCGCATCGTCCCAAGAGTGTCTGCCCGTCCAACTAGAGCGGACCGGAGGGGCTCTCTAATAGTGCCATCAACTAGGGGTGCACATCTGTCTAGCACCCGAAGGAGGGCCTTCTCCGTGTCCGCACCAGCTCTTTGGAACCTCCTGCCAATAGATCTAAGACTTCAAAGTGAATTGCTGCCCTTCAGGAAAGGAGTGAAGACCTGGCTGGCAGGGCAGGTGTGGGGCCCGAATGGGACTACGGCTCCCGCCTGCTGGTTAGTGTAAGGATTAAGAACTCTCTCTTCTTCTTTGTGTGGTGGGTGGGATGGGTGGGCGGGATATGGGTTTTTAAATGGGGTGGGATGTGGGTTTTTTATAGTGTCTTTTAAGTGTTTTTAGAATTGTTGTAATGCCGCCCTGAGTCGGGTTCTGCCTGAGTGGGCGGCATATACAAATGTGACTATAAATAAAATAAATAAATAAATAAATAAATAAATTTATGACAGCTGTGGTTGCATTTACGGCTGTTGTAAATGCGTCTGCTTCTGGTGGAAGCAGCAGCGATGCAGGCTATATGAAATGGTGCCGCAGGCCGAGGCTGGCCCTCAGGCTATAGGTTGAGAACCCCTGGCATAAAGAAAAACAGGGCTTTGAAACTGATCTAAAGATCTGGCCAGGTTTGTAAACAAGTCTTTCAAATATTAACTTGCAAAATATCTTTATTTAAAAATTATAAATGTTTGGGCAGTAAAATTTAGATGTGATAATCTAATCAGGGAGAATGTCAGTAGTCTAGCTTATTGTTCTATGACTATCTTATATTAAGCCATTCCTTTGGTCCAGCTAACCCAGTTCTGGTTCACACATTTATGACAGCTGTGGTTGCATTTACGGCTGTTGTAAATGCGTCTGCTTCTGGTGAATTAGTTCTCATGGAAAGTTTTTTTTTTTTGGTATCACTTGTGACCTCACCCTATTATTAGTACAGTAGTAATAATAACAGTAATCCAGAAGATAATTAGGATTGAAAATGAGACCTGTTGCATGCAAAGTCTATGCCAGTGATGGCGAACCTTTTAGAGACTGAGTGCCCAAAGTGCAACCCAGGCACCATTTATTTATTGCAAAGTGCCAACTCAGCAATAAGGGAGGAAGGAAACACTCCCGTTGGGCTGCTGGGCAGAGAGGCGGGGTGAACTCTATGCTAGGGGGAGCAAGGAAATGCTACCATTGGACTGCTGGGCAGAGGGGCGGGGTGAAGTCTGTGCTGGGGGAAGGGAGGAAGCTCTCCCATTGGGCTGTCGGGCAGAGGGGCAGGGCAAACTGTGCTGGGGTGACTGCACGGGTGCCCACAGAAAGGGCTCCGAGTGCCACCTCTGGCACGCGTGCCATAGGTTCACCATCACTGGTCTATGCCATTCTGCTGACATAGGCCTCCAGTTTCATAAAGAAAGGACATGGAACCTCCCCATCCGTATCTTTAGGACTGGATCCAGTGTTACAAGACTATCCGTTTGAATCATGGGGCCTGAATGGGAAGGAGCTGCTTTGTCTGTCTTACCGGGACTTGGAGGCTTGGGGCATGAGCCGTGTTGGCCATCAGGAACTCCTGCTGGAAGCCGTGGAACAGCTTTGTGTATTGGTGAGTTTGAAGTTGTTTAGTATATGAGAGTCAAGACACAGGAAACAGCCAAGGGCTGGGTTAACTCAGGTTTATTGCATGGTGGACAGAGGGAACATGAGGTAATGGCGGACGAACAGCTCTATATATATGGTAGTAACGTATTTGAATGTGGCTCCACGATAGCCCATTGGCTACTGCCCGCGTGACGTCATGGCTGGTCACGCCCTTCTTGTCCAGGTGTAGGTAGCGGCGGGAAACTTCCCGCACTGTGGCCTTTGATGGGTTTGAACCAAGAGAGCTTGGACGCTCGCTGCTGCCGCTGGTGGTCATTAGCTCGCGTCCTATTACAGGGTTTATAGTGATCAGCTGAAGGTTACATTGTTACTCGTAGGCAAGGTTACATTGGTTCAGATACATTGTTATCACATGTAGAAGGTTACACTGTTAGAACACAACAAGTTGTAAAACAGGGTACACAAAAAGAGCCTCCTCAAAGATTGTGGTATTTTTTTAACCATAATCGGGTGTGTCCTGGTAATGGCAACCTTGTGTTGCCTGCTAATCTTTCTCACACTGGGTCAGGCGAAAGGAACTGCAGAATGAACTCACTAAAAGGTGCCTTCATTTTGGCAGCTTCACATCTAGTCTAGACTCGGAAGAAGAAGTTGTAAAACAATCCTAGGAGATGCTTTGAAGAGCCCTGGAACATTTTGCTGGGTCTGTAATGGAATCCTCCCGTTTTCCCCACAGACTGGGAAAGCCAGGGTAGTTCAGATAGATGTCATTGCAGTGCAATTCCCATCAACCACGTCCAGCTTGCTTAATGGTGAGATACAATGACATCAACATCCGTAGGGCCATAGATCCTCCAGATAAGGAATCTGTGAACTTTCAACTTGTTAGATACGGTTTTGAGTCTTGAAAAGTATTTGTCTGCATGTTCAGAATGGGAATCAAGGTTTATTGCAGGGGTTCACAACCTAATGCCTGTGGGCTGGATTTAATTTAATTTAATTCTTAGATTTCTATGCCGCCCACTTGGGCGAAATTAAATTAAATTAATGCCTGTGGGCCAGATTGGACCCCTGGTGCCATTTCATGTGCCCCCCACCCCTCCAAGGGCATTTGAGAAACAAAATGGCCACTCCAATCGTGCAGGCAGGGCAAAATATCAATCTGGCCCTTGAAGCTGACTGAAAGAGTGTGATCCGGACCCCGGCTTGAAAAGGTTGGTAACCCCTGGTTTATTGTTTACTATTCCTTCTCCTAGCTGGCTGGATAGCCCTGAGATATAGTAGAAATTGAGAGTTCGCTTCCCAACTGGGCCTCCTGGGAGAAGAGTCAGGATAGGTGGCCCTGGGCAAGCTGCACAGTCACAAAACACACACACCCTCCAGAAGAAAGAGATGGGAGATCACTTCTGGGTAGTATCTACCTGGGAAACCCTGCAAAGTGTCACCATTAATTGGAATTGATTTGAGAATGCTGTTATTAATTATTGCTTTGTTTGCTTGCAGAAAGCATAGGGGCCATCAGGGTGAATTCCAATCCCTGATAAGCCCTGTTTGGTACTCTACAGACCTTCTCTTGACATTACAGTTTAAGAAAGCATGCAGGCTACATGAATTTAAGACTAAGTCTCTCTCCTGTCCCTCCCCCATTTTATTTTGTAATATCATGCCGGCTGCAGCAATCTGGAGTTATCAAAAGCTCACACAGATTTTTATGCCATTTGAATTGGCCTAATAAAATTACCATCACACTATAGATTTTTAGAATCTGCTTTACCAAGTTGCCTCTGCTCCTTCATCTCTCACTAGAACTATGAGCTGCCGACGTCAAACCTGCGAACGCTCACAGAGAAACTGCAAGGGGTGGTTCGGACAATACAGGCTTTCATCCTGAGCCGCAGAAAGGTCAGCAGCTACAATGGAGATGCCATTGACAAGCCTCCCTCAGAACTCCTCACCTGTGTTGTGGAGCTGGTCGGTGCAGCGAAAGGTCTTTTCTTATGGCTCAACAGGTATTTGGACAATTTAGACAATATTGTTGCCATTGTAGGTTGGCATGAGCTGGGACAGAGACGGGAGCTTACTCTGCCGTGCAGTTAAACTGGTTGCCCTCCAGATATTGTTGGACTACAATTCCCATTACTCTAGAAATTGTAGCCAATGATGTAGATGGTGGTAATTTCAGTCTAAGGGAATTTTTATTTTTATTTTTTGGTGGGGGGCTGTACTTTGTCACCTCCTGCTTTGGATATTCATAGGCACAATGACTTTTGGTGCAATCAGAAGAACATTTAGCTGGCTATTTGGTCCACTGCAGTGACAAGTTGATTCACTTTTTTTAAACCAGTGACCACATAAGATAATAGTTGGACCTAACCAAATTGTCCCCAGACTGTTTCTACCTGGCTGGGGCTTTTACCTTTTTTTGGAGCAGGTGGGATTGCTTTGGTCTGGTCCATTTCCAGTGTGTATGATTGCTAGAAACAGACACAACATAAGTCTTCTGGCTTTCCTGGCTACTTCCATTTGGAATGCCTGGTATTGTGAAGTGGCTTGATAAACAAGACACTCCAGGATATTAGCAAATTGAATACTTCCTCTGATCCTTGATGGAGGGGCAGCAGAAGTGATTAAAAAAACTATAGTAGGCCATGGCAGATAAAAAAGATAACCTATTTTATCACCTATTTTTATAAGTGATCACTTTTCACACTTATTTTATCACTTATAAAAAATTATTTGCTTTGTCTGAAGAACAAAAATTAAAGGATTCATAATGATCTCAAGTTTTGCCATATATATGCTGACTCAATATTTGTTGAGTATATGCTTCAGTTTTGCCCAAAACTTGGAGAAATTATTTTCTGGAACTACAATGCCCAAAATGGAATACCCAGAATCCCTAAGACAGTGATTTTGCCAATTTTCGTTGTGTTGTAGAACAATAACTGGAGGAATATTTCATGGGAGGAACTGCTGATCTGTTCTCACAGGTATCTCTTTTCCCACCTGCATGACTATTCAGCCAGCCGAGACATCATCTGGCTCTGTGGAGATCTAGCAGAGATTGTACAAAAGGTAGGTTTCTATGACAGGAGCCTAGTTTAGGGCACCATCCCCATAAATCCAGGATGTGCCTTTTTCCTCTCTGGCCTCTAATTAGGTTGCCTTAGGGCAGTGATGGGGAACCTTTTAGAGACCAAGTGCCCAAACTGCAACCCAAAACCCACTTATTTATTGCAAAGTGCCAACATAGTAACAGGGGAGGAAGGAAAAACTCCCATTGGGCTGCTGGTCAGAGGGGTAGAGTGAACTCTGTGCTGGGGTGACTGCATAGGTGCTCACAGAAATGGCTCCGAGTGCCACCTGTGGCATGCATGCCATAGGTTCGCCCCCACTGCCTTAGGGCCATGATGGTGAACCTTGGCACTCCAGGTATTCTTGGACTTCAAATCCCAGAAGCCCAGTAAACCAATTTGTGTTGATTCACAGAGACTTATGCTTCTGGGAATTGAAGTCCAAGAACACTTGAAGTGCCAAGGTTTGCCATCACTGCCTTAGGGCTTAGGTTAATGGGAGTTGGGATCTAACATCTCATTTCGCAACTCTTTTATTGCTAGCTTGAAACATTTCTATTTGCCATTTTTATGCCTATTATTCTTTTCTTGTTTTGTTGCTCCTCATTGGTTGTGGTGATATTAGTGGTAGACTGTATGTATACAGGGTGGCCTGTAAGTCCCTATTGAATCTTTCTCTAAATTTGCCACTTATTGTATCCAGGCTGTCACCAGTATTCTTGTGCTCACGTACCCACGTACTTATCACAATATGCTCTTCAAATGTAAATGGTTTTAAATCGGTCATATTTCTCTGGAAAAAAATAAAAAATATACATATGGACTGGTAGGGACTTATGGGTCACCCTGTATATTGTCCTGTTGCATGAGACTAATGTGGCCCTTGTGTTTATTTTTTTATGGTGAATTGAAGGGATGCTTTTGTAACCTGCTGTGATATCTTTGCAGGTGAAGTGTGGTTCAGGAATAATTCAGTCAATGTACATTTTTTTGGAGATGGGGCTCAAAGATGATCTCCGAAAGTGTCTGATGGTGTGCTCTAGGTTTTCTGATATTGAGTGGCTCTTGCAAATGATGTTGACGACCAACAATCATGGTTGTTTCATGAGACTACATAAAATACATCATGCTAGTGAAAATTTCCAGCAAGGTGCTAAGTATCTTATACTGATGAAAACTTAATTAGTACTCATTATCTGATTTCTATTATTTAATGACCATTAACCCCCATTGCAGAATTTCACTTTTTATATCTTGGGCTGGGATCATTCAGAAGATGATTTTGTGGCTCCCAGTAGTTTAGCTATTTGTTTTTGTTATGCACCATCAAGTTGTTTCCAACAAATGGCACCCCTGATAGAGTTTTTAAAGTATGTAAGATGTTCAGAGAGTTTCATCCCAGGGAGTTTCCATTGCAAAGTGGGGATTTGAACCCATGTCTCCAGCATTTCACCAACTACTCCACACTGGCTCGCTAGTTTAACAAGAGTGCTTCCCAAAAAGGCTTGGCCTAGTTCTATTTCCTAGTTCCATGTGGAGTCAGACCCATTGAATTACTTCCTATGTGGTGAGTCAACACCTCAACTTCCTTTATTCTGTGGTTCTACTCTAATTGGGTCTAAAAATTGCATTTAGCTCTTAGTTGGTCTCTTGAATTAGACCGCTGAAGTTGAGAAAGTTTGGGGAGATACAGCTTGTTGTACATATTCCACTTTGGAAGATGAAGCAGAGTTAAATAATGATCTCTTACAAAAATGTCCAAAATCTCCCATTCTGAGAATTGTAATTAGAAAATAATAATTTCCCATATTCTGCCTCCAGTAAAAGGAATTACCCTAGCTACAAGCATGTTTTGGTATACACATTACATCTTAAAGTCACTGAGTTGGAAGGGCTCTATAAGGCCATCGAGTCCAACCCCCTGTTCAGTGCAGGAATTTGAATCAAACCAGATAGGACAGATGGCTGTCCAATTCTCTCTTGAATGCTTCCAGTGTTGGAGTTCTCACCATCTCTCAAGGCAGTTGGTTCCACTGTCATACTGCTCTAACCATTAAGAAGTTTCCCCTCATATTCAGTCTATATCTGGTTTCCTGTAGTTTGAGCGTCCTGTAGTATTACATGTCCTACACTTTGGGATGATGGAGAACAGATTCTTCTCTTCCTCTTTATGATTATCTCTCAGGTATTTGAAGAGTGCTATCATATCCCCCCTCCCTTCAGTCTCCTTTTCTCAAGGCTAAACACACCCAGTATATATTATTGATCTTGGAATGTAAGCTGCTTTGAATGTATGCATATAAATTAGGGGTTCTCTACCTTTTAAAGCCAGGGGCCGGATCACACCCCTTCAGACTGTTGGTGGGTCAGACTGGTGTGACACACAGACACCGGCCTTCTTACAACATCTGCCCTGCTATGGAGCGGCGTTAGGGACATGACAAGCCAGGCGGAGGGGAAAAGGGCAGTGGGAGCGAGGGTGCATGCCAGATGGATCTGGCCAATGGGCCGTAGGTTGAGAACCCCTGATGTAAATAAAACCAGACCTATTTCTTAGTTCCCTTCATCATGACTTGCTATGATGTCAGAACTGAGTCATGTCATAAGCAGGAACTGCTTTGTGACATGACACAATATTGAATCTGTTCTTCAGATTTGGAAAAACCGGAGAAATCTTCTATTTTGTCTTTGGGATGCTGAGCTTCTTCCCTCCAGCCTGGCTAATAGAATAGGGGAAAGCTGAACTTATATGAACTGAAGCAGCTGCCGACGAGAAAGGGTTGGAGGAGGGAGGATAGAAGAGGGAAGTAAACAACATTTGGCAGGGGGAAGAGCAAGAGAGAGTGTAAATTGTCTTTTATGGATATAATCCAGTGAGTCATGCTTTGGGATTGGAATCCAGGGCTGGGTGGCTGAGTCGGGGGAAATCTAGATTTTTTCAGTCGGCTCTAGCCCCAGCAGAAGGAAACAAATGTGTGGACTATATGCCTATTTGGAGATATCCCAGCTGGTAGGATTTCCACGCCTCTTTGAAAATGTGTGCTTTTACTCTGGGTCTGTGTGCCTCCTTCAGGAGGGAATCTCTGGAATTAGCTGCAGGGTTGTCCTCATGACAAATGTCTCTCTCGGGAAAGCACACCAGCCCTAGGAGAAAAGAGAGCATGAAAGCAGATAAATGATCGTGTGTGTGTGTGTGTGTGTGTGTGTGTGTGTGTGTGTGTGTGTGTGTGTGTGTGTGTGTGTGTGTCCAGGAGGAGTCTGATAGTGAGGAGTCATCATTGAAAGTCGAGTGTTATAATAAAAGAAAAGGGAGAAAACTAGCCAATGGTGTGTTGTGGTGTAGAAAGCAGTAAAGGCATGAAGCCGACTTCTGTTCAGAGGGAGATGGAAAATTGAGAGGTTATATTCTGACTATTGCTACAGGTATGTGATTCTGTGGATATTCTTTATGTGACCCACTTTGAGTTCTTCTGACCATTTTCTCTGGTTTTTAGATTGACTGGTGTGTGGTATTGGATTTTTTAAATGAATTTTCAAGTGTAAGTTGTTGAGTTGTGTATATGTATTTATGTAAATACAGTATGGGGATCTATAAGCAGGTTTACCTTGCACGTGTGGCTTTAATTTGCAATATTAATTAACATTTCTAAAAGTTTTAAAATATAATTGGCCAGGGAAGAATAAAGGACAAGAGCCTCGGTTTGGGTTAACTCTCCTCAGCCCTCACTAGCATGACCAATGGTAAAAGATGATGGGACTTGCTGTGCAACGGCATTGGTGGGCTGTGTTTCCTCTCTCTGTTGAATCTTTGATCACCTCGCTGCCCCAGTGTTAAGCTAAGAAAGTGTTTAAGAGAAAAAAGAGGGGAAAGAAAGAGAAAGAAGAGGGAGGAAAGAATATGGAGATCTAGCACTAAGTGCTGTGTAAGGAGGAGAGGATTCAAATAGCAGACAGTTTTCCAGCTGCCCATCCTCTCTCGATGCTGGTGTAGTAGGATGGAAATGGCTTCAAACAAAACAGTTAGAAACCCCTCCACATTAGCTCAAAAATTCACACTGTCCGAACTGATGCTAAGGCATTTGTTTCCCGGAAAGTAGAAACATCTCTAGCAGGAAGCAAGATTACTAATGGCAATAAACACTGGGCTGATTCACACTGACTTTTGTGTCGCATAATCAATGGAAAATAATGCAAATCAGATCATCCCAATCCTGATGAGAGAAGTAGCAGCGGACCCTGAGAGAACTAAGCAAGAGAATGATATCCTCTGAACGGATGTGAGCCTCAAGTTTGCCGGCTCAAATCCAGGAAGAGCTTTAAGGCAGGAACAAACATTCTTGAGGGTATACAAGAGCAAAACCAAATTAGAAGATGGGGGAAGGAGCTTGCTGGACAAGGAACAACATTAAAGGAGGATATGGGTTGAAGGAGGAGAGTGCAAAAGCTGGCTTGAGACTCAATATCAAGAAAACCAAGATAATAGCAACAGGCCCTATCAGTCCCTGGAGAATAGAAGGGGAAGAAGTAGAAGCAGTGACAGATTTTACTTTCCTAGGATCTAAGATCACTGCAGATGGTGACTGCAGCCATGAAATAAAAAGATGACTGATTATAGGGAGACAAGCTATGAGATACCTGGGGAACATAGTGAAAAGTAGAGACATCACCTTGAAAACAAAAATTCGCATAGTCAAAGCAATGGCATTCCCGGTGGTAATGTATGGCTGTGAGAGCTGGACCATTAGAAAAGATGAGTGCAGAAGAATAGATGCCTTTGAGATGTGGTGTTGGAGGAGAGTTTTGAGAGTCCCCTGGACACCGAGGAGAACAAATAGGTCAATTTTAGAAGAAATCAACCCTGACTGCTCATTGGAAAGTCAAATAGTAAAGATGAAGATGAAGTAAGGTTTCCCTTGCTCGAAAGCCAGTCGTATCCGACTCTAGGGTGCAGTGCTCATCTCTGTTTCTAAGCCGAAGAGCCAGCGCTGTCTGCTTCTGCAGACGTTTCCGTGGTCATGTGGCAGGCATGACTAGACACCGGAGCGCACGGAACGCTGTTACCTTCCCACCGAAGTGGTTCCTATTTATCTACTTGCAATTTCTTGCTTTCGAACTGCTAGGTTGGCAGGAGAAGTAGAAGGAGAAGATGAAGTACTTTGGACATCAAACGAGAAGGGAGGATTCACTTGAGAAGGCCTTGATGCTGGGAAAGGTGGAGGGCAAAAGAAGAAGGGGGCGGCCAAAGATGAGATGGCTGGATGGCATTGTAGACACAATGGGCACAGAGCTGGGCGGGCTGAGGAGGATGGTGGACGACAGAGGTGCCTGGAGGGCAATGGTGTAAAGGGTCGGAATCGACTGTGCAACTAAACAACAACAACAGCTAATGGCAGAGGAACTTGACCTTCCGTACGTCACTTCGAGGACCCTGAATCGGCTGAGGGTTGCAGTCCCTAAATGTAAGAGAGAAGATATGTAAGACCAACATGCTCAAGTGGGGGCTGCTGGCAGACAACAATATGGGCTGTGAAAATAGAGAATTACAGAATCCAGTTCTTCTCCTTCGTATAGTTTGTGAATCCACACTCATGGGTTATGCGCCTGCGCAGAACGGCCGATCGGAGGCTTGAAAAGCTATTGGTCAAAAGTTTTGGCGGTAAGACCGCCCACCGTACCGCCCACCCTGAGGCGCCCGCGCGCCATTTTACCTCAGTTCTCTTCTTTCCGCCGTAGCAGCAGGACGATCGTTGAGAGCTTCCTCAATTTTTCCGCCCTTCTGAGGGAAAGTCTTTTGGCAAATTTCACAATTTTTCTCGGTGATCTTGTCCTTCGGGCAGGATCGCCACCCCGGTGCTGTTTCTTTCTTCTGGTGGACTCAGTTACCTACTCGCTTCGGTCACCGTTTCCCCCCTCAAGGGGGTGGCGGCTGGCCAGCCCTTCGGGGTAACCGCGTTCCAGAAACTTCCGTTGGAAGAATTTTTTCTTTGATGGCCGCGGCCTTCAAACAGTGCTCGGCTTGCCTGAAAAAGTTTCCGGCTTCCGACGGGCATAGCCTCTGCCTTTTCTGCCTCGGAGAGTCTCATCAGAGCCAGTCTTGCCCTCACTGCAAGAAATTCACTCGTCTGGCCGTGCAAAACCGGAGCTACCGGCTCAAAGCTCACCTGATGGAACTCTCTCTGGCCCCCGTCGCGGCCGCTTCTACCTCGGCTAGCGTCTCTCAGCCTCCTCCGCCTTCGGCCTCTTCTTCCACTACCATCAAGAAGAAGAAGAAGAGGGACAAGAACGGAGAGAAGAAAAAGAAGCGCGGGTCGGAGAAGAGGCGATCGCTCCTGCCTACTCCGCACACCCTGTGTCCCCGGGACCCTCGCCACCATACTCGGTCGTGAGATGTCCGTCTCCTGGGTCTTCCATCTGGGGAGGACGGTCCTCCTCGGGATCGCCTGAAAAAGGACGCAGGGCTGGGGCTCCAGCTCGCCCACTTCAGGTACTCCCGTCACCGCCTCGTGGGAGGGCCTGCTCGCCTATGAGGCAGGCCTCCGTCTCCCCAAGGCCCAGGACTCCGACGCTCGACGACGCGGCAATCACCATGCCGGCCACCATTTCGTCGCCGATTCTACCGGCCACCGTTTCGTCGCTGACTCTGCCAGCCACCGTTTCGTCGGCCACCGTTTCGTCGCTCCTGACGGTGGGGGACCCATCCCAGATGGAGTTCCTGAAGGGGATGTTTGAGGTCATGGCTCAGACTTTTGCCAACCAGTTTAAGACCTCCATGCCTGCGGCCTCTGCGGCTCCGGTACTGACCACCGCAAGCCCCAGGGATGCTGGCCCTGCTGTGGCCCTTCCGACCTCCCGAGGGTCGAGTGTCCGCTCCGCTGGCCCACCCACATCGTCGCGGGTTGGTCCAGACGTTGAAGCGGTGGACTCCCATCCCGCCGGCCCGCCCAGGCCGTACTGGCGCGGTCCCGACGTGGATGCAAGAGTTCCTCCCTCGTCCTCCAATGACTCCAGCGCCTCTTCGGAGGAGGACGAGGGAGACGTCGACGCCGAACGGACGCTGGACCAGGCCATCGGCGCGGTTGACCCACCGCGTGGTGAGGATCAACGCTCGCTCACGGCCATGCTGACGCGCCTGGGGACCACGTTGAACCTGAAGGTGGACCAGCCACCACTGGAAGGTGAGGACCAAATGACCGCGAAACTGGACAGACGTGCGGTACGGCCGGTCCATATCACCATGCTTCCGTCCATGCTGACGTCGGCGAAGGCGACGTGGAGGAAGCCGGTGTCAGCGCACTCCGTTTCGTCCAGGCTCGACGGCATGTATAGAGTCCTGGACGAGAACGTCGAGTTCCTGCAGGCGCACCCCCTGCCGAATTCCCTGGTGGTCAAGGCTTTCCAACACAAGACGGCCACCAGCGGGTTCCCGGTGCCTTCGACCCCGGAAGGGAAGAAGCTGGACGCGGTGGGCCGCAAATTCTATGCCACCGGTTCCCTCTTCCTCCGCGCTGCAAACTACTCGGCTGCCATGGGCCTGTACCAGTCTCACCTCTGGGAGCGAGTGAAGGCCAAAACGGCGACGTTACCTGCCGACGCCTAGAAACGGATCGACGCGCTGGCATCCGAGGGCGATTTCCTGGCGGAGCAACAAATGCGAACCGCCAGGCATATATAAATGACTATGCGGTGAAGGACATGTCCTCTGCGATCCTGCTCCGTCGCCACGCCTGGCTTAGGGGCACCTCCCTCGATGATGCTATGAAGAAGCTCATCGAGGAATTTCCCTTCGACGGGCAAGGCCTTTTTGGGCAGGACACGGACAAGGTCCTCAATGAAATGCGGCAGACCAACTCCACCGCCAAGTTTCTGGGGCTTACCACGCCGGCTCCGCCTGCCAGGCCGAGGTTCCAGCCCTTCACGCGGCGCTACCAGGGAAACCCGCAACAACAGGGTGGCCCCGTGGAGCAGCCCAGGTCTGGCTCTTACAAGCAACGACGCCAGCACAAGCCGCGCTACCAGCCCTACGGGCACGGCAAGCGTTCGGACGCTAAGTCCAAGTCGCGCGTTTGAAGCTGCGACGGCCGAGTCTCTCGCGCTCCATCTCCCGTACCTCCCCCTCCGGAACTTCCTCCAGGTATGGTCAGGCATCACGGACGACCGGTGGGTCTTAAAGATCTTGTCCTCTGGCTACGCCATCGAGTTCGTGTGGGTGCCTCGGGTAGGAAGACATCGTTTCACCACCTCGTCCCCCCATTTGGAGGAAGAAATATCAACTCTTCTGTCCAAGGGAGCCATCGAGCGGGTGGCCCCGCCCGATTGGGACAACGGCTTCTACTCGAGGTACTTCGTGGTCCAGAAGAAGGACGGAGGACTTCGCCCGATTCTGGACCTGCGCCGCCTCAACAAATGCATCCACACCAGGAAGTTCCGGATGGTGACCCTGCAGACCGTCCTTCCCCTCATCAACAAAGGGGACTGGTTCACAGTCATAGACCTCAAGGACGCTTACTTCCATGTCTCCATCCTCGAGGAGCACCGGAGGTTCCTTCGATTCCGCATCGGCGATTCGGTTTACCAGTACCGATGTCTTCACCAAATGCATGGCTCCGGTGGCCGCCTTCCTTCACCAGCGGGGAATCAGGGTCTTCCCATACATCGATGACTGGTTGATTGTATCCCCCACCAGCTCGTCGGCCATTCAGGACACGCAGTTCACGGTCCACCTCATGGAGAGTCTCGGCCTCAGGATCAACTTCACCAAATCGAAGTTGATCCCCTCTCAACGCGTCGAGTACATTGGAGCGATACTCGACTCGCTTGCCACCAGAGCCTTTGCACCCCAGAAGCGCTTGCAGGACATCGCGCAGGGAGTGAACGACCTACGCACCAAACCGTGCATCCGGGTGAAAAAGGCTCAAAGACTGCTAGGCCTTATGGCCTCAACGACGGCGGCGGTCCCTCACGCCAAGTTAAAGTTCCGGTCCCTACAGTCGTGGCTTCTGCACGAATTCGATGCGCTCCGGGAGAGTCAGTCCAAACGGCTAACTCCGTCCCCGGAGCTGAGGGACCAGCTGGTGTGGTGGACGACACCACTCAACGTGACAACGGGGAAGAGTTTTTACCCCCGCAACCCTCGTTGCAAATATTGACCGATGCAAGCAACCTCGGCTGGGGGGCTGCCTGCGGGACTCTCACGGTCAACAACCCTTGGTCGCCTCAGGAGATGGTGCACCATATCAACTACTTGGAGCTACTGGCCATCTGGAAGGCCCTCCGTTCCTTCGAGACCATGCTCATGGCCAAGGCGGTCCAAGTGGCGTCGGACAACACCACGGCTGTGGCGTATCTGAACAAGCAGGGAGGAACACGGTCCACCACCCTTCTTTACCTCGCCGTGCAACTCTGGGAGTGGTGCCTAGAGAGGCACATTTTCCCGATTGGAGTGCACATTCAGGGCAAGCTGAATGTCCTGGCCGACCATCTCAGCCGCCTCACCTCGACGACCCACGAATGGGAACTGAACGACGAGGTGTTCCAGTCGCTTTGCGAGGCCTGGGGGACTCCGAACATCGACCTCTTCGCATCGGAGTCCAACACGAAATGCCACAGATACTGTTCCAGGGCGGGCATCGGTGTGAACTCCAAGGGCGATGCCTTCATGAAACGGTGGGATCAGGACTATTTCTACGCTTTTCCTCCGTTTCCCCTGGTCCAGAAGGTCCTCACCAGAATGCTTCAGCACAGGACCAGAGCCATCCTAGTGGCCCCAGCATGGCCTCGCCAACCATGGTTTCCGCTGCTGTTGCGCATGTCATCTCAGTATCGCACGCTACCGGAGTCACCGACGCTCCTCCAAATGGAGCAGGGCCAGCTCCACCACTCGGACCTGCCCAGCCTCCACCTCACCGCGTGGAGGATAACCCCAGACTGTCCAGGATCCTGGAACTAGCCAGGCGCCCTTCCACAAGGAAGTCCTACGCATCCAAATACAGACGCTTTTGTGCTTTCCTGGCATCTCAGCAGACCCCCCTCTCGCAGGTGGAGTTGCAGGACGTCTTGACCTACCTCCTCCATCTGGCGGAGTCTGGCCTCAGCATCGCCTCCATCCGAGTACACCTCGCAGCGGTGGTGGCTCACTCTCCAGCTGGCTCGCCCGCTTCTAGCGCTTTCCGCGACCAAACGGTGAAACGCTTCCTCAAGGGATTGCGGAACGCCTTCCCGCCGGTCAGGACTCCGACGGCCCAATGGTCACTCTCTACCGTCCTTAACGCGCTCACCAGGACTCCTTTCGAGCCCATGGCTACCGCGGATGCTCGTCTCCTCACATGGAAGACGGCTTTTCTTGTGGCCATCACGTCTGCTCGGCGAGCTGGTGAGCTGGTCGCCCTGCGGGCAGATGCACCCTTTCTCCAGTTCTTCAATGACCGTGTGGTACTCCAACCGGACATCACCTTCCTCCCCAAGGTGGTCTCCCAGTTTCATATGGCACAGACTATCTCCTTGCCAACATTCTTCCAGAACCCCGCTAACGCCCAAGAAAGGACTTGGCACACGCTGGATGTCAAACGGGCTTTATTGTTTTACACCAGCAGGACAAGGGAGTTCAGGAAGTCGCAACGCCTTTTCGTGGCGTATGGGGGCAAGTCCAAAGGTGAACCCATCTCTGCGCAGCGGTTCTCCAAATGGATCACCTCTACCATCTACTTGGCCTACGAGTCGGCATCGCTGCCCCCTCCACCGCATGTCAGGGCGCACTCTACCAGAGCGGTTGCAACATCCACGGCCTTTCTGGAGGGCACACCGCTTGAGGACATCTGTAAGGCTGCCACCTGGTCCAGACCTTCTACATTTGTCCAGCACTACAGGGTGGACACCAGAGCCACTGCGGACGCCAGGCTTGGCCGTGTCGTCCTCACTAGGGGGCTCCGGGCTCATCGCCCTTGACAGTTCACCCTGCCTGACCATCAGCATCTTCATCGTGGGATCATCTCATCCGACTGCCCACCGACCAAGTAAGTGTGAGCTTGCTAATCTCCCATGAGTGTGGATTCACAAACTATACGAAGGAGAAAGTTCGGTTTCACTTACCAGTGATAACTTTCGTTCTTCGAGTCTATAGTTTGTGAATACACACTACCCACCCTGCCTCCCCTTTTGAGCTGCACGGATGAGATCAATTGGTTTATCCTGTGCTTGGCTTAAGTATGGAACTGAGGTAAAATGGCGCGCGGGCGCCTCAGGGTGGGCGGTACGGTGAGCGGTCTTACCGCCAATTTTTTGACCAATAGCTTTTCAAGCCTCCGATCGTCCGTTCTGCGCAGGCGCATAACCCATGAGTGTGTATTCACAAACTATATACTCGAAGAACGAAAGTTATCACTGGTAAGTGAAACCGAACTATACACTGGTCTGCCGATTAATGCCAGAAACATGCACTGATGAGGACTTAACTTTGGGTAACGACAAAGCCAAGAAAGTGGCTTCATTTTGATTGGGAAGAAAGTGGGGCTATGGTTATGATCCAGAAGAAGAAAATTGCACCGTTAAGGCCAAAAACAATGTCTGTATTTATTCTTGAAAAATAAAATAACTTGATTCAGTATAAACATTTTCCAAAAAGGAATATTCACAATTAGTTCACAGGAATGTTGAAATAAATTCTTTTACAACTTATAATGTAACTTGTAGATTATACACCATGTCAGAAATTCACTCTTCTTGAGAAATAAAAATTACTTAATTCAGTATGTCCGTATTCCAAAAAGCAATATTCACAAGGTCCACAAAGGGATATTGAAATAAATTCTTTGCAACTTGTAATAAAGCTTGTAGATTGTACAGTATGTCAATAATAACACTTCACTTCAAACCCGTTCTGGTATACGGTTTTTGAAACTTCATCAGGAAGATTATCACTTATCTATAATAAACATGAAAATTTATCGTCATTTCTATCGTGAACATGCATAATAAATAGTCATTTTTAAAAATATATTTTTATTAATTTTTATAAATGAACAGTACATAAAACAATACAAAGAAATAAAACATATACAAACATACCTAAAATACAAAGTAATCAAAACATATCACGACCTATCCTAATACATTGTTCCAACTATCTTTGTAAATTTGAATACTACTAACTCCTTCACGTTACCCCACTTCAACCGCATCCTTAATATTCTGGATAGGAAGCCACAACAAAAAGAAAACTTATAACACCCCGTGTTTATATACAATGCCCTGAGGACTCTGAGTGGCGCATTATATTATCTCCAAAAACTACTTTGATCTGGTACAGATCTGTTTCTTTCACCTCTTATAGAAGTGGGAGGTGAAAGAAACAGACCCATTATTTCACCCATCTCTTTTTCAATTTTCCCCCAAAAATCCTTTATCACATTACAACTCCACCACATATGTTGTCCATATGTCCCTAATGTTTCTTTACATCTCCAACACATTCCATCTTTTGTATTATCCATTTGATGTAACCTCACTGGGGTCAAATACCATCTCCATAACATTTTGAAATTATGCTCCTTTATTCTAACAGACATAGTTCTCATTATTCTCTTTTTCCATTTATTTTTCCAAATATTTTTATCAATCTTTATTTTTAGTTCTTCTTCCCATATCAATTTCAAGTCCTCCTGCGGATCATCCTCCTTATTCAACAATGTATATAATTTACTAACCAAACCTTTAATATTTTTAACTCCCTTCCTGATTTTTAGAACCAGCTCCTCAAATTCCATCTTTTCTCTTTCCAGGTCAAGTTCTCTCATATATTTACTATTCCAATTATTAACCCTCATAATCTATAACCAATTCAATTTCAATTGGTCAACCTAGTTTGCCCTAGCTACATCATCCCTACAAGCACATATCCAATCTTTCAACAAAATTTTTTCATTCTTGACCAAAGTTTCTTTTACCACTTTATCAATCTTAATCGGAAAACCCGCCATATCTGATAATTCTACAATCGGAGACAAGTTTGGGACCAAATCCTTCTTTACTTTCTTCCATACATTTATTAAACATTTCATCATGGCATTTTGGCTGCTACCTTTCCAATATTAGCTCCCAAGAAAACCAATTTACCTATATGTCTAAATTCCTTCATCTCGATTTCCTCCCATATTACCTTTTCTCTAGCCAAGATCTTCACTACATTCTTTATTTGAAATGCTCTATAATAGGCCAACAAATTTGGCATACCCAATCCCCCTTCCTTCTGAGGCAAGTACCATAACTTTTTAGATATTCTAGGTCTCTTTCCAGCATTGCAAAAATTATTAATCAACTTTTGAAACTCCTTGATTTCCTTAATTTTTAAATAAATTGGCAATGCATCAAATAAAAAATTGAATCTGGGTAGCAACATCATTTTAGTAAGCACAATTCTCCCGAACCATGACAACTTCAGTTTTTGAAAAGTTTGTATTCTGTTTTTTATTTCGAATTTCAAGCTGTCACAGTTCAAACTTTTGAGTTCAGCCAAGCTATTAGATATTACTATTCCCAGATATTTCAATTTGTCTTTAATTTGAATATTAACCATTCCCATTATTTTCTTCTGATCATCCTCTCCCATATTACAGAGCATAATTTCTGATTTATCCCAATTTATCTTAAGGCCCGTGATATCCTCAAAATCAATTAATTTCGCTCTAATTCTCTCCATTACCCTCTCTGGATGTTTAACAATTATTATAGTATCATCTGCATACATACTTATTTTGTTCTCCATAATCCCCTCTATTTTTCCATCTTCTCTTATAGCTTTTGCTAATAATTCCATAGCCATAATAAATAAAATTGGGGATAAGGGACAACCCTGTCTTGTACCTGCCTCTAGCTTTATCTCTTCGGTAACCTCATTAACTCTAATAGTCGCTATTCCTTGCTGATATAATTGGTCTATTACTTTTCTAAATTTGTCCCCAAATCCATAGGCTTTAATTATTTTCTTAATTGAAATCCATTGTAAAGAGTCAAAAGCCTTAAATATATCCAAAGATATTATTGCCCGCTTTTACCTTTGATTGACTCACAACATCTATTAAATCTACCATTAAGTCCGCCATATGTCGTCCTTTCAAAAACCCCACCTGGTCCGTATTTATATAATTACCCATAAAATTATTTAAATTATTAGCCAGTATTGCTGTAAAAATCTTGGCATCTTGATTTATCAACGAGATTGGTCTATATGATTCGACTTTTTCCAGGTTTTGGCAACAATACAATTGTGGTCCTATACCATGAAGTCGGAATTTGTCCTCCATCTAATATATGATTGTATAACTTTACCAACTTAGGTACCACTGTATCTTTAAATTCCTTATAAAAATCGGCAGGTAATCCATCTTCACCGGGAGCTTTTCCCAACTTCAAACCTGTAATTACCTCTCTTACTTCCTTTTCAGACACTTGGTCCTCCATTCTATTTTTGTGTTCCTGTTCTATTCCCCCGGCGATTAACTTCTCTAATTGTTTTTTAAGCTTCTCCTCATCAATTTCTTTTCTCGTATATAGCGATTGATAAAATTCCTTCACAATCCTACATTTATCCTTAAGCTTATTGCATCTTACCCCATGTTTATCAATCAAAACTCTAATTTCCCTTTTTCCCCTCTTATCTTTCGCTGCTTTTGCTAATAGTTTCGAGTTTTTATTACTATATTCAAAATATTCCCTTTTTAAATACACCAAATCTCTCTTAACCTTTTCTATGTCTTTACCTATCATTTCAGTTTTTAAACTTTGTAATTTTGCAAAAACCTTATTATCTTTTGTCTTGGCATGCTCCCCCTGTAAATTTTTTATCTCCTTCAATTTTGCCCTGTGCCAACTTATACTTTTAAGTATATTTTAAGTCTATTACTTGCCATTTTTATACATTCCCCTCTAAAAACCGACTTCATGGCATCCCAGACCATATTAAATGTTACCTCCTCATTATCATTCAGTTGCCAAATTTCATTCCAATACTCTAGGATTTGAACTTTAATCTTTTGATCCTTGAATAAATTAGCATCATATCTCCAACACCTTCTCCCTCCACTTTCACTCTGCATTCTTAAGTCTAACACAACTTTAGCATGGTCGGACTCCTTAAAAATCCCAATTTCCATTTCGTCCATATTTTTGACCATGTTTTCAGTTAGGAATATATAGTCTATTCTGGAATATGAGTTGTGAACACTTGTAAAATAAGAATATGCCCTTTCTGAACCTTTAAGTTGTCTCCATGAATCTTTCAAACCTAATGCTAGCATCTAATCATCCAGAATCCTTCCTTTAATTCCTTTTCCTCCCCTTTGTATATTTGTACAGTCCAAATTCGATCTTACTAAATTAAAATCACCAGCCACAATCATCCTTGTTGTTTGTTCTTTTTCTAAAATTTTACGCATTTTTTCTAGAAATTCATATTGATGTTTATTTGGGGCATATATATTCACCAAGGTTAACTCATCATCATCAATTTTACCTTTTACAATCAAATATCTACCTTCTGAATCTACAATAGACTTTGTTATCTCAAACCCCAGTCTAGTTGAAATCAAGATTGCAACTCCTCTAGCTTTTGATGTACCGTATGATTTCTCATAGTGCTGCATCCAGCCTAAAAAAAGATTGTTCGTATCTTGAGATTTTTGGTGGGTTTCCTGTAAGAAAAGAATATCCGGTCTATCTTTCCTCAGGGCCGATTCTAATCTCCTCCTCTTAATCAAAGAACCTGTACCCTTTACATTCCAGGATAACAATTACTCTCATAATTCCCTATCTTTCCTCCATTTCCACCACATCCAAGTCCTCCAAAGGGCGTGCTACCTAATACTCAGCAATAATCAAAAGAAAAACTAAAAATAACAATACTACAAAAATAACAAAAAACATTCATTTTTTCCCTCCCCACTTTCATCACAAAAAGATCGCCTTTGTCCACCAAAGGGAGAGGGGGGGAAGCATGGAAGATGCACGTGTTACTTACTGCTCTAGTGCACCTTAACTATTCTTAAATTGCCCAATTTATCTCAATGGAGTTTTCCCCCAATCTCATCCAACACTGTCAGTGACAGCTCTTCTTCCCCTGTACCTGGTTGTTCTCCTCCTGCAGCACCACCCTCATCCATTCCATTGAATTCCCTTCTTATTGCTCCAGAGTTCAACAAGTCTTAACTCCAACCATTCATTTGAAGACACCTTAACCAAATCAATTAAAGTCAAAAGTTCCAATGCATCAGTATCTGCATCAGTCACCTGCATTTTCTTATCATAAAAAAATCTTAATTGTTGCGGAAAACGCCAATTGTATCTTATTCCTTTCTTTACCAACAGTTTTGTAACCGGTTTCATCTTATATCTCCAACCACGCTCATTAATTGAGATATCATTATACACCTCCACGTCACAACCATCAATTTTGAGAGCACCAGAACCAGCTTGTTTCAAAAAGGCCATTACCCTCAATTTATCCCCCCAATTTGCAAATTTAACCAATACATTTCTTTGAACAGCTTTCCCCTTCCTTGACCCCACCCTATAAGCCCTCACAATGTCCTCATTAACAAAATCTTTCCCCAATTTAAGACTATTTAGCCAATCAACTAATCTGTTCCTTAAGCTGTCTGGCGTTCTCTTCAACAAATGGCAAATGACAATATTTTGTTTTCTCATCGACTCTTCTATAGCATCTATCCTTTTTTCATGCTCATCCATTGTCTTCTTATTCTCCCTCACTTCCTTCTTAACCTCTTTTATTTTTCCTTCCATTCCCTTCATTTCTCCTTGCATAATTTTAACATTTCCCTCAAACTTTTGAATACTCAAATCCACTTTTTTAGATAAGTCATGAAACATTGCAGCCAATTTATCTTCTCTTCCCAAAATCTCACTTCTGTCCTTCACCCTTGCCTCATCCATACTTTCGAACTTCTGAAACAATTTGCCAAATTCTGCCATTGTTTGAGACTGATCAAATGCCGTTGGTTCCGGAGATGATGATGTTGATGATGCCATTGATGGTGTCTCCACAGCTGCTGTTTTATCCTTCTTCTTAGCTTTCACAACCTGTTCCTCCTCCTTCTTACCCTTTGCAATCTTATCCATGGTTATATCACATAGAAGTTTCAAAGCTGCCACTGTTTTAGCTCTTCTTGGCCTCTCCCCTTGATATTGACCCAGGGCTTCAGCCCTCCAAAATCCTTTATCCAAAATTTATATCCAAGGGCCCGAAAGGCCAAAAACTCCAGATACAAAAACCAATTCCCCACGTTGCAACCTTGCAAAATTAAAAAAAAACACTGTAAAGTCAAAATCCAAACTGAATTGTAGAATGATATATATTTATAATCCAAATGTAGTTTATAATCCAAATGTAATCCATTTGTAATCCCAAAAATTAATCCAGGTAATCAAAAGAAAGAATCTTGGCCTGAAACATCCACATAATATTGTATCCACTAGGTTCAATATCTTGCTTGTAAAAAAAAAGCCGGAAGAAGTAATATTGTATCCACACAGCACACAGGTCTTATATTTGCCAAAACGAGGGGGAGGAGAGAAGGGAAAACAGAAGAAGTACACTGTATTTGATTATTCAAAACAAGGTGCCCCAAGAGGATTAAATTTTCCAAGAAGTAAAAAGTAAGAACGGAAGGAAGCTCCAGATTACTTCATCACAAAAAAAATTGTATATAAACTCCTCATGCAAAAATTGTATCCAGCAACCAAGTTCCTGATGTTTTCAAGACCATTCCAAGTTTATATAATCCCAACAGAGTATCTATAAATTCCAGCTGCAGCAGTCTGTGTCTCAAGGTCATTTAGGCTTCCCACGGAAAGAACAAGAGCAAGATAGCGCCGCCATTAAACACCATTCGGGGCTCACGCTTATGGGGGAACTAACCTCCTTTCTTCTCTAAAGACACTGGCCAAAAAAGTCCTTTTTAGTACCTCTTTTTTCCCCTCCCTTCCTCTTTAGATCTCCTCTTTGTTTCCAAAAAACAATCCAAGAGCCATTCTCCGTTGCTTTTTTCCGGAGTTCCCCCACTGCTTAAGTTTCGTTTTCAAGCCACCACCATTGCCCCCCTTCTCTCAATCTTTCAAGCTCTTTTCTTCCCTTACTTTCACACACCAGCTCAATCGCCAATCTCCACGATCTGCTCACCTCAGTAACAGCCTGTCACGGCACTGAAGTCATTGTTAACTTGCAAAACATTGTGTAGTCATCGTCCCATTTGGTCCCGTCCGCTCGAGCCGGCCGGGGAGAGCCGCGACTCTCGCCACGCTCCTTTCCGACCAATTTCTGCGCTACGAACTCTGACCACAGGAACAAAAAGTTGCAAACTTTCTTCAGAAAAGAATTAGAGAGCTTTTATACCTCTTTTGATATTATTTCGCAATGAATAACTCATTTAATAACTCATTTTGGTGCACAAGCTCCTAGGTTGGTATGCTAAGCCCTCGGCATCCTATTCATTACGTGGCTCACTTACCCTTTCGCGTCAATGGCCTCACACGCTAAACTCTTTTGGTGCCAGCTGACGTTAACAAACAGGGTGAGTGCCACTTATTTAACTAAATCGGCAACCTGTAATTACTGGAGAGTAAGTCGCAAGATGAGAATTAAAGACAGACCCAAATGCTGTTATGTGATCCAAGAAGCCCCTGAGAACTTGCTGTCTCATAAAAACAGTTCATAAACTGTCATGCAAGGTCATAAAAAACATGATGAGTCAGTGTCCTGATTTAATCCTCTTGGTGCTGTGGATTTTAACAAGTGAATATAGAAGGCTTCTCTCTTTAATAAGATTTTTTCTATGTTGGTTGCTGAAAACCACTGGGACCTGACTACCTCCAAAACTATGAATCTCAGATCCTTATGAGAATGGTTCATGTTAAGAAAGTGTGAAACCATCGGTGCTGATAAAATCTGATTTCTAATCCGTGATTTGTGTTCAGCTACACGTGTACGAACCGGCCTGCTAGTCTGGCCCACATAAACCATGTCACAAGGGCAAAGTACTAAACAGATGCAACTGGCGGTACCACAATTAGAGGAGCTTCGTAGCTTGCGATGAAAGCCCAAATGAGGAAGGGAAATTTCTTTAGCATCCCACATATGCTTGCAATAGACACAATGCTGGCGCCTATAGTACCCAATAAGTAATTCTGTAGGGGTAGATCTAATGAGACAGTCACTCCTTGATACCATATTGCGTATGGTTTTCATGTGACGGAAGCCAATTCTCGGACGAGACTCACAACCTTTAATATCCTCGAGGAGGTGCCAATGGTGCAGAATAGATTTCTTAATGTTATTTGCCAAAGGTGAATATTTCATGGACCAAAAAATTCTATTCTCCTGAAGTTTCGTGGTGGACTTAGAAAATACATTTCCTAGGTATTTCTCCTAGGAATACCTGCAACTCTGTCAAAAGCTTTATGAATGATACTTTTAGGATACCCACGTGTTGTAAGTCTTTTGTAAATATCCGCAGCTGCAATTCTAAAATCTCTTTCTGAAGAATTCCTCTTTGCACGTGACATTAAACTGAAAGGGATATTGTTGCGTAAATGAATAGGGTGAAAAGACTGATAACTGAGATAAATGTTGCGGTCAGTGGGTTTCCTATATAGTTTGGTGTTGATCTTGCCTGATTCATTGATGAAAACTATAAGGTCCAGAAAAGGTAAGGAATGTCTGTTGGTGGAGTGTGCAAAGGTGAGATTGGGGTTCAAACCTCCTAACCATGAGACCAAAGGTGTACAAAGATCAAAATTGTCCAGAACAAAAAAAGATCATAAATATATCTTTTATAGAGTAGAATATAATTTAAAAAATGGATTGGTGTTAGGGCAAAGAATAGTGCTGGTTTCAAATTCGATCATATATATATTGGCCACAGATGGCGCCAATAGGCTGCCCATGGCTACTCCTTTCACCTGGAGAAAGAAATCATCCTCAAAGCGGAAATAATTTTTATCTAGACATAGGTCCAATAATTCCATCAAGAAATGAGTAGGTGGAGTTAAGTCAGTCCGAGTGGAAAGTTCATCAAGACACACCCTCCTGGCATCGTCTATAGGAATGTTCGAATATAATGAATTCACATCTAACGTGAGTAGTCCTCCTTGGGCTGGGATGGACATGCCTTCAGCTTGTTGCAAAAAATCTGAGGAATCATGGATAAATGATGGTGTATTTCTTGCAAAGGGAGTAATGAAATGATCCACGAACTTGGCCAGGGGTTCTAAAATTGAATTAGTACCAGATACGATGGGTCTGCCTGGTGGGTTATTGTGGATTGTCCTAGGTTTATGGATCTTAGGTAAGATATGAAAAAGTGGAACTCTAGGGAAATCATTTCGAAGAAACCTGTAAGTCTTGTCATTTATGTAGTTTAAAGAAAAAGCCTCAAAAAGGACAGTGCTAATAATGGAAGTGTAATGCTTGGTAGGATCATGTGTTAATTTCTGATAATAACTAGAGTCCTCCAACTGTCTTCATGCCTCCTGAACATATGCACTGACCGCAACGCTTATCTCAGTTATCAGTCTTTTCACCCTATTCATTTATGCAACAATATCCCTTTCAGTTTAATGTCATGTGCAAAGAGGAATTCTTCAGAAAGAGGTTTTAGAATTGCAGCTGCGGATATTGACAAAAGACTTACAACACATGGGTATCCTAAAAGTATCATTTATAAAGCTTTTGACAGAGTGCAGGTATTCCTAGAAGAAATTTATTTTCTAAGTCCACCACGAAACTTCAGGAGAATAGAATTTTTTGGTCCATGAAATATTCACCTTTGGCAAATAACATTAAGAAATCTATTCTGTGCCATTGGCACCTCCTCGAGGATATTAAAGGTTGTGAGTCTCCTCCGAGAATTGGCTTCCATCGCACGAAAACCATAAGCAATATGGTATCAAGGAGTGACTGTCTCATTAGATCTACCCCTACAGAATTACTTATTGGGCACCATAGGTGCCAGCATTGTGTCTATTGCAAGCATACGTGGGATGCTAAAGAAATTTCCCTTCCTCATTTGGGCTTTCATCACAAGCTACGAAACTCCTCTAATTGTGGTACCGCCGGTTGCATCTGTTTAGTACTTTGCCCTTGTGACATGGTTTATGTGGGCCAGACTAGCAGGCCAGTTTGTACACGTGTAGCTGAACACAAATCACGGATTAGAAATCAGATTTTATCAGCACTGATGGTTTCACACTTTTTTTAAACATGAACCATTCTCATGAGGATCTGAGATTCATGGTTTTGGAGGTAGTCAGGTCCCAGTGGTTTTCAGCAACCAACGTAGAAAAAAATCTTAGTAAAGAGAGAAGCCTTCTATATTCATGTGTTAAAATCCACAGCACCAAGAGGATTAAATCAGGACACTGACTTATCATGTTTTTTATGACCTTGCATGACTGTTGAAGAAACTGTTTTTATGAGACAAGTTCTCGGGGGCTTCTTGGATCACATAACAGCATTTGGGTCTGTCTTTCTTTAATTCTCGTCTTGCGACTTCCTCGCCAGTAATTACAGGTTGCCGATTTAGTTAAATAAGCAGCACTCACCCTGTTTGTTAACATCAGCTGGCACCGAAAGAGTTTAGCATGTGAGGCCATTGACACGAAAGGGTAAGCGAGCTGCGTAATGAATATAATGGAGTAACAACACACTGCTGTTTGTCAATCTTTATTATGACTGTTTATTATGAATCTTCACGATAGAAATGATGATAAATTTTCATATTTATTGTAGATAAGTGATAATCTTCTTGATGAAGAGGTTTGAAAACCGTATACTGGAACGGGTTTGAAGTGAAGTGTTATTATTGACATACTGTACAATCTACAAGCTGTATTACAAGTTGCAAATAATTTATTTCAATATCCCTTTGTGGACCTTGTGAATATTGCTTTTTGGAATACAGACATACTGAATTAAGTAATTTTATTTCTCAAGAAGAGTGAATTTCTGACATGATGTATAGTCTACAAGTTACATTATAAGTTGTGAAAGAATTTATTTCAACATTCCTGTGAAGTAATTGTAAATATTGTTTATTGGAAAACGTTTATACTGAATCATGTTATTTTATTTTTCAAGAATAAATATAGACATTATTTTTGGCCTTAACGGTACATTTTGATCGGGACACAAAAGAAGAAGAAGAATACCAATCCTGGAACATTTGCCACATTATCAATGTGGCCGTACCCTAATTTTCCTCTCCTCTGTTCTAACTTTGCCTGCTTATAGTTTAAATTTCCAATTTAGGTCTCCATCAGTAAATCTTTCTTTGCCTTTATTTTTGTAGGATTGCACTGTTTCTGAGAGGGAGGATCGAATCCTGCTGATTGTAAGTATTCTGGTCTTTCTGTCTTTAATACAGGAGGAGAAGATGCATTCTTCTTCCATGAGAATTTTCAGAGAATCCTCTGTGTTTGAAAGCATATGGATCCAGATGGTTGGGAGATCCTGGTTCTTAATTTAATTTAATTTTTGGATTTTTGGATTTTATAATTCTTGTCTCTACTGAGTCATAAAACTCAGTCAGTGTTGACTTTTTTGTTGCTGTGGGTAATGAAACAGTGATTGGTTTGTAATAATGTGAGCCTTAGCAACATCTTTACCTATAAGAAGGCCCGTTAACTGTTGGTGTCCGGCATGCACGCCCGCACCCATCCCTACTATCCCGTACCGAGCTGCCTATACTTACCTGACCACCCTTGGAGCATCGCCGCAAGTGTCCGCCAGCCGCAAGAGGGGCACTGCCCCATGAACGCAACAAAAATAACCCCCTACAAGGCCCAGCGTCCTCCGCACCATGCCACCCCTCAGCCAATGATGCTGAAGGGCGCGAGCACGGAGAAGGCAGGGCAGCCGGCGCGCGCGGTTAAAAAAATCATCAATGCGCTGACAACTAACTTCTGTTGCCCTACATCCCACCGGCAAAGGCTGGCACCGGCCTTGCCATAGCTTGGGGGGGGGGAGAGGAGCACCTCCTCTCCCCCCCCACGGCTTTGGCGAGGTAGCAGGTAGTAAAGATTCTCTTCCTGCAGCCCCGGAGGCTGGTGCCAGCCTTGCCGTAGCTTCGGGGGAGGAGAGAAAAGGAGACCCTCCTCTCCCCCCTGAGGCATCGGCGAAGGATGCGCCGGGGATAGGCCCAGTTGGCAAAAGGTAAGTGGGGTGGGGGAGAGGGACTGGGGGATAGAACGGGCCTGGGAACCATTTGTTTATTTATTTATTTTTCACACTTATATACCGCCCACTCAGGTACAACCCAACTCAGGGCGGTTTACATAGGGGACAGTAAATACATAAAAGACACATGATAAAACAAAGTTAAAAGTTAAAAAACCCACCCCTAAAAAGGGGGCAAGAACCGAAGGGACCTTGGGGGAATGCACACTTCTCTATACCAACCACCCAACGGTACCCCCATCCCCACCCGCACCCCAAACTTGGCCCGCCAGCCAGGTCTTTAGTTCCTTCCTAAAGGGCAACAACTCTGTCTGGAGACGCAGTTCCACAGGCAGGAGGTTCCAAAGGGCCGGTGTGGACACGGAGAAGGCCCTCTTCCTTGTGCCATAGAGGCGAGCCCCCCTGGCTGATGGCACAATTAGAGAGCCCCTCTGGTTCGCTCTGGTTGGACGGACAGACGTCCTTAGGGTGATGCGGTCTCTAAGATACCCTGGCCCACTACCATGTAGGGCTTTAAAGGTCAAAACCAGCACCTTGAATTGCACCCGGAGACAAACTGGTAACCTGTGCAGCCCCCGAAGCAGTGGTAAGGCATGGGCATAACGTCCACACCCCATCACCACCCGGGCCGTGGCATTCTGGACCAGCTGCAGCCTCCGAATGGTCATCAAGGGCAGCCCCATGTAGAGCGCATTACAGTAGTCTAGTCTGGAGGTCACCAGAGCGTGAGTGACCACGAGCAAAGAGTCCCGGTCCAGGAGCGGGCGCAACTGGCGAATCACCTGAAGTTGGGCGAAGGCCCTCCTGGCCACAGCCGCCACCTGTTCTTCTAGCAGCAGCCGCAAATCCAGGAGGACCCCCAAGTTGCGCACCGGGTTGGTCTGGGGCAAAACAGCCCCATCCAAAACCAAAGATGGTAGCTCCCAGGATAACGCAGGACCCCCTATCCATAGCCACTCAGTCTTGCTAGGATTCAGCTGTAGCCCATTTGCCCCCATCCAGACCCCAACAGCCTCCAGACAACTGGAAAGGACTTTGACTGCATCACTGGGGTCCCCACGGGCCGAGATGTACAACTGTGTGTCATCCGCGTACTGGTGGTACCGCACCCCATGGGAACGGATGATCTCACCCAGCGGCTTCATGTAGATGTTAAATAGGAGAGGAGAGAGTACCGAACCCTGAGGCACCCCATATTTTAGGGGCCTAGGACTCGACCTCTCACTCTCCAACCACACCGACTGGGTCCGGCCCCTCAGAAATGAGGAAAACCAGGTCCACACCATGCCCTGGATCCCCAATCCTCGGAGCCGTTCCAGAAGGATACCGTGGTCAACAGTATTGAAGGCCGCTGAGAGGTCAAGAAGAGCAAGGACGGATGGATGACCGCCATCCCGCTCTCGCCAGAGATCATCCATCAGCACGACCAATGCAGTCTCAGTACCATATCCAGGTCTGAATGGGTCCAGATATTCCGCTTCATCCAGTACCCCCTGCAGCTGACATGCCACTGCCTTCTCCAGAACCTTCCCCAAAAAAGGAAGGTTGGAGACAGGTCTGTAGTTGGTTAGGATTGCTGGATCGAGGGAAGGCTTCTTCAGGAGGGGGCACACAAGAGCATGTTTCAGCAGTGCAGGAAACATCCCCTCTCGAAAAGACGCGTTAATTATAGCCCCGACCCAGCAACCTGTCACCGTCTTAGAGGCTTTTACCAGCCAGGCGGGACAGGGATCCAATGGACAATTAGTGGCACGGACCGCCGCAAGGAGCCTGTCCACTTCATCCGGGGCAACTGGATCAAACCGATCCCAGGTAACACCGCAAGACTGCGCACTGGCTCCCCCCGGACCCTCCCCGTCCACGCCAAGTTTGAACCCCGAGCGAATCCGATCGATTTTCTCCACCAGATGGTCAGCAAAGTCCTCAGCCGATCCCTGCCAACCAGGCACAGGCCCCGCCCTACCCAAGAGGGACCTGGTCACCCGAAACAGGGTGGCTGGGCGATTATCAGCGGAGGCAATAAGGGAGGTGAAGTACTGCCTCCTCACCACCCCCATCGCCACTAGGTAGGCTCTAATAGCAGCTCTAGCTAGTGTCCAATCAGAATCGCTCTGGGTCTTCACCCAGCGGCGCTCAAGGCGTCTCTTTGCCCGTTTGAGCTCCCGTAGTTCGTCAGCGAACCACGGAGATGACCTAGCTCCACGGGCTCTGAGAGGCCGTAGTGGAGCGATTACATCCAAGGCAGATGTCGTTGACCCGTACCACAGGTCAACGAGTGCCTCAGGTGAATCGTGTCACTGATCCAGAGGAAACCATGCCACACCCACCCCGCCCCCTTGCCCCCCAGTCCATCCCCCCCGCCCCACTCACTTTTTGCTGACTGGGCCTTTCCCCGACTTGGCCTGCAGCGCTGGGACTCGCACCGGCCTGCCCTCTCTGCCCCTGCCAGCATCGAGGCCTCGAGGGCGGCAGGGACAGAGGGCAGGTTGGTGAACGTCCCTGCTCAGGAGCCTGCGCCAGGGAAAGCCCCAGCAGACAAAAGGTAAGTGTGATGGGGGAGAGGGACTGGGGGGGGGGAGGAATTGGCCCAGGAACCATGCCGCCCACCCACGCCGCCCCCTTGCCCCCCCAGTCCCTGTCCTCCACCCAACGTACCTTTTGTCTGCTGGGGTTTTCCCTGACGCGGCCTCCTGGGTGTCTGCCGAGAGTGGTGTGGGGGGGGAGGAAGAGCTCCTCCTCCCCCTGCACAGCTTCAGCAAGTGTGTGTGTGTGTCATCGCCGAGGCATCGGGGGGAGGGGGAGCACCCCCTCTCCCCATGGAACTACGGCGTAGTGTGTGTATTGTGTGTGATTGTGTTGTGTGTTTGGTTGTGTTGTGTGTGCGTGATTGTATTGTGTGTGTGCTTGAGTTGTGTGTGTGGTTGTGTAGTGTGTGTGGTTGTGTGTGTGTGTACGTGTATTGTGTGTGTGTGCATTTGTGGTGAGTATATACACACATACACACCTCCTGCTGGGCTGCACAATACAAATCTGCCCGGCAGGGCCGGGCAAAAAAAATACTAGTAATGCATAAAAAGGAAGTGTGTTTTCTCTAAAATTGTAGGCCACGATATTGTTGGACACCTGCAGAGTGTAACACTTTGCTAGTGTGGTAGCAGGGCAACTCCCCCTCACACAAGGAGTTCCTGACACTAGTCAGTGATCACACTATGTTCATTGTGCAATCAGTGTAGTTCTGTGATTCCCAACTTGGGGCACACACCCCACGGAGGGGACAATTTGATTTTTATGGGTGCAATTCGAGAATCGGTTATTAACAGTGAATGGCCTTTTAGGCTTCCTCCATGTGAATAGGAGTTCACTTTTTGAATAAAACAAATTATATGTCACAGGACTGGGGGGGATTTTAGAGATGCTTAGGTGTGGCGTGCCCCTCCCCCCAAATGTTGGGAACCACTGGTGTAGCCGAAGAGGGCCTATCGGCTGTCAAAAAGTGGGGTGGTCTAAACAGTGCAGAAATATGACAGAATGTGTGTGGTGTTGCCCTTATTACAGCCATATTGGTGGTATTTGGGAAGATGGCTAGTGGCTGATCCGTGTCAAGGAACCCTCGTGGCACAGTGGTTAAACTACTGTACTGCCGCCAAAACATTGTGAGTTTGATGGGGCTCCAGTTTGATTCAGCCTTCCATCTTTCCGAGGTCAGTAAAATGAGTACCCAGCATGTTGGGGGCAGAAGGCGAATTACACTAAGTGCACTAGGCACTATGGGGCAGTAAGGTAAAGGTTGCCCTTGCTTGAAAGCCAGTTGTATCCAACTCTAGGATTCAGTGCTCATCTCTATTTTTAGCCAAAGAGCCAGCGCTGTCTGTTTCTGCAGACATTTCCGTGTCCATGTGGCAGGCATGACTAGACACCGGAGTGCACGGCATGCTGTTACCTTCCCACTGCAGTGGCACCTATTTATCTACTTGCAATTTCTTGCTTTCAAACTGCTAGGTTGGCAGTAGCTGGGACAGATGATGGTAGCTCAGTCCGTCATGCAGCACTCAGGCTTGAACTGCTGACTTGCCAACCTTCCAGTATTCAAGTTCAGCATCTTAACCACTGAGCCACCACAGTACTTAAGTTGTTGTAAGTACCAATTTCAACCTTTTCTCTTTAATGGAAAACTTCTTTTGCTCTTTCAATCCTGCAGGGGAAGTACATCTCTGCAATCTGTATGCAAATCTTGATTTATAGTCCACCCGACCTACTGAATCAAAGTGCCGTCTTGGAGACCGTGGAGCTCGTTCCGACAGGGCCAGAAGACACTTTGGTGAGCCTCACATGCTCTTTCTTTCTCTGTCTTTAAAGCAGTTTTGTGAGGTCATTGTAATAATGGCAGCTATAAAAGTGGATTCAGTCGTGGCTGTTCAGGCTGAAAATAAGAAACAGTAGCTGGAAGAGCATAAAAATGAGGTGGCCTAGCAGTTAAAGTGATGGACTGCTTATCCCTTGCACTCTGCACACATGGGTTTGAATCCCACCTCTATTAACCTGAACCCCATTTGGATACCCAATGTAGTATAGTGGATATAAGGACAGACTCGGAATCAAGAAACCTGGATTTAAATCCTCACTTAGCCATGGAAATTCACTGAAGATGTGGAGATGTTAAAACCACTCCGTAGATCAGAAGTACTCAAATTCCCTTAGATGGCTTCAGGGCCCTTCCTCCACCACATGGCACTTCCTGGTGTGGTGGAATGGCACCATGGGCCGCATTCAGCCTGCAGGCCGCAGGTTGAGAATCCCTGTCTTCGATATCTCACTTAGCTTGAAAGATCTGTTAGGGTTGCGTAAGTCAGATCTGACTTGACAACATCAAAACAGCAACGACAGCCGGAAGTCAATATTAGATCATCACAAACATCTTGTCTTCTTAGTTCCAGAGCCTGAAAAAGCAACTACTTGTACTCTTAATTCTCAGCATCTTCCAGGCATTATGGACAGTGATTCTGGGAGTTTTAGAATAAAAATTATTTTATCCCCAAGCTTTACTTAATTTCATTCATCCAGAAATGTGGAATATTTTTGTTTTTCTGTCAAGGCTCACGATTAATCAAGACTGAAGATAACATAGTGGCAGTCAGTGGGGATAGAATTACTTTATTTTCTGTCTCCCACTTTCTCCTGTCCTCACCTTTGTTTTGTGCCAAAAGTGAGATGGATGGCTTTCTCTAATGTGGGCTTGGGCACCAGCCCCCTTCATTGCTAGCACCAGCCCCTTTTCTGGCCATTTGTTTTAAAAGCTTAACAGGAAGTGCCTATGTGGAGATTGGTTATAGATGCTGAACTACACAATTTTGGGTTAAAATGTGCTTTACCTTTACTACATATAAGTGATGGAATTGTACTATAAGGAATGTTGGGATTATGACACTATCTCTTCCTAGGTATTGTTTCTCATCTACCCATGTACGAGGCACAGTATGGAAAAGTTCCTTTTCTGTATTACAACTCCCAATAATTGTTTGAAGTGGTAGCCGTGTTAGTCTGTGCAAGCATATCATAGAGTAAACAAAACAAAAGACAAAAAAATTGTGACACCTTAAAGACTAACTCTTGTATTCCTGGACTTGATCCATGAAACCTAACATTAAAATACAGGACTTAGTCTTTAAGGTGCCACAACATTTTTTGTCTTGTTTTGATTTGTTTACTTGCTGATAAACTCCCAGTAAATAATTTTTTTCTAAATTCATATCAAATTGGACTATTGGTACATCTAGCCTAGTCTTGGACTCTTTGTCTGGCGATATGGATGAGCAGCTGAAACCTCAGACCCTTAACTGAAGATAATAATTGTTTCGTGTCAGAAATTCTGGGTTGAAAGAATTTTTGAGGAAGAAACTCTGCTCAAGGAACGTCCAAATGAGGCTCTTTTCATGTCCCCAAGAGCTGAGACAGAGATGGGCTCTCAATTGTCATGCAGTGCCCGGGTCTCGAACTGCTGACTTGCCAGCCTTCCAGCTAACAAGGCAAGCTGCTTAACCACTGAGCTATTAACTGGAGATGCTGGAAACTAAACCCAGCACTTCCTGTCTGTGAAGGCAGTGGTCTGTTCCAAAAGAATGGTGCCATCTCCCTGACTTTTCCCAAGCCAGAGTGTGTTTTGATCCATTCATCTTCTAACTCTTCTTTCCTCAGGGCATTGAGATTAAGTCCTCGCCCTCCTGTCTCCATTTCATATCAGGAACCACCCCAGAGGTGAGTAGGGTGAGGAGTTTATTTGGACCATCTTCTCATACATGTTCTCATAGGAAAGGAAGGTAACATTAACTGTGGCCTTAAAATAGACCCCATCACTCAGCAATGACTTCACAGCCCTAAAATGGCCTGATCAAAGAAGCGGAGCTGGAAACTGTTACCCCTTTGGATTTCAGATCTCAGAATTCCCAGTAACCATGGCTAACTAGGGGCTTCTGTGGGTAATACAGTAATCCCCCAAAGCAAGAAAAGCAATCACACTTCTATACTGCCCCATAGTGGTTAGTGCACTCTCTGGGCAGTTCACAAGTTAATTAGCATTTTGCCCCAACATGCTGGGTACTTATTTTACTGACTTTGGAAGGATGGAAGGCTGAGTCAACCTTGATCTCTGGCCAGGATCAAACTCACAACCTTCTGGTTGCAGGACAGCAGTTTAACCACTGCGCCACCAGGGCTCCTACAATCCCCCAAAGTAACATTTCCAAGCTCTGTAGGAGCAAGACAGCTATGGTACGGCAGGGGAGCTCATATTTCACTGTCAAACTGTTTAAGAGGAGTGTGGCCTGGCCCACCTGCTTTGCTGTCGTCTGGCGGTGCCCCTGCATCACGCCAACCTTGGGTGAAACTTCCTCCAGCTTCTCAGCACGGCTAGTTCCTTCCTTCACTACTTTGCATCCTTTATTGAGCTGGAATTACTCAAAAGGTCAGCGCATGAAGTTAATACTTAATCCCTCCAGCATTCCCCCCCTCCTCCGCCACCCCCCAAGACTCAACTTTCATTGTCCAGAGTGCTTCTGACTTGGATTCTGCTTGGATTGGTGAAAGCGTCCACACTGCCTCTTTATTCCTCCCAGTGGGAGCAATCTTGATCTTTGTTTGCTCGTTCTTTGGCTTCCATTTCAGTCCCTTGACGAACTCTCCAGCAAAGTCCTCCCTGGAGATGAAATAATACAAGTCAACCATCAGGTGGTGGTAAGTATGAGCCTCTTCTTTGTTCAGCTGCTGGCTGTTAACTTGGGTAGGATTAGCCAGGATGCTAAATTAGCTGCCCTAACTCACTAGGGTGCATCTCATGAATTTTATTTATTTAATATCTTACTCAGATGCCTTTTAAAGCTTTGCCAAAGCAGCTTACAATAATAATAATTTTGTGTCAGAAATTATTCTGGGTTGAAAGGGGATGCTCAAATGAGGCTCTTTTTCATGTCCCAGAATGCTGGGACAGAGATGGGTACTCAGTCCGTCATGCAGTACCCGAATCTCAAACTGCCAACTTGCCAGCTTTCCAGCTAACAAGGCAAGCTTTTTAACCACTGAGCCACTGCAGCTTACAGTATAAAATCAGTAACATTTATCATGTAACAATTTGTGAAAGTACTTTAGATAGAAAAATATAGCACAGTGTCAAATATCTTCTTCTTTGCTTCCTCTTTTACTCCATCGGGTGTCACAGGAGATGCAAGGTTCTTGCTCTGGCACTTCTAGCAGCCTCCACTGGTCTTATTTTGTGTTCTTTTAATGTTTCTCTGATGTTAATCTCTCCACCTTCCTTCCTTTGAGTCTTCCTTGTGGTCTTTGTTCTTCTCTTTCCACATATTCCTTGTATGGTATGGAATTCCAAGACATTCCCTTCAGATGGGCAAACTTTATTTGATGACTCTGTATGTAGTTTAAGATTAGTTCTATTCCAAGTATTTCCCTTAAAAACTCATTCCTGATTTTATACCTTCTGGTCACTCCAGCAGCCTTCCTCAAACATCTTATTTCTGCGGTGGCCAACTTTTGTCAAAATATCTAGCAGAGAAAATATTGTGAAACTTCAATTAGAAGCCAAAAAGAGCAAGTGTGTTTTAAAAGACCCGTAAAAGCAACTAAAGAGGGACAATTTGTCTGTCTCTCAGGACAGAGTTGAGATGCCCGTAGTTTCAAAAGACATTACCAAGCTATAATTCAACTTAATTTTTTAAAAAGATATAGTTAGTCCCATGATTTTGCACTTTGTCTGTGTCTCCCTGACTTGGTTTTCATATTAGCTAACCTTTCTATTTTCTGTGCTCTCCAAATTTGACATGGAAAATACATTTGCAAACTTGAGCAAACATTCCTCTGAGCCATGCTACCTGAAAATGAACTTTTAATGCTCAAGTGAGCATGAGTTTTTTTCTATGCTACACTTTTTATTGGGCATTATTCTTGCAAGAGTTAGTGTTTTTGAGTTTTTACTAAAACCCACATTCCAAGACAAAGTTGATTTGCCAACTCCCATAATATTCTAGCTTTCTTCCTCTTTCTGCTTGCTGTATGTTGTGTTTACTTATGGGTTTTGACTATGAAAGGGAGGGGAAAACAGTCACTCATTGCTTTGGCCTCTACTTCCAGGACTTGGGGTCCAGTGGGAGAAACCAACTTCAGGAGCCTTGTTAATAATAGTAGGTAGGAAGTTGAGGCTACTAAGACAGGATGGCCCATTAAAACTATCTTTCTATTGTTGTTGTTATTTAGTGCCATCAAGCTATCGCCGACCTATGGCAACCCTATGAATGTGAGATTTCTAATGTTTAATCTCAGCAACCCTCCTCAGCTCTTGCAGACTCAAACCTGTGGTTCCCTCATGGGGTCAAACCATCTCATGTCTGGTCTTCCTCGTTTCGTGCTGCCATCCAGCTTTCCCAGCACTATTGTCTTTTACAGAGAATCTTTCTTTTTTTAAAAAGATTATTTAGAGAATCTTTCTGAAGGCCTGCTGAAATCTTGATCCAAAACAGGTTATCACTAGTTTCCCCCAAGTTAATATTATAAATTGGCCATTCTCCTTCGTATAGTTTGTGAATTCCCACTATTGGGTTATGCGCCTGCGCAGACCCTGGACTGGAGGTTTTAAAGCTTATTGGCTAAAAAGTTCTGGCAGTAAGACCGCCCACCGTACCGCCCACGCTTAGGCGCCAGTCCGCCATTTTACCTCAGTTCTCTTCTTTCCGCCTCAGCTGCAGGACGACTGTTGAGTGCTCTCTCAATTTTTTTCGTCTATTCTCTGGAAAAGACAAATGTTCCTCACCAATTTTTTCACGCTGATCTTGTCCTCTGGGCAGGATCGCCTTCAAGTACTGCTTCTTCTTGCGAGGACTCAGTCTCAGTTTTTCTCTAAGATCACCGTTTCCCCCCTCAAGGGGGTGGCGGTAGGCCTGCCCTTCGGGGTTGGTTTCGCTTGCAGAACAATTTTTCCTGGCGGTTTCCGTTCTACGGACTCATTCGCTCTTCTCTGGAAGAAACGTTTTTCTTTTAGAACGTCGACTTCATTTTCATGGCTTCAGTGGCGTTCAAACAGTGTGTCTCGTGTTACAAGAAGTTTCCAGCTTCTGACAGACACAGCGAGTGCCTCTTTTGTTTGGGTGAAGCGCACCAGAGCCAGTCTTGTGTGCATTGCAAAAACTTCATGCGCCTTGCAGTCCAGAACAGAAGTAACCGGCTCAAGGCGCACTTAATGGAGCTCGCCTTAGCTCCCGTTCCCGCCACTTCTGCCTCTGCCTCTTCTGGGGGTCCTTCTAAGGAGAAGATGCCCGCTGCCTCTTCTTCTCAACTAGTCCCTCACAAGAAGAAGAAAAAGGATAAGAATGGGGAGAAGAAAAAGAAACATTGTGGTGTGGCTCGCCGCTTGCTGCCTCCCATCCCTCACCCCCTTCTCGCCTTGACCCTCCCTGCCTTTTTCAGTGGCGAGGTGTCCGTCTCCGAGCTCCTCTGTCTGGGGTGGCCATTCCTGCTCAGAGTCTCCAAACAAGACTCACCGTGCAGTAGCGACTATGCACCCTGTGCGCTTGTCACCTCCTACTCCGTCTGGGGACAGAGGTCGCACTGCAACACAGCGTCTTCCGGTGTCTCCATCGCCCAGGACATCTCCGGCTGCTACGGTGATGGATTCACCTTCGGCCACCGTCTCAGTCCCCACCGTTTCAGTGACCGTTTCGGATCTCACCATTTCGGATCCCACCGTTTCACCACCACCTTCTGCTCCAGCTGGTCAAATGGACTTTTTCAAGACCATGTTCGAGGTGATGGCCAAGTCCTTTGCGGAACAGTTTAAGGCCACCATTCCTGTGGAATCTGCGGCTCTGGGACCGACCACCACACGCCCCAGGGATTCTGACCCTGCTGTCGCTCTGCCACCCTCTCGAGGGTCGAGCTGTCGCTTCGTTGGCCCGGCCAGGCAGGACTGGCATGGTCCGGATGTTGAAGCGATGAGTGCCCAGTCTGTCGACCCACCCAGGCCATACTGGCATGGACCCGACGTGACTTCCCAGCTCGTCGTCGTCATCGTCGTATGAGGTAGAGGTGGACGCGGATAAGACACCCAACCAGGTTATGCACCCAGGGGAGAGGATCAGAAGTTCCTCACGTCGATGCTGACCCTCTTGGAACTGCCCTCCAGATACGGGTCGACCATCCTCCCCTTGAGGCCGAGGACCAGATGACAGCAAAGCTGGACAAAAAGTCCATCCGGCCGGTGCACATAATGATGTTGCCGTCAATGTTGACCTCCGCCAAGGCCACCTGGAAGAAGCCAGTGTCCTCCCACTCCGTTTCGTCCAGACTCAATGACATGTACCGGGTCTTGGACGAAAACGTCAAGTTCTTGCAGGCCTATTCCCTGCCGAACTCCCTGGTGGTTTCAAAACAAAACTGCCGTCAGTGGTTTCCCCGTACTGTCGACTCCGGAAGGGAAGAAACTCGACGCGGTGGGCCACAAATTCTACGCAACAGGCTCACTGTTTCTACGTGCAGCCAATTACTCCGCGGCTATGGGGCTCTACCAATCCACTGTGCTGCCTGCGGATCTCCAAAAAGAACTGGAGTTCTTGTGCACCGAAGGCGACTTCCTGGCAGAGCAGCCGATGCATACTTCTTGCCACATTAATGACTATGCGGTGAAGGATATGTCCTCTGCAATTCTTTTGAGGAGACACGCCTGGCTTCGGGGAACTACTCTAGATGATTCAATGAAAAAAATTGATTGAGGAGTTCCCCTTCGATGGACAGGGCCTCTTTGGCCAGGACACTGATAAGGTCCTGGACGAGTTGAGACAGACCAACTCGACCGCAAAGTTCCTTGGCCTTACCACCTCGACTCCACCTGCTAAGCCACGGTACCAGCCCTTCACGAGCCGCTACCAGGGGAACCCGCAGCAGCAACAGCAGCATTGCGGGACTGCGGACCAGCCCAAGGCCAGCTTCTACCGTACCAAACAGCAGCATGGGAGGCAACATTTCCAGCCGTACGGTCTGGGAAAGCGCAATGAGTGCAAGTCAAAATCTCGGCCAAGACTCTCTCACTCCGCCTCACGCACCTCCCCCTTCGGAACTTCCTCAACGTGTGGTCCGACGTCACGAATGACAGGTGGGTCTTGAAGATCTTGTCCGCTGGTTACACCATCGAGTTCGACTGGGTGCCTTAGGTAGGAAAACTCTGTTTCACCACCTCGTCTCCTCATCTGGAGGAAGAGGTTGCTACACTTCTCTCCAAAGGGGCCATCGAGCGGGTACCACCAACCGATTGGAACAATGGTTTCTACTCAAGGTACTTCATTGTCCAGAAGAAGGACGGAGGCCTCTGACTGATTCTGTACTTAGGTTGTCTCAACAAGTTTACCCACACCAGGAAGTTCTGGATGGTGACACTCCAAACTGTCCTTCCCCTCATCAACAAATGGGATTGGTTTACAGTAATAGACCTCAAGGACGCTTACTTCCACGTCAGCATCCTCAAGGAACACAGACGGTTTCTCCACTTCTGGATAGAGGACTCTGTGTACCAGTACCATTGCCTACCATTCGGTCTGTCCACGGCACCCAAGTCTTCACCAAGTGCATGGCTCCAGTTGCTGCTTTCCTCCCCCAGAAGTGGATCAAGGTCTTCCCGTACATCGATGACTGGTTGATAGTCTCCCCCACCAGATCATCGGCCATTCGGGATACAGAGTACACCGTCCACCTCATGGAGAGTCTTGGCCTCAGGATCAACTTCAACAAGTCGAAGTTGGATCCTTTACAGCAAGTGGAGTACATTGAAGCAGTGTTGGACTCGCTCACAGTCAGGGTGTATGACCTACAAAAACGTCTACAGGACATTGCACAAGTAGTGAGCGACTTCCGTGCAAAACCCTTCGTCCAAGCAAAGAAAGCTCAAAGACCTCTGGGCTTAATGGCGTCGACTACAGCAGTGGTTCCTCATGCCAAACTGAAGTTCCAGTCCTTACAGTCTTAGCTCCTCCACAAGTTTGATCCTCTCACGGAGAGTCAGTCCAAACGGTTGATTCCATCTCTGGAACTGGTGGACCAGCTGGTATGGTGGATCACACCACTCAATGTAGCTACGGGCAGACATTTCTACCCCTCGCAGCCGTCTCTCCAAATTTTGACCGACGCAAGCAACCTCGGATGGGGAGCTGCTTGCGGGACTCTGACAGTCAACAACATTTGGTCACAGGACGAAATGGTGCACCACATCAATTATTTGGAGTTGCTTGCCATTTAGAAGGCGTTGTGCTCCTTCGAGATGATGCTGTTGGGCAAAGCGGTCCAAATCGCATCGGACAACACCACCGTGATCGCGTACCTCAACAAACAGGGAGGAACAAGGTCCACAACGTTGCTGTACCTGGCGGTGCAACTGTGGCAGTGGTGTCTGGAGCGACACATTTTTCCCATTGGGGTCCACATTCAGGGCAAGTTGAATGTCCTGGCAGACAGGCTGAGTCACCTCACCTTGACGACTCACGAATGGGAACTGGACGATGAGGTTTTTCAGTCCATTTGCAGGTCATGGGGAACCCCAAGCCTTGATCTGTTTACATCAGAGTCCAACCACAAGTGCCCCCAGTTCTGCTCCAGGGCGGGCATTGGATGGAACTCCAAGGGCGACGCCTTCATGAAACGGTGGGATCAGGACTACCTCTACGCCTTTGCCCCATTTCCTCTGGTTCAGAAGGTCCTCACGAGGACGCGGCAGCAATGGGCATGTGCGATCCTCATCGCTCCAGCTTGGCCTCGGCAACTGTGGTATCCGCTTCTGCTGGAACTTTCCTCACGGTCGCTCATGCTGCATGACTCTCCCTCTCTCCTCCACATGGAGCAGGGACGTCTTCTTCATTCGGATTTGCCCAGTCTTCACCTCACCGCGTGGCAGATAGCCCCAGATTGTCAAGAATTTTGGAGTTAGTGCAATGCCCGTCTACCAGGAAATCATATGCCTCCAAGTATTGGCAGTTCCGTGGCTTCCTGGATGCTCATCACAAGTGTGCACAACAAGCAAGCTTCTCTGACATAATGGAATATCTTCTCCATTTGGCAGATACTGGTCTCAGCTTTGCATCAATCAGGGTCCATTCGGCGGCTGTGGTGGCCCACTCCCCGCTTGGATCTCCTGCTTCGGGTGCTTTCCATGACCAAACGGTGAAGCGTTTTCTCAAAGGATTGCGGAATGCCTTCCTTCCTGTTAAGACTCCGACCTCACAGTGGTCTTTGTCTACAGTTTTGACTGCCCTTACCAAGGCTCCTTTTGAACCTCTGGCGATGGCTCAAGAAAGGACATGGCACACTCTTGACATCAAACGGGATTTATTGTTCTACACCAGCAGGACCAGAGAGTTTCGCAAGTCTCAGTGTCTCTTTGTTGCTTATGGGGGCAAGTCCAAAGGTGAACCCATCTTGTCACAGAGGTTCTCTAAATGTATCACATCTATTTACCTCGCCTACGAGGCTGCTTCTCTTCCACCCCCTCCTCATGTCAGGGCACACTCAACCAGAGCAGTTGCCACCTTCACGGCATTTCTGGTGGGCACCCCGCTGGAGGACATTTGTAAGGCTGCCACCTGGTCCAGACCTTTCACATTTGTCCAGCACTACCGGATGGACACCAGGGCCACTGCGGATGCCAGACTTGGTCGTGTCGTCCTTGCCAGAGGGATCCAGGCGCCTCGCCCTTGAGGGTCCATCCTGCCTGACTGACGTACTTCATTGTGGATTCATCTCATCCCACCGACCAAGTAAGTGTGAGCTTGCTAATCTCCCAATAGTGGGGATTCACAAACTATATGAAGGAGAAAGTTAGGTTGCACTTACCAGTGATAACTTTCGTTCTTCGAGTATATAGTTTGTGAATATGCACTACCCACCCTACCTCCCCTCTTTAGCTGCACGAATGAGATCATTTAGTTGGCTTAAGTATGGAACTGAGGTAAAATGGCGGACTGGCGCCTAAGGGTTGGCGGTACGGTGGGCGGTCTTACCGCTAAAACTTTTAGCCAATAAGCTTTAAAGCCTCCGGTCCAGGGTGCATAATCCAATAGTGTGTATTTACAAACTATACACTCGAAGAACAAAAATTATCACTGGTAAGTGCAACCTAACTTTCTTGATCACGTATTTGCTTGGTTTATAGCAGGGATTCTCAACTTGTGGCTCGTGGGCTGGATGCAGCTTGTGGGACAATTTCATATGGCCCCATCACCACCTCCACCACACCAGGAAGTGTCATGTGGTGGAGGAAGGGAAAAATTGCTGTCCGGCCCCCAAAGCTGTCTGAGGGAGCGTTACCCGGCCCTCGGCTTTAAAAGGTTGAGAACTAATTTCCCAAACTCCCCCCCAAATAAATAAATAAATAAAACTGGGTGGGTTTCAGGATGAGATTTTAAAACAGCGCAGTCAAATCACATGAAGCAATAGTGTAAATAAATAGCTAAACGAACTGTACAATTAGCAAGTAATGAAAAGAAAAGCAGTTTTAAAAGTACATCAATAAAGAAACATGTCAAGGATACATGTTCTCGCCAGTAAAAGCCTGTTATTTAGCAGCCAAGCAGTTGCTAAAAGCAAGAAAGATGAGTTGTAAGAATGTCAAACTGCAAAAATGAATGTGTAAAAATAAAACCAGAATAGGATTAATCTAAAGACAATCTGCAGGTGGGTTGGACTCGGATGAATCTGGTGAAGAAGCTTCTTGAATCAAATCAGGTCACTTTGGTGCTGAAGAAAGTCCCACTTGTGTTCCTAGAGTCCTCCAGCCCCTCACGAACTTCCCCTCAGCAGCAGGTAAGCAACACTGACCTGAAGCCACCTATCTCTACTAGTTCCCCTCCACATGTCTTTCCCCAGGACCATGATGGTGAACGTATGTGCAGTAAACCCATTTGTATGGATTCACAGGGACTTGGGCTTCTGGGAATTGAAGTCCAAGAACAGCTGGAGTGCCAAGGTTTGCCATCAATGCCCTAGGAGGTCAAGATCTCCCTTGCTCAAAAGCTATTTTTGCAATGCTAGCAAATTCTCAAATTCTAGGGATGATGGTAAAGGTAGCCCTTGCTTAAAAACTAGTCGTATCCACCTCTAGGGGACAATGCTCATCTTTGTTTACATCCAAAGAGTCAGTGCTGTCTGCCTCTGCAGACATTTCCTTGTTTGTGTGATAGGCATAGCTAGACACTGGAGCGCACAGAATGATGTTTACCTTCCCACTGAAGTGGTACCTATTTATCTACTTGCAGTTTCTAGCTTTCGAAGTGCTAGGTTGGCAGGAGCTGGGACAAACGACAGACACTCATTCTGTCACACAGTACTAGTGTCTCAAGCTGCTGACCTGCCAATGTCCCAGGCGTTAAGATCAGCATAGAATCATAGAATAACTGAGTTGAAAGGGGCCTTTTAGGCTATTGAGTCCAACTCCTTCTCAATGCAGGAATCGATCTTAACCATTAAATCACTGCAGCCCTTTGTCTTCCCCTACAACCCCCATCATTGAACTGTCCACAGTGGTGAAATTGGTGCCTAGCATCAGATCCAAAGCATTGTTGGTTTTGTGGTTTAGTAGGTTATGTAGTCCCCCAGAATAAACTTTTCAAAGGTCTGCAAGATGGTGCTTCTGTACATAGGCTGGCATTCTCAGAGGGCTTGAGATAAAATTCTAATGGGCTCTGAGTCCTTCCTTGTGTGGAATAGGTAAACTGGGAAGTGCATTGGGCACCTTGGAATGTATGACCAGCAATCCCTTTCCTTCAGTGCATGGGGGACATTGGGCTGAGCATCCCTTGCCAGTCTTGCCTTTCACTCCTGGGCCAGTCTTACCACCAGGCAGAGCAGGGTGGCTACCTAAGCAGCAGGTTTGTGGGCACAGAGGGCTGTTGAAAAGGCAGTTCTGTTGCTCCAGAAACTCTTCAAGACTCCTGCCTTTCCAAATCACCCTGTGACTAATCTTGTTATGCCTACACCCTTCTCTCTTGACAAGTCGCTTCTGACTCGCTTGGGTTTTTTGTTTCTGACTCAGCTGAGAGTCTCCACTCCACCATGTATGGGATCCATTTCAAAGCACTGCTTTTTACCTGCAATAGGAACAGCACTTTGTCTGTTTGCTCCTTAGACACTGGACAGTTCTGCCGATGTTTTGGAACCCTTGAGCCTGAGAAGTGATGAGTCTCCAACCAGTTCTGCCACATTGACGACTTCCAGGTTAGGAATCCATAACATGTGTTGTCTTCTCTATTTTATTGTCTAGCTGGAGAGGGGGGGGGTGTTGGGTGATTCTGCCAGCTTTCTCCAACCTGATGCCCTCCAGGAGTATTGACTTCTTCTTTCACGCCTAGGTCAGATGTTAAACTTCCAAAATGAAACTAGTAGGTAACTACCAGGATAGTTTTTAGGGCATAAAAATGTAACAAGATTTGAACCATTATTTCCATCATGTAGCATATTAAAAAATAATGGCATTTGCTAGTGCCAAATATATTAATGGTTTACAATATGGACCATTTTAGAAAAGGGAGTGGGCAAATTTGTGAAGTAAAGCAGAGCAAAGCAATCATACTTACGTACTGCCCCTTAGCATTTTGTGTACTCTCTGGGCAGTTCACAATTAGCATTTTGCCCCCACATGCTGGGTAGTCATTTTACCAACCTTGAAAGGATGGGAGGCTGAGTCAACCTTGAGCCCTGGTCAGGATCAAACTTCCAATCTTTGGGTTGCAGGACGGCAGTTTATCCATGGCTACTAGCCAGGATAGCTATGGTGGTGGGCATATTGTTTATCAGTTGCTGGTGGAAGGTTCAGTTGCATTCAGGTATTGCTTGTGGGTTACAATGAGTTGACTGGTTGGCCTCTTTGTAGAATGATTTATGAATAGTGGATTAGATAGGTTTGGAATTTAGATTGAGCCTGCAGGGCTTGATTCTTAACCAGGCTTTTGGTGGCCATTCATAGGATTCTGATATCAGATGCATGAGGCAACCTCCTCATTCTGCAAGATGTTTGAGTCACTCATCACTTCCTCTGGGCCTTCTTCCCTGACATCTCGCAGAGTTGGAGGGCAAGACTTGGAAAGGCCCATACAGTTGGTATCAGCATTTACCTCCCACCCCCGTGCTTGACAAGCCTCAGTCTGTGCAGAGTTGCCTGAAGAGTTGTAAAAACATATGCAATGCATGGAGTTGTAGTGATGTCACACTTTACTCATACTTTCAGTGGGAATGGAACTGAAAGAGCTTGTGTTAGAACTTGCCCAGAGAGCGGCAACATAATCTCTCTGGTTCAGTCAGCAGATAGATTTGGTCTTGAAAGAAATCAGAAATATTTTTCCTTCCTGTTGCTTGAAGAAAATCAAAATGTAGGCTTCCCAGGGAAATTATCATCTGCCATATAACAAGGAAGATCGCCCTCTCCATCCATCACCCATTTTTTGCTGTTATTTGGGCCAAAGACCCAGTTTATTCTTGTATAACTGCTAGTACAGTTCTCAACCTTTTAATGCTGGGGGCTGGGTCACATTCCCTCAGACAGCTTCAGGGGCCGGATGGCCATTTTCCCCATCCTTCACCACATGGCGCTTCCTGGTGTTGTGGTGGTGGTGGTGGGGCCCACATGAAATGGCACCCCAGGCCACATCTGGCCCACAGCCCACAGGTTGAGAATCCCTGTGCTAGAAGGATTTGGAGTTGGCATTGAGGTAATCACTGGTATAGTCACATGGTTAGGCAGAATGGCTGTTTATGTTGTGGATATCACTTTGACTTTTTGGACTCCCATAACGCTCTACCGTGCTGGCTATGGAGTTTTCTTTAAGTTGTAATCCAGGAAGCCACATTTCCAAATTTGAGTTTTGAGGAATGATAAGAGTGGAGATACAGCTTCTCTCAGGGTGTGACTCTGTAGCTATCTGGTTCCTGATATTGTTTTCATCTCTAATGGAGATTTCATGATGATGTAATAATTGTGTGGAATTGGCATGGCAACATCTGGAACCCGGGTTCCTAATAAACAACACCCAGTTGTTTTGAAAGCTGGACATTCCAAGACTGTGTCTTTGTTTTGTTTTCTTTCCTCAAAGTGTGATGGCAGAACTGGCTGGAAGCCAGGATTCTTTGCTAGATCTTCCTATTGACGAAGAGGAAGAGAAAAGAACTGCTTCTTTGCTAGATCTTCCTATTGACGAAGAGGAAGAGAAAAGAACTGCTTCGTGGCCTCCACTCAACAGTTCCAGTGACCTGAAAGAGCAACCCTCTGGTTCAGGTAACTATCTAGAAGTTAACGTACCGTATTTTTCGGTCCATAAGACGCACTCCCCCCCTGTACTATAAGGGTGCGTCTTATAGTCCGAATGCTGTCCAGTGAGGCTGTTGTAAAAGGATATTTACAACAGCCGCATCTGGCCAAAGACCTCCACCGCTGCTGCCATAGCTGTTCCAGGGCCGGGGAATGAAAAACATATGTTCGGCGGGCCATTACCACAGGTGGCCACAAGAGGGCACAAATTGCAATTTCCCATTTAAATGCATTGGAAATCAATTGCTTATACAGTATTCTTTTCTGTTTGTATGTTCCCAATGCATTTCAGCGGGAAACCAAACCTGTGCATAAAAAGAAAAGGTTTCATTTACCTTTCTTGCCTTTGTCCCTGCTTCATGTGGCCAAAATGGAGGGGGAAGCCGTGCTTCCTGGTTGCAGGAAGAGCAAGAGGCTAGGCTAGAGCATTGCTTCCTGCCTCAGTGCAATTGGCTTGCCCACCCCTTTCCCCTGCAGCGCCACCATTGGCTGGTGGTGCAAATACAGTACTATTTGGTCTAGAATATTTTTTCTTGTTTTCCTGCTTTAAAATCTGGGTGCATCTTATGGTCAGGTGTGTCTTATGGTCCGAAAAATACAGTAAATGCAGGAGGAAGGCAATACCAAATACCTGGCTTCCTGTTTTGGGGATTGTAAAAAGATGCATTCTGCTGTCCTGTCTCATTTCCCCGCACTACCAGAACATACAGAACCTGGCTGAAACATCATGCAATGAATTTCTGGGACTTTTCTTTGTAGTTTTCCTACCCTGCCTGAAAAAGTGATCTTGAATCATGAAAGCTCGCAATGTTTGATTTTTTAAGTGTGTGTTTTTTTGTGTCAGAGATTACTCTGGGTTTAAAGGATTTTTGCAGGGGACACCCGAATGAGGCTCTATTCATGTCCCCTATTATTGTGCAGCTCTTAGGGAATCGCACCCATGCTTTTGGTCTCCAAGCAAAATGCTTTTACCCACTGAGCCAATGGGAGGCTGCATTTTTAAGTGATCCTTAAAAAGGTATCACCTTCTTCCTGCATTTATTTTATTTTATGTATGGACCACACGGCTTGTCTTTGCTTATTGAATTACTGCTGTGGAAGTTGTGTCTGTAACATAGAGCTACAAAATTGTGATGCTAGGTTGGACTCCCTCCTTGTAGTTTTTGCATTTTAATTTTGTTTTCCCTCTGAGGAGCTCATGGATATGAACACATTTTCCTTTCCAACCTGGGCATTTTGGAAGAATATGACTGGCCAATAAAAAGATCAACCTTCATGTCTGAATGGTGATTTGAAGCCAGGTCTTCTTGATCTTAATTCAGTAATTTAAGCAATGTGCTATACAGTGGAACTCCGGATAACAACAGCACCGGATAATGACAGCACCGAATAACGACAGCAAATTTTTAAAAAAGATTTGCACCGGATAGCATCATTTTGTCATTATCCGGTGCATCGTGTTTGATCTCCTACCTTTTCATGCTGTTTGGGGCCGAAAAAATTGCCATCGTTGGGTGCATCCGCAACTATTTTCAGCTGTTTTGTGGCTCAGGGACGTCCTAGGATGGCAGGAATAGCTTGGGAAAGGTCCTCCCACACTCCCAGAGGCTGCTGGGGAGGCGGAGAGCCGGAAAAATACACCTAATGATGGCGATTTTTTTTCAGCCCCAAACAGCGTGAAAAGGTAGGAGACCAAACACGATGCACTGGATAACAACAAAAAGATGCTATCTGGTGCAAATCTTTTCTAAAAATTTGCTGTTGTTATCCGGATTTGTCGTTATCCGGTGCTGTCATTATCTGGAGTTCCACTGTATAGCACATTGCTTATACACAACAGGTTTTTTGTGGGGTTGGGATGCCACCTCTGGAAGGGTGGGGGGAACTGATCCGCGCTGTTTCCAATGTCCCCCGACCTTTCTGGGCGCTGCTGCAAGGCAAAACCTGCAGCCGGGGAAGGAGTTCCCCCCTGGTGTTTTGCCTTGCAGCAACGCCTGGGAAAGTCGCGGGATGTCAGGAACAGCGCGGATCGGGTCCCCCGACCCTACCAGAGGCAGCCGGCTTTTTTTAGCGTTATCCAATGCATACACCAGATAATGCTAAACACCAGATAACGGCACGACTTGTGGAACCAGGTTTTGTCGTTATCCGGAGTATTACTGTATTCACTCTTGCTCCTCCTGACCTCTTACTGGGTTCTATTCACAATGTAGACAGGACAAGGGAGAATTTCTTGCTAGACTCTTCTGCTACCGCCGCCGTTTCTAAATCCAAACATAGGCGATCATCATGGCAATCAGCCATGAAGACTGTCCTGAGAATATAATGCAGTGGCCTTTCATCTGCCTTCCGCATTGCTGCATGACACTCGTACCACTGATCCAATTCCGTGAAGCACTTTCTGGTCCTGAGCCCTTTTGGCACGCAAAGTTCTTCTTAGCCCCAGGGCAGTATTGATGAAGCTGCTGCCCTCCATCAAGATGGATTCAAGTGGGATTTAATCCACTTGGCAACCATCACCCTTCCGTGTGGATTTTGGCACCCAAGGCAATTTGTCCTCAGGGTTGTCAGGTTAGTTAACCACAGCCTGACACTCAGCATTGAGTTGCTGGCAGTAGTGTCTACTCTGTTAGCATAGCAGGATAACCTGGCCCAGACCCTTGCTTGACAATATTTGGGGCTAATTTTCTAATAAATAAATTTTGTGTCAGAAATTACTCTGGGTTGAAAGGATATTTGCTGGAGAAACTCCGCTCGGGGACGCCTGAATGAGGTTTATTTATTTATTATTTATTTATTGTTTAGATTTCTATACCGCTTTACTCCCCGAAAAGGGAACTCGAAGCGGTTTACAATAATAATGCTAAACAATACAAAATACGATACAAATAATACAAAGCAATATACAAATAAGATACAAAATGTCAATGATACAACATATCAATTACAGTAAAACATAATGCATAAATACAATGGGGGAAGAAAAAACAAAGTCAGGAATCATACAGTACAAGTTAAATCAGAATAAGCAAAAAGATCCGGGGGGGGGGGGGGAGGTCGGAGCCCAAGCTCAACGGCCTTAACAAGCCTAAGAGTGTCTTCAGCTGCCAAAGTCCGCAACATAGCCAAAGGCTGAATGTCCGTAACCAGCTGCAGCTGCTCCTGCGCTCTTTTGAAGCCCTCCTGGCGGGTGGAAGAAGAGGAGGGAACGGACTGCCGGTGGCCTCAGCTGTCGCTCGTCTCCCATCCTGGGGCGGTGGAATGAGCCCAGGAGAGACGCGGCGAAGACCCTTAGGTGGACAAAAGTCCGGGGGGGGGCAGCACAGATGAGAAAGCCGCCTCTTTCCTGCTCCTCTTCTGCCCACCCAGGCCTTAGGTGGGCAAGAGGGGGGGGCGGCGCTGATGGAAAAGCCGCCTCTTTCCCCCCAACGGCTCCTCTTCTGCCCACCCAGGCCTTAGGTGGGTGAGATTCCTGGAGGGGGCGGCACTGATGGAAAAGCCGCCTCTTTCCCCCCAACGGCTCCTCTTCTGCCGACCCAGGCCTTAGGTGGGCGAGAGGGGGGGTGGCGCTGATGGAGAAGCCGCCTCTTTCCCCCCAACGGCTCCTCTTCTGCCCACCCAGGCCTTAGGTGGGCGAGAGGGGGGGGTGGCGCTGATGGAGAAGCTGCCTCTTTCCCCCCAACGGCTCCTCTTCTGCCCACCCAGGCCTTAGGTGGGCGAGAGGGGGGGCGGCGCTGATGGAAAAGCCGCCTCTTTCCCCCCAACGGCTCCTCTTCTGCCCACCCAGGCCTTAGGTGGGCGAGAGTCCGGGGGGGGCGGCACTAATGGAAAAGCCGCCTCTATAAGGTTCCTTTTATATCCTTAAGGTGTGTTGTGTAGCACTTGGATATTGCCATCCAACCTTCCAGTCTCCAAGTTCAGCCTCTTAACCACAAAGCCATGAAAGGAACCTCATTTGCGCATTCTCTGAGTAGAGTTTCTTCTGCAAAAATCCTTTCAACCCAGAATAATTTCTGACAATGTTCTAATGACAGCAAGGCAAGGCACTCTCTTAAGCTGTCTTTTCTTATCATCTAACATTTTATATATGCTATGCTACATTATATAACATATCCCAGATGGGTGGTATAAAAATGTAATAAATAAATAAATAAAATATTCACAAGGGTAAGCAGTGTGAATGCATCAACATATTCTTAAAGCATCAGAATATTACCTTTTTGAATGACAACTCCCAGAATATTCAAATCTGCCTAGCCACTAGAGTATTACCATAAAAAATGTTACTTTTCCAATCTCTGAGATGCATACAGTCTTATATATATAATATATATTTTATCACTGTTCAGATAAAAATTGAAAGCAGAGTTATGTAATAAATAATAATTAAAAATTATTAAGTACAAATTGAGTATACATTAGGAATAATTAACCCATAAAAGTTCAGGTTTTAAAAATAATAATAATTATACACTTTCATGGTACCATTTCATGCCGACAACCTAATGCTGCTGCACAAAAATTGGTCTGTCTTGTTGCCCTTCATTCTATCCTGATACCTTATACATTGCAATGGCTCCATTTAAGTGCCAGGCAAAATAGTGATTAAATTTAACAGGAACTAGCCTAACCTCGCCCCTAGCTTGCTCATCACATCTGCTGAAATCTCCTTTCTGTATGCAACACAAAAGGGTGAAAGCTTTTCCTTCCAGTTTTGATCAACTTCAGTTTAACTTTTTCTCAGGACTGCAGTTAATTTTAATCATGTTTGTGCAGACAACCCATTTCATAGATCACAGCTTAAAGCCTTGTTTGAAGCAAACTGTAGCTAAGAGTTAATATGGACAGTCAGTTTTGGGTGACAAAGCAACCTATAGCTGTGATGGCAAACCTTGGCACACCAGATGATCTTGTACTTCAATTCCCAGAAGCCCAAGCCCCCATGAATCCACACAAATGGGTTTACTGCAATTCATCCAACTCACGCTGCCCTTGTTGCTCCTGGAAGCGGAAGTAAAACGCGCCCGTACGGAGGAAGGGTTAACCCGGAAGAGTCTTAACCATCTGGGAGTGTTTTACTTCTGCTTCCGGGAGCGACAAGGGCGGCACGGGACGGATAAATCGCAGTAAACCCCTTCGTGTGGATTCACGAGTCTTGGCCTTCTGGGAATTGAAGTCCAAGAACATCTGGAGTGCCAAGGTTCGCCATCATGGACCTATATTTACATGTAAAAGAAGTAAAGCTTCTCAACACCTCGTTGCAGATGTCTTACAGAAAGAAGCAAGATTTTGAGCATTATCAGTGCTTTTGTTCCAAAACCAGATGTTAGAAACATCACCTTTTTGGGACCACAGGATCCACTGTATCCAGCAGCCAGAAAGTTCTGTAGTCTAAAAGTTAATGCTTCCAAGTCTTGGTTCTTACGACCACACCTCTATTACATTCATCCTCCTCCTGAGGACCATGTGAAGGTTGAGTAATTTCTCTAGATACCATAAATGTATTGGTCATTCTGATTTCCTGATTTTCTCCCAGGGGCATCAGTAGACTCTGAGCTGGAAGGGCAGGGCTTGGTGCCAGATTCAGAAAGGCAGATGTCCCCAGAAGCTGCCACCCCTTCCAGACCCTTCGCTCTGGAACTTGGCCTGCAGGACTCAGCAAGCCCCGGAAATGGATTTGTCCGAGCCGTCAGGGCCCCCGAGTCTTCCAAAGAGGTGAGAAGTTTTTATTCTTTTACGTTCATTTGTGTAAGGGACTGTGGTGGCTTAGTGGTTAAGATGCTGAACTTGACGACCAGAAGGTCGGCAGGTCAGCAGTGCAACACCCGAGTGCTGCACGATGGCGTGAACTCCTATCGTTTGTCCCAGTGCCTGCCAACCTACCAGTTTGAAAGCAAGAAATAGCAAGGGGATAAATAGGTACACTGTGGTGGGAAGATAATAGCATTCTAGTCGTTTCTGCCACATGACTACAGAAACGTCTGCAGGCGCAGTGTTGGCTCTTTGGTTATAAATGGAGATGAGCACCGAACCTTAGAGTGGGATAGGACTGGCTTTCGAACAAGGTTGACCTTTACCTAGTTTAAGTTTACATATTACCGCATTTGCTGGCAAATAAGACCCACTCCCCCCCCCCTTAAAATACACTGGAAAAATTGAGTGCATCTTGTACTGTATATAGTGGCCTATAGTGGGCTATTTTAGTAATAACAGGGTGTGTCTTATACTCCAACAAATACGGTAGTTTGTAGCCAACTTCACCCCACTTCATCAGGTCCAGTTATCTAATAATATGTTGCCCCCCCTCCCCTCATGCTATCTTTGCAGGGGAACTTTGAATATCGGCGAAAGCAAAAAGGTAAGTGGTATCTCTTTATTCCTAACTTAGTTGGAAATATGAATAATATACCTTGCCTACGTGATATACTAGCATTTCCCCCCTTTTAATATCATGGAATGGTGGCAGATTGGGAAGGGGAATATGTAATGCAGGGGTGGCCAAACTTTTCAGGCCGCAGGTGGGTCACGTGGTTCAGTGGGCTGGTCACGTGGTTCCTCCCACTGGAAGCAGAAGTAAAAGTGCATTTTACTTCTGCTTCTGGAAGCAGCAAGGGCCAGATGATTTGGTGTCATGGGCCAGATCTGGCCTGCAGGCCGTAGTTTGGCCACCCCTAGTATAATGGGTAGAAAATAGGCCTCAGTTTAAAATGGCTGCAGGACTGTTTGTGTGAAGGGTTAACATTTAGAATGAAGTTTCCAGGATGGGGGAAAGGGATCAATGTGAAGTGTTATTACCTGATTAGTTAATGGGGGAAAGAATGAAAAGAACAGTCAATTTAAGTTAGAACTTGAAGAGAGTAAGTTAGAATTTTATCTGTATATTTACAGGGATATGGGAAATGAAGGATTATTTTATTCTATTCTGTAACTATTATTCTGAATTACTATTCTTGTTCTGTAGTACAGCCATATTTTGAAATGTTTTGATACTTTGTGCTTTTTGACATTTCTTTGCTTTTTTAAAAATATTTTTTTGAATTTGGAAGTATCAATTTGTGGGTTATAAGGTTTGGGGTACCTAAAGAACATGCCTTGACAAGAGGGCCAAACGCTACTGTACTTTCATTAGTCTGTATTTTGAACTACCGACCTACCTTGTCTGGCTGTTTTGTATTAGCTCTAAGGAAAAACCTAGAGGAGAATTTTCCCTGGCTCCAGGGGAAATCTTGGAGTGGCAGAGGCCTGGGCCAGGCTCCTGGAGAATGATAGTGGTGATAGCAGAAATTAGGGTGGATGGGACCTCCTTTAGTCAAATTTAAAGGATTAACTCCACTGCATTCATTGCAGAAGGAAATACCAGGTGCAGGGAAGGGATGGTTGAAATCAAAATGGGGAGCTACTGCATGGAGTTTGCAACAAAATTCTGCAGTGGCGAATGCTCCCCATTTTGGATGTAACCATCCCACCCATGTACTGTTGCATGTGTACACTGTGAACTGTAGGTTTAAAAGCAGTATTTCTCAACCTTTGGATTTTGGACTTCAGTTCCCAGAAGCCTAAGTCAACTCCCCAAAGCACTGATCAGCCATCCGATGTGGCAAAGCAAAAAGCAAAGCAATCACGCTTCTATACCACTCCATAGCGCTTTAGTGCACTCTGGGTGGTTCACAAGTTAATTAGTATTTTGCTCCCAACATGCTGGGGACTCATTTTTTCGACCTCAGAAAAGATGGAAGAGGCTGAGTCAACCTTGTGTCCTGGTCAAGATCAAACTCACAACTATTTGGTTGCAGTACAGCAGTTTAACCAGTGCGCCACCAGACTTAGGCTTTGAGGAATTGTAGTCCGAAAACCAAAGGTTGGGAAATGCTGATTTAAAGGGACAAGCTGGAACTGGACAATTAAACTGATGAAAGACCTGAAGTGGTTGGCAAAATGGGTCTGGGGGCCGGGATTGTCAACAAGCTCCCCTTTCTGGCTTGTCTGAGGCACCCCCCCTTTCCTGTAACCAATTTTAATGTTAATGTTTGCTGATTTTATATTTGTTTTTAGATAGCAAAATGGCACAGCAGTGGGCAATATTGCCAAATGTTCTTAAGGGTTTTTAATTGTTTTTATATTGTTTTTAACTTGTTTTATTGTATGGTTAGTGAAGTGCTCGCTGACCTATGCACACCGCCCAGAGTCCACCGGATTAGGGCGGTATATAAATCTATTAAATAAATAAATAAATTTGCATTGGCTTTTTATGTGTATGTCTTTCCTACTTTGGACTGCAGTGGCTTAGTGGTTAAGATGCTGAACTTGATGACTCGAAGGTCGGCAGGTCAGCAGTTTGAGACCAAAATGCTGCACAACGGAGTGAGGTCCCATTGTTTGTCTCAGCTCCTGCTAACCTAGCAGTTCGAAAGCAAGAAATTGCAAGTAGATAAATAGGTACTGCTTCGGTGGGAGGGTAACAGTGTTCTGTGAGCTCCAGTGATTAGTCATGCCCACCACATGGCCATAGAAATGTCTGCAGACACAGACAGCACTGGCTCTTTGGCTATAAACAGAGATGAGAGCTGAATCTTAGAGTCGGATACGACTGGCTTTCGAGCAAGGGCGGCCTTTACCTTTTCCTCTTTAGAATGACAATTCCCCATAATTTTTTGTTTGTTTCTGGTAAGGAACGGCCACTAGGTTAAGCCGACGGCGGATTTCCTGCCAGGAACTGGGCCAGGTGGACTGCGATGGCTGGCTCTTCAAGAAGAAAGACCACGTGGGCTTCATGGCCCAGAAATGGAAACGGTTCTGGTTCGTGCTGAAGGGGCAAACCCTCTACTGGTACAGCAACACCAATGTGAGTGGATCATCTTTGCCAGTCAACGGAGCTCAGGATGTTACAGTTAGAAGGCATTTGTAGCATTTGCCATCTGTACCTATAAGAATGGGATGTGGCCGTGCGTGTCCGGAATGCGTGTCCGCACACGTCCAGCCAATCCTGTAATGCACCGTGCAATGCACCTTACTTCCCAAAGATCAACCCCATAAGGGTCCGGAAGCCGTGAGTGAGGCCAGCACCCCACGATTGGGGAAAAAAAACCTATGACACCCAGCGTCCTCTGCTCCACGGCACGCCTCTGCCAATCAGGCATGAGGATGCGAGCGCAGAGAAAAAATGGCCATCTTGCGCGCCTTTCCCCCTCATCAGCTGCATCAGCAGAGTTCGCCTGGCAGGTTAGCCGGGGAAAAGGAGGCGGGGAGGAGAGAACCGAAACACAAAGGATCTCCGGCGGCTCTAAAAAGCCGCCTCCCTGCCACCGCTGCCACTGGGGAAGAAGGAGGCCAAGAGGAGAGACCAGTAACACAAAGGTAAATACTTGGGGCAGCGGCAGCAGAAATGGCGGCGGCGGAGAGGTGGCTTTTTAGGGCCGCCGGAGAGACCCTTTGTGTTGCAGGTCTCTCCTCCCCACCTCTGTCTCTCCCGGCCGAACTGCCGGGCAAATTCAGCTGGGGCAGCAGCGGTGGGTACGGCGGCAGGGGTGGGGAGGCGGCTTTTTAGTGCCGCCAGAGACACCCTTCGTGTTGTGGGACTCTCCTCCCCGCCTCCTTCTCCCCCGGCCGAACTGCCGGGCGAACTCCGCTGGGGCAGTGGCAGCTTTGTGTGAGTGTGTTGTGTCGGGTGTGTTGAGTCGGGTGTTGTGTGTGGGAGGTTATATTGTGTGTGTGTGTGTGTTGGGTGGGTTTGCTGTGTTGTGTGCAATGTGTGTGGCTGTGGTGGGTGTGGGTTGTGTGTTGTGTGTGCATGTTGTGATTGTGTGTATTGTGTGTTTGGGAAAAACCACCTTCCCTGATGGATCCCTGCCACCAGCACACAATCCAAACCTGCCCGGCAAAGCCAGGCAAAAAATGCTAGTTACTTCTAGGACTGTGGTGGCTTAGTGGTTAAGACGCTGAACTTGACGACTGGAAGTTCAGCAGGTCAGCAGTTCGAGACCCGAGTGCTGCATGACAGAGTGAGCTTCTGTCACTGTCCAACCTAGCAGTTAGAAAGCAAGAGATTGCAAGTAGATAAAGAGGTGCTGCTTTGGCAGGAAAGGTAACAGCGTTCCATGCACCCTGGTGTTTAGTCATGCCTGCTACATGATTGCGAAAACATCTGCAGATGCAGGGGCTCTTTGGCTGTAAACAGAGATGAACACTGAATGCTAGAGTTGGATAAGGCTGGCTTTCGAAAAAGGGCAACCTTTACCTCATTACTGCTTGGTAACCAGGATTCTGTTATTTTCCATCCTGAAAGTAACTTGTTGTGTTGTCAGTGCATTGTGATGTCATTAGCAATAGGACAGAAAAATACATGGAAATGTTCCCTGGTTCAGTTCAGTGACCACAGCTGATATTTCATCAAGGAAATATGTATAGGAATACAAAAGAGGAAAATTACTTTGTATAAATAAGAAACTAACATAAAGCCTGAAAATTCATATCAAAATATTCCTATGTGTGACTTCTGAATGTAAAAATATTGTTTGTAAGCTGCCCTGAGTCGCTACGGCGAGTGGGCGGCAATATAGATTTGAACTAATAAATAAATAAATAAATAAATAAAAGTTAACTTACTAATGCCTATGTCATTAGATACAGTATTGTAATAAAAGAAACTAATACTAGGATTTATGAGCCATGGTGGCTTAGTGGTTAATATGCTGAGATTGACAATCGGAAAGTTGGCAGGACAGCAGGTCAGCAGTTCAAGACCCAAATGTTGCACAATGGAGTGAGCTCCTGTCTCTGGCCCAGCTTCGGCCAACCTAGTAGTTTGAAAGCAAGAAATTGTAAGTAGATAAATAGGTATCACTTCGGCAGGAAAGGTAACAGTGTTCCATGTGCTTCGGTGTCAAGTCATTCCTGCCATGTGACCACAGAAACATCTGCAGATGCAGACAGTGCTGTCTCTTTGGTTGTAAACGGAGATGAGCACCGCCCCATAGAGTCAGACGTGACTGGCTTTCGAGCAAGGGAGATCTTAACCTGCTTCAGAAAGGGAATCAGAGCTTGCAGGGTCATTAAGGGGGAAAAGAAAATGGTGTCTAGATCACTATGCATGTTGTCCGTTGTTGTCAGAGATTTTAAAGGCAAGCCACACTTGCCTTTAAAAGCTCTGAGCTCTTTCAGGGTCAGCCTTTTTGATTCTGCATGTGCTCTTAAGCAGAGTTGCTGCTGAGGAGAGCCAAACAAAGGAAGTGAGCACTGGTAAGTTTTGGGCGTGTTTGCAGTTGGAGTAGAGCTGCTTTAGAGGCCCGCGCACTGAGATTTCAAACAAATAACAAAGGAAGACTATATTCTTACTAGATAGAAAGGTAGTAAACGTGTAAATATTTGAGGTCCAGAATACTGCACTTGTTAAAATGGATTCTGAGGGAACAGCTGTAGTTACCTGCAACACTTGTGCCATGTTTGTGTTCTTGCCAAAGCACATGGAGAACTACACTTGCAGCAAGTACAAGCTGGTTGCGCTACTAGAAGAGAAGGTCCAGCAGCTAGAGGCCCGCATATCTGTTGTTGTTGTTCAGTCGCACAGTCGGTTCCGACCCTTTGCGACCCTATGGACCATTGTTCTCCAGGCGCCTCTGTCCTCCACCATCCCCCTCAGCCCTCCCAGCTCTGCGCCCATTGTGTCTACAATGCCATCTAGCCATCTCATCCTTGGCCTCCCCCTTCTTCTTTTGCCCTCCACCTTTCCCAACATCAATGCCTTCTCAAGTGAATCCTCCCTTCTCATTTGATGTCCAAAGTATTTTAGCTTCATCTTTACTATTTGACCTTCCAATGAGCAGTCAGGGTTAATTTCTTCTAAGATTGACCTATTTGTTCTCCTCGCTGTCCAGGGGACTCTCAAAACCCTCCTCCAACACCACATTTCAAAGGCATCTATTCTTCTGCGTTCAGCCTTCCTAATTGTCCAGCTCTCACATCCGTACATTACTACTGGGAAAACCATTGCTTTGACTATTCTAATTTTTGTTTTCAATGTGATGTCTCTGCTTTTCACTATGTTCCCCAGGTTTCTCATTGCTTGTCTCCCAAGAATCAGTCGCCTTTTTATTTCATGGCTACAATCCCCATCTGCAGTGATCTTTGATCCCAAGAAAGTAACCATCAACAAATTAAGGAGCTTGAGCTGATCTTGGACAGAGCGGAGCAGACTATCCTGGAAAAAGAAGAGACAGGGCACAGTTCTGAGGAAGAAGTTATTTCACTAACTGAGGAGGTAGATGCATGGAGGAATGTGACTCAAAGAAGTAGAAGGGCAAGGGTTCACTCTGAGAGTCTGAAGTTACAGAATCAATTTGAGGCTCTTTCCCTCATCACACCTGATGGAACAACTGGTTCCACCTGAGGATCTCTCCTTCATATCACACTTGATGAGATACAGGAAGATAAACAATAGGAACAAACTGAAGTCCTCTCTCTTAATATAGTTAATGAGGTGCATGTAGATGAACAGACTGCAGGAGAGAGGCTCCTTGTACTAGGTGATTCAATAATTAGAAATACAGAGAGATGGATTTGTGATGCACATGATAACCGTATGGTGACTTGCCTGTCAGGTGCACAAGTTGCAGACATCACGAGAAATCTAGATAGCTTGTTAGAGAGGACTGGGAAAGAGCCAGTGGTCATGGAACACGTTAGTACCAATGATGTTGGAAAGGCCAAGCGGTCTGTCCTGGAAGCCAAATTCAGGTTGTTAGGAAGAAGATTGAAGTCCCGGACTTCCAAGGTAGCATTTTCAGAAGTGCTGCCTGTTCCTCAGGCAGGACCTACCAGGCAGGCAGAGCTCAGAAGCCTCAATGTGTGGATGAGGCGGTGGTGTCGAGAGGAGGGCTTCAGATTTGTCAGGAACTGGAGAATATTTTGCGACAAGCCAAATCTGTTCAGGAGGGATGGGTTGCACTTGAACCATGATGGGACCAGATTGCTGGCACTCAACATCAAAAAGGCTGCAGAGCAGCTTTTAAACTGATAACTGGGGGAAAGCTGGGCAGCATCTGATTCGGGAAAGTGTGTACTTGAGTAGTGAGGAGGATGCAAAAATTACTGAGCAGAGCGAGGAGCTAGTCACCAGCACTCTAGCAGAAGGATACAAGAGGCAGTCTAACAATGTAACTGGACTCAAAAGACTATCAGAAAAGCATATATAAATGCTTGTATGCAAATGCCAGAAGCCTTCGGAACAAAATAGGGGAGCTGGAATACTTAGCAATAGATAAAAATATTGATATTATTGGCATCAATGAAACCTGGTGGACGGATGATAACCAATGGGATACAGTTATCCCAGGCTACAAACTGTACAGGAAGGATAGGAAGGGGCAAACCGGAGGTGGTAAAACCTTGTATGTCAAAGAAGTGATAAAATCGTACGAATTGGAATATCTAGATGATTTGGAGTCACCATTAGAAACTCTGTGGGTAAGAGTACCAGGCCACAAGGATGGTCTAACAGTAGGCATATACTATCGGCCTCCAACCAAAACTCCTGATGGAGACTGGCAGTTGGAGAATGTTGTAAAGGAGGCATCCAAGAAGGGAAGCCTTGTTATAATGGGGGACTTCAATTACCCTCACATAGACTGGGTGAACTGTTGTTCAGCACATGATAAAGAGATAAAGTTCCTAGATATGCTAAATGATTGTTCCCTGGGACAGATGGTTGAAGACCCAACTAGAGGTACAAGAATCCTTGACTTGCAATATGTTAATGTGACTGATCCAATAGGGAACAGTGACCACAGCTCAATTATATTTAACTTGATCATAGACCGCAAGTCACTGATAAAATCTAACACAGAGACCTTAAATTTTCAAAAAGGAAATTTCCCCAAAATGAGGAAACTAGTAAAAAAGAAGCTAAAAGGGAAAATCGAGAGAGTCCAAACACTCCAAGAGGCATGGAGGTTGTTTACAAAAACAATAACAGAGGCCCAATTGGAATGCATACCCCAAAAAAGGGGCACTACCAGGTCCAAGAGGACTCCGATGTGGCTTACAGGAGGTCTTTGGGAAGTGATCAAAAGCAAGAAAAGCTCATTTAGAAGATGGAAGGCCTGTCCGAATGAGTAGAGCAGACAGAAACATAAATTCTGGCAGAACAAATGCAAGGCAACAATCAGGAAAGCAAAGCAAGACTTTGAGGAGCGTATAGCTAAAAACACTCAGAGAAACAACAAAGACTTCTTTAAGTACATTAGTAGTAAAAACCCAACTAGGAAGGCCATTGGACCATTAGACGACAATGGAAGGCAAGGGGTTATTAAAGAGGAAACAGAGATTGCAGAGAGACTCAATGAATTATTTGCTTCAGTGTTCACTGAAGAAGACAGAGACCACATGCCCAAAACAGAGCCTTTGTAGGGAGGGAAACTGAAGAATTAAACCAAATAGAAATAACCAGGGAGGAGGTCCTTGCCCTTCTTGTTAAACTAAATGCTAACAAATCCCCAGGACCAGATGGCATCCATCCACGAGTTCTCAGGGAACTTAAAGATGAAATTGCTGATCTCCTAGCCAAAATATATATTCTTTCCCTCAAATCAGGCTTTGTGCCTGATGACTAGAAGGTAGCGAATGTAACACCAATTTTCAAAAAAAGATCCAGAGGTGATCCAGGAAATTACCGACCGATCAGTTTGACATGTGTCCCAGGTAAAGTGATGGAAACCATCCTAAAAGATAGAATTAATAGGCACATAGAAGAGAAGGCACTGCTAAAGGAGAGTCAACATGGCTTTTGCAAGGGCAAATCATGCCTCAATAATCTGTTGGAATTTTTTGAGAGTGTCAACAGGCACGTGGATAAGGGGGATCCAGTTGACATTGTCTATTTGGACTTTCAGAATGCTTTTGACAAGGTCCCACACCAAAGGCTCTTGAATAAACTTACCAGTCATGGAATAAAGGGACAGGTCTTGTCCTGAATCAGCAATTGGCTAAGGGACAGGAAACAGAGGGTAGCACTAAATGGACACTTCTCCAAGTGGAGGGAAGTAAAGAGTGGGGTCCCCAAGTTTCAGTACTGGGACCCTTGCTTTTCAACCTCTTCATAAATGATCTAGAAGTAGGAGTAAATAGCAAGATAGCCAAATTTGCCGACGACACTAAATTATACAGGGTAGTGAAAACTGTGAGAGATTGTGAGATGCTCCAGAGGGATCTCTTGACACTGGGGGAGTGGGCAAACCAGTGGCAAATGAGCTTCAACACGAGTAAGTGCAGAGTGATGCACGTTGGGGCAAAAAACCCCAATTACATTTATAAACTGATGAGGTCTGAACTCTCTGCGACAAACCAGGAAAGGGACCTTGGTGTCCTGGTGGACAGCTCAATGAAGGTGTCAACCCAGTGTGCCTCAGCAGTGAAAAAAGCAAACTCAATCCTAGGGATCATTAGGACGGGTATAGAAAATAAGTCAGCAAGTGTCATTTTGCCTCTTTATAAATCTATGGTGAGGCCCCATCTGGAATACTGTGTACAGTTCTGGTCGCCATACCCCCAGAAGGATATTATGGAGGTGGACAAAGTGCAGAGGAGGGCAACCAGAAGGATTAGGGGACTGGAACACCTTCCTTACCATCTGAGGCTGCAACGGTTGGGCCTCTTCACTCTTGAACGATGGCATCTAAGAGGTGACCTGATTGAAGTTTATAAAATCATGCACGGTGTGGACAAAGTAGATAAGGAAAAACTGTTTTCCTTATTGCATAACACTAGAACTAGGGGGCACTCCATGAAACCTTTGGGTACTAGTTCTCAAACAAATAAGAGAAAATACTTTTTCACCCAGAGGATCACTGCCAGAAGTGGTGACAGCTGTCAGTCTTGACAGATTTAAGAAAGGATTAGACAAGTTCATGGAGGACAAGGGTATCAATGGCTATAATTATGGATACCTAAGAACAACCTCCGGGTTGGATAGATAGGCAGGATATCTCTCAATGCCATTTCCAGGGAATCCTAAACAGGTGAAGGCATCTGCTTGGGAATACCCTGAAGCAAATGGTGAGCCACTGTGTGAGACAGAAGGCTGGACTGGATGGGCTGTGGCCTGTTCCAGCAAGGCTGTTCTTATGTTCTTACCTAAAGAAGCCTTCGTTTGTGGTGAAGGATGCTGTCCAATTGCTGGCTTCTGGTCATATGATTCAGCTGCAAAGCTCCTGCCAACCTAGTAGTTCAAACATAAGAAATTACAGGTAGATTGCTTGCGTAATTGATGTGTATTTCCAAAACAGTGGCTATTGTTTCAATTGAAATGCCCAAAGCCAGTGCTGAAGTCCGTATCCCTGCTGTTCTGTCTCCCCTCCTTGTGTTGCTGACTGAATAACTGCCGGGCTTCTCAAAGATGTGGTGGAAGGAGGCAAGACAACCACTTGGTCTGTGTCGTTACAGCAAAGTGCAACTTTAAACTTGACATTATTTCCAGATGAGGTTATGCTTCTTGTCACAAAAGAAAGACCGACAGGATCAAAAGAAGAAGACATTTAAAATACACCACAATTGTTGGCATTTCATCCTTTTTTAAAATATTCTGGGAGTCTTAAAGAAATGGCTTGGGCCTCTCTTGACCTCAGAGAGGCCCTGGACAACGTCAAGACTTTTGCTTCCTTTCTAAAGGCTATTTTGTAAAGCAGATGTGGATGGATAGCCCTTCTGATGGATTAGGGTTGGGGATTGTGTGGCATTCCAGATGTTGAAGATCACAACTCTCACTCATTCTTATCCAGTGATAAAGGGGGCGAGGGAGTTGTTCTCCACCAAGATCCATGTGTCCTACATTCTCAAAACTCTGCTCTTTGCTAGAGACTTGCACAATATTTCAAATAGTTTCTGAAAAGTGGCTGCAGTTGGAATAGCTGAGATGCTAAAATACTTTTGTTTTCCTCCCCTGCCTTTCTGTCCCTTCTCCAGGATGAGAAGGCTGTGGGCCTCATCAATGTGTCTGCCTACAGACTGGAAAGCACAAAGGAGCAGAAAAAGAAATAGTGAGTAACACTCGTACAGTACTTGGTTTTGGGTGCCTATGTGTAGGAGCTTGGAAAGGTCCCAGTTTTAGGCCACACCTCTCAGAATTCAACATCCAGCAGTCAGGGATGATCTAGGACAGGGGTTCCCAACCTTTCCAAGCCGGGGGCTGGGTCACACTCTCTTAGTCAGCTTTGAGGGCCGGACGGCCATTTTGCCCTGCCTGCATGAGGGGGGTGGCCATTTTGTCCCAACAGCTTCAAAAAGGCAGCCATTTTGTTTCTCAAATGCCCTTGGAGGGGTGGGTGTTAGGTTGGGAACCCCTGGTCTTAGGAGTTACAGTATAAGAGGGAGGAAGGAACTTTTCCAGGGTTCTGTTGTCTGCTTTAGAGGGCTGCAGTGGCTTGGTGGTTTTCTGGGCTTGACGACCGGAAGAACAGCAGGTCAGTAGTTCAAAACCCCAGTGCTGCATGACTGAGTGAGTACCCATTGTCTGTCCCAGCTCCTGCCAACTTAGCAGTTTGAAAACAAAAAATTGCAAGTAGATAAATAGGTACTGCTTTGGCAGGAAAGGTAACAGCGTTCTGTGTGCTCCAGCATCTACTCATGGCTGCCGCATGACCACAAAAATCTCTGCAGATGCAGACATTATTGAGTCTTTGGCTGTAAACGGAGATGAGCACCACCTCCTAGAGTTGGATACAAATGGCTTTCGAGCAAGGAACAGCTTGACCTTTACCCTAGGACTTGAAAGACCTGCGTTCAAATCCTCACTAAAGCGGACTGAATAACCGAGGGCCACTTGATTTTTTAACCTGATCTCCTTCACAGAGATGTTGTTAAAATAAAAATTACCGTATTTTCCGGCGTATAAGACGACTGGGCGTATAAGACGACCCCCAACTTTTCCAGTTAAAATATAGAGTTTGGAATATACTTGCCGTATAAGACTACCTCTCTTCCAATGCACACCAAATAAAAATTAACCCACACTCAACCCGAAGACGCGCAGCCCTCCGAGTCAAATGGGCAGGTTCTGGTGGAGAGCCAATCCACGCTCACGTTCTCCTCCTCCTCGAGGTACAGGAAGATGTGTGTAGCTTGCTTCCCCTTGCTTCATACTCCCCGCACAGAGCAGGGACTCGGCCGCGGCACCCCCCCACCATATGCGCCGGACATATGAAGCAAGGGAAAACAAGCTGCAGTTAAGTACCTGTCCTATAAGACGACCCCCGACTTTGGCACAGATTTTTCGGGGTTAAAAAGTAGTCTTATACGCCAGAAAATACAGTAGGTCAAAAATGACCATGGAAGTCCCCATAAAGAACTTAGAGAAAAGCAAGCCATAGATTTATTTATCTATTTATTTAATTAAAATATTTACACCCAACCTTTGTATATATTCCTAAAGCAGAGATTGCTTCCCATGGTTCCAGGTAGAAGTAAATAGATGGTGAGAACCTGGGACATGGAGGGGAGGGGATCTTAAAGAGGTCCCAGGACAGTTGGATGTAACTAATAGTTGATAGTAAAGCTAAAATTGCCCATCACAGCTATATTCACACCATGTTGCACAACTTCAGCCAAATATATTTGATTGTGGGTGAGGACCACAATAGGAAAAAAAAATCCTGTGATATCCTATTGCTGCTATCTTTCCCATTTCTTTTTCAGTGTCTTCCAGTTCACACATGAGAAGTACAAGCCCTTCATCTTTGCAGCAGAGACTCTGGCTGACCTGAGCATGTAAGTAAACAAGATGGAGCCAAGCAGTCTTGAGGTCCACCCTACACACGACTCTAGAGACTATGAGTCACTTGCCTCAAATGCATCCCATGGAAGCTCTTGAGATAGTGAATAGTTCTAGATGTCTTTTAAGATGTGGACACAACTCTCAATTGCCCGTCTGCCATTCACCACTGGGACTGCCAAGTTCAGGTGATTTCATTCTCCAGAAGGTTCCAACGGCTGCATGTAGTGAAGAGCAAGGATGATTGGGATGAAAAACACCACAAAAAGGGGTTGGGGTGCAAAACAAAGCATTTTTTAAAAAGAGGATCAGGTTTGACTAGAACAGGATTCCTCAAACTTGGCTCTCCCGGTGTTCTTGGACTTCTGTTACCAGAAGCCCAAGTCAGCACTCCTGCTAATCAGGGCTTCTGGGAATTGAAATCCAAGAACATCTGGAGAGCCAAGTTTAAGGAACCTTGGACTAGAAGAAGGGAGGCAACTGGGGTCCTCCAGATGTTTTCATCATCAACTCCCTTTCCATCTCACCATTGGGTATGCTGGCTGAGGCTTCTGGAGCTCTAGGCCAGGGGTGCCCAAACCTACAGCCTATGGACTGGATCCGGCCTCCACCACCCTCATCACTCCTGGAAGCAGAAGTAAAACACACCTGCATGGGCACATTTTACTTCCGTTTCCGGAGGCGGTGTGGGCCGGATGAATTGGTGGCGGGGACCCAATCCAGCCATAGTTTGGGCACCCCTGGTTTAAGCAGAGAAAATGGTAGCCTAACATCTATCTCATCCTGTTGCAAAACAGATTGCAAAGCATGTTTTACTTCCACTTCTGTTGGGAGGAACCATGTGACCAGCCCATTGAACCACGTGACCAACCTGTGGCTCGAAAGGTTTGGGCATCCCTGCTCTAGGTCAAATCCATCTGAAATACCATAGTTGTGTATTCCTGAAGTGGAGATTGCTTCCCATGGTTCCAGGCACAAAGGTACAAATGATAAGAACCTGGGACCTGGTAGGGTGGGAATTTTAAATTGTTTATTTCTTTTCTCAGGTGGGTTAGCCGTTTGATAACATCAATGATGAAGTATAATCCGGTCCATAAATCTGTTCCGGCCAGGCAAGAAGGTAGGTTCCTACTGTAGGTTATCATCTCTTCACTGCCTCTGGAGAATGAGGCAAACATTATATCTCAGCAATTTATATCTTCTTCTTCAAGTGGCATATCCATTCTGAATATTGGCTATAACCATGGTGAAAGTGTTCCTGTTCTTAACTCCTTGGAACAGTTCTTCTGAGGACATTCAGTTTCTCCAAGGACATTCTTCAGCCATGAAGACTGTCCTGGGAACAATATAATGCAGTGGCCTTACATTTGCCTTCTGGATTGCAGTGTGACACCTGTACCACTGATCCAGTTCCGGGAGTCACTTTCTGGTCCTGAGCCCTTGTAGCACCCAAAGTCCTCATTGGCCCCAGGCCAGTATTGGTGAAGCTGCTGCCATCAAGATGAATTCAAGTGGGATTTAATCCACTTGGGGACCATCACCCGTCCCTGTGGACTAGGGCACCCAAGTCCGTTAGTCCTCAGAGTTGTCAGGTTAGTTAACTGCCGCCTGACACTTGGCGTTGAGTTGCTGGCAGTATGGTCTACTCTATTACCATAGTAGGATAACTTGGCCAGACAGTGATTTATATACCATCCTTAAAATATACATCTCATTTACAATTTATTAATCTTTTTGTATCTGGTGTACTACGAAGTCCATCGGCATGCTAGCTGGGGCTGTTAGGTATTGTAGTACAATCTCCCTAGAAGGCTCCAGGTTGACCAAGGCTTACTAATGTAATGTGGCTGGAGAACAATGCAAGGTCATGTGTCAGTTTTCCCATTATTTCTGCATTTTTCTTTGGGTTTCTTTTTCTTCCAGATTGCTACAGTGAGACGGAGGCAGAGGATCCGGAGGATGATTCTCCCAGGCATAGTCTTGAACGGGTGAGTATCTTGTCTGCAGAAGGTCTATTTCTGGGTAAATTCTGTAACAAAATGTGCTCTACATTGGTTGATGCAGATGTGGATTGGAAGTGTGTAAGGATGTAAATCAGGGGTTCCCAAACTTTTTGCAGAACAGGCCAGACCACGCCCCCTGGACAGCTGAGCGGGCCAGTCACATGGTTCCTCCCCCTGTAAACGCTGCTGTAAAACATGTCCACGGCTGTCATAAACACGTTTATGACAGTCACGGGGGCATTTACGGCAGTGTTTATGGGAGGTGTGGGCGCGTTTACGCATGCGTAGATGCGTTTGCGAGCCGGGTTCGGCCCATAGGCCGGCCACCTCTAATGTAAATCTTTGCTTGTCTTGTTTTTTACTGTGAATGCCCCCCGCCCCACTTGCTTGTGAGAAGAGAAGCAAGGTATTTTCTGCCAGACTCAAGGAAACTTCATTGCAGCAATAATTATTCTGTGCAATTTTTGCAGATTTCATAACTACGATTGATGATACTTCAAAAATGAAAGCAATGACTGACATCCTGAAATATAGTTCTGTGTGCTCAATAGTGGAGTCATCAGCATGTCATCATAGGCATGTCTGGCGAAGGCAAGAAATCAGGATGTGGAAAGCTGTTCTTTCAGAAGTTAGGCTGGCCTTCCTGCTTTCAACCCCTTTGACAAGCAATTAAAGACCTGCTTTTTAGAAGCAGGCACATTCTTTCAATGTGTTTCTCAAGCTATAAATGTTTACTTTTAAACTGTTTAAATTACTATTATGTGTTTAAATGTTTTTGTACTGTATTGTGCTATTAATTTAACTTGGTTTCACTGCACAACAACGATTTTGCTACTGGGAATAGCACATGTGATTTACATGATATCAAGCATGCTGATTACAAAGCTGAACTCAGAATTTGCCTAGCACATACAGATTTTAAGTTATAGGTGTGCTATAGCTGTTCAAATGGTCGGTAATTGGGTAATGTATTTTTCCATGGGAACATTATAACAGTTGCAGCTACCACTAGGCCTGCTGCCACCTCAGGTGAATCACATCCCCTGGTGGCATGCATGTTCCAGCAGCGGCCGGGCATGTTGGGCAAGTCAGTGAGCTGATGTCAGAAACAAGTATATAAGGTGAGATGGACTAATGGCTTGTCTCTAGTGCAAAACCATCTCATTGGATAGTACAGCTAGGCCATAGTGAGTCTGTTTTGAGCTAAAGATGAGTAGGCGCAGCTGTGAGAAAATGTAGCTAATCGTGTCTATACACGTAATTTACTTAAGCTCCTGATGTCCTAAACTGAATTGGACTTCAGATTTGGATTCAGCATACTTGATGTAGTATAAGACACATGGGTTAGGCCAAGTAACAGACAATACTTTTTTTTGTGATGCAGTGTAATAAGAGCCACTTAGTTCCCCTCCCTGGGGAAAAAGCAGCCTAGAATAAACAAACAAATAAAGAAAATGATGGCAAGTTTTGGGGTGCAGGACAAAGTTGTTGCATGTGTGTTTTGCTCACAAAGGAAAGTTTTGTGCAAAGACGGGCTGGAGGGATTAGCCGGCAGATACAAGGATCGCATCCCTACAGCTATCTTATCTAATTTCGTTGCAGCCAAAGCAAAGGGTGTTGGAGAAAGAGCAGTCTTTAACAGGAGCAATGGGGAACAGCGAATCTCCAGACAAGAACCCTCTGGATAGCCCTGTCCTGAGTTCAAAAGAAGACAAGACCACAGCATCTCCATCTCCCACAGGTGGGTTCTAGTTTAGACAGACAGACAGACACACCATTTTAGAAACTTGTAATTGTGTCATTAGAATGCAGCAAACTAGTAAAAAGAGTTTATTATAGTGACGGATTAGGAATAATCACTGAGAATGTTCACAGTAAACTGAAAGGGGAAAACTCCAGTTCTCCTTCGTATAGTTTGTGAATCCCCACTATTGGGTTATGCACCTGCGCAAACCCTGGACCGGAGGTTTTAAAGCATATTGGCTAAAAGTTTTGGCAGTAAGACCGCCCACTGTACCTCCCACCCTTAGGTGCCAGTCCACCATTTTACCTGTTCTCTTCTTTCCGCCTTAGCTGCAGGACGACCGTTGAGAGCTCTCAATTTTTTTCGTCTATTCTCTGGAAAAGACAATTGTTCCTCACCAATTTTTTTCTCGGCGATCTTGTCCTCCGGGCAGGATCGCCTTCGAGAACTGTTTCTTCTTGCGAGGACTCAGTCTCAGTTTTTCTCTAAGGTCGCCATTTCCCCCCTCAAGGGGGTGGCGGTAGGCCTGCCCTTCAGGGTTGGTTTCGTTTGCGGAACAATTTTTCCTAGCGGTTTCCGTGCTACGGACTCCTTCGCTCTTCTTTGGAAGAAACGTTTTTCTTTTAGAACGTCGACTTCATTTTCATGGCCTCAGTGGCGTTCAAACAGTGTGTCTCGTGTCACAAGAAGTTTCCAGCTTCTGACAGACACAGCGAGTGCCTCTTTTGTTTGGGCGAAGCGCACCAGAGTCAGTTTGTGCACATTGCAAAAACTTCACGCGCCTTGCAGTCCAGAACAGAAGTAACCGGCTCAAGGCGCACTTAATGGAGCTCGCCTTCGCTCCCGTTCCCGCCACTTCGGCCTCTGCCTCTTCTGGGGGTCTTTCTAAAGAGAAGATGCCCGCTGCCTCTTCTTCTCAACTAGTCCCTCATAACAAGAAGAAAAAGGATAAGAATGGGGAGAGAAAAAAAGAAACATCGTGGTGAGGCTCGCCGCCCCATCTAACCTCGACCCTCCCTGCCTTTTTCGGTGGCGAGGTGTCCGTCTCTGGGCTCCTCTGTCTGGGGTGGCCATTCCTCCTCAGAGTCTCCAAACAAGACTTGCCGTGAGGTAGCGACTACGCACCCTGTGCGCTTGTCACCTCCCACTCTGTCTGGGGACAGAGGTCGCACTGCGACACGGTGTCTTCCGGTGTCTCCATTGCCCAGGACATCTCCGGCTGCTACGGTGACGGCTGCACCTTCGGCCACCGTCTCAGTCCCCACCGTTTCAGTGACTGTTTCGGATCCCACCGTTTCACCACCACCTTCTGCTCCAGCTGGTCAAATGGACTTTTTCAAGACCATGTTCGAGGTGATGGCCAAGTCCTTTGCCGAACAGTTTAAGGCCACCATTCCTGTGGTGTCTGCGGCTCCGGGACCGACCACCGCACGCCCCAGGGATTCTGACCCTGCTGTCTCTCTGCCACCCTCTCGAGGGTCAAGCTGTTGCTCCATTGGCCCAGCCAGGCAGGACTGGCACGGTTCGGACGATGAAGCGATGAGCGCCCAGCCCGTCGACCCGCCCAGGCCATACTGGTGCGGACCTGACGTGACTTCCAGGGTCCCTTCCTCATCTTCCAATGATTCCAGCTCGTTGGAGGAGGAGGTAGAGGTGGACGTGGATAAGACGCCTGACAAGGTCATTGGTGCAGTCGATCCGCCCAGGGGAGAGGATCAGAAGTCCCTCACGGTGATGCTGACCCGTCTCGGAACTGCCCTCCAGATACGGGTCGACCATCCTCCCCTTGAGGCCGAGGACCAGATGACAGCAAAGCTGGACAAAAAGTCCATCCGGCCGGTGCACATAATGATGTTGCCATCAATGTTGACTTCCTCCAAGGCCACCTGGAAGAAGCCAGTGTTCTCCCACTCAGTTTCGTCCAGACTCGATGGCATGTACAGGGTTTGAATGAAAACGTCGCGTTCTTGCGGGCCCATCCCCTGCCAAACTCCCTGGTGGTGAAAGCATTTCAAAACAAGACTGCCGTCAGCAGTTTCCCCGTACCGTTGACTCCGGAAGGGAAGAAACTCGACGCGGTGGGCTGCAAATTCTACACAACAGGCTCACTGTTTCTACGTGCGGCCAATTACACCACGACTATGGGGCTCTACCAATCCCATCTGTGGGAACAAGCAAAGATCCTAGCCGCTAAGCTGCCTGCTGATCTTAAAAAAGAACTGGAGTCCTTGTGCACCGAAGGCAACTTCCTGGTGGAGCAGCAGATGCGCACTTCCCGCCAGATTAATGACTATGCGGCGAAGGATATATCCTCTGCAATTCTTTTGAAGAGACACGCCTGGCTTTGGGGAACTACTCTAGACGATTCAATGAAAAAATTGTTCGTGGAGTTCCCCTTCGATGGACAGGGCCTCTTTGGCCAGGACACTGATAAGGTTCTGGACGAGTTGAGGCAGACCAACTCCGCGGCTATGGGGCTCTACCAATCCACTGTGCTGCCTGCGGATCTCCAAAAAGAACTGGAGTTCTTGTGCACCGAAGGCGACTTCCTGGCAGAGCAGCCGATGCATACTTCTTGCCACATTAATGACTATGCGGTGAAGGATATGTCCTCTGCAATTCTTTTGAGGAGACACGCCTGGCTTCGGGGAACTACTCTAGATGATTCAATGAAAAAAATTGATTGAGGAGTTCCCCTTCGATGGACAGGGCCTCTTTGGCCAGGACACTGATAAGGTCCTGGACGAGTTGAGACAGACCAACTCGACCGCAAAGTTCCTTGGCCTTACCACCTCGACTCCACCTGCTAAGCCACGGTACCAGCCCTTCATGAGCCGCTACCAGGGGAACCCGCAGCAGCAACAGCAGCACTGTGGGACTGCGGACCAGCCCAAGGCCAGCTTCTACCGTACAGCTTCTTTGGAACTTCCTCAAGGTGTGGTCCGACGTCACGAACGACCGGTGGGTCTTGAAGATCTTGTCCGCTGGTTACACCATGGAGTTCGACCAGGTGCCTCGGGTAGGAAAACTCCATTTCACCACCCCGTCTCCTCATCTGGAGGAAGAGGTTTCTTTTCTTTCTCTCCAAAGGGGCCATCGAGTGGGTACTACCAACCGATTGGAACAGTGGTTTCTACTCGAGGTACTTCATTGTCCAGAAGAAGGACGGAGGCCTCTGCCCGATTCTGGACTTACGTCGTTTCAACAAGTTTATCCACACCAGGAAGTTCCGGATGGTGACACTCCAAACCGTCCTTCACCGCATCAACAAACAGGATTGGTTTACAGTAATAGACCTCAAGGACGCTTACTTCCACGTCAGCATCCTCAAGGAACACAGACGGTTTCTCCACTTCCGGATAGAGGACTCTGTGTACCAGTACCGTTGCCTACCATTTGGTCTGTACACGGCACCACGGGTCTTCACCAAGTGCATAGCTCCGGTTGCCGCTTACCTCCGCCAGAAGGGGATCATAAGAACAGCCTTGCTGGAACAGGCCACACAGCCTATCCAGCCCAGCATTCTGTCTCTCACAGTGGCTCACCATTTGCTTCAGGGTATATTTCCCAAGCAGATGCCTTCACCTGCTTAGGATTCCCTGGAAATGGCATTGAGAGATATCCTGCCTATCTCTCCAACCCGGAGGTTGTTCTTAGGTATCCATAATTATAGCCATTGATACCCTTGTCCTCCATGAACTTGTCTAATCCTTTCTTAAAGCTGTCAAGACTGACAGCTGTCACCACTTCTTCTGGCAGGGAGTTCCATAGACCAGTGATCTTCTGGGTGAAAAAGTACTTTCTCTTATTTGTTTGAGAGCTAGTACCCAAATGTTTCATGGAGTGGCCCCTAGTTCTAGTGTTATGCGATAGGGGAACGTTTTTCCTTATCTACTTTGTCCACACCGTGCATGATTTGATAAACTTCAATCAGGTCACCTCTTAGACGCCGTCGTTCAAGAGTGAAGAGGCCCAACCGTTGCAGCCTCAGATGGTAAGGAAGGTGTTCCAGTCCCCTAATCATTCTGGTTGCCCTCCTCTGCACTTTTTCCAACTCCATAATATCCTTCTGGAGGTATGGCGACCAGAACTGTACACTGAATTCCAGATGGGGCCTCACCATAGATTTATAAAGAGGCAAAATTAAACTTGCTGACTTATTTTCTATACCCTTCCTAATAATCCCTAGCATTGAGTTTGCTTTTTTCACTGCTGAGGCACACTGGGTTGACACCTTCATTGAGTTGTCCACCAGGACACCAAGGTCCCTTTCCTGGTTTGTCGCAGAGAGTTCAGAACCCATCAGTTTATAAATGTAATTGGGTTTTTTTGCCCCAACATGTATCACTCTGCACTTACTAATGTTGAAGCTCATTTGCCAATGTTTTGCCCACTCCCCCAGTGTCAAGAGATCCCTCTGGAGCTCCTCACATCTCTCACAGTTTTTACTACCCTGTATAATTTAGTGTCGTCGGTAAATTTGGCTACCTTGCTATTTACTCCTACTTCTAGATCATTTATGAAGAGGTTGAAAAGCAGGGGTCCCAATACTGAACCTTGGGGACCCCACTCTTTCCTTCCCTCCACTTGGAGAAGTGTTCATTTAGTGCTACCCTCTGTTTCCTGTCCCTTAGCCAATTGCTGATTCAGGACAAGACCTGTCCCTTTATTCCATGACTGGTAAGTTTATTCAAGAGCCTTTGGTGCGGGACCTTGTCAAAAGCCTTCTGAAAGTCCAGATAAACAATGTCAACTGGATCCCCCTTATCCACATGCTTGTTGACACTCTCAAAAAATTCCAACAGATTAGTGAGGCATGATTTGCCCTTGCAAAAGTTATGTTGGCTCTCCTTTAGCAGCGCCTTCTCTTCTATGTGCCTATTAATTCCATCTTTTAGGATGGTTTCCATCACTTTACCTGGGTCACATGTCAAACTGACAGATTAGTAATTTCCTGGATCACCCGTGGATCCGTTTTTGAAAATTGGTGTTACGTTCGCTTCCTTCCAGTCATCAGGCACAAACCCTGATTTGAGGGAAAGATTATATATTTTGGCTAGGAGATCAGCAATTTCATTTTAAGTTCCCTGAGAACTCGTGGATGGATGCCATCTGGTCCTGGTGATTTGTTAGCATTTAGTTTGGACACTCTCAATTTTCCCTTTCAGCTTCTTTTTTACTAGTTTCCTCATTTTTGGGAAATTTCTTTTGAAAATTTAAGGTCTCTGTGTTAGATTTTATCAGTGACTTGCGGTCTATGATCAAGTTAAACATAATTGAGTTGTGGTCACTGTTCCCTATTAGATCAGTCACATTAACGTCTTGCACCAGATCCTGAGTATTACTCAGAATCAAGTCAAGGATTCTTGTACCTCTAGTTGGGTCTTCAACCATCTGTCCCAGGGGACAATCATTTAGCATATCTAGGAACTTTATCTCTTTATCATGTGCTGAATAACAGTTCACCCAGTCTATGTGAGGGTAATTCAAGTCCCCCATTATAACCAGGCTTCCCTTCTTGGATGCCTCCTTTACAACATTCTCCAACTGCCAGTCTCCCTCAGGAGTTTGGGGCGGAGGCCGATAGTATATGCCTACTGTTAGACCATCCTTGTGGCCTGGTACTCTTACCCACAGAGTTTCTAATGGTGACTCCAAATCACCTAGATATTCCAATTCGTATGATTTTATTACTTCTTTGACATACAAGGCTACACCACCTCCCGTTTGCCCCTTCCTATCCTTCCTGTACAGTTTGTAGCCTGGAACAACTGTATCCCATTGGTTATCATCCGTCCACCAGGTTTCAGTGATGCCAATAATATCAAGATTCTTATCTATTGCTAAGTATTCCAGCTCCCCTATTTTGTTCCAGAGGCTTCTGGCATTTGCATACAAGCATTTATATATGCTTTTCTGATACAGTCTTTTATGTCCAGTTGCATTGTTAGACTGCCTCTTGCGGTCTTCCCGTACATTGATGACTGGTTGATAGTCTCTCCCACCAGATCGTCGGCCATTTGAGAAACGGAGTACACCGTCCACCTCATGGAGAGCCTTGGCCTCAGAATCAACTTCAACAAGTCGAAGTTGGATCCTTCACAGCGGTGCAACTGTGGGAGTTGTGTCTGGAGCGACACATCTTTCCCATTGGGGTCCACATTCGGGGCAAGTTGAATGTGCTGGCAGACTGGCTGAGTTGCCTCACCTCAATGACTCACAAATGGGAACTGGACGACGAGGTTTTTCAGTCCATTTGCAGGTCATGGGGAACCCCAAGCTTCGATCTGTTTGCATCAGAGTCCAACCACAAGTGCCCCCGGTTGTGCTCCAGGGTGGGCATTGGACGGAACTCCGAGGGTGATGCCTTCATGAAACGGTGGGATCAGGACTACGTCTATACCTTCCCCCATTTCCTCTGGTTCAGAAGGTCCTTACGAGGACGCGGCAGCAACGGGCATGTGTGATCCTCATCGCTCCAGCTTGGCCTCGGCAACCGTGGTATCCGCTTCTGCTGGAACTTTCCTCACGGTCGCTCACAATGCCCGACTCTCCCTCTCTCCTCCACATGGAGCAGGGACGTCTTCTTCATTCGGATTTGCCCAGTCTTCACCTCACCACGTGGCAGATAACCCCAGATTGTCAAGAATTCTGGAGTTAGCGTGACGCCCGTCTACCAGGAAATCATATGCCTCCAAGTATTGGCGGTTCCGTGGCTTCCTGGATGCTCATCGCAAGTGTGCACAACAAGCAAGATTCTCTGACATAATGGAATATCTTCTCCATTTGGCAGAAACTGGTTTCAGCTTTGCATTCATCAGGGTCCATTTGGCGGCTGTGGTGGCCCACTCCCCGCTTGGATCTCCTGTTTCGGGTGCTTTCCGTGACCAAACGGTGAAGCGTTTTCTCAAAGGATTGCGGAACGCCTTCCCTCCTGTTAAGACTCTGACCTCACAGTGGTCTTTGTCTACAGTTTTGACTGCCCTTACCAAGGCTCCTTTTGAACCTCTGGCGACAGCGGACCTGTGCCTCTGGCATTTTTTTCTGCTTCAGGAAAAAACGCATTCTTGGATCCGAGTTGCAGTTGACAATGACTGAGTCCTAACCTCTGAACCTAGAGGTAGTTCCCATCTTCTGCGTGACAGCCCTTTATATATTTGAAAATGGCAGCCATAGCATCTCTCAGTCTTCTCTTTTCAAGGCTAATCCTATCCAACAACCTTTTCTTCTACAGCCTAACTACTGTTATTCTCTAGAACATGGATTCTCAACCTGCGGCCCGTGGGTCAAATGCGGCCCATGGTGCCATTTCATGTGGCCCACCATCACCTACACCACACCAGGAAGTGCCATGTGGTGGAGGAAGAGCAAAATGGCTGTCCGGCCCCTGAAGCTGTCTGAGGGAGCGTGACCAACTCCCAGGTTAAAAAGGTTGAGAACTCCTGCTCTGGAAGGTTAATTTTATTTCCTTATCTCATGCTTTTGAATGCATGTCTTTAGGAGATCCCACAGGAGAAGACCTCGAGTCACTCATAAAGTGCCTTCAACAAGGCGGAGTGTCTCTCATTGGGAAACAGCAGGTGTTCACCCGCGAGTATTACCGGAAATCTTTTGTGAAACGCAACAAAAACCCAGAGATTAATGAAAAGATACATCTCGTCCGGACTCTTCAAAGTACACTTAAGGTGAGTGGAGCAAAATTCTCTGCGGGAAAGACCAGAGGTGGAAAAGGCTGTTTGGGGTGTTCAGGAAGTTGTGCTTCTGGGCTGAAAGGATTAGCTGGTGAAAAATCTTCATTGCTGGTGATAAATCTCCGTTTCCCAGGGGACGCCTGATCGCTGAAGTAGCATGTATTAATTTTAGCTTTGTATGTTATTATATGCTAGTGGTGCATCTGACACGAATAAAGAAAGGGAGTTGTACTACACACAGAGACAAGCCGTTTCCCCAAGCTTTTGAGAGAGATCCCTGTTTGTAAGAGGAAACAGCTCCTTCCAGTCTCTACACTTTGGACTTGCAGAAGAACTGTGGAATGTGGGTGTATGGATCTCAAAACTAATATTTGAATGCACAGTGTTGTAGAGAGGCTGTACTAATCCTGTCCTAATCCTGTCTGAGAGCAAAGGATGCAAACACAAAGAGGCATATCAGAGAATAAACAAAACAAAAACGCTGTAGCACTTTAAAGACTGTTACAGCGTTTTTGTTTCGTTTATTCTCTGAAACACAGACTAACATGGCTACTATTCCAAAAAACACAGGGACATATTCTTTTAAAAAAAGATATATTTGTAAATGTTTATAATTCAAGAAAAAGACATTAAAATAAACAAAAACAACAAAGAATAAACAACAACATATAATCTTGGTTAAATCACAGTCCCAACATATATGTGCACCATCACCCATTATGACAATGTATATAATTATGTACTTTGTTCAGTTGGCAATCTATTTCAAACCTTTTAAAACTCATAGTTGTCCCTTCTTTTTAGAATGATGTATATATTCTGGCCCTGGTTTTTCTCCTTTACAGGGGTATATTCCATACCCGTCAAGCATGGCTCCCAAAAATTTGGGAAATTTCTGCGCATATGCACGTAGTACCCGTTTGCACATGCACAGAACACGTTTGCACATACGAGTTGTGCATGCACGTATGTGCAGTAACCCCTTTCCCCGCCATTCAAAATACGGGACGGCGGCGGGAAAGGGGAGGAACGAGCACCAAAATATGGGATTTCCTGGCCAATCTGGGATACTTGACAGGTATGGTATATTCTTGAGCTGTAATTTTAAAAAGCCCTACTTTCTAGAATGCTAGAATTACTGAGTTGGAGGGGGGCTTTTAGGCTATCGAGTTTTGCCCTCCCAAGCATGGTGTCTTTCATGATTCTTTCTCTACCCTATTCTGTCTTTTTAGCAGTGCTGGGGTGAGCATTAGAGTTTATCTGAATAGACTTTATATAGCTGTGCGGGATTGGAATCCAGATTTCTCTGGTTTTAATGCAGCATTTTAACCATTAGGAATCATTTTCCGTGTGGAATTGCTGACTTTCATCAGAGGAAGGTCTGTAAGGGAAAGGGTGGAATTACATCACTCCAGGTGTTGTATCAGACTCTAGGGTTCAGTGCTCACCTGTTTATAGCTAAAGAGCCAGCACTGTGTGTCTGCAGATGTTTCCGTGGACATGTGGCAGGCATGCCTCAACACGAGTGCACGGAACGCTGCTTACATTCCCTATTTATCTCCTTGCAATTTCTTGCTTTCAAACTGCTAGGTTGGCAGGAGCTGGGACAGACAATGGGAGCTCACTCTGTCCTGCAGTACTCGGGTCTTGAACTGCTGACCTGCCACTTTCCAGTGTAATGTGGCATTACACATTTGCTAATGGGCTTATCTTATCTACAAATGTGTAATACCACAATATTTAATTTTGTCTTTTTTTGTTTTATGCATGGAGGTATAAAAAAACAGGAGATGGCACTATGGGCTTCATGCTGTATGCTGCTTTGAAGCCAGTGGGCGTGGCCTGCCGCCATATTAGGTGGACGAAAACATTAGCAGACTACCGTTTACGATTGCTTCTTGTGTTGGAGGGGGGCTTGGGTTTGGATTGATCCCGTCTCTTGGGTCCCCTGGGTTGGGGGGGGGATTTGGGGGAACAAAAGGGCTCTGTCCCCCCAACCCTTCCAGAGCCAGGACACCCCCCCCCCCCGCAGGACACCCCATTATTAAAGAGAATAAACCAAGTGGTTTCTTCTCTTTAAAAATGAAGTGTTTGGGTGTGTGTGGCATCGATCCCCTCCCTGGTCCCCTGGGTTTGGTAGGGTTGGGGGGACAAAAGGGGTCTGTCCCCCAAACCCTTCCAAAGCCAGGGGACCTGGCAGAGAGGGGATCTCGCCGCAGGACACCCCGTTATTAAAGTGAAGAAACCAAGCGGTTTCTTCTCTTTAACTACGGAGTGTTGGGGGTGTGTGTGTGTGGATTCGATTCCCTCTCCGCTAGCTTCCCTGGGTTCAGGAGGGTTGGGGAGACAGACCCCTTTTGTCCCCCCCCCAACCCCATGGGAGCCAGCAGAGAGGGGGATCGCAACCCCACACCCACTGATGTTAAAGGGGAAACCCCGATTGGGTTTTCCCCTTTAATATCAGGGGGTGGGGTGGATTCGATCTCCTCTGGGGTCCCATGGGTCTCAGATGTTTGGGGGGGGGAACAAAAGGGGTTTGTCCCAACCCTTCTGGACCCAGGGGAGCCAGCGGAGAGGGGGATCGCAACTCCCCACCCACTGATATTAAAGGGGAAACCCTGATCTACTTTCACGACTCCACACAATCAAAGCACAATTTGCAAATGTTTTGGGCCAACTACCATGTTTCCCTGAATATAGGACCTCCTCCCATAATAGGACACCCCCCCCCTTTTCCCCTGCCTTTGAAATATAACGTCCTACCCAGAAATAAGACCTCCTTACCTCCTGGCTGTAAGGCGGCCGGCGTGGCCCATAAGAACGCCTGCCGCGTCAGAGTCTCGATTGCCTCCCCGCTCACAACCAAGAAAAGTTTCCCCTGGTGAGAGCGGGATCGAGACACCGACGCGGCAGGCCTTCTTATGGGCCACGCCGGCCGCCTCACAGCTGAGGCCAGTCTAGATTGCGCTTCCCCACTCACAACCAAGGGAAGCGTCCTTTGGTTGCGAGTGGGGAAGCGCGATCGAGACTGGTATTCTTCTTCATGGAAAAATAAGACATCCCCTGAAAATAAGACCTTGTGCTAATTTTGGAGTTTTAAAAAATATAAGACAGTGTCTTATATTCGGGGAAACATGGTATCATAGCGGACTTTCAGATTAGTTGGCTTCAAGTTTGTGACGCCATGACAACTCCTGTTTTTTTATACCTCCATGTTTTTATGTACTCTCTGATATGCTTGCACAAACATGGCTACCACTTCAAAAACTTCGTCCATTGCTGACCTAAGGCAGTATAAGGTCAGTTTTAAAGGAGGAAAAGTGTGGACAGCAAGGAACCACTTTAAGGGGAAGTTTTTTGTGATTTGCATCTCTATCTTATTTTTGAGACCTCCGAGGGCACTGTTGGAATTTTCTAGGCATCAAAATATGTTGAAACAAATCTGTGGTGTTAGAAGCAAGAGAAGGTTGTCAGACTTTAGCAACTATACTGCCTGTAAGATTCTGGGAGTTGCAGTCGCAAAGATTAACATGTCTAGTTTTTGATCTTTGAGGAGTCTCAGCAGTTCATGAAAAGTGTATGTGTGTGTGAGGTTTGTATGTTTATGCGCTTTACTGGTCTTTGGGGGAAACGGATTAATGTGTCAACATGGATGATGGAACCTTGCCTTCCCTCCCCAGGCAAAAACTGCTGAGCTCCAGCTTCTTGATCTTCTCTTGGATGACTCTGAACTGACCTCTGAGAAATTCAAGCAGTGGAAAGAACAACATCAGGAGCTCTACCAGGAAATCCAGGCATGGTGGGCCAAGAGAGCTAGCCAAGGGAATGGTGCAAGAACAGACTCTGTCTCTGACAACAACCTAGAGGATAGTATTTCTGCTGCCGCCGTTGCTACTCCATAACCTCTTTGTTAGCAGGATATGGACACTGGCAGAATTAGAAGTGTCCAGGCAATGTTGCACTTGGAGGATTTTAGACTCTGGACTTAATGGTCTTATGGAGTTCCTTTCTTTAGATCAGGGGTTCTTTACCTAAGGCCTGCAGGCAGGATCCGGCCCACGGCGCCATTTCATGTTGGCCCCCACCCCTCCAAGGGCATTCAAGAAACAAAATGGCCACCCCCTTGGAAGCTGGTGAGACAAAATGGCCACCCCATCATGCAGGTAGGGCAAAATAGTTGTCTGGCCCTCAAAACTGATTGAGCGAGTGTGACCCGGCCCCCAGCTTGAAAAGTTTGCGAACTCCTGCTTTAGATAGCCACAAGTTTCACTTACTGCAAAAGTGAGGCCAGGTGCCTGCCCACTTTTGAGGTCTCTTCTGCTTGTTACAATGAGTAGGATCCCAGATTTGTTTTAACCAAGGTCCTGCCTTGATAATGCTTTTGGCTCTGGATGATCCTCTCATTCTGGAGAGCTGACTGGATTTTTAAAAAGGACTTTTTGCTGAACAAACAGAGAGAAGAGGAAGTATGGTTCGGTGCATGGTGGACATCTTAATTTTAAAAAGATAAGACATAAACAATCTGATGGTACAAAAGTGAGCCCAAGGGGGCCAGTGGCTTCTTGAACATCAGTAAATGCATAACATGGAAAAAATCATGGCTCAAAACTGCTTGCAGTGGCCTCCTTTCCCATCAGAGGTTGTTGTAAAATGTTTCACGTTGAAACTCCTTCCTTGGGTGTATGTAATAACTAAAAAGACATAGCAGCAAATCATTGTTTGGATTTTTTAATGATGGTAGGTAGCATCAAGAACCGGTTTTGGTTAAAAGATGCGGGATAAATATGTAAGACGTAAATAAAATATATTGTTTGTATTAATAAATGATTGGGACAGGTTTTTTTTTTTTAAAAAAAGATAAGTCAAGCCTGACAAACATTTGTTTCTGGGTTTCTATTTATTCTACAGTATCTTCAAAATGACAGCTTGCAAATTATCCAACCTACAAATTTTTTTTCTAAACACCAAACAGAAAGTTGCCACCAAATATAGCATACCTAGGAAACTGGTCAAGACTGGGGAGCACATCTACAAACAAAGCTCTAGCTCTGTGCTACTCCGTAGCAGAATATTTTTCCTGTATATGGTATAAATCAGGGGTGGCCCAGCTATGGCCCATGGCATAATTTCGTGTGGCCCACGGCCACCCTCACTGCTCCCGGAAGCAGTTACGTGGTTGAGCGGGTCAGTCACGTGGTTCCTCCTGCTGTAAACTGCGCCCGCACTTGCTGTAAATGTGTTTTACAGCAGGATGAACCACATGACCAGCCCACTCAACCACGTGACCGGCCCTGGTATAAATCCACACATGCCAAACAAATGCACATAGCTCTTAATTATACAAGATTTGTACTGATTGTCTGAAATCTACCTCCATTGAAAATGTCTATTATTGGCTGTCATTGCCCCTTCGGGAGTATGTCAACAGGTTCTAGCCAACAATGAATGAAATAAAGTAATATAGCAGCACCAAATTAATCCACTTCATGGACATCAGCCCCCTAGATGGGAGCAAAAAAACTGAGGAAAAGTTTTGATATACCTCTCAAGCTCTGTATCAATTAATAGACTTCAAAGCCAAAAAGAAAGATTAAAGAATAGTCAAGTAAAATGGAGCTACTTCGGTACAGGATTGTGTATGTGTGTGAAGGTGAAGAAAAACAATCAATACAGTATTTATATGTATGCAATTTGTGTCCTGAATGTGTACAAAAGCTGGCTGGAAAGCTCAGTGGCTTAGGTATATATAGCTGGGAGTTCGATTCCCTGATGTGATTCCCAGGAGAAAACCCAGCCTGTGTTTTGTCATGGGCAAACTGCACAGACCCAGGTTGTCCCTAGAAAAAGGGAATGGTAAATCCATGTCTATGTATTTTGAACTTAGAAAGCCCAGGAAGGGGCTACCATGATCAGAGTCAAGCTATATACACATGGACAAAAGATCTAGTAAGCAGCAGATATGCTATTGAAGTAGCCTGCTTCTGTTCAAAAATAGTTTAATCACTTTAACATTTTACTGTGCTTGAATTTTATCTATATTTTATCTATTGTATACGTCTGTTATCACACTGTGGTCCAAATAAATATAACCAAAAAGGTAGAGTTGTATAAAACGGTAATCTCTTAACTATAACTGAATTTAGAAAAAACCTACTGTAATTTACATAATAATTTTGTTTCAGAGATTACTCTTGTTTGAAAGGATTTTAGCTGGAAAAATTCTGCTTATGGGACACCCAAAAGAGGCTCCTTTCATGTCCCCAAGTGCAGCCCTCGGGTATCAAACCCCGACCTTCCAGTCTCCAAGCTCAGCATTTTAAGCTCTACTGCTTTAATAACTTAATTGCCTGCTCTGGCGCATCTATCATATGGGACTGCAGTATATCACAGCAAATGTTATTAACAGAATCCAACATAACCATAACCATATATATGAGACAAACTACATCTGGCTTTTTACGAAAGCGATCTATCTCTACTCAATTTACTTCTATTAGTTGTTTAAGGGGGGAAATGTCAGTTCAGCTCTTGTTCAGCTATTTTTCAGATTTACTGAAAATGAAATATGCAGAAAGATAATTTTCTTACTTTTATTAATACTTTGTTTAGGTCTGACCAACTGATTCCTTAAACTTCTTTAACACAATACATTTTTAAAAATCCTGCCCCAAAGGGGAAAAAGTCATTGATTTGCATATCCACATAATTTTGGTAGAAATATTTCTCAACAAAGAGGGGAGGGGGAACAATGCCATGGTTGCTGTGCTGTGGGCAAGTTCTCATCAGGTAACTTCAACCCTTCTGCCTGCTCTCATTTTAATATAGCTCTTTATAGCTGTAAAGCAGATTTGAACTGGACAGCAATTCAAGCTGATGTTTTCAAACAGAGGACTCTTCCCTGTAAAGAGAATATATGGTTACTTTAAACAACATTTTCCTCATTACTTACACATTAAAATAAGGTCAACCACCTTCAAACTAGGAATATTGGGGCTGGAAGTGATGGTATCTTGCCTCTTACAGAAAGGTCTAATATGGTTCCATTCAAAGAGCCGCCATCCTATGTTCTTCCAACCAGATGTGCCCAAAGTCTTCCGCTGCTCTAATAATCTACTCTGTAAGGCCCGGGTAGACTCCTTAAATTGAGTTCATTCTTCCTATGGAAGCCAGTAGCCAAACACACTCCAGCCAAGGTCTCTGCTGCTCCTTCACTCCAACCAAGATAGAGGCAAGTCCCAAGATGGTATTTGTCTTCAGGTGGGACCTGTGGATTTGTAAAGCTAGTGAGCGCTTGGTATGCCATATAGGATGTAGCAAAGAGGTAAAGGCCTCCGGAAAAAAGATGCAAAAGCCCAGACACTCCTATGAGTCTGTAGTTTGGATGGCCTGACCACCAATGTATCCCCACATGGGTAAGAATATAACTCAAAAAGCCCACAAGCACGGAGACAACAGACAACACTCTCCCCAACAGAATAGGCCAAAAATGGCGATCTCCCCTGAAATGGTGTGTCATATTTTGTTTTGTAGACTGGTCACCTCCACGCAGCTCTCCCATAGACCATCACTGAAGAAGATATCTTAAGGGAAGCCAGGTCTTCGGCAGAATTCCCGCCATTGTGGTGCTACCGTAGCTGCTATAATGACGGCCCACCCCATGGGTGCTAACACCATTCCAGACAGTATGACGCCAGGTGCCATAGTCCTTTAAAAGGGGGCAAATATATCTTCTAGGCAGAATCTAGGTTGACGTTGGGGACAGAACTGCAAATGGGGAAGATTCTTCTTTTTGTAAATAACGAGAGCAGGATTTTAGACTTGTTTCCCTCCTAGTTTGGGACTTAATTGAAATCCAAGTTGCTGTGCTTTATAGTTTTAGTAGCTACATAACCTCAGTTAAACTCACACATACCCTCGGAGCACAGTTTATACAACCTGAAAAGTTTGCTTCCTGGAGTATGAATTTTGAGGAACAAACAAATCAATGTAACTTCATTATAGCTAAACTTTAACATAGTCTCGCCTATTTCTGGATTGCTTCCATGGCCAGTCATAATGAAATACAATGACATAAAAACATTACAAAACCCCCATAAAAACTACAATAAAAGACTCTTTAAAAACCATCCCATATCTAAAAAGACCCTCCCCTCCCCACAATCAGTAAAGGGACAGGTAACTCAACAGAGCCAACGAGTGGGAGTCAACACCCCGTCGGCCCCCCAAACTTGCCCTGCCAGCCGGGTTTTCAACCCTTTCCTAAAGGGCAGCAATTCTGACTGTAGCCTTAACTCTGCTGGCAGGAGGGTCCACAGGGTTGGGGTGGTTACGGAGAAGGCCAATCGAACACTGAGAGAGCCTCTCCGGTCCACCCTGGTAGGACGGGCAGACTCTCTTAGGGCAATGCCGTCTCTTAGGTAATCATTAGGTAATCAATCATTAAAAAGCAAAACACCAGAGCTATAAATAGCAATTTGTCTTCAATTAGCATACTCATTGGTAACCTAAACTGTCCTTAGCTTTAAAGCCCAAAATTTACTTAGTTGTATTTAATATTCAATTACAGTAATAGCACATTAGCAGCATAAATAAGGATGCTCTACCTTACATACTACACCAATAATGCATGGGGTTCTTATAAAATTCAGAATACAATGTAAAGTAAGAGATCTTGAAGTTTGCATTTTAGTAAACTGAAATTAAGATTTGTTATTCCTGAAAATAAATGTTTATTAGATACAGTTTTATGCATGTGTTGCAAACCATGACATTATTTTGATTTCTGAGACTTCCTTGAAGATATGAGACCAATGTACCTGTACAAGGAAGACTTATGTAACAAAAAGTCAAATAACTACGAGGCATGGAGAAATATGAGGACATAAGATACAGTTATCTAGACTTGAGGAGGGGGAACTCTAATTTGCAGAAAATCCTAATCAAGGGAAAATTATGTATTTTCAGGTCAGGTACATATATTTAGGCTTAGTTATAGTACATTTTATTGAAATTTTTGCAGCTTTTTAAATTTTATTGTATGGCCAGTATTGTTGATGAGGTGTATAACTTAGCATGGCTAATTGTGGTTAATTATCACGGTGCATCACCGTTGCTGACACAAGTGCAGGACCAGATGTGCCCTGCGACTATTATAAACTAGAATTTACTGGTTTGAATTAAGAGACTTTAACTGCCAGATCAAACAGTCTACTAACACTTTGGGCCTTGGTTTGACAACCACTGTTGCATTGGTTAGGACAGAGATTCTACTCAACCTGCAGCCCGGATGCAGCCCACACAGCACCATTTCATGTGGCCCACCACACCAGGAAGTGCCGTGTGGTGGAGGAAGGGCAAAATGCCCCCTCCCCCAGCTGTCTGATATAATAGATATACTGTACTGTATAATTAAACCATACAGTAGACCTAAAATAACCCGTGATTTTTTAGCTACTTCCGTCCACACTTCCATAACTTTTAGCCTTACTAGTTAAAGGTTACCCTTGCTCGAAAGCCAGTCGTATCCGACTCTAGGGTTCAGTCCTCATCTGTTTATACCCAAAGAGCCAGCGCTGTCTGCGTCCGCAGACGTTTCCGTGGACATGTGGCAGGCACACCGGAGCGCACGGAACCGAACGCTGTTTACCTTCCCACTGAAGTGGTTCCTATTTAACCTACTTGCAATTTCTTGCTTTCGAACTGCTAGGTTGGCAGGAGGTGGCACAGAGACGGGAGCTCGTTCCGTCGTGCAATACTCGGGTCTCGAACTGCTGACCTGCCGCGTTCCAGTCAGCGTCTTAACCTCTTGAGCCACTGCAGTCCTTACTGTGGCTCTCAAAAAAAATGGTCAAACTTGGGTTTCCCTCCCAGACTGGCTTCGAATTTTATTGGTCCAACTACTACACTTATTGGCTGTTCGCCCGCCAGTCGTATCCTAAGAGCCAATAGGAACAAAGAGCCAGGCACCTCCTTCTAAGGAGGGGAAAGGGGCGTGGCGTCGAACGGCTGGGAGAAAGCCGCCCATGGAAGTATAAAAAACAGGAGTTGTCATGACGTCACAAACTTGAAGCCGCCAACTAATCTGAAAGTCCGCCATCCATGTTAGTTGGCCCAAAACATTTGCTAATTGTGCTTTGATTTTGTGGAGTCGTGAAAGTAGATGGGGTTTCCCCTTTAATATCAGTGGGTGGGGAGTTGCGATCCCCCTCTCCGCTGGCTTCCCTGGGTCCTGAAGGGTTGGGGGGACAAACCCCTTTTGTCCCCCCAACCCTACGGGACCCGTGAGAGGGGCTCGAATCCACCCCACCCCCTGATATTAAAAGGGAAAACCCGATGGGGTTTCCCCTTTAACATCAGTGGATGGTGGGTTGCGATCCCCCTCTCCGTTGGCTCCCCTGGGGTTGGGAGGGGACAAAAGGGGTCTGTCTCTCCAACCCTCCCAAACCCAGGGAACCCAGCGGAGAGGGAATCCCCACCACACCCCATATTAAAGAGAAGAAACCAAGCGGTTTGGGTGTGTGTGTGTGTGGATTCGACCCCCTCTCCGCTGGCTCCCCTGGGTTTGGGAGGGTTGGGGGGAAAAAAGGGGTGTCCCTCCAACCCTCCCAAACCCAGGGGAGCCAGCGGAGAGGGGATCGAATCCACCACCACCCCAACACTCCGTTGTTAAAGAGAAGAAACCGCTTGGTTTCTTCTCTTTAATAACGGGGTATCCTGGGGGGGGTCCCCTCTCTGTCGGGTCCCCTGGCTCTGGAAGGGTTGTGGGGACAGAACCCCTTTGTCCCTCCAACCCTTCTGGACCCAGGGGACCAGGGAGAGGGGATCGATTCCACCACTACACCAACACTCCGTTTTTAAAGTAATAACGGGGTATCCTGCGGGGGGGGGATCCAAGGGACCCAGGAGAGGGGATCAATCCACCCCCCCCCCCCAAAACAAGAAGCAATCGTAAACGGTAGTTGCTAATGTTTTGGTCCACCTAATATGACGGCAGGCCACGCCCACTGGCTTCAAAGCAGCGTACAGCATGAAGCCTGTTGTGCCATCTCCTGTTTTTTTATACCTCCATGAAGCCACCGGCAGTCCGCCACTACCCCCATGCCACGATCGCTCGCCGCGCGCAAAAGAACGCAGCGGTGGGGCGTGGTGGAGCCGGCTGAGCGCTGGCGGACGCACGCCCTCGTCCCCGAGTCCTAACGGCCGTCGTTGCGCATGCGCCTGGGTAGCTTTGCTTTGGTTTGCTTTGCTGTCTACTCCTCTCCGGACTCCGGGGAAACGTGAGGAGATTTAACAGTTTTATTCATCACGGAGGGGGTTTCGCCCACGGAGCCCTAATTTGGACTCCAGAGGTAGAGAGTGTGTGTGTGTGTGGGGGGGGGGACGTGAGGAGATTTAAGTTTCATTCACGGAGGGGGTTTCGCCCACGGAGCCCTAATTTGGACTCCAGAGTGGGGGGTGGGGGAGAGAGAGAGTGTGTCTGTGTGTGTCTGTGTGTGTGTGTGTGTGTCCTGTCCCTCTCCAGAGGAGTCAGTCCTGCCTCTTTAACTCTTCCTCAGGCACTAATAATCAGGGGCAAGAACCACACTTTGGCTTAAACGGCGGAGTGGCCTGGTCGTGAGCAGGGAGGGTGTGCTTTCAGCCCGAAGCATGGTGTGTGGAGCCGGGAACTTTTCCCCACCTCACTCACAGCCTCTGGGCTCCCCACTCTTAACTGTTGCACCTAGTGGTTCGTGTACTGTGTACACTACAGTAGCATAGCATTCTGGCCATTGTCTCTCTTTCTGTCTTTACTTATTTAATGTAATTTATATCCCACATGGTGATATTCTCCCGTTCTAGGCAGCGTACAAACTAAAATATTTTTAATAAATAACAATATAAAGTTAAACACAACATAATATGTATATCCAATAGACAAAACAGAATTAATTATTTTTTTTACTGTATGTGCAGTGTGGTAGCTTTTCAGCATACTTGTTAACCCTGCTCCCCAGAGCCGTGATTGGCAAACCTTGGCACTCCAGGTAATAATAATTTCAGAAATTATTCTGGGTTGAAAGGATTTTTGCTGGAGAAACTCCGCTCAGGGGATGCCCGAATGAGGCTCCTTTCGTTTCCCTGAGATCTTTTCCCACCAAAAGGGTCTCTATTTATCTACTTGCATTTTCTTGCTTTCAAACTGCTTTTGTTGTTCAGTCGCACAGTCGATTCTGACCCTTTGCGACCCTATGTACCATTGTCCTCCAGGCACCTCTATCCTCCACCATCCTCAACCTGCCCAGCTCTGTGTCCATCGTGTCTACAATACCATCTAGCCATCTCATCTTTGGCCACCCCCTTCTTTTGCCCTCTACGTTTCCCAGCATCAAAGCCTTTTCAAGTGAATCTTCCCTTCTAATTTGATGTCCAAAGTACTTCAGCTTCAGCTTTACTATTTCACCTTCTAATGAGCAGTCAGGGTTGATTTCTTCTAGGATCGACCTATTTGTTCTCCTCGTTGTCCAGGGGACTCTCAAAACTCTCCTTCAACACCACATTTCAAAGGCATCTATTCTTCTGCGCTCAGCTTTCCTAATGGTCCAGCTCTCACAACCATACATTACCTCTGGGAATATCATTGCTTTGACTATACGAATTTTTGTTTGCAAGATGATGTCTCTGCTTTTCACTATGTTCCCCAGGTTTCTCATAGCTTGTCTCCCAAGAATCAGTCGCCTTTTTATTTCATGGCTGCAATCTCCATCTGCAGTGATCTTGGGTCCTAAGAAAGTAAAATCTGTCACTGCTTCTATTTCTTCCCCATCCATTTTCCAAAGACTGATCTGGCCTGTTGCCATTATCTTGGTTTTCTTGATATTGAATAGATAGGTGGGCAGGAACTGGGACAGAGGTGGTCACTCAAACTATCATTCAGTACCTGGGTTTCGAACTGCCAATGGCAGGGCGGAAAGTGAACATGGGAAGAAAAACCATCCAAGGATACTGAAACCAAAAGCAGGACACTGGGCAAAGTGTACAGTGAATACCAAAATTTAATCCAAAGCAGTCCAAACTTCCTCAGAGATCATAAACAAGTACAAAAGTTCCTGTAGGCGATCCTTAAAGCAACCACTTGTAAAAACACTGGTAATGTCTTAAAGGAAAAGAACACTCAAACTGAGGTTGATAGTCCCGGACTTGCACAAAGTGTAAACTAGTTCATGTAGTCAATATTTTTCATCAATTCAAAAGGTAAATGCATCAAAAGGTAAAATGTAATATGTAAATTGTAAATTCAAATAGATTCATAGTAGTACTGTAAATCCCAATATATGGATATCCCAAGAAGCAATGTCCTGATATCCTTCCGGTAGATGGATATTTCAGGAATCTTCATCAGAGGACGAGTATTATCAGGAATTTACAATATACATTTAAGAGTAACAACCCAGATAAAATACATTATGAAAATTAGAAATAAACGACTAAACTTTTGATGCACTTACCTTTTGGATTGATGAAAAATCTTGACTACATGAACTAGTTTACACCAGTGTTTTTACAAGAGGTTGCTTTAAGGATTCCCTACAGGAACTTTTCTACTTGTTTATGATCTCTGAGGAAGTTCGGACTGCTTTGGATTAAATTTTGGTATTCACTGTACACTTTGCCCAGTGTCCTGCTTTTGCTTCCAGATTACAAGGCAAGTGTCTTAACCACTGAGCCAGCACAGCCCCTGGCACTCCAGGTGTTCTTGGACTTCAATTCCCAGAAGCCCAAGTCTCTGTGAAACCATATGAATGGGTTTAATGTGAGTTCGTGCAATAAAACCATTCATGTGGACTCACAGAAACTTGCGCTTCTGGGAATTGAAGTCCAAGAACACCTGGAGTACCAAGGTTCTCCATCACGGCCCCAGACACTTTCCCCCTTCCTAACTTGCTGTTGCCATTCAACATTGTTTTTCCTTCTCAGAGCCTGTTGAATATATTTTTCCTTCCCAGAGCCTTTGAATACTTTAACTGCTCTCGTTATCTGTATGATTTGTGTAAAGTCCTCAAATCAAGGCTTTGAAAGTGTAGCTTTGGATTTAGAGTTCTCCTTCGTATAGTTTGTGAATCCCCACTATTGGGTTATGTGCCTGCGCAGAACATCGATCGGAGGTTTTAAAGCTGATTGGCTAAAAGTTTTGGTGGTAAGATCACCCACCGTACTGCCCACACTTAGGTGCCAGTTCGCCATTTTACCTCAGTTCTCTTCTTTCCGTCTCAGCAGCAGGACGATCGTTGAGCACTTGCTCAATTTTTTTGTCGATTCCTCTGGAAAAGACATCGTTTTCACACAATTTTTTTCCGGCGATCTTGTCCTCCAGGCAGGATTGCAACCCCGGTGCTGTTTCTTCTCTGAGGAATCAGTTACCGCTCTTCGCTTTGGTCACCGTTTCCCCCCTCAAGGGGGTAGCGGCTGGCCGGCCCTTCGGGGTTGTTCGTCTTCTCGAACTTTCTTCTTCTATCGGAAGAATTTTTCATGGCTGTGGCCTTTCAGCAGTGCTCTTGTCTGAAGAAATTCCCTGCGTCGGACGGGCACAGTCTGTGCCTCTTCTATCTTGGGGAGTCTCACCAGAGTCAGACTGTGCACTGCAGGAACTTCACTCATCTGGCGGTTCAGAACTGTAGCAACAGGCTGAAGGCACACCTCATGGAACTCGCCCTCGCTCCTACCGCTGCGCCCTCCACTTCTGAGTACTTCGTCTGGAAATGTTCTCCAGTCCTTTTATTCAAAAGAAAAAGAAGGAGGACAAGAATGGAGAGAAAAAGAAAAAGCACAGATCGGATGAGCGTCGCTCTCTACCGCTTACACCTCGCCCTCCTGTCTCTCCTAGGCCGTCTCCACCATTCTCTATCGCGAGATTCCCTCGCCGGGGGTCTTCCATGTGGGGTGGTAGGTCCTCCTCCGACTTGCCGAACAAGGGCCGCAGGGCTGGGGCTCCTGCTTGCCCCTTGCATCTTCCTTCACCACCTCGTGAAAGGGGCTGCCTCTCTACCAGACAAGCTTCTATCTCCGAGACCTCGGACTCCCACCATTGATGATCCGGTAACCACCATTTCGGCCACCGTTTCGTCTCCCACCGTTTCACAACCAGCTGGAGTGGATGCTGCCCAAATGGACCTCTTCAAGGACATGTTTGAGGCCATGGCGAAGTCGTTCACTGAACAGTTTAAGGCCACCAGTCCTGCGGCCTCTGCGGCTCCGGGACCGACCACCGCAAGCCCCAGGGATTCTGGCCCTGCTGCCGCTCCGCCGCCCTCTCGAGGGTCAAGCAGTCGCTCCGCTGGCCCGGCCATATCGTCATGGCACGGTCCGGACGTTGACGCGATGAACGCTCAGCCTGTCGACCCGCCCAGGCCGTACTGGCGTGGTTCCGATGTGGCTTCGAGAGTTCCCCCCTCATCCTCCGATGACTCCAGTTGGTTTTCGGAGGGGGATGAGGGGGATGTCGATGCGGAGAAGACGCCCGATCAGGCGATTGGTGCCATCGACCCACCACGTAGTGAAGACCAGAAGTCTCTCACCGCGATGCTCACCAGTTTGCGCACCGCGTTGAATTTACGGGTGGACCAGCTGCCACTGGAAGGGGAGGACCAGATGACTGCCAAGCTGGACAAGAAGGCCGTCCATCCGGTGCATATCACCATGCTTCCCTCCATGTTGACGTCAGCGAAGGCAACATGGAAGAAACCCATTTCAGGCCCACTCCGTTTCGTCCAGACTCAACGGGTTGTACCGAGTTCTGGACAAAAAAAATGAGTTTCTCCAGGCTCACCCACTACCCAACTCCTTGGTTGTGAAGGCCTTCCAACACAAGATTGTGGTTAGTGGGTTCCTGGTACCTTCGACTCCAGAGGGGAAGAAGCTAGACACAGTGGGCCGTAAGTTTTATGCCACCGGGTCGCTCTTCGTTAGAGCCGCCAACTACTCCACCACCATGGGTCTTTATCAATCCCATCTTTGGGAGAGGACCAAGACCATTGCTGCAAGACCCCGTCTGACATCCAGAAAGAACTCGACTCGCTGGCCGAGGAAGGGGACTTTCTGGCGGAACAACAAATGAAGATGGCGAGACACATTAATGACCATGCGGCCAAAGATATGTCCTCTGCCATTCTTTTGAGGCGCCACGCTTGGCACAGAGGGACCACTCTCGATGATTCAATGAAGAAATTAATCAAAGAGTTCTCTTTTGACGGACAGGGCCTCTTTGGCCAGGATATGGATAAAGTGTTGAACGAGTTGCGCCAAACCAACTCAACCGCAAAGTTCCTGGGTCTTGCTACACCTTCACAGCCGGCGAAACCCAGGTTCCAACTGTTCACCCACCGTTATCGTGGCAACCCTCAACAGCAGGGCGGATCCAACGGGCAATCTAGGGCTGGTTTTTACCGGCCGAGGCGGTAGCACTCCAAGCAGCATTTCCAGCCCTACACACAAGGCAAACGCACAGATGGCATGTCTAAATCGCAGGTTTGAGGTCTCCCCGGCCAAGGCTCTCTTGCTCTATCTTCTGTACCTCCCCCTCCGGAACTTCCTCCAGGTGTGGTCCGACGTAACGAACGACCGGTGGGTCTTGAAGATCTTGTCCACCGGTTACGCCATCGAGTTCGACCAGATGCCTCGGGTAGGAAAATACCATTTCACCACCTCGTCCCCCCATTTGGAAGGAATGTCTACCCTTCTCTCCAAGGGAGCCATTGAGCGGGTACCACCAACCGATTGGGACAACAGTTTCTACTCAAGGTACTTCGTGGTCCAGAAGAAAGACGGAGGACTCCGCCTAATTCTGGACTTATGTCGCCTCAACAAGTGCATCCACACCAGGAAGTTCCGGATGGTGACCCTCCAGACCGTCCTTCCCCTCATCAACAAATGGGACTGGCTTACGGTGATAGACCTCAAGGATGCTTACTTTCACATCAGCATCCTCGAGGACCACAGATGGTTCCTTCGTTTCAGGATAGAGAGCTCTGTGTATCAATACCGTTGCTTACCGTTCGGTCTGGCCACAGCACCGAGGGTCTTCACCAAATGCATGGCTCTGGTGGCTGCCTTCCTCCGTCAGAAGGGGATCAGGGTCTTCCCGTACATCGACGACTGGTTGATAGTCTCTCCCACCAGATCATCCGCCATTCGGGACATGGAATTCACCATACACCTCATGGAGAGTCTTGGCCTCAGGATCAACTTTACCAAATCAAAGTTGGAACCTTCACAGCGAGTAGAGTACATTGGAGCGGTACTCGACTCGCTAGCGACCAGGGCCTTTGCCCCTCAGAATTGCACAGGGGGTAAGCGACTTCAGGAGCAAGCCCTTCATCAGAGCAAAGAAGGCTCAGAGACTGCTGGGCTTGATGGCCTCAACCACAGCAGTGATTCCTCACGCCAAGTTGAAGTTCCGGTCCCTACAATCGTGGCTTCTCCATGAGTTGAATCCACTCAGGGACAGCCAGTCCAAACGGTTGTTTCTGTCTCCGGAACTGGTGGACCAGCTGGTGTGGTGGACAACACCGCTCAATGTGGCTACGGGGAAGAACTTTTACCCCCCACAGCCATCTCTTCAAGTTCTGACTGACGCAAACAACCTCGGATGGGGAGCCACTTGCGGGACTCTGACGGTCAACAACACTTGGTCCCCTCACGAGACGGTGCACCATATCAACTACCTGGAGTTGCTGGCCATATGGAAGGCCCTACGCTTCTTTGAGACACTACTCTGTGGCAACGTGGTACAGATTGCATCCGACAACACCACAGCGGTTGCGTATCTCAACAAGCAAGGAGGGACGAGGTCCACGACGTTGCTTTATCTGGCAGTGCAACTCTGGGAATGGTGCCTGGAGAGACACATCTTCCCAATTGGAGTCCACATCCAGGGCAAGCTGAATGTGCTAGCCGACCACCTCAGCCGCCTCACCTTGACAACCCACGAGTGGGAGCTGGACAGTGTGGTTTTTCAGTCCCTTTGCAGGGCATGGGGGACCCCGAGCATCGATCTTTTTGTGTTGGAGTCCAACAGAAAGTGTCGCAGATACTGCTCCAGGGCGGGCATCGGCCAATACTCCAAGGGCGATGCCTTCATGAAACGGTGGGATCAGGACTACCTCTACGCCTTTCCCCCGTTTCCTCTGGTTCAGAAGGTCCTCACCAGGATGTACCAACAGCGGGCGAACGCAATCCTCATCACTCCGGCGTGGCCGCCTCAGCCCTGGTATCCACTTCTTTTTTTTTTATTTTTTTTTATTTTTTAAAATAATTTTATTTAAATCTACACATTACATAATAACAAAAAAAATACATCAACTTAATAGAGGACATTCACCATGTGCTATTTACATTGCCATATGGGACAGAGTTACTTAATTCTTATATGATTCCTTTCCAAAAGGAATGCTGATCCGGCGTTGGCTTCTGACCTTGATCCTTATGCAGTATATAGTCTGTGAAACATCTCCACGTGTCCTGAAATTTATTTTCTTTTATTAGTCCTTTTCTTAAATTTATTTCCCAGGTAAGCTTATCGTTTAAAGCAATAGTCCATAACTCATTGTACCATTCATCGATTTTTGGAGTGACATCATTCTTCCATTGCCGCGCTATACAGTGTCTGGCACCTGATAACATGACTGCCATTAATTCCCTTTTACTATATTCCACCTTATCAACATCCGTTAGTAATACTATAACTGCATCCAATTTAACCTTTTCATTCAAAATTTTCCCAATTTCATACTCTACACTCGTCCAAAATGGCTTCAACTTCTTACACCCCCACCACATATGCTCATACGTTCCTATATCCTCCTTACACCTCCAACATATATTTAATTTTGTCTTGTCAATTAAATGTAATCGCACAGGGGTCATATACCATTTCCATAATAACTTGTGGTTATGCTCCTTAATCCTTACTGATAACGTTTTCATGATTCTTCTTTTCCACTTTCTATTCCAACATTCATCTGTGATTTTAACATTTAAATCTTGTTCCCATATTCCTCTTAATGCTTTTTGGGATTCGTTAGAATCATCCAATACTTTATATAATTTACTAACTAATCCTTTAATTTCTATTTGACCATTTCTTAACTTATATACTAGCTCCTCAAATTTTGTCATGTTCCTGTCTAAGCCTATTTCTTCCCTATATTTTTTATTCCAACTTTTCATTGCAGCAACTTGAAGCCAATTTAGTTTCAACTGTTTACACATTTCTGACATTTTCTCCTCATCCTCACAAACATCTAACCATTCCTTTAATAAAGTTACTTTATATCCTTTCATTATTTCTTCAGTCCTATGGTCTAAGAGTAGTGGGAATGATTTTAAATCCCTTAACTCCAAAATTGGTGATAACCCTGGGGATAATTTGTTTTTCAATAGTGTCCATGTTCTAAAGAGTGTCTTTAGCATTTTATTCTCGGTATTAATTTTAACAGTTTCTTTGCCTAGAAATATTAGTGATTCATCTCCCAATTTTTCCACGTAATTCAATCTCCCCCCATATCAATTTTTTCCTTATTAAAATTTTACAAATATTTTTCAGTTGAAATGCCCAATAATAATTTGTGATGTTCGGGATTCCTAAACCACCCTTTTTTTGTGAAAGATACCACAACGTTTTCGATATTCTAGCTTTTTTCCCGTTATTGCAATAATTATTTATTAAATTTTGAAATACATTTAGTTCCTTCCTTTTAATATTAATTTGGAGAGTATCAAATAAAAAATTTATTTTAGGTAACAATTTCATTTTACACAATGATACTCGACCAAACCAGGACAAATTTAATTTTTTGTATCGTATAATCTTTTCCTTTAACTCCTTTTCCAATTTGTCATAATTCAATCTCTTTAAATCATCGTACTTGTTTGAAATGTTTATTCCTAAATACTTAATACTAGACCTAATCTGTAATTTAAATCTGGATTTTATAACTTCTTGTGCTTCAACATTCCCATTAAAAAAAATTGCCTCTGATTTGTCCCAGTTAACTTTAAGCCCCGTAACCCTATAAAATTTTTCTAAGTGTGCATATACTTTTTCCAATGACTTTTCAGGATTTTTTAACGTTAATAATGTGTCATCTGCATACTGGCTAATTTTTATCCCATTTAGACCTATCATGTCTGTATCTTCTCTTACCACGTTAGCAATTAATTCCATGACCATTATAAACAGTGAAGATGATAGTGGATCCCCTTGTCTTGTGCCAGCTTCCAACTTAATTTCCTCTGTTAATTCATCATTTATTTTTACTCTTGCTGATCCCCTTTGATATAACTGCCCAATTACTCCACAAAATTTTGAACCGAATCCATATTTTACTATAATTTGTTTTATGGTAATCCACTGGATGGAATCGAAAGCTTTGAATATATCTAATGAGATAAAACCTGTGTGATCTCTTTGCTGCTGTGCAATGATTGACATGTCAAGTATCCTCCTTGTCAGGTCCGACATGAACCGACCTCGCAAAAACCCTGCCTGATCTTTTTGAATATAGTTACCTAAAAATTTATTTAACCTATTGGCCAGAACCGCAGTAAAAATCTTCACATCCTGATTCATCAGCGAGATCGGTCTATATGATTCGATGTTTTCCACGTTTTTTCCTACTTTTGGTATTAAAATAATAACTGAGTTATACCATGATGCCGGTACTATACCTCCATCCATTACATAATTAAATACCCTTTCAATTCTTGGTATCAACACTTCCTTGAAATCCTTATAAAATTCCACAGACAAACCGTCTTCACCAGGGGTTTTACCCACCCTTAACTTATCTATAACATCAGTAATTTCTTTAGAGGTTATTCTTTCGTCCATGTAATCCCTATGTTCTTGATCCAATTTTATCCTTGACCATTTATTTAAATAACTTTTTAACTCAACATCGCTTATCTCTTTTTTAGAATAAAGCTCCCTATAAAAATTACTAGCAATATGTATCTTATCTTTCATTTTATTACATCTTTCCCCATTACTATTTATCAAAATCTGAATATTTCTACTATTTTTCTTTTCCTCTGCAACTTTAGCCAATAGTTTAGAATTTTTATTACCATACTCAAAATAGTTTCTTTTAAGATAAATCAAATTCTTTTTAACTTCTTCAATATCCTTTTCAATAATTTTCATTTTCAAACCCTGTAATTTATTAAACACATTTCTGTCACCTGATCTTACATGTTCTTCTTGCAACTTCCTTACTTCGTCCTCTATTAATTTTAAATTTTTATTTTCCTGTCTATTATGCCTACATGAAAGTTTTATACTTTCCCCCCTGAAAATTGCCTTCATGGTGTCCCATAAAACTCCATCATTAACATCATTAGTGTCATTTATCTCCCAGCATTCATTCCACTTTTTAATTATTATTTCCTTACTCTTTTGATCCCTAAACAATTTTGTATCATATCTCCATGCTCCAATACATTTTTTCTTACCATCAATTCTAATTTCTAAACACATTTCAGCATGGTCCGATTCTTTAAATAATCCAATTTTAATATCTTCAACTTTACTTATCAAGTTTTCTGAAGTCAAAAAGTAGTCAATCCTTGAATAGGAGTTGTGAGCTTGTGAAAAAAAAGTAAAACCCCTTTCTGACCCCCTGATATCTCTCCATACATCCCGTAATCTCATTATTTTTAACCACCTATCTATAACAGAATTATGCCCGTGTCTCAACACATTTGTGGTGTCTAGACCCGATCTAATTAGATTAAAGTCTCCGGCAATGATTAATTTGGTTACATTTTCATTTCTTATCTTTTGAGATACACCATCTAAGAATTCCTCTTGCTTCTCATTTGGTACATAAATATTAGCAATTAATATTTCCTCCTCATTAACCATTCCTCTAATTATGACATATCTCCCTTCAGGGTCTATAACAGACTTTAATTTTGTAAAACCCAATTTTTTAGAAATTAATATTGCGACCCCTCTCGACTTTGAATTACCAAATGCTTTCTCATAATGCTCTATTCCCCTTAGATACAAGTTGTTTACATTATCGTTTTTCTGATGGGTCTCTTGTAAACAAATCACATCAGGATTATTTCTCCTAATAGCCGCTTCCACACGTTTCCTCTTAATTATGCTGCCAATGCCTTTAACATTCCATGATACAATTTTAATTTTCTTCATACTTATTTATGTTACATTCTACTAACCCAATCCCTGTCTCCCATTGGCAAGTGCTCGACATACTACATAACCCATCCCACAAATAATACAATAACTGAACACAAAACATATAACAAAACTTCTTCATCCTCCCCACCTTTCCTAGAAAGAACACCCTTGAAAATCAAGGAGGGGAGGGGGGGAGTGTGCAATTATGTGAGCCTAGCTCCTAATCATCCTGCATAACATCAACTTAACTCTTAAATCAACTTTACATGCCACATCCATATACTTTATCCTCCCTTCTTAATGTGTGCTTTACATGTCTCAAATATAATGTGCCTAGACAATTTATTCCTATTAACAATTCTTATCATGAGTCATATACATTCCTGATAATATCAACTCATCTTTAAGGTCTTTCCATTCCTTGGTGTTACTTTCAATTATTTTCGCGTCCACTAAAACATCTAAAACATATAATCCTTCTTTTATCATATATGACTTTCCAGAATTTACAACTTTTAATTTTTTTGATGAGAGCCAAAAATATGAAATCCCTTTTTCTCTTAGTTTTTTTGTAATTGGTTTTAACTGCATTCGCCATGTCGTCGCAGTCTCGCACGCTGCCGGACTCGCCGACTCTTCTGCAAATGGAGCACGGTCAACTCCACCACTCGGACTTGCCCAGCCTCCACCTCACCTCACCTTGTGGAGGATAACCCCAGACTGTCCAGGATCTTGGAATTAGCAAGGCGCCCCTCTACGGGGAAGTCCTATGCCTCCAAGTACAGACGGTTTCGTGCCTTCCTGGATTCCCAGCAAGGGTCTTCCCCACAGGTGGGATTGTAAGACCTCATGGCCTACCTCCTCCATTTGGCAGAGTCAGGCCTCAGCATTACCTCCATACCGGTTCATCTAGCAGCAGTTGTAGACCACTCTCCAGCTGGTTCACCTGCAGCTGGTGCCTTCCGTGACCAAACGGTGAAGCGTTTCCTTAAGGGCCTACGAAACACTTTCCCTCCGGTTAAGACTCCGACCGCACAATGGTCATTGTCTACTGTTCTGAATGCTCTCACTAGGACTCCTTTCGAGCCAATGGCTACCATGGACGTTCGTCTCCTCACTTGGAAGACTGCATTTCTGGTGGCCATCACGTTTGCTAGACGAGCTGGTGAGCTGGTTGGCTCTGCAGAAGGATGCCCCATTTCTCAAATTTTTCAATGACCGCGTGGTGCTCCACACCGACATCACCTTCCTACCAAAGGTAGTCTCCCAATTTCATATGGTTTGGACTATTTCATTGCCAACCTTCTTCCAGAACCCCAGCAACGCTCAAGAAAGGACTTGGCACACGCTGGATGTGAAGCGAGCTTTATTGTTTTACGCCAGCAGGATGCGTGAGTTCCGGAAGTCACACCGTCTCTTTGTTGCCTATGGGGGAAAGTCTAAAGGTGAACCCATCTCTTCCCAGAGGTTCTCCAAATGGATTATGTCAACCATTTACCTGGCCTACGAGTCTGCCTCGTTGCCACCTCCACCACATGTCAGGGCACATTCTACAAGAGCGGTTGCTACCTCCACTGCCTTTTTGGAGGGCACTCTGCTTGAGGACATCTGTAAGGCTGCCACTTGGTCCAGACCTTCTACATTTGTCCAACACTACAGGATGGACACCAGAGCCACTGCGGACGCCAGACTTGGTCGTGTTGTCCTTGCCAGATGGCTCCAGGCGCCTCATCCTTGAGGATCCATCCTGCCTGACTGACATCTTCATCGTGGGATCATCTCATCCGACTGCCCACCGACCAATTAAGTGTGAGCTTGCTAATCTCCCAATAGTGGGGATTCACAAACTATACAAAGGAGAAAGTTTGGTTTCACTTACCAGTGATAACTTTTGTTCTTCGAGTATATAGTTTGTGAATACACACTACCCACCCTGCCTCCCCTTTTGAGCAGCACTGATGAGATCATTTGGTTTATCCTGTGCTATGCTTAAGTATGGAACTGAGGTAAAATGGTGAACTGGCGAATAAGGGTGGGCGGTCTTACTGCCAAAACTTTTAGCCAATCATCTTTAAAGCCTCCGATCGATGTTCTGCGCAGGCGCATAACCCAATAGTGTGTATTCACAAACTATATACTCAAAGAACGAAAGTTATCACTGGTAAGTGAAACCGAACTTTACTTGCCAGCACGGCTCCTAAAAGTGTGTAGTGTCTAGATTAGGACTTACAGTAACCCGAGAGCCTGCATGTTTGGGGTGTCATCTGCTCCCTCTGTGATTAACGGCAACATACTGGTTCACGTTAATGATGGTTAATTTTGATGCTTGTCTGAGATATGAGTGAGAAGACTTGCAGGGCTTTCACTCTAAAGAAAAGAGCAAGTGTGTACTGCTGTGATCTGATCCTGAATTGTGCTACTTTACTTGGTTGATCCATACTTTACACTTCTAGTTTGAAGTGGCGGATCGGAGCTTCGTCTCCCATGAGATTTTAGTGGGCTCTCACCATCGAGAGGTCCTACAGCTACTGTAGCAGGGTCCCATGGGGCACGGGGGACTGAGGCCCATGTTTTCGATGCTCCTCTAGCCATTTTAAATATAATACAATGACACAGCTGTCTGGGCTCATGTCGAAGTTGGCCATGCTAGAACAATGCACTGGCCAGGTGCATTGCCAGAGTACCAAACCCACTTTCAGGTGAAACTCGGAAAATTAGAATATCGTGCAAATGTTCATTAATTTCACTTAAAAGGTGAAACAAGTATATGAGATAGACTCACTACATGCAAAGTGAGAGATGTCATGCCTTAATTTGTTATAATTGTGATGATCATGGCGTACAGCATACTTGAGATTATTTCATGATTATGGGGTACATGAGATTGGGGGGGGGTTGCGGTTTTCATAAATTAACCCATAATCATCAATATTATAACAAAGTAAAGCTTGAACTATCTCACTGTATTGCCACTAGCCCACAGTTTGGGAATTCTTACTGATGTCATAGATGGCTTGATAGCATAATAGTGTAGGTGGTTAAGAGTTCAATTCCTCACTGTGCTTCCTGGGAGAAGAGCCAGCCTGTGCAATCATGGGCAAGCTCAGTGGTGGACATCAGCAGGTTCGCACCAGTTCGCCAGAACCAGTAGCAGAAATTCTGGCTGGCCCCACCCATCCAGGTTTTGAAATAAAGTAGTCCTAATTCGGGTGCAACCCAGGGCTTTTCCCCTGGCCACGGCCACCATACCACGCCCACAGTGTGGCAGCAAAAAAATTTTTGGAGCCCACCACTTGACAAGCTGCATAGTCTCATGGAGAAGGGAATGATAAGCTACTTCTATGTATTCTCTACCTAGAAAAGCCTGGAAAATGTCACCATAAGTCAGAATTGACCTGATGACAAACAAATATTATATTTTATATGTCATAAATCCTAACAGTGTGATCTGCCTCTTGCCCAATTCCAGTAAGTGTCAGAAGAGATACAATCTTTTAAACCCAAATTATTCTGAAATTACAGATATTCTGGTCCAAGTATGGCTGCCTGTGGAAATACACTAACTGGGACATCCTCCTCAAACAGCTCGGGTGGTGAGTTTTTTGTGCACAACCAGCATATTCAGTGTTGTAGTTTGTCTTTTGTGTTGTCTGTCTCATGAATAAGGCAGAAAAGGTACTACATTAGTTATAGACTAGATTGGGAAAAATTAATGTAATGTTGATTCTGCATTTGCTCTTAAGCAGAGCTGCTGCTGAGGAGAGCCAAACAAAGGAAGTGAGCACTGGTAAGTTTTGGGCATGCTTGCAGTTGGAGTAGAGCTGCTTTAGAGGCTGCTTTAGAGCTGCTTTAGAGGCCTCCACTAATTTAAATTGATAATTTAAACTGCTGAGAGCCACCTCTGTTCAAACAGAGGAAGCAGTTAGAAGCTTCCTGAAACAGGAAGCAGGGTGGCAGAGCCACACCAGGCCCTTCCCTAAACTGTGACTCAGAGGGGCGGAGCAACACAAGCCTTTAAAAGCTCTGAGCTCTTTCAGGGTCAGCCCTTTTTGATTCTGCATTTGCTCTTAAGCAGAGCTGCTGCTGAGAAGAGCCAAACAAAGGAAGTGAGCACTGGTAAGTTTTGGGCGTGCCTGCAGCTGGAGTAGAGCTGCTTTAGAGGCCCGCGTGCCTAACAGCGCGCAAGATTTCAAGCTAAGAACAAAGGAAGAATATATTCTTACTAGATAGAAAGGTAGTAAACGTGTACACTTTTGAGGCCCAGAATACTGCACTTCTTAAAATGGATTCTGAGGGAACAGCTGTAGTTACCTGCAATACTTGTGCCATGTTTGTGTTCTTGCCAAAGCACATGGAGAACTACATTTGCAGCAAGTGCAAGCTGGTTGCACTACTAGAAGAGAAGGTCCAGCAGCTAGAGGCCCGCATATCTAACCATCAACAAATTAAGGAGCTTGAGCTGTTCTTGGACAGAGTGGACCAGACTATCCTGGACAAAGAAGAGACAGTGCACAGTTCTGAGAAAGAAGGCACTTCACTAACTCAGGAGGGAGATGCTTGGAGGAATGTGACTCAAAGGAGGAGGAGAGTAGAGGATCACTCTGAGAGTCTGAAATTACAAAATCAATTTGAGGCTCTTTCCCTCAACACACCTGATGAGGAACACACAGAGGAACAACTGGTTCCACCTGAGGATCTCTCCTTCATCACACTTGATGAGATCCAGGAAGATAAACAACAGGAACAAACTGAAGTCCTCTCCCTTAATATGGTTGATGAGGTGCATGTAGATGAACAGCTTGCAGGAGAGAGGCTCCTTGTACTAGCTAATTCAATAATTAGAAATACAGAGAGATGGATTTGTGATGCACATGATAACCGTATAGTGACTTGGCTGCCAGGTGCAAAAGTTGCAGACATCATGAGAAATCAAGAAAGCTTGTTAGAGAAAACTGGGAAGGAGCCAGTGGTCATGCTACACGTTGGTACCAATGATGTTGGGAAGGCCAAGCGGTCTGTCCTGGAAGCCAAATTCAGGTTGTTAGGAAGAAGATTGAAGTTCCGGACTTCCAAGGTAGCGTTTTCAGGAGTGCTGCCTGTTCCTTGTGCGGTCCTACCAGGCAGGCAGAGCTCAGAAGCCTCAATGCGTGGATGAGGCAGTGGTGTCGAGAGGAGGGCTTCAGATTTGTCAGGAACTGGAAAACATTTTGGGACAAGCCAAATCTGTTCAGGAGGGATGGGTTGCACTTGAACCATGATGGGACCAGATTGCTGGCACTCATCATCAAAAAGGCTGCAGGGAAAGCTGACAGGAGCTGGGCAGCATCCGGTTCGGGAAAGTGTGTACTTGAGTAGTGAGGAGGATGCAAAAATTACTGAGCAGAGCAAGGAGCTAGTCACCAGCACTCTAGCAGAAGGATGCAAGAGGCAGTCTAACAATGCAACTGGACTCAAAAGACTGTATCAGAAAAGCATATATAAATGCTTGTATGCAAATGCCAGAAGCCTCCAGAACAAAATAAGGGAGCTGGAATACTTAGCAATAGATAAGAATATTGATATTATTGGAATCACTGAAACCTGGTGGACGGATGATAACCAATAGGATACAGTTATCCCAGGCTACAAACTGTACAGGAAGGATAGGAAGGGGCAAACGGGAGGAGGTGTAGCCTTGTATGTCAAAGAAGTGATAAAATCATACGAATTGGAATATCTAGGTGATTTGGAATCATCATTAGAAACTCTGTGGGTAAGAGTACCAGGCCACAAGGATGGTCTAACAGTAGGCATATACTATTGGCCTTCGACCGAAACTCCTGAGGGAGACTGGCAGTTGGAGAATGTTGTAAAGGAGGCATCCAAGAAGGGAAGCCTGGTTATAATGGGGGACTTCAATTACCCTCACATAGACTGGGTGAACTGTTATTCAGCACATCATAAAGAGATAAAGTTCCTAGATATGCTAAATGATTGTTCCCTGGGACAGATGGTTGAAGACCCAACTAGAGGTACATGAATCCTTCACTTGCAAGATGTTAATGTGACTGATCCAATAGGGAACAGTGACCACAACTCAATTATGTTTAACTTGATCATAGACCGCAAGTCACTGATAAAATCTAACACAGAGACCTTAAATTTTCAAAAAGGAAATTTCCCAAAAATGAGGAAACTAGTAAAAAAAGAAGCTGAAAGGGAAATGGAGAGAGTCCAAACACTCCGAGAGGCATAGAGGCTGTTTACAAAAACAATAACAGAGGCCCAATTGGAATGTATACCCAAAAGGAAAAAGGGCACTGCCAGGTCCAAGAGGACTCCGATGTGGCTTACAGGAGCTGTTTGGGAAGTGATCAAAAGCTAGAAAAGCTCATTTAGAAGATGGAAGGCTTGTCCGAATGAGGACAGCAGGCAGAAACATAAATTCTGGCAGAACAAATGCAAGGCAACAATCAGGAAAGCAAAGCAAGACTTTGAGGAGCGTATAGCTAAAAATACTCAGAGAAATAACGAAAGACTTCTTTAAGTACATTAGAAGTAAGAACCCAACTAGGAAGGCTATTGGACCATTAGATGACAATGGAAGGCAAGGGGTTATTAACGAGGAGATTGCAGAGAGACTCAATGGATTCTTTGCTTCAGTATTCACTGAAGAAGACAGAGACCACATGCCCAAAACAGAGCCTATCTTCGTAGGGAGAAAAACCGAAGAATTAAGCAGGATAGAAATAACCAGGGAGGAGGTCCTTGCATGTCTTGTTAAACTAAATGCTAACAAATCACCAGGACCAGATGGTATCCATCCACGAGTTCTCAGGGAATTTAAAGATGAAATTGCTGATCTCCTAGCCAAAATATATAATCTTTCCCTCAAATCAGGGTTTGTGCCTGATGACTGGAAGGAAGCGAATGTAACACCAATTTTCAAAAACGGATCCAGGGGTGATCCAGGAAATTGCCAATCTGTCAGTTTGACATGTGACCCGGGTAAAGTGATGGAAACCATCCTAAAAGATAGGATTAATAGGCACATAGAAGAGAAGGCGCTGCTAAAGGAGAGCCAACATGGCTTTTGCAAAGGCAAATCATGCCTCACTAATCTGTTGGAATTTTTTGAAAGTGTCAACAAGCATGTGGATAAAGGGGATCCAGTTGACATTGTTTGTCTGGACTTTCAGAAGGCTTTTGACAAGGTCTTGAATAAACTTACCAGTCATGGTATAAAGGGACAGGTCTTGTCCTGGATCAGCAACTGGCTAAGGGACAGGAAACAGAGGGTAGCACTAAATGGACACTTCTCCAAGTGTAGGGAAGTAAAGAGTGGGGTCCCAAGGTTCAGTACTGAGACCCCTGCTTTTCAACCTCTTCATAAATGATCTAGAAGTAGGAGTAAATAGAAAGGTAGCCATATTTGCTGACGACACTAAATTATACAGGGTAGTGAAAACTGTGAGAGATTGTGAGGAGCTCCAGAGGGATCTCTTGACTCTGGGGGAGTGGGCAAAACAGTGGCAAATGAGCTTCAACATTAGTAAGTGCAGAGTGATGCACGTTGGGGCAAAAAACCCCAATTACATTTATAAACTGATGGGGTCTGAACTCTCTGCGACAAACCCGGAAAGGGACCTTGGTGTCTTGGTGGACAACTCAATGAAGGTGTCAACCCAGTATGCCTCAGCAGTGAAAAAAGCAAACTCAATGCTAGGGATCATTAGGAAGGGTATAGAAAATAAGTCAGCAAGTGTCATTTTGCCTCTTTATAACTCTATGGTGAGGCCCCATCTGGAATACTGTGTACAGTTCTGGTCGCCATACCTTCAGAAGGATATTATGGAGTTGGAAAAAGTGCAGAGGAGGGCAACCAGAATGATTAGGGGACTGGAACACCTTCCTTACCATCTGAGGCTGCAACGGTTGGGCCTCTTCACTCTTGAACGACAGCGTCTAAGAGGTGACCTGATTGAATTTTATAAAATCATGCACGGTGTGGACAAACTAGATAAGGAATAACTGTTTTCCCTATCGCACAACACAGGAACTAGGGGGCACTCCATGAAACTTTTGGGTACTAGTTCTCAAACAAATAAGAGAAAGTACTTTTTCACCCAGAAGATCACTGGTCTATGGAACTCCCTGCCAGAAGAAGTGGTGACAGCTGTCAGTCTTGACAGCTTCAAGAAAGGATTAGATAAGTTCATGGAGGACAAGGGTATCAATGGCTATAATTATGGATACCTAAGAACAACCTCTGGGTTGGAGAGATAGGCAGGATATCTCTTAATGCCATTTCCAGGGAATCCTAAGCAGGGAAGGCATCTGCTTGGGAATAATACCCTGAAGCAAATGGTCAACCACTGTTTGAGACAGAATGCTGGACTGGATGGGCTGTGGCCTGTTCCAGCAAGGCTGTTCTTATGTTCTTAAGTCTTAACCAATTGATCTGACAGTGATGGTTACACTTGACTCAACTCTAATGAGACATCCCGCTACACTAATAGAGCCAGTGACTCAATGCCAAGTGTTGGGCAGCAGTAAATAACCTGACTCCCTAAAGGGGCCAACGGCTACGGGCAGATGAGCCCCTTTAGGTGGGGTGATGGTCCCGTAATGTGGAGGAAATACACTGGAAACCATCATATTAGGCCCAACGGCAAAAAGCAGAGGAGGAACCACTTAACTATTCTGATTCCCTACAGTCATAGAGGCAGAAGAGGCCATGCCAGATAGTTGGCTGTGAAGGCGCACCTTGTTAATATCCTCAAAGCTGTGACAGTCCATTGCAGTTCCAGTATTAAATCTTGCATGTCTCATTTTATATGTGTTGTAGGATATGACTCTGTGATCATAGTGTGTGGGTTACTTCATGGCAATCTGGGATCCACCTTAAACAAATTCACACCAATGGCATTTTTCCTGTTTGAAAATTATTTCCAGGAAAAAAATGTATACTGTAATACCTCATACAAAGTCCGCTTCATACAACATCAGATTAATACAACATCGCCTAATTCCTTGAAAAAAGTTGCCTCATACAAAGTCGTGCGACTTTGTATGAGGCATTGGGGTTTTCCCAGGTTGCATTGTGCCTGGACAGTATAAAAGGCAGGACACATGCGTGCATTGCTCTTGTGGGTTTTGCATGAGGCGAAGAGTGTTTAGGAGTGGTTTTCAGCGCGATTTTGGATTTTTTTGGATTTTTTCGTCAGACTTTTTAGAAGCATTCCTGGGATTTTTGCAGCATTCTTCAGATTCTTGGACAATCAGGGTTGTTTGACATGTTTTTGTAATGTATTTAGCCTTTAGACAATGATTTCTTAAAGTTCTGTCAGTTTCCTGTCTGTTTCCTTGACTTTGCCCTGAAGTCTGTGTTGTTACAGTACAATGTATCTCTATGGAAACGACAAGGATTTGGACGTTGTATGAGGCATCGCGGCTAGGATTTTGCATGCCTCATACAAAGTCCAAATACATATAAAGTCCAAACTTGTGGAACCAAGTTTGGACATTGTAGGAGGTATCACTGTACTCAGATAGGAGTAGCAGCCACCATCGCCGAATGAGACAAATGCTCACATCTTTAGCAAGGCTTTAAAGGCCTGAGGACTTGGGGTCCAAATAGGAGTGAAGTATTCTTGGGATATATTAAGGGGCAAGTTTCAGTAAGAGAATCAGTAATACTCATATGTATTAACCTGCATTCTTAAATCCTAAATCCAATTTTGCCGGTACTACACACATGTCTAGCGAAAGGAAACAGCCTTCTTTTACCATGTCATGACTGTGATGTTTACCTATAAGGAGAGGCTACCTTGGTGCGTGTCCGGCAATAGTGGCCACACCTGGCCCAAACAGAGCCGGCCACACTTACCTTTAAACCATCCGGGGGTCGGCTCAAGGGTCCGGTCGCAAAGAGTGGGGCAAGCGGGCCACTAACCAGAACAAAAAAAAAACCCCTACATGGCCCAGCGTCCTCCGCGCTGCGTCATCCCTCAGCCAATCAGGCTGAAGGGCGCGAGCGCAGAGAACGCTGGAAAGCCGGTGCGCATGTTAAGAAAAAAATCGCTGACGTGCCGGCTAGCCAACCACTTCCCCGTGGCGCTGGCAGCGAAGGCCGCCTCCGGCCTCGCCGCAGCTTTGGCGGGGTTGCAGGGAGGAGGGGGAGACCCTCTTCTCCCCACGGCCCCGATGATGAAGGCCAGCGCCGGCCTCGCCGTGACTTCGGCGTTGTAGCAGGGAGAAGAGGAGGAGACCATCTTCTCCCCGCACGCCTGCCGCTTCCCTCAGGGAGATGAAGGCCGAAAACATGGCTCCGTTCGCTCCAACCGAGGAAAGCGAACAACTTCCCCAGGAAGCAGAGGCAGCGAACGGCGCTCCGTTCGCTGCCTTTACTTCCCGAGGAAGTGTTTCACTTTCAGGGGTGGGCACTGGAGGAAGTGTTTCACTTTCAGGGGTGGGCACCAGCAAAGGCACTGGTTCCTTCGTCCCTCTCCCACCGAGGAAAGCGAACCAATTCCCCGGGAAGCAAAGGTAGCGAATGGAGCTCCTTTCGCTGCCTTTACTTCCCGAGGAAGTGTTTCGCTTTTGGGGGAGGAGCAAAGGCACTGGTTCCTTCGTCCCCCTCCCACCGAGGAAAGCAAACCAATTCCCCGGGAAGCAAAGGCAGCGAACGGAGCTCCATTCGCTGCCTTTACTTCCTGAGGAAGTGTTTTGCTTTCAGGGGGGAGCGAAGGCACTGTTGCCTTCGTCCCCCTCCCACCGAGGAAAGCGAACCAATTCCCCGGGAAGCAAAGGCAGCGAACGGAGCTCCATTCGCTGCCTTTACTTCCCGAGGAAGTGTTTTGCTTTCAGGGGGGAGCGAAGGCACTGGTGCCTTCGTCCCCCTCCCACCGAGGAAAGCGAACCAATTCCCCGGGAAGCAAAGGCAGCGAACAGAGCTCCATTCGCTGCCTTTACTTCCTGAGGAAGTGTTTTGCTTTCAGGGGGGAGCAAAGGCACTGGTACCTTCGTCCCCCTCCCACCGAGGAAAGCGAACCAATTCCCCGGGAAGCAAAGGCAGCGAACGCTGCCTTTACTTCACGAGGAAGTGTTTTGCTTTCAACGGGTCGGATTTGTCCGAGTGGACAGGATAAAAATTGAAAAATTAAATTAAGCGGGGGGGGGCTTCGTCCCCCGCCCAACGTGGAAAGCGAACCACTTCCCCGGGAAGCAAAGGCAGTGAACGGGGCTCAGTTCGCTGCCTTCGCCTCCCGGAGGTACTCGCCTGGGCGCAGCCTCCTCAACTGCAGCCTTCTCTCTCTCACACACACACACACTCTCTCTCACACACACACACCTACTGGGCTGCACATTTCAAACCTACCCAGTGTGCATGCGTGTGTGTGTACACACACACCAAAACCACCCCTAACCACCAACACACATAATAAAAATGCCCGGCTTGCCGGGCAAAAAATGCTAGTATATCTTAACCTATAAAACCAAGTGTTCACCGTTGGAATTGGCTATGGGCTGCTGTGCGTCGCCCTACTTACCCGTTCCCTCCCTTCGAGAGCACGGGCGAAGTGGCTACGCAGGTCAACGAATGGTTTAAAAAATCGCGATTGGGGCATCAGCCCCACCATTGGCAAGAAAGGGAAACAACTTCATTTCCCAAAAAGCATTGCGTTTCGCCGTGTTTCTCCCAGTGTCAGCCAATCAAGATGATAAAAACAACGGACTCAGTCTTTGTTTTACGAGCCGCAACCAATCAAAAGTAGCGTTTCAAAACCTTGCCGAGCGACGGACGTCAGAAACTACATGTCCCAGCGTCCTCCGTGCTGTGACCCCTCAGCCAATCAGGCTAAGGGACATGAGCATGGAGGAGGCTGGGAAAGCCAATGCGCCAACAACTTCCCTCCAGGAGGCACTTCGTCTCCCGGAGGGAAGCCATCCCCAGCTCATCGCGGTGGGCGGCTGGCCATGTCGGATCCTGGACTGCCTGCTTTTGGCGGCCCCCACCCAACCGGCGAGGACCTCGGCACCAGCGGAGAGGGAGAAAAGGCTGCGCCACAGAGGCATGGAAGGTGAGGCCCGGCACAGAAGGCTGCACTGGGGAAACGTAGAGTACGAAAGGCCCAACTGGCAACGGGTAAGTGGGGCGGGGGAGAGGAATTGAGGAGGGGAACGGGCCTGGGGAGCACGCCACCCACACAGGTCATAGAGAAGAAAGGGGGAGAACGAACCCACCTCCTTCCCCCCAGTCTCAGTCCCCTGCCCCACTTACCTGTTGGCAGCTGGGCAATTCGTACTCTGCGCCTCCCCAGAGCGGCCTTCTGTGCTGGACCACTCACCTTCCATGCCTCCATGGTGTGGCCTTTTCTCCCTCAATGCCGGCGCCAAGGCCTTCATCGGTGGGGTGTGGGCCACCAAAATCAAGCAGCCCAGCCGGCAAACAATGCTCCCGCCCACCCAGCAAAGGCCTCCTGGGTGTCCTCACCAAGGCTTGGGGGGAGGAGGAAGAGCTCCTCCTCCCCCTGCAAAGCTTCAGCATGTGTGTGTGTGTGTGTGTGTGTGTGTGTGTGTGTGTCCTCACCGAGGCTTCAGGGGGGAGGAGGAAGAGGCCTTCCTCTTCCTGCAAAGCTTTGGCATGTGTGTGTGTGTCCTCACTGAGGCGTCAGGGGGGGAGGAGGAAGAGTCCCTCCTCCCCCTGCAAGGCTTCGGCGTGTGTGTGTGTGTGTGTGTGTGTGTGTGTGTGTGTGTGTGCTCACCAAGGCTTCGGGGGGGGATGAAGAGCCCATCCTCTCCCCATGGAGCTATGGCATGTGTGTGTGTATTGTGTGTGTGTGTGTTTGTGTTGTGTGTGTGGGTGTGTTGTGTGGGTGGTTGTGTTGTTTGTGTGGATGTGTTGTGTGTAGTTCTGTTGTTTGTGTTGTTTGTGTGGTTGTGTTGTGTGTGTGTATTGAGTGTGTGTGTGGTTATGTTGTGTGTGCTGTGTGTATTGTGTGTGTTGTTGTGTGTGTATTGAGTGAGTGTGTGGTTGTGTTGTGTGTGTGTTGTGTGTGTGTGGGGTTGTGTGTGTGATTGTTTTGTATTTGTGTATTGAATGAGTGTGTGGTGATATTGTGTGTGCTGTATGTGTGTATTGAATGAGTGTGGTTGTGTTGTGTGTGCTGTGTGTGTATTTTGTGTGTGTGTGTGTATGTGTTGTGTGTGTGTGTATTGTGTGCGCGTGTGTGGTTGTGTTGCATGTATGCTTATATTGTGTGTATGTCTACCCCTCAAAACCACCCCAACCACAAGCACACATGTTATACCTGCCCGGCAGGGCAAAAAATGCTGATCTTAACCTATAAAACCAACCTATAAAACTTTACAAAGTTAAAAAAATAAAAATTTTACAAAAAACAACAAAGAATTCATTGTTTTATATAAAGCACAGGGGGGAAAAAGCCCGGCAACGCCGGGCAAACTATGCTAGTTAATAGATAAAGAGCAATCTGATGTCTTCCTAGATTTTCATCTTGCATAATAAAACTTCATTTATAGGAATTCTTGGCAGATGTATTCTGCTATTTTAAATTTTATATTGACAGCATGTTTATAGAAATTGAAACATATCATGCATAGCATCCCCCTGGTAATCTGTGGCTCTCCATTTCTCTTTATACCAGCAGTTGGACATTAGAAACAGTTGAAACAGAATAGAACAAATATCTCAGATCTTTTTACTGACTTTGTCACGTAGGAATCTGATATTCTTGCAGTGGTACCCAAGTGTCTGGAGAGGATAAAACACACTTGGAAAATTAGGTGCCTGCTACTTGGTTTAGCTGCTGTTGTTTTTCTGTATTGAAACCTGAGAGTTACTAAGAATAACTTCACACTTCCATCTAGTCAGATCTGGTACTTCTGCGTCAGTGTTTTCAGAATTCAGACCCGTCTTATTCCATACAGCTGGCGAGGAGAAACAAAGTTGACTTCTTCAGAGAGGCTTATGTCAAACTCAGCACCAATCAATCGCTTTAGTTTCTTAAGAGGTGTTTCAGCCTTTTGCTTCTTTGGAGTACTTGTCCACTCTATTTGACACATCTTGCAGCAAATGAAAGTTGCAGTGTTGAGGTCTGGGAAATTAATCAAGAAGTCTGAGCCAGCTAACTGAGTAAGTTTTTTCATTCCTAAAGCCCTTTCCAAAAAGTTTTATAAGCAACTAGAAAACTATACTTTGATTTCAAGAGTTATTTAATCAAATGGATATGCAGGTTTCTGTTGTGATCAAATGCCAGTACTTTGTACTATAAAAGTTAATTATCATATTTGTAAAATGTTTGCTTTCTCCTATTATAAACATTAGCTATACTGTATTATGTTTTGCAAGTTTCCTAGATCCTAAAATGTATCAAAAACATGGAAAATGCTAAATATCAGATGAAATGGAATGTTCTGGGTCTAATTGTCAGACTTCTGATTTTGTCTCCTAGCATTCTGCAACTCCAATGACAGTTCTTCGTTTCAACCCATCAAAACCCAAGTGGCCATTCCTACAGCTCATGTCATGCCTTCCATGCTGGATGCATCTTCTTGCTTGATAAGTGAATCAAATTCTTGTCGGACCACATTGGCATCCTCTCTGCCAGTCTCATTAGGTGACACACCAGGACTGATGTCCAATCATGGCTGTGACACTCTGAGACCGTCCCAGGTGTTCCACAGGAGCCCTCCTTTATATCAGTCTTCAATGAAGAATGGTCATGATCAACCATTGTTCCTTACTTCTGATCAAACAAGTTTGGAAAGTGCTCAGAAATCTGTCAGACCAACCAGTGAAATAATGCTTAATCATCCTATTTCCCAAGATAGACAGTCCACTGGCCCTTGGTCCCAACTCCAGATGTTCAGCTCTGATTCCACTGTGGTTGGTGTAGAAAAACAACCATGTAAAGGTTTGCTGAATGCTAAATCAACAACAGAGGCCAGTCAAGTCTGTGAAAAGCAGGTATCCTCGGAACTTAATCCATCTGGTCTGTATCCAGCTGTTGCTCAGTCTCAGATATGGAAGCAGGAAGCCTGTGCACTTCATCAGCATGAGAATTGTGCACTAAATGCTTGGAAACATCTGGATCATGTTCGACTGCAACTGGCGCAGATGCAGGTAGAAAGCCCTTTTCAAAACAAATTGTTTTTAATTTAAAAGTATATGTATACAAAGATAGCATCTTTAAATTAGGGTAAATTATTTACCCATTATTCAGAGTTGCATATTTATGGGGTATCGTGTGTCACTTCCTTTCAGACAAAGTTAGGGAACTTTTTAAGCATAGTCATCCTGTAAACTGGATTTTGCCCCAGTCACTTGGGCAACAGTTAGATAGAAATGAAAAAGAATATGGAGGAGTTAGTGTTTGAAGTTGTCAGCTATATTTATTACCTCTTGCTTTTAGTGTGTTTGGTGAAAGAGTACAATGCTCTCTTGACCTCATGCCTACTGGAGAGGACTTGATGACAATAAGTCTCATCTGATCTGTTTACGTTAATATGAAGAGAAGTGTATTACCATACACTAATACCTCATACAACGTCCAAACCTGGTTCCACAAGTTAGGACGTTGTATGAATTCTGACTTTGTATGAGGCATGCAAAATCCTAGCTGCAATGCCTCATACAACGTCCGAATTATTGCCACTGATGCTTTGTATAACATCGCTCCCTTGGTTGTGAGCAGGGAAGGGGGGTGCTAGAGGCTGGCCCCAGCTGTAAGGCGGCTGGCGTGGTCCATAAGACCTGCCACGCCGGAGTCTGGCCCCACCTCCCCGCTCTCACCCGGAGGGGAAGCGACCCTTGGGAGCTAGACTGGCCCCAGCTGTGAGGCAGCCGGCGTGAGCAAGAGAAGCGACCGTGGGGTAATCCCCCAAAATATCCACCGCCGACCACCGACTCACCCTTGGTCGGCTGCTTGTTCTTGCCTCCCATGATTGCCACCCACCGACGGAGCCAAGCGGCCCCGACCTCCCTGGCGCACAGGAGAGGAGGAATGGAGCAAGGAAGAGGAATGGCGCTTCTGGGCTGGAAGGAAGTTGGTGGACTAAGGGGCAGCAGCGGGAGACTCGACCAGTCTTCTCCTCTTCGGGCACGACGACAGCAGCACCGCCCCGCTTGAGAGTACCTGGGAAGAGCCCCAAGGAAAGGCCGTGGCTGGCCGGCCTGCTAAGCAGCGCTTGCTTTCTCTCTGTCTCTCCCTTGGTGAGAGCGGGGACCACTTCGGTGGGAAGGTAACAACGTTCCGTGCGCTCCAGTGTCTAGTCATGCCTGCCACATGACCACGGAAACATCTGCAAAAGCCTCCCCGCTCTCACCAAGGGAAGCGTCCGGTGAGAGCGGGGAGGCTTTTGCACTTTGTTCTATTTTATTCAGGACTTGGAAGCATGTTGACAAGAAATGCAGAATTAATGTGACTCATTTTGTTTTACTGGCTATTTCAAAGAGTCTTGCTGTAAAGTACAAGTGGATTTCTAGTTAGCAAATAATAATTGTTGTGACTTTCAGTTATGTTTTCCTATTGCAGATACTGGTTTAAAATTATTTTGCATAGAACTGTTTGGATGTGGGTCTTAAATAACAGCATATGAGATGAGCCTCCTGTGTTATTGGCATATGAAGAATGCAGAAAGTAAAATAGTCTTTGTGGTGTTGAAGTTGTGTTACAAAGCCTTTTTTCATCTGAACCTCCTATTTCTAGCTACACAATAAAGCTGCTTGCTATCATCCCTTGGTGAACAACACGTCACTTCCCACTATTGATCCAGCACAGTGGGTCAGCATTGTAAATGCAAATGAAAATCTGCTCAGAGAGAAAGAAGTTCTTATTGACAGGTAAGAAATGAAACGGGTGTTTTGGGCTTCTGTAGTAATTAACAGGCTTTCATTCATTCACTTGAGACTATTAATCGGAAAACTTGAGGTCACAGTTCTAAACTCCTAAATACGACAACCTGAGTTCCCAGTGTGATATAGTGGATAAAGTGACGGACTAGGTCTCAGGAAGCCTGGGTTCGAATCTTTGCTCCGCCATGGAATCTCAGTGGTGGGTGAACTGGTAAAATCACATCTTAAATGGCTTATTTACCTTGAAAGCCCTATTAAGGTTACTATGAGTCAGTTCTGACTTCAGTGCATTTAACAGAATCAGCAGCAGCAGCAGCAGCAGCAACAACAACAGCAAGCACTGTTGCAAGTAAACTTCAGTCGAGGATACTTATAAATAAACATGACTAGATTTTGTGCTAAGAATATAATGAACTATTCAACAACATCGTCACTGGTGTTGCCTAATACTTAAGTCTGCTGTGTTAAATTATAAGATTGGAAGGTGAGATAATATTTCTCTAAAAGATTTTTGTGCCCCTTTATTAATAGTTAAGATCCATGTTTTTTTCTACAGTGTGCAACATGTGGCTTTCCAGATCTTGTCGGACTCCAGACATTGCTGGGTGAGGGCCAGTGTGGTGGAGTGGCTAGAGTGTTGAACTCAGGAGACTTGAATTTAAAACACTGTTTGTACAAGAAAGCCACTGGGTGACTTTGGCCAATCCTAAATTCTCAGGTGAAAGTCACTGGGCTGTTTTAAGGGAAAAAATAGGGAGGAAAAGAGTTGTGTTTGATCCCTTGAGTTCATAGACAGAAAGAACATACATATCACCCTGGTAATGACATCCTTGTGCTTCCGGCTAATCTTTCTCACACAAGGTCAGGCGAAGGAACTGCAGAATGAATTCACCAAAGGGTTCCTTCATTTTGGCAGTTTCACATCTGGCCTAGACACAGAAGATGACGACTGATAAATAAATTTCCAGCGGCCATAACCAGAAGAGGTACTAGTGAGACTTGATGAATGGTAAAGCCCAACAACAACTGAAGTGCCACCAATTATCACTCCCTGGAGTCCAGTCTCACTGAGACTTTGCCCATCTTAATTGGGAGAATGAAGCTTTATCTATGATTTCCCTTTCATGAACTTAATTGGTTAGTATTAGTTAAATTGGGAGAGATCGTGTGGAATAGGCTGTCTCTTACTTACCCTTTCCTTCGCAACTCCTTTGATTCCATTAATCGTTGACTGCAACTCATTTCCGAGAATGCATTTTTTTCTTGAAGCAGGAAAAATGTCACTGGCGTGAATTTGTTTAAGGTGGATCCCATCTTGCCATGAAGTGATTACCACTTAAATAATTACTACTTAAAACACTTACAGAAAGCCCCCCTTAACTAAAGTAAACTTTCCTTTTTCATATCCAACAGTCAAATTTTGTAAACCTTAACCCACATATCTTGTAATTCTGGTTTGAAGGCAGAGGCAGCACATTTCCCAGCTGGAGCAGAAAGTCTGTGAAAGTGAGATGCAAGTCCACAGTGCCCTTTTTGGTCATCCCTCCTCCTATGGAGATATGTATCTGCTCAGGATGCAGGTAAATGTTAGCATGTCAGTTTTTTTTTAATTTTTTATAATATTTTATTTAAATAATTAAATATTGACAAAGGAAAACAAAGCAAATAAAGAAGAATACGTAACAAGTAGCAACAACAACAAAATAGAAAACAATTAGTAGATATACATATTTGTCTTTGAAGTTATTTATACAGTTTAATACTTTTATCATAATATTGTTTACATATCCTTTTATAATCAATCATCTAATGGTTCTACTAATATTTTGTTACTTAATACATTTTATAACTTACATAACACCCGTGTGATATTTACATTTGTCTTGGAGGCTGAAAACACTTATGATTATACACTGGATTTCCAAAAAGCTAATTGGTCGGCTACAGGCGCACAGTCATTTCCTTTTTGTATTGCATGTTCTATGAAAGCTTTCCAAATTGTAAAAAAAATATTCTCTTTAACAATTCCCTTTTTAAAATTAATGTCCCAAGTTAATTTATCATTTAATGCCATTGTCCACGTCTCCTTATACCATAGCATATCAGTTGTTGGTGTGACTTGAATACATTGGCTCTTCTCTGAAGCAAAGGAATACAGTTAGGTTAAAGGAAATGGGAATGTGGGAAGGGTGAGCTGTTTATGTGTGGATTCCTAATCTCTTTTACTCTTAATCTGACAACATTGAGTTCAGCCTTGTAAACAAGAGACTGGCAGGAAGAGGAGAGCCCAATCTCTCTTTTAATAGCCAGCTGCTATATTTCTTTGCTGGATAGAGCAGAAAGGAATTCCTTTTTAGCAACCTACTAGCTATTTTGCCCGGTGTTGCCGGGCAGGTATTGATTTTGTGTTGGTGGTGGGATGGTTTATTTTTTGTTTTTTTTGGGTGGCTTATTTGGGAAGAGACAATTCACTTGCGTAAGCCTTCATGCTGGGGAAAGTTGAGGGCAAAGGAAGAAGGGGACGGCAAGGGCGAGAGGCAGGAATCCGTCAGGTGAGGTGCCTACCCTGGCGGATTCCTGCCTCTCGCCCTACCATTTCCCCTTCGCTGTTTCGAAGACAGCCCTCAAAACAGCGGAGGGGAAAATGTAAAGCCGGGCCGCACAGCGTCTGATCCCCGGGTTGCTTTCAGAGGAGGCAGCCAACCTGCTCAGCTACCTCCTCCGAAAGCAACCTGGGGATCAAGGCTCTGACTGGGTTGCTTTCAGAGGAGGCAGCCGATCTGCTCAGCTACCTCCTCTGAAAGCAAGCCGGTCAGAGTGTCTGATCCTAGGGTTGCTTTCAGAGGAGGTAGCTGAGCAGGTTTTTCCCCCACGCTGGTTCGAGGCCAATTTTGAACCAGCGCGGAGGAGTGGCAAGAAAGGGAAAGTGCCATTTGTTCGCCAGGGAAGGCACCTTCCCTGTCGGACACCCACCTACCGCCTTTGGTTCTTCTCCGTGCTGGTTCGAGGCAGCTTTGAACCATTGCGGGAGAGGGGCAAGGAAGGAAGACAGGCAGGTGCCCAGCAGGGAAGGCGCCTTCCCTGTTAGATACCTGCCTATTGCCTTGGTTTTTCGCCCATGCTGGTTCAAGGCCAGCTTCGAACCAGCACGGAGGAGGGGCAAGGGAGGGTGTCAGGCGTTTGTCCGCCAGGGTTGGCGCCATACCTGTCAACCACCCCGTTTTGCCTGGGAAAACCCCTTATTTTTACCCCTGTTCCCGTCCCCCTCCCATTTTATTTTCCCCGTATTTCCCCTTTTTTTTAAAAAAAAAATCCTGACCGAAGTTGCAGGTTTTTTTTGTTTTTGTTTTTTGGCCACCAGAGATCGCTGTGTGGCAGGCTTTTCACCTCAGGTCCTGCTGGGGCTGGCTTAGCGCCTCAGCTCAGCCTCACCCTCCTCCTCCCCGCCCCGAGTCCGTTTTCAGTCCCAGCCAGGCGGATGGGGATTGGACGGTGGTAGTGGATCCGCAGCGCAATCTAAGACGCGACGGAAGAAGGTAGCCCGCGCCAGCCCCACCGCCGCCAGGAAGAAGTGGTGGACAGGAGGCGCGTTGCCCTAGAGACGGGCTTCCCCGGCTGGCTCTCCGCACCTTTTTCCTTCTTCCGTGGCTCCCCGCCCTCCCCTCCTCCTTCTCTTGCGACTGGGCAGCAGGCAGGCAGAGCTGTCGGGGCTGGCCCGGGGATGGGATCCTCCTCCTGCCGGCCTCCTGCATGTGGTTCAGATGTCAGGAGGCGCCCGAGCGAGCGGGCAGGAGGAGGCGGCAGCTGCACCCATCTGCGCCGGGTGGGTGGTGACCCAAGTTTGTGCAATGGTCCATGCGGTCGCAAAGGTTTGGAATTGACTGTTCAACTGAACAACAACAACACATGTAATTTTCTCTCTCAGAGACATCTGAGGGGCATATTGGGAGGGAGGTCTTCTATGGGGCAAGAGCCAGTGACATTGCTTGGGTCTCCTCTCTGGCATGTGACAGCCTCAAAGAGCCTTGAAGAAGTTGAGGGGAAATGCCCTCAAGTTCTCTCTCATTGGGACAGAGGCATGCATGTTGACACACAAACACACACACACCACCTCACCAAGGCACCAGCGATTGCGTCACAGGTGGAGGCGTCCCTCACTCGCCCTCGGTAAGAAGAAAGCACAGAAAAGCCAGAGCACAAACCGGGAGGGGGGAGGAGGAGGAGGAGCAGCCCAACCCCCCCTTTCCCTTCCTTTCCCTTCCGCGTTTGTGTGTCAACATGTGTGTTTGTGTGTCAACATGCATGCCTCTGTCCCAATGAGAGAGAACTTGAGGGCATTTCCCTCAATATGCTCCTCAGATGCCTCTGAGAGAGAAAACTACATGTGTTGTTGTTGTTCAGTTGCACAGTCGATTCCAAACCTTTGCGACCCCATGGACCATTGCCTGCCAGGCGCCCCTGTCCTCCACCATCCTCCTCAACCTGCCCTGCTCTGTGCCCATTTGCGTCTACAATTCCATCTAGCTGTCTCATTTTTGGCTGCCCCCTTCTTTTACCCTCCACCTTTCCTGACATCAAGGCTTTCTCAAGTGAATCCTCTCTTTAGCTTCATCTTTACTATTTGAACTTCTAAGGAGCAGTCAGGGTTGATTTCCTCTAAGATTGACCTATTTGTTCTCTTCGCTGTCCAGTGGACTCTCAAAACTCTCCTCCAACACCACATTTCAAAGGCATCTATTTTTCTACGCTCAGCTTTCCTAATGGTCCAGCAGGTCCAGCTCTCACACCCATACATTACCACCGGGAATACCATTGCTTTGACTATGCAATTTTTTGTTTGCAAGGTGATGCCTCTACTTTTAACTATGTTCCCCAGGTTTCTCATAGCTTGTTTCCCAAGCATCAGTCGCCTTTTTATTTCATGGCTGCAATCACCATCTGCAGAGATCTTTGATCCTAAGAAAGTAAAATCTGCCAGTTGTATCCAACTCTAGGGTGCAGTGCTCATCTCCATTTACAGCCAAGGAGCCAGTGCTATCTGTGTTTGCAGACATTTTCATGGCCATGTGGCAGGCATGACTAGAGCCCAGCAAGTCACATGGCTATATTTGGCCATGCCCCCAGATTTAGCCACACCCACAGATTTTTTTCAAATCAAAAAGTTGACAGGTATGGTTGGCGCTTTCCCTTTGGACACCCACCTGTCACCTTGGCTTTTCCCCTGTGCTGGTTCGAGGCCAGCTTCGAGCCAGCGTGGAAGGGAAACAGGAAGGGAAACAGGCAAGTGCCCGGCCTGTTGCCTTGGTTTGTTTCCCCCGGTAGGTGGGGGCCAAAGGCAGACATGCTTTGCCCCCCCCCCCCCCGGGATAGGCGCTTGCTTCCCTCCATGAGGCGAGGGTGGAACGGAGTGCCATTCTCTGCCCTAGTCTCCCGGGGAAGTGGCTCGCTTCCCCCGGTAGGTGGGGGCCAAAGGTAGCCGTGCTTTCGGCCCCTGGGGTTAGGCGCTCGCTTTCCACCAGGAGGTAAGGGCGGGACAGAGCGCCGCTTTCAGCCCTGTCCTCCTGGGGAGGCTGAACGGAGCGCCAACGGGCTTTCTCCTGTGCATGTTGGCCTTTTTTTTTTTGGGTGCGTGTCGGCTGTCCCACCTCCTCCACGCTCATGTCCTCCTGCCTGATTAGCTGAGGTGTACTGTGGCATGGAAGACGCTGGGAAGAGTAGTTTTTTTTTTGTTTTCCCGTGTTCGTGGGGCATTCGCCCCACTCTCGGCTTCCAGACCCTTGCAGCGATGTTGTCAAGGACAAAAGGTAAGTGGCCGGTGCATTACAGGATAGGCTGCATGTGTGTGGACTTGCATTCCGCACACGCACGGCCCAACCCTTTCTTTATAGGTATAGATGTATTTATATGCTGGGCCTAAAGAAGGGACAGATAGCACCCTTTCAGTTCCATTCAGCTGCTCATATTTTTATATCACCTGTGAATATAGGGTTAGTGTCTAAAATGATTGACTAGCTATTTTTCTGAGCATGCACTCCTGAGAGATGCATTAGGAGCTATTTTGATCTTTGGCTGATTTTTACAGGAACTGCAGAGGGAGAATGTATTCTTACGAGCTCAGTTCACTGAAAAAACAGAATTGCTTAATAAGGAAAAGATTGAATTGGAGAAGAAATTGGCTGCTTCAGAAGCAAACGTCAAACAGATCCAGGAAGCCCACAAAGAGGCTACACAAAAGCATGCGTTGGAACGGAAGAAACAAGAAGAAAGGGTACGTTGTCTGTGATAACACTCAAAGGGGGCCTTCCAGTTGAAAATTCTTGGCTAGGAAGGAAAACCTTACCAATTCAGATGCAGAGATAGATGCAGAATATTCTGCTTCCAACATTACTATAGGTAAAAAGGAGAAACTATCACACAATACCCATCCCCAATTTCGTTTACAGAAAAATAAGCTATGTTAATACACAAAGTCCTTGCCTATTTCGCAGGGTAAGAGGCAAGAGCATACCTGTTTCTTATCCTTGATTTCATGCTGAAGATTTGAACAGAGGAACTTTACATTAATACTTGGTTCTTCTGACATTTATACTAATTTTTGGCTTACTTCCTGCTTGTAAGTTACATCTCAATGCAGCGATGCTGTGAAAAGTAGTAGTTTTTGTGTTGAGGATTCTGCATTGGGTACTGGATAAAGCATGGAAAGAAAGCTGAGAACATCAAGACTAGGGGTCCTCAACCTTTTAAAGCCAGGGGCCGATTCATGCCCCCTCAAACTGTTGAGGGACCAGACTGGTGGGCCCACTGCCGGTGGGCCCACCCCAAGCCCCTGCCACTCCACTCCCACCCCTGCCAGCAGGACCACCCCGAGCCACTCACCACTTCACACTTGCCGTCGCCACCTCCGCCAGTGACCACACTGAGCCACCAAGCACTCCACCCCACACCGCTTCCCTGCTTACCAACCTGGAAGAGCTGCATGGCATGGGTGAAGGAGGGGTCCAGGCTGTCCTTCTTGCCCACAATTTGCCAGAGCGGCCCCCGGGAAAGCCTTGGACGACTGCATGCGTCCTCTGGGAAATACATGCTCAGCCAGAGTGGCCTCTGGGAAAAACACGGCCGGCCACATGTGTTTGCCACTTCAACCACCGCCACCTCAATCCTTGTCCCCTCTGGCGTGTTCTTAACAGCGCTCCCTAGCAGGGTGGATGTTGTAAGCCTTACAACATCCGCTCTGCTATGGATCACCAGCAGGGACATGCGAAGCGGAGGGGACATGGATATATATGACTCATCATTCCATCTCAAGGAGAGGTTTAATTGTGTTTTGTTTTCTTTGAAACTTGGGCTGGCACAGTCTTTGTCCTGGAGTCAACTTGTTTCTCTTGTGGCGCCTGAGAGGACTAATCTGTTGTATTCCAAGATTTATTCCATCTTGAAGTGCTGATGCAAATGAAGGTCTGCTGTGGCTATCGTCTTTCAGTTGTGTGAATACAGCTTGCCATGCAATTCAGACATCTAAACCCAACTCATTTACTTCCCTGTTGAGTAGAAAATATAATTGTAAGAGAGCCCAGACATGTACTCTTTGTGCAGGTAAAGGCAAGAGACAAACACCTTGAGCATTTGAAGAAGAAGTGTCAAAAAGAATCTGAGCAAAACTGTGAAAAGCAGCAGAGGATTGAGACCCTGGAGCGCTATGTCGCTGACCTCCCAATGTTAGAAGACCATCGGAAACAAAATCAGCAGGTAGAATTAAATCTTTGGGATACCTCTAGAGCTGCATGATAGCTGGGAGGGTCCTGCATGCATTTGTGAGTGAAGTTTTGACTCAAAGCAAAGCAATCACACTTGTATACCGCACTTAGTGCACTCTCTAAGCCAGGGGTGCCCAAACTTTTTGGGCCGCGGGCTGGTCACATGGTTCAGGGAGCCGGTCACTATGGCCCAGGGGGCCGGATCCAGCCTTAGATGCCAATTCATCCAGCCCGCAAAGTCCTTGTCACTCCTGGAAGCGGAAGTAAAATGCGCCTGTATGGGCACGTTTTACTTCCACTTCCAGGAGTGACGAGGGCTTCGCAGGCCAGATGAATTGGCGTCGGGGGCCGGATCTTTCCCTGGGCCGTAGTTTGGGCACCCCGCTCTAGGCGGTTCACAAGTTAATTAGCAAGATTGAAGAATGGTATAAAGAGGTATGGGCCATTGCATTAAATGATAAATTAACATGGGGGATTAATATTTTAAAAAGGTTTGATTAAATGTAATCAGTCTTGGAAAATAGGGAAATATGTTATTGAATTTGCAAGTGAGAAAGAATTTTGGACAGAAACCTGTCCAAAAAAGTTTGAAATTTTGGAGAGGTGAAAACAAAGGCAGATAATAACATTATACTTTTAAAATGCAATTAGTTCCCAGCACTGGTGTAGGGGACACACAATTGATTTATCTTTATCTTTGTTTCTGTTTTTCTCTTTTTCCTTTATTATTATTTTTCTTTTTTCTTTTAATTGTATTTTTGTATTGCATTTTCTTATATGTTTAGTAAAAAATATTATTAAAAAGGAAAAAGATGGAAGGTTGAGTCAACTTTGAGCTCTGGTCAGGATTGAACTCACAACCTTTTAGTTGCATTACAGCAGCTTTTAACCACTGCGCCACCAGGGCTCTTATGACTAGAATGACTGTTTGCTTTGTCAGAAAAAAAGGGACAGATTCTCCACTCAGATGTCAGATTGCTATAATGACAATAGGAACTGCTGCTGCAGCTGGTTTTGTAAATCTTTAACTATAAGAATGGAATGTGGCCGTGCGTGTCCGGAATGCGGGTCCGCACACGTCCAGCCAATCCCATAATGAGCCGGCCACACTTACCTTAATTCCCGAACATCAATCCCGCAATGGTCCAGAAGACGAGAGTGGAGCCAACGCCCCACGAACTTGAACAAAAAAACCCCCCTACGCTTCCCAGTGTCCTCCACGCCGCGGCACCCCTCAGCCAATCAGGCAGGAGGACGCGAGCGTGGAGGAGGCAGGACAGCCGGCACACGCCCAAAACATCTCAGCCCAGGGCCCTGCCTTACTGAGGCAGACAGAGCTGAGGGAATGGTCTGCCTGAGGACACGGCCGGGCGAGGCACTGCCTCTGCACTGCCCACCCTCCCGCCCTCAGCCACGCCGCCTGAGGACACGGCTGGGCGAGGTGGTGCCGTAGGCCCTGCTGCCCCTGCCCTGCTGCCCCTCCCGCCCTCAGCTGTGCCTGACAGCTCTCGCTCTCGCCTTCACCATTTCCCCTCGCTGGCTGCTGCCTTTGCATTACCCCCACTGCTGTCAGCTCTCGAAACAGCGGAGGAAAAAATTCACAGGTGGCAGCCAGCAATCCTCCAGGGAGAGCTCCTCCCCTGATGATCGCTGGCTGCCGCCTTTGCATTTCCCCCTCGGCTGTTTCATGTCAACCTTCAAAACAGTTGAGGGGGAAATGCAAAGGTGGCAGCCAGTGATCCGTCAGGGGAGGCGCTCTCCCTGGCGGATCGCTGGCTGCCATCTTTGTATTACCTCCACCGCTGTTTCGAGAGTTGACGGGTGGGGGGTAATACAAAGGCAGCAGCCAGCGATCCATCAGGGGAGGCGCTCTCCCTGATGGGTGGATGCCACCTTTGCATTTCCCCATTAACTGTTTTGAAGGCTGACACGAAACAGCTGAGGGGAAAATGCAAAGGCGGCAGTCAGCGATCCGTATGGGGAGGCGCTCTCCCTGATGGATCGCTGGCTGCCGCCTTTGCATTTCCCCATCAACTGTTTCAAAGGTTGTTTCGTGTCAATCTTTGAAACAGTTGAGGGGGAAATGCAAAGGCGGCAGCCAGCGATCCGTCAAGAGAGGCGCTCTCCCTGGCGGATTGCTGGCTGCCGCCTTTGTATTACCCCCTCCGCTGTTTCGTGTCAGCTCTTGAAACAGCGGAGGGATAATACAAAGGCAGCAGCCAGTGATCCAACAGGGAGAGTGCCTCCCCTGATGGATCGTTGGCTGCCGCCTTTGTATCACCTCTTCTCAAATAAGCCACCCCAAAAAAACCACCCCACTACCAACACAGAATCCATACCTGCCCGGCGAGGCCGGGCAAAATAACTAGTAACTTCTATTTTTATAAAGTGTGGCGTGTTCCTGTTTCCTAGCTAATTGAATTTCAGCAGGCAACTGCAGCCTTGCAAGAAACTGTGACCATTCTTGAGAGAGAGCTTGGCGATCTCCGTGCCAGTTGCAGAGAAAAGGAGCTGCACTTAGAAATGCAGAAACACAAAGAAATGGAACTACTTTCCACTGTGCGCAGGTAATGCTTGCTGGAACTCCTTTCAGAGTGGTGTAGAAAGTGGTAACATACAAACCAATGTTGTATTATGCTCATGGCAATGAAAACTTATGGATACCATGTGGACCCAACATGAGGTGGTAAGAAATAATATTTACAGGGGAAGGTTGAGTGGTAATAGAGGAGAGACTTGTAGGAGATTATGGAGAAAAGGAAAGATCTTATTAGCTTTAAAGGCAGATGTGGGTGTGGATTGTAATGGTTATAGTGCAGTAAGACGGCTGGGGTGTAGCAAAAGCAGCACGGAGAACAGCAACACTCCCTGACCATGAGAATGGAGAAAATCGAGTATATGTCTTTAATAAAAGAAAGTATTCATATGCCAGTTCAGTGGTGAGGTATCTATAAGAATGTAATGCGGTGTGTATACTATTCGAAATTTTATCCAGTATATCTCTATGAAAAAGTGTAAATCCACGTACAGAAAAGTATATCTACACCCGCAAAACCAAAAGTGCAACTAAATACGATATCCCTCACACATACAAAAACACACCCATGAGAACCTACAAAAATACAAATATAAACGTCTTAACAATTTCCCGGAATGACTCCCCAGTTCACCTCACAAGCGTTGGTATGAAACAGTAATCAAGCACGAAATTGGTATTATAGTCCACAGCAGGAAGTCACTGGGTAAACTGTAAAGCTGTATAAGCTGTAAATACTGTCCGTGATATAATCGTCGGGAAGCAAAATACAACTATTCCATCGGCAGGTTCTCATGCGGCGGGCACCATCAAGCAGTTGTAGACAAATTTCCGATGCCCTTCCGGTAATTGGACATTTCGAATAACTTTCTCAAGAGTCTACAAGTACAACATAAAATACGTATATGCTATAACATCCAAAAGTACACTAGGCACATAGCTAAAAGTATATATAGCAAGTATATGACAATAAACAAGAGAAACGGACAAGGTACGTACCTAATGATAAATTCATGGCGCGTATAGCACCTCCATAAGACTGTCCTTCAATGTGTGCACGCGTTAATTTCTTGCAGGTGAGTACTACATATATAGGTAATAATAGGGTGGCGGACATGTGAAAGTAATTGACCTATGAGTCTTCGACCTCCTTACGGAATCCTGTCGGTGGTTCTTAAAGGGATATATGCATGGATGCTCAAGAAAGTGGTAGAGATGGAGCTATAGAAATGCGGACAGTTCCCATTCTGTATTCAGCCCGTGGGGCACCAATGTGTTAAACCGATGGATGTAGAACGCCTCTCTCTGTAAGAGGAAACGCTCCACATCCACGATCTGGTATTTATTGGGTGAATAAATCTCGAGTATAACCACCTTAATATCTCTAGCTGTATGCTTCTTGTCAATGAAGTGGTTGACGAGAGGAGCAGTGATAACCTGGTTCTTTATGCGGGAGAGGTGTTCACCTAGGCGTACCTTGAGGGGTCACCTGGATTGTCCCACATAAGCTAACTGACATGAACAAATGATCATGTAAATGGAATCCTTAGAATTACAATTAGAAAACCTGGTGAGATTTAGGGTAAAATTACTCCCTGGCAATTTCACACACTTGGTGCACCACATGTGGACACAGTATTTGCAATGTCCACATGCGAAGTGTCCCGAAACGATTGTAGATGGTGCCCTAATCGGAGTGGTGACATCAGCACGAGAGAGGAAATTGGCAATGGTCTGCGTTTTCCTGAATCCTATAGTGGGTCGCTGTTGGCACCCTGGTATAGAATCGGATCAAGCACATCATCTTGAGGCACTGGCACATACTTGATTCTTGAATTCTTGAATTTTACCCTAAATCTCACCATGTTTTCTAATTGTAATTCTAAGGATTCCATTTACATGATCATTTGTTCATGTCAGTTAGCTTATGTGGGACAATCCAGGCGACCCCTCAAGGGACGCCTAGGTGAACACCTCTCCCGCATAAAGAACCAGGTTATCACTGTTCCTCTCGTCAACCACTTCATTGACAAGAAGCATACATCTAGAGATATTAAGGTGGTTATACTCGAGATTTATTCGCCCAATAAATACCAGATCGTGGATGTGGAGCGTTTCCTCTTGCAGAGAGAGGCATTCTACATCCATCGGTTTAACACATTGGTGCCCCACGGGCTGAATACAGAATGGGAACTGTCCACATTTCTATAGCTCCGTCTCTACCACTTTCTTGAGCATCCATGCATATATCCCTTTAAGAACCACCGACAGGATTCCGTAAGGAGGTCGAAGACTCATAGGTCAATTACTTTCACATGTCCACCACCCTATTATAACCTATATATGTAGTACTCACCTGTAAGAAATTAACGCGTGCACACATTGAAGGACAATCTTATGGAGGTGCTATTCGCGCCATGAATTTATCATTAGGTACGTACCTTGTCCGTTTCTCTTGTTTATTGTCATATACTTGCTATATATACTTTTAGATATGTGCCTAGTGTACTTTTGGATGTTATAACGTATTTTATGTTGTACTTGTAGACTCTTGAGAAAGTTATTCGAAATGTCCAATCAGGACATCGGAAATTTGTCTACAACTGCTTGATGGTGCCCGCCACATGAGAACCTGCCGATGGAATAGTTGTATTTTGCTTCCCGACGATTATATCACGGACAGTATTTACAGTTTATACAGCTTTACAGTTTACCCAGTGACTTCCTGCTGTGGACTATAATACCAATTTCGTGCTTGATTACTGTTTCATACCAACGCTTGTGAGGTGAACTGGGGAGTCGTTCCGGGAAATTGTTAAGACGTTTATATTTGTATTTTTGTAGGTTCTCATGGGTGTGTTTTTGTATGTGTGAGGGATATCGTATTTTGTTGCACTTTTGTTTTTGCGGGTGTAGATATACTTTTCTGTACGTGGATTTACACTTTTTCATAGAGATATACTGGATAAAATTTCGAATAGTATACACACCGCATTACATTCTTATAGATACCTCACCATTGAACTGGCATATGAATACTTTCTTTTATTAAAGACATATACTCGATTTTCTCCATTCTCATGGTCAGGGAGTGTTGTTGTTCTCCGTGCTGAGATGGTTATAGAGCAGGGGTTCCCAACCTTTTCAAGCTGGGAGCTGGGTCACTCTCTCTCAGTCAGCTGAGAGTCCTTCCCCCCCCCCCGACTTCGGTTGGCCGGGGGGGGGAAGTGGAGACAGCTGCGTCCGGCTCCGCGGCTACAAAAAGACCAGCGCCGTGGCTGCTGCCGCCATTCTGGACTCCTTCCCCCCGGCTCCAGTTCACCACGGGGGAAGTGGAGACAGCTGCGTCCGGGCTCCGCAGCTACAAAAATACCAGTGTTGTAGACGCCGCTGCCATCCTGGACTCCTTCCCTCCGGCTCTGGTTCGCCATGGGGGAACTGGAGACAGCTGCGCCCAGGCTCTGTGGCAACAAAAAGACCAGTGCCGTGGCTGCCGCCGCCATCCTAGACTCCTTCCTCCCAGCTTTGGTTTGCCGCGGGGGAAGTGGAGCCAGCTGTGTCCGGGCTCCGTCATGGACGTTGAGCAGCCCCGTGCTGAACTCCTCCCCTCAGCCTGGCTGGTTGGGGGGAGTGGGAGCACCTGGGTCACCCCGCGGCCACAAGGCTGCCGCTGCCGGAGATGCCGCTGCCCCGTGCCGAACTCCTCCCTTCAGCCCGGCTAGTTGGGGGAGTGGGAGCACCTGTGCCTGGCCCCCGTGAGCTCTGGGCTCGGCAAGGACGTTGAGCTCAGGCTCCTCAAGGACATTGAATCCTGGGCTCTGTAATGATTTTGGGGACATGAGTGAGGTTTTTGTGATGTATGTAAGCTGCTCTGAGTCTCATGATAGATTGGGCGGCATTCAAATATAATAAATGAAATGAATGAAATGAAATGAAATATATACATTTGATTAATTCAGTCTGTAAAAGAGGAAAATTTGTACTTCATTTTTCCTTTATGTGTATCATAAAAATTGAAGAGTATCTGAAAAATATATATGAGATTTTTGCAGCCTAGCTGAATATATTTGGAGTGAATAATACGTTTAATTTGCTGTGGAATATGAAACTTCTTCAAATGATGAGCCTTAGGAGGTCACTCCATTTAATGTTACTCTCTTGTTTTTCAGTTTACAAGACAAGTTGCAGCGTAGCAAGAACTTGTCAGCAGATGATTATATCCAGGAGATAGAAAGAGAAAAGCGAGAAAAGGATTCTTTGCAAAAAGAGCGTGAGCTGCTCAGGAAGGTAACTGTGAGTGGAAGATCAGAGATAAAAAGGATGTTTGGGCTACATGTAGCCTGTGTGTGACCCTGGATAGTTTTCCTTTGTTGCTTACCCTCCAGCTAATGCAGCTGAAACTGTGACTTCCTTTTCTTTATTTTTCCTCCATGTGCCCAATGCCCTTTGTCTTCTATACAGTACTGAGTTTCCCCACTTGAGGAATGGGCGCCTTTGCTGTTGCCAACGTAGCTGTCGCTACGATCTATTCAGTGAACAAGAAAACATCTGCTGGACAGTAACAACAATAATAATAATAATATGGCATCATTCACATCCTTTTGCTCATTTTCAGATTGTGGATAACCAAAAGAAGAAAGTGGATCAGTTATTTTCACAAGTAAAGGTGAGACTCCCAGGGAAGTCTTGGGTATATGGTTTATGTGTCCCCACATGACTCCCAAGATTTTTGAAATTTTCCTCTCTGAATACCAGGAGCGGGAAGAACAGATTGCTCAAGAAGAAGGCACAGCTCAGGCACTAAAAGCAGAAGCACTGAGACAAGAGAATGCCCTGCAGCAATTGCGTGTTGCTGTTAAAGAGGTAGTCTTCATTTTAAACATTGGTATCTACTAGATAGATATAACCGTCTAAACTATGGCACAAGTCAGACTCTCAGGATATCTTCTCTGGTCTATTTAGGGGTGGGGGTGGGGGTGGGGGTTAGGAAGCTTTTAATTGGTGTAAGTTCAGCATTTCTGGTATTCAGTCTGAGTTTCACAAGGCACAAAAAGATGGAACAGGATTTAGTCAATTCTGCAAGTGAGATGTGAACAGAAATTTAGAGTTTAAAGTTTCTATAAAATCTTATCAAATAGCCCTAGACCTAATTTTTCTCACTTCCCCAGTAAAATTACTAAGTCACACAGTGATCTCAGATTCTGTAAGAAAACTTTAGGAAGTACTTTACAGTAAACCCTCGACATACGTATTTAATTGGTTCCTTGAGGGTGTTTGTATGTTGAAGCATTTGTATGTAGATCTGCAATTTTCCATAGGAATGCATTGAAAACAAAAATAAAAAAACCATTCCATAGCTCAGTAAATAAGCCAAAAAAAAGTTTAAACTGTTCAGAACTCTTTATAACACGGTTTGTGGTGACCACCTGGGCACCCCTAGCACCACTCCCCACTATTGGATGTCAAAAAATGTCATTTACCGCAGCAATGGCGATCACGCCGGTTTTGCAGCTTCTTGCACAGTCTGCTGCTTCCCAGGGTGGCGGGAGGCAGCTATGCGGGCCAGAGGCATGTTGGTGCCCGCTGCTTACGTTTTCAGTGGTGCGTGGCAGCAATTGGCTATTTTCCCGGGGTTTTGCACAGCCTCCGCCACTTCCCAGTGTGGCAGGAACCTTTTCAGAACCTAATTGCTTTGGTTTGGGACTTTTCCTTTGCTTCTCGGCTGCTCTTCAGCAGCTAGAGCGGCCATGGGCTACTTCCTGGTTCCGTGCGATCATCCCAGGGGCTGACGTAAGCTCTGTCTGGCACTGGCCACTGCCAAAAACTTAAGCATTGGGCGCCACTGAGGCTGGCACGTATGTAAAAAATAGTATTTAAAATCTTATGTCGAATTGGGGTTTTCCTGAGATTTCCGTTCCTATCTCGATTTTTTTTGTAAGTAGAACCTTTTGTATCTCGAGGTGCCGCTGTAGTTGCTTTGGTCACTTTGGTTGCCTAACATAGGTATGAAATCAGCCTCTCACTAGGGGGCAGTGGAGAGCCAGGCCTGACCCCTAACCCTCTGGCATCTGTTTCCCTCTATCTCTCTCTAGCTGTCTACACAAAACCAGGAACTGATGGAGAAAAACCTGACTCTTCAGGAGCATCTCCGGCAGATTGAGCTGAGTCAGCCCCTATCAGACGAGACAAACTGTCTCACGCAAGAGCTGCATAATGAGTTGGCCAGTTGCCTACAGGACTTGCAATCTGTCTATTGTGTTGTCACTCAAAGGGCTCAAGGAAAGGATCCCAATTTGTCCTTACTTTTGGGGATTCACAGTAAGTAAAACTGCTGGCGAACCCCCCACCCCCCACTTCCGAATGCATCTGATCTGATTTTGGAAACTGAGCAAAGTTAGGCCTGGTTTATACTTTTATGGGATCTACCAAGGGATAATTTAGAAAAACTGCTGCCAAAGGATGGAGCAGAGGCTGCCTCTGTCTAGCAGCTAGTGGTGAGTGAGAACCTTTCTCTGTGGTTCTGGAAATGTAAAGCAGGGAGGCAGAACCGGTGGCTTTCCAAGTATTGCTGAACTACACCTTCCTTCATTCTTCATTTGACCATTGACAGGCAGACAAGGGCAAATAGCAGTTGCAATCAAGCAATATACATGGAAGACCACAGGTTCCCAGTCCTCTTGCTTGCCCAAGTGCCTGTGTGTGTCTTAGTAGCATCAGCATCAGGGAGGGTCTGAGCTGAAGAAAACTTTTTGATTTGTTAGCTCTGGTTCAGTTTATCAAAGTATGTTTCCTACACTTGAGATATCTTCAAGATTTGCTTTCTGAGGGATTTAGACCAGGGGTGCCCAAACTTTCCAGGCCGTGGGCTGGTCACGTGATTCAGCAGACCAGTCACGTGGTTCCTCCCACCAGAAGCAGAAGTAAAATGCACCTTGCAATCTGTTTTGCGACAGGATGAGATAGATTTTAAGTTCCCATTTTCTCTGCTTAAATCAGGGGTGCCCAAACCGGCCCATGGGCCAGATCCAGCCCCCAATGCTAATTCATCCAGCCTGTGCCATCTTCGTTGCTCCCAGAAGCAGAAGGAAAACTGTGAAGAGGGCAGCCAGATGAATTGGCAGCAGAAGCCAGATCTGGCCTGTGGGCTGTAGTTTGGGCACCCCTGATTTAGACTATTAATATTCTTCCATTCCACATCCAGTTTCTAAACCATGGAGATGCATAATAATGAGAGGCAGAAATGTGCTTTTCTTTTAAAGAAATATTTTGGACTATCTGCAGTCCCCAAATGCTAACCTTTTTTGCTGTCAAGTGACTTGTGTATCTAATCTGTGCCTTTGGTTTCACAGCTGTGCAGTGCTCAGTGAAAGAAAAGGAAGATGTGCTGAAGCCAGACATGCTAGCCAACAAGCTAGAAGATGTAAAACATTTGCACAAAGAGATTGAGGATTTGCGGACCTTGATTTCAGACAGATATGCGCAAGACATGGGTGACAACTGCATCACACAGTGAAGGCAGAAACCGGGGACGTGAGACTAAGACCTTCGGATTTCTTTATATTGTATTCTGTTGTGGAGACAGTACAGCATCTTTGGTTCTTTAACAGAATTAAGGAAGGGTCTTTGCAGGAAAAAAATGTGTTTCACGTAATTGTCCCCTTCTTATTTACTAGATCTGAACAACTTACTGAATAGATTGCTGTTCCTGACATCAGTTTTAAATACTGGCATAAGGGCAGCTGTAGTGCTGGCTGTTCCTCGCAGTTACATCCTACAAGTTGCAGGTCTCCCCCACCCCCCCACCCCAAAAGTGTTTACAATCTCATGGGGAAGTCTGCAAACAGAATGGTTCACTCTTACGGCCAGCAGACATTTCTGTGATTAGCAGCAGCACTATTTCTAGATACCTAGCCAAGGGAATTTCTGCATCTCTATGGGTATAATATGCAGTTAATGCAAGGGAATATTTGCACAGTTGTGGCCCTGACTACAAAGGGACTGTAACAGATCCATTCTAGGAAGAGCTGGCCTGACCTGAATACAAAGTTCTAAAGTAGTTTGAGCAATGAAGAGAAGTTAGTGCCGGCAGAACTCTACAACTGGAAGATCTGGTCTGAAATCTCTTAGTGCTATATTGTTGTCTTGGTACCTAACTCAGGAGCAAGAACGCTGTACTAGAATTCCCAAAAGTCAGTGCACTGCACCAAAATAAGAAAAAACTATGAATCTCCTGAAGTCACTGTTGTTTCTCCACGTACCTAATGTGTGTGTCTGTGTGTACTAGACATGAGCTCACTAGTGAAATGGGCCTTGTCCATATTAGTGTGTGCATGTGGGTTATAACATTTCCATTCAGATGCACCTTTTAAACTATATTTTTGTTTCACTTTTCTTATTCAAGTACTAATTTGACATTCTGGATTTGGGGATTATTTTTATTCTGAATTGGGTTTTTAGTGCAATGCAGCACTGAATTGAAACAAAGCCCCATTGCGCCCAGCCCCTTTTTCTGAACGGGTCATGACACTTCTTCCATCCATATGGATCTAAGTTAGAGTGAAGCCTTCACTTCTGTCATGAGATAGGAAGGCAGTGAGTTCATTGGCAGCCGTAAGGGTTGAGTTGAGCTATATGATGTTTCTCTCAAATTAAGAATTTGGTGGTGCATCAGTTCTTGAATGCATCACCTGCATTTTTTTAAACCTACATATTTATAGGACCTTGATAACAAAGCTAATCTTTATGGCAGATTTCCACTAACAGGAATTTCAAATAAGGGAGAATTTTGAATTATTGCACTCCTTCACTGCTGTTCAGATGTGCTGCATATTCTCATAAACAAACACACTAGTACCATCCATGATGGCGAACCTTGGCATTCCAGATGTTCTTGGACTTCAATTCCCAGAAGCCCAAGCACCCTGTGAAAACACATGAATGGGTTTACTGCTATTCATCCGGCCCGCACTGCCCTCGTCGCTCCTGGAAGTGGAAATAAAATGCGCCCATACGGTTAAGGCTCTTCTGGGTTAACCCTTCCTCCGTACGGGCGCGTTTTACTTCCGCCTCCGGGAGCGACGAGGGCAGTGCGGTCCGGATGAATCACAGTAAACCCATTCGTGTGGATTCACAGGGTGCTTGGGCTTCTAGGAATTGGAAGACCAAGAACATCTGGAGTGCCAAGGTTCGCCATCAATTCTCTAGATGTTCTAAACACATTCAATTACCAAGTCACTGTCAGTTGCTAAGGAGCATTTGTTGACAGCATTATTCCATCCTGTTTTTCCTCCATCCCCCTTTTATACATAAAAGCACCTTTTTAAAAGTGCCTTAACATAGTTGCATTTTCTGCCAGTTTAATGCTTCCCATTTAAATTCTTCTTGGCTGATCTACAGGTCCCAAGCAGCTCGTTGAGACTGCACTTTAAAGGAATCCGGTGTGCTGTCTCTCACTGTACAGCCACAAAATGTATTCAAATGGGAGATGCTTTTAAGAAAATACTCATGAATTAATAGTTTTTTAAAAGAGTTTAGCAAGGTTGGGAATGGTAAACTGACTTGTTGTTAAGTCTCCTTTTTTGTCCTTGCTTAAGGGCTGTTGCACATCTACAGAATGTTGATCAGTGAACATCCAAAACGTTTTAACCCTGTTTTGATTGTCAGAACAAAACATAGAAATGCAATTTTTGCTAGTAAGTGACTATGATTAATTTTCAAGTGGAATCCTCTTGTACCTGCTACAAATGTAGTACAAGTATTTTTAATGGAGTGTTTATTTTTGGCAATGATAAATCAAACATTCCCTCCTGAATACCTGGTTTGTTGCCTGGCATAAACCAGAAGACTGCTTTTAATGGAATTATCCAAAGTTTCATTTTCTTACAACAGCAGAAAGCGGCTGTCTAAATTCAAGCTAAACAGTGCTTAATTTACGGAAGTTAATGGAGATGTGGCCTTTGTAAGACTTTCTGCTCTTTAATAATTTCTACCCTCCTGGATTGTTTGTTTAAAAAGTAAGGGGAACTTTTGTGAAGCCTGAACTTTTACAAGTACAAGCAAGTGGAGAGAATAGTTGCTTTGGGCATTTGGCAGTACTTTTGTGCCAAAGATATGCAAATAAATAATCTCAGGGCCACAGTTTTAATATCTGAGTCATAATACATTTGTTGTTGCTAGCATCCAGAGGACTTGTTTGTACAGAATATTTTGATTATAAAATAAAGTGGATTATTGTTTGGGGGGAGAAATGTCATTCATACAAAAGGCCTGTTTTAGTCTGCTTTGTTCCAACAGCGTGCTATCCTGAAACTTTGCCCTCTATTTGCCAGAAAGAATTCATTTCCTTACTTTAGTGCTCATTTTGCTTTTTTATTCTAACCTGTACGTAATCAGTTATTACTTTAATAACTCTTTTCTGCCAGGACATTCTGGATCATTGGGAATTTAAAATATTTGATGCTCAAAAACAACTACCTGTAGTTCCTTTTATTTGAATAGAAGCGGTCCAATATAAGTTTTAAAGAAAGCATATATTAAAAGAGTTTAGAATTTTCTGCCTTCATTACAGCCTTTACAGCAAAATCCTGTTGTGCAGCAGGATTGCAGTGGTGCTAATTGCAGCAGCAAATTGCTACTAGTTAAGTGAATTATTTTAGAATTTTACTATAGTCATTGAATCACAGAATTATAGAGTTGATGCCATCTAGCCATCTCGGCCTCTGCCACCCCCTTCTCCTTTTGCCTTTGATCTTTCCCAGCATCAAAGCCTTCTCGAGTGAGTCTTTTTATTTGGTGTCCAAAGTACTTGAGCTTCATCGTCAATATTTATCCTTCCAAGGAGCAGTCAGGGATGATTTCCTTCAGGATCGACTGATTTGATTTCCTTGCAGTCCAGGGGATTCTCAGGAGTCACCTCCAACACCACATACAGGTGAAACTCGGAAAATAAGAATATCGTGCAAATGTTCATTCAGTTCAGCAATGCAACTTAAAAGGTGAAACAAATATATGGGACAGACTCATTACATGCAAAGCGAGATAGTTCAAGCCTTACTTTGTTATAATATTGATGCTTATGGCTTACAGCTTATGAAACCCCAACCCGCCAATCTCATGTATGCTGTATGCCATGATCATCACAAACAAAGGCATGACATATCTCGCTTAGCATGTAGTGAGTCTATCATATATTTGTTTCACCTTTTAAGTGAAATGAATGGACATTTGCACGATATTCTAATTTTCCGAGTTTCACCTGTATATTATATTAAACTCCAAGCAGCTGTTTTTCTTCTAGAGACCAAGTCGGGAGCGCTTCCTGGGAGGGGGGGGGGGCGACCCGTCACTCTCTTCCGCCCACAAGACGCTCCCAGAGTCCCCACCAACGGCCACCAGGTCGGGCCCGGCCCGGGCGCCAGCAGGAGATCCATCTCTCTTCTCCACGCAACCTGCCTGGGGCGCGATCCTAGGCCCCGCATGCCCGCCGCCGCCCACCCCATTGGCCTGGGCGATCCCTGGTGGGCGGGGCTGGGAAGCAGGCCGAGAACCCTCCCTCCCTCCCTCCCCTCCCCTGCTTTCGTGCTCTTCCTTTCCTAGTTCGTTCCCAGTTCCCGCCCTATTCCCATTCATCCGGGCCGAAGAGCGGCCACAGGGGGGGGGGGGGACCTTGCGCCATGGCCACCCTTACCGTCTACAGCACGTCCGTCACAGGTTCGCGGGAGGTGAGCGACGCCGGTTGACCAAGCCCACCACCACGCAATCCCCCCTCCCTCCCGGGGTCCCTTCTCTCTCCCCCGCCGCCTCCGGCTCCCCATCCTGCCCGCCACGCCAGGTGGACGTTCGCCTCCGCCCCTCTCGCTTCCTACCTGGCTGTCGAGCCCCCCCCCCTTTGCTTTACGATCTCTTTCCTGCGGGGGTGGAATCCCTTCTCCCCCCCCTGTCCAGATGTGAGGGGGGTCCCATCCCCCTTTGCCTGGCCCGCGCGACCCCTGGCCGAAGGATTAGCAGGTGGATCCCGGGGAGAGGAATTAGGCCTGGCCTGGCGTGCTTTTCCTTTTGCGGGAAAGGGACCTCTTGGGAGGCAGCGGATCCTCCTCTCTTCCCGACCCCAGATCTGCTTCCCTTCCCCGGGGAGGGCCTGCCTTGCCAGCTCCCTGGCGCCCGCAGGGCTGGGGCCGCGTTTGCCCAGGGCTCGGGCGCCGCTTTCCCCAAGCAAGGTGTGGCCGCCGCCTCGCCGTGGCTTTGTTGGGCCAGGTTGGAGGAGGGAGGGGAGGGGAGGGGAGGGGAGGGGGCTCCGGCAGTGGCGGCTTCCCGGCGGTTCATTAATTAAGCAGTCGCCCCTGCCTGCCTTTGTTCCGCAGATTAAATCCCAGCAGAGCGAAGTGACTCGGATCCTGGATGGGAAGAACATCCAATACCAGCTGGTGGATATCTCCCAGAACAACGCCTTGCGGGAAGAAATGAGGGCCAAATCGGGCAACCCTAAAGCCATTCCCCCCCAGATTTTCAATGGGGACCACTATTGTGGGGTGAGTCGACAGCAGCATCCGGGGATGATGCGCCGCCCTGATCCATCAACAAGGGCAAAAGAAAGAATCAGCCAGGGAGAAGATTTTTCCAGATAGATTTCGTAAAACAAATACTGCTATTTCTGGCCTATACCAGTGCCGTGATGGCGAACCTTGGCACTCCAGATGTTCTTGGACTTCAATTCCCAGAAGCCCAAGCCCCCCTGTGAATCCACACAAATGGGTTTACTGCGATTCATCCAGCCCGCACCACTCTCGTCGCTCCTGGAAGCAGAAGTAAAACGCGCCTGTACAGGCGTGTTTTACTTCCGCTTCCAGGAGCGACGAGGGCGGCGTGGGCCAGAAGAATTGCAGTAAACCCATTCGTGTGGATTCACAGGGGGGGCTTGGGCTTCTGGGAATTGGAAGTCCAAGAACATCTGGAGTGCCAAGGTTTGCCATCACGGTACTAGCGGGTTTTGTATTTCCTGAATCAACTGACAATCCCAGGAAAGTTCCTCTGGTGGCATAATGCTTAAGGCACTAGGCTTGGAGACCAGAAACGGGTTTGATTCCCGAGAGCTGCACAATGGGGGACATGAAAGGAGCCTCATTCGGGCGTCCCCTGCAAAAATCCTTTCAGTCCAGAGTAATCTCCAACACGAAAAACGAATGATCTACTGACATCCCCCAATATGCTTTTTTAGCATTACGAGTCACCCCAAAATTGGCACATGATGTTTTTCCTCCAGTTACCATCACACTGGGACCAAAAAGAAAAATACTGTTGACAAAATGGAGTGCTTCTTTTTGTCCAGCTGTGTTTTGTCTCTTCTTTGAAAATAATATTGGCAAGTGGTTGAAATTGGAGGTGGCATTTGCTGATATTCGGATGACCGTGGCAAGAAGCCTACCAAAACGTGATGCTGGAAAACTTAAATGTACATCCTGGATGGGGTTTAAGCAAAAGAACTTTTACCTAATTCTTCTGGTCTAAATCAGTGGATTGGAGTACCTGGATTTGGAGTTAGGGACCAGGCATTCAAGTCTCCACTGGGCCTCTCAGGAGTCAGGACAGGGACAGCTGAAATCATCCAGTGTGTGTGTATGTCTAGTGGGAGGTTTGGATCATGCTACTTGTATGGCCTTTGGACGAAATGTATGGTCCCAGAGTAAACTACACCTGAGGAGTTAAGATATTCAAGGAGGCCTCTCATGAGGTTGGAATTGTATGTTGATGTACATGTGCAATGGCCTGTGAGAGGGACAGTGGGTTTTGATCCATGAATCCATCCAAATCTGCAAGTTAATGAAGTAGGCCTTGCTCAGTCATTAGAACAGTCATGGCGAACCTTCAATTCCCAGAAGCCCAAGTCTCTGTGAATCTACACGAATGGGTTTACTGCGTGTACAAAATGTACGGTCCCAGAGTAAACTACACCTGAGTACTTTATAGTTAAGATACTCAAGGAGGCTTCCCATGAGGTTGGAATTGTACATTGATGTACAAGCGCAGTAAACCCATTCATGTGGATTCACAGAGACGGGCTTCTGGAAATTGAAGTCCCAAGAAAACCTGGAGTGCCAAGGTTCACCATCAGTAACATGGTTATTGTAGTGGTTGGCAAAAATAAGAGATCTGGATCTTTTAGTTGAGCTCTGGGTACATAGATCCAAAGGTTTCTAACTTGCCCTGACTTTAATTAGAGCAAGTAAACATCTCAGAAAATAAATGTATCTTACAATCTCATGGCAATTGCTTTTTCCCTCTGTTTCGATGTTTCTCTTCTGATAAATTAGATGCATGTTCATACTGAATCCTTTGGGCTAGCTATTAAAGAACCTTATCAGCCCTGCTAGCTGATTTTAGAACCTTATTTTGGAATCTCTTCTTTCTGACTGTATAAATGGCATGCAATGTAGATAATTACTGGACTACTTCAGTGGGAAGGTAGCAGCGTTCCGTGTGCTTCAGTGTCTAGTCATGCCTGCCACATGACGACGGAAACGTCTGCAGAAGCAGACAACGCTGGCTCTTCAGCTTTGAAACAGATGAGCACTGAACCCTAGAGTCGGATACGACTGGCTTTTGAGCAAGGGTGACCTTTACCTTTTAGAGATGACAGGACTTGTATATCCCAACATCTTTGGAGTGTACTGAGTTGAGGAAGGCTGCTTCAGAACTTTGACAATGGAGTGTAGTTTGGGGTGTTAGGCTCCTTTAGCAAAGGGAACTTGTATGGCCTTCTGAAGCATGGTTTGGAAGGCTTCAGGCTCATGACAACCAAAGAGTTTGATAAAAAGATTCCAGGGTTTACAATCTGAAGTCAGGGACAAAAGACCAATAATAAGCCAAGGGTGGGCAATTTGGTTTTCTGGATGCTGTGGGCAGTGGTGGGGCATCAAAAAAAAAATCCTACCACACTGTGGACGTGGCCATGTGACTGGGTGGGCATGGCCTGTTGGCCATGTGACTGCTCTTCACGACACTAGAGCTATGAAAATAGAAGCCTCTTCTACTTTCATCCGATCCCGCAGTGTTTCCCAAACTTTGGTTTTTGGACTCCATTTCCCAGAAGCCTAAGTCAATTCCTCAAAGCACTGATCAGCCAATATACTGACTTGGACTTCTGGGAATTGAAGTCCCCTGTGGGGCGTGGAGCCCACTTTGGGAACCACATAGCGAACCTCTGAAGCCATTTGACATCTGCCCTGCCCCCCCCCCCCGGACTCTAGCCCTCGGCCCCTCAGGGCCTGGGGAGAGGGGGTGGCTTTGTCATCTCCCCACCCACCCCACGCCCGTGCGCGCGTGCGCGTGCGCGCGCGCACACACACACACACACACACACACACACACTAGTAATATCTTATTACTTGTAAACTACCTTGGGTCGCCCCTTAGGGTGAGGAAGGCAGTGTATAAATATAACAATAGTAAATAAATAAATTTCCCCTTTGTCCAAGGCTTTTCCAGAGCTCTGTTTCACCCCGAAGCATCTCCCCAGCCACTCCGGAGTGATTTGGGGTGAAACAGAGCCCAGGAAAAGCCTTGGACAAGGGGAAATGGCTTCAGAGGTTCGCTGTAGAGTGATGAAAATAGAAGAGGCTTGTATTTTCATAGCTCTATAGCAAAGAGCCCCCTCTGAAGCCATTTCTCCCTTGGTCCAAGGCGGGGAGGTGAGCAGGGCCAGCCATTTTTACTACCGGTACACGTGTAGTGTGAACCTGCTGATGCCCACCACTGGTGTGGGCCTGTTGTCAAGACAAGAGGGGTTGCAGGGCAGCAAAATCTGGAAAGCCACCCTTGCATTAAACTTTCCTGTTTCCTGCCACCTTTAGCTCTGCAGTATAATTTAGAGCAAAAAGGGAACAATTTTATTTCTGTTGCAATTAGGCCATTTAAGTTGACCCGTTGGGGATAATGCTGAGATCTACCAGTAGATTCCAATCTACCTTCTGCCCTGCCATCTTGTATGAAAGTAAATTAGGTGACTGGTTGCTTTAAGCAGAATAAGAACAATAAGAAAAGAAAAAAGGGCATTTGTTATTCTGCAAGTTGCTCTTGAGAAGATAAACTGGAATGGCTGCCTAGTAAGGCTTGGCAAGAAATCCAGCAAGCCCATATATTGCCCTTCTGACTCCTTTCTGTTGCTGCTGCATCTTGCAAAATGCACGGTGATGTAGTGGGGTTAGGCTGTGTCAAAAAGAGAAGGCAAATGAGCATAATATTCCACTGACTCACCAACAGCTGGGGAAGTATAAAGAATCTGAAGCAGGGGGTGCCCAAAATATGGCCTGTGGGCCAGATCCGGCCCCTGATGCCAATTCATCCAGCCCACACCGCTCTTGTCACTCCTGGAAGTGGAATTAAAATGCGCCCATTTACTTCCACTTCCAGAAGCAACAAGGCTGTCATGGGCCAGATGAATTGGCATCAGGGCCGGATCTGGCCCACATGCCATAGTTTGGGCACCCCTGATTTAAGCAGAGAAAATGGCAGCCTAAAATCTATCTCATCCTGTTGCAAAACAGATTGCAAGGCACATTTTACTTCTGCTTCTGGTGGGAAGAACCACGTGACCGGCCCACTGAAACATGTTAGTGGCCCACAACCCAAAAAGTTTGGCCACCTCTGATCTGGAGCCATCCCTCAACTGAACTATGCACTTGATTGATGAATACACATACAGGCAGCACTGCTGGCCAAATGCCTGGCCTTGGATTAAGGATTCTGGGCTAAATCCAGCATTGCATTTAGGGGCCATTCAACAATTATGTGATCCTTGAAGGTGGGGAGGGGGATCTGCCATCTGAATTACGGGAAAATTATGGGGCAGGGGGAGGGGGAGGTCAGGTCAAAGATTACGTAATCCATTTGGAGCTGTTGTGCATTAGGCACCAATAGTGAAAAGCTCTAAAATTAGGTTTTGATACAAAAGCTCTAGACTACGTAATTTTAAAGGGGGGAGGGGGTTGAAGCTAAAATTATGGTTGGATTATATAAGGGTGGAGGGGGTCAATTTCCCCCAAAAAAGGGATCACATAATTGTTGAATGGCCCCTTAGAATGACTATGGGGCTCTCTCCCCCTCTTCTGGTACTTGGTGCTTCCTGAAAACCAGCTATAGAGAACAGGTTTTTGGGATCATACCTAATGTGTGTGTATATGCTGGAGTGGTGTGAGGGGACTAGTCCTTTTCCTAGCTGCCAGAGTCCAATAGCAGAATGCCACCATTAGGTTGAGTCCTCTTTTTCTTCTCTCTAGCCAAGTGGTGGCGGCCAGAGACGGCACTCAGAGCCCTCCTTGTGGACATATGCGCCGTCATCCCAGCACAGAGTTCACCCTACCCCTTTGCCCAACAGCCCAATGGGAGCATTTCTTTCATCCCCCAGCATAGAGTTTGCCCTGCCTCTCTGCCCAGCAGCCCAATGAGAGCACTTCCTCCTTCCCCCCCAGCACAGTTTGTCCCACCCCTCTGTGGCACGGACGACAGCCCTGTTGAATTTGGCCATTCGGTCTCTAAAAGGTTCACCATCACTGCTTTAGCTGAAAGATCCCTTGAGAAAGTAGAAGGAATCCCTAGAATGGGGTGCTCTTTTAGGACATACACTCCACTAACAAAAATGCATATGAAAAAGCTGTACCTTGTTGCATGTGAAGAGTCCCTTTCTCACATCTGGCAGCTGAAAACCATGCTTGGGGGAAAACAGAAGTGGTTGTGGGCCAGATCCCTGTGTTCTCTTTCTCATTTTTGTAAACAAGCTCTAAACTTTGCCAGGCTCTATAGATGAGAAATAATACCCAGGAGAGAGCCTCCCACAACCTGGTGCTTTCCAGATGTTTAAAGTACAACTCTCCTCATTGTTGACTCCTAGCTGGAGCTCATGGATGTTTTAGGCCAGGGGTGCCCAAACTTTTCAGACCACGGGCTTGTCACATGGTTAAGCGGTACCCAAACTGTGGCCCCGGGGGCCAGATGTGGCTTCCGATGCCAGTTCATCCAGCCCGCACCACCCTCGTCCCTCCCAGGAACGGAAGTAAAACGCGCCCGTACTGGATGAATTGGCATCGGGGGCCGCATCCATCCCCCGGGCCGCAGTTTGCACACCCCTATTTTAGGCCAAAAAGATCTGGAAAGCACCATATTGGAGAAGGCCAGACCAGTTCATTGTTGGAACATGTTATTGTGCTTTGAGCTAAACCAGAGATGGTGCTGCACCCTGTTGTTCCAGTTGTGGCTGTAGTAGAACAAGACGTCTTGACTTTCATTGCATATTTCCTTGTTCCTGAACCCGCATCTGAGTGTCCTCTTCCTCCCACCTGGCAGGACTATGAACTGTTTGTGGAAGCAGTGGAACAGAACACCCTGCAGGAATTCCTGAAGTTAGTCTGAGCATGTCTCTCCTGAAGCTTTGTTCGCCTCCTCCTCCCCAAAAATCTACCCTCTGGACTTGTGGTCTCAGCCTCCCAAGCCACCGGCATCCCTCTCCTAGCCTTCCATGACCAAACTCGTCTCCAGGTGCCTCCAAATGTTGTTGCCTGCTTTCATTTTTTGTGTGGTCTCAAAAAGACTTTGCACATCTTTTTTTTTAATGCAGCTAAACCTTGTTTCTTGTGCCTATTTCCCAGTCAAGGATCTTGGGAAGCAGAGCTTTCCTTTGTTTCTTTTCCTCAAGCCGAACCTGCCCTTGAGAAGAAAAGGGCAGGCTACCACCTCTTCCTGTCTTATCACTGGTTGCTCTTCAACTTGCAAAATGTTGGCTTCTGTGCTCCTTTTTTCATTCTAACCCAGGAAACGGGGGCAGCCGAGGCCTGCGGTTTGGTTTGGTTTTTGGTTCTGTAGCAACGCAAAAGCACCGCCTAAGATTTTGTACTGAAACTTCCTTCTGAGCCAACAAGATTGTGTGTGTCTTACAGTGACTCCACTGCAGCTCAGCTTGTCTGGGGGAGGCACATCTCCTATTCCATTAATGCATTCCAGCCTCAGTGTCGCAGTTGGGGGGGGGGACCTCTCCAGGGAAAAGGAAGTACAGAGGATTCGAGGTCTGTTCTTAGCTAGGCTGTTCCATGCTTTCTTTTTTGAACTGGCATTTTGGAAACACAGATTAAGTGCATTTTCTTGGTCCCACCCCCTTGCTGAAAGCAATGTGTAAAAAGCCGTCTCTTCTGAGATGCTATTAAATGTTGCTGAAAACCTCTGCTTTGCCTTTCTGTGTGTGTCTTGTTTCTTGGAAGACACAGGCTGAGTGCCATTCTGTGTATTGATTCAGAAGTCCATTTTCTAGCTCCCTGAGCAGATGGATTGATCGTCTATGGCCATGATGGCGAACCTTGGAACTCCAGATGTTCCTGGATATCAGTTCACAGAAGCCCAAGCCCCCGTGAATCCACACGAATGGGTTTACTGCGATTCATCCGGCCCGCACCACCCTCGTCGCTCCCAGAAGCAGAAGTAAAATGCGCCCGTATGGTTAAGGCTCTTCCGGGTTAACCCTTCCTCTGTACGGGCGCATTTTACTTCCGCTTCTGGGAAGCGGAGCTCCGTTTCACCCTTGCCTGTCGGAGAAGGGGGTGGATTTCTCTATGTGTGCGTGCGTGCGCACACACCCCAAAACCACCCCAACCACCAACATACAAATTATACCTGCCCGGCAAGGCCGGGCAAAAATTGCTAGTATCTATTAAAACATCCTACTAAAGGTAAAGGTCACCATTGCTTGAAAGCCAGTTGTATCTGACGCTAGGGTTTGCTGTTCATCTTCATTTGCAGCCACTGTGTGTCTGCAGACGTTTCCATGGTCATATGGCAGGCATGACTAGACATAGAAAGCTGTTACCTTCCCTCCGAAGTGGTACCTATTTATCTACTTGCAATTTCTTGCTTTCGAACTGCTAGGTTGGCAGGAGCTGGGACAGACGACAGGCGCTCACTCCATCGTGCAGCACTCGGGTCTCGAACTGCTGACCCGCCGACTTTCCAGTCATCAAGTTCAGCGTTTTAACCACTAAGTGACAGCAGTCCTTTAAAATATCAACTACTGCAGTAAGCGGTAAAGATCTGAGGACAAGTAAGCAGATAAAGTGGCCATAGATTGCTAGCATTGAGAACAAATTTTAAGGTTCAGAAAATGCATCTGGTGGAGCCCTGACGGAAGAGTGTGCTGTCACAACAGAGGATGACAAAGGAGTGGCAGCTGTTTTGAGTCCTTTCATAGGCGGGAGATTAGCAGGGGGAAAGGAATGACATGTACCTTTTTCGGTGCCATTGTTGGCAACTCTGATTTAATATTTATTAAATAAGCCCCTTTCCTTGCCAAACTAGATTTGCACACAAAGAGGTTTGTCTTGGGAAGGACACAAATACAGAATTCCACCTCATTCCTGCACTCTGATATGATTTTGTCAGCTTTTAGGGAGAGCAAGGCAGAGGGATAGAATCTGAAACTTTAAAAAAAGCCCTTCCTAATCCAGTGCAAAGAGCCAGGGGAAAAATTCTGCCTATTCCTACAGGCTTGGATCCAGTGGCGGAAACAATAACAAAGAACAAATAGCTACATATGGGGTATCTTCAAAACCTGGAGTCAACAGTGCAGAAGAGAAATGAGTTGGGCCTTTGCTCCCAACACAGACACAGAAAATGGGAAAATGTACCGTTAGTACAACAGCCAATCAAGTTACTTTAAATAATTTCAATTGGTCACAAAGCGTGCAAATGGCTCGTCATTTGCATTAGGGATAAAAGACCAATTTCCATCAAGGAGGGAGTGTCACTCAAAGATGAGTAGACAAGCTCAGGCCCACCATTTCACCCATTTCTAGCATGTATCTTCTAGAATCAAGATGTTGGATGGCAATTCTCATCAGCTATAGCCAGCCTATCCAATGCTGAAGAATGATGGGCATTTGAGTCCAACACCATCTAAATCAGGGGTGCCCAAACTATGGCCAGTGGGCTAGATCCGGGCCCCAATGCCAATTCATCCGGCTCAAACCGTCCTCGTCACTCCCGGAAATGGAGGTAAAACACACTCGTATGGTGGTGCAGGCTGGATAAATTGGCATTGAGGGCCAGATCTAGTTTGGGCACCCCTGGTTTAAGCATAGAAAATGGCAGCCTAAAATCTATCGCATCCTGTTGCAAAACATTGCAAGGCGCATTTTGCTTCCGGTAGGAGGAACATGATAGACCCATGGCCTGAAAAGTTTGGGTACCCCGATCTAGATGGGTATGCACTATTTAGCCCATATGTAAACACTTGCAGTGCATTATAAGTCTTTGAATTGCCAAATGCAACCAGAGCTTCCCAGAAACAATGGCTGGGTAGTTGGTTGCTTGCTTCAGAACAGGCAAAGAGTGTTAGCTTTTCCCACTCTATTTCCAGATGTGGAACTGCAACACTAGTTTTCCTTATCATTTCCTGCAAGAGCCAGGGATGATGAGACTTGCAATCCAACGATATCTGGAGGGCTACCCTTAGCCTATTAGATGGATGAACAAGCTTTCATCACAGCTGAATTTAGCATCACTTGCTATACCAATGTGTGTGTGTGTGTGTGTGTGTGTGTGTGTGTGTGTGGAGGCCTCAAGAACACGGTGTGCTCTAACATGAGCCTAGAAAACCACAAGTTAACAACTTGGTGATCTGTTTTGGAAAAGGTTAGCAATGGCAGAAGAACCGAGCACTGTGTTTTCCTTGGCGCAATGTACTTCTGAAAAAAGCAGCCAGGATCTCTCGACCTGTTGGGGCTGCAGTAATTTGCACAGAAGTGGTAAGCTGCATTTGGAACTCAACTGTGCCCCACTCCAGTTAGGGAAGAAAGCAAGGGATTGATCTGCAATCTCTTAGCGGAATTCACCTAACCTCCCCCCCCCCTTCTTTAGCTACAGAAGTGAGAACAGCCAAGATGGCAGTTTCCTTGCCCTGAAGTTGCCCTAGTTGAATCTGCTGCCAGCAATATGAAGGGAACATGCTCTCTGGAAGAAGAAGAAGGCAGCAGACTATTTCCCAGCTGTGTGGCAGCCAAGCCTGATGAATCATCCACTGACAACCATTACATCTGTTGTCCCTGTGATTTTGTTGAAGGGGCCTTTTTCCGCAGCAGAAGAGAGGCGTTGGGGATCAGCCCACATTCCTCCAGTGTCATAGAGTTGTCATGGTACACTCGACTGGGAAAGGGACTGAGGATTTCGTACGGTTCTGTTTCTTCTCCCCTAGAACAGAGGAGAACAATGTTTGTAGCGCACTGGCTTGCTTGGATGTGCACAAATCTTCAAAATGTGCCGTTCAGATGTGGAGTGTATTTTGAATGTGAAATCTCCAAGCCCAATGTAAAATGTGAAATTTCACTTTCGAATTCCAAAGCTTCAGAATAATTAGCATTTCTTCACTGTCTAGGTAAGAGATCAATTTTAAAAAAATCTCACTAAATGGTCAAAGACTGATGCATGCCATGCAAAACTTAATGCTCATCACTATACTGTATATCAAATCCGATCTCACTACGTAGCCAATATTTGATGATAAGGTGCTAAATACTCCCATAACAGAGATAATTAAGCACTAATATTTAAAGAAAGAGCTTGGGTTTATGGAATGTTCCTCAAATCAAGAATGCTTCTCTCAGCTGGTTCATCTTTTGGACATAACAGACAAGAAACAAAACCATGAATGAATGAATAAAACACATTGTGGCACCTTAAAGACTAACTGCTATATTTTAGTGTGAGATTTCATGGATCAAGTCCACTTTTTCCAGACTTAAGAGTGAGACTATATGGCAGGCTTTCTCAACATTTTTGGATTGTGGGCCAGATCACTACCCCTCAGATGGCTGAGTGGGCTGGTCACGTGGTTCCATGTAAGTTCTTACACTTTTCCGGTGAATTCTCATGCGTTTCCGGTGCACTTTAGCACGTTTTTGCCACATTTTCTGTGCATTTTTGGTGTTCCTGCCACTAACGAGTGTGAAGGGCCACATAAAATGGCTCCACAGGCCACATCCAGCCCACAGGCCATAGGTTGTGAATGCCTGCTATATGGCTATGTGGGAATTTGTGGGAATATGGGCATTTTAATAAGACTTTTAAGTATTTCATCCCTTATAAAACGAAATCTAGCTATGCCGACCAAACTGGAAAGAGGTGACTTATGGACACATGAGCTCCTTTTTACCCTTATCCAATCTGAAAGTCATAAAGCCAACAAACACTGTCTTAGCCACCAGGCCACAAGCATTTGCTCTTCCTCCTATTTTTCTGGGCTTTAATTCTGCCTCTGCCAAAGTTTGAATAAATCAGGAAGATTAAGCACATGCAGCTGGTTTCAGTTTGCTTACTAGTGAACAGAAAACATGGTGGAAGAGTGAAGCACACCCAAGGCAAGGTCCCCTTTTAATTCCCAAAAAGGAAGTCTCACACAGATTTCCTCCTCTAGCTCTGGCATGGTTGTTCTTACCTGCTCTGGGCAAGATACCACCGCAGATCTCCAATAGTCTCAGTGAAAGGCATTTTGATGATATACGTCTTCTCTCCATCCTCTGACCTGATCCGAAGAGTTGAAACTTTGATGTCAGATGCTTTCTCCTTTCTCTTCCCTTCCAATCTGAAGGTTAAGACAGGCAGTGAGAAACTCAGGTACACTGAAAGGTGTGTGTGGTTTCTTTGGAAAATAGAGTTCACTGAATATCAGGCATGGCAAACCGAGCCAGCAGGAACTGGACCATAGAAATGAACCAGTACTTCTTAACACAGGTTAAGACAGAAGCTGCATAAGAGGTGCTTCTTGATGTGAAGATGTGTAATAGCACACCACATTTCCTGCAAGACTAACTATTGCCACTATTAAGACTCTTTCCAGAGATTCACAGAATTGTAGCATTGGAATTGACTTTAAAAAATAATCTAGTCCTATTCCCAGCTGGTGTGGGGACTGTGGTGGCTTAGTGGTTAAGAGGCTGAACTTGACAACTGGATGGTCAGCAGTTTGAGACCCAAGTGCTACATGACAGAGTGATCTACCATCACTGTCCCAGCTCCTGCCAACCTAGCAGTTTGAAAGCAAGACATTGCAAGTAGATAAATAAGTACCATTTTGGTGGGAAGGTAAACAGTGTTCAGTCCACTCTTGTGTCTAATTGTGCCTGGCACATGTCCACAGAAACGTCTGCAGACGCAGACAGCGCTGGCTCTTTGGCTATAAATGGAGATGAGCACTGAACCCTAGAGTCGGATATGACAGCTTTCGAGCAAGGGCGACCTTTACCTTTACCTATTCCCATGCTGACCGCCCACCCAGTTGGTTTAAACATCTCCAGAGAAAGAGAAACTGCCATTCCCAGGCAATCACTTCCACTCCCAGAGCTGTCAACTCTGCCACTGAGCTGTGCTCCCTTCCCAGATGTGGAGTCCACATAGCAAAGCCAATTCAGTTACAGATCACTCCAAATTTGGATTTGTCCCAGTTGAAATAGGAAAACACAATCCCATACTTCCTTAGGTAAAGGTAAAGTTTGCCCTTGCTCAAAATCCAGTCGTATCCAACTCTAGGGCTGGTAACAACAACAACAACAACAACAACAACAATTTCATGTCAGAAATTATTCTGGGTTGAAAGGGTTTTTGTGGAAGAAACTCCGCTTAGGGAACGCCCAAATGAGGCTCCTTTCATGTCCCCAAGAGCTTGGACAGAGATGGGCACTCAATTCGTCATGCAGTACCTGGGTTTCAAACTGCTGACTTGCCGGCCTTCCAGTTAACAAGGTGAACCTCTTAACCAATGAGCACTGCACTTCTTAAACACTAAGCCACTGCAGCCCCATTAACTATTCTATTCATTTTATTTTATTTATTGTACTTCTGTACCACCTTTCTCCCAGTCACAAGACTCATAGAACCACTCATAAAAAGAGACAAGGAATCATTTCTGACCTCTTTTTCATCATTGTAAGGCTGGGGGTCTCCACCAGAACTACTTCGTGGCTTTGTGCTCCATCCAAACCCTGGAACCAAAGGTAAATCTATGTCATAATATGTCTGTCCTAAAAAAGACATCAGCTCAGAATGTGCTCTCTGCTATTCCCACATTTGGTGAAGAAACAATGTGGTATTTGCTAGAACTGTTTAACGCTCAGTAAGAAGGTTTAGCACTGGATATTCTAATGCAGTGATGGTGAACCTTGGCACTCCAGGTGCTCTTGGACTCCAATTCCCAGAAGCCCAAGTCCTTGTGAATCCACACAAATGGGTTTACTGTGCATGTTCTTGGACTCCAATTCCCAGAAACCCAAGTCCCTGTGAATCCACACAAATGGGCTTACTGTGTGTGATCTTGGACTCCAGTTCCCAGAAGCCCAAGTCTCTGTGAATCCACACAAGTGGTTTTACTATGCAAGAATACCTGGAGTGCTAAGGTTCACCATCACAGCTCTAATGCTCTAAGTCAGGAATTCTCAACCTTTTTAACCAGGGGGCCAGGTCACGCTCCCTTAGCTTCAGGGGCCGGATGGCCATTTTGCCCTTCCTCTACCATATGGCACTTACTGGTGTGGTGGAGGCCGTGGGGGTCCACATGAAATGGTGCCATGGGCCGCGTCTGGCTCACGGGCCACACGTTGAGAATCCCTGCTCTAAGTCCTCTAAAAACAGCCTTTTAATCAGTTTTCCCCTACCAAGTACCTTCCAGTGGTGTTGGACTACAGTTTCTCTTGCCACTTTCACCAAATTATGATGGTTATTGATGATTTTACTTTCCCATCTCTTTACAGGCAACGATGCACACACACACACACACCAAGTTTGGTTACCATGCCAACAAAGTTTGTCAAAATAAATCAATGGCTAAAAATTCACTGGAAAGCACAGAATTATTAGCAGTTATTGTTGGCATAGTTTCCTGCCAAATTTGGATGGACGGAAGAGAAGGAAAAGAAGACTTCTGTATGACTGTCTTCTCTTGCTTTGGCGCCCACTGTCAGCAAATGTGAGGAAGGGCTCTTTGAGGAGGTATAGTATCCACATCAATACTGGGAGCAATTGGGATATGGGCAGAATGGCAAACCAACAGGTAACCTTACAAACACATCCTACTCGTACAGCATGGCAGCGTCTCCGTCCTACCTTCAGAGTTTTTCTGATCTCTCCCCGGATGTCTATCACTTGCCCATCTTGGATCCTCGATTTTGGAAGCTTGTTCAAAAACTGTTCCACTGTTTGTTTAGGACCTGCCGTAAGAGATGAGGCCGGAAATGGATGTGTTATGGAATACACCAGCAAAGAAACTGACAATGGTGCAATGCTGGATCTGTACGCTAAAATCTTGTCAACCTGTAGCTACAGAGCTCAGAACAAGGATGGTCTAGCCCAGTGGTAGGGAAGGATCACTCTCTAGATGTTGTAGGTCTGTAACTCTTGTCAAGAGACTACAGTAGCTCAAGTGGTTAAGACGCTGAACTTGACTACTGGAAGGTCAGCAGTTCAAGACCCGAGTACTGATGGGGTGAGCTCCCGTCATCTGTCCCAGTTCCTGTCAACCTAGCAGTTCGAAAGCAAGAAATTGCAAGTAGATAAATAGGTACCACTTCAGTGGGAAGGTAAACAGCATCCTGTGCACTCTAGTGTCTAGTCATGCCTGCCACATTACCATGGAAATGTCTGCAGATGCAGGCAGCGCCGGTTCTTTGGCTGTAAACAGAGATGAGCACTGAACCTTAGAATCAGATCTGACTGGCATTCGAGCAAGGGCAGCCTTTGCCTAACTCTTGTCAATCTTACCCTGCCCTAACTTCTAGAACCAAAAAAAAGTATAGTTATCCTGGTGGAATGAAGTGGGAGAGCTGCAGACCTGCAATATCAGGAGAGCTCTGTGGTTCCCAGCCCCATTCAAGTTTCTGCCATTACTGAAAGGAAGAAAGACCAATGGGAGTTTCCTCACAGGAAGAGCATCCTAGCAATCACACACCTTGTCTATCCTGACTTCAGTCATTGACCAAGGAGAGACCAGTCAAAGGGAGCTCATTTCTGCTTTTCTGGGCAAAAAGAACACTCAACCTGAACTGCCAGTCTGGCCTCTTCCCCTGGCAGATGCCATTGCCAACCTGTACAGTAATTACCATACTGTATGGTAATTTGACCCTCCGTACGATGTATGACTACCGTACGGAGATGTACAGTAATTTTCGAAAAATAATTTTAACAAAAGATTATTTCCTGTTCCGTCCTGGGTCAAAATGAAAAAAAAAAAAAAAAACAACCAGATTACCTCCGTTTTCTTTCCTCATAAATATTTAAAAAAATGCCTGCCCATAGCTCCGCCCAGGCTCTGCCCAGACTCCGCCAAGTATGCGCGTGCAGAAATGGGTCTGCGCATGCATGAACCCTGTAAGGTAATGTACGGTAATTTTTGTGAAGCCCGTACGGTAATGTACGATTTCCGGGTTGGCAACGCGAGGCTCAACTAGATTTAAATCTTAGAATCATAGAATAACTGAGTTGGAAGGAGCCTTTTAGATCATCAGGTCCAACCCCCTGCTCAAGGCAGGAATCCAAATCAAAGCAAGATCTGGCAGATGGTTGTCCAATTCTCTCTTGAATGCTTCCATTGTTGGACTGCTCCCCATCTCTCATGGCAGTTGGTTCCACTGCTGTACTGCTCTAACCTTTAATACGTTTTTCCTGATATTCAGCCTATATCTGGCTTCCTTTAGTTTGAGCCTACTATTATGCCTCCTGCACTCTGGGATGATCAAGAACAGATCCTGCCCTTCCAAATATCTCTCAGGTATTTGAAGTGCTATCATATCCCCCCATCAGTCTACTTTTCTCAAGGCTAAACATGCCCAGTTCCTTCAGCCATTCTTCATGGGGCTTGGTTTCCAGTCCTCCAATTATCCTTGTTGCCTTTCTCTGGACCTGCTCTAATTTATTTGCATCTTTCTTGAAGTGCGGTGCCCATAATTGGACACAGTACTCTAGATGTGGCCTAACTAGTGCTGAATTTCTACTATTATTAACATGATACTCCAATCTTTGTTCTTGTCCTTGATCTTCTATGGAATAAGATAGCTTTTGATTAGTCCGCAAAATTAGAAGGGGGTAGCCAAAAATGAGATGGCTAGATGGTATTGTAGATGCAATGGGCACAGAGCTGGGTGGGCTGAGGAAGATGGTGGAGGACAGAGGTACCTGGAGGACAATGGTCCATAGGGTCACAAAGGGTTGGAATCAACTGTGCAACTGAACAACAACAGTCCGCATTTAACCATTTTGTTTTAAATTTGTATTCCCTTTTTTTTTGGGGGGGGGCGAATCTTTAAAGTAGCTTGCAACATTCTTTAAGAACAATAGTTTGGACCCAGGCTAAGTTGTGCTTAGATCAATGACAACTTAGTCAGGAGTAACTGAAGGCCGAGTGATTTGAATGAATCTGTTCTGAGCACCAAGAAATATAGCTCCAGTCCCTGCTCATTAAAAATGTTGTCATTTAAGAATTAAATTAGGGGTTCCCAGCCTAAGGCCTGTGGGCTGAATCGGGCCCCTGGTGCCATTTCATGTGGGGGCCCCAACCCTCCAAGGGCATTCAAGCAACAAAATGGCCACCCTTTTGAAGCTGTTGGCACAAAATGGCAACCCCCATCATGCAGGGAGCCAAAATGGCTATCAGGCCCTCAAAGCTGACTGAGAGAGTGTGACCCGGCCTCCAGCTTCAAAATTCCCTGAATTAAAGCCTTGAGGACAGAATGGGACCAGAAGGGTGAGAGAATACTGAAAAGCATCAATTGAAAACCAGGATCATTAAAAAATACTTTACAGTTTAACTACTGCAGATTTCTCTATCCTAGTTCTTTCCAGATGTGAGGGACTGAAATACCCTACAGATTAATGAAATAGGAATTTTAAAAAACAGCCCAAAATGCCAAAAACTTTCCACCATCTCACCTGGAGTCTTGTTCGTTTCCTTTCTTCTGCTTGGTTTTGAATGGCCAGTGACCTGGCCCTTGCCTGGAAAACTCTCTGGTATCTGCCTCTCCTTAAAGACAGTGTCTCTCATGTCTGTGACCTGTTGAATAAACCAGAGATGATATTTATGTCCTGCTGGACTTGAAACTCCAGAGGTCAGTGCTAGGCTAGGCAACAGTTTAAAATATCAGCACCTGTAAAAGGAGAAAAACAAAAATAAATAAATCTGTTCCCATGTCCTTCTGTGGGCACTCAAAGGAAATGGCCAACATGGGTGTGTTGGGATATGAACATTTATGTCACCTCTGAACCCTTGATGGGAAGGGGATAAAGGTTCACCATCTGTCCCAAAAGTATGTCTGTTACGACCAGTCAATTCGCATTCAACTTATAGTGACTCTAACAGGGTTTTCAAGGTAGTGAGACATTTAAGGAATGTCAGAGAATAAAGAAAACAAAAACAAAACACTGTAGTACTTTAAAGACTAACTGTTATATTTCAATGTGAGCTTTCGTGGATCAAGTCTGACGAAGTAGACTTGATCCACGAAAGCTCACATTGAAATATAACAGTTAGTCTTTAGAGTGCTACAGCATTTTGTTTTTGTTTTCTTTATTCTCTGATATGCCTGAAACACAGACTAACACGGCTACTATTCCAACAAATTTAAAGAATGGTTGAACCTTTCCAGTGAATATCCATGGCTGAGCAGGGATTTTAACACAGATTTATTTATTCATTCACTCATTCATTCATTTACTCACATTTCTACTGCCACCCCCTCGCCGAGGCGACTCCGGGCGGCTTACATACAGTTCTCCTTCATATAGTTTGTGAATCCCCACTATTGGGTTATGCGCCTGCGCAGAACACTGATCGGAGGCTTGAAAACCTCATTGGTCAAAAGCTTTGGCGGTAAGACCACCCACCGCACCGCCCACCCTGAGGCACCAGTCCGCCATTTTACCTCAGTTCTCTTCTTTCCGCCACAGCAGCAGAACGATCGTTGAGAGCTTCCTCAATTTTCTCGCCTTTTCTATTACTTCCATTCGGGTCCATCTGGCAGCAGTGGTGGCTCACTCTCCAGCTGGTTCACCAGCGTCTGGTGCCTTTCGCGACCAGACGGTGAAGCGTTTCCTCAAAGGATTGCGAAACGTTTTTCCACCAGTCAAGACTCCAACGGCACAATGGTCTCTATCCACCGTTCTGAACGCGCTCACCAGGACTCCCTTCGAGCCTATGGCTACCGCGGATGTTCGTCTCCTAACGTGGAAGACTGCATTTCTGGTGGCTATCACGTCTGCTCGACGAGCTGGTGAACTGGTTGCTCTGCGGGCAGACGCACTGTTCCTTCAGTTTTTCAATGACCGCGTGGTACTCCACATGGACATCACTTTCCTTCCTAAGGTAGTCTCCCAGTTTCATATGGCGCAGACTATCTCGCTGCCAACCTTCTTCCAGAACCCCACCAACACCCAAGAAAAGACTTGGCACACGATGGATGTGAAACGGGCTTTATTGTTTTACACCAGCAGGACAAGGGAGTTCAGGAAGTCACAGCGTCTATTTGTGGCATATGTAGGAAAGTCCAAAGGTGAACCCATCTCTGCCCAGAGGTTCTCCAAATGGATTACATCTACCATCTACCTGGCCTACGAGTCTGCCTCATTGCCACCTCCACCACATGTCAGGTCTCATTCTACGAGGGCGGTTGCCACATCCACTGCCTTTTTGGAGGGCACTCCGCTTGAGGACATCTGTAAGGCTGCCACCTGGTCCAGACCTTCTACATTTGTCCAACATTACTGGGTGGACACCAGAGCCACTGCAGACGCCAGACTTGGTCGTGTCGTTCTTGCCAGAGGGCTCAGGGCACCTAGCCCTTGACAGTCCATCCTACCTGACCAGCGTACTCTTCGTGGGATCATCTCATCCGACTGCCCACCGACCACGTAAGTGTGAGCTTGCTAATCTCCCAATAGTGGGGATTCACAAACTATACGAAGGAGAAAGTTCGGTTTCACTTACCAGTGATAACTTTCGTTCTTCGAGTATATTGTTTGTGAATACACACTACCCACCCTGCCTCCCCTCTTGAGCTGCACGGATGAGATCTATTGGTTTATCCTGTGCTTTGCTTAAGTATGGAACTGAGGTAAAATGGCGGACTGGCGCCTCAGGGTGGGCAGTGCGGTGGGTGGTCTTACCGCCAAAACTTTTGACCAATGAGCTTTTCAAGCCTCCGATCAGTGTTCTGCGCAGGCGCATAACCCAATAGTGTGTATTCACAAACAATATACTCGAAGAACGAAAGTTATCACTGGTAAGTGAAACCCAACTGTCTACACAGTGCCTGGATCACCAATCCTAGGTCTCCTAGGTTCCAGTCCATCACTCTGTCCACTGTACTATACCGCATCCCAAACACACAACTTAAATCAGTGGTGGTGAACCTTGGCACTCCAGGTGTTCTTGAACTTCAATTCCCAGAAGCCCTGATCATCAGGAGTGTTGACTTGGGCTTCTAATATGGGCTTATGCCGCCCTGAGTCGGGTTCTGCCTGAGTGGGCGGCAGTTACAAATGTGAATGATAAATAAATAAATAAATAATAATTGAAGTCTATGAACACCAAGAGTGCCAAGGTTCTCCACCACTGACCTAAATAGTTTCAAGTTTTGGACTATGGCTGATGAAATTCCAAACTGGCTCGTTCTCCGGCTGTGATCTTAAAATGTTAAGTACCTATCAACAGGATACTATGGTCAATGATATCAAACGTTGCCAAAAGGTCCAGGAGAATGAATGCAGTTTTTATTAGCATAGAAGTTATTGTGCTTCAGAAAGTGAACAGTGAAAGCGAGTGCACCTCTTTTGAGATTAATAAACCATCTAGCTTTTACTCGGTCCAAGGAAATAAAGCCTTAAACCCTTTATCTCGTATGTGATGCAAAGGGGAAATGCAACATAATTTTGCATTTGATCACATTACAGATATATGATCAGACTGATCAGATCCTTACAATTTGTCACCTCTCCACTCTGGGATCAAAATGCCCTTTTGTTCCAGAGAGATGTATAGTAAGAAATCCATATGACCTCTTTCAGTCTGTTTCATGGCACAGTCTTCTGTCTCCACCTTCTTTTTTTAATGGCTGGTTGCACTTAATCCCATGATCATCAATTCATGTATCAATTCTGTTGTTCCCAGTTTTCTCCAGGTTTGGCCTTCCATGGACATGTTCAGGGCAAATATCTACTCCGTCCCTTCCTCTTGCCCTGCCCATCGGTTTTCTCCACCAGCCACCATTCTGATGAGATGTGATGCCTTTTGTTATCAATTCCTGTCCTGTCCTGAGTGGAACTATGATAGTTATCTTGTTAACTTAACTATAGCCTTGACTGATCCATAGGTAGGATCTCATATATCTTAACTCCAGTAACTTCCCTTCTTTATAGCTTTCAATAAACAGCAAGAACAAACATTGTTGAGGGTACACAAGAGCAAAACCAAATTAGAAGATGGAGGAAAGAGCTTACTGGACAAGAAACAACATTAAAGGAGGATATAGCTGAGGATCCCAACTTTCCCTACACCACTTGGAGGACCCTGAATAGGCTGAGGGTTGGCGTCCCTAAGTGCAAGACCAATATGCTCAAGTGGGGGCTTCTGGTGGACAACAACACATGGGGTGAATGTATAGAGATACAGAATCCAGCTCATTTACTGGTATGCCAATTATTACCAGAAATATGTACCGATGAGGACTTAAGTTTGGCAAATGACAAAGCCAAGAAAGTGGCTTTGTTTTGGCAGTCCAGGGTTCGATTGGGACATGAAAGAAGAAATGGGTCAGTGCCACTGAGAAATGTAAAACTGCTTCAGTTTGCACAACCTCAACCTGCCCAAAAAAGGAAATGAGGCCCATGAAGATAGGCCTCTATTTATTTATTTATTTATTTAAAAGGCTTATTTTGAAACCAAGTAGTTTCAGTTCCCCATTACTGTACATGGTAACCTAATATCTCCACCATCACAGGGAAATTCCAGGTGTAAACTCCTTGTTGGTGGCTTTGTCTGCCTCTGTGAATGCGAACCTTGGCACTCCAGATGTTCTTGGACTTCAATTCCCAGAAGCCCAAGCACCCTGTGAATCCACACGAATGGATTTACTGCAATTCATCTGGCCTGCGCTTCCCTTGTCACTCCTGGAAATGGAAGTAAAAGGCGCCCGCACGTATGCGTTTTACTTCCGCTTCCGGGAGCAACAAGGGCAGCGCAGGGCAGATGAATCGCAGTAAATCCATTCGTGTGGATTCACAGGGTGCTTCAGCTTCTGGGAATTGAAGTCCAAGAACATCTGGAATGCCAAGGTTCGCCATCACGGGTCTGCCTGATGCAAGCCTGACAATATTTAACCTTCTGTATGTTGATGCACTCCTCCTTTGATCATCCCACACCACTGGCTGCATTCCAATTTGCAAGAAAAAACTGGAAATCTATTCTCCCCCTTTAATTCTGAGAGTTGCGGAAAGAGATCCATGGCTCATGCGGTTCTGTGTACATACTGGACATACCATATACCTGTACAACAATCAAAACTCTACTTCTAGTCACTGTTTCACTATCTATATATATAAAACAGAGGTGTTGTCAAGTATGTTCTTTATACAAATCCACGCCCTGCACCAATCACGCTGAAACTTGGCACACACCTACCTTGTGCATGCGAGATCAGCACTGCATGGGGTCCGGCAGCCCATTTTGGGGTGTGTGCCCTCAAAAAAGGGTCACAAAGGGGGCACCCCCACCTGCCAGGACAAATGGCCAGGGAATACAGTAATGCACATGCGTGAGGTCTGCATGTGCAACACGGTCTCACGGTGACCCAGGCGTCCAAACTGTTGGCGCCGGAGACAGCGTGGGCCAAAGGACCGTGAGGAGGAGGAGGCAGGGACAACAGCGGGGCTGCGCTGCGGCACAGTTAGCCCGGGGAATACAATGCCCCAAAGGGCCCCACTGCCACACCCACTCACACAGCCCACAAGGCCAGAGCAGCGAGGAACAACCATTGCGTGGCGGTCCTGCCCCAGCATAAACCCGGCAAAGCCAAAACTGGGTGCCCCCATGCACCCTGGGCCTGCACCAGCCTGGAGGACAGAGGGGCAAGCGGCAGCAACAGCGCACCGGGCACACGCATTAACCTGCCACCGCCACAGACAGCCGGCCGAAAATGTGCTGCAGGCAGCAGCACAACACCCGGAATGGGAACGGGACGCCTAGGCAGGGGACTAGATGGCCGGGGTGGCAGAGGAGCCAGGCCCCACCTGGCTGGGTAAGCATAGGTACGACCCTCGGGCAAGGCCGGGTAATCGGCTAGTAATAAATAATGGAGACTATTTCCGATGAAAATTTGTCATTAGCTGTGCATCATGAGTGGTCTTTGCTTCTTGTAAGTAAACTTTAGAATTTTGGGGGGGAAGATTTTCAACCATGGGTTGTTGTTATGTGCTTGTCATCTGCTTTTGAATTGTCACAGCTGAATTGTTACATTAAATAGAGAATTTTTAAAATGAGTAGAATTCTTTCCTTATTTATTAAAAATAATTTCAAAGCTTCTTCAAGTGCCATATGCGATTCCAAATATTGGCTATCATCATGGCGATCAGCCATGAAGATTGTCATGGGAACAATATAATGCAGTGGCTTTCCATTTCCCTTCTACATCGCAGTGTGACACCCGTACCGCTGATCCAATTCTGCAAGTCATTTTCTGGTCCTGGGCCCTTTTGGCATGCAAAGTCCCCATCAGCCCCAGGCCAGTTTATTATTTATTTATTTACATTTATATTGCCGCCCATGCGCAAACGACTCTGGACAGCTTACAGATAACAGACATCTTTCACATACAATTACGACCTTAAAACTTCAAAACCATTAAAAACCATTAAAAAATAACTACCCAACACTACTAATTAAAATATAAATTAAGAGCACCCTAGATTATTTGGTATAGAGAAGTGTGCCTTCCCCCAAGGTCCCTTCGGTTCTTGCGCACCTTTTAGGGGTGGGTTTTTTAACTTTTAACTTTGTTTTATTATGTGTCTTTTATGTATTTACTGTCTGCTATGTAAACCGCCCTGAGTTGGGTTGTACCTGAGTGGGCGGTATATAAGCGTGAAAAATAAATAAATAAATAAATTATATATGCCATTATATTAGTATTGATGAAGCTGCTGCCCTCCATCAAGGTGGATTCAAGTGGGATTTAATCCATTTGGAAACCATCACCCATCTCTGTGGACTTCGCCACCCAAGGCCATTAGTCCTCAAGGTGATCAGGTTAGTTAACTGCTGCCTGATACTCAGCGTTGAGACACTAGCAGTATGGCCTACTCTATTACCTGGCCAGACTTGGAAATTCAAAGCAGTTAACAAAAATAAGAGCACCATATAACAATCAAATTAATTTAAGAACTAGAAATCTCAACATAACAAATCAACAGTGACAACCTTTTGACTACAAGAAACAATATTTAAAATGAGAATCAAGTAATCAGCTCAAATTTTTAAAAGCAACACATCTTCGTGCCAGGGAATTACTCTGGTCTGGCCCTCAACAACGGTAGTCCTACAGCTGGAACAAAAAGGTTCAGCTTTGACGTGGATGGGTGGGCAGAAGTGTTTTCCCCTGGGCATCACATATTTGTCAAGAAAGAGAGCACAACAGACTGCTCCAGAAGAGGTAAAAATGCAATCTATTACAATTATGTCCTTGAGCACAAAATGTTCTCAGTTCTTCAAAAAGTCAACCGTTCTCCCAGCCAAAATTAATCATAATTGCTGAAACAGTTCTTGGTTCTTTGTGTACGTTGCCCCCACCCTCTGACCACATCTGTTTTATAAGCAAAGGAAATTTCTGCAAACCCCAAGCTCAAGAAACAGGCAGATGCAGGAGCACAACAAGGTCCAACCTGAAATGGGACACCGTCCGGATAGCGCCTCTGCAGCTCCGAAGGGAAGTAGCCATCCATGATGTCTCGTAGGCATCGCTGAAACCACAAAGCAAGGCTCCTAGGTTAGATTTCCCTTGAGGATAACTGAATGTCTGTAGCCAACAGTCAAAATGCAAACTCAGCCCTAGAGAAAGGAACCTCTTACTTATTTCAATTTGTGTTGCCGGCTAATCTTTCTCACACTGGGTCAGGCAAAAGGAACTGCAGAATGAATTCACCAAATGGTGCCTTCATTTTGGCAGTTTCACATCTGTCCTAGACACATACCTGTCAACCATCCCGATTTGGCCGGGATTACCCCGTAATTCGGCACCGATTTGCGCCATTTTCTGACCCGCGCTGCCAAAACCCCGTAATTTGGCAGCAGGGGAAAGGAGGCACTGTGCAGCCCATCTGCGCAGGTCACGTTGCACGCATGCATGGAAGGGCTCTACACTTCTATAGCTCCCTTCCACGCATGCGCAGAAGGCTACGCCGCCTGCGTAGAAGGCTATGCAAGTGGCGTAGGCCTCCACGCGCATGCGTACAACGTGACCTGCGCAGACCTGGTCTGCGCAGGTCCCGGATTCGCCGGAGCCGTGGTTGACAGGTATGCCTAGACATGAAAGAAGAACTGGGAGTGGACTTTTTTTTAACTAAGGTTCCACAGTAGAGCTGAATTTTTGTTTTTCCAAAAAATATAAGAAAATTTTTCCAAAACCCCTCATACTAATATTAACCAATCAGGTAATAACACCTCACACTGGTCACTTTCCCTTCTTCTAGAAACTTTGTTCCAGATGTGAACTCTCCACACAAATAGACCTGCAGCCATTTTAAACTGAGGCCTATTTTCTACCTACTGTATTATATCATACTTGTCAAGCGCAGCTCCAGAAAATATGGGACCTGCGCAGAAGCCTTCTGCGCAGAAGCCTTCTGCACATGCATAGAACCGTTCTGCGCAGAAGGCTTCTGCTCATGCGCAGAAGGGTTCTACGCATGCACAGAAGGGTTCTATGCATGCGCAGAAGGGTTCTGTGCAGGCCTCTGCGCATGTGCAGAAGGGTTTTACGCAGAAGGGCATGCACAGTAACTACTTCCCCCCGCCGGTCAAATTATGGGATGACGGCAGCCGGTGGCCGGTGAGTACCTGAAGCGGCGCGGAAATACGGGAAATCCCAGCCAATCCAGAATACTTGACATGTATTACATCCATATTCAAAGGCTTTTTAAAGACATGGAGAAATATGTGGCAGATAATAGTAATTCAATGGTATGCTGGAGATGTCAACGGGAAATAGGGATGTATAAACTTATGTGGTGGGATTGCGAAATTGTTTCTGATTTCTGGCATAAAATTGAACAAGAAATAGCTAAAATTTTAGATATTGATTTAAAGTTAAATGGGAAAATTGTATTATTGACAGATTTGGAAGATCTGAAATTAGATGAAAATAAACAGAATTTATTAGCTATTTCTTTAACTTTAGCAAGACAACAAGTTGCCAGAAATTGGAAAGGTGCTTCGAATTTAGATTTGAATAAATGGTATATTGATGTCTGGGACATGGCACTTAATGAAAAACTTACATGGGATTTAAATATAAAAAGGTGTTGTTGTTTTTTTTATTAAAAAAAACATATTTTGAGACATCTGGAAGCCATTTCTGCAGTACACATTGGAAAAAAATTAAGGAGACAAGCCTGTACAGGAAGTAATGAGTGTTTGGCAGAATAAATGAGTTGTTGGCGGACAACTGGTAGATTCAAGGACATAAGGTTAGTGCACTAGTTTTTTTTATGTATTTGTATTATAAAAAAATTGGAACACCATATTAAAGTGAAAAGGCCGCTATGGCAGTGGGCGGCGGGACTCCGCCCTCCCCGGACTCTGGCCTCGGCTGGGGCGAAGAGGCTCTCCAGCCATGGGCGCCAGGACCCCTACACCTGCCGGCGCTCCTGGTCCCCGCCCCTCTCCAAGCTTGAAAAGGCCGTTAAGACAGCAGGACCTCACTGCTGCCGCCCTTGGAATTTGCCTGTAGCCAGGGTGGAGAGGCCATTATAGTATTGTATTGTATTGTGTTGTGTTGTGTTGTTGTATATTATTATATGCTGTTTTTGTAGATTGAATTTTGTATATTGTATTACTGTGTATTTACTTTGTATATTGTTTAATTATCATGTGAGCCGCCCTGAGTCGGGTTCCCTGATTGGGCGGCATACATGTGCGGAAATTAAATTAAATTAAAGTGACTAATTTGAAAAAAGTATTGAGGTATATACATCCTGTCAACCTAGCAGTTCAAAAGCAAGAAATTGCAAGTAGATAAATAGGGACCACTTTGGTGGGAAGGTAACAGCGTTCCGTGCGCTCCGGTTTCCAGTCATGCCTGCCACATGACCACAGAAACCTCTGCAGAAGCAGGCAGCGCTGGCTCTTCGGCTTTGAAACAGAGATGAGCACTGAACCCTAGAGTCAGATACGACTGGCTTTCAAGCAAGGGAAACCTTTACCTTTACCTATACATTTAAGTAGAATGTTTAAGAGATTGGTTGTAGTGAAATGATTAATCTGTATTAATTTTCTTTGTATGTATTTTTGTCATTATTTTATTTTTTATTTTACTATGTTTATGAAACTTTTGTACTTTATTACTATTTTGTTTTGTTAAAAATCTTAACAAAATTTATATTTAAGAAAATAATGTTAATTTTGGGGGCCCACTCCCCCACCTCCTTCTCTACTATCTTGAACTATACTGATGTTATTTCTCCTGAGGTAAAAAAGTAAGCTTGCATATAACAATACCTCCCACCAATATATTTGCAATCAGAACTAAGGTTAAATAAAATGCTTATACACAATGAACATTTTCTACCAAAAAATGAAAACAAAGAAAGTTGTGTAGACCCTAAAATATTGCAAATATAGGAGCCACTATAATTATTAAGCCACTAAAAATAATCAATCCATTGGCTACAATTGGAATGGCCATTCATCCTCTTCAGGCCAAGCACTGGTATTTTGGCGATAATGTAGGAAAATTATAAGTGAGTGTCCCAAAAATTCATGGTAGGTGCTTGTCTTTGGTTTGCTTCTTAGAGGTGAGTTTTAAAAATGTAGGCTGCATGACATGCATGATTAACTGTTGGTTTGGTTTCACACATTCAGTTCCTCAAAGAAAGGATTTCAAAATAATCTATATGTGTTCCCCTCCACCACACACACACACACACACACAAAATTCACATTTCCTCCTTTTGAAACTGAGAGTTCCTCTTTGATGGGGGAACCAGACAAACATAAAAAAACCAGTGAGCTTCCCCCATGGAACTGAGGTTAAAATTTATTCTACCCACTAGGCAGAATCTAGGTTTTCCCCCAATCGTTTTCTCTACAGGAAATTTCAATATGAGATTATAAGAATCTAATGAATAGAATAGATAATAACAATGGTCTTGATGGTACTACTGTAAATGTAATTTTAAAAAGGCTATTGTGGAAGGTACTTTATATAGTTCTAAATCAGTAGAGTTAGATAAAGCCAGAAAGCCATGGTAGCATGTGAAAAATCTCCATACTCCCTGATACTCATGTGGAATATGGGGCTGTGGTGGCTCAGTGGTTAAGAAGCTCACCTTGTTAGCTGGAAGGCCAGCAAGTCAGCAGTTTGAGACCCAAGTACTGCATGACAGTTTGAGCACCCATCTCTGTCACAACTCCTGCCAACATAGCAGTTTGAAAGCAAGAAATTGCAAGTAGATCAATAGCGGACTATTTTTCGGTGGGGAAAAAGATCTTGGGGACATGAAAGGAACCTCATTTGTGTGTCCCGTGAGCGGAGTTTCTCCAGCAAAAACCTTTTCAACCCAGAATAATTTCTGACACAAAATTATTAGTGTATTTTCACAAAAACCTGACTATTCTTATTCTGAGTCAAGTGTTAGTATTCTACCTGGGCCTTCTTATCAGGTGTCTGGGGTACACAAAAAGAGCCTCCTCAAAGATTGTGTACCCTGAGTGGCAACATTGATGGCTAATCTTTCTAACACCAGATCAAACCAAAGAACTGAAGAATGAACCAGGTTTCTGACAAAGAACTGAGAAGGTGCCAAGTAAATCCCCTAATATGCATGCATATTGTAGAGCAATTTCTGGCTAAAAAGGGGAGATTTTGTGATGCCATGGATTTCTACAGATTATCTTTCTTGTATCATGCATTGCTTATGCTATGGACACCTGTTGGTCAACCATTCTCCTTCCCCAGTAACCAATTAATACCTGTGTAGAAGGCTCCTCATAAGACCGGAAGGGTCCGTTGAACATTACGATTCCATTCTGATATAAAGTGAGGGGTATTCCATCCAGTTGCTTCAGTCTCGCACCGCCAGCGGTGCGTTCAATTTTGGACATGCCTTCCCCAGCCAGTGCATTTAAATCTTTCAGATTTTCAAAAATCAAATCAAAATTGATGGGGGTTCCTGAAACAGAGTCGCCTGTGATAAAGAAAAGAAACCGACAAAGGAAGCAGTATGGCAGATAGCTTCTAACACCTCTAATTTAACTGCAATTTAAAGCTACATTTTTGTAATCAAGTTTGCATCTTGAGTTCCAACCATGGAGGTTTTTTTCCACAGTGGCGTGTGTGCGTGTGTGTGTGTGTGTGTGTGTGTGTGTGTGTGTGTGTGTGTGTGTGTGTGTGTGTGTGTGTGTATATTCATGATGGTGAACTTTGGCACTCCATATGTTCCTGGCGTTCAATTCCCAGCAACCCAAGTCCCATTTGTGTGGATTCACTGGGACTTGGGCTTCTGGGAATTGAAGTTCAAGAACAGCTGGAGTGTCAAGGTTTGCCATCACTGATATATAGGATACAGAGCAGGTATTATCATAAACTATCAGAGAAGTATGGTCCCCCCCCCCATTTATATCCTACTTCACACAATGGCTTTACCCTTCAATGTAAAGCAGGGATTCTCAACCTGTGGCCCGTGGCGCCATTTCATGTGCCCACCCACCCACTGTCTCCACCACACTAGGAAGTGCCATGTGGTGGAGGAAGGGCAAAATGGTTGTCTGGCCCCCAAGGGGAGCGTGACCTGGCCCCCAGCTTTAAAAGGTTGAGAACTCCTGATGTAAAGAGTATAATTGACTGTACTGTATTGAAATTTAAACAAAAACTAATACAAATCAGTCAATCACAAACAACAGAAATACACCGAGAATCCAATAAAAAGATACTGATCCGTTCAAAAATTTCTTTTGAAATGAGATCTTCAGACCACCACAATATTGTATTTTTTAAATGTTTCTATCAGTCATTTGTTCCAGCCAACCTGGTTTCCAAAATGCTTTGGATGAAAGACTTCCAAATTCTTTTGGCAATTCCAATGCTTCTGGAGAATCTATTCCTTCTCCAACCCAGATCAATCCATAGTCATTCAGAAACAGCTGAAGGGGAGACATGGGAACAATTTAAAGGATGAGGGGTTTGGAGAGCATAATATCACAACATTTTGCCTCTCTCCATAGGACATATGTTGTATAATTTCTATGGCTTGTTCTGTAATTTGCCCATTCATTACTTTATTTGTAGTATTTTACATATTTTTTTATGATTTTACTTGGTTTTGATGCTATGTTGTATCTTATTTTAATCATGGATATTTAACCGCCCTGAGTGTTCTTTCCCCCCCAATCTCGTTGTTCTGTGCAGGACAATGACAATAAAGATTTATCTAATCAACAGAGAGGGATAAAAATACAATAAATAAGGAAGAGACAGTTTATGGGGAGGAAACATTACTTCTTCCTCTAAAGGAAACTTTACATTGGGACTAAAACCCAATTAAAGCAATATTAATTAGGAAGGAAAGAGAGAATCTGAGTCAAATCCAAACAGAGGTTTCAGAAAAAGCAAATCCAAATAGATTTGCATAGTTTAGGAAATAAATATATCTATATACATAAAACCGAAGTGTCATCGCATTTGGGACTGCAACACCACAACACCTTGCCCCCCCCACCCCAGAAACCTGGGGCACTTTGCCGGGCCGGCACGGGGTACCGGCAGCATTCCTTGGGGTCCTTCACCCCGAAAACCAGCCTCAAAAGCCCTACACACACCCCCCCCCCGCAGCATGCAATGGCCAAGGAGGTGGCACTACACATGCGCGCGACTCTGCGCAGGCGCAGAAGCCTGCCCGGAGTTGCAGCCTGCGCCGTCACCAGGAACCCTTAGCAGACTTCTGCGCCTGCCCCGATTCCCGTGCATGCGTGTTGCCACCTCCTGGGATGGGAGCCTCCTCCACTGCCTCGCTGCCCATTCTGCCGGAGGACGCAGCACCGCACCCTGGGCCTGTGTCAGGTGGCGCGGTGGCATGGAGCGGACGGCCCATGTCCTGCCTGACCGCCAGTCTCATCTTGCCTGCCTCACTCCGGCAAGCGTCTGGGCCACCTCAGCCCCCCCCGGAGGAGCCTCCCATCCACCTGAGGTGCCCCGGGGGGGGGGGGCAAAGGGGCACCAACTGGAGGGGGGCAGTTCTTCAGGTGAAACCACCCCCTCCGGCACCTGCTTCTCTGCACACAGCCAGCAATGGGGGTAGCGGATGAATCCGGCTGGCCGGTTGCGTCTTGTGGGAGGAGCAAGGGCAGCACCGGTGGTTTGGCGTGGCAGCCCTCACCCCGCCGAACAACCCACGCTACCATTGCTCCTCCCACCACAAGACGCAAATGGGTGGGCGGCGCACGGAGGCAGGCGCCGACCAGAGGCAGGGGGGAAGGAGGACCGATCGGTCAGCCAGAACCCCCCATCCAGCAGCTGCCTCTCCGCACACAGCCAGCAATTGGGAGAATGGACAAAACCGCCTGCCCATTTGTGTCTTACAGCGGGGGGAGCAATGGTGGGATGGGTTGTTTGGTGTGGCGGCCCTCACCCTGCTGAACAACCTGTGCCTCCATTGCTCCCCCCGCCTCAAGACCCAACCGCCCGGCCACCTTCGTCTTCCACCCCTATTGCTGGACGCGCACAGAGAGACGCGTGTTGGAGAGGGGGCTCCCTCTTCTGCCTCCAGGGCTCCCTCTCAGGCATCCCGAACCCGGCACAGGGCCTGCTCCGCCAACTGGGATGCCCCAGGCTGCGGTGGTGCTGGAGACGGGGCGGTGGCGCCAAGCCCGGGAAATTGGTGTGTGTGTGTGTTGTACCAGCGTGTTGTGTCTGTGTGTTGTGTGTCACTGTGTGTTGTGCTGTGGGTGGCAGTGGGTTGTATGTAGGTTGTGTGTGTGTTGGGAGTGCGTACTGTTGTGTCAGTGTGTGCTGTATGGGTGTGTGTGTGTCATGAGTGTTGGGTCTGGGTGTGGTGTGTCGGGTGTGTGTGTCTGGGTGTGTGGGTGTGTGCGAGTGTGTTGTATTGTCTGGCATGTGTGTTGTGTGTATTGTGTGTGGGTGTTGTATGTGTGTGTGTTGTGTGTGTTGTGTGTGTATTGTGTGGGGGGTGTATTGTGTGGGTGTGTCATGTGTGTTTGTGTTGTGTTGGAGTGTGTTGGAGTGTGTTGTGTGGGTGCGTTGGGTCTGGGTGTGGTGTGTGTGTGGTTTCGGGTGTGTGGGTTGTGTGTCTGGGTGGGTGGGTGTTGTGCGCGTGTGATGTGTTGTGTGTGATGTCTGTCGCCTGTGTGTTGTGTAGCATGTATGTGTGTGTGTATTTTGTGGGTGTGTAATGGGTGGGTGTTGTATGGGTGTGCTGTGCCGTGTGAGATTTGACTGGGGGGGGATGAGGTTGCCTCCAGGCATGTCCGGCACCCCCGAACCACCGAGAGAACAACACGCAGATGCACAAAGAAAAGTCACCACAGGAGCCTCAGGGACCCCGCCTGGGTCGCTCCATGCCCCGGGTTGGGTCCCCCATCTGGGCAACGCTGGGTACCCCTGCTAGTGTTACGTTATATGAATAGAACTCATAGCACTTTAGATATGAAGAGATGTGATTCAATCAGATTTCAATAGAAACCCATATTCAGACACTCACAATTAGGTAAACTAAGAAATGCTTTTGATGTGTACTCAAACACTTTCAGTGGTTAAGAAATCTCCTCTTCTAATCTATATCTATAAAACAGAGGTATGGTTTTGTATGTGTTCGAAAGGAACCCACACCCCTGGACCAATGTCGCTGAAACGGCACACACCTACCTTGGGCTCGCGAGATCAGCACTGTGGGGGTCTCGAAACCCATTTGGGGGTTTATGTCCCACAAATTGGGATGCAAAGGGGACACCCCAACCGATGGGAGAGAAAGCACGTACCACCACCAAAAAGGGGGATCCTTTCCCAGAGCTGAAGAATAAAAAAGTATTTAAAAACAAAAGAAACCGGTTTTTACTCTTTCCTTTGACGGGTTTTTATTTGTAAAGTATCAGGATGCTGTTGGAATATTGTGGAACAGAGAAGGAAGAGAATGGGGGAGAAAATGGGATAGTGGCACCCCCATAGGATGGTACAATAGAACGGTCTGCTCTCCTCCAGCGGTTGGGGAAGAAAAAACAAACCACTGGAGCCTTTTTTTGAGCCCTCAGAAGAGGGAGGAAAGAGGGCGAGGTGTGTGTGTGTGTAGAGAGAGAGAGGGTTTGGAGTAGGCTAAGGGGGTTTCTTTTTATTTTATTTACTCTGATATTCTTGAAACACATGCTACCATTTAAAAAGTTTTATTCTGTGCAAGCATAGCAGAGAGTAAACAAAGCAAAAAGACAAAAACGTTGAAAGAAAACAAAAAACAAAAAAACCGAGCAAGGCCAGGAAATCAGCTAGTAATGGATAATCTGTAACATCTGTTTCTGACCAACTCCCACCCACCACCGGCCTTCATAGACTTGAGAGAAAAGTCTTGCATCTCCACTACAGCCATCAAATCTCCATGCCCGAAACACACATTTGTCTTTTAAGTTCTCCTTCCTTTCTCAACAGATATAGTACCAAGAGACAAAAGACAGATTCCCTCCATCTCTCTCTCACCCTCTCTCCCACCCTGTGTTATGAGTGCTGAATACAAGGTAGTTTGAAAAGGCAAGTTTGACCAAAGGTTCTTGTTCAAGTCCAAGAACAGTTAGCTACCTTTAGACCTAATTTTAACAGTTGAGATTTCTACCAAAATAACCTCTTGTCCCTTCAGTTAATCTTACCTCCATTTCCCAGATCTGACGTTGCAGCTTAAGGCATAAGGCTTCTAATTCTTTCGTTCTGCTTGACGCCGAAGATTCTGCTAACAGAAAAGAAGTCAGAAGAGCAGTGGGGTTTTTCATTTTATTTAATATCAAATGTAGGGCAAAAAAGTAGATCTCTCAATAGACAAGGATGAAGATACCTTTATTAGATCACCATAAACCACAAACATTATCTAACCAACCGCTTTATGTTGGGGGCCAGGTCATGCTCCCTCAGACAGTTGAGCGAGAAACGTTGCTGTAACATGCGTCCGTGGCTGTCGTAAACGCATTCCAGATCTGGCACTCCCAGGCCTTTCTGTCGGCACATGCGCTGTCACCCCAGCACAGAGTTTGCCCCACCCCTCTGCCCAGAAGCCCAATGAGAGTGCTTCCTCCCAGCACAGAGTTCACCCACCCCCTCTACCCAACAGCCCAATGGGAGTGCTTCCTCCCTCCCCCCAGCACAGAGTTCACCCTGCCCCTCTATTTGGGCACTCTGTTTCTAAAAGGTTCACCATCACTGACCTAAGACAACTAACAGAGAGAACTACAACCCCTGTCAGCTGTTCTCAGCAGGTCATTCTTGGGGGCATTTCAACAATTACGTGATCCTTGAAGGGGGGAGGGGGTCTGCCATCTGAATTATGGGAAAATTACGTGGGGGCCCAGGGGGTCAGGTCAAAGATTATGTAATCCATTTGGAGCTGTTGTGCATTAGGCACCAATAGCGAAAAGCTCTAAAAATTAGAGTTTCGATACAAAAGCTCGGGAATACGTAATTTTAAAGGGGTGGAGGGGGTCAAAGCTAAAATTACGGTTGGATTACATAGGGGGGAGGGTGTCAATTTTCCCCCAAAATGGATCACATAATTGTTAAATGGCCCCTTGGCAAGGCCTGAAGCCAACAGGTGTGGATCAAGGCATTCAGAACTCTCCAGAAATGACCCCAACTGGTCTGCAACTAGACTCTCCACCTCCATGTACATAAAGGGGATACTGTCGATCAGATGATAGACTTGACAGCAGATGATGATGATGATGCATCATACAAGTGGACAATTCCACAAATAAGGAGCCCAAAGGAGCCTCATTTGGGTGTCCCTTGAGCGGAGTTCCTCCAGCAAAAATCCTTTCAACCCAGAATAATTTCTGACAGGAAATTATTATTACTTCACTGTCGATGGTTAGATTCTGACAGATGCATAAACATGTTTATATATTCACTTTTAAGTTTGGAAGGATGGCTTTCAGTTTAAAAATCCTCATCTCCCGTGAGTCATACATAGCCTATGCCTGCTGTTGAGAGACAGGGGGAAAAAAGAAGTAAATGTAAGTATAATACATTTTACCATTTCCTTCCTGAAAGATGCTTAGTTTTCCCTCCAGCTCTTTGATCTTCTTATCCTACAGAGTCAAAGGAAACAGACAAAATAATTATAATTTTTAATTCAAAATCAACATCATGCTCAACAGCAGCTAAACAAGACCATTTTCTGCTTGTTGCAAGCATTTCTTATGTTCTCTGAGGGCTAGATTAAGTGAAGTTGATTTCCTTTAAGAGGAAAAGATCATCATTTTATTCTAACACAATTATGCCTCAGTTGGCATTGGGTAAATTAGCATGTTTTTTTTTCTTAACCTATAAAACCAAGGGTTAACCGTTGGAACTTGCTATAGGTTGCTATGCCTCGCCCTACTTGCCTGCACTCACCCTTCGTGCACACGGGCGATCTGGGTCTGCAGGTCAACAAAGGATTGAGAAAACAGGCAGTGAGGCAACAGCCCCACAAACGCGAAAAAGGGAAACAACTTCATTTCCCAATGTTCTTTGCGCCGCACCACACCACAGCCAATCAAGCTGAGAGGCGCGACCACAAAGAACATTGAAAAACGCGCCGTGGCCAATCAAAATCAAGCTGCAGGAAAAAAACGCACCACAACCACAAATCACAAACCCATAACTACAAGCCCCAGAGTCCTGTGCGACATGAGCACGCAGAAAGCTGAGGAAGCCGGCGCCCGGAAAATTTTTAAAAACTCACCGTCTCACAGCCACGCAAACACCAACCACCCTTCTTTCCCTCACCAACGGCGCCTGAAGGTCCCGACTGGAGTTTCCCCTTTAATATCAGGGGGGGGGGGGTTGCGATCCCCCTCTCCGCTGGCTACCCAAGGGTTGGGAGGCTTTTGGGGACAAAAGGGGTATGCCCCCCCCAACCCTTCTGGACCCAGGAGACCAGGGAGAGTGGATCGATTTCCCCCTCCTAAAAAAACTCCGTCTTTAAAGAGAAGAAACCAAGCGGTTTCTTCTCTTTAAAAACGGAGTTGCTTTAAGGAGGGGGGGGGAATCGATCCACTCTCCCTGGTCTCCTGGGTCCAGAAGGGTTGGGGGGACATATCCCTTTTGTCCCCCCCAAACCTCCCAACCCCAAGGGAGCCAGCGGAGAGGGGGGTTGCAACCCCCAACCCACTGATATTAAAGGGGAAACCCCGATCTACTTTCACGACTCCACACAATCAAAGCACCATAACACAATAAAGCCCCCCTCCCCACCACCTAGCCCACCCTTCCTAACCCCCACCGACCACGCCCCCCTCCCCACCACCTAGTCCACCCTTCCTAACCCCCACCGACCACGCCCCCTCCCCACCACCTAGCCCACCCTTCCTAACCCCCCACCCCCCACCCCCACACACACACAAAAGAAAGAAAACAAGCAAACTTACCAAAAGATGTCCTACCTCCACCAGGACCGGAAAAGAAATGAATAAAGAAAGAGACTACTTACCAGAAGCAGCTCCACCCAGAGGCCAGGAGAGAAAAAACAGTCAAAATACAATAACCCCTACCAGCACTACCTGCTGGCCACAATAGTAAAAACAATTCAAAAACACACAACAGCTCCAAACAAAAGGCCACAAGAGTAAAAACAAATAAAAATATAGCACAAATTCACAATTTTACACAAAAGGTCACACCAATAAAAACAAGTCAAAAAAATTTACACTAAAACACACTTTAACACAAATCACAAACATATATCAGTAAAATACAATAGAAACTTTTAAAAATCCTATGCTGAGTTTTAACTCAAATTTAAACCCAAAACATCTAAACACATTTTAAAAACATTGAATGTAAAAAATATTTACTTTTACATTATTAAAATGTTACCTACGGTACAACTAATTAAAAAAATTCAAAAAATTAAAACATTATTCGCTTACATAAAACAATCTGAAAAAAATTATATCATACTTTGTTCTTTTATTAATCCTCAAAAAAACCCAAAAAAGCAGATCACAGATAATAACAGCCAAGCCCAAAAAAATTACATAAACATTTTAAAAATTAAAATTACAGACTAAGCAATTTTTAAAAAACATTAACACAATTTAACCTTTCAACACAATTTAAAACAGCCTGGCAACGCCGGGCAACCTCTGCTAGTGTTTTATAAATAGGCTCCATTTACGTGTCTGAGGGTAGTAGTCCAAAATACTGTAGTACTTTTTCTACATTTTGAGTGGGTCATATCCCTCTTAGGTGAGACCAGTTATACTCCTTCTGAATAAACTCTGTACTCTTTGCACAGCTGTCAAGTATCCCTTATTGGCCAGGAAAACTCCTTATTTTACCCTCTTTCCCACCGTCATCCCTTATTAATTAGACTGCAGTGCCCTATTGCCGCCATTGGAGGGCAGCACAGGATAAGCATAGCTGTCAAGTATCCCTTATTTGCTGGGAAATTTCCCTTATTTCCAAATCCAAAACTTGACAGGTATGATTCTTTGCCCAGCACAATACTCTGTATTTGACTTAGCTGAGCCCATCCTGCATTTAACGACATGGTCTCTGGACAAGCAAATGCATGCCCTGACACAAATATTTTAAATAAATGGAAAAAATAATATATTTGCTTACTTTTAAAATGCTACAGCAATGTTTATTCTAACTATGCCTACAATCAGTACAGTAATGTACAGCTGTGGAATATCTATAACAGAGGTGCCCAAACCTTTCCCACCAGGGGCCTGACCATCCCACCCCTTCAGACAGCTGAGTGGGCCCGTCACGTGAGGCCTCCTGCTGGCGTCACCGCCACGTGAATTCACTGCGTGTTTTTGGGCATTTTTTCCGCCTCCACTGCTTCCCATGGTGGCGGGAATGAGGGTAGCACACTTTTGCTGTGTTTTTGAATTTTTTGCTGCATTTTCACAGCGTTTTGGCGCAATTTTCAGACTTTCTGCGGCAGCAGCAATCTGGCCCATGGGCCACATCTGGCCCATGGGTTGTAGTTTGGGCAGCCCTGATCTATAACAACAAGGAGTTCTCACTATGAATAACAGCTTCGTCTTCAATCATTCTTTTCACTAGCATAAGAAACAGCAACAGCTGTGTCTTTATAGATAGCAACAGAATGGCTTCCAAGATTTATGCCCTGATAATCCCTTTGAATTTTAGCAATGCATTTGATTGGAGTTTTAAAGCTCTTCAAGATCTGGGATTTAGACACCCAAGTGACTTGCTCTAGCAATGTGCACCTACTTGGACTTTACTGTAGGACTAAAGTATTAGTTTTTAATGTCCATTTAGTGGCTGAAGAAGAAATAAACATCTCAAATTTTAAACTGGTACAAACATAAACAGGCATTTTGTGATTTTGGCCAAACTCTGCATGCACAAAAGGAATAAGTACACCAGTGGCAGATTTCCACTAACTGAGGGATTATCTATCTATCTATTTTATTATTATTATTATTATTATTATTATTATTATTATTATTATTATTATTATTATTATTATTATTATTATTATTATTATTAGTAGTAGTAGTAGTAGTAGTAGTAGTAGTAGTAGTAGTACTAGTAGTAGTAGTAGTAGTAGTAGTAGTAGTAGTAGTAGTAGTAGTAGTAGTAGTAGTAGTAGTATTTCTTAGTGCATATGGCTTTTCACACAAACAGATGAATTGATGTGGACCTCACAACTAAGAAAGGAAGTCAGCAATCATCATCTGCTGCTGAATGACATCATTCACACTACGCAAGAAGATACCCTAGGGGGTTTTGGACTTTCTGTCCCCTGTATATATCTGCATTTTTATCTCTAAATAAGATATTCTTTATTCTCTCAAGTTATTTTTAAATTTATTATTCTAGCTGTACAGATTTTTTTCTATTGACACACTTTTAAATGGTTGACTTTGATCTCCTGTGAGACTGCGATGGCTTAAGTGGTTAAGACGCTGAACTTGAGGACTGGAAGGTCGGCAGGTCAGCAGTTCAAGCCCCGAGTACTGCACAATGGAATGAGCTCCCATCTCTGTCCCAGTCCCTGCCAGCCTAGCAGTTCGAAAGTAGGAAATTGCAAGTAGATAAACAGGTACCACTACGGTGGGAAGGTAAACAGCATTCCGTACACTTCGCTGTCAAGGCATGCCTGCCATGTGTCCACGGAAACATTTGCAGACAAAAATAGTGATGGTTCTTTGACTGTAAACAAGGTGACCTTTATCTAATCTGCTGGATTTTATTTTTTCCTGTATTACCAATACTGCTGTTTCATTTTACTGGATTTGCTGTTTTATTCTGCAAGCCACCGGAGAACATATTTTTCTTGCAGGACAGCATATAAGCAGCCTAAAAAATGCATCATAAATTACAAATGCATAAAATATTAAAGCCAATCTGATTTCAAGTGGTAAGGATCTAAACTGTCACAAGCAATAGAAAGCTCACCCTGAGGTGAATTGCTTGTGCTTGGCTCTTGACTTGCTGTTCCAGAGAAGCAATCTTCTGCATCATGGAGGTCATCAGCTCCATGTCAGTGGGAGCAGACCCTAAAGGCATGAAAGTGACACATCATTAGAACAACTGAGATTTAAGCATTCGTTCCAGCCACCATTCTCACAATGGCACATTGTCCTCCTTGAAAAAGGAGACGGGTGTCAGAATGCCTGGTATGTTGTTGGTGTTGACCCTCTGCACAGATCCCTGGCAAAAACAAAGGCTTACCAGTTTGTGGATAACAAGTAGGGGAAGACTGCTTAATTGGTGACAAATAATACCTTTGTAATCATTGACTGGGATGAATAAAGTTCGGTTTCACTTACCAGTGATAACTTTCGTTCTTCGAGTATATAGTTTGTGAATACACGCTCATGGGGTTATGCGCCTGCGCAGAACGGCCGATCGGAGGCTTGAAAAGCTATTGGTCAAAAGTTTTGGCGGTAAGACCGCCCACCGTACCGCCCACCCTGAGGCGCCCGCGCGCCATTTTACCTCAGTTCCATACTTAAGCCAAGCACAGGATAAACCAATTGATCTCATCCGTGCAGCTCAAGAGGGGAGGTAGGGTGGGTAGTGTGTATTCACAAACTATATACTCGAAGAACGAAAGTTATCACTGGTAAGTGAAACCGAACTTTCTCCTTCGTATAGTTTGTGAATCCACATTCATGGGAGATTAGCAAGCTCACACTTACTTGGTCGGTGGGCAGTCGGATGAGATGATCCCACGATGAAGATGATGTCGGTCAGGCAGGGTGAACTGTCAAGGGCGATGGGCCCGGAGCCCCCAAGTGAGGACGACACGGCCAAGCCTGGCGTCTGCAGTGGCTCTGGTGTCCACCCTGTAGTGCTGGACAAATGTAGAAGGTCTGGACCAGGTGGCAGCCTTACAGATGTCCTCAAGCGGTGTGCCCTCCAGAAAGGCTGTGGATGTTGCAACCGCTCTGGTAGAGTGCGCCCTGACATGCGGCGGAGGGGGCAGCGATGCCGACTCGTAGGCCAAGTAGATGGTAGAGGCGATCCATTTGGAGAACCGCTGCGCAGAGATGGGTTCACCCTTGGACTTGCCCCCATACACCACGAAAAGGCGTTGCGACTTTCTGAACTCCCTTGTCCTGCTGGTGTAAAACAATAAAGCTCGTTTCACATCCAGCGTGTGCCAAGTCCTTTCTTGGGCGTTAGTGGGGTTCTGGAAGAATGTTGGCAAGGAGATAGTCTGTGCCATATGAAACTGGGAGACCACCTTGGGGAGGAAGGTGATGTCCGCTTGGAGTACCACACGGTCATTGAAGAATTGGATAAAGGGTGCGTCTGCCCGCAGGGCGACCAGCTCACCAGCTCGCCGAGCAGACGTGATGGCCACAAGAAAGGCCGTCTTCCACGTGAGGAGACGAGCATCCGCGGTAGCCATGGGCTCGAAAGGAATCCTGGTGAGTGCGTTAAGGACGGTAGAGAGTGACCATTGGGCCGTCGGAGTCCTGACCAGAGGGAAGGCGTTCCGCAATCCCTTGAGGAAACGTTTCACCGTTTGGTCGCGGAAAGCGCCAGAAGCGGGTGAGCCAGCTGGAGAGTGAGCCACCACCGCTGCGAGGTGTACTCGGATGGAGGCGATGCTGAGGCCAGACTCCGCCAGATGGAGGAGGTAGGTCAAGACGTCCTGCAGGTCCACCTGCGAGAGGGGGGTCTGCTGAGATGCCAGGAAAGCACAAAAGCATCTGTATTTGGAAGCGTAGGACTTCCTTGTGGAAGGGCGCCTGGCTAGTTCCAGGATCCTGGACAGTCTGGGGTTATCCTCCACGCGGTGAGGTGGAGGCTGGGCAGGTCCGAGTGGTGGAGCTGGCCCTGCTCCATTTGGAGAAGCGTCGGTGACTCGGTAGCGTGCGATACTGATATGACATGCGCAACAGCAGCGGAAACCATGGTTGGCGAGGCCATGCTGGGGCCACTAGGATGGCCCTGGTCCTGTGCTGAAGCATTCTGGTGAGGACCTTCTGGATCAGAGGAAACGGAGGAAAAGCGTAGAAATAGTCCTGATCCCACCGTTTCATGAAGGCATCGCCCTCGGAGTTCACACCGATGCCCGCCCTGGAACAGTACCTGTGGCATTTCGTGTTGGACTCCGATGTGAAGAGGTCGATGTTCGGAGTCCCCCAGGCCTCGCAAAGCGACTGGAACACCTCATCGTTCAGTTCCCATTCGTGGGTCGTCGAGGTGAGGCGGCTGAGATGGTCGGCCAGGACATTCAACTTGCCCTGAATGTGCACTGCAATCGGGAAAATGTGCCTCTCTAGGCACCACTCCCAGAGTTGCACGGCGAGGTAAAGAAGGGTGGTGGATCATGTTCCTCCCTGCTTGTTTAGATACGCCACAGCCGTGGTGTTGTCCGAGGCCACTTGGACCGTCTTGCCCATGAGCATGGTCTCGAAGGAACGGAGGGCCTTCCAAATGGCCAGTAGCTCCAAGTAGTTGATATGGTGCGCCATCTCCTGAGGCGACCAAGGGTTGTTGACCGTGAGAGTCCCGCAGGCAGCCCCCCAGCCGAGGTTGCTTGCGTCGGTCAATATTTGCAACGAGGGTTGCGGGGGGTAAAAGCTCTTCCCCGTTGTCACGTTGAGTGGTGTCGTCCACCACAGCAGCTGGTCCCTCAGCTCCGGAGACGGAGTTAGCCGTTTGGACTGACTCTCCCGGAGCGCGTCGAATTCGTGCAGAAGCCACGACTGTAGGGACCGGAACTTTAACTTGGCGTGAGGGACCACAGCCGTCGTTGAGGCCATAAGGCCTAGCAGTCTTTGAGCCTTTTTCGCCCTGATGCACGGTTTGGTGCGAAGGTCGTTCACTCCCTGCGCGATGTCCTGCAAGCGCTTCTGGGGTGCAAAGGCTCTGGTGGCAAGCGAGTCGAGTACCGCTCCGATGTACTCGACGCGTTGAGAGGGAATCAACTTCGATTTGGTGAAGTTGATCCTGAGGCCGAGACTCTCCATGAGGTGGACCGTGAACTGCGTGTCCCGAATGGCTGACGAGCTGGTGGGGGATACAATCAGCCAGTCGTCGATGTATGGGAAGACCCTGATTCCCCGCTGGCGAAGGAAGGCAGCCACCGGAGCCATGCATTTGGTGAAGACTCGTGGTGCCGTGGCCAGACCGAATGGTAGACATCGGTACTGGTACACCGAATCGCCGATGCGGAATCGGAGGAACCGTCGGTGCTCCTCAAGGATGGAGACATGGAAGTAAGCGTCCTTGAGGTCTATGACTGTGAACCAGTCCCCCTTGTTGATGAGGGGAAGGACGGTCTGCAGGGTCACCATCCGGAACTTCCTGGTGTGGATGCACTTGTTGAGGCGGCGCAGGTCCAGAATCGGGCGAAGTCCTCCGTCCTTCTTCTGAACCACGAAGTACCTCGAGTAGAAGCCGTTGTCCCAGTCGGGCGGCGCCACCCGCTCGATGGCTCCCTTGGACAGAAGAGTTGATATTTCTTCCTCCAAATGGGGGACGAGGTGGTGAGACGATGTCGTCCTACCCGAGGCGCCCGCACGAACTCGATGGCGTAGCCAGAGGACAAGATCTGTAAGACCCACCGGTCGTCCGTGATGCCTGACCATACCTGGAGGAAGTTCCGGAGGGGGAGGTACAGGATGTGGAGCGAGAGAGACTTGGCCGTCGCAGCTTCAAACGCGTGACTTGGACTTAGCGTCCGAACGCTTGCCGTGCCCGTAGGGCTGGTAGCGGGGCTTGTGCTGGCACCGTTGCTTGAAGGAGCCAGACCTTGGCTGTTCCACGGGGTCACCCTGTTGTTGCGGGTTCCCCTGGTATCGCCGCGTGAAGGGCTGGAACCTCGGCCTGGCAGCCGGAGCCGGCGTGGTGAGCCCCAAAAACTTGGCGGTGGAGTTGGTCTGCCGCATCTCATTGAGGACCTTGTCCGTGTCCTGTCCAAAGAGGCCTTGCCCGTCGAAGGGAAACTCCTCGATGAGCTTCTTCATAGCATCATCGAGGGAGGTGCCCCTAAGCCAGGCATGACGACGGAGCAGGATAGCAGACGCCATGTCCTTCGCCGCATAGTCATTGATATGCCTGGCTGTTCTCATTTGTTGCTCCGCCAGGAAATCGCCTTCGGACGCCAGCGCGTCGATCCGTTTCTGGGCGTCGGCGGGCAACGTCACCGTTTCGGCCTTCACTCGCTCCCAGAGGTGAGACTGGTACAGGCCCATGGCAGCCGAGTAGTTGGCGGCGCGGAGGAAGAGGGAACCGGTGGCGTAGAATTTACGGCCCACCGCGTCCAGCTTCTTCCCTTCCGGGGTCGAAGGCACCAGGAACCCGCTGGTGGCCGTCCTGTGTTGAAAAGCCTTGACCACCAGGGAATTTGGCAGGGGGTGCGCCTGCAGGAACTCGACGTTCTCGTCCAGGACTCTATACATGCCGTCGAGCCTGGACGAAACGGAGTGCGCTGACACTGGCTTCCTCCATGTCGCCTTCGCCGACATCAACATGGACGGAAGCATGGTGATATGGACCGGCCGTACCGCCCGTCTGTCCAGCTTGGCGGTCATTTGGTCCTCACCTTCCAGTGGCGGCTGGTCCACCTTTAGGTTCAGAGCGGTCCCCAGGCGCGTCAGCATGGCCGTAAGCGAGCGTTGATCCTCACCACGCGGTGGGTCAACCGCGCCGATGGCTTGGTCCGGCGTCCTTTCGGCGTCGACGTCTCCCTCGTCCTCCTCCGAAGAGGCGCTGGAGTCATCGGAGGACGAGGGAGGAACTCTTACATCCACGTCGGGACCGCGCCAGTACGGCCTGGGCGGGCCGGCGGGATGGGAGTCCACCGCATCAACGTCTGGACCAACCCGCGACGATGTGGGTGGGCCAGCGGAGCGGACACTCGACCCTCGGGAGGTCGGAGGGGCCACAGCAGGGCCAGCATCCCTGGGGCTTGCGGTGGTCAGTACCGGAGCCGCAGAGGCCGCAGGAATGGAGGTCTTAAACTGGTTGGCAAAAGTCTGAGCCATGACCTCAAACATCCCCTTCAGGAACTCCATCTGGGATGGATCCCCCACCGTTGGGAGCGACGAAACGGTGGCCGACAAAACGGTGGCTGGTAGAGTCGGCGACGAAACGGTGGCCGGCATGGTGATTGCCGCGTCGTCGAGCGTCGGAGTCCTGGGCCTTGGGGAGACGGAGGCCTGTCTCATAGGCGAGCGGGCCCTCCCACGAGGCGGTGACGGGAGCACCTGAAGTGGGCGAGCTGGAGCCCCAGCCCTGCGTCCTTTTTCAGGCGATCCCGAGGAGGACCGTCCTCCCCAGATGGAAGACCCAGGAGACGGACATCGTGCGACCGAGTATGGCGGCGAAGGTCCCGGACAGGAGTGCGCGGAGTAGGCGGGAGCGATCGCCTCTTCTCCGATCCGTGTTTCTTTTTCTTCTCTCCGTTCTCGTCCCTCTTCTTCTTCTTCTTGATGGGGAGAGCGGAAGAAGAAGCCGAGGGCAGAGGAGGCTGGGAGACACTAGCCGAAGTAGAAGCGGCCGCAACGGGAGCCAGAGAGAGTTCCATCAGGTGGGCTTTGAGCCGGTAGCTCCGGTTCTGCAGTGAGGGCAAGACTGGCTCTGATGAGACTCCCCCAGGCAGAAAAGGCAGAGGCTATGCCCGTCGGAGGCCGGAAACTTTTTCAGGCAAGCCGAACACTGTTTGAAGGCCGCGGCCATCAAAGAAAAATTCTTCCAACGGAAGTTTCTGGAACGCGGTTACCCCGAAGGGCTGGCCAGCCGCCACCCCCTTGAGGGGGGAAACGGTGACCGAAGCGAGTAGGTAACTGAGTCCACCAGAAGGAAGAAACAGCACCGGGGTGGCGATCCTGCCCGAAGGACAAGATCACAAAGAAAAATTGTAAAGTTTGCCAAAAGACTTTCCCTCAGAAGGGCGAAAAAATTGAGGAAGCTCTCAACGATCGTTCTGCTGCTACGGCGGAAAGAAGAGAACTGAGGTAAAATGACGCGCGGGCGCCTCAGGGTGGGCGGTACGGTGGGCGGTCTTACCGCCAAAACTTTTGACCAATAGCTTCTCAAGCCTCCGATCGGCCGTTCTGCGCAGGCGCATAACCCCATGAGTGTGGATTCACAAACTATACGAAGGAGAACTACCTGGATTAGGGGGTGCTGAATACTCTAAACACACAAAATGCTGTCACTGAAATTTATTTATTTGTTTGTTACATTTATATCCCATCCATTTGGGATATTCTCCCACTTTGTGTGGAATACAACAAATTAAACATAATATGATACACAAAACCAACAAACAATAAACTAATAATAAATTATGGGCAAAAACAATAAATAATAACAACACCCAAATTCGACAACAGCAGCAGCAGCTGAATTTATCCTGACAACATCAGTGAAGGTTCAGGCAGCCAAAGCATCATCTATCACCACAAAGTTCTGAAGGATCACAACTGTCTTTATCTTTTCAGAACTGATGGTATGTTACAAGGCTGCCACAATTTCAATGCTATTAACTGAGGACAGATTCTGCAACAGAATGGTGTTGTGTCAAGATTAATATAGCAAGTGTGGGCCATATATAATTCCTAGACTATTTGTGGGCCATATCTGATGTAAGTGATTAGGACTATAAATCTGATTTTGGCTATCTTCAACTCTGAATGACATTTCAGTAGACATTCGTAAGGTTCTGGTTTCCTCAGGATTCCTGTCTCCCTCTCTTAGGCAGATGACTTCTTCAGTCATACTACTAATTGCCCATCTCATTGCCTCTTTACAGATGTTATTGGTCATGAACATGTGCAGACAGAAAGACATCAGAACTGGGCCAAAGAGGAGGCCAAGAAAGTCAACATGACATAAACTACCCATTCTGCCAGCAAAATTAGCTAAGAACAGAGGAGGAAACACAGATTTTTTTAAAAAAATAAAGTATGTATCCATGTATTCATTTGCATGTCAGTTGTGACTGTACTGACAGAAAAAGGAAGTGGATATACAGAGATATATGATAGTTCCCAGAATGTGACTAAGCACTGGGCACCTGCAACCTTTAGACAAAAACTAGCACAGTTCCCTTGGGATAGTGCAGTTGCAAAACCATCTTCATATGAAACACAGTTCATTCTCTGGTCAATCTGTTCCCGGTTCAAAACACATTGAGCAAACCAAAGTCTTTCCTGTTAGGATGCTGAATTTTGCATGAAGTTTCTCTACAGCCATGATGGCAAACCTTGGCACTCCAGATGTTGTTGGACTTCAGAAGACCAAGCACCCTGTGAATCCACACGAATGGGTTTACTGCAATTCATCCGGCCCATGCTGCCCTCGCCGCTCCCGGAAGTGGAAGTAAAACGCGCCTGTACAGGCACGTTTTACTTTTGCTTCCGGGAGCGATGAGGGCAGCGCAGGCCGGATGAATCGCAGTAAACCCATTCGTGTGGATTCACAGAGTGCTTTGGGCTTCTGGGAATTGAAGTCTAAGAACATCTGGAGTGCCAAGGTTCGCCATCATGGCTCTACAGATACGATCCTTTCTATATTTAGGCTGTAGAGACAGCACACGGTAAAATTGTTCTTGCATTTTCTCCACCAAAATAGGGGGTTTCTTCGAAATTACAACTTGTCAAAATTCATACTATTCTCAATGTCTCTCTTTCAAAATGCCTTCAGCAGTGGAAAAAATAACAATGGGGCAAGAGGTTTTTCAAGCCTGTGGGCACATTTTTAATTTTGAGTTACTAACTCCAAAGATGAAGGAGCAGGAAGATGAGGTGGAAGACGAAGAAATGCTGGGGGCGGAGGGAGGTAATTAAATGGTTTGGTCATTCATTTTATTAAATGGTCTATTGAAAATATATTAATTTTTAAGTTTGTAAAAATAGATATTGAACATGCAACGGTTGTATGTCAGAATGTCATTTTTTTTGCTTAACGTCCCCCCTCCCCCGACTTTGGATGTCAAAGGTTGCTTTCCGACTAGGAAAGTGGGGGGGTTGAGAATTTTTTTCTCATTTTTGTTATTGTTAAGTTTTTTTCTTTGCACATGGAATTCAAAGGTTGATAGAAGTAAATTAAAATGAATGAAAGAGAACTTTTTCTGTAGTTTTTTAAATTTTTTCCACAATTTTTCTTTTTTCTTTCAATATTGGGGAACTGTCGGTGAGGGTAATAAGACCAATACTCCCTCATGTCAAGGAGATTAAAAATTATATCATACAATGTTAAGGGCCTGGGGAATCAAATTAAGAGAAAAAGACTAGAGGTAATTTTGAACAGAGAGAAAGCAGATGTTATATTCCTTCAAGAGACTCACCAAAAAAATGTAAATAAAAATAATCTTTATGTAAAGGGAACCGATATATATGAAAAATGTTTGGGAACCTCAAATTCTAGAGGTATAGCTACCATAATAGCGAATAAACTGGGGTTTATAATGTCCAAGAATATATGTGATAAAGAGGGAAGGTTTCAGCTAATTAAGGGTAAGATCGAAGATGATGAATATACCTTGGTAAACATTTATGCTCCAAACAAAAATCAAGGTTTCTTTTTAGATAAGATTTTACCAATTATAAAAAAAGAAAGATCACCAAATTTGATAGTAGGTGGAGACTTTAATTTAACAAGAGCTGTGACTGATGTTTCCAATTATTCCAACTATCGGAAAGGTCAATTCAATATACTTGACAGGTGGATGAAGAAGCTAAATCTTACAGATACTTGGAGATATATGAAAGGAAAGGAAAAGGGATTTACCTTCTTCTCCTCAGTGTCAAGAACATATTCCAGATTGGATTATTTTATGGTATCAGAGAACCTTTCACATAATTTGGAAGAATTTAAAATAGGCACGTTTAAGTTGTCAGATCATACCCCAATCACTTTGGAAATTAATTTAGGAAAGGATGTTTCAAAAAGTAATATATGGAGGTTTGACACAAAACTCCTAAATAATGAAGTGATAAAGAAAAGATTGATGGACAAATGGGTAGAAAAATGGGAGATCAATGATACGGGTGAAGTGGCACCACATATTTTATGGGATGCCATGAAAGCGGTATTAAGGGGAGACTGCATTCAGGAAAAAATTATTATTGATAGAGAATTAAATAGGAAAATAGTTAAAAGAGATCAAGAATTAAAAGAATTAGAAAGAAGACATGCAGAGGATGGTAATGAGAGGAATTGGAATAAACTTCAGTCTTTAAGAAAAGAGGTAATAGGTTTAGAAATTGACAAAGCAAGAAAGGATTTGGTATATCTAAAGAGAAATGACTTTGAATTTAATAGTAAGGATATGAAAACTTTAGCAAAAAGAGCAAAAAATAAGAAGATCAAGAGACAAATAGAAGCTCTGTCAGATGAGGATGGTCTCATAGTACATAAACTAGAGGGGAAACTCCATATTGCAGAAAAGTTCTTTGCGGATTTATACAAAGAAAAGTCGGTTAATATGACAAATTTAGGAACTTTTTTAGATCAAAATTTAAATATAAAATTAAAAAAAGAACATTCAGATTATATGGAGCAAGAAATTCAAGATAAAGAAATTGAAATAGTGATTAAAAACTTAAAAAATGACAAAGCACCAGGTGAAGATGGTTTTCCATCGGAAATATATAAACAATGTCAGGATGTAATGATTCCCAAATTAAAGAAATTGTATAATTATATATTAGAGGGGGGAAATATGCCAAAATCCTGGAGTCGTTCAATTATGGTATTGATCCCAAAACCAGGTAAAGATAGGGAAAAAATTGATGCCTACCGCCCTATCTCCTTATTAAATCAGGACGCTAAGATATTCACCTCTTTATTGAATAATAGACTTAACAGCTTTTTAAGCTTTTATATAGGAGAGGATCAAGCTGGTTTTTTGAAGGGCAGACAGATGGAGGGATTGATAAGTAGGTTAGTTAATATTATAGATTTGGTTAAAAAGAGTAAGGAAAAAGTTTGTATTTTGGCACTAGATATCTACAAAGCATTTGACTCTATTCAGTGGTCTACTATTAAAGAAATATGTTGCAGATTAGAGTTTGGTTCTAAATTTAAACATGCAATTGATCAATTATATAATGATTCAGTGACAAGAATAAAAATGAATAATAGGTTAAGTGGAGAAATCGAGATTAAGGCTGGTACCCGACAAGGCTGCCCGCTCTCCCCATCACTTTTCATTCTAGCAATGGAGTTGTTAGCAAGAAGTATTCGACAAGATGAAGGTTTGACAGGTGTTAAAAACAAAAAAATTAGTCTATTTGCAGATGACACCTTGCTAGTGGTCAAGGACCCTCTTCTAAATATTAATAAAATTCAACATCATTTGAAGTTATTCGAGCAAGTTACAGGATTAAAAATAAATTGGAATAAAACAGAAGCTATTACTTGTAATCTATCGGAGGGGGAAAAGAAGAAAGTAATGGAGAAATATAAATTTAAAATAAGAGATAGAATGAGATATTTGGGAATAATGGTGTCAGATGAAGTTAAGGATTTGTATAAGATCAACTTTAATAAGTTAAAAGAGGAAATAAAAAAAATTAAGGATCAATGGAAATCATTGAAAATATCATGGTTTGGGATGATAAATTTGTGCAGGATGAAAATTATGCCAAAACTAAACTTTTTATTTGAAAATTTACCAATACAAATAAAAGAAACAGACCTTAAAATCTGGCAGAAATTGATAAATGAAATCTGTAACAACGGAAAAAAGCCAAGAATTAATAAAAGTTTATGGTATTTTAAAAACAAGTTGGGAGGGCTAAATATCCCGAATGTTAAACTCTATTACAGAGCTTTCAATTTAAAGAGAATTATTAAATTATTAAGTCAAAATTATGCGCAAAAGTATGAATTAGATTATATAGAGTTTAGAAATTGGAAGGGCGAATTATTTTTAGGTGAGATAAGAACTAATCCCCAATTTTGTAATTTTTCTTTAAAGAATATATTCAGAATATGGAAAGGATTAAAACCAATATTATCTCCAAATTCTTCGCCCATAATGGAAATTTTAGACCAACAAAATTGCCCTTTAGAGGTAACAATAAGTACAAGAGAAATTTTAACAAGCAAAAAAGCTCTGTTAATCACGGATTGGATTGATAATTGTAATACCATCTTCCAAAGAAAAAGTATTTATGCGGAGTTAGGCTTAAACTGGTTGCAAGAACTACAGATGGAGGCGTGGAATAGAAAGATGAGGGAAAACAATACAATAAATCGGGCATCAACCCCCTTTGAAAATCTGACTCTTGAAGTAAGGAATGGTAAAAAGAATTTAAAAGGTTTAGTGGGTAAGATTTATCAGTTGCTAAATTCTAGTGAAGATACTCAGCACTGGCTTAAAAAAACTTGGGAGGAGGATTTGGGAATCGTAATAAAAGATGAGAACTGGAAAAAGAAATGGACTCATAGAAGTATGAAATCACTCTCAATAAAGGAAAAAGAACATAATTGTAAAGTACTTTGGAGGTGGTATCTCACTCCAGCCAAATTACATTTAATAAATAATAAAAACTCTGATTTATGCTGGAGATGTAATAAAGGAAAAGGGACTTACATTCATATGTGGTGGCTGTGTGATAAAATGAGGAATTTCTGGGATGTTATAGAAGAAGAATTGAATAAAATATTAAACATAACAATAGTGCTAAGTCCAAAGATAGTATTACTAGGTGAAGTGGATGATTTACATCTGGAAAATAATAAAAAAGAATTATTGTTATCTTTATTGATGGTTGCCAGACAGCTAATTGCCAAGGAATGGAAGAGTGGAAATAATATTAATAAAGTTAGATGGTACGCAGATGTTTGGCAATTGGCTCTCAATGAGAAATTAACTATCCAAGTTCACCAGAAAAAGAGGTTACCAATAAAGACACCATTTTGGGAGATTTGGGGTCCCTTTGTCAACTTCGCTTTATTAGGTGATAACAAGTTTAACCCAAGCCCTGACATGATCCAATTTTGGAAACAGAATTGAAGGTAAATGGTCAAGAAACCCCTGCCGACATTCCCCGACAGAGCACAGGTGGTCGGGTTATATTGTTTTATTGCTTTAGATATTTTTTATAATGTATAGATTTGTTACTGTATTATTTTTTGTATTATTTTCATTATTTGTTTTTGTATTATTTCAGTTCTTAATAAAAGCTAAAAAAATTTAAAAAAAAATAGTTTTGAGAAACTGCCATGTGTGCCACTGGCTGCTGAGGTCATATTTCTCTCCTGCTGTCCTCATCCCCTCATTTCACAACGAATAACATACAAATATATATGTTTTTCTATCCCAGAACAATTCATGCATAGATCCATGTTTTATACCATCCTACGACTGAAATCTATCGCAAAAGGTTTATAGTGTCCTCAGCTGTAAAAAAAATTCAGAAATAAAGAAATTCTGATTCCCCACCCCAAAGGTCCTGAGGAAACATCTGGAATCACTTTGGTCAAGGGAGCCACTGGATGAGAGAGGGGAATCTTTGATTTCCAAAGATCAACTCTGCTGGGAGGACTTTAGTAGCAGCTAAATTTTGGAAATTGAAATGCTTCTTCCCATCTCATGCCCCTCAACAGCTTCCCATGATGAATTCAATTATCAGGGCATTTGAAGAAAAGATGGGAATTTTTTTTTATTTTCTCCAAATCTCTATGGTTGATGACATCATCAGCTTTATGCAGTGTAATTTATGAACAGGATTTCAACCATTGTTTTACAGTAATCCAGGTAAAAATTATACTAAGTCAGCCTGTTATGGGTTTTTACGAGTGACAGAGAAAAGATCCAGTTATGCTAACATAGCCCAATTCACAATCACCGGTCATAATTTATGAGACTCGAAAGATGAACAAGATGGGCACATAAGTTGGGATCCCTAAATACAGGAAAGAATACAGACACTGGCTGCGATCCAAAGAGTTGTAAATAGGAAACAGAGGTTGATTGTCATCACTTTGCTTCCCACCTTATGTTAATTCTTTCACTTCTACCCACCCACTCTCTGACAACTTAACTCACTACACTTTCTACACTAGTCTTACTATTTCCCCTAGCCACCCACTCCTCCTTTAGTCTTACAACTATCTCTGTGTTTTTGAGATGTCTGCCACTCCTATGTGGGAATGTGAAGCCAAGCTCCAAAAGCAATGAGGAGGTTGTGATAATTCATGATAATACTACACTCCTCTTCCATCATTGTCAGGGAATTTACACAGTGAATCAAGTGTATCATGAAACAAGAACCTGCCACTAGAATATCAAGCTGTGTGTCCAAGATCAGCTGTGGTCTTCATGTCATTTTACTGCCATGCCATGACACTTGCTGAGTACTTCAACATACCCACATAGCAATGGCATGCAGGGTCTGTGCCAAGGAGAGAGAATAAGAATATACATGTACTGTACTGCGCAAGGTCTTACATAAGACTTAGCTGCAAGGTGAAGGAAAGCTTCTGACAGTAGGATGGAGAAACAGTTGGGCAGGGCAGAAATATGAATGCCAAAATTATGGAGAAGAGTATGTGTCCTTACACAGATGGCAATGGGGTGAGGCGGCTGGGGTGTATCAACAAGCACAAGAAGTCTAACACTCCCAATAGTGTGAAAAATAAAATCAGGAATGTGTCTTTAATAGAAGGAATTATTCACATACTCGTCCTATGATGAGGTCTCTCAGGCAAAGGTTAAGGTGTGTAAACTCAACACGGTAATACCAGATGTGTCTCCTACAACGCAATACATTACATCACACCTATAAACCTAAAATATACAGTGATCCTCAATCATACGAAACGTGCTGGGAACCCGCAATATAATACAATACAAAATACCCGTGGAGCCAAGCAACCAAACATCTCATGTTAAGTCCAGACGTGGGTGTACGCTGATATAACGACAAGGTGTCTATCAAATATAGCCTATGTAATAGTCCGTGGTCAAGTAGCTATGTACATAGAGTCACTTGCTGGGCTTCTGGAACTGGCACGGGGGGCCGGGCTGCGCTACTCTATTGATAGGTTCCCAGACGGCGAGCGTCAAAAGGCAATAGTAGACAAAAATCCGATGCCCTTCCGGTAGTTGGACATTTCGAATATCTTCCTCAAGTGTCTACAATAATACAAGCATAAATGGTATATAGTCCACAATCCTGTACCTAATATAACGTTTCAAATCTGCATGTAAAATCTGACGATCTAACAAATGCATCTATATTAACCTTTAACTCTGATGTGAAATGATTACGTACCTAAAGGACAGTAACCCGCGTGTATCGCACCTCTGCTGGTGTTTCTCTCCGTGTGTGCACGCGTTAATTGCTCACTAGGAAAAGCTCTACATATACGCAAATGGAAAATGAGGGACATGTGTTTTAAATTACTCAGAAAACCTGGAAAAGTTCTGCTAGGGAGCTATCCATTATTCTTAAAGTGATATATACTCTGCTGGATGACATAGGTATGCGTCTGTCTTTATAAAAATGCCGAAAGGTCCCATTCCGTATTGAGCCCGTTCGGGGCCAGGGTATTGAAACGATGGATATAGAACGCTTCTCTTTGTAGGAGAAAGCGGTCTACATCAGTGACTTGATATTTGCTGGGTCTAAATGTTTCCAAAACTACCACCTTAATATTTCTAATTGTGTGTTTTTCTTCAAGAAAATGGTTTACGAGAGGGGCACTGGTGACCTTATTTCTTATGCGAGAGAGGTGCTCTCCCAGGCGTACCTTTAGTGGTCGCCTGGACTGTCCCACATAAGCCAACTGACATTCACAGATTAGCATATAGATGGTTTCTTTTGAATTGCAATTCGTGAATCCCGTTAGGTCGAGAGTGAAGTTACTACTGGGCACATTAACTTTTTTGGTGGTCCACATGTGGGCACAATATTTACAATGTCCACAGGGGTAATGTCCGGAGACGATAGGGTGGCATGCCTTAATGGGGGTGACAATGTCTGTTCGTGAGAGGAGGTTGGCAATGGTCTGTGTTCTCCTGAAGCCTATGGTAGGTCTAAGATGGCATCCCGGCACGGAATCCAGTATGTGCCAATGTTTCAGTATAATCTGTTTGATCCGTTGGGCCATGGGGGGTATAATCTAACGACCAAAATAGTCCCGATTGTGCATGTTGTACGTTAGCGTTGTAATTGAGCAGAGAGCTCCTGTCCCACAAGTCAGCCCTGTCTCTAGCGGATTTAATCACATTATTCGGGTATCCTCTCGTATTGAGGATAGTCGTTATTTTATCAGCCGCTGCTGCATAGTCACGGGTACGGGACGAGTTCCTTTTAGCCCTAACTAATAAACTATATGGTATATTGGCCTTGAGGTGGTGCGGGTGAAAAGAAGTGTACTGCAAATAGGCAAACCGGTCGGTTGGTTTATGGTAAAGCTTAGTTTTTAAATGGTTATTCTCAATAAAAATGGTTAGATCTAAGAATGGAATGGTTAATGCGTCTGTGGTATGTGTGAATTTAAGCTGATGGTGTTGTGTGTTGATCCATGCACAAAAATTATCTATAACTGTACGATCTCTGAAAATAAAAAACAAATCATCTATATACCTTTTATAACATAAGATATTTGAAAAAAATGGATTGACCCGGGGGTCCAGAATGAAAGTCCTGTCAAAATTGCACATGAATATGTTGGCCACAGAGGGCGCGAAATTCGAACCCATTGAAACCCCTTGTGTTTGCAGAAAAAAAGAATGTTCAAATCTAAAAAAGTTATTCTCAAAGCATATGTCCAGGAGATCCAGCAAGAACTCCGATGGTGGATGATTATCGATACGAGTATCCAAAAGATGGGAGATGAGTGTACGAGCTTCTCCAAGTGGAACATTAGTGTAAAGAGAGGTTACATCTAATGTTAAGAGTACTGCGTCTGATGGTACTGGAAAATTTTCCACCATTTGGATAAAATGCGTAGAGTCTTTGACATATGATGGGGAGTGTGTTGCAAACGCTCGTATATGATGATCAATAAACTTAGCTATTGGTTCCAACAGGGAGTTGTTCGCGGAGATGATAGGTCTGCAAGGGATGACGTGGTCATCTACAGATAATTTGTGTACCTTGGGTAAAAGGTAAAATATCGGAACTCTGGGGCATTTGTTGAGCAAAAAACGGTGTGTTTTATCATTAATATGTTCCATTGCCAATCCCTCCTGCACGACTACTGAAATCACATTGGAGATATGGGCGGTCGGATTGTGGTCAAGCCTCCGGTAGCAGTTTATGTTTGATAACTGGGATCGAGCCGCTGTTAGGTAATCCTCCCTATTGAGGAGAACAACGCCTCCTCCCTTATCAGCCGGCTTAATAACAATATTAGGGTCATCCCCCAGGTTCTTCAGTAAGCGTTGTTCTCCTCAATAGGGAGGATTACCTAACAGCGAAAATTTTCCAGTACCATCAGACGCAGTACTCTTAACATTAGATGTAACCTCTCTTTACACTAATGTTCCACTTGGAGAAGCTCGTACACTCATCTCCCATCTTTTGGATACTCGTATCGATAATCATCCACCATCGGAGTTCTTGCTGGATCTCCTGGACATATGCTTTGAGAATAACTTTTTTAGATTTGAACATTCTTTTTTTCTGCAAACACAAGGGGTTTCAATGGGTTCGAATTTCGCGCCCTCTGTGGCCAACATATTCATGTGCAATTTTGACAGGACTTTCATTCTGGACCCCCGGGTCAATCCATTTTTTTCAAATATCTTATGTTATAAAAGGTATATAGATGATTTGTTTTTTATTTTCAGAGATCGTACAGTTATAGATAATTTTTGTGCATGGATCAACACACAACACCATCAGCTTAAATTCACACATACCACAGACGCATTAACCATTCCATTCTTAGATCTAACCATTTTTATTGAGAATAACCATTTAAAAACTAAGCTTTACCATAAACCAACCGACCGGTTTGCCTATTTGCAGTACACTTCTTTTCACCCGCACCACCTCAAGGCCAATATACCATATAGTTTATTAGTTAGGGCTAAAAGGAACTCGTCCCGTACCCGTGACTATGCAGCAGCGGCTGATAAAATAACGACTATCCTCAATACGAGAGGATACCCGAATAATGTGATTAAATCCGCTAGAGACAGGGCTGACTTGTGGGACAGGAGCTCTCTGCTCAATTACAACGCTAACGTACAACATGCACAATCGGGACTATTTTGGTCGTTAGATTATACCCCCCATGGCCCAACGGATCAAACAGATTATACTGAAACATTGGCACATACTGGATTCCGTGCCGGGATGCCATCTTAGACCTACCATAGGCTTCAGGAGAACACAGACCATTGCCAACCTCCTCTCACGAACAGACATTGTCACCCCCATTAAGGCATGCCACCCTATCGTCTCCGGACATTACCCCTGTGGACATTGTAAATATTGTGCCCACATGTGGACCACCAAAAAAGTTAATGTGCCCAGTAGTAACTTCACTCTCGACCTAACGGGATTCACGAATTGCAATTCAAAAGAAACCATCTATATGCTAATCTGTGAATGTCAGTTGGCTTATGTGGGACAGTCCAGGCGACCACTAAAGGTACGCCTGGGAGAGCACCTCTCTCGCATAAGAAATAAGGTCACCAGTGCCCCTCTCGTAAACCATTTTCTTGAAGAAAAACACACAATTAGAAATATTAAGGTGGTAGTTTTGGAAACATTTAGACCCAGCAAATATCAAGTCACTGATGTAGACCGCTTTCTCCTACAAAGAGAAGCGTTCTATATCCATCGTTTCAATACCCTGGCCCCGAACGGGCTCAATACGGAATGGGACCTTTCGGCATTTTTATAAAGACAGACGCATACCTATGTCATCCAGCAGAGTATATATCACTTTAAGAATAATGGATAGCTCCCTAGCAGAAATTTTCCAGGTTTTCTGAGTAATTTAAAACACATGTCCCTCATTTTCCATTTGCGTATATGTAGAGCTTTTCCTAGTGAGCAATTAACGCGTGCACACACGGAGAGAAACACCAGCAGAGGTGCGATACACGCGGGTTACTGTCCTTTAGGTACGTAATCATTTTACATCAGAGTTAAAGGTTAATATAGATGCATTTGTTAGATCGTCAGATTTTACATGCAGATTTGAAACGTTATATTAGGTACAGGATTGTGGACTATATACCATTTATGCTTGTATTATTGTAGACACTTGAGGAAGATATTCGAAATGTCCAACTACCGGAAGGGCATCGGATTTTTGTCTACTATTGCCTTTTGACGCTCGCCGTCTGGGAACCTATCAATGGAGTAGCGCAGCCCGGCCCCCCGTGCCAGTTCCAGAAGCCCAGCAAGTGACTCTATGTACATAGCTACTTGACCACGGACTATTACATAGGCTATATTTGATAGACACCTTGTCGTTATATCAGCGTACACCCACGTCTGGACTTAACATGAGATGTTTGGTTGCTTGGCTCCACGGGTATTTTGTATTGTATTATATTGCGGGTTCCCAGCATGTTTTGTATGATTGAGGATCACTGTATATTTTAGGTTTATAGGTGTGATGTAATGTATTGCGTTGTAGGAGACACATCTGGTATTACCGTGTTGAGTTTACACACCTTAACCTTTGCCTGAGAGACCTCATCATAGGACGAGTATGTGAATAATTCCTTCTATTAAAGACACATTCCTGATTTTATTTTTCACACTATTGGGAGTGTTAGACTTCTTGTGCTTACACAGATGGCAACAGCTACAATAGACACATATGAAACCTAACACGGGAACATAATTACCAGAATACTGAAATATTGCACGTAAACGAAACACCATAAGACCTTGTACTAAGGTCATACAGCTTCTTTCAAGCATTAAAGGAAACTGATGAACTATGGCTCTTTGCAAGACAGACATTGGAACTCCTACTCCCAAACAAGTCCTGAAACACTTCCCAACAAATTCCCTATTTGCTTGCTTCTCCCTTCTCTGCTCGGTCCCCTGAGGCTCATCTAAAAACTGGTGCCTGCCCCGTGGAACTTTTCACTCTGATTCTTTAAATAATTCAACCTTGCCCATGGCAGCTTCAAAATAAGTTAGCTATATGACATTAGTTGCTACCTGAGAAAGGCACATCTCCCCCCCACACACACACACACACAGTTCTTTGGTCACTACTTGCATTTTTACACGTATCTCAACTAACATTAGGCTTAGAAACATAATATTTCTAATATACAAAACTGAGTTTGACAGGATGCTAAATTTGGTGCCAAATGGGCACAATTCTTGTGTTATAAAGAATAATGCAAGATAAATAGCACCACCCCCACCCCAGAAACAACGGGCGTGTTTTACTTCCACTTCCGGGAGTGACAAGGGCAGCGCGGGCTTGATGAATCACAGTAAACCCATTCGTGTGGATTCACAGGGTGCTTGGGCTTTTGGGAATTGAAGTCCAAGAACATCTGGAGTGCCAAGGTTCACCACCATCATGGGGTTAAGATGTTGAGCTTCATGACCGGCAGGTAGGCAGGTCAGTAGTTCGGGACCCAAGCACTGTGTGACAGAATGAATGCCTGTCATCAGTCCCCATTCCTGCTAACCGAGCAGTTCGAAAGCAAGAAGTTACAAGTAGATAAGTAGGTACCACCTTGGCGGGAAAAGTAGCAGTGTTCCATGTGCCCCAGTGTCTAGTCATGCCTGCCACATGATTATGGAAACATCTGCAAGTGCAGACAGCACTGGCTCTTTGGCTGTAAATGGAGATGAGCACTGAACTCTAGAGTAGGATACAACTGACTTTTCATCAAGGGAGACTTTTACCTTTACAGTACTTAATGGTGAAACTTTCCAACTGATATATAGACTCCATGAGCTGACACAAGTGCCTAGCATTACTCGCAAACAATCTTATCACGAGCAGTTCACCACACATCAAGTGTACCGGGGTTTGTTGTGGTTCCATCTGAACAGGAAGGTCTACTGACTGGAATCTGAGCTCCTGGCCCTAGAATTTCATTCATCATAGCAACCTCATCCTCTGTGAACCAAAGACACAAAATTAATATCAAGACTTTTAAACAAAGTTTTTTCATCTTGTTGCCTCTGTTCTGTGTATGAGAGACAGAAAAATTGACACATTTCCCTGTAGAGTCTACTGTATCACCTTTTAGTGAAGATTGATTTACAAAGAGTGAAACATGCAGATTTTTTAAAAAAAAAACACCAATGCCCGGGTCAAAGCAAGTTGACCAATCTGATTTATTTCCATTATACTTTGCTGCATCTTCCACTTTCCATAAGGGCCTGATCCAAACTTTTGAATATCCTGATTTAATTAATGGTACCCAAGAACTGTGGCTGCTAATGTCAATTATTATATGGGATAAGGTACAATATAAAAATGAAAGCATTTTTTGGATGAATAAGTGGAATATGGAAATATTTTGCAGAGGGGTCTAAGCCTTATTTCCCAAAGTTGGTGCGATGCTTCTAGATCGTTACATTATCTGTTGGTAAATAAGGTTTAGACCTCTCTCTGCCAAGCATTCCTCCATCCCACCTGTTGTTGCTGTTGTTCAGTCACACAGTCGATTCCGACCCTTTGCGATCCTATGGACCATTGTCCTCCAGGCACCTCTATCCTCCACCATCCTTCTCAGCCCACCCAGCTCTGTGCCCATTGTGTCTACAATGCCATCTAGCCATCTCATCTTTGGCTGCCCCCTTCTTTTGCCCTCCACCTTTCCCAGCATCAAGGCCCACCTATCTATCCATAAAAAATATTTCATTTTAATAGATGATTTATGCCCTATCATGTGTACAAAAGAAGATCTAGTAAATGGTTGAGATGATGCTATTAAAGTAGCCAGCTTCCAGTCTAAAATATTTATTTTATTATTATCTTTTATCTCCAAAAAGTCATAATTGCTCTCATCACTGCCATACATTCCTATAAACTATTATTTTGAATAAGATATACAAAGAAGCAACAAGAGCTTCACTCTTGTCTAGGAACTGGCCATGTAGAGAATTCACAAATATTTGCCTTTTCTCACCATAACTCTAGACATTTCCTTCACATATACTGTACTCTTAATTTATATGTTTAAAAATATTTTATTACCTATTCACTTTTATGCTTTACATAGGTTTATATATTTTAACATGGTATTTCTTTAATTTTTACGAACATTGTAAAAATTGTTTTTAGCTTCTATATTGTCTTTTTAAATGCTATAAGCCACCTTGGATCCATTATATTGGAGAAAGACGAAGTAAAATATTTTAATAAATAAAATAAATAAATGTTGCCATAGGAATATAGCAGAGGAGGCTCTCTTTTATCTCATATACCACCCAGAATATTTACAAATGAATGAACTCTACGACCTGCTGTACCTAGCATTATGCTAACTTTCTTTTATACAGAAAAGAAAAACATGTTGATGTTAATATGATTAATATGGTATCAGCCAGCATTTTTAAGACCAGAAAAAATATATGAGTCAGCTTACAATTCCGTTGCCCTCAAATAAGAAGTTCGCTATCACATACCATTCTGGATACTCTGCTTGAATGGCATTGTCCTTTTCCTGAAATGCAGAGGAAAATGAGAAATAGGATTCATAAAATAAATAAAAAAAAATCAATGATAAATTATGTAAATTGTATGATTTAAATGTAGTTGGCAAAAAAAACCATGCTTGCAATTTTACAGTTAAAAATATTTTTTTTACCATATTGGCATGGGGGCATACCACAAATATACAAAAATTAAAATCTTGATTCTAATGCGAATGCATACAATGAAAATGCTGCAAAGAAAAAAGCAGGTGATAAGCAGTTATTCTGGTTAGTAACTTTAAACCATGTAATATTAAAATCCACAAGCATCTCCTATTCCTAGTGTTGTAAACATACAGAACCAATTCTTGTTTTTAACTGAGATGCAACTTCTAACAATACAATACTTACATACCCTCAATTTGATTCTGTCTTTGGCAATCCTAGCTACTGCTTCCTAAGTACTTGCAGTAAATTTACAACTGGAATGGCCTTCAACGCAATGTTGATGAATCAAAAAGCAGGAGTTACCAGTTAAGATATTCTGTTGTTACCATGCTTTCAGATAGTGACATAAATTATTCTTTACATACCCTGATGTCTGCAATTGAAATGGCATTCTGCGAATCTTTCCCAGAGAGGAGAGAGGAGATGTCATGGTTTATTTGGAAAACAGTTTCATATCCTATAGTGTAGGGAAGATAAAGATGTGTTATAATTTGTGGTTACCATGCTGAATTGAGAATTAGACTTGGGGTTTCTCTGCTGAACAGGCTTTCCTCTTAGACGCACACTTTAATGGGCTAAGTAAAGATCATGGCATCCAGCCCCATTATTCCCCGGCAAATAGAAGGGGATTTCTTCTAACAGTGTCAGATTTTACTTTCTTGGGATCTAAAATCACTGAAGACAGTGACTGCAGACATGAAATAAACAGTTGCTCCTTTGGAGGCAAGCTATGGCAACCCTAGGCAGCATAACAAAAAGTATTCCCACAAAAATCTACCTAGTTAAAGTGATGGTCTTCCCAGTAGTAATGTATGGTGGGAGAGCTGGACCATAAGGAAGGCTGAGCTTAGAAGAATAGACACTTTTGAACTGTGGTGCTGGAGAAGGCTTTTGAGAGTCCCCTGGCTACCTTTTGGAAGGACATATACTGAAGCTGAAGCTCAAATACTTTGGCTATCAAATGAGAAGAGAGGCCCTGATGATCAATCGCAAAAGGAGAGGCCCTGATGATCAATCGCAAAAGGAGAGGGGTGGGCGTGTATCTGGGTGGACTCTGAAGGATGGCGGATGACAGAAACATTTGACATGATATGGTCCATGGGGTCGCAAAAGTTTGGACTCGACTGTGTGACTGAACAACAACAGGTTATATGTATCAAGGAAGCTGGGCACAATGCCATCAGAAGGCCAAATTCCATTATTACTCTGGATTCCTAACATGTTCAGTGCAAAATGATCAAAACAGGGACACCAGACTAAGATGCATCTACCCTCTTAAATAATAATGCTAACATCCACAGTGGAGAATGGACAGCTCCAGTCCTGATGAGGATGGATTGTCACACTGACGATCAATTATTAACATGAAACGCTGGAGTAAAATTGGGAAAGAACGCAAAAAGAACCATAGTACCTAATTATAACTTACATAATATTTCTGAAGAATTTACAGTCCCTATTAGGAACATTACATGCACATTACTAAACTAATTTGACCACAAAGAACGGTGGATTGAAATAAGGGATATTAGCAAAGAATACACATAAAATTTCCTGTAGCATCTAGATCTGTGGCTCTCAATGTGGGGCACACGCCCCACAGGGAAGCAATTTGATTTTTAAGGGAGCAATTCGAGAATGAGTTAGAGTCTAACTCATTCTTGAATTGCCCCCTTAAAAATCAAATTGCCCTCCCCCAACCTTTGGTTTTTGGACTTCAATTCCCAGAAGCCTAAGTCAATTCCCCAAAGCACTGATCAGCCAATGTACTGATTTAGGCTTCTGGGAATTGAAGTCCCCCTGTGGGGCGTGTGACCAATGTTAGGCACCACTGGCTTAGTTAGATCAGGTTAATGGCCTTTTAAGCTTCCTCCATGTGAATAGGAGTTCACTTTTTGAATAAGAATTGCAGGGGCGGTGGCATCAGGATTTTAGAGATGTGTAGGTGAGGCATGGCCAAAAAAAATATGTTGGGAACCACTGATCTAGATCAGTTGTGGCGAACCTATGTCACATGTACCAGAGGTGACACTCGGAGCCCTCTCTGTGGGCACCCACGTGGTTGCCCCAGCACAGAGTTTGCCCCACCCCTCTGCCCAGCAGCCCAACGGGAGCACTTCCTCCCTCCCCCAGCACAGTTTGCCCCGCCTCTCTGCCCAGTGGCCCAATGGGAGAGTTTCCTTCCTACCCCATTGCCGTGTTGGCACTTTGCAATAAATAAGTGGGTTTTGGGTTGCAGTTTGGGCACTCGGTCTCTAAAAGGTTCGCCATCACTGATCTAGATGGACAACGGATGAAACTCTCAAAATTGTTAAAGAAAACAAGGTGACAGACATAGGATTGGAATCCTAAATGCAACATTTTCGCAACTCACAGAATAGACAAAACAAAACAAAAAAATATAGCACTTTGAAGACTAATTGTTTTAGTTAGTAAAACAGTTAGCCCTCAAAGTGCTACATTTTTGTTTTGTTTATTCTGTGATATGCTTGAAACAAACTAACACAGCTACTGTTCCCAAAAAATTTTTTAGCAACTGTTGCTTAAATACCTTTTACTTTGCAGAGCATGAGAAAACATGGGTCATTTTTTTAAAAAAAAAGATCCATGGGTGAGCCTTAACATTTGCCTGTGCTGATGCAAAACGTGGACCTCTAACCATGTACACATTTCATTCTATTCCAGTAACATCTATGTTGCGTACATCTATGACCGTGATGTGTAGTGATGTATGTTAGTTAGGACTCATGTTAACCCCAAAATCATATATAATGTTATTTAATATATACGGATTCCAAATCGGTGAGGCAAAGAAAATTGCTTGGTTTAGCATTGTCTCTGAAGGCTGATGATACGCTCTCGACCTTTCAATAATCCGCCCTTGTGTGGATCGCATCGAGGCGGAATTTGTTATTAATTAAGCAGGACAAACCATCAAGCCGATCCTGGACGTGTCTGTCTCGATGCTTGTTCTCCTGAGGCTCTAATCGCTACAGTGATGGTGAACCTTGGGACTCCAGATGTTCTTGGACTTCAATTCCCTGAAGCCCAAGCACCCTGTGAATCCACACGAATGGGTTTACTGCGATTCATCCGGCCCGCGCTGCCCTTGTCACTCCCAGAAGCGGAAGTAAAATGCACCCGTCCAGACGCATTTTACTTCCGTTTCCGGGAGCAACAAGGGCAGCGTGGGCCAGATGAATTGCAGTAAACCCATATGTGTGGATTCACAGGGTGCTTGGGCTTCTGGGAATTGAAGTGCAAGAACATCTGGAGTGCCAAAGTTCGCCATCACTGATCTATGAGAAGAAAGCCCTATTAAATCTAAGCTGTATCACAGGTGAATTGGGACCCCAGCTGAAAGAGAAATAACGGGCAGGGATTTACTTCCGAGGAGGCATGCAACTCACAAGCCTGTGCTGCTAGGTTGCAATCTTATACCCAGTTCCTTGGAAGTCCTATTTCACAAGGCTTGCTTCTGAGTAGAAAAACGGGCAAGACTGCCCTGTCTTTTCCTCATAGTCCCAGGAGGCGGTTCTGAGTTTGGGATATGGGACACAGCCTGTAATCCCCTCCAGAGCGGGGGGAAGGAGGGGATTCCTGGCAAGAACTCAGGGGAGAGGCAAGCGCAGCCGGGCGAGCGAAAAACAGCCTCTCCGGTCTCGAGGGAGGCTCGCTTTCACCAGTTAGAAAGCCACTTACCCGCCCACTTTAAGGCTCGAGGCTGGCGCCGCCATCTTGTTTACCAACGGTTGCCAAGGTTACCACGCCAGGCCTTCGGGCGGTTCTCTCTCGCCTGAGCTCCAAGGATTCAGTTGACAATGGATTGTCATATCTTTGTTTGGAGGCAGGATCAAAACCTGGGGGGGGGGTTAGGTAGTCTTTTCTCTCTTTGTCACATCTGAAATCAAGTAACTGTAGGAAAAGCCGTCTGACTCCTTTCCTTGAAAGGCAGGATGGCAGCTTGCTTACTACTCAAACGTAAAGTTAAAGGTTTCCCTTGCTCGAAAGCCAGTCGTATCCGACTCTAGGGTTCAGTGCTCATCTCTGTTTCAAAGCCGAAGTGCCGGCGCTGTCTGCTTCTGCAGAGACGTTTCCGTGGTCATGTGGCAGGCAGGCATGACTAGACACCGGCACTGTTTACCTTCCAGTAACCGAAGTGGCCCCTATTTATCTACTTAACCATCGTTTATTTGCTTCATATTATTATTTAATGCCAGTCAGTGACCTATTTATTCTTCCCTTCCTCCAGTGAACATAAGGTGGCATTTATAATGCTCTCCCTCCCCATTTTCTCACACCAAGTTGGGAGAGAGATTGGGCCAAAGTCACCTGGTGAATTTCATGGTTTACCTGAGTCATTACCTGAGTCATGATGCAACATACCCCACAACACCACACTTAGTTAGGGTTGAGGAAATCTCCTAAACCAGATACTCAACACATTAGCAAGACAGCTGAGATATGGCTAGTTCATCCTGAGACTGATGTTCAAATGGTATGTGTTTGTAACTTCAAAAATAAGTCATTGGCTACTGAGGACTTAATCCCAGGTAAATGTTTACAGCATTGCAGCATTAGGCTGCTGTTACTTGCACACTCACTTGAGAATTCTAAAACCCAAGGTGCAAGAAATGTACAAGGGTTTTTGTTGTTTTTTTTTTTTGTTTAATCTCCAGGGTGAGTTGTTTTAAGTGTACTTGAAATTATCAGAAGCCTTTGCTAACATGGACTCACAGAACTGTAGAGCCAGAAGGGATCTGAATGTCATCAAATCCAACCTCATGGTAAAACAGGAAATCCACATTTAGAGCATACCAGCTCTTTGACAGGTGACCCATCTAACCTCTTTTTAAAAATAAACTCCAGGAAAGGAGAGGCTACCTTTCTCCAATGCAATCTGTTTCAAGCTCTTACTGTCAAGAGGTTTAACCAAAATCTTCTTTCTCATACAGTACTTTGAACCTGTTAATTTAGGTTCTACCCAATAGACCTGCAGACAACCAACTTGCTCAACCTTTCACATGACAGCTCTTCATATATTTGAAGATAGCTATCATATTGCTTCTTAGTCTTTTCCAGACTTTACACAATATCCTTTTCAAGCTGTTGTACCCAAAATTGTACTCAGTATTCCAGGTAATGTCTTCTTTTGTGTCCAGGTCAAACTTTAAACTGTCAAAATGAAGTCATCTTTTGGTAAATTCATTCTGTAGTCCCTTTTGCCTGGCCTAGTGTGAGAAAGATTAGCTGACACAATAAGGTTGCCATTGTCTGGAGTATGCCCGATTGTGGTGCAAAAATACCAGTACAGTGGTACCTCGGATAAAGTACAATTCGGATAAAGTCGTGGGTTTCATGCACACATGATGCATTGCATAAAGTCCAAAACCGCTAAAAAATGGATGATATCCAAGGTATTTGGTATAGGAACCTCGGATAAAGTCCATTTTTGGACGTTATCCGATGCATCGCCCATTTGATTCGGATAAAGTCCAAAATCAGATAAAGTCCAAACTTGTGGAACGGTGTTTGGACTTTATCTGAGGTTCTACTGTACTGTATCTTCAAGGAGACTCTTTTTGGGTACCCCCTGATCAAAGCATCACACTATGTAATTATGTTTAATTTGTGGTCTACAGAGACCCTTGGAACCTTTTCACATGTACTTATAAAAGACAACTATCTCCCGTCTTATATTTGTGCAACTGGATTTTCTTGCTTAAATAGAGATCTTTACAATTTTCTCTGTTAAAACTCATTTTGCTCGTTTTGGCCTATACCTCCAATCTGCACAGAATTCCAATTCTGTCTTCTGAAATATGAGCTATCCCTCCCAGTTTGGTGTGATCTGCAAATTGGAGGAGCATCTCCTCCATGCCCACTGAACAATACTGAGCTAGGACAGAACTAGGACAGGATGAAGAGGAATCGCCAGTGAGCATTCGTTGTGTGCAGTCTGTTAGTTACTAATCCACATAACAATAGCACTGACTAGCCCACTTTTTACCACTTTGCTGCTAGAATATGTTGTTGTTCAGTCGCACAGTCAAGTCCAACCCTTTGCGACCCCATGGACCACTGCACGTCAGGCTCCCCTGTCCTCTGCCATTCTCCATCAAGCCACTTCATCTTCGGCCGTCCCCTTCTCCTTTTGCCTTCAATCTTTCCCAGCATCAAGACCTTCTCAAGTGAGTCCTCTCTTCTCATTTGATGGTCAAAGTACTTGAGCTTCAACTTTAGTATTTGTCCCTGCAATGAGCAGTCAGGGTTGATTTCCTCTAGGATTGACTGATTTGATCTTCTTGCAGTCTAGGGGACTCTCAAGAGTCTCCTCCAACACCACAGTTCAAAGGCGTCTATTCTTCTGCGCTCAGCTTCCTTATGGTCCAGCTTTCACAGCCATACATTATGCTGCCTAGATTTCTTATTGCTTGCCTCCCAAGAAGTAAGTGTCTTTTTATTTCATGGCTGCAGTCACCATCTGCAGTGATCTTGGATCCCAGGAAAGTAAAGTCTGTCACTACTTCCATTTCTTATCCTTCTATTTGCCAGGGGGTGATGGGGCCAGATGTCATGATCTTGGTTTTTTTAAAATGAGTTTCAGGCCAGCTTTTGCACTCTCCTCTTTTTTAGTGTATGAGAGTCAAGACACAAGGCACAGCCAAAGGCTGGGTTAACTCAGGTTTATTGCATGGTGGACAGAGGGAACATGAGGTAATGGCGGACGAACAGCTCTATATATATGGTAGTAACGTATTTGAATGTGGCTCCACGGTAGCCCGTTGGCTACTGGTCCGCGTGACGTCATGGCTGGTCACGCCCTTCTTGTCCAGGTGTAGGTAGCGGCGGGAAACTTCCCGCGCTGCGGTCTTTGATGGGTTTGAACCAAGAGAGCTTGGACGCTCGCTGCTGCCAGCTGGTGGTCATTAGCTCGCGTCCTATTACAGGGTTTATGTGATACAGCTGAAGGTTACATTGTTACTCATAGGCAAGGTTACATTGGTTTAGATACATTGATATCACATGTAGAAGGTTACACTATTAGAACACAACACTCCTCCCCCCTAGGATGAGACGAAGTCTCTCAGCCAAGATGGCTTATTTCGAACACCCTGGGGTCTCGGCGCGGGCTGCCCTGCCCCGGCTTTGCTCCCTCCTCCTTGCTCCCTGGCTTCCTGCCCTGCAATCGGAGAGGATGACTTGTTAGTGGTTTGCCGCGGCTCTGCGGCTTTGTTGGGAGGTGCGTGCTTTGTTTGGGAAGAACCGGGGGCACTGGGGGCTAACGAAAAACCCCTCTTCTCGCTTGGATGGGTGGGGGAACACTCCGAAAACCCCCCCCCCGGCTAGCAAAATCAAAATCAAAATCGGATTCGGGGGAATTAAAATCGGATTCGGGGGAAGCGGCAGCGGCGGCCGCACACTCCTTTTCCCTCCCCCCGGGCTCGGATAGAACTGGGGTATCAAAAGGATATGAGTCGGGCTCGCTGCTTTCCCTCCTGGCTTCGGACTGGTGTCCCTGCCTGCCTCCCCCTTGGGCTAAATGGGTGGGGGAGAACCCTATCGCTGAATCCTGTCGCTGAGCCCCACCGGTCGGCCCCTCGCTCACTCGGTGCCTCAGTTGGTCAGCGTGCCTCCTCCAGAGGAGGCCGGTGCTAGTTTCCACCCGATAGGACACTGGCCCCGTCTGTTCTATTATCGTCCCTGGCACCCAGGCTGGGCCCGCGTTGGCATAGTTCCTGCAGTGTACAGGATCGCCTACGCCGAAACCTTTCGAGACCGCTAACCCTATGTTCTTCCCTTTGTCCTCGACCCTCGACGGGTCTAACCTGGACAAAAGCGTGGTCAGTTTCCTCCGCATCAGCAGCTCAGCCGGCGAGTATCCAGACGCTAAGGGGGTCACTCTGTACGCTAATAGAAATTGACAAACTTGGTGATTTAGATCTCCCGAGCCCATGCGCCGCAGCGCATCTTTTGTGGTGCGCACCAACCGTTCCACTTGGCCATTCGTGGCCGGGTGAAACGGCGCGGATGTGACATGCCGAATTGCATTTGCCTCCATGAATGCTGCGAACTCAGCGGACGTGAAACAACTGGCGTTATCGCTGACCAAAGTGTCGGGTAAACCGAACGTGGAAAAGACCCTCCTTAGCTGGCGAATGGTAGTGGCGGAGGATGTGCTCTTTACCGGAATGACCTCCAGCCACTTTGAGTATGCATCCACTACCAGGAGAAACATGGTTCCTCGGAACGGGCCAGCAAAATCTACGTGCACCCTGGACCACGGTCCCCTTGCTGCGTCCCATTCCCTATGCGGGAGGCGGGCCACCTCCGGTCGGGAGCACTGACATGCCTCACAAGTGCCAACCATCTGCTCTATGTCGGCGTCCAGCTGGGGCCACCAGAAGTAACTCCGGGCCAACGCCTTGGAACGGACGATTCCCGGGTGGCTGACGTGCAACAGCTTTAGCACCTTCGGCCGCAGGGACGTAGGAACCACCACCCGTTGGCCCCACAAAAGGCACCCCCTCTCTAAAGACAACTCCACTCGCTTTCGGAAAAATGGGTCGAATTCCGTGCCTGGGGATGACGCCGGCCACCCCTTCTGCACCCACGAGCATACCTTCTCTAGTGTTCTATCCTTTCCGGTCGCCCTGGCAATGTCGGCCGGTACTATCGGGGGTGACTCCAAGACCTCTATTAGCAATACCTGGCGGTCTCTTCTTACCCCTGCCTTCTGGTCGTCCGACAAGGGTAACGGCGACCGTGAGAGCGCGTCTGCATGGCTGATTTCCTTCCCTGGCCGGTATTCTAACTCATGTTGATATGCGTTAAGAAAAATAGCCCACCGCAGCATCCTCGGGGACAGGATCTGTGGCGTGGGCTTATTTGCAGTGAATATTCCTAACAGGGGCTTGTGATCAGTAACGATCTTGAACGGCCGACCATACAGAAAATCGTGAAATTTCTTGGTTCCCGCTACTATCGCTAGTGCCTCCCTATCGGTCTGTGCGTAATTCCGCTCTGCTTGGGACAGGGACCTTGAATAAAACGCTATCGAGGCCTCCCTTCCGTCGTCTAACACGTGGCAAAGCACCGCCCCCACCCCCACCGGGGATGCATCGCAGACCAAAACTATGGGCCGTTTGGGGTCGAAATGAGTCAGGATTGCCTCGGATGTGAGGAGTTGCTTTAACTCTGTGAACGCTCTTTCTTGCTCGTCACCCCACAGCCATTTTTCCTCTTTTTTAAGTAACCGATGGAGCGGCTCGGCAACAGACGCCTTCCGTGGAAGGAAGGTATGGTAGAAATTGAGAAGCCCCAGAAACGACTGAAGCTCGGTTTTGGAAGTGGGGCGAGGGGCTTTCTTAATGGCGGCTACCTTAGATTTGGACGGCCTAATTCCCTCGGGCGTGACACGGAACCCTAAAAACTCAACCTCTGTTTCGAAAAATACACATTTGTCTTTTCTCAGTCGCAGCCCCGCTTTCTCGAACACGGTCAGGACCTTATCCAATCTGTGAGCCAGCTCGGCCTTACTCCCCCCCGTTATCAACACGTCATCAAAATATGGCAACACCCCCTCCAACCCCTTCAGGAGGCGTTCCACTAGCGATTGAAAAATGCCAGGTGCCGAGTTCACGCCGAACTGTAACCTCGACACCTGGAACGCCCCCTTATGTGTGACTATTGTTTGTGCCGCCGCTGTGGCGGGGGTTACCGGGAGTTGCTGGTAGGCCTGTGCTAAATCGAGTTTAGCGAAACACTTTCCCCCATTCAGCCTGGCCAGAAGGTGGCTGACCACTGGCACCGGGTATGCATTAGGGCGGATTGCCTTATTAATGGTACACTTATAATCAGCGCAAATGCGCACCTCCCCGTTAGCCTTCAGTGCTGTTACAATTGGAGTCTCCCACTCCGCGGAATCCACAGGAACGAGAATTCCTTGACCCACCAGTTTGTCCAGTTCCGCTTCTATTTTGTCCTTAAGCGCGAACGGTACCCTGCGCGGTTTAAGTCTTATCGGGCGGACCTCCGGGTCTAAGTCGAAGGCTACAGGGGGTCCCTTGAACTTTCCCAGTCCACTTTTAAAAACGGCGGGGTGTGCGTCACACACTGCTTGTATTGGGTCCTCGCCTACGGCATGCACCCCCCCCTATGAACAGGCCTAAGGGCTGAAACCACTGTGTTCCGAGGAGGCTACAACTCCCCCCTTTTAGCACCACTAGGGGAAGTTCCGCAGAATGTCTCTTAAAGCGAACCCGGAACGTTCCGACCCCCAACACTGGAATGCTGTTCCCCTGAACGTCCCGTAGTGTGGCCCTCAACGCTTTAAGTTTGGGCCGCACGTGGGGGTCGATTTTCAAGAACTCTCTCTGAGGGATTATAGAATAGGAGGACCCCGAGTCAACTTCCATCCTAATAGGGGTCCCTTGTACTAGTACCTCAACAAAGTAATGGGGCTGTCCCGCAGACACGTTGAACACAGGAGCGTCGCCCTCGCTGTCGTCCGAGATGCGGCCCACGCCGTCCTGCTTCCTCGTGGCCCGGGCGCCATCTTTGGACCTCGCTGGACGGTCCGGTCTGGCTGAACGGTCTTGCGACTGTCTCCGGCCCTCTTTCCATTTCCTGCACGCCTTGGCGATGTGCCCCCGACGTCCACAGTTGAAACACTCGGCTTTCCTGAATGGGCACTTCACGCGCTCATGGGCCGCTCCGCAACCATCGCAGCGGCGCCCGCCTCTCCGGACCTTCTGGACCTCCTCGCCATCGCTGCTTTCTGAAGACGATTTCGAGGTCGGTCGGGTTGCATGCACCGACTTCCCGTGCGACGAGTTTTCCGCTTTGCCGGCCCTCGGACGCCACTCACGCCACTTGTGCATCTCATCTACTCCAGCATTCGTGGATTCCGCGGCTTCCGCGGCCTCTACAACCTCTTCCAGTGTGGGTGGTGGCTCCTTGTTCATCAAGCTGCGCTGTACTTCCTTGTCCTTCAGGCCACACAGCACTCCGTCCCTGAGGGCCATCTCTAGGATGTGGTCCCATTTGCAGGGGGCGGCGGCTACCCTCATAGCCGTTACGAAGGCTTCTACCGACTCGTCCGGCGCTTGAACTCGCCTCCAAAACGCACTCCGAGCGGGAAACATTGCCCTCGAGGGTCGGAAACGCTCACGCAGCATTTTCATGATGTCACCGGCTTTGAAATCGCTCATCTTCTTCGGTGCAAGGATGCCCACCAGCGTCCGCTTGGTTTCCATCCCAAGCATGCGGGTGAGGATGGCCCTCTTCCTTTCCTCGTCGTCTTCTTTGACTTTGAGCTCCACCAGTGCCGCCTGGAAGTCCATCTCAAAAAGCTCCCAGTCTTGCGGTTTGGTGATGTTGAACCCGCTCTGTGTCCTGGCTCCGTGGGGATCCATAATCCCACCTTCGTCGCCAATTTAGTGTATGAGAGTCAAGACACAAGGCACAGCCAAAGGCTGGGTTAACTCAGGTTTATTGCATGGTGGACAGAGGGAACATGAGGTAATGGCGGACGAACAGCTCTATATATATGGTAGTAACGTATTTGAATGTGGCTCCACGGTAGCCCGTTGGCTACTGGTCCGCGTGACGTCATGGCTGGTCACGCCCTTCTTGTCCAGGTGTAGGTAGCGGCGGGAAACTTCCCGCGCTGCGGTCTTTGATGGGTTTGAACCAAGAGAGCTTGGACGCTCGCTGCTGCCAGCTGGTGGTCATTAGCTCGCGTCCTATTACAGGGTTTATGTGATACAGCTGAAGGTTACATTGTTACTCATAGGCAAGGTTACATTGGTTTAGATACATTGATATCACATGTAGAAGGTTACACTATTAGAACACAACATCTTTCACCCTAATCAAGAGGCTCTTTAGGTCTTCTTCACTTTCTGCCATTAGGGTAGTATCATCTGCATATCTCAGCTTGTGCTTCATCCAGCCCTGCACTACACATGATGTACTCTGCATATATGTTGAATAAGCACAGCGACAATATGCAGCCTTGTCGTACTCGTACTCCTATTCCTATTCTAAATCAATCAGTTCCGTATCCTGTCCTGACTGTTGCTTCTTGGCTTACATACAGATTTCTCAGAAATCTACTTTGTATTCCCCTCATCTACCAAACATCTAAGTCTATTTTTTTTAAAAGAAATCAAATTAGTGTGGCATCGTTTATTTTTGAGAAAGCCTTGCTAGATCTTTAAAATCACAGCATCTTTTCTGAATACTGGCAGACAAAGTATTTAATTATTTTTTCCTGGACATTTCTTGTATTGATGTCAAACTGACAAATCAGTAGTTGTATGGATCTTCTTTTTTTCTCCTTGTTATTGGGTTGCTTTTGCTTGCCTCCATGGATCTTACTTGATGTCCAAGAATTCTCAAAGATTATTGATAAAGGCTCCAAGAATACTTTATTATTCCTTTTAATGCCCTTGGACACAGTCCATCCTGCCCAAGTGATGGGAATTCATTTAAAGCAGCCAGATGTTCTCATACCTCTTCTTTTAGCAGCTACCTTCCTTCCTGATTTATTCTGCCTGCATTAGGTTAATCACCATAAGTAGTAAAGGTACTATGTGACCTTCTGGTATAAATTATTATAACAGACTGGTTATTTCTATCTGGCTTAATTCTTCGGTTTCCCTCCCTACGAAGATAGGCTCTGTTTTGGGCATGTGGTCTCTGTCTTCTTCAATGAATACTGAAGCAAAGAATCCATTGAATCTCTGTGCAATCTCTGTTTCCTCTTTAATAAACCCTTGCCTTCCATTGTCATCTAATGGTCCAATAGCCTTCCTAGTTGGGTTCTTACTTCTAATGTACTTAAAGAAGTCTTTGTTATTTCTCTGAGTATTTTTAGCCATACTCTCCTTAAAGTCTTGCTTTGCTTTCCTGATTGTTGCCTTGCATTTGTTCTGCCAGAATTTATGTTTCTGCCTGCTGTCCTCATTCGGACAAGCCTTCCATCTTCTAAATGAGCTTTTCTTGCTTTTGATCACTTCCCGAACAGCTCCTGTAAGCCACATCGGAATCCTCTTGGACCTGGCAGTGCCTTTTTTCCTTTTGGGTATACATTCCAATTGGGCCTCTGTTATTGTTTTTGTAAACAGCCCCCATGCCCCTTGGAGTGTTTGGACTCTCTCAATTTTCCCTTTCAGCTTGTTTTTTACTAGTTTCTTCATCTTTGGGAAATTTCCTTTTTGAAAATGTAAGGTCTCTGTGTTAGATTTTATCAGTGACTTGCAGTCTATGATCAAGTTAAACATAACTGAGTTGTGGTCACTGTTCCCTATTGGATCAGTCACATTAACAAGGATTCTTGCACCTCTAGTTGGGTCTTCAACCATCTGTCCCAGGGAATAATCATTTAGCAAACTAGGAACTTTATCTCTTTATCATGTGCTGAACAACAGTTCACCCAGTCTATGTGAGGGTAATTGAAGTCCCCCATTATAACCAGGCTTCCCTTCTTGGATGCCTCCTTTACAACATTCTCCAGCTACCAGTCTCCCTCAGGAGTTTGGGTTGGAGGCCGATAGTATATGCCTACTGTTAAACCATCCTTGTGGCCTGGTACTCTTACCCACAGAGTTTCTAATGGTGACTCCAAATTACCTAGATATTCCAATTCGTATGATTTTATTACTTCTTTGACTTACAAGGCTACACCACCTCCCATTTACCCCTTCCTATCCTTCCTGTACAGTTTGTAGCCTGGGATAACTGTATCCCATTGGTTATCATCCGTCCACCAGGTTTCAGTGATGCCAATAATAATATTCTTATCTATTGCTAAGTATTCCACCTCCCCTATTTTGTTCCGGAGGCTTCTGGCATTTGCATACAAGCATTTATATATGCTTTTCTGATACAGTCTTTTGAGTCCAGTTGCATTGTTAGTCTGCCTCTCGCATCCTTCTGCTAGAGTGCTGGTGAGTAGCTCCTTGCTCTGCTCAGTAATTTTTGCATCCTCCTCACTATTCAAGTACACACTTTCCCGAACCGGATGCTGCCCAGCACTTGTCGGCTTTCCCCCAGTTATCAGTTTAAAAGCTGCTCTGCAGCCTTTTTGATGTTGAGTGCCATCCATCTGGTCCCATCATGGTTCAAGTGCAACCCATCCCTCCTGAACAGATTTGGCTTGTTCCAAAATGTTCTCCAGTTCCTGACAAATCTGAAGCCCTCCTCTCGACACCACCGCCTCATCCACGCATTGAGGCTTCTGAGCTCTGCCTGCCTGGTAGGTCCTGCATGAAGAACAGGCAGCACCTCTGAAAATGCTACCTTGGAAGTCCGGGACTTCAATCTTCTTCCTAACAACCTGAATTTGGCTTCCAAGACAGACCGCTTGGCCTTCCTAACATCATTGGTACCAACATGTACCATGACCACTGGCTCCTTCCCAGTTCTCTCTAACAAGCTATCTAGATTTCTCATGATGTCTGCAACTTTTGCACCTGGCAGCCAAGTCACCATACGGTTATCATGTGCATCACAAATCCATCTCTCTGTATTTCTAATTATTGAATCACCTAGTACAAGGAGCCTCTCTCCTGTAATCTGTTCATCTACATACACCTCATCAACCATATTAAGGGAGAGGACTTCAGTTTGTTCCTGTTGTTTATCTTCCTGGATCTCATCAAGTGTGATGAAGGAGAGATCCTCAGGTGGAACCAGTTGTTCCTCTGTGTGTTCCTCATCAGGTGTGATGAGGGAAAGAGCCTCAAATTGATTCTGTAATTTCAGACTCTCAGAGTGATCTCCTACTCTTCTCCTCCTTTGAGTCACATTCCTCCAAGCATTTCCCTCCTGAGTTAGTGAAGTGCCTTCTGTAAAAAAAGGTCAAGACTCCTCTTCTGCACTGCTGAACAGAGAGCCGTTTTTTATAGTGACAAGGCAGGCATAAACCAACCCTTCACTGTAGCCTGTCTACAACCTTTTGGCCTAAAAAGGGCTGTTTCTTCTTCAGAGGTTTTACTGCTTTTGCAGACAGTGTTTTGAGATGCACTTACCTCTCTCCTTCCAGAAATATCTGGCAATTAAAATGGCGATGCTGGACTTATAGGAATGTCCAGTATTCCCAAATAACTGTTTTATGCCTCCTCCCTTTTTATGACACTTTCAGAGTCTAGCTAACCAGGGGTTAGATAAAAATTACCTCACCAGGAAGAGACTCCAGCAAAACTTGATAACGCTCCTTTGCAAAGAATGAAACCTTTAATGAAGTCTTCTTCTCATCTCTGGATTTCATTCCTCCTTACAAAGACCTAATTTATGGCCTCCCTCTCACTTGGTTTTTGTATGCTGGATTCTAAGAATTCCCCTCTTTTAAGGTTTGAGGAGAATAAAAGTACGCTACTACAATTCTACAAATATAGCAGCTTTTTATTGGTACAAAAATAAAGTAAAATAGAATACAGATAAAGGCAGTTCAAATACAAACATAAAACATAAAAGAATAGAAATGGCTAAGCTAAGTAAGTAGATAAAAGGTTGGGCCTTGTTGAGCCCCCATAAATATTAGACCGGCAGTCTAACATTTAAGGCATATTGAAAAAGAAATTGGCAGAGTCATCCCAGGCCATGTGATTCTGCTGCTGAGGAACTAAATATCTCAGTTTATATACGTTTCCCCCCACTCACACCTCCCCTCTCAAGTATGTGAAAATTCCCCAAATATGACGTGAGGAGACAAATGGCTGGACACCTGGACATCCAGCTGCGTGTTATGCACCTGAATATTACGTGAGATGGTTATCTTAGATTCCATCTTGGTATCTTCATGTGATAGATCAAACTGTCAGATTCCCAGACTAAGTGTCCTTGGAACTGGCATCCATGAGAAGGTGGGAGCGTGGGGCTCTAACTTAACACCTGGGCATGCAGCAATCTACAATTGGCATTACCTCATAAGCACTAATTGGCTAAACATTCCTTTACTTCACACAGAAATAAATGAAAATTAATGGCATCCTTTGAATTCCCATTACACCTTCCTCAGAACTGTGCACTGTCTCTTCTTTGTCCAGGATAGTCTGCTCCGTTCTGTCCAAGAACGGCTCAAGCTCCTTAATTTGTTGATGGTTAGATATGCGGGCCTCTAGCTGATGGACCTTCTCTTCTAGTAATGCACTTGCACTTGCTGCAAGTGTAGTTCTCACTTTAGGTTTCCTAATCTTAACCTATAAATCCAAGGGTTAACCGTTGGAACTGGCTATAGGTTGCTATGCCTCGCCCTACTTGCCTGCACTCACCCTTCGTGCACACGGCCGGTCTGGGTACGCAGGTCAACGAAGGATTGAAAAAACCGGCAGTGGGGCAACAGCCCCACAAACGCGAAGAAAGGGAAACAACTTCACTTCCCAACATTCCTTGCGCCGCGCCAGAGCCAATCAGGCTGAGAGGCTCTCGCACGGCGCAGCATTTGGAAACGCGCCACAGCCAATCGCAAGAAAAGCATTTTAAAAAAACGCAGCACAAACGCAACCCATAACTACAAGCCCCAGCGTCCTGCGTGCCATGAGCGCGCAGAGCGCTGAGGAAACCAGCGCCTGAAAAATGAAAAATAAAAACAACTCACAGCCAAGCACACACCAGCCGGCTTTCTTTCTCTCACCAACAGCGCCTGAAGGTCCCGACTGGAGTTTCCCCTTTAATATCAGTGGGTGGGGGTTGCGATCCCCCTCTCCGCTGGCTACCCTAGGGTTGGGAGGTTTGTGGGGAGAAAAGGGGTATATTGCCCCAACACTTCTGGACCCAGGAGACCAGGCAGAGTGGATCGACCCCCCCTCCTTAAAACAACTCCGTCTTTTCTTCTCTTTAAAAACGGAGTTGTTTTAAGGAGGGGGTGGGGTGGGGATTCGATCCAGTCTGCCTGATGTCCTGGGTCCAGAAGTGTTGGGGCAATATACCCCTTTTCTCCCCACAGACCTCCCAACCCTAGGGTAGCCAGCGGAGAGGGGGGTCACAACCCCCACCCACTGATATTAAAGGGGAAACCCGATCTACTTTCACGACTCCACACAAACAAAGCACCATAACACACTAAAGCCCCCCTCCCCACCACCTAGCCCACCCTTCCTAACCCCCAATGACCACAACCCCCTCCCCACCACCTAGCCCACCCTTCCTAACCCCAACAACCACGCCCCCCCTCCCCACCACCTAGCCCACCCTTGCTAACCCCCAACGAAAAACAACTCACCGCCTCACAGCCAAGCAAACACCAGCTGGCTTTCTTTCCCTCACCAACAGCACCTGAAGGTCCCGACTGGAGTTTCCCCTTTAACATCAGTGGGTGGGGGGTTGCAATCCCCTCTCCGCTGGCTACCCTAGGGTTGGGAGGTTTGTGGGGAGAAAAGAGGTATATTGCCCCAACACTTCTGGACACAGAGGAACAGGCAGAGAGGATCGATCCCCCATCCCCCTCCTTAAAACAACTCCGTCTTTTCTTCTCTTTAAAAACGGAGTTGTTTTAAGGAGGGGGGTGGGGGATCGATCCACTCTGCCTGTTCCTCTGTGTCCAGAAGTGTTGGGGCAATATACCCCTTTTCTCCCCACAAACCTCCCAACCCTAGGGTAGCCAGCGGAGAGGGGGGTCACAACCCCCACCCACTGATATTAAAGGGGAAACCCGATCTACTTTCATGACTTCACACAATCAAAGCACCATAACACACTAAAGCCCCCCTCCCCACCACCGAGCCCACCCTTCCTAACCCCAACGACCACGCCCCCCTAGCCCCCCCTTCCTAACCCCCAACGACCATGCCCCCCTCCCCACTACCTAACCCACCCTTCCTAACCCCCAACGACCATGCCCCTCTCCCCACCACCTAGCCCACCCTTCCTAACCCCCAATGACCACGTCCCTTCCCCACCACCAAATAAATAAATAATTTTTTAAAAAATTACTAAAAACAGTCAAACGCATCCAAAAATACACAAAAACAAAAACACCAAAAACAATACGAAGTAAACAAAGACACAATCAAAAACAAAACAAACAGACAAAAAATACAAATTCCAACCCCACCCCCGCCCACACACACACACACACACACACACACAAAACAAAGAAAACAAGCAAACTTACCAAAAGATGTGCTACCTCCACCAGGACTGAAAAAGAAATGAATAAAGAAAGAGACTACTTACCAGAAGAAGCTCCACCCAGAGGCCAGGAGAGAAAAAAAGTCAAAATACAATAACCCCTACCAGCACCACCTGCTGGCCACAATAGTAACAACAATTCAAAAACACACAAACATTGAATGTAAAAAACATTTACTTTTACATTATTAAAATTATGACCTACGGTACAACTAATTTAAAAAATTCAAAAACTAAAACATTATTCACTTACATAAAACAATTTGAAAAAATTATATCATACTTTCTTCTTTTATTAATCCTAAAAAAAAAAAACCAAAAAAGCAGATCCCACTTAATAACAGCCAAGCCGATTTTTTTTACATAAATAAACATTTAAAACATTAAAATTACAGACTAAGCAATTTTTAAAAAACATTAACACAATTTAACCTTCCAACACAATTTAAAACTATTGCAAAAATAAAATTGGTTCATTTTTTATTAAAACACACGGAGAAAAAAGCCCGGCAACACCAGGCAACCCTTGCTAGTACTCTATAAATACTAGCTACACATTTGTGCTCCACTCTTCATTTTTATATACCATATGTGTTGTAATGCTCCCTCCGGAGGATCGGAGCAGCGGCAAGGAAGGTACGCAAGACAGATGTGTGGTGGAAAAAGCCAGTTCTGAATCCTCGGGTGGTCTGCATTTATTGACTACATCAGGATTCTCCCCACACAGCCTGCGTTATACCCCATGACAGAAGGCTTGTTTACGTGGCATCTTTCTGGCCAAGTTACATTTGAGAGCCTAAGAAGTTACTACGTACATGGGTCCCTGTTTTGGGGACTGATTAGCGGATTTGGCGAGACTCATCGTTCTCGCCCTATCTCAGAGTCCTTGAGGCTCTGGGCACCTATGCATAGCTATTTGGTCTAGCTGCGGTTTGGCTTTGCCCAGCTCAGTCCGTGGACGTGAGCTGGATACCGTGTGGTGTTTGCTAGACCTTGAGTCTCTACTGGGTGCTTCACCTTGTGACATTTGTCTTACCTTGTTTTACCTGTATATTGGCTTTAACTTGTGTACACCGCCCAGAGTCCTTTGGATAGGGCATTATATAAATCTATTAAATTAAATTAAATTATCACTGTCTACTTCGATCTATTTCCAGTGTCCAGATGGCATACAAGAAATTAGGAGCTTAGAGTAACTTTGTTCTATGTCCATCTGGACTTTTTAAGTTCAGTGGCAGGGCTACTTTGGGTATAATCCTTTTTTGGAGTTGGATTGGAGTGAAAGGGACTGGATTGTGTGTACACAGAAGAGCAACAGAGTGACCTTTTTCAGTGCAATCTAACACAACCTTGTTGCTGCATCTCATTATACTCTCAGTTAGGACCAGATACAGGACAGCTGATCTTATCACTGCTTCCACCTTCCAGGAAAATTAAGTGGCTAAAAAAGGCAAAGAAGGGCCTTACAGTCTTTGGCAGACCTGACATTCCAACAGATAATCAAAATTGCTGAAGACTTCCATTGTTAGTAGAAGTAGCGGAGTTTCTCTATTTTCATTTTCTGCTCATCTAAGGCTAGGCATTTCTGAGCAACAGCTGGATTTTATCTTTAAAATATGGGGAAATCAATCATTTTGTAAAGAAAAAGCTTACCCATGTTGTGAATCTTGAGCTGAGCTGATAAAGATAATTTCCTAATATGATTTTGCACTCTGATTTTTATGGCCAATGCAAGTTAGTTGGTCGCATGATAGAAAATATCAGTTGCTTAACCAGTGAGTGGTGAATGAGTGATAGTTAGAACCATTATGGCAGTTGAAGGGTGGGTTGGTAGGTAGACAGTTTCAATGGAACTGGGTTGTGACAGGCTGCTTTCCCTAATCCAAGTCACAGCATGAGAGAGTATAAAAAAGTGAAATTTAGATAAGGATGAGGTGGAGTTTTGATTTGGTAAGATTAGTCTGATAGTTAGGACTCTGAAATGTTGGATAGCTGTTGGGATTTTATATTGTAGAAAGAATAAGCTTATTTTATTTGTTTGTTTTGTTCATTTATACTTTGCCCTTTTGTTGCAGGTACCACTCAGAGCAGCTGACAAACATAAAATGTCACAATAATAACAAATGAAACAGGGAAATAAAGCATACCCAATCATTGACTGCAACTCGTATCCGAGAATGCGTGTTTTTTCCCCGAAGCAGGAAAAAATGTCATTGGCGTGAATTTATTTAAGGTGGATCCCAGGTTGCTAAGAAGTGACCCACATGCTATGATCTCGGAGCCATTTTGTATGTGTCACATAACCAATAACATGGAAGTAAATTATCAAAAAACTTAAACACATTAAAGAAAATCCTATTACCCCTGTCTGTCTAGTGTCCCAGTAGTGCAAATGCTACTCTGAGCAGTTCACAAATTAAAACATAAAACCCCACAAATGCCCCTTGGGTTAGGCTATAATAAAATCTACAATAAGACAAATTGCTTATCTCTGTTTAAGAGGATTTATTCCCCTTGGATGGTAAAAGTCAGGTCCTGCACAGTGTCCCTTAAGTCCCATGTAGATTAATAGGATACTTGCCCAGATAACCACCCATCTAACCCTCCAGGGCTTTCTACGGTGTGTTTCAAGTCTGGCTGTTTGTGATACGATTCTATTAGTCTGATCAGAAAAAGCATCTTCCACCCCTGCAACTGCACCCGAAAAGCAGGAAACAACAGGGAAGGGAGGAGCCTGTGGTTCATAAACTTGTCCTCATTCTTTGCCATTGATGTGTAAAAGACGTGAAACTTCTCAGCCTGTTTGTCCAGAGTGAGACTCTATTCTGTGCTAAAGTTTTGTCTTACTGGGCTGCATCATGAAGGCCATCTTGCTCATTCTTGGTGCTTTTCTGTTGATGACTTTGATTCTGGCTGATGCTAAGGAGGTAAGACTTGGTTTCTTCTAAGTCGAAATTGAAATGCTCTTAAATCAAAATCCACATCTTAACTGTGACTTTTGAGTCACAAATGGGAGGCATAGAATATGTTCAATCCTTGCAGCCGGTACCTGAACATACACTTTTAAAAATACCACCCAAACCCAGTGTTGAATGCTTTTTAAAGTTAGAGCTCAGAAAGATACTTTTTTTGAACTACAACTTCCATATTTTTCAAGCCACCCTAGGATTTTGAGAACTGCATTCTACCTTCAGAAACTGAACACATACAATGCTGTTTGTTTGTTAAATTGGCAGTCAAATCCTGCGCATGTTTACTTTTACATGCATGTTCTTATCAACTACAGATGTTAATTGAATAAATTGCAGGATGTCAACATTGCTTTTAGTCATTATAACTATGTTACAGCTTTAATGTCAAACAGATTTAGCATAAAACGTTAAATGTTTACGGCTTTAGCATTATTATTGCTATCTGTAAATGTCCTTTTTTGGCTTCTCCTCTGGTTTTATTGCCAATGCTGTCAATTTCCTTCCATTTGTGCTCGTGTGCATGCATATTTGTGTGTGTGTGCCTGCAACTTAGGATCACATTCCATAAATAGGATGAGTTAAACTCTGGCATCATGAACCTTGTTAGTATTCAAGAGGTGGTGAGACTCTTAACTGAGCTTAAAAGTTCATTCTCCAAAGTAAGAATATATAACAGTGTAGCCCACTTTGCAATTGGGACACAGAAGGCAAATTTTAAATGTTTTATCATGGATATCACACTTAGAATCTATAAAGTGATGTTCCATCCTGAAGCAACCATGGTTTTTTAATTAATGAAGTTACACAACCATTGCTTTTAGTTATTTGATTTTTGCGTTTGTTTCACTTTCCTTTGAAATCAAGGTACAGTGGAACCTCGGTTAACAAACGGCACGGTTAACATAAAAACCGCATAGCAAAGGAAATCCATAGAAAATAGTGGCTCGGTTTACAGATTTTCCCCAGAACGGATTAACTGGTTTTCAATACATTCCTTTGGGAAACTGCGTTTCGGTTAATGTATTTTGATTTTCAATGCATCCCTATGTGTTGTGTTCTGTAAAGCTGTGCCTTTAAAAATGTACCTTTGCCATGTGTTAACAATGTAACCTTTCTGTGTGCAACATTATAACCATCAGCTGTATCAATGTAAACCTGATAAGGGGACGCGAGCTAGTGACCACCAGAGGGCAGTAGCGAGCGTCCAGCTCTCATGGCTCAGATTCACCTGGTTCAGCAGCGCGGGAAGATTCCCCGCGACCTCCTCACCTGGTCAAGAAGGGCGTGACCTTCTACGACGTCACGCAGGCAGCAACCAATAGTCTGTCGACGAGCCACATTCAAATGTATAGCCAGCTGTATATATTGAGCTACTCATCCGCCATTACCACATGTTCCTCCGGATCATCATGCAATAAACCTGTGTTAAGCCAACCCTTCGGCTGTTTCATTGTCTTTGGTCCCTTACACTAAATTGGCGACGAAGGTGGGATATGGCAGCCCACGGGACCAAGACATGCGCCGGTTTCGAAATCAGGAAACCGGGCGACTGGGAGATCTTCGAGATGGACTTCCAGGCAGCACTGATCGAGTCCGAAGTCACGGAAGAGGTGAAGAAAAGGGCCATCTTCACCAGGATGCTCGGACAAGAAACCAAAAGGACCTTGGTGGACCTGATTGCACCGAGGAGGGTGAGCGAATTCAAGGCCAAGGAACTCATGCAGATGCTGCGTGAGCACGTCCGGCCCGCCACGGCGATGTTTCCCGCTCGGAGTGCGTTCTGGAGGCGAGTCCAAGCGCCCGGGGAGACGGTCGCCGCATTCGTGGCGGCCCTGCGGCTGGCGGCCGGCCCGTGCAAATGGGAGAATGCCGAAATCACCCTCCGGGACTGTGTGCTGTGCGGCCTGAACGACGCCGAAACCCAGCGCACATTAATGAACCAAGAGCCGCCTCCCACGTTGCAGAAGGTCGTCAGAGCGGCCCAGGCCGCAGAAGCTACAAAGGCCGGGGTCCAAGAACTCCAGGACTGGCGGCCGAAGTCGAGCAAGGCAGAGACTCCGGTACAGGCGGCCCGGCGAGCTTCGAGGTCATCCACAGAGAGCAGCGACGACGAGGACGTCCGGAGGGTCCGGAAGGAGAGCCGGCGATGCGACGGCTGTGGAGCGGCCCACGACTGCGTAAAGTGCCCGTTCAGGAAGGCCGAGTGCCACAACTGCGGCCGCCGCGGGCACATCGCCAAGGTGTGCAGGAAGAACCGCGAGACCCGGAGGAGCTCCGCAGACCGCTCCGCGGGACAAGACCGCTCAACGAGACCAAAGGACGGCGCCCAGGCCACGCGGAAGCCGGACGGCGTGGGCCGCATCTCCGACGGCAGCGAGGACGACGCCCCAGTGTTCAGCGTGTCTACAGGACACCCCCGCTACTTTGTTGAGGTACTAGTCCAAGGGGTTCCCATTAGGATGGAAATTGACTCGGGGTCCTCATATTCTCCCGGGAGTGGAGACAGGTGGGAGCCGCCGGAGCCGCCGCCGGAGCCGTCGCAGCTGCCTTCGCTCTCCGGGCCCGCCCGCCCGGAGAGCAGAAAAGGACGCCGCCGACGCCGGCCCTCGAGGAGCTCCCTGTCTCGCCCGGAGCCCACGCCATCGGCCCCGGGAGTGGAGACAGGTGGGAGCCGCCGGAGCCGCCGCCGGAGCCGTTGCGGCTGCCTTCGCTCTCCGGGCCCGCCCGCCCGGAGAGCAGAAAAGGACGCCGCCGACGCCGGCCCTCGAGGAGCTCCCTGTCTCGCCCGGAGCCACGCCATCGGCCCCGGGAGTGGAGACAGGTGGGAGCCGCCGGAGCCGCCGCCGGAGCCGTCGCAGCTGCCTTCGCTCTCCGGGCCCGCCCGCCCGGAGAGCAGAAAAGGACGCCGCCGACGCCGGCCCTCGAGGAGCTCCCTGTCTCGCCCGGAGCCACGCCATCGGCCCCGGGAGTGGAGACAGGTGGGAGCCACCGGAGCCGCCGCCGGAGCCGTCGCAGCTGCCTTCGCTCTCCGGGCCCGCCCGCCCGGAGAGCAGAAAAGGACGCCGCCGACGCCGGCCCTCGAGGAGCTCCCTGTCTCGCCCGGAGCCACGCCATCGGCCCCGGGAGTGGAGACAGGTGGGAGCCGCCGGAGCCGCCGCCGGAGCCGTCGCAGCTGCCTTCGCTCTCCGGGCCCGCCCGCCCGGAGAGCAGAAAAGGACGCCGCCGACGCCGGCCCTCGAGGAGCTCCCTGTCTCGCCCGGAGCCATGCCATCGGCCCGGGAGTGGAGACAGGTGGGAGCCGCTGCAGCGATTCTTGGACCTTGCTGGGTCGGCGTGGGGAAGGAATGGGTGGCACATGCGGACATTGTTCCCTCACCCCTGGTCCTGTCCAGCCAGTGGTCAGAAGAGGGACGCTTGCAATTATGGGGGAGGGTAGCTGCCATCACCCGAGCCTTTCCCTGCTCCGGCATTGGCTGTGGGGATGTGGGGAAGTGGGAGCTTTTGGGTGCTCCCACTGGAGGGGGGGGTAGTATGGGGCTTGCGTTTTTTGAGATTAACTGTATGGGATTTTCTTTTCTTTTTTCTTGTAATGTGTTAATTTTCAATCTGTTCTTGTAATTATGTAATTATATTTGTAACATTGTATTTATATGTGTTGTAAGCCGCTTTGAGTGGCACTTCTGCTATGAAAGCGGGGTAGAAATTAAACTTATTATTATTATTATTATTATTATTATTATTATTATTATTATTATTATTATTATTATTATTATTATTATTATTATTATTATTATTATTATTATTATTATTATTATTATTATTATTATTATTATTATTCAATCATTTCCCAGAGGGAGTTTTTGGGAATTGCCCCCCACAAGCGACCCAAGCTCAAAGCTTTGAGGTCCACACTACGGGACGTGCAAGGGAACAGCATTCCAGTGTTGGGGGTCGGAGAATTTCAGGTCAAATTCAAGGAGCACGCCGCGTCCCTTCCCCTAGTCGTACTCAAAGGGGGAGATTGCAGTCTCCTCGGGACTCAATGGTTCCAGCCCCTGGGGTTGTTTATTGGGGGGGGTGCACGCCGTTGGGATGCACGCCGTTGGGACTGATCCAATTCAGGAGGTGTGCGAGGCGCACCCCGAAGTCTTCAAAAAAGGACTGGGGAAATTCAAGGGGCCCCCAGTGACTTTCGACCTGGACCCGGAGGTCCGTCCAATTCGCCTTAAACCACGCAGGGTGCCGTTCGCACTCAAGGACAAGATAGAGGCAGAACTGGACAAATTGGTGGGTCAGGGGATCCTTGTGCCTGTAGATTCTGCGGAGTGGGAAACTCCAATTGTAACCGCACTAAAGGCCAATGGGGAGGTCCGCATATGCGCCGACTACAAGTGCACCATCAACAAGGCGATCCGCCCGAACTCATATCCGGTGCCGGTACTCAGCCATCTGCTGGCCAGGTTACACGGGGGGAAGTGTTTCGCTAAGCTCGACTTAGCACAGGCCTACCAGCAGCTTACGGTGTCCCCTGCCGCCGCTGCTGCGCAGACCATAGTCACCCATAAGGGGGCGTTCCAGGTGACGCGCCTCCAGTTTGGCGTGAATTCAGCGCCTGGAATTTTCCAGTCACTCGTGGAACGCCTCCTGAAGGGACTGGAGGGGGTGTTGCCTTATTTTGATGACGTGTTAATAACGGGGGGGAGTCGGGTTGAATTGGCCAAGAGGTTGGGGAAGGTCCTGACAATATTCGAAAAAGCGGGGCTGAGGCTGCGGAAGGACAAATGCGTCTTCTTCGCAACCGAGGTTGAGTTCCTAGGGTTTTGTGTGACTCCTGAGGGAATAAAACCATCCAAGTCCAAGGTAGCAGCCATTAAGAAAGCCCCCCGCCCCACCTCCAAGCCCGAGCTGCAGTCGTTCCTAGGGCTGCTCAACTTTTACCACTCCTTCCTCCCCCGAAAGGCAGCGGTGGCTGAGCCGCTACACAAACTGCTAAAGAAAGACCAGGCATGGAAGTGGGGCGATGACCAAGAAAGGGCATTTAGTGAGTTAAAAAGCCTCCTGGCGTCCGACGCCATACTGACCCACTTCAACCCCAAACGCCCAGTAGTTCTGACCTGTGATGCATCTCCAGTGGGGGTGGGGGCGGTGCTGTGCCACGTGTTGCAAAACGGAAGGGAGGCCCCGATAGCATTTTACTCCAGGTCCCTGTCCCAAGCGGAGAGAAACTACGCACAGACAGACAGGGAGGCACTAGCAATAGTCGCGGGGACGAAAAAATTTCACGATTTTCTGTATGGCCGCCCCTTCACCATTGTGACGGACCACAAGCCCCTGCTAGGCATCTTTACCGCAGATAAGCCCACCCCACAGATCCTGTCCCCGAGGATGCTCAGGTGGGCCATTTTTCTCAACGCGTATCAGCACGCGTTGGTCTACCGGCCCGGAAAAGAGATCAGCCATGCGGACGCTCTATCTAGGTCTCCCCTTCCCCTAACGCCCAGCCAGGTGAGCAAGGGGGAGCGGGACCATCAGGTTCTCATGATAGAGGTGCTGGATTCGCCCCCCGTAGTGCCCGCCGACATTGCCAAAGCGACAGAGAAGGACAAGACGTTAGCGGCGGTTAGCTCCTGGGTGCAGAAAGGGTGGCCGGCGTCCTCCCCAGCGGAGGAGTTCACTCCATTTTTCAGAAAAAAGCTAGAACTGTCCCTAGAGAGGGGGTGCCTCTTGTGGGGGCAGCGGGTGGTGATTCCCACTTCCCTTCGGCCGCGGGTGCTCAAACTGCTGCACGTCAGCCACCCCGGTATCGTGCGATCCAAGGCGCTGGGCCGGAGTTACTTCTGGTGGCCCCAGCTGGACGCCGACATCGAGCACATGGTCGGCACTTGTGATAGTTGCCAATGCTCCAGACCAGAGGAGGCCCGCCTTCCCCACAGGGAATGGGACGCGGCTAAGGGGCCGTGGTCCCGGGTGCACGTTGATTTCGCGGGCCCGTTCAGAGGCACCCTGTTCCTTCTTGTAGTGGACGCTTTCTCTAAATGGTTGGAGGTTATCCCAGTCACGAGCACCTCCTCGGCCCAGACCATTAGGCATTTGCGGAGGCTCTTTTCCACGTTCGGCATACCCGACACGTTAATTAGCGACAACGCTAGTTGTTTCACGTCCTCCGAGTTTAGGGCATTCATGGAGATCAACGCCGTTCGGCATATCACCTCCGCCCCATTTCACCCAGCCACCAATGGCCAAGTAGAGCGCCTCGTCCGCACCACGAAGGACGCGTTGCGGCGCATGGGCCCAGGGGATCTGAACCTACAAGTGTGTCAGTTTCTGCTAGGGTACAGGGTGACCCCATTGGCGTCAGGATACTCCCCCGCAGAGCTCTTAATGCGCAGGAAACTGACCACCATCCTTACTAGGCTAGACCCCACGAGGGTAGAGGACAAAGGAAGGAACATCGGGCTAGAGGCTGCAAAGAGTTTCAGTGTAGGCGCCCCCGTGCATTGCAGGAATTACGCCAGCACGGACCCAGCCTGGGTACCGGGCGTAGTTGTGGAGCAAACCGGCCCCGTGTCGTACCGCGTGGAAACCAGCACAGGGCTCCTGTGGAGGCGGCACGCGGACCAGCTCCGACGCAGGGTCTCCGATGAGCAGGGCACAGACCAAGCAGGGCGTAAGTCAGCGTTAGGGTTCTCCCCCACCCGTTCAGCCCAAGGGGGAGGGAAGGGGGACCGCGGGCCCCCACCAAGGGGGGAGGAGGATATCCTCGTAGATACCCTGGGGGATCTTTCCGAGGAGGAGGGACCCGACCCCATACATATCTCGCGGAAGGTCCCCACAAATGCGGACACCCCTACTAAGTTAGATTTTGATTTTCAGAACCGGGGGGGTTTTTCGGAGTGGTCCCCCACCCGTCCAAGCGAGAAGAGGGGTTTTTCGTTAGCCCCGACTGCCCCCGGTCTGCCCACAATGGAGTTTTTCCCTTCCCCTAAGGCCGCCAGACAGCGGCAAGCCACTAACAAGTCTCCCTCTCCTATTTCAGGACAAGGGACCAGGGAACAAAGAAGCAATAATGCCCCCGGGGGGGGCAGCCCTCTTCACGGCCCAAACGCACATGCAACAAGCCATCTTGGCTGAGAGACTTCGTCTCATCCTAGGGGGGAGGGATGTTGTGTTCTGTAAAGCTGTGCCTTTAACAATGTACCTTTGCCATGTGTTAACAATGTAACCTTTCTGTGTGCAACATTATAACCATCAGCTGTATCAATGTAAACCTGATAAGGGGACGCGAGCTAGTGACCACCAGAGGGCAGTAGCGAGCGTCCAGCTCTCATGGCTCAGATTCACCTGGTTCAGCAGCGCGGGAAGATTCCCCGCCACCTCCTCACCTGGTCAAGAAGGGCGTGACCTTCTACGACGTCACGCAGGCAGCAACCAATAGTCTGTCGACGAGCCACATTCAAATGTATAGCCAGCTGTATATATTGAGCTACTCATCCGCCATTACCACATGTTCCTCCGGATCATCATGCAATAAACCTGTGTTAAGCCAACCCTTCGGCTGTTTCATTGTCTTTGGTCCCTTACACTAAACTATGGAAATTTGGTTAAAGTAATTTTCGCTGTAAGAAACGTCCTGGAGAACGCATTAATTACATTAACCGAGGTTCCACTGTAGGCTAATACTGTTAGTTGACCCATATCATATTTGGAATTCAGTGGGACTTCCATTTGAGTAAGTATCCATCATTTGCATGGTGTTTTTGTTGGGCTTATGGTTCACAATGCTCATTCATTTTTTGCGTCAGGGATTACTCTGGGTTGAAAGGATTTTTACAGGGGATGCCTGACTGACGCTCCTTTCATGTCCCCCATCGTGCAGCTCTTGGGAATCAAACCCGTCTTTCCAGTCTCCAAGCCTAGCACCTTAACCACCAAGCCTCCGGGGGGGAAGCTGCTTCACAATGCTTATCTTTACAAGATTAAGAACATAAGAACAGCCTTGCTGGAACAGGCCACAGCCCATCCAGTCAAGCATTCTGTTTCACACAGTGGCTCACCATTTGCTTTAGAATATTCCCAAGCAAATGCCTTCACCTGTTTAAGATTCCCTGGAAATGGCATTGAGAGATATCCTGCCTATCTCTCCAACCCGGAGGTTGTCCTTAGGTATCCATAATTATAGCCATTGATACCCTTGTCCTCCATGAACTTGTCTAATCCTTTCTTTAAGCTATCAAGACTGACAGCTGTCACCACTTCTTCTGGCAGGGAGTTCCATAGATCAGTGATCCTCTGGGTGAAAAAGTACTTTCTCTTGTTTGTTTGAGAACTAGTACCCAAAAGTTTCATGGGGTGCCCCCTAGTTCTAGTGTTGTGAAATAGGGAAAATAGTTTTTGCTTATCTACTTTGTCCACACCGTGCATGATTTTATAAACTTCAATCAGGTCACCTCTTAGACGCCGTCGTTCAAGAGTGAAGAGGCCCAACTGTTGCAGCCTCAGATGGTAAGGAAGGTGTTCCAGTCCCCTAATCATTCTGATTGCCCTCCTCTACACTTTCTCCAACTCCATAATATCCTTCTGGAGGTATGGCGACCAGAACTGTACACAGTATTCCAGATGGGGTCTCACCATAGATTCATAAAGTGGCAAAATGACACTTGCTGACTTATTTTTTTATACCCTTCCTAATGATCCCTAGCATTGAGTTTGCTTTTTTTTTTTACTGCCGAGGCACACTGGGTTGACACATTCATTGAGCTGTCCACCAAGGTCTCTTTCCTGGTTTGTCGCAGAGAGTTCAGATCCCATCAGTTTATAAATGTAATTGGGGTTTTTTGCCCCAACGTGGATCACTCTGCACTTATTAGTGTTGAAGCTCATTTGCCACTGTTTTGCCCACTCCCCCAGTGTCAAGAGATACCTTTGGAGCTCCTCACAATCTCTCACAGTTTTCACTACCCTGTATAATTTAGTGTCATCAGCAAATTTGGCTACCTTGCTATTTATTCCGATTGTCCTAGTGAATTCAATGAGATAAACTCAATAAGCGAGAACATTACAAATGCAGGATAGAAAATTCTATACAGATGTATTATTAGATAAGTAACTACATATGCAAAAAGTTCTCTCCAAAACAATTTGAGAATACTGAGATGATGAATATGTTTTCCAAACAGTAAAGCTTTATTAAGCTGAAAATCCATATGAGTATGAATGCATTTAATGCATTTTCTTTGTAAAATATTTGTTAAAATTCATGAAAATGTGTAAGAAAAGAGATGCATGGAAAAATTTAAATCTCTTACTGTTGAAAAAAACTTAAGCACACATACACACACATGCTGCAGTGTTTAACATTTCAAGTTGATTCTAAAGGAACCCGTGAGTGGTTCTTTTTAATTCATCTCTCTTTGTGTGCTGCTTCTAATTTATCATATCCTTCGTTTAGCTGATCACCACACAGGTTGGATAATGTTCAGAATCATATTTCATGAGTTTGTTGTCGTTATTATTATACGCTGTCAAGTCATCTCTTACATATGACGACCTTATGAATGAGAGATCTCCAAATTTTCCTGTCTTCAGTAGCCTTGCTGAGCTCTTATAAACTCAAACCTGTGGTACCTTTAGGGCAGGGGTTCCCAACCTATGGCCTGTGGGCTAGATCCAGCCCACAGTGCCATTCCATCCTCTCCTGTCCTCGCTCCAGCCACCCATGCTGCCACTGCCAGAATCGGCCATGGATACTTTTACAGCCGTCGTAAAAACATTTATGACAGCCACAGATGCGTTTTACAGCAGCATTAACAGCGGGGGGAACTACCAGTCCAGCCCGCTCAGCTCTCTGAGGGGGCATGGTCCGGCCCACAGCTGAAAAAGGTTGAGAACCCCTGCTTTAAGGAGTCAATCCATCTCACATTTGGTCTTCCTCTTTTCATGCTGCTTTCCACCTTTCCCAGGAATTACTGTCCTTTGCAGAGGATCCTGCCTTCTCATGATGTGCCCAAACTAAGACCGCATCATTCTTGGCCTCCAGAGACAATTCAGGCTTCATTTGCCCTAAGACCCACTTGCTTGTCTTTCTGGCAGTCCAGAGTATCTACAAAGCTCTCTTCCAGCACAATATTTCAAACAAGTCAAATTTTTCCCTGTCATCTTTCTTTAGTCCAGCTTTCGCACATGTATATAATGATCAGGAATACAAGAATGTGGATAATCTTGATCTCCACTAACACATCCCTTCACTTGATGAGTTTTTCTAATCCCTCCATTAATCCCTTCCCAGTCTCAATCTTCTTCTGATATCCTGGCTGCAGTCTTCATTTGAATTGATGGATGAGCCAAGTTATACAAATCTGGTCAAGGTATATAAATTATTTCAATTTTTTCATTGTCATCATTAAAGTTCTGCAATTCTTTTGTAGTCATGGTTTCATCAGTAGAGAACACCAAAACCTCATTATAGAATTGATCATTTCTCTCTCACATTTCTGATATGCGCAGCATATTTCAGTCTATCTTTATTTTCATTCCATTCTCCCATTATTATTTTAAAAATAACAGACATGCTTTACAGCAATTGCCAGCTGATGGTGTGAGTCTCCTCGTAATTCTAACAGTTATCCTGTTGTGTAGACATTCCCTTATGAAGCTTTCAAATATTTGAGATAAAATATGCTAGCATTCTGTGTTCTTTAACTTCAGAGGTCTTTAAAGGAACACAGTGGAAAATCTACACTAAACACCAATGATCAAATTTCTTTTTCAGTAACACATGATTATTCAGTCTAGTAGGTCAAACTCCACACACTATAGGTCGCCCTTGCTTGAAAGCCAGTCGTATCCAACTCTAGGGTTCAGTGCTCATCTCTTTTTATAACCAAACAGCCAGCACTGTCTGCATCTGTAGATATTTCTGTGGACATGTGGCACTGCAGGCATGCCTCAACACATGGAACACTGTTTACCTTCTGTTTACAAACTTTGATCTTTCAGTCAGCGAGTTCAGCGTCTTAACCACTTGACTATAGCTGAATGTTTTTGTTTCCGGAGTAGGATGCATCCCATCATAGAGTGGTGAAAACATTCAGGTTAGGATGAGACTGAAGTTTTCACAATGAAGAAAAATTATGGATGGGTGGAACTCTGAACGGAAACACTGCAGAATGCAACTATTTGTTGATTTCCTGTCACTGATTTGTTAATTAAAACCTGCAATTAAACAAGAAGCAGAACATCAAAAAGATAAAATAGAATCTCAGCTATCTGATTGGCTTCTTTCAGTGATTTTTAAAGTTGCAATCCAGTTACATCTATAGAACACTTTCAGATGAACCCCAGTGACCACTAAACCACTGGAAATAAAAGAGGGAAATGATGAAGGGTCAGTGGTTTCCTGGCATTTCTAACTATCTGTTGATCTTCTGCTTAATTTTTAAAATGTTGATGAGACAGCAACTGCTGCATCTGCCTAGGACTTAGAGTCAGCAGAAATCAAAGAAATGGAAACCTCAAACAAATATATTTAGCTTTGTTGGATCAGTCAGCCAATTATACATTAATTCATTCTTTTTTACATACCACTTGAAAGGGACGCGCAGTGGCGCGGATCTGCTGCCGCGCGCTTTGTTGGCTCTTCCCCCATGGGAGACGGCATGAGACAGGAAGAGGCAGGGCTGGCCTCCTTAAAGGAGGGGCTTGGACCGCCCTTCCGCCTTCTTGCCGACTGGGCCAGGCAGTGTTTGCTGCTCCCTGGTCGGCTGTCCCTCCGCGCGGCTTCGGCCTTCCGCCTCGCCACGTGGCTTCCACTACTCTCGGCGTGGCTCGGGTTTTTCCCTTGCCATGCGGCCCCTTTTCTTTGTCGTCTCCTTGGCGCGGCGTTGAGCCGTGGTTCCTGTTTCGGGTCACCCTTCGGTGGCGCCTCTCCTCCTGGGCCTCCTCCCGGCTGATGAACCCCAGGCAGAGGGCCTCCGGGCATGGGCCGTGGGGCGCGGCCCGTAGGGGCGGTGCCTGGCACGGCGCTCAGGCCGCGGATTTTGTGCCAGCCCCGCCGGGCTCTCTGCCCGCCCCAGGTGTTTCAACGTGCCGGGGTGGGGCCTGCCGCAGGTCAGCACTGCCAGCTCCTTTTCCGGGTTCGTCCCCCGGTTCCCAGGCCCCCGACAGGTCCGTGTGGGGGGCCCTGCCACCCGTAGGTGGGATGCTTTGCCGCCCTCGCTGGGTCCGCCTCCGCGCCGCAGGTCCCGCGTATGGGCCGCACCCCCTGCGCCCCCTTTGGTGGCTCCAGCCCAGCCCGGCCCATCGTTGCCCCAGCCCCTGGCCCATGGTGCCCTGGGGCAGGATCTGGTGCTGCTGGCCCGCATCGAGGCCCTGGAGAGGGCCGCGGGCCTGGGTCCCGTGCCGCCCATGGGTGGTCCAGCTTCGGCGCGCGCCCCTGGCCCCTGTTCTTGGTCGGGGTCCAGGGGGTCTGGGCGCTCGATTTCTCTGCTGGGGAGGGTTGACCGGCTCGAGGCCACCCTCGCTGGGAGCTCGGAGCGGGCAGACGACCTCGCGTTCGAGAGCCCGCCGGTGGTTGGCGGCGAGAGCTCTGACTCAGACGGGAGCCCCGACGCCCGTTGGCGGCCGGAACCCCCGGTGGGGGCGGCAGCCGCGGGTGCACCTGGTGAGTATTCAGGTCAATTTAGCACGCCTGCCCCTGGGCTGTCCCCGGTAGCGCCCGCCGGCATCTGGCCTTGGCCGCGGCACTCGGCCCCAGGCGCTCTGGGCCAGCAGTGGCCGTCCCTGTATCTGCCTTTTCCCCCCCGCTGCTCCTGCCGTGCCCTGGCATGCTCCGTACCCTGTGCCCGGGGTTTCCCCGGCGGGCCCTCCTGTGCCTTACCCGGTTTAGCCGTACGGCCCGCCCATTAATGTGGCCTATCAGACTGTCCCACTGTCAGCCTTTCTGACTGCGGACAGGGCTCTCCCTTTGGGCGATCACTTGCTCCCTGCCACTCGTGATAAGATTTGGCGCTGGGAGTATGTTGATCTTTTTAGTCTTTTGAATCGGGAAACCACTAAGGAGGAGAGGGAGTGGGAGAATGATCGAGATAAGGAGTTAGCCCGCTGTCGCAAACCTGCCCGGACTTGGGCCAACTGGTTGCCAGCTTATCTGATCTACACGGCGGTGTCCATTAGGGCCCGCCCAGTTTTTCCCCTCCCTCTACTGCAGTATCTTGACCTTATCTATTGAGCATACGTTGATTTCCCGGGCCAGTCTTGGCTGGCCTATGACGAGGAATTCCGTATGCGCACGGCATTGCATCCTGAGATGCCGTGGGACCAGCCTGATCAATTGTTGTGGTTGCTCCATATGACACCTTCCCGCCCAATGACCAGTGACCGTTTTCACAGCGGTCACGCGGTTCAGCGTCTTGGCCCGCCGCAGTCTCCCTGCCAGCTGGCAGGGCAGGGGGTTGTACCCTGCCTGCTGTGCTGGAGTTACTCGTCCCCAGGCAGGTGTTCGCGGCGTCCGTGCCGGTACAGGCATGAGTGCTCTGCCTGCGGTGGACCCCATCCCGCCTCCGCTTGCACACGTTTCTCAGGGCCTAGGGGCAGGGGCCGGCCTGTGTCCCCGGTGACCAACCTCCACCTTCAAAAGGGCCCCTCCCCAATTAATCACCCGGCCCTTGAGCGCTGGTTTACCCCAGGCGGGCGGATGCTGACTACCTTTGGGTGGGTTTTTCTGAGGGTTTCCGCATACCTTTTGTGGGCCCTCGTGCCCCGCAGGATGCGCTGAATTTACTCTCTCTCCGGGGTAGGGAGGATTTGGCTAGGGATGCGATTTTTAAGGAGGTCCGCATGGGCCAGGTGGTGGGCCCTTTTGATGTCCCCCCCCATTTCCTAATTTGAAGGTTTCCCCATTGGGTTTGGTCCCTAAGAAGTCCTCGGGTGACTTCCGCCTCGTCCATCATTTGTCATACCCGGCGGGCTCGTCGGTGAATGACGCCATACCGGACAACCTCTGTTCTGTCTGGTACACGTCCTTTGATGAGGCGGTGTTCATGGTTTCCGCCTGCGGCCCTGGAGCGTTGGTCGCCAAGTGCGATATTAAGTCGGCTTTCCGGCTGCTCCCGGTCCACCCTGATGATTTTGAGCTCTTGGGTTTCGAGTTCGAGGGCCAGTATTTTGTAGACAAGGCTATGCCCTTTGGCTGCTCGATATCCTGTTTGGCTTTCGAGCGCTTTAGTACCTTTTGCACTGGGCTTTTGTTCGCAGCTCCGACTCCCGTTCGGTGTCGCACTACCTGGATGACTTTTTGTTCGGGGGCGCGGGTCAGTCTGGTGCGTGCGAGCGGCTGCTCCGCGTATTCCAGGAACTCATGGCGGAGCTGGGTGTCCCCTCGGTTCAGGAAAAGATGGAGGGCCCGGCCACTACCCTTACCTTCCTGGGCATTTCACTTGACACGGTTTGGCAGACCACCAGTCTCCCCGTGGATAAGGTCGCCCGCATATCCGAGGCTATCTCGGCCATGTTGCCTAGGCGCAGGGTGTCCCTTCTTGACCTCCAGGTGCTTCATGGATACCTCAACTTTGCCTGCAGGGTTGTGACGCCCGGCAGGGCTTTTGCTCATCGCCTGTGCGACGCCATGGTTGGGCTTTCCAGGAGGCATCACAGGGTGTGGGTGACGTGCGGCATGCGGGCTAACCTCCTGGCCTGGCTCGACTTTTTGTCTAACTTCAATGGGGTTTCCTTCTGGTGCCGCAAACTAGCTCTGGCCCCCAGCTTCCAGGTGTACTCCGATGCCTCGGGCACCCTGGGTTGCGGCATCAACTTTGATGGGCACTGGTGCTGCGGCAGTTGGCCAGACGTGTGGCGGTGTACGGATGTCCTCCGGGATTTGACCTTCCTGGAGTTCTTCCCTATCCTGGGCGTGCTTGTGCTCTGGGGACACTTGTGGAGGGATTCAGTGGTCCACTTCTGGTGTGACAATGCAGCCGTCATACATATTGTTAATGTCCAGACGTCCCGTTCATCCAGGGTAATGTCGCTTGTCCACCACTTTGTATTGCACTCATTGCGCTACAACGTTGTTTTCAGGGCCCGGCATGTGCCGGGTCTTGACAACAGTATGGCTGATGCTTTGTCCCGCTTACAGATCCCTCAATTCCGGGCGCTCGCACCGGGGGCCGACAAACTTCCCTCCTTGTTGCCCAGCGAGGTGTGGATGTTTGGCGACTGAAGCGTCCCAGGTGATAGGCCTGTCCTTGTCCGACCGTACTCGCAGGGCATATGACAATGCTTTTCGGTCCTTCCGGGGGTTTCGCTAGGCCGTGTCACTTCCGGACATGTGGCCCATCCTGGTGGATCACCTATTGCAATTTATGGTTCATCTGCATGATGGTGGGTTGACACCGGCCGCCTTTCGGCCTTGGCATTTGCTGCCAAGGCCCGGGGATTCGGGGATACGATGACTGATTTTAGGGTTCGTAGGGTTCTGGATGGTTGGGCTCAGGGAGCGGGGCCATCGTCCGGACACCCGGCAGCCTGTGACGCCGGCTCTTCTTGCCCTCTTGGCTCGGGCTTGGTCGTCCCTTTGTTTCAACCAGTATGCGGCCACCACGGTGGCCTTCTTTGGGGCTTTGCAAATCAGCGAGTTGCTGCCTCTTTCTCGCAACGACCGCTCCCGTAGGTACCTCGAATTGGGCGATGTTGCTCTCAAGCGGCGTTCCGCCCGGTTGCACATTCGCTCCTCTAAGTCGGACCAGCGGGATAGGGGTTGTTTTGTGTCGCTCTTCCATTGTAGTTTCCCTACGATCTGCCCGGTGGCTGCCTTGTCGGCCTTTTTGGGGTCCGGGGTTCTGCACAGGGTCCTCTCTTTATGCACCAGGACGGGCGGCCGCTTACCAAGTATCAGTTCTGGCGGGTGACGGGGTCTGCTCTAGCTGGCCTCGGCCTCCCTGGGGCCAGGTATGGCACACATTCCTTTTGTATAGGCGCCGCTTTGACGGCTGCCCTTTTTGGTTACTTGGAGGATGATATTCGTAGGATGGGCAGGTGGGGTTCCACTCGCTTTCGCGCGTATGTGCGCCCTATGTTTTGTTGAACGCCCGCTGCCGCTTGTTTCTCTTTTATTTTCTTGCAGCTCCTGTCCTCCATGCTTCTCTGGTGTCTGTTTGGATCGTGAGTCATAGCTATATATTCTGGGCGGCTCGCCACGCGTCGGCCTCCCGTTGGGGTTCTCACCTCAGCCTGCAGACCCTGCCACACCTCGCTTGGCATGGCGTTCATGGGATGCGGTGGCACCAGTTCCTCCCTTTTCTTTTTTCCCTCGAGGCCTCTCCCCCTCCCGATATTCTTTTGGTCCATTTGGGTGGTAACGATTTGGGCCAAATTACAGGCTTGGGCTTGATTATTGCCATTCGTAGGGATTTTGGCCTCTTGAGATGTCGATGGCCGCGCATCCGCTTGGTCTGGTCTTCTATTGTCCCACAATCCTTTTTCCGGGGGGGGGGGGATCCGCGCCGCATTGACCGGGCCCGGTGGTCAGTTAACCGGGCTATTGCCTGTTTCTTTGGCGATCACGGCTTGGGTACCGTGGTGGGCCATCCGGCCATCAGTATTCGGGATGCTGGCCTGTATCGCAGTGACGGAGTTCACCTCTTGGCGAGAGGCACAGATCGTTTCTTGGCTTCCTTGCAGGTGGGCCTGGCGACCGAGTTGGCGGTCGGGGGGGCAGCGAGTCGTGGTAGGCTCCTCCCCGTTTGGCGGCTAGCACTGGTAAGGAGGCACTGGGTGACCCCTACGAGTCCGGCAGGAGCACACTCGGTCGGCCACAGGAAGGATAAGATAGAGGTACAATGGCTGACCAATCGTGTGTGCTCAGGAACAAGGTGATGCTATGCTAGATACAGCTTGCAAACCCTTCCGGTTCACCGGACACACGTCAGAAGCAGAGGTTTGGTGATTTGCACTTCTGTTCGGGGTTGATATGATTGGTTATAACCATTCCTCCTTACCAGTGCTATGGCAGCCCGCTTGCATTATTGAATTACAAATAATAAAGTGGCCCAGTTTTAATCCCAGCACTGTTGTCCATCTCTTTATTGGGGGAGTGAGTCCGGCAAAGACTCTGGGAATTGAAATCCAAAACAAGTGGAGGGCCAAATTTGCTCCCCATGTAGGACAATGGTTCTTAAACTTTTTGGAACCATACCTATTTTGATTTTTAAGAACGCTTCATGCCCCTGACTGAGACGATGACTACACATTCTAGCTCTTGACTTCTCCTGGGAGGCCCATTTGGGAATTGAACTTTCAGAATGTGGCTCTAAACCACTGTGCCGTTCAGCTGATGATACAGAAGCCTTGCTAGAGAAAAAAAGGTGGCAATTGCATTTCTCACAGCTTCCAAAATGCTCCTAGTTTTGAGACTCCAAAATTCAATTCTCATGTCTTCTCTCAATTTTGCACACTTTTGTTGTTGTTCAGTCGCACAGTCAATTCCGACCCTTTGCGACCCTATAGACCATCGTTCTCCAGGCACCTCTGTCCTCCACCATCCTCCTCAGGCCGCCCAGCCCTGTGCAATCTAGCCATCTCATCTTTGGTCACCCTCTTTTTCTTTTGCCCTCCACCTTTCCCAGCATCAAGGCCTTCTCCAGAGAATCCTCTCTTCTCATTTGATGTCCAAAGTAGTTTAGCTTCATCTTTACTATTTGACCTTCTAAGGAGCAGTCAGGGTTGATTTCCTCTAAGATCGACCTATTTGTTCTCCTCGCTGTCCAGGGGACTTTCAAAACTCTCCTCTAACACCACAACTCAAAGGCATCTATTTTTCTGCGTTCAGCTTTCCTAATGGTCCAGCTCTCACACTCATACATTACCACCGGGAAAACCATTGCTTTGACTATGCGGATTTTTGTTTTCAAGGTGATGTCTCTACTTTTCACTATGTTCCCCAGGTTTCTCATAGCTTGTCTCCCCAGAATCTGCTTTCTTCTTCAGAAGCAGACATCCTTCACTGTCATTGCTAAAATTCAACTTGACTTCTGATTGTAGCAACTGGTATTTTCCCAGCAGATTGCCAGTATTTGCCTACCTTAGTTCCTTTAGCCTGACCTAGTGTGAAAAAGATTAGTGGACAAAACAAGGCTGCCGTTTCCCAGGGTATGCCTGATTGTGATTAGAAAAGGAAAAGTATACCAATAATCTTCAAGAAGGTTCTTTCTGTGTAACTTTATTGCCTAACTGATGCAATACTAGTCATAACAAGAAGCAACTAACTATTGTGTCCAGTGTGGTGAGGTATTCTGTATTTCCCTAAGAAATGAGATCCCGGAAACTTTGCCAGAATTATTAAGTCTGCCTCCAACATATTATGCCACATACTATAATTCCAGCAAAGTATTAATCATGCTCCTTGAATCATGCACACACAAATGCAATGAAAATATTTTTTCTTTGACATGTGATAGAAAGATCTGATAAAATTTGCTCACAATCTGGATCCGGATGTGTTTCCCAAACAAAATGATCTTACTGGTGTTCAGACTACACTTCCCTACTTGTAGCTGTAGTGCTCCCGGAACTCTCGATCTGTTTCTTTGTGAACTTCATTTTCTGTGGGTTAGGGAAGGACAGTTTGCAAATAACAGGAAACAGGTTTAATTTGCTGGCATTGCTTTCTTCAGGGCATGGAGCTCCTCTAGCAGACATCTCATTTGTTTATGTTTTGTTCTAAGTGTCCATGTTTGACATTGGTAACATGAGGTGGGGATGAATATGCTTTGTATGAGGTGTTAATCTCTTTGTCCATTTTGCCATCTTCAGTAAAAGTTGTTCCTAGGCATTTGAACACTGCCATTTGTTTTATACCTGCTCCCTCTATTTTGATATGTAAGAGATGCTGTTTCCTTCCAATTGCTATTATCTCAGTCTTCTCTTTAGTGATTTTCATATCATTTATCTTGAATTCTTGGTTCATGGACGCAAGGTGTTGCTGTAATTCCTTAGCTGTATTTGTTATTTTTAAAATATATATTTTTAAAAAAAAAATAGCTTTCCCACTATCATTATCTTTACACTTGCCTTGGATACCTTGGAGTCGTTATTCAGCGAGGAGTCTGCGCGTTGGTAGATGTCTCCATGATGACATTAAAGGTAAAGGTAAAGGTAAAGGTTTCCCTTGCTCGAAAGCCAGTCGTATCCGACTCTAGGGTGCAGTGCTCATCTCTGTTTCTAAGCCGAAGAGCCAGCGCTGTCTGCTATTGCAGACATTTCCGTGGTCATGTGGCAGGCATGACTAGACACCGGAGCGCACGGAACGCTGTTACCTTCCCACCGAAGTGGTCCCTATTTATCTACTTGCAATTTCTTGCTTTCGAACTGCTAGGTTGGCAGGAGCTGGGATGAAGACGGGAGCTCATTTCCGTCCTGCATTCTGCACATTCTGCACATGCAAATCGACTTGAGAAATCAAGTCCATCTGCATGTGTTTTTTTAGCCATTAGAATATCATGTCACCTGCTGACTAGTCAGACCATGTGCCCTCTGCTTTCACCTGGCCCAAGGGATCCAATGGAGGATGCTTTGGTGAGTTTTAGTCCTAGCTGTACATTATTGACAAGAGATGGGCAAACCCCTGCCGAGGTCCAAGTCCACAAAAGCTCACATTTAAATACAGAAGTTGGTCTTTAAGATGCCACAACATTTTTTTGTCTTTTTTGCTGTTCTGTTTTGTTTACTCTCTGATATAATCTGTGAATGATTCTGTTACTATTTTTCTCATTTATTGTCATTGTAAACATATAAATGTGTGTTGTGGGACAAGAGGCCATCTTGTTTCTGTCCTGGTAGGACCAGGTTCTTTGATTGGCAAGACACAAAAAGTTGAGACCTACTGATTTGAAGGCCTCTCCAACCATTGGACAGATTTCTCCTGTCAGTTTTGGGAGGTCTTTGGGTGGAGGGGAACATGGTTAGATTACCCTCTGGTGTCCTCAGCTTAGAACTTTGGACTACCTTTTGAATATTAAGTTGGGTCAAGATATGGTAAGAATCCTGGAGGGATTTGTCAATGAAGTAGCCAAACATTATTTATAGCCTGGGCAAAAGTTACCCTTCTATTTGCATGGAATATTTTGGGATCCAAAGAGCAGATTTTCTGACTTGCCCCTTGATGTTGAAAGGACATCCAAGATGTGTGCAGATATAAGACAATCAGTTCATTTCAATCAGATACAAAGTACTCTTTGATCACCAGTTTGTTGAATACAATTTTAGCAATGTATCAAACATTTTTTCTTATTACTCTTTCAGGAGATCAAGGAGGTTGAAACACCTCGAAATGCCTCTATTTTTCCTACAAATGCGAAAAGCGGAGCCACAGTCTTTGATGGCCCAACTTCCTTTCTGCTATCATTTATGTTGGTGATCTTACATCTCTTTCAAGTATACTAAGGCTGGAGCTCTTAGGAGATTATTACCTAGGGAGCTGTTTAAACCATGACCACCTTTACAGAATCCCCATCTATTCTACTGCTAACATGAGCTCATGACAATTCAGCCAGCATCTCTGCTCTAGCCGCAATCAACATTAAAATGCTGTTCTGTGCACCATCCCATCATGGTCCAAGATTTCTTAACTCAGTCTTCATCACAAAGGCCAACAAACCTGCAAAGCTAAAGAAACTCCAGCTGATCTTGGGCAGCTCTTTGTTGCATACCCTCATTCCACCATGAACTGTGTTGGGGCGATATTCAAAGGAGGCCTGAGCCTAGATCTTTACAAAACAGGACAATCAGAATGAATCGTATGAAGATATTGTGGTAGCCCATTGACATTTGTTATGTACAATCTATACCTATAAGAAGGTGGATGGGTGGTGAATGTCTGGCATTAGCGGCCACACCCGGCCCAACCATCCTGTGCCGAGCCGCCCACACTTATCTTTAGACCTAACTATCATCGCTGCAAGGGTCCGGAAACAGAGAGTGGGGCAAACGCCCCAAAAACATGAACAACAACAACAACAAAAAAACTATGGTTCCCAGCGTCCTCCACACCATGCAACCCCTCAGCCAATCAGGCTGAAGGGCTCAAGCGCGGAGGAGGCAGGGCAGCCGGTGCGCACATTTTTAAAAAACCACTGAGGGAAGCCATCACCGCCGCCTCGGCGATGAAGGCTGGTGCCGGCCTCGTTGCAGCTTTGGTGGGGTTCCAGGGAGGAGGGGGAGCCTCTCTTCTCCCTGCTACCCTGGCGACTAAAACCGGCGCCGGCCTCACCACGGCTTTGGCGGGGTAGCAGGAAGGAGAGGGGGAGCCCATCTCCCACCACACCTGCCGCTTCCCTCAGGGAGACAAAGGCTGAGAACGGTGCTCCGTTCTCTGCCTTCGCTTCCTTCCGGGAAGTGAGTCCCTTACATGGGGGGCGGGGGCTGAAGGCACTGCTGCCTTCGTTCCCCTTCCACTGAGGAAAGCGAGCGACTTCCCCGGGAAGCAAAGACAGAGAACAGCACTCCGTTCTCTGCCTTCGCCTCCTGGAGGGAAGCGAGCCCTTTCCACGGAGGCTGTGGGCCGAAGGCACTGGTGCCTTCGTTCTCCCACCCACCGAGGGAAGTGAGCCACTTCCGCGGGAAGCAAAGGCAGAGAACAACACTACGTTCTCTGCCTCCACCTCCCAGAGGGAAGCGAGCCCCTTCCACATTCGGCCCTTGCCTGTTGGAGAAGGGGCTTGCTTTCTCCAACAAACAAGGGCCGAATGTGGAGCTCCACCCCCTCTCTCGCTCTGTGTGTGTGTGTGTGTGTGTGTGTGTGTGTGTGTGTGTGTGTGTGTGTGCCCTCCCCCCCAAAAAAAACCCACCCCAACCACCAACACAGAGAAAAAAACTGACCAGCAAGGCCGGGCAAAAATGCTTGTCATTTATAAGAAGATCGAATCCTCCAGGAAGCAATCTTGGGCAGGCTGCTTAGATAGAAATGGGCAGGGGCATCACATAAGTCAGTGTTTCTCAACCTTTGGTTTTTGGACTTCAATTCCCAGAAGCCTAAGTCAATTTCCCAAAGCACTGATCAGCCGATGGACTGACATAGGCTTCTGGGAATTGAAGTCCAAAAACCAAAGGTTGAGAAACACTGACATAAGTGCTTCAATGTTCTATGCACAACACCAGTTTCTTTCAATTAGGAGAACCTCCTAAGCCATCCTGATGATGATCTGTCTCCCCAGGCCTGCCTCCCTTGACTATTCCCTGCCATCACCTCCAAATCTGTTGTCCTGAAAAACTACTACTTTTTGCCTTGACAGTCAAGCAATATTTTTTATTTTTGTGAAACTGCAATTAATGCTTAAGCTGCAAGAAACCTGGTTCTGGCTCAGGACCACATCTGGGGAAGTTTATAAATAAGATTTGTCAGTTCTGAGGGTACCCTCTTCAGATGCAGCATTCCAGCTTTGAAGATCATCACTAAACTTGGAAACTTCATAATCTCTGCTGAAAACAGTTCAAAACAATACAAAAGGGGGAAAGTGTTTGGAAATCCTCTGCTGGTACCACTAACAATCTCTATGCCATCTGGTCCAGTTTAATAAATAAATAAAAGCTCCTTAACCACAAAAACTGCCTTTTTATTGTTGCAGTTGCAACACACTTCTTGAAAAGCTTTGTCTATATTTTGCTCTGCTGTTTGCCATCAAGTTACATACATTTTTGGGGGGAGGATTGGTAGAGGATTGGTGGCTTAATGGTTAAGACATTGAACTTGATGACTAGAAGGTCAGGTCAGCAGTTTGAGACCCAAGTGCTGCATGACAGAGTGAGCTTTCGTCTCTGCCCCAGTTCCTGCCAATCTAGCAATTCACATGCAAGAAATTGCAAGTAGTTCAATAGGTACCACTTTGGTGGGAAGGTAAACAGAATTCCGTGCACTCCAGTGTCTAGGCATGCCTGCTATGTGACCACAGAAACATCTATAGATGCAGACAGTGCTGGCTCTTTGGCTGTAAACAGAATGAGCATTGCACCCTAGAATTGGATACTACTGGCTTTTGAGCCAGGGCAATCTTTACATATAATTTACTAGCTGATTAGCCGGCTTCGCTCGGGTTTTTCTTTTCTTTAACGTAGGCCAGCCTTTCCGTCTTGGAAACCTTGTGGGGTGTATGTTAGTCACTCCTGCCTCTCTTCCTCCGTCTCTCTTTCCTCACCCATCTCGCTTCTCTGTCGATGGTCACTTACTGCCCTTATCCTTCCCATACATGTGTCCGGCCATCTGGAGGACCAGAAGTCTCCAACAGCGGTGCCCAACAGCATGCACCCCCACAGTGCTGATCTCGCCCATTTGCCCACCTACTGTGAAAACTACAGCTGAGCTCAGAGGGCTACAGCTGAGCTAGTCAGATGATGTCACAATCTCAACCTACCTGGGACTATGACACCAGCCAATTATATCACTGGGAAACATACACATTGTATAGATTAATTGGGATGCAATTTGGGGGGCAAAAAATATTACAAAGAGATCTTTTCATTTGTGCTTTTTTTCCTGGCAAAGAGACAAAGGAGAGCTTTGGATGGGCCATTAACATCGGCGTGCCACAGCCTCGGGGCACTCTCGAAATAAATGCTGTTGGATTGTATGGAGCGGTTTACAGCAGAGTAGACCCAGAGCCAAACAAAGGACTCTACAGGGTGGGACATGAATTGTTAAGATTGGCTTGATTAGAGCGAAACTCCGGTGAGAGGCGAGACTGAAGTCTTTTGTGGGAGGTGAAAGGCAAACAGACTGTGATTTGGTGGAGCGACTGAGTGGATCAGCTGGGTGGTGAAAACTCAGTGATTTGGAGCTGAAAAGATCAGGGCTGGGAGGGATTGCACGGGGCAAGCGGAAGCGAGCCTCGTTCGATCCTGGGCAGCTATTGATCTAAAGTGATCGCCAGAGATTTGTGGAAGCAGCGTTCTTGCCCCCACTCCTTTTTGCTTTGTTGTATTTGTTCATCCATCAGGATTTCATGAGTCAGAATCAAGTCTGTCCTTTTGATAGCTTTGGATAATTAAATTTTTGGATCGCTTTGCAGAGCTGATTTGGACTGAGCACGAGGTGGATATACAAGACTTATGGATTATTAACATTTTTAATTAAAATAAGATGGCGCTGGGTCTTTGAGGCTTGGAGAGTTCCGGAAAAGAAAGGTTGTTTTGTCTAGTGCTCATCTCTACTTTCCCTGCTATGAGGACTCTCTGTGCTAGTCAAGGTCACATATTGAAGATAAGGCTCTAAACACAGAACTGGTTTCGTAAAGCATTGGCAGTAAAGTGGAATCTGCTGCGCTTTGTTCATATTACTTCTCTACTCCTCTCTAACGTTACTTTTAAGTTTGGATTTTACAATGTTTTCCAAAGTTATTTTCCTGAAGATTTAGAGACATAATTTTCTTCTTTCATTTGGAGAAGGACGCATATTGGATACAGTTTCATGGTTATTGGATTGGATTATTACAAAGTAACAGATCTACCAAGGCTGTAAGGAAGAAAAAATGTTATTCATCTTTTTCGATTAGGGCATATTGGAGACTGTTTATTGAACTTATTCTCAAAAATAAACTGCAACATTGGACCTAGATAATAGAATAATAACTTCTTGGATAATAAATAGAACTACATGATTTTTCATTTTTGAAAAGGTAGTCTGTCTGACAAGACAGACTTTGAGGTAATATTATTAAGAGTTAGAAAAGGAGAAATGGATATAAAGGGACTGGTGAGTAAAATATATAGATTGTTAAATAAAGAGACTAATTCACAAGAAACTTTGAGGAAAATATGGGAGCAAGATCTTAATGTTAGTATTACAGAATTGGATTGGAAAAATAAGTGGGGAAAAAAAGATTATGAGAACAATGTCAGCCAGAGTAAAAGAACATAATTTCAAAATGCTTTGGATATGGTACTTAACTCCTGCTCGATTACACCAGATAGATAAAAATAAAAGTCCAATGTGTTGGAGATGTCAAAATAGACTGGGATTATATGAACATATGTAGTGGAGTTGCAAAGTGGTTAACGAATACTGGGGGGAAATAGAAAATGAAATCTCTAGGATTTTGGGGGATAATATAAAATTGGGGCCTGCTATAGCTTTGCTGACTGATACAGAAATATGAGTTTAGGAAAAGACAAAAAAGAGTTGCTCTCAATATGTTTAACAATCGCAAGACAATGTATAGTGAGAAAGTGGAAGAGTGATCAGACATTGAAGACTGATATAGGGAAATGTGGAAGATAGCTTTAAATGATAAATTAACCTGGGAGCTGAACATAAAAAAGGGTATGGTAAAAGAGAATAGATTTTGGTCAATTTGGCATTTATTTGTGGAATCCGTTGCGGTTAAGACCGAAACAAGCCAGTACAGGAACATTATAGCTTCTGGAAATAGAGATGAATAAAAGACACTGCATCTTCTAGCGCAATGTACAGTCACATAGGGTGTAATAGTATTTTCTGCTTAGAATATATTAAGATGGCTTAGAAAGGACAGCCAATAAAAATATAAATAAGATAAGATTTTAATTAGATGAGATAAAAAAGAGTATCAAATGTGGCACAATACATCTAAGATGTTCTATCAGTATCTCATCATTTCTACTATATATGACTATCCTATGTGCTTATTTTTCTATGTTTCTCTCATTTTGTACAGTGATACTTTATACGGATTTGGACATTGTATGAAGCATGCAAAATTCTAGCTGTGATGCCTCATACAATGTCCAAATCCTTGCCGCGATGCCTCGAACAACATGTCGTTTCCATAGAGATACATTGTACTGTAACAGCACAGACTTCAGGGCAAAGTTAAGGAAACAGACAGGAAACTGACAGAACTTTAAGAAATCATTGTCTAAACTTTAGACAATGTGCTAAATACATTACAAAAACATGTCAAAAAACCCTGATTTTAGGGGACAAACCATCCTGGGGAAAAACCTCAATGCCTCATACAAAGTCGCAGCGACTTTGTATGAGGCAACTTTTTTCAAGGAATTAGGCGATGTATGAATTCGATATTGCACGAAGCGGACTTTGTATGAGGTATTACTGTATTGTTATTGCAATTCCTCTCTTATAATATTTTGTATCTTTTTATAAAAACTTAATATTTTTTTTTAAAAAAAGAAGAAGGCTGTGGCAGGGGGAAAGGGCCAGATAAGTGTGGTGGGGGTTAGGGAGTGGAGGGCAAGGTATTGGGGTGGGTGGGGGGCATACTTACCAGGGCCATGCCTCCCCCCCACTCCCTAACCACCACCACACTTACCTTTTGCCGTTTGGGTGTCCCCACCCCAGCGCGGCCTTCTGCGTTGGGAAGTGTGTGGTATCCGCAAGCACAATTGGCATAACTGTCCCTGACAGAGGTTACACGGGGTGAGGCAGACCCCTGGCCTCTGACCTCTGCGGGTACAGAAATTGGGGAGCGGATTAATAGTCATAAGATTGATTCACCCATATCTGACCTGACCGGCAGTTCTGCAGGAGGAAGTTGAATAGCTAACTCAAGTTAAGAATTAGGTAATTCCACACTTGCAGATTAGCCCAAGCCCGAGTGCAAATAGTAGCCATGTTTACTCTTGTGCAAGCCATGAACAATGGATTTCCCCTGTCAGTATTTGCCTTAGTTAATTAACTTCCCCAGGACAGGTTCCCAATTAACCCGGGTAAACATGCGATGTGATTTTCTGTCAGATGACGATTCTATCACACGCAGCCTTGAACATAATATATACTGATGATTTTCCCTCAATAAATCACTGGTCTTCGCTCCATCTTGCCTCGTGTTGTTACTCGACCAGTCTCCTCCGGGACCCCAAGGGCCGCTTCATGGCCCCAATCCAACAGAAGTGCACCGGCCTTTTCTTTCATCCCTGCAGGCATGGAGGCCTCCAAGCCCGCAGGGATGAAAGAAGGCCGGTGTGCCTCCCAATGCAGAAGGCTGCGCTGGGGTGGGAGACACCCAGCCGGCAAAAGCTAAGTGTGGTGGGGGTTAGGGAGTGGGGGGGCAAGGAGGTGGGGCAGTTGAGCAGCATACTTACTGGGGCCGTGCCTCCCCCCACTCCCTAACCCCCACCACACTTACCTTTTGCAGGCTGGGTCTTCCAAGCTCAGGTGGGTAGATTATTTTGTTATTCAGTTAAGGCAGATTCATAAATACTGTAAATTAATAAATCACCACTACAGGGAAGGTGAGATCCTGGCTGTTATAATGAAACTGCCACTGAAATATGATGGAAGGAGGAGCAAGGCAGGATTTTAACCTTTGGCTTGTGTAGGAATGGCTGGCCGCAAGGAAGACATGCAGAGACAATTGTGCGGTGAAGTCCAGCCCCAACCAGAGTCGGGGGTACGTATTTATTACCCTGCCTTGGGGTGCTACGTGCCTATGATGCGCGTGACCCCCTAATAAAGAAGGCTTGCATATGTGGCATTTTCCAGTGGTCAGAGACAATACCTGCTCTTGGACATTGCCCTGTGGCTAATGGACAACTCGCAGTTAATTAAAGTTGGGCTGGCAAAACCCATTGTTACTGCCCTATCTCGGGGTCTTTGTGTATTTACTCCGGGCATCTATCTTTGTCTTCTGTCTGGCTTGGCTTGTTTGCCTAACTCCATTGCAGCCAGCAGCTGAGGATCATGTTGCTCCACTAGAGCCATCATCTTGGTTTTGCCTTGATCAAGATTCTATTCAGCTCAATCGCCAGTGTCATATTCAATGCAAAATCTGAACCTGTAATTTTACATGCTCAGAGCCTCAATTTCAGGTGATCTGACTTTACTATACTCCTAAAACATTTAGACAAGACTAGACAAGAATTACTATTCATTACCTATTATTTAACCAGTTATGAGATATGTCATTTGTAAATAGGGGCCCTATTTTGTGAAGATGAACAGGTTCCCCCCCTTTTTTTGAGCACTCTTGGCGGGTGAGAAACTCAGAGACAATTTTTCAGGTTCATGAGGCCATAAAATTGTCTCTTCAGCGAAAGTCTCTTTAATGTAAATGAATCAATTTCTTCCCTATTTTTCACTCTCCAATTAGCTGTCTGCTTTGTAACAGCACTAATTGCTAAGCAGGCTTAAGAATGTGGAAGTTGCGGCTTGATTCTGTGAAGAGATCAGCAACCAGAATGTGCAAGGCCTCACGCACATTTAAAAGCAGGCTTGGTTGGGAGGAAGGGGGGTCACTTTTGCCCCTTTTGTGGGCTAGAATTCCCCCCTTCCTTCTTCCTCTTTCATCCCTGGTACTTATGCTGCTAGGCAGGCAGACAGGAAACAAATGACTTTTTCCCCACCGCTCTTTCTCATACTTTCTTTAACCTGCTGCTTGAATGAATCAGGGCTGGGGCTACTTTCTTCCTCCCATTGAAAACAATGTATCCAACCCATGAACAGAGCTAACTGTCACCTTTATTAGGACTTCTAGAACACAATACCTGGCATCTCACTTTTAATGTTGCAACATTATAACACAACCGTGTGAACACATAACAACTCTCAACAATTCTGCAGTCACACTGGTGCACCTTTCATTCACACAACACACATTCAAACCTTGGATATCCGCATTCCTTCCTGGGGACATTCCCCCTTCCCAGGTCTGCAGTGCTTCGCTCTACTCATGAGGAAATGGTTCCTCTCTGCCAGATTTTTAAGGCTGTTCTCAAGTGGCCTTTACAACCACTCTGGGCTTTTTGCTTAGAAGTTAGTCTCCTTTCCAGTTCAGTTACCTTCCTATCCGATCTAAACTTTTAGACTTGGCTTCTGGGGGTCCCTACCCAACTCCTGCTGCCCCTCCTGTTTCTGCTCTCTTCCTGAGTTCCCTAGTGAATCTGCTCTGGAGCCCTGTGTCCTTAATGGCTTTGCGGGTCTCCGCAAACAGCCTGTATGGGACGGGCATGTAGACGGTGGCCTGTTTGCCCGAAAGTACATCTGCCTCTAGGCATACTACACACAACAACTGAATTTCGGCTAGTTCTGCTGCCGACAATTCCCTCTGGCATAATTCTGCCTCTATCATCTGTTGGGAAGGACTCCTGACTGCCCTGGAAGCGCCTGCGCTTCATAAGTCCTCCAAGCCCCATGCTGGAATTTGATGATCGGGTAGAGATGCGCTGGGGCTGATGGTTCTACATAAGCTGGGGGTTACTCGGTCTCTACCCGGGCTGGACTCACGGCTGCAATTATCTGCCTACATTTGCTCCAAGCCCCTATGATTTTGGTGGGTGCTCGGGGTTCTTCTTTGAGGCATTTCCCTGCTCTATCCCAAACCCCCGGATCCATTGTGCCTGCTTCTGGGTAGAACAGACAGTGTTCCCCCAAATGCATCACGAATTCCATCAGGCTCTTCCTTCTCACCCTTATCTGAAACTGCCTGGCCAGGCCTTTGAGCACCTGAGCTCACTGCCTGATGGATGAGTTTTGCCCCCCCTCCATGCAAGCCCCCATACTACCTGATCGGGGGTTCCCGGACTTGCTTCCACGGGATGAGTTGGCGTGCCTTTTGGGTAGTACATTGGGGCGGGTGATGCACAGGACGATGTACCTCGGGTCTGGTCAGTGGATCGGGATCACAGATATGGCTCTCTGCCACGGGCTTCTGCTGCTCAGGATCACAGCTTTCCCCTGGCTTTGGAACGCATCCATTCTTATACGTGGAGCCTGCCGGGCTTACGATCGCGTCTTGCTTCTCTTCCTTCAGATCATGTCTGGTCTTCCTTGCTTCAGAATCATGTCGTGGCTTCAGATAAGAATCACGTCAGGGTCACCAGATGTAGGAATGCCTGGCCACAAGGAAGACACACGGAAACAATTGTGCGGTGAAGTCCAGCCCCGACCAGAGTCGGGGGTATGTATTTATTACCCTGCCTTGGGGTACTATGTGCCTATGATGCGCGTGACCCCCTAATACAGAAGGCTTGCATACGTGGCATTTTCCGGTGGTCAGAGACAATACCTGCTCTTGGACATTGCTCTGTGGTTAATGGACAGCTCACAGTTAATTAAAGTTGGGCTGGTGAAACCCATTGTTCCTGCCCTATCTTGGGGTCTTTGTGTATTGACTCCGGGCATCTATCTTTGTCTTCTGTCTGGCTTGGCTTGTTTGCCTAACTCCATTGCAGCCAGCAGCTGAGGATCGTGTTGCTCCACTAGAGCCATCATCTTGGTTTTGCCCTGCTCTACTGTAGCCATCAGCCAAGGCCTTATGATTCACCCCTAACTAACTAACTAACTAGCCCACACCCCAATTTCCTTTGTTGCCAAGCCCGGTTGGTCCCCGGATCTGTCAAAAGCCGAGCGAACCCCTGGGGAAAGGTTTGGCCAATTATTCCCGTGGGCAACCCACAGGCTTGGTGTGGGTGTAATAGAGAGCTTTGTGCAGTAACAAAATAGACCAGAGGTTCTCAACCTATGACCCATGGGCCAGACCCAGCCTGTGGCACCATTTCATATGGCCCACATTGCCACCACCACCAGAAGTGGATACATTTACAAAAGCCATAAATGCGTCTGCAGATGTTGCCAATGCATTTATGACAGCCGTAGACATGTTTTACGGCAGTGTTTGTTTGTTTGTTTATTGGATTTCTATACTGCCCATCTGGGTGTTATCCCACTCTGGGCAGTTTATGGCAGGGGAAACCACCAGTCAGGCCCACTCAGCTGTCTGAGGGGGCGTGATCCGGGCTACGACATAAAAAGGTTCAGAACTGCTGAAATAGACTTTAACAAAAAATCCTGATTCCCAGGTATCATTGCCAGCACACAAAATGGAACTACAGGCACTACTTCAGTTTACGATCCTATTTTGTGCACATTATATAAGATACTAGCATGGGTTGCCCGGCGATGCCAGGCTTTTTTTGGGTTTTTTTTAAAAATAAAACAATGCCTTTTTGGGGTTTTTTTTTAATAAACACTCCTGCACCACACGTGGAAGTGCCATGTGGTGGAGGAAGGGCAAAATGGCCATCCGGCCCCCAAAGCTGTCTGAGGGAGTGTGTCCTATCGTGTTGGATACTAAAGGCTTTCGTTTATTTGTTGAAGCAATGGTGATGTGCTGTTTTAAATGGTGGTGTATTTTTTTTTGAATAATATTATTTATTTTTAAATTTAATTTTGTTTTTTAAAATGTTCTTTTTTTGTTTTGGTTTTTCATAGTGAAAAGTGGCTTTATTTTGGTAATTTTTGAGATTAGTGTGGTTTTTTTTTTGAATGTTTGTATAAATTATGTTATTAAATGTAGAATTATTATGTTTTAAATATTGTAGAATGTTGTTTCTGTTTTGGCCGCTGGGTGGTGGTGTTGAGCTTTTGAGCTGTAAGTTTCCTCTTTCTCATTTGTGTTCTGGTTCTCGTAGTAGGAAGACGTCTTTTTGTAAGGTATGTGGGGGTTTTTTGGGGGGGAGGGGTTGGGGGTTGATTATTTTTGGGGGGTGTATGTGTGTGTTTATCTTCCTCATATTTGGCTGTTTGTGTGTTTATTGTTTTGGTTTTGGTGTGTTTTTGAATGGTTTTGTTTTGAGATTGTTTGTGTTTTTTCAAGTGTGTGTGTGTGTGGGGGGGTGGCTTTCTTTCTCGCAGGCCATGCTGGATGGCCCGTGGGAAGGAAGGCCAATTGCGGGGATGTTTTTTTTCCCCATGGGCCATGCTGGATGGCCCGTGGGAAGGATAGGCATTTGCGGGGAGGCTTTCTTTCCCACGGGCCATACTTGCTGGCCCATGGGAAGGAAGGGCAGAGGCAGTGGGGTGTTCATTCTTTTTTCCCGCGGGCCATACTGGCTGGCCCGGTGGGAAAGAAGGGCAGTTGCGGGGGGTGGGTGGGTGGGTTGTTTGCTTTAAGTTTTGGTGCTGTGGCTGGCCCTTCGAAGGGAAGGGCAGCGGCGGCCGGGGGTGCATTATTTTTTTGTTTTTTTCTCGTTTTTTTGGCCCGCCGGCTGGCCCTTCGATCGGAAGGGCCATGGTGGCGGTGGGGGGGGGTTTCCCCCACGGGCCATGCTGGCTCGGCGGTGGGCTTTTTTTTAACTTTTATTTTTCGTGCGCCGGCCCTTTGAACGGAAGAGTAGCGGCGGCGGGTTCCCCCCCCCACGGGCCATGCTGGCTCGCCCGTGGGGTTGAATGGTTGTGGAGGCGGGTTTTTTTAGTTTTGTTTTTTCGCGCCGGCTGCCTCCTCGTTCTGCTCGCACATTGCGCGCAGGACGCTGGGGCTTGTAGTAATGTGTTGGTGCTTTGTGTTTGTGCTGCGTTTTTTTAAAATCCTTTTCTTTTGATTGGCTGCGGCGCGTGTTCGAACGCTGCTCAGTGCGAGAGCCTCTCAGCCTGATTGGCTCTGGCGCGGCGTGGCGCAAGGACTTTCGGGACGTGAAGTTCTTTACGTTTCTTGCCGTTAGTGGGGCTGATGCCCCAATCGCGATTTTTTAAATCCTTCGTTGACCTGCGTAGGGAATTCGCCCGTGCTCTCGAAGGGAGGGAACGGGTAAGTAGGGCGACGCACAGCAGCCCATAGCCAATTCCAACGGTGAACACTTGGTTTTATAGGTTAAGACTAGCATAGTTTGGCTGGCGGTTCTGGCTGTTTTAAATTGTGTTGGAAGGTTATTTTTTTGTTAATGTTTGTAAAAAAATTGCTTAGTCTGTAACTGTCATTTTTAAAATGTTTATTTATACAAATTGTTTTTTGGCTGGGCTGTTATAAACTGTGATCAGCTTTTTTGGTTTTTTTTTCTGGATTAAAAAAAGAACAAAGTATGATATAATTTTTTCAAATTGTTTTATTTAACCGAATAATGTTTTAGTTTGTGGGTTTTTTAAATAGTTGTACCATAGGTAATAATTTTAAAAATGTAAAAGTACATGTTTTTTACATTCACTGTTTTTAAACTGTGTTTAGATGTTTTGGGTTTTTATTTGAGTTAAAACTCAACACAGGATTTTAGAAATGTTTTTTATTTTATTTTATTTACATATGTTTGTGATTTGTGTAAAATTGTGATTTTGTGTTATGTTTTTGACTTGTTTTTACTCTTGTGGCCTTTTGTTTGGGGGTGTTGTGTCTTTTTGAATTGTTTTTACTATTGTGGCCTGCAGGTGGGGCTGCTAGTGGATCTCGTTTACTTTGACTGTTTTTTCTCTCTTGGCCTCTGGGTGGTGCTTCTTCCGGTAGGTTGTCTCTTTGAGTCTTCATTTGTGTTCCGGTCGTCATGGAGGCAGGACATGCTGGTGAGTTGGCTGGTTTCCTTTATTTTGGGGTTTTGGTTTATTTTGCTTTTGTGGTTGTTGTCTGGGAGGTTTTTCTGTTTGGTTGTTGTTGTATTGTTTTACTTTTAGGTTTAATTGGTTTGGTTTTTTGTGTTTTTGTTTACTTTTTCTTGTTTGTGTAAGTGGTTTTAGGTGATTTTTGTGATTTTTGTTTTAAGTAATGGTTGTTTTTAATTATGGTTTTATTTTTGTTAGGTGGTTAGGTGTGTGTTTGTGTATGTGTGTGTCTGAGGGTGTGAGGGAGAGAGAGGAGGCTGCTGCCGGGTGAGTACCTCCGGTAGGCGAAGGCAGCGGCCAGAGCGCCATTCGCTGCCTTTGCTTTGTGGAGGAATTGTTTCGCTTTCAAGGGGGGGGGGAAGGCACTGATGCCTTCGCCCTCCCTTGAAAACGAAGCACTTACTCATAAAGTAAAGGCAGCAGCCAGAGCGCCGTTTGCTGCCTTTGCTTTGCGGAGGAATTGTTTCACTTTCAAGGGGGGGGGGGCGAAGGCATCAGTACCTTCCCCCTCTTGAACCCCCCTGTTTTTGTGGGTTTTTTCCAGCCCAGCTCAACTTTTCTTGAGGCCCGTGGTGGTCTCGCCTTGTCTTCAGCAGGGTAGCGTGGAGGAGAGGGAGTCCCTCTCCTCCCCATTGCTCCATGAAAGAAGGCCGGCAGGTGTTTGCGTGGCTGTGAGGCGCTGCATCCTCCTATGGTGGACTTGCGTTCCCGTTGTGTTTTTTATTTTTATTTTTCACGCGCTGGCTTTCTCAGCATTCTGCGTGCTTATGGTGCGCAGGATCCTGGGGCCTGTAGTTTTGTGTTTGTGGTTTCTGTTTGTGTGGCGGTTTTTTTCCTGTGGCTCAATTTTGATTGGCTGCGGCACGTTTCCCAACGTTCCTTTTGCTTGTGCCTCTCAGCCTGATTGGCTGTGGCGCGGCACAAGGAACATTGGGTAGTGAAGTCCTTTTTATTTGTTCGCATTCGTGGGTCTCCTGCCCTACTGGCACATTTCTCAACCTGACAGTTACCTGCGGATCCGGTTCGGGCAAGTGCACAAATGATCGGTATGGGCTAGTAGGGCTGGGTGCAGGATCCTTTGTCACATTCTAACGGTTAACGCTCACATTTATAGGTAAAGACATCTCTTTTCAGTACAATGAAACTGAGATGTGGGATTGTACCTACTGCTTTAAACAAAACCAGCAATTTTGTCACACACGTTTTCAAGGTATGTAATCCCATCCTGGAAGAAAAAGATACAGCTGCGGAATTTTACGTTCAGGTGCAAAAGTAAAGACGGGGACAGTTGGAAAACCCATTTCTCCTCACATTATCCTGAGGAAGCAGAGCTAAGCGTTAGCTGTTGAACACCTGGGAATAAAGGTTTCAAACAGGATGCATGCAGGGTTCAACTTTTCTTTGCCTTGATATGCAAATCCCCAGGTTCTATTTCCCACACCACACATAAAAGCTGCAAACCACACTTTCAGGTCATAAAAAAGATAGAAGGGAGAGGCTTCCTGTTACTCGTCACAATAAGCATTTTCATGGCAGAAGAGGCCTGGAGCAACTTTAAAACTTCTTCCTTTGTAGTGGCATAGTGATGTTTCTTTAGATCGACACAAGCAAAACTTAGAAAAATTTCTTGATCGGGGTGGGGTGGGGTGGGGACTAGGTCTAGAGTTGGGCAATGCCTTTGTAAGGATCAGCCAAGATGTAACAAAACAGAGAACCCATGGTCAATTTCCCCCATAACTCTACATTATAGGAGAGAGAGAAAGATAGATAGTGTGAAAATGACTTTTTTGACTACAGTTCCCAGAATTCCCCAGTTGCTACCACAGCCAGTGGAGGGGAGATTCAGTAACATCTAATCCAAAAAAGTCATATTTCCAATCTCTATTCCAGTTTCTAAAGTCTGGCCAGGTTATCCTGCTATGGTAATAGAATAGACCATACTGCCAGCGACTCAATGGCAAGTGTCAGGCAGCAGTTAACTAACCTGATCAAGCTGAGGACTAGCAGCCTTGAGTGCCGAAGTCCACAGGGAAGGGTGATGATCCCCAAGTGGATTAAATCCCACTTGAATCTATCTTGATGGAGGGCAGCAGCTTCATCAATCCTGGTCTGGGGCTGGTGAAGACTTTGCGTGACCAAAGGGCTCAGGACCAGAAAGTGACTCACACAACAGGATCAGTGTTATGGGTGTCACGCTGCAATGCAGAAAACAGATGAAAAGGCACTGCATTATATTATCAGGACAGTCTTCATGGCTGATCGCCATCAAGATCGCCAATATTCGGATTCGTATATGGCAGAAGACGAAGAAAGAAGAATGCCAGTTTCTGTTCTCTGTGTAGACAGGGCCTTACGTGCTTTCACTTGATCCAAGTAAGTTCAGATAGGGCAGATGGAAAGAATTGGCCATTGTTTCTCCCTGCAGCTATTAGTCTTAAAATCCACACAATGTCTGGCTGAGCTTAGTCCAAGTACACTGCATTACACTACAAGCAACTTGTGGAACTCCAGGTGTTGCTAGATTTGCAATTCCCTTCATCTCCCATGTTTGGCTACATTGACTAGGATGAATCTGGATTCAATTTTTTTTAAACCACTCTCCTCTTTTTGAACATGGTATGCTGTGCTTCTGCACCCAGGGTTCAAAAGACCAGGAGATGGCCTGGTATTGCTACACAATATCCTGCCCACATTGCCAACAGGAAAAAAGATGCCATGCTCTGCATAGCAAAGGGCAGTTTGAATGCTGACAATGCTAATGGCAGCAGTCTGGCAGAGGTTGGTTTTTTAAATGAGTTGATGGTTGAAAAGACTGTTGGTTTACCTTTGGTGCTGAATACAAATTCCATGACTGGACATATAATTTCCTCCCTACTGTACAGTTGGCTGTACTGTACTGTAAATGGCATCCTCTTCGGATGACCTGGTGCAAACAGAAGCTCCTGTACCTTTCAGAGTCGGGCAGTGGAAGAATTTCAGCAGGTATAATAATAATTTCATATCAGACTTGATAGACAGAGTGCCAGAAGAATTATGGACAGAGGTTCGGGACATTATACAGGAGGCAGCAAGGAAAACCATACCAAAAGAAAAGAAGTGTAAGGAAAAAACGTGGTGTTTGGAAGAATTGTGTTATGTAAGATGAAATTATTGCCAAAAATGAATTTCCTGTTTGATGTTCTACCAATTCAACTTAAGGGAAAAGATATAAGAATTTTCCAAAATATGTTAAATACTTATTGTAATGGGGGCAAAAGACCAAAAATTTCGAAGAGTTTATGGTATTTATCACAAAAAGAAGGTGGATTAGGTCTTCCGAATATTAAAAATTATTATAGAGTGTTTCAATTAAAAAACATTGCAACAATTATAACTAAGAATGAAGCAATATGGGAGGAGATTGAAATAAAAGAATTAAGACAGTTTGGCAATGCAATTTTTAAAGATAAAGATGAGAGAATAAAGACAAAAACCAAAATGACAAAAGCAATGTTAGATGTTTGGAAATTTTTTTTAAAAAAAATTGGCACCAGATGTATGTCCGATTATGGATATGGAACATGTTAAGATGTTTCCCATAAAAATAGATGGAAGGATAAGAGATATACTTTTTAGAAATGAAGTTTTCCTGCTGAAGGATTGGATAAGAATGTGTGATAAAAAGGAACAAAGAGCTGAGATGTTTAAACAGATTAGGTTAAATTGTTTACAAATAATATTGGTGAATAAGTGGAATGGAAAATATCGAGAAGAGGCTGTCATGACAGTCACATTCGAACCTGCCTAGATTTATAAATGATGTTTGATTCATGTAGCTTTCTTAGATTTAGAAAGCCAGATTCCACTTTAAAGTACAATGATGTAATGCCAATCACCAGATGTCCAATGTCCAGGTGCTAGCATTCTTTCACCCACTGACCGGACATGCTGACGTCAGTCAAACTAATCACCCCGGACACCTGCAGATTGAGTCATCTCAAGAATGCACAGGTGGGGGCTAGATGTCACACAGCACGTACACTCGTCTCATTTCTCAAGGGAACACAGGTGCACGGCAATGAGATCATTATTAGGTCATCACATTCCTTAGCTCATTCTTCTATTATAAAAAGAGCACTGTTTGAACACTCAAGCAAGCACACTCCGGAGCAAGGGCTCTCAGCCACGTTATAGGCAAAATGTCTCTTCGGGACTAGAAGAAAGCCATGCGGGGTTCTTCAGCCCCTACCAATTAAGAAGGTACCTGCTAGAAAGTTAGCAAGATATATTTTTATGTTTATTTCTTTGTTTTATGTTTTATGTAAGTAAGATCTGTAACTGTGTTTCTGATAATAAAACTACAAAAAGCCCGTAGTTTGAGTGCCTGCCTTTTATGTGAGGAAGCAGCTTGGAAACCAAGCACAGCAACCAGAAGAATCTTCAACGGTCCTCATCGCCCAGCCAGAAGGAAGAGGTGAGAGGGGATTGCTCTGTCTATGGGAAGGGAAGAGTAAGCAGTATTTGGAAGCTTAGCTTCAGCCATGGAATATTATTACCTGCCATATGCAGACAGCTTCTCTTACCCTGTTCCCCAGTGAATCGGGCTAAGGGGAAGTATGCTCATAGAAGCAGCAGGTCGCAGGATCTCTGGTCCGCCCTGCCGGGTGTTCCCAAGAAGTTCTGGGTGCCCAATGAAGCCCCTGTGAGGCATTTTCCTCCCCCTACGTCCCTGATAGAGGCTAGCTTAGAAGTAAAACAGAATTTGAAGAGATAATTTGTAAAATTAGGAAAGCGGAAATGTTGATAAAAGGACTAGTAAGTAAGATATATAAAACGTTAAACAAGTATGAAAATTCACAAAATATGTTGAGCTCAATATGGGAACAGGATTTAAATATAAGGATCTCTGAAATAAATTAGAAAAATAAATGGAAGAGAAGAATTATGAGAAGTTTGTCAATTAAGGTAAAAGAACACAATTATAAAATGTTATGGAGGTGGTACCTGACTGATTAAACTGTATCAAATAGATAATACTAAAGCAAAGAATTGTTGGAGATGTAAAAGCGATCTTGGGACATATGAACATATGTGGTAGAGTTATAAAGTGACAAATGCTTTTTGGAAACAAATAGAAAAAGAGATAGCGGGAATTTTGAAAGTGGATTTAAAGTTGGAGTCAGGTGCCACCTTACTGACAGAAATAGAAAACATGAATATATGTACAAATAAAAAAGAATTGTTTTCTATAATGTTAACTGTAGCAAGACAATGTATAGCAAAAAATTGGAAAAACAAGTTAGTTATAAAATTGGAAGATTGGTACAAAGAAATGTGGGAAATTGCATTAAATGACAAACTGACATGGAAATTGAATATAAAAAAGGTATAATGAAAGAGAATAAGTTTTGGGAAATATGGAGACCATTTGTGGAATTTGTATTATTAAATGACAAAGGAAATAAACCAGTATCACATCATATGAATTTTTGGAAAGATTAGAACTGTAAGACTGCGATCCTCAAGGCTTGTATATATCACTGGGTGCTTTTATTATTAATTTAATTTAATTTAATTGTCACATTTATATACCGCTCACTCGGCCAAAGCCAACTCAGGGTGGTTCACAGTAAAAATTAAAAAAACACATGTTAAAAACAGTTAAAACTACCCACCCCCTAAAAACAAGGAGTGCAGGATCCAAAGGCACCATGGGGAGGAGTTCTTCTACACCAACCACCCAATGGAGGTTACCCTTCCACCTGCACCCCACACTTGACCCGCCAGCCAGGTTTTAAGTTCTTTTCTGAAAGGCAGCAATTCCGTCCGGAGACGTAGCTCTGTTGGCAGGAGGTTCCAGAGGGCCGGTGCAGACACAGAGAAGGCTCTCCTCCTTGTGCCAGAGAGGCGAGCCCCCCTGGCTGATGGAATAATTAGAGAGCCCCTCCGGTCCGCTCTGGTTGGATGGACAGACGTCCTCAGGGCGATGAGGTCTCTTAGGTAACCCGGCCCACTACCATATAGGGCTTTAAAGGTCAAAACCAGCACCTTGAATTGCACCCAGAGACAAACTGGCAACCAGTGCAGCTCCCGGAGCAGTGGCAAAGGACGGGCATAACGCCCACACCCCATCACCACCCGGGCTGTCGCATTCTGTACCAGCTGTAGCCTCCGAATGGTTGTCAAGGGCAGCCCCATGTAGAGCGCATTGCAATAATCTAGTCTGGAGGTGACCAGAGCGTGCGTGACCATGAGCAAGGAGTCCCGGTCCAGGAGTGGGCGCAACTGGCGAATCACCCGAAGTTGGGCGAAAGCCCTCCTGGTCACAGCCGCCACCTGGCCAGGTTATCCTGCTATGGTAATAGAATAGACCATACTGCCAGCGACTCAATGGCAAGTGTCAGGCAGCAGTTAACTAACCTGATCAAGCTGAGGACTAGCAGCCTTGAGTGCCGAAGTCCACAGGGAAGGGTGATGATCCCCAAGTGGATTAAATCCCACTTGAATCTATCTTGATGGAGGGCAGCAGCTTCATCAATCCTGGTCTGGGGCTGGTGAAGACTTTGCGTGACCAAAGGGCTCAGGACCAGAAAGTGACTCACACAACAGGATCAGTGTTATGGGTGTCACGCTGCAATGCAGAAAACAGATGAAAAGGCACTGCATTATATTATCAGGACAGTCTTCATGGCTGATCGCCATCAAGATCGCCAATATTCGGATTCGTATATGGCAGAAGACGAAGAAAGAAGAATGCCAGTTTCTGTTCTCTGTGTAGACAGGGCCTTACGTGCTTTCACTTGATCCAAGTAAGTTCAGATAGGGCAGATGGAAAGAATTGGCCATTGTTTCTCCCTGCAGCTATTAGTCTTAAAATCCACACAATGTCTGGCTGAGCTTAGTCCAAGTACACTGCATTACACTACAAGCAACTTGTGGAACTCCAGGTGTTGCTAGATTTGCAATTCCCTTCATCTCCCATGTTTGGCTACATTGACTAGGATGAATCTGGATTCAATTTTTTTTAAACCACTCTCCTCTTTTTGAACATGGTATGCTGTGCTTCTGCACCCAGGGTTCAAAAGACCAGGAGATGGCCTGGTATTGCTACACAATATCCTGCCCACATTGCCAACAGGAAAAAAGATGCCATGCTCTGCATAGCAAAGGGCAGTTTGAATGCTGACAATGCTAATGGCAGCAGTCTGGCAGAGGTTGGTTTTTTAAATGAGTTGATGGTTGAAAAGACTGTTGGTTTACCTTTGGTGCTGAATACAAATTCCATGACTGGACATATAATTTCCTCCCTACTGTACAGTTGGCTGTACTGTACTGTAAATGGCATCCTCTTCGGATGACCTGGTGCAAACAGAAGCTCCTGTACCTTTCAGAGTCGGGCAGTGGAAGAATTTCAACTTCGAATCACCCGAAGTTGGGCGAAAGCCCTCCTGGTCACAGCCGCCACCTGTTATTCTAGCAGTAGCCGTGAATCCAGGAGGACCCCCAAGTTGCGCACCGGGTCTGTCTGGGGCAAAATAGCCCCATCCAGAACCAAAGATGGTAGCTCCCGGGTTAACGCAGGACCCCTTATCCATAGCCACTCAGTCTTGCTGGGATTCAGTTGTAGCCCGTTAGCCCCCATCCAGACCCCAACAGCTTCCAGGCACCTGGAAAGGACTTTGACGGCATCACTGGGGTCCCCATGGGCCGAGATGTACAACTGAGTGTCATCCGCGTACTGATGGTACCGCACCCCATGGGAACGAATGATCTCACCCAGCGGCTTCATGTAGATGTTAAATAGGAGAGGAGAGAGCACCGAGCCCTGAGGAACCCCCCATTTGAGGGGCCTAGGACTGGACCTCTCACTCTCCAACCACACCGACTGGGTCCGACCCCTCAGAAATGAGGAAAACCAGGACCACACAGTGCCCTGGATTCCCAATCCTCGGAGCCGTTCCAGAAGGATACCATGGTCAACGGTATTGAAAGCCGCTGAGAGGTCAAGAAGAGCAAGGACGGATGGGTGACCACCGTCCCGCTCCCGCCAGAGATCATCCATCAGTGCGACCAATGCCGTCTCGGTACCATATCCAGGCCTGAATCCTGACTGAAAGGGGTCCAGGTAATCCACTTCATCCAGTACCCCCTGCAGCCGACGCGCCACTGCCTTCTCCAACACCTTCCCTAAAAAGGGGAGGTTGGAGACAGGCCTATAGTTGGTTAGGACAGCTGGGTTGAGGGAAGGTTTCTTCAGGAGGGGGCGCACCAAGGCATGTTTTAAAGGTGCAGGAAACACCCCCTCCCACAATGATGCATTGATCATAGCCCCAACCCAGCCACCTGTCACCGCCTTGGAGGCTTTCACCAACCAGGTGGGACAGGGGTCCAATGGGCAGGTAGTGGCGCGCACAGCTGCAAGGAGCCTGTCCACTTCATCAGGGGCAACTGGATCAAACTGGTCCCAGATGGTATGGCAAGACTGTGCTCTAGCTCCCTCCGGACTCTCCCCATCCACGCCAGGATTAAACCCCGAGTGAATCCGATCAATTTTCTCCACTAGATGGTCAGCAAAGTCCTCAGCCGACCCCTGCCAACCAGGCACCGGGGTCCCCCTACCAAGGAGAGACCTGGTAACCCGGAACAGGGTGGCTGGGCGATTATCAGCAGAGGCAATAAGGGTGGTGAAGTATTGCCGCCTCACCACCTCCATCGCCACTAGATAGGCCCTAATAGTGGCTCTAGCTAGTGTCCAATCAGAGTCTCTCTGGGTCTTCACCCAGCGGCGCTCTAGGCGTCTCTTTGCCCGTTTGAGCTCCCGCAGTTCATCTGTGAACCATGGAGATGACCTAGCTCCATGAGCTCTGAGAGGCCGTTGTGGTGCGATTTCATCCAAGGCCGCTGTTGTCATCCTGTTCCACAGGTCAACCAGCGCCTCGGGCGAATCGTGTTGCCGATCCAGAGGGAAATCCCCCAGTTCCCTCTGGAATCCATCAGGATCCATCAGTTGCCGGGGCGGGCCATTCTAATAGGCCCTGCCTCCCTACGATGAAGCGTCGCACCCAGGAAGTCTAGAGCCACCAAATAATGATCTGACCATGGCACAGGTGTTATGTCTAATTTTCGTAGTCTCAGATCACTCTGCCACCGCTCTGACAAAAAGATTAAATCTGGTGTGTGGCCACTGCCCCTGGTCGAGCCCTGAATTACGTGAATCAGGTCCATAGCTGCCATGGAAGCCATGAACTCCTGAGCCACCTCGGAGCCAGTCCCCAGCGAAGGCAAATTGAAGTCCCCCAGAACCATCAGTCTAGGGAACTCCAACGCCAACGCTGAGACGGCCTCGAGGAGCTCAGGCAGGGAGTCCCTTACCCTGCAAGGGGGCAGGTACAAGAGTAAGACTCCCAACTGACCCTTAGAGCCCAGACGCAGAAGCAGGGCCTCACAACCCAGAATTTGTGGAGCGGTAGCCCTGGCGACTCCCAGTGACTCCCTGGCTATGATGGCAACACCACCGCCCTTACCCTCATCCCTAGGCTGGTGCCAAATACTGAACCCAGCTGGACACATTTCTGACAGAGGAACCCCATCCTCTGGTCTCAGCCAGGTCTCAGTGATACATGCCAGGTCGGCCCGCTCCCCCATAATGGAATCTTGTATCAGGGGGGCCTTATTACATACCGACCTGGCATTCATCAGCAGCAGCCTAAGGGCAGGGTCACCCTGGGTCAGCTGCTCAGGACCTAGAGGTGTAACTGGGGGGCTGGAACGAGGGACAGATACTAAGCATCTGCCCCGCATTCCCCGAGTGCGGCCCGCCCCTCGGTACCCGCTATATCACCCCATGCCCATCACAACCTCTATATTGGCCCCCGGAGCCTCCCTGATTGCCTTGGACAGAATGCTGCCTCTCCTTCCTGGCTGGCTGGGCAGTCTCTCCCTCCCTCCCTCCCACCCCCATATAAAACCGCCCCCCACTCCCCCCCACCCTCCGCAAAGCTCCGGCGGTGATGGAAGTGATGGGGCATTCTTCTAAATCTACCTTGAACCCTCAATTGGGGTGAGACATTCCACCCGCAGTAGCGAAGGCGGTGGGCCGGCTTTTCAAAGCCATCTCGAATTGTCACCTTAATTTTATCCCCATCGACCTCCAAGCCAGCCCCAGACAGACTGCTGCTGCTATTCCCTGGCAGGCAAGTTAGTCCCTCAATCCTTCTAACTCTCCCTCCCTCCCTCCACCATCTCCTCCCCCCTTTTGGCCCATATCTCCCCCCATTGCCCCCAGTGGGCCGTAGAACTTTCAACTCCCCACCTCCTCCACTCAAGGGAGGAGGAGGAAGGGAGGGCTCAGGACGCCGGTGTTGAAGTCTGCCCTGATGCCTGCAGTTGTTGTTCCAGCTGGCCTCCAGAGTCCCAGGCAATGGAGAAGCCCCTCCAGCACAGCCTCCCTTTAAGCCCCTGCTCAAGGCCAAGGCAGAGGGAGGAGGAGGAATGGAGGGCTCAGGATGCCGGTGTTGAAGTCTGCCCTGATGCCTGCAGTTGTTGTTCCAGCTGGCCTCCAGAGTCCTAGGCAATGGAGAAGCCCCTCCAGCATAGCCTCCCTTTAAGCCCCTGCTCAAGGCCAAGGCAGAGGGAGGAGGAGGTGGAAGGGAGGGCTCAGGACGCCGGTGTTGGAGGCTGCCCTGATGCCTGCAATAAAGATGTGTTAGGCTAGTCTACAGCAGCTTCCATTGTCTTGATTCCCAAACACTAAAGAAGGGCAGAGCTCCCCACAGCTGTGAGAGCAGTCCTCAGGCGGCAGCAGGTCTTCGGCTCAGCCTGGTAGCCCACAGCCCTTTATCCTCCCCACAGATGGACTGGGAAGGAAGGGTGGAGCTCCCCACAGCTGTGGCAGCAGTCCTCAGGCAGCAGCAGGTCTTCAGCTCAGCCTGGTAGCCCACAGCCCTTTATCCTCCCTGCAGAGGAACAGGGAAGGAAGGGCGGAGCTCCCCACAGCTGTGGCAGCAGTCCTCAGGCAGCAGCAGGTCTTCAGCTCAGCCTGGTAGCCCACAGCCCTTTATCCTCCCTGCAGAGGAACAGGGAAGGAAGGGCGGAGCTCCCCACAGCTGTGGCAGCAGTCCTCAGGCGGCAGCAGGTCTTCAGCTCAGCCTGGTAGCCCACAGCCCTTTATCCTCCCTGCAGAGGAACAGGGAAGGAAGGGCGGAGCTCCCCACAGCTGTGGCAGCAGTCCTCAGGCGGCAGCAGGTCTTCAGCTCAGCCTGCTAGCCCACAGCCCTTTATCCTCCCTGCAGAGGAACAGGGAAGGAAGGGCGGAGTTCCCCACAGCTGTGGCAGCAGTCCTCAGGCGGCAGCAGGTCTTCAATATTATTTTGTATTGTTAATTGGATGGGTTTGTGCTCCCTTATATAACGTTAAGGTGGTGGATGTTTGGAAGAGACATATAAGAGAAAGTACTTTTTTACCCAGAGGACCACTGGTCTATGGAACTCCCTGCCAGAAGAAGTGGTGATAGCTATCAGTCTTGACAGCTTTAAGAAAGGATTAGACAAGTTCATGGAAGACAAGGGTATCAATGGCTATAATTATGGATACCTAAGGACAACCTCCGGGTTCGAGAGATAGGCAGGATATCTCTCAATGCCATTTCCAGGGAATCCTAAGCACGTGAAGGCATCTGCTTGGGAATAACCTGAAGCAAATGGTGAGCCACTGTGTGAGACAGAATGCTTGACTGGATGGGCTGTGGCCTGTTCCAGCAAGGCTGTTCTTATGTTCTAGAAGGAATAATAGAAACACAATTTTATATTCATGTGATAAACATTATAAAAGTGCTTTATTGAAAGAGGAGGGGAAAAAAGAGAAAGAAAACAAAGGGATAGATATATAATGAGAAGCATTATTAATGCTGTGTATCAAGACCACTGTCAAAGGGGGGGGGACAACCAGGACTCTTGTCCATGGCCCGGAGCTGGCAGCGGGCCCGGTGGTTGGCAGCCCATAGCTCAGCTTTTTTTACTTAGTCGCCCACCATTAGAGGCCACAAGGGATGAAAGGTCCTCCTCCACCTTCTACTGGGCGAAGAGGCTGCAGGCGTGACCTCCAGCCTGAAGATGGTGGTGCAGAGTGGGACGGCCACTCTCCTCCTCCCACTCGTCGCACCTGGAATGGGACACCGGGTGGAGGAACGGGGCCAGTGAGACTGGAGGGAGGGCCAGGGCAGGCAGGCAGGTGAGCGAGTGAGCTGGGTCTCCTTGGAGGAAGCGCAGCGCCCGCCTGAGGCTCCTCTAGGCTTGCTTTGGCATCTGAGCATGTCTCTCGCTGGGAACCGTTGGGGTAGAGACGGAGGGAGGGAGCATCGCCGTTGGGTCTTTCCGCCTGGCCCCAGCAGGGCATGGTGGGCTCGACTGGGGGTGTTGAAGTGAGCCCAGTCCTGCCTGAACTCCACCGCCTCTTCGGCCCTGGATGTGCCATCGGTGGAGCAAGATGGTCAGTGCGGCCGCCTCCGTTGAAGTTGCTCTCCTTGCACTCGGCAAGTTTGTACCCCGGGGTGGGGTGGGGGAGAAAGGCTCCAACCGCCAGTGACCCCCCTGCCTACCCCTCCACTGCGTCTCTCCGGGTTTTGCCCCTCTCGTCGGGCACACGGAGCCCCCCTGCCGCCGCCCAAACTGATGAGTGCATGGAACGCTGTTTACCTTCCCACCGAAGTGGTCCCAATTTATCTACTTGCAATTTCTTGCTTTTGAACTGCTAGGTTGGCAGGAGCTGGGACAGAGATGGGTGCTCAAACTGTCCTGCAGTACTACTTGGGAATCGAACTGCGACCTTCCACCTCCCAGTCAGCATCTTAGCCACTTGAGCCACTTACACAGAGACAATTAAGACATCTATAGAACATAATTTTATCCCCAGCTAATATCAAGTGTTTTGATGTATAATACATCAGTTTATAAAAAGCACATGTCAATGGTACAGAAGTATTGACCTATAACTGCAGCTTCTTTCAAAAATAATTTTAGATTTTCCTTTCCATTTGTTTCTTTTTTGCCTTCTTTTTTCTCTTTATGCATCTATATACAGTACTACATTAGATCAAAATCTTATAAGTACTTCTGAGACAATCTCAAATGACCTGTCAGAGTTAAATCACAGTAAATATCTATATTTTGCCCCTATTTTATGCGTTGTGACTAAAGTAAGCTAATAAATTTATTAGACTTCCTAATTTTGGCTTGGAGCAACCATGAAGGTCATAGCCATCAACTGCATGCCATCTCAATCCAAACAAAACACATTGGATTAGGGGGGGGGGGTTCACAACTCACAATAGGAGGCATACATGTGATGTTAGTCCCCCATAGCAGTGAACTGACCTTTTTAAAAGCCTTTTAAAGTATTTAGTCAAACTTTGATGGAGGATAGTGGTAATTTAGGGTTAATTTTTATATTGTATCTGAAACTAGCTTCCTGCAATTGTACCTTGAACAAAGGATTTCTCCTTCTTTTACAATACATATACTATACAATAATAAAATATTTTTATTTTTTTAAAAAAAGTCACTCGTGATACACAAAATAATCATATGTCCAACTCTTTGTTAAGCAATGAAGTTTAACTTTTTTGTTTTTATGATTTTACTTCATTATTTTGAGAGCATATGTATGTGTAGATAGATCGATAGATGGCTCCGGTGTCTAGTCATGCCTGCCACATGACCACAGAAACGTCTGCAGAAGCAGACAGCGCTGGCTCTTTGGCTTTGAAACAGAGATGAGCGCTGAGTCGGATACAACTGGCTTTGGAGCAAGGGTTACCTTTACTTTTATATGGCAGGCATGACACATGGCCAAATTTTGCCACACCCACAGATTAGGCCACACCCACAGAGGGGTATGAACAAAAAGTGTGTGTGGCCCCCCGATAGGATTGCTCAGTCTGGGGCCCAGAAATTTCTGATGGTGGCCCTGCTGTGTATGTAACATTTGATAATTTTAACAAATGTGTTTCATTTTTGTTTTTGTTTTAATGTATATATTGTTATTATTACTGTTACTTGTTTTCTACAATGTTTATTTCCATTTTTTCTGTATATTTCTTTTGTTTTTGAAAAATCAATTAGAAATTATTAAAAAAGAAAGAAAGAAAAGTGGTTGTCTGATGAGGCTCTTAAAATAGCAGAGGAAAGAAGGAATGCAAAAGGCAAAGGAAAAAAATCAATCAATTGAATACAGACTTTCAAAGAAAAGCAAGGAGAGATAAGGAAACCTTCCTAAATGAACAGTGCAAGGAAATAGAGGAAAACAACATAAGGGGTAGGACTATAGATTTTTCAAAATAATAATAATGGAGAAACCAAGGCAACGTTTAAAGTGAAACTAACCGTGATAAGGGACAAAAACAGCATGGAGTTACCTGATGCAGAAGAGATAAAGAAAAGATGGCAAGAGTACACAGAGGAACTCTACAAAAAGGACCTCAACACCCCTGATAATCACAATGATGAAAACATTGAACATGAGCCAGACATGCTAGAGCCGTGATGGGAACTGGTGTGAACCTACTGATGCCCACCACTGCCAAGCATCCTGTGAATCCACACAAATGGATTTACTGTGATTCATCTACCCCACGCTGCCCTCGTTGCTCCTGGAAGCGGAAGTAAAACACTCCCGTACGGCCGAATGAATCACAGTAAATTCATTCGTGTGGATTCACAGGGTGCTTGGGCTTCTGGGAATTGAAGTCCAAGAACATCTGGAGTGCCAAGGTTCGCCATCACGGTTCTAGAGAATGAAGTCAAAAAGGCCATAAAAAGCATGGCAAACAACAAAGCCAGTAGAGATGAGTGTATCCCAGCTGAATTTTTCAAATCCCTAAAAGATGATGGAATCAAATTATTGCATTCTATATGCCAGCAGATTTGGAAATCACAACAATGGCCACAGGATTGGAAAAGATCAGTATATGTTCCAATCCCAAAAAAGGGCAATGCCAAAGAACGTTCAAATTATTGAACAATTGTGCTCATCCCTTGTACTAGCAAGGTTATGTGTGCAGCACTTGGGTTTCCAACTGCTGATCTGCCAACCTTCCAATTACAGTAAAGCCTCGCATAAAGATCGCCTCGCTTAGAGACTAACTCACTTAAAGAGCAGAATTTTCTCTGAATGGTCGCCTCACTTAGCAACTAAAACCAACCAAAAACTTGCTTAACAACTAAATCGGGGTTCGCAATCCCCCCCCCCCCAAGTCATAATTTGTCACTTACAATGGTGTCATGATCAACACAGGTTCAAATTTAGATCTGACCTTCTGCTAAAAGGACATTGTTGTGTTTTCTTTCTCAGGGTTGGGAGGGTTGGTGGCCAGGCATAATAGTGAAATGAGAAACTTCTGCCTCCTAATTAGAGAAGGGGATTTTAACAAAGGTAGCATGTCCTGGGAAGCGGAAGGTCAGCAGTTCGATTCCTAAATACTGCAGGACGGAAATGAGCTCCTGTCTTCGTCCCAGCTCCTGCCAACCTAGCAGTTTGAAAGCAAGAAATTGCAAGTAGATAAATAGGGACCACTTCGGTGGGAAGGTAACAGCGTTCTGTGCGCTCCAGTGCCTAGTCATGCCTGCCACATGACCACAGAAACGTCTGCAGAAGTAGACAGCGCTGGCTCTTCGGCTTAGAAACAGAGATGAGCACAGAAATGTCTGCAGAAGCAGACAGTGCTGGCTCTTCGGCTTAGAAACAGAGATGAGCACTGCACCCTAGAGTCGGATACAACTGGCTTTCGAGCAAGGGAAACCTTTACCTTTAGCATGTCCTTAAACTACCTGTTTAAACTTTCACTTCTACATTAACCATAATGTCTGTTGCATTTGCTACTCTCAGACAATGCAGTGTAAGTACATGTCCTGTATACTCATATCTTTCCCAGTAATTAATAGCAATTACACTTATATATCGCCCCATAGTACTTAGTGCATTCTCTGGACAAGTTAATCAGCATTTTGCCCACAACATGCTGGGTACTCATTTTACTTACTTCAGCAGGATGGTTAAGTCAACTTTGCACCCTATCAGGATCGAACTCACAACTTTTTGGTTGCAGTAGTGAAACTAGATTGCTATGATTAACACAGGGCCAATAATCTGCCCTCAAAGCATTTGTGCCCCCCCACATGCTTGTGAGGTTTGTACAATTGTGTCCCCTACTCAAAAAAAGGTTTCCAACCCATTTAAAAAGCAATGCCTGAAATCATCCATCTGGTTGCTAATCTGGTCAAATTGCCAAGGGATGCCCATGTCATGCTTTCCATTCAGGTCACCACCTGGAAAAGAGGGCAGAGTGCCTCTCATTTTAACAGTTGTGAGAAAGTGGATATTTTGGCAGTATAGCAAGCATATCAAACAGAAAATGAATTTTAAAAAAATGACAGAAAAGTTGCAGCAGCTTCAGGGCTGAGTGCTATTTTAATGTTAGCTTTCAAGGATCAAGTTCAGTTCTTTGGACATGTGTTGGATCTAGGCCGTGAAGCAGGTTGCGCAAGCTGGATTGGGGCCGCGAAGCGGCCGTTGGGTCCCGGAGGAGACTGGTCAAGCAAAGACACACAAGGCAAGATGGAGCGACGACCAGTGGTTTAATGATCACAAATCATGAGTATTTATGCCATTCTGGCTGCATGCATAAGCGTAGCGACACAGCGTGAACTCTGGCCTCAACATCATGATTACACAAGTTAATTGGGGAAGTCTACACCAGGGGAAGTTCGTTATCTAACTTAATTAACTACAGGGGACACACATTGTTCTACGTTATCGGGAGTAAACAAGTGGCCAACATTGACTCTAGGGCTTTAAGTAATCTGCAGACACAAGATTACCTATTACGTGCCTAGCGAATTAGTCATTCTCCCTTGTGAATGGTTTGGGGTAGGTGTGTCCAGAGTTGAACCTGGAGTACAGCCGAAAAATTGGAGCCAATGACTCCCAGAATCACTAGGATTCCTCGTGTTCCTGCGATACTACGGGGCAAAACTAAACCTATATAGCCCTTAGGCAGGGGTCCCATGTACTGGGAATCGACCAGATAGACTGTGTCTGGCAAGTCACATGTTACTTCTGACTGGCAAGTCAAATCTAGTCCCGCACTGCCCTTAGGTCTGCCTGCGCCTCCGGAATGCAGGGAATGTGACCGGAATCTAATCCATCTCTGGCTCTTCCAGAGCGATTGTGGTCTCTGTTTGGACCCGGGCCAGAGACAAGCCCACACTCTGGTTTCCCGAGTTCGGGCAGTTCCTGGCCCAGTGGAAGCCCTTATTGCATTGTGGACATGGGGTGGTTGGAACCTTGGGATGACCCGTGTTTTGGCTGTTACACTTCTTGGATCGGCATGTGTGACATGCTCCTTTGGTCTTGCTTTTGAATTTCCTACCGCCTTGTATCACCGCTGCCAACAGACCCATTTTGTAGGAATCTGTACCAACGTCGGCACAAGCCCTAATCATGGCAGTGAGAGTCAGATCAGGACGATTGCTCAGTGACTGCAAGATTTTACGGCAGTCAAGGTTGGCATTGTCTTTCGCCAGCTTCATCATAAGCTCCTGTTGGGCTTGCTCATTGTCTATCTGCCTACTGACCGCTTCCTCCAATCTATTGATAAAGTCCATGTAGGACTCCTGGGTTTGACTGCTGTGTAATTTTTGGCTGCTTTGCCAGCTGCCGGAACCTTGAGATAAGCCCTGAAGGCTGTCTCAGCCGTCAAATGAAGTGTGGCGAGAGGCAAGGTGATCTGCGCATCGACCGATTCAAACTGGCCTGACCCATATAGCTGGTCAGGGATTACTGCTCCTCCCATCCTGGCAGCCCTTGCCTGTGCTTCGAGTCGATACTCGCTGTCCCATAGCAAATACTGGCTGGGGTTGAGCATCATTCTCATGATGGCTTTCCAGTCGTATGGAATTAGCATCATTGTTTCGCACACCTGCTGAAGCGTGCCCCTAGTAAAGCGACTCTGGAGTCCTGTCTCTGTGATTGCCTTCCGTATTGCCATGAGCAATTTGTACGGAACCGGCAAATGGGTCGTTTGCTGCTGACCCGTGAGGGCATCTACCTCTACGTGGACTGGGCATATCTGCCTAAACTCAGCTAGTTCTTCCGCTGACAACTCTCCCTTACTGGTTTCCTCCTCTACCATGTGCTGGATGGAACTCTTGGCTATCTGGGAACTTTTAGCTGTCAGGGAAACGCCAGCATTTCCCATACCATGCATTCCTTCAGTGACGTCTGCAGCTGTCACTGAGGGAAAGCTCCTTACGCTGCGCTGCTTGAGCTGAAATGACGGAGACGGAGCAATGACTGTGCTGGGGGGTTCTCAGTCTCTATCCGGACTGGGTCTACCTCTGCTATGAGCTTCCTACATTTGCTCCATGTGCTGATCACTTTAGCTGGGGCTCTAGGTTCTTGCCTAATGCAGGTTCCTGCCCTATCCCAAAGTTGGAGACTAAGCATGCCTGTTTCTGGATAAAACAGACAATGTTCCCCCAAGTACACCAAAAGATCCGCTAACTGCGCGCTGTGAATGCGTGTATGATTTACCCTGGCCAGGGCCTTGAGTTCCATTAAGTGAACTCTCTGGTTAGCGGTCGGACGTTGTCGCTGCGGACAAGTCCCCACATTACTTGCCGGTCCTTTGAAGTTTCCTTCGCTGGACGAATCGACACGTCTGGTATCAGGCAACTGGTTTGGCGTGACATCCCTCTGGGTAGGACTCAGAGCGTGGACTACTGCCACAGGCCCTTGGTGGCCTCTGCGATGGAGTCAGGGTTTCACAGCTGACCCTGAGCAGAACGCGTTTCTGCTGAGCAAGATGCCTCAGAGCTTTGGAGCGTGCTCTGCCTCTCTGGAATGCCTCATAGCGTAGCTGTCACTCAGATCGGATGGCTTTCCGACCAGAGCTGCTGCGCTGTCCTCCGGGAAGACTCAGATATGGTTCTGGCATAGAACCGGACTGAGGGGTGTCGCTACTCACGAGTAGAATCACGTCGGGGTCACCATATGTTGGATCTGGGCTGCAAAGCAGGTTGCGTAAGCTGGATTGGGGCCGCGAAGCGGCCGTTGGGTCCCGGAGGAGACTGGTCAAGCAAAGACACACGAAGCAAGATGGAGCGAATACCAGTGGTTTAATGATCACAAATCATGAGTATTTATGCCATTCTGGCTGCATGCATAAGCGTAGTGACACAGTGCAAACTCTGGCTCCACACATCATGTTTACACAAGTTAATTGGGGAAGTCTACACCAGGGGAAGTTCGTTATCTAACTTAATTAACTACAGGGGACACACATTGTTCTACATTATTGGGAGTAAACAAGTGGCCAACATTGACTCTAGGGCTTTAAGGAATCTGCAGACGCGAGATTACCTATTACGTGCCTAGCGAGTTAGTCATTAGCTCTCCATTGTCTTAGCTGCCTGTCAGATCAGCTATTGATGAATTAAACTCTATCTAATATTCCGCTCCCCCAATTTCTGTCCCCTCGGGAACCCGTGCCGATGAGGTGATCTTCATCACCGGGGTTCTCTCAGGGACAGTATACCAATTGCGCTCGCGGAATCCACAGACATGAAAATGAGCTTTCATGACAATAATTTTTACATAGTCCCATGATCAGGTTTGGGGATACAGAAGAAGGCAATTGTTGTCTAGTTGTCGTCAGTTGCTACTCGAGTGCGAGTATACATTTCCCCTGAAAATCATTTTCACAGTTGATTGATGAAAGAAGAATGACAAATAGGGAAAATGCCTTTGGTGTGAATTTGTTTAAGGTGGATCCAAGCTTGCCATGAAATGACCCATACACTATGATCATGGAGCCATCTCCTGCGTCACATATGAAATGAGACCTGCAGGATTTGACACCGGGACTGCAATGGACTGCCACGACCTTGAGGATACAGTGATACCTCATACTATGTCAAAACTTGGTTCCACAAGTTTGGACTTTATACGGATTTGGACTTTGTATGAGGCATGCAAAATCCTAGCTGCGATGCCTCATACAACATCCAAATCCTTGCCGCGATGCCTCGTACAACATCATTTCCATAGAGATACATTGTACTGTAACAGCACAGACTTCAGGGCAAAGTCAAGGAAACAGACAGGAAACTGACAGAACTTTAAGAAATCATTGTCTAAAGGCTTAATACATTACAAAAACATATCAAACAACCCTGATTTTAGGGGACAAACTATACAACAAGTTTTTAACTTTTGAAAACTGTTGTGACCTGCCTGCTGCAGCGGTAAAAGTAACGAAACGTGGAGACTCGAACCAGGATGAGATGGCTCCTTTCTTTATTAATCAGCCTGTATTTATCATAAAACCTGGCTATATGTTAAATCAGCAATTATAGTGTCTAACAATGGAACTACAGTTACACAATGAATCTCTGTCATATTACACTGACGTATTTTAGATAAGAATGCCTAGCTTTAGCTGGCCATGGAGTTAGTACAGAAGTTACAAAAAAGAGATACATATATTCAGGGTATGCGCTCTGGGGAGAAAATTTTAGTGAGGCTCCATATTGGGGACCGGAATTCTTTCATACAATGGTCAATGACCCATTGTAATGAATCAAGTTCAGCTAGGCAGTGTCCTTGAGTAATGTTAATTACTCCCAGTTTTCTAGGAGTTTCCAGCAATGCCAGATGGCATTACTGCCCCCACTTTTGGGAACTTGTTAGTGCTAAATAACCATAATTATAAGTTTAAGGCGATCATGGAGTCTAACTAATAAATCATTACTACACAAATCTATGCATCATCACCACAGAAAACTTCATGAAGTGCAGGTTTAAAAGTTAATATGTTCCATCATGCAGCACAGCCATGCGGCCGATCATCCATTTTGTACAAGCTACTGTAAACAATTACTGAATGGAAGCAATGACAAAATGGATGCCAACATGTCCCTTCATGCAGCACAGTGTTAATCATCCAAACAGCAGCAAACACCAAACAATTGCCCACCCCACCAAACAGTGCCCCCCAAAAAAAAGACCAACATAAGAAAAATTATGGAGCATGCAATCTGTTTTTAAAAACCACAGCAGCAAACACCAAACAGTTGCCCACCCAACCAAAAAATTGCCCTCCCCCATCCACCCCCCCACACCAAGCCAATCGGGAACAGAAAACCTCATTTACCTACCTTTCCACTGTGCCAAAATCCAAAATCGTGCTCAAAACCACTCCTAAACACTCTTCACCTCGTGCAACACCCACAAGAGCAATGCACGCATACGTCCTGCCTTATATACTACCTAGGCACAATGCAACCTGGAAAAAAAAACACCAATGCCTCATACAAAGTCGCAGCGACTTTGTGTGAGGCAACTTTTTTCAAGGAATTAGGCGATGTTGTATGAATTCGATGTTGTACGCAGTGGACTTTGTATGAGGTATTACTGTATTAACAAAGTGCACCTTCACAGCCAGTCCATCTGGCATAGCCTCTTCTGCCTCCATGACCATTGGGAATCAGAATAGTGAAGTTGTTCTTCTTCCACTCATTTTGCAGTTGGGCCCAATATGATGGTTTCCAGGGGCATTTCCTCCACTGAGGAGGACCATCACCCCACCTGAAGGGGCTCATCCACCCGCAGCGGTTGGTCCCTTTAGGGAATCAGGTTATTTACTGCTGCTCAACATTCAGCTTTGAGTCTCTGGCTGTACGGTCTACTCCAGGGATGCCCAAACTTGTCGGGCCATGGCCCTGACCATGCTCCCTGGATAGCTGATGGAACCGGCCATGTGGTTCCTCCCACTGGAAGCAGAAGTAAAATGTGCTCATGCACACACAGAACACTGCTGTAAATGCACCCACGGGTGTTGTAATCACATTTACGACACCCACAGATGTATTTATGGCAGTGTTCTACGCGGGCACATTTTACTTCTGCTTCCAGGAGCAGTGAGGGCATCGGGGCTGGATGAATTGACATTGAGGGCTGGATCTGGCCCATGGGCCATAGTTTGGGTACCCTGGTCTACTACATTACCACAGTGGGATACTAGACATGTTTTCTAGTATAGTATATTAGATTCAACTTCAAATCACTGTGGCTTCTTTTACTTGTTTTTTTAAAAATATTTTTTTATTAAATTTTGCAAAAACATACATATAAAACATTACAAACAACATACAACAAGAAAAAACATATAAAAGACATATAACCTCATCCAAGCAATTGTTAACCACTTATAATATTGCTATATTTATTCTTATTAGGAAAAGAATTTTTTTTAAAAAAAAATATTACTACTCAACCTCACTCTATTAACTTCCCCATTTGAAAATAGTATTTTCTACAACTTATGGCAATATATCTGAAATATTTGAAGTATACCTCTTTTATATCAAAACATAACATAACAATTAACTCCACCCTGTGTTATATGCAAAGCCCTAGGGGGATACGGCGTATCTCAATGATGCTTTATTGCATCCAAAACTTCCTTTGATCTGGTACTAGACAGCTATCTCCTCCTTTTCTCGACGCATACTCGACAAACTGTTTCCAAATTTTCCAGAATCTATTCTCTTTAATAAGCCCTTTCTTTTTCTTCAATTCCCATGTTAATTTATCATTCAAAGCCAGTTGCCACATTTCCTTATACCATTCCTCCGGTCTAATACTCTCATCATTTTTCCATTTTCTCGCAATGCACAATCTCCCTATTGTCATCATATTTGATAAAAAATCCTTTTTATCTTTATCTAAGTTAGTTTCCTCCAAATTTATCAGCATGATGATACCCGGTCCCAACTTAATTTCCTCTCCAATTATTCCAGCCGTTTCTTTTTCAATATCATTCCAAAACCCCTTTATTACCTCACAATACCACCACATATGTAGGTATGTCCCTACACTTTTCTTACACCTCCAACATAAATTATTCTTAGTATTATCAATTTGATTCAATCTCACCGGGGTCAGGTACCACCTCCACAATACCTTATAATTATGTTCCTTCATTCTAACAGACATTGTTTTCATAATCCTTCTCTTCCATATTAATTGCCAGTTTGTGTCCAAGATTTTCGTATTTAAATCTTGCTCCCATTTTAGCCTTAATTTATCTTGTGACACATATTCCAAGTTTAATATTTTGTAAACCTTACTCACCATACCCTTCACTCATGTTTCTCCTTTTCTAACTTTCCATAACAAATCTTCAAATGCTGTCCTATTCCTTTCCAGACCGGAGTCCATCAAATATTTATCATTCCATTTGTTCACCATTGCGATTTGCAGCCAATTCAATCGCAATTCTGCAAATAATTCCTTCCTTTTAAAATTATCAGTACAAACCCTCATCCAATCCCTCAACAAAAACAAACCTTTTCTATTTAACACCTCTCTCACTCTCTTGTCGATTTTAATTGGGAATTTTGCCATCTCCTCTATTTCAATAATTGGGGATGTGTCGGGGGCTAATATTATTTTCACCTTTTCCCAAACTTCCCACATTGACTTTAACATTTTATTTCTAATATTAATTTTCCCTACCTCCTTATCAAGAAAAACTGCCTTACCTATTTGGACTAATTCCTCTATCTCTATATCCTCCCAAATTACCTTCTCCTTCATAAAAAAAACTTAACAATATTTTAAATCTGAAATGCCCTATAATAATTTTTAAGGTCCGGTATTCCTAATCCACTGGCTTTGAGAAAGACACCACACATTTTTTGGAATTCTAGATCTAATGCCCCTGTTACAATAATTATTCAACAGACTCTGCACTTTCTTAATCTCTTTATCCATAAATTGGATAGGCAGGGCATCAAATAAAAAAAAATTTTTTTTTGCAAAACTATTGTTTTACATAAAGCTACCCTGCCAAACCATGACAAATTTAATTTCTTATATTGCAATTTTTTTCTTTAATCTATGTTTTTTGTTTTTCATAGTTTAATTTCTTAATATTTTCCCATTTGTCTGTAATATTAACACCCAGATATTTCAAACTTTCTTTAATTTGAATTTTATATTTATCTGATATTCTTTGTTCTATTTTATCTATGTTGTACATGATCATTTCCAATTTTTCCCAATTTATCCTTAATCCTGTAATTTCCTCAAAGTCATTCAAATGCACCTGAATTCTTTCTAATGCCTTCATTGGGTTCTTCATGATTACCAGTGTATCATCTGCATATAAGCTTATTTTGTTACCTAAAATTCCCTCAATACTATTATCATTTATAATGGTGTTTGCTAATAACTCCATCGACATTATAAATAATATTGGAGATAACGGACAACCTTGTCTAGTACCAGCTTCCAACTTAATATCTTCTGTATATACATTATTCACTTTAACGATTGCACTTCCCTGTTGATATAATTGTTCTATAATTTTTTTTGAACTTTTCTCCAAATCCATACCCCAATATAATTTCATTAATTGTTACCCATTGAAGTGAATCAAATGCCTTAAATATATCTAGTGACAATAATCCAGCCTTGTTCTTATTTTGAACAGTGTTGTCAACTAAATCCAGTACTCTCCTCGTTAAATCTGCCATGTGTCTCCCCTTTAAAAAGCCAGCCTGATCCGTACCTATATAATTTCCCATGAAACTCTTCAACCTATTTGTCAATATGGATGTGAAATTTTTTGCATATTGATTAATTAAAGATATGGGTCTATATGATTCTATTTTTTCTAAATCTTTCCTAGGCTTAGGAATTAACACTGTTATTGATCTGTACCATGAATATGAAATTTGTCCACCATCTAACAAATAGTTAAACAACTTTACCAGTCTCAGAATCACATTATCTAAAAATTCCTTATAAAATTCTGCTGACAAACCATCTTCTCCTGACAACTTATCATTTTTAAGTTTAGAAATAACATATCTTACTTCTTTCTCTGTTATTTTATTTTCCATTTTCTCCTTATGTTCTTTACTCACTTTAATCCAATATATTTTCCCAAAATATCCCTTAATTTATCTAAATTAACTTCCTTCTCTGAATATAACTCCTGATAAAATTCCTTAACTATTTTAATTTTATCGTTAGTCTTATTACATCTTATCCCTGTTTTAGACTGTAGAAATCCAATCTCTTTTATCTCTCTTTCCCTTAACTGCTCTTGCTAATAACTTTGAATTTTTATTACTATATTCAAAGTAATCTCTCTTTAAATATATCAAATTTTTCTTTACTTTTTCAATGTCTTTCCCCACTAATTCCATTTTCAGTTTCTGCCAATTATCATATACTTTCCTACTCTTGGTCCTTACATGTTCCTCTTGTAATTGTTTAATTTCCTTTTCAATTTCTTCTTGTTTTGCTTTAGCTTGTTTATATTTTATACTAGTAATTTTAATGCATTCCCCTCTAAACACAGACTTCATGGCATCCCTCACCATATTATAACTTACCTCACCATTATCATTCCAATTCCAACTTTCTTCCCATTTTCGAGAAATCTGTTCTTTAATTTTAGAATCCTTAAATAAGTTAATATCACACCTCCATGTCTTTTTTACACCAATTTCACTTTCTATTTTCTATGTCACCATCACATGGTCTGACTCTTTAAATATGCCTGTCTCCACCGCTTCCAAATTCCTCATCATATTCTCTGTCACTAAAATGTAATCAATTCTTGAATATGTATTGTGGATCTGTGAGAAAAAAGTATAGACCCTTTCCGTTCCATGTAATACTCTCCAAGTATCTTTCAATCCTAAAGATGTCATCCACTTATCTAAGATTTGCGTTTTCATTCCTTTGCCACCCCTAACCACATTAGTACAATCTAAAGATGATCTTATTAAATTAAAATTGCCGGCAACAATCATCTTTACACATCTTTCTCTTTCCAAAATGTTGTACATCTTCTCCAAGAACTCTTCTTGATGTTCATTAGGTGTGTAAATATTTACTAGTGTTATTTCATCTTCATCTATTTTCCCATTAACTATCAAATATCTTCCCTCCGGATCAGCTATACTTTTGGTAATTACAAAACCTAATCTAGACGATATGAATATTGCTACCCCAATTGACTTAGAAGAACCATAGGCTTTCTCATAAATCTGCGTCCAACCTAGAAATAACCGATTCACATCTCCTGATTTTTGATGTGCTTCTTGTAGAAAGGTTATATCTGATTTATCTTTTCTAAGTGCTGCTTCTATCCTTCTTCTCTTAACCTGGCATCCAGTACCTTTCACATTCCAAGATACTACTTTAATGTTCTTCATTTATTTTTTCCAATTGCCTCCCTAAACCTGTGATTGCCGCATCCCCCTAAGGGCGTGCACAAAAATAATCCTAAATTCCCCAAATCATAACGTACAAAAATTGAAAAAAAGTAACAAAAAACCCCATTTTCTATTCTCCCCACTTACTAACAGAAGCGGCCTCCGAGAATCAAAGGGGGAGGGGGGAAAGCGCATCAAGAATGGCATGATCATTGAGAATTCCCAGCAGATACAGCTTATTTTATACTCCTCCTTCAGCACCCTTGGGCATGTTATCTTCTTCATCCATATTTCTTCCAAAATGTAAACCACCTGAAATTATCAATTCCTCCTTTAAAACCTCCCATTCCTTAGTATCGTTTTCCAATAACTTTGCATCCACCAATATATCCAGGGCATAAAGACCCTCTTGCACTAAGAATCTTTTCCCCAGGTGCCAAAAAATTAATAGCCTTGAAAATTTCCAATTATACTTAATACCCTTGTTAATCAAGTATTTTGTTTCATTGCTTGTCATCACATTCTCTCCTTAACTGCTATGTCATTGTAGATCTCAACATCTGCACCATCAATCTTCAAAGCTGTTGGCCCGGCTTGCTTAATATGTCCCATTAATCTTGTCTTATCTGCCACATTTGCAAATTTCATCAATACATTCCTAGGACCAGCTCTACCCCTCTTCTGTCTGAGATGATATATACTTGCAATTTCTTCAGAAGCAAAACTGTATTTCATCTCAAGAGCATTCAATCACCCCAATAATCTATCTTTTAATGAATCTGGTGTCCTCTCAGGAAAATTTCGAATTACTATATTTTGACATCTCAGTTGTTCTTCCAACATTTCAACTCTTTTTTCCAACGAACCCACCTTAATATCTCTATCCTTCTCTTTTTCTTTCATCTTTTTCACCTCCATTTTAAGTTCTTTCCGCTCTTTTTTAATTTCATCCTGTTCTTTTTTTAATTCAGCCTGTCCTTTCTTCAATTCATCAAATCCTTGGTTGGAGCCTCTTGACATATCTGCAATCTTATCCTGAAAATTTGATTGTCCTGCAGTCAATTTTGCTTCTATCTTTTTCAAAACATTCAAGCATCCTTTCAAAATCAGTCTTAGGGCCCGGCACTTGCATATTCAAAGTTGGACCAACCGATGCACCTGTCCCTGATGTGATTGTTGCTGGTGTAGGTGTTGAAGTTGACAATACTGTTGTAACTGTTGATGTTTTCAATACTGCTGTACTTGGAGTTTTGGTGAAGTTGTTATTATCGGTATTTTCAGTGTTACTGTAGTGGGTGTTTTCAATGCTGGTGTTGAAATCGTTGTTGGTGATGCTGCAATTGTAGTTGTTATTACTTTTGTTGCTGCAGTTATTGTCATTGTTGCTGTTGTTGTTGGGATCATGGCTGATTTGGTGCTAGTTGTAGTTGCTGTTGCTGCTGCTGTTGTTATCACTGTTGCTGTTGTTATTGGAGTTAGATTTAGCAATAGCACCTTGTTGATGCTTTTGCTGTTGTTGTAAAATCTTCCTCACTCTCTCCTGCTCCGTAGCATCAATCACCTCCTGTTGCAAAGTCTTCTTCATTCTTCACTCTCTACCTCTAACTGTACAAGTCTTCAATAACTCCTATCAGATGATGTTTCTCTATCTCTTGACCAACCTGCTTTCTTTTCCTTTTCTTTTTCTTTACCTCTTTCCCCGGTGACTCATCCACTTACACTTCCAATTACAGATCATAAACAGTACATATCATATATTTTTTTAAACTTAATTTAAATATACCCACTCTTAATTCTTAAAAATCAAAAAGAAGTAAAGAAAAGTGAAGAAAAATAGTTATGTGTATGTACAGAATAACAAATAGGAATATAAAATTAATGGAATAAAAATAAAATGATATACAAAAAAAGAAGAAGAAAAAAGAAAAAACTGCCAACAAAATGTAACTTTATAATTAAAAAGAAGGAAAAATAAAAATAAAAAAGAGTTAAACAATTATTTTTGTTCTGTAGAGTCAAATTTTCAAATTTATATAGCAAGCAAAAAGTTGCTTAGATCTAAAAATCAATATTTCAAATAATTATTTTCCCAATTCAGCAAACTTCAATGAGTGGAAGTGATACTGCAAAACAACTTGAGCATTCAACACAGTTCAGTTCTGTTTTATGTATGTTGAAAAAGTCACTGCTCCATATAACTATTGTCTCTAATTAAGAAAACTATTACGTGTCCATCAAAATCTCAGCTTCTTAATTCCACCTTTAAAAAAAAACAGTAAAGAAGGAAGTGAGAAAGAAAAAAAGTTAATTTGATGAACCTCTGGAGTTAGCATTCAATCTTGCCACTGTCTGTACTGTATGTTTTCTGTATGACCTTAACAATAAGTTAGGCGTGGAAAAGTGTCTGGAAAAGAAGGCAAAGAATTTTTAAGCTACTATGCTAGTGTCTTCAATCGCCATCTTAGCCTGCATAAAAATAACCTTCAGAAAAAGCCAATGCTGTGGTTTTCAAAAGAGAGAAACAAAAAAAGGACAGTCTTGTTCTCCTTATGAGGTGTTGAAACAAATTTAATGCTGCAGCAATTTTGTATCTGTCTTAAGATCCTGTGGGTAGATAGCAGCGGGAGAATGGCGGAGCAATTTCAAAAAAAGAAAAAGGAAGCGAGCAACTTTCATGCCAGATAGTTCATGATATAAAAAATTCACACTACTGATGTATAGCGGAGAGATATAGATATTAATCTGCTAGTCTAATCAAAGAAAGAGGAAAAAAGAGAAACACCAAGGAAACTCCCACTCTCACAGCCAGATATTATATGTCCATTGCCGACCGTCCAGCTCCACAAAACTCTGCGTAGCACCGTTCGGGGGCAAATAGGCGCCAATGCTTCCGCTCCCCCCGTCAAGACCCCCCAGGCTTACCCTATTAGCTCCACTTGCCCGCTTGTTTGATTATTGCTTGTCGGTTCGTCCGCCCGTTCCCTCTTTCTCCGTCACTTTGCTTCTCCGCTGGCACTATGGATTCTCTGCTATCCCGATCCTGTGCCACTCAGCCACAACTCGCTCTCGTCTACCTCCGTCCAATTGCACTCAATGCTCTCCTCCTCGGCTCGGTACCAATTTCACCCCAACTTTCTCTCACTCAATCTCACAACCATGCAGGCTGAGCCATGCAGGGCTGCTAAAATCACTCCTCCAAAATCGATCGTCACTTTCGCTCTCACTCTTGCTTTCCAGCAGCTCCTACCAGCCTGATTTCCAATGCTCAACGCTCCGCTCCTCCAAAATCGAGCTCCAACGTCCTGCCTCTTTCAGTCTCTTTTGGTCTCACCTCCCAAAGCCAAGCGAAACCCGCAGTTCCTCCCAGCACTCCGCATGGAGCTCCACTCCAACTTCCAGGCCGCGAGAGATCAAGAGACCGAAAAAACCACTCTTCTTCGAGCAAAGTCTCCTAAGCCACAGCCGACTCGGTACGATTTATTTTTAGATAATTTTCGTTTCTATTTGTCCACTTTTAACGACATTTAACCACATTAAACAACCCTCCTTTGAAGAACCCACCGGAATAGCAGCTGATCAGCCTGCCATGTTGGAACACCCCCCCTTTCTTTTACTTGTTAATGACTGAAGATTGATATTTGGATTATTCTTGTGAAGTTAGTTCCGTACATGGCAAATGGTTAGTAGATAGATGTATCATAATCATTGTGGCACTACACAATTGGTGATGAGCTTACCTTTCAACGTCTGTTTCCCCACCCAAAGGTGCGTAGGGCACCATGGGAAGGTGTGGGGATGTTAGGGTCTTTTCACAATCTCCCCAAAGGGTCTTCCTATCGGGAAGAGGCAGTTTGGAATGCTGGGCTGTGTTTACTGTGCAGAAGGCCAGACATCTCCTAAAATAGAGGGTCACCTAAAATCCTGTTTTTCACCAAGTCTGACCACAGCCAGCCATGAGATCATCTCCTCATGATCACTGTTTTGTATATGTCACATGACCTGACAAACCAAGTCACTCCCATTTCCTGGTTTACAGTTATGTAGTAATAAAACAGCTGGTAGTCCTTTATCCTGAGATTCTTCCCTTCCCTCCCTCCAGCCACAAAGGAAACCGCTTGTGTCTGTCTCAGGACTTGTGTGTGTTTTGGGTGTGTATGCTTGTGTGAGAGTAAACTTCAGGGTGCTTGCAAGAGGCCCTCCCGTTTCAACAGGAAGGTGCTGGACAGGGAGTGGTGGGGACGCCTATTGGGGGTTGGGGGACTCCCATACATTGTTATTGGCACCTCAGGATGCCAGAGATGAGGGTGGGGTGCGACAAAGCCCGATTGCCCGATATACAGCACATGCCTGTCCCCACCTAGTCATGACGTGATTGCCATGAAATCTCACTCTTATTCTGAAGAAGTAGATTTGATCCATGAAAGCTGACATGAAAATAGTCTTTATGGTGTCACAATATTTTTGCCTTTATTTTTTGTTTGTTTGTCTCATCTTTGATACGCTTGCACAGACTAACATGAAGATGACTTTAAAAACTTCACTTGTAATTCAAGAAACCTTTGCAGAAATTACTTCCTTTATATAATTATTAAGAGTACAGGAACCCAATCCTTTTTAATACACAGGTGAAACTCGGAAAATTAGAATATTGTGCAAATGTTCATTCATTTCCCTTAAAAGGTGAAACAAATATATGAGATAAACTCACTATATGCAAAGCGAGAGATGTCATGCCTAAATTTGTTATAATTGTGATGATCAGGGCGTACAGTGTACATGAGATTATATGATAATTATGGGGTACATGAGATTGGGAGGTTGGGGTTTTCATAAACTGTAACCCATAACCATCAATATTATAACAAAGTAAGGCTTGAACTATCTCGCTTTGCATGTAATGAGTCTATTGCATATATTTGTTTTACCTTTTAAGTTGCATTACTAAACTGAATGAACATTTGCACGATATTCTAATTTTCTGAGTTCCACCTGTACATTCTCCCATACTTTCATTTTTTAAAAATAGTATGCATTAGAAGCAAACTCTTACTGGTGACGAAGGAAAATGTACAGTGATTTCATAATCCTGTTGTGGAACCAGCATTGGCCAGGGCACTCCTGCAATTAGATGGCTGGCAAGTTGTATGCTGATTGCACTGGAAAGGGTCCCTTAAAATGACCCTTTCATCTGCCTGTGGAATTACTCCAGCCCAGCCCCCCAAATTAGTAGCCCTATTGCTGGACCAAACAGGTCTACCTTGGGTCTACCATGCTCAGCCTGAGAGGAAGTGCTGTTCATGAAAGTCAGTCTGGAGTACTATATCACTGGGAAGTAGATAACACAAGACCTCTCCACAAATGGTGCAAAATGCAATCTACTTCCTTACGTGATCACACCCTGAATTTGTGTGAACTAAAAACAAAATCAGTACTTAATAGTGAAAAATGGCTTGGACAGAATTTGGAGCAGCTCATACAGTATGTATTTGTTAGGAACAAGGATTGCCCTCTACTGGCTGAAAGAGCCATTGGTCCATAGTTCCCCGAAATGTAGCGAGGACAGGTGAGACTCAATACTGGGAAGCAACACATCCCAGCTACAACTGCAATCGACTAAACTGCAAATCGGACACTAACAAGTGTTATGAAACAAATAAATGTATACAGGTAGATCTGCCTTAGGCTAAGAAAAATCATAGGTGACTCTAGCTTTAGTACTGAAGCTAAGGCTTTACCTACTGTGCTGCTTCTCTTTTTAATGATACACTATTCTCAGTATTTAAATTTTAATATAATAATTTTAATCCAACTTTAATATTTGCAATTCTATCTATTTTAACTTTATGTTTTTAATAGCCAAAATTCAAGAAGGAAAGTGAAATATAAGTGAAATAAAATAAAATAAACCCTGCTTTGACTGGTAATATATCTATAAACTAGTTACATCTTTAACAAAAAAGGAAATTTCAGCAGGTCATGCATAACAAATTTCACATCACATTGTAGTCCAAGACACTTTCCCATCATTTGGCTACATGGGGCCAGGGCAGTACTACCAGTACTGATGTATAGGGCCCGGAGCTGACAGGTGCCATACCTGTCAACCTTCCCAGATTGGCTGGGATTTCCCATTTTTCGGCGCCAATTTGCGCCATTTCCCGCCCAGAGCTGCCAAAACCCTGGAATTTGGCAGCAGAGGGAAAGAGGTACTGCACATCCCTTCTGTGCAAGTCGTCTTCTATGCATGCGTAGAAGGCTTTTATGCTTGCGTAGAACCATTCTATGCTGTGTAGAACCCTTCTACACATGCGTAGAAGGCTACGCATGCGTAGAAGGGTTCTACGCAAGCGTAAAAGCCTTCTACGCATGCGTAGAAGGCGACTTGCGCAGAACCATTCTGCGCAGGTCCCGGATTATCCGGAGCCGCAGTTGACAGGTATGACAGGGGCCCTGCCGCCACCGGCCATGGGGTATGTGTGTGTGTGTGTGTGTGGGCAATAGGATTGCTCAGTATGGGGCCCAGAAATTTCTGATAGCGGCCCTGCATGGGGAAATCATTGAACGGTGGCTACCTGATCATTTGGTACTCAGTATGATATAGTGCAGGGATTCCCAACCTATGGCCCACAGGTTGGACATGAGCCACGGCACCATTTCATGTGGCTTGCCATTGCACCCAGAAGTGGAAGCGGACACATTTACGACAGCCGTAAAATGCACCCACGCATGTGTAAACTCGGTTACGTCAGCTGTAAATGCGCCTGTGACTGTCGTAAACACAGAAGTGGGTGCTTTTACTTCTTCTTCTGGGGGCCTGGTCTGGCCCATGGCATAAAAAGGTTGGGAACCCCTGATGTAGTGGATAGAATGATGGACTAGGACTCTGGAGACTAAGGATTCTAATTCCCATTCAGGATTGGAAATTCACTGGTCGAGTGGAATTCTTAAAACTGTTCCTCAAATATCTTACTTGCTCTGAAAGCTTTACACTAGGATTGATTTAAGTCTATTTTGATTTGATAGCACATAAAAAGAGCAACAAGAACCTGAATCCAAGCATGGGGATTGGGGATGTTTCTTTTTTTGAACAGGGAGTTTCAATCTAAACAAGTGTCTTTCCCCAGGCTTTACTATACTGTAATGTAATGAGTACAAGTGAGACCCAGTACTAGGAAGCAATGCATCCCAGCTACAACTGCAATCAACTAAACTGGCAAATCGGACACTAACAAGTGTTAGGAAACAAAAAAAAATGTATAGATCTGCATTAGGCTAAGTAAAATCATAGGTGCATCTAGCTTTAGTACTGAAGCTAAGGCTTGGTTGAATAGCCAACAAATATTTGATCTTCACAAGCTACTGGTGCTGGATATGTGCCCAAGATGGTGATTAGAATAAGCAGTAAAATCTTCTGAAATATCACATATTTGTTGGAAAAACTTCTTCTGGAGAGAGAACTGGGAGGGCTACGCCTAACTACTTGCACAGAATAGACACACACACAGCTAGACTAGGAGCATGGGGAAGTCAAATCATCCTAAACATGTCAGTCCGGGTACCTGTCACTGTACCATGCAAACCAGTTGTCCATATTCATCTCCCAGTGGCAAAAAAGAGAACCCAGCAGAAATGGGAAACCAAAAGAAATGGGATTTATAAAAGATTTCTTATAATACACAAGTGAATAAATAGAGGTTTCAGCAGAGCCTCTTCCCATAGAAAGAAGAAAGACTGGGGCAAGTACATTAGCATCCGTGTGAAAGAGAACACCAGCAAGTCCCCAAGACCTTGATTCCTTCTGTGTGTTCAGGTGTCTTTTTGCCTTTGTTGTCCAGAAAGGATCCACTTTCAGAACTCTCCAGTAGAATCTGTTACTTGTTTGCTGTTGGGTTTAACTGTAGCCAAAAAGGAATCGACTGTGCCTTTCTTTCCCATCACAGCCCTATCCCAAGAAGAACTAGAGTCTTTGGTCTGGACTGAAAGTTCCTGCTCTTTCGGCTCGACTTTAATCTGTAGGGAAAAGGTGACTTCTGTTGCCCCAATGCAAACCCGATAGGATTAATCATTTCAGCACCTCAGGCATGCTGAATGGTTCCAGAAATGGTGAGCATCTACAACCTCCAAGATGAATTCTGGATCAGTACATGCCACTGTCCTGCTGTTCTTGCCTTCCTTCAGAGCACCTGGATATCCCAGATCTGGGTGGGTCTTTCTTCAGCTGAATCCCAGAGGATGGCATGGTCTTTGTCATAGGATATGCCACCTGTACAGAAAAAAATGGGGTGGGGTGGGGTGAATGACACAGGAAATACAACTTCCCTCCCCAGTTAGATTTTTAAAATGAGTTCTGCCCCACAGTTTGAGAGTTCAAAGGGGAATGGGAACCTGTAGGGGAGGATTTTCCTCCTGGGGGAGATGCATTTTTTTAAAGAAAGCACATGGGTGGGGAGATTTAAACTCATCACAACTGTATTTGTTGTTCCTGATCCAAATCCAAATCATGTTGATCACCAATACACAGCTTGTATTGTATTGCATTACATTGTCTGTTTTGCCCCTCAATATGGGTAAATGTAAAGGTCATCCCTGCTCAAAAGTCAGTCATATCACACTCTAGGGTTCACTGCTCATCTCTGTTTATAGCCAAAAAGCCAGCACTCACATCTGGACATGTGGCAGGCATGACATCAGAGTGCACGGAACTCGGGTCTCAAACTGCTGACTTGCTGATCTTCCAGTCATCAAGTTTTTAATTTAATTTAATTTAATTGTCAAATTTATATACCGCCCACTCGGCCAAAGCCAACTCAGGGTGGTTCATAATGAAAATTTAAAAAACATGTTAAAACAGTTAAAACTACCCACCCCCTAAAACAAGGGGTGCAGGATCCAAAGGCACCATGGGGAGGAGTTCTTCTACACCAGCCATCCAATGGAGGTTACCCTTCCACCTGCACCCCACACTTGACCCGCCAGCCAGGTTTTAAGTTCTTTTCTGAAAGGCAGCAATTCTGTCCGGAGACGTAGCTCTGCTGGCAGGAGGTTCCAGAGGGCCGGCACAGACACAGAGAAGGCTCTCCTCCTTGTGCCAGAGAGGCGAGTCCCTCTGGCTGATGGAACGATTAGAGAGCCCCTGCGGTCTGCTCTGGTTGGATGAACAGACGTCCTCAGGGCGATGCGGTCTCTTAGGTAACCTGGCCCACTACCATATAGGGCTTTAAAGGTCAAAACCAGCACCTTGAATTGCACCCGGAGACAAACTGGCAACCAGTGCAGCTCCCGGAGCAGTGGCGAAACATAACACCCATGCCTCATCACCACCTGGGCTGCTGCATTCTGGACCAGCTGTAGCCTCCGAATGGTCGTCAAGGGCAGCCCCATGTAGAGCGCATTGCAATAATCTAGTCTGGAGGTGACCAGAGCATGAGTGACCATGAGCAAAGAGTCCTGGTCCAGGAGCGGGCACAACTGGCGAATCACCCGAAGCTGAGCGAAAGCCCTCCTGGTCACAGCCGCCACCTGTTCTTCTAGCAGTAGCCGCGAATCCAGGAGGACCTCCAAGTTGTCTGTCTGGGGCAAAATAGCCCCATCCAGAGCCAAAGATGGTAGCTCAGCATCTTAACCATTAGGCCACCACAGTCCCTTGACCTTCAATATAAAGACTTGGGAAGGCAAGACATGCACCTGAAGATGAGCGTTTTTAAGAGGGAACGTGATGTTTTGATCAAAAAGTGTGTATGAGGGAGGTTTCTCCCTTCCCTCCCAGCAGCAATGGTGATGTTGACACGCCCTGTTGCTTCTTATGTCAGAAGAGTATTTGCTTTTATGAATCAGGAAGTCTTTGCTTCAGATCTTTCCTCTGCCATAAATTCCAAGCACAGTCTCCTACAAACTTATTGGCAAAATTGGGGAGAACTTTTAAAAAATGTATTAGCTGCATTTATGGCCAGCATTTCTTCCAGTGAGTATACATAGAAGCCTACCTCCCCACTTGATCTTCACAGTAACCCCATGAAAGTCTAGAAAAGGTCTGACCCAAGGAGACCAGGTGAAGTTTATGGCTCAGTGGGAACTAGAACCTGGATTTTCTTACATCCATGCCCCAAACCACAGTGACTCTCAGTACAAACCTACCTTTCAACCATGAATTACAGTTGGATAATGCAAGGGACATGTTGGGAAAACGTGAAGTGATCAGCTCAGAGCTAATATTACACAGAAAGGAGTAATGGAAGACATTTCTGGAAATTGCACCTTTCACATCTAGGACCTTGTCTTCAAACATCTGACTGCAGATCTTCCTGAAGGAATCAATTCGCCAGCTCTGACGGGGTACTCGGCTCTCTGACCACAACACCACCTTGGATCCTTTCCCTGCTGGACCAATCACTTGCAGGCTCATGAAGGGTGCAACCTGAAACCCAACAAAAAGGTCAAGTCTGTCCTGGATGCTACCAGCCATAGTTATATATTTATTTCATCTAAATCCCTCCTTTCCGCCGGTGATGATATCTTTAGTTTAGCTGAAATCCTCACCTCCTCCCCGTAGCTGAAAATGGATTTTCCTAGCAATAGTGGCTGAAATCCTGGTGGTTAGTGTAGTAAATTACACTGGAGTAGGCCTACTTGAATCAGTGGAATTTATGGAGGAGTTGACTCACCAGATGCCCACTGACTCCCTAAAGAGACCAATGGCTAAGAGTGGATAAGCCCCTTAAGGTGGGGTGATGGCCCCCTCAGTGGAGGAAATTCCACTGGAAATCATAATATTGGGCCCAATGACAAACTGAGCAGAGGGGGAACCACTTCACTATTCTGATTCCAAACGGTCATGGAAGCGGAAGAGGCCATGCCAGATGGACTGGCTGTGAAGGTGCACCTTGTTAATATCCTCAAGGCTGCGGCAGGCCTTTGCAGTCCCAATGTTAAATCCTGAATGTCTCATTTCATACGTGCCACAGGAGATGGCTCTAAGATCACAATGTGTGGGTCACTTCATGGCAAGCTGGGATCCATCTTAAACAAATCCATGCCAGTGGACCCTTTCCTGTTTGTCATTCTTCAACTGTGAAAATGATTTCCAGGGAAAACGTATACTCAGATACAAGTATCAGCCAATGATAATGATGACAATGACTCTATTTACTACATTAAGCAACAGTATCTTGGCCAACATCTTGTTTTGAGCTCCCTCTTATCATGAAAACTATCATAGTGCTGACTTTTTTCTGAAGTGGCAATAAAAATCCATTGGAAAGCAAAGAGCTGCTCCTTGTGGAAAACAGAACTGCTAGAAGTGATTGGTTGGTTCATAAGGTAAGAACTTTTTGGATTTCTGTTGTGTATTGAATGTAAATATGTTCTCCATTTTGGGTTCCTTCATCAGTTAAAGTAATGCGAGATTGGGGTTCATGCCATTATGCCTCGAAAAGCGTGAACTGTAACTAATCCAGGTCACCCCATTTCTCTCCTCAGTTCTATCAGCCAATCCTGTTGATTCCCGCCTAAATGTAACTAGCCTTACCTATATATAAGTCACTGTGGCACAGTTGAAATTGTGTTCTTTTTCCTGAATAAAGTTATGTGTTTGGCATGTTATGCTGCCTGCTGCCTGTTATTTCCAGAACACTAAAATTTCCTAGGTCAATGATGGCGAACCTTTTAGAGACTTATTCCGTTTTGCCCCAAAGGGATTTCTTAAAATTTCCCCCTGCCTTGCAGCCTAAGTTGTGGGCGTTGAAGATGTCCCTCCGAGACATTCAAGGGTGCCACATACCCATTCTGGGGGTGGGAGATTTCTCTGTACGTTTTAAGAACATTTGCACCAAATTGCCCCTTGTGGTGGTGAAGCAAGGAACTAACTGATTGCTGGGAGTTCAGTGGTTCAAACCGCTGGGAAGATGACTGTCTGGAATCAATGCTGTGAGCTCTGACCTGGTACTGGATGTTTGCAACGCACACCCGGAGGTTTTCAAGAAAGGACTTGGTACTTATGTGGGGCCCCCGGTCTCATTTGAACTTGACCCAGCCATATGGCCAATCTGCCTCAAGCCACGCCATGTTCCTTTTGCCCTTAAGGACAAGCTAGAGGTGGAAATGGATAAGCTTGTGGGTCAAGGTATTTTGGTTCCTGTTGATTCTGCAGAGTGGGAAACACCTATTGTGACAGCCATAAAGTCAAATGGGGAGGTTAGGATCTGTGCAGACTACAAGTGCACGATCAACAAAGCCATTCAGCCCAATGCATACCCGGTCCCTGCTGTAAGCCACCTGCTGGCTACATTACATGGGGAAAGTGTTTCGCTAAATTAGATTTAGCCCAGGCCTACCAGCAGCTGACAGTTACACATGCTGTTGCTGTAATGCAAATGATAGTCACGCATAAAGGGGCTTTCAAAGTCACAAGTTTACAGTTTGGGGTTAACGCAGCCCCCATTATATTTCAATAGCTCATAGAGCATCTACCTAAGGGTCTCCCTGGGGTTCTTCCCTATTTCGATGACATTTTAATTACTGCGGGGGACGAATTCGAACTTGCAGAGAGGTTGGACGGGGTTTTGCAGTGGTTTGAAAAGGGAGGGCTCCGTTTACGTAAAGACAAATGTGTATTCTTTGCTAAGGAGGTTGAATTTCTTGGTTTCAAAATAACTCCCAAGGGGGGTCAAACCCTCCAATTCTAAGGTCTCTGCTGTCCGTAATGCCTCCCGGCCATCTTCTAAGTCTGAAATACAGTCCTTCCTGGGCCTGCTAAACTTTTACCACTCTTTCCTGCCCTCTCAAGGAAGACGTGGTTTGGAGGTGGGGGCAGAGCCAAGAAAAAGCATTCAAAGGGTTAAAGGAGCTGTTGTCCTCTGAAGCAGTCCTCACTCATTTCGACCCCCGAAAGCCCGTAGTGTTAGTTTGCGATGCATTGCTGGTAGGGGTGGGGGCTGTTCTTTGCTGTACATTGGATAATGGAGCAGAAGCCCTGATCGCTTTTTATTCAACGTCCCTTTCTAAGGCTGAGAGAAACTATGCACAGACAGACTGTGGGGCTCTGGCCATAGTTGCAGGAACGAAAAAATTTCACAATTTTCTGTATGGGAGGGAGTTCACAATTGTGATGGACCATAAGCCTTTGTTGGGAATTTTTGTCACTTCAAAACCCAATCCACAAATACTCTCCCACCGCATGCTTAGATGGGCTATATTTTTCAATGTGTATCAGTTTACCTTAATTCATCGCACTGGAAAAGATATCAGCCATGCTGATGCTCTCTCAAGGTCGCCATTGCCCAGGTTTGGGGAGCCAGACTGCGAGATAGAGCGTGATCATAAGGTACTGATGATAGAATCTTTCAATTCACCCCCCATTGTTCCCTCAGACATTGCTAAGGCTACTGCTAAAAATAAGCTGCTGTCCCAAGTTGTTACTTGGGTCCAGAAGGGTTGGCCCACGACTCCTCCTTCAGAGGAATTCAAAGCCTTTCATAGGAAATGGTTTGAGCTGTCACTCAAGAGGGGTTGCTTATTATGGGGCCAGTGGGTAGCAATTCCTGCTGCATTGCATCCAAAAGTCCTCAAACTTCTTTACATCAGCCATCCGGGAATTGTGCGCTACAAAGCCTTGGCAAGAAGTTATTTTTGATGGTCGCAAGTGGATCTTGAAATAGAGCAGTTAGTGGGCACTTGCACTAGCTGTCAGAGTTCCCGGCCTGAGGAGTCCTGACTTCTCTCCCAGGAATGGGACAAAGCTCACAGACAGTGGTCGTGGATTCACGTGGATTTCACCAGTCTGTTTCAAGGCACCTTATTCCTTCTAGTGGTAGATTCCATTTCAAAGTGGTTGGATGTAATTCTTGTCCCAATTACAACATCAGCTGTAACTATTAAGCAACTATGCAGGCTTTTCAGCTGTTTTGGATTGCTGGATGTGCTTGTTTCCGACAACGCCACTACTTTTACATCTGTCGAATTTCAAGTGTTTCTTGAGAGAAACGCCATCCGACAGCCCACTTCTGCCCTGTTTCACCCTGCCACCAATGGTAAGGTTGAGCGACAGGTCCGCACGACTAAGGAAGCTTTACGCCATATGGGGCAGGGGGACACTGAGCTGCACCTCTGTCAATTTCTTTTAACCTATCGGGTTACTCCCCTGGCCTCGGGTCTATCTCCAGCTGACCTCCTTATGCACAGAAAGCCAACCACATTGTTGGACAGGTTGGATCCTTCCAGAGTGGAGGAGAGGGGGGTTTAACATAGAAATTAGCCAGAAAAAGGGTTTTGCAGTATGGGATCCTGCACACTGCTGGAATTACATTGCAAGAGGCCCAGCTTGGGTCCCAGGTACTGTTTTAGAGCAAACAGGACCAGTCTCCTACCGGGTAAAAATGGGAAATGGCCTCTATGGCGGCGACACACAGACCAAATCAGGCATAGAGTAATGGACCAGTCACTGGAAGGACAGGGAGAACCTTTTGAGTTTGGGGTGCCTGCAGCTGATGAAACTCACAATAATTCTACGTTAGGGTCCTCCCCCACACTCTTATTCCAAGGGGGAGACAAAGAGCACCCAGCCTCTTCTAAGCGAGCATCTTTGTTTCTTGAAGGGGGTTCACATGTGTCTGGAAATTCTTCTATTGAGTTACAGGATTGGGGGAGTTTTTCGAGTGTTCCCCTACTCGTCCATGTGAGAAACGGGGTTATGATTTCTCCCCTGGGGCCCCCCATCCTCCTGTGTTTGAGTCTACCTCTACTCATACCCGAAAGAGGGACTTTTGTGTTGAGTTGCCCCGCCCCCCACTCATTGTAAAAGGAGGGAATTTCAGTTCAGTTTGTCCCCTTTAGATTGTGGTTATGAGTTCGAGTGTTTCCCTGCTCAATCCTCTACAAAACGGGACTATGAATTGGTTTCTCCCCTTCCTATTTCAAGTTTTGAAACGGGCAATTGCTCCTGACATGCTATTAGTCCTAGCAATTCCCCCATTGTGGGAAATCCACTGCCTTCCCCAGCTAGCCCTATGGCTCAGCTACTGGGCCAGGTGTCAGTGTGGCCAAAAAGATGTTGTGGTCCCCTCAATGGTTACAGGACTTTGTTCGATCCTAGGAGGGAGGGATGTTGTGTATTGAATGTAAATATGTTCACCATTTTGGGTTCCTTCATCAGTTACAGTAATGCGAGATTGGGGTTTGTGCCATTATGCCTTGAGAAGCTGTAACTAATCTAGCTCACCCCATTTCTCTCCTGAGTTCTATCAGCCAATCATGTTGATTCCTGCCTAAATGTAACTTGCCTTACCTATATATAAGTCGCTGTGGCACAGTTGAAATTGTGTTCTTATTCCTGAATAAAGTTATGTGTTTGGCCCGTTATGCTGGCTGCTGCCTGTTATTTCCAGAACACTAAAATTTCCTAGGTCAATGATGGTGAACCTTTTAGAGACAGAGTGCCCAAACTGCAACCCCCAAAAAACCCCACTTATTTATCGTAAAGTGCCAACACAATAACAGGGGAGGAAGAAAAAGCTCCCATTGGGCTGCTGGGCAGAGGGGTGGGGCAAACTCTGTGCTGAGGGGAGGGAAGAAGCGCTCCCATTGGGCTGCTGGGCAGAGTGAACTCTGTGCTGGGGTGACTGCATGGGTGCCCACAGAGAGAGCTCCAAGTGCCACCTCTGGCACATGTGCCATAGATTTGCCACCACTGTCCTAGGAGGACAAAGCTATGGGGATTCATCAGAATATACTCTTACTCAACTGGGTATCACTGATACTTGAAGACCATATGTGACCTTATATGGTGAGAAACAAAGCAATATGGCAAAGACATGTATAACAGATTTCCAGACTGTAACGGGAACAGGCCCTGGCTTCTTTTCTCTGTGGATGCAAAATTAACAGAAAGGGAATTTTCAAATAAGAAGGAACAGCTGGTAAAAACATCCCTTTCTTCATGCCAGCTTGCAATCTCCTTGAGACTGTTTTGCATTATACAAATAAACAGATATTTGTGGATTGGGACACTCCTACTTCATATTATTATTTTTCTTTTGTGTCTCAGTCTCACGGTTCTAATATTTTGTCCTCTTCCTGTTTCCCTCTATTTTCTGTGTTAATTATGAGGAAGAGTGTAAGAAAGAGCATAAGCTTCCAGTCCAATTGATCAGTGTGATGAAAACACCCAGCAAAGCCTATGCCACAATAACTGTGCTAAAGGTTTGACAGAACTCTTTAGCTTGGCCACAGGTTTGTTTTCCCCTCTGACCAGTGTATTATGGGAAAAGTGGTTCACTCGGAAGACAGAAGGTCCCTATCTCTGCCTACTTTACCTGGAGCCATCTGGGACTGAACCTGGAACCATGTGTACGGATACCTGATTCTTCAGAAGTCCCTCTTCATAGTACCAGATGGAGCTACTCGTGTCACTGAGTTCTGAGACCAGAACACACCCAGCTTTCATGTCTTCAACATCATCTGGGACAGAGAGGAAGGACTTCAGCTCCTCATTCTTTATCCGGAAGAAGATCCGTTTCTGTCAAGAGTGGAGGATGTGGTGAGATGGGTGGTGGTGGTGGTAGAAAAGATCTCACTGTCCTGTTAAGGTTGGACTAAGTGGATCTGTCATTGAACTTGTCTTACCATAAAGACATTTTCTGGAATTACAATCATCCTCCTGCACAAAACACAGCTTGGCAGGATGCAGATCAAGTAGTTATATCGCTCACATCTTGTTAAATTACTTCTATTACTTCCATAGCAATGTCCCCAAATGTCTACAGAAACACAACCCTTAGCAATCAGGTTGCCAGTTCAAGCCAGTGTTTGCACCTAATGAATCTACATAAAGCAAGCATGCTAAATGCAAGATATGCAGGTGAGACACACACACCCCATCACATGCTGTGGCATACAGACATCTTTATTCATCTGGGAAAGCATATCTGTTTAAAATGTGAGGATTATGTTAGACCCTTAGAAAACAAGAGGAGTAGGTACCTACTCACCTGCCTGATGGGGTAAAGGGAGCCAATGTGCTGAAGGCCACTGTATGTCAGCCAGTTAGAAATCTCCATGCACTCCAACAACCATTGGCGGCCTCGGAAGTCACTGTGTTCGCACAGCACCCATCTGCACATGGGGATCATTGAGAAAGGAAAAAACAGGCGGGGGGGGGGGTATGAGAACAGATCTTTTCATTTCTTTACTTTCTGAAAAAGGTCCCATTTGCTCATAGCCAGCATGCCAAGTGACAAGGAACTGCTTAAGGTAATTATCCACTTAGATCAGGGGTGCCCAAACTTTTCAGGCCGTGGGCTGGTCACATGGTTCAGGGATGCCCAAACTACGGGGGCCATAGTTTGGACACACCTGGCTTAGATACTGGCTAAAGTAATATGCATGCTAAGGAACTTGCAGGATGCTTCCTTGCATTTTAACCTCGGAAGTAGTTAATTACAAACATTTAATTACAATTGAACCTTTTTTTGATAGCAAGTCATTCTACTTTTTTTTTTTTGCTGAGAAGTAACTTCACCTTTTTAAAAGCAATTATTTAGTTATTTAACTAAGTAATTAGATGAACAACTTACTGGAGTAACATAATAAAATTATTTGTTAATTAGTTACTTTTAATGATTTTTTTGCTTCAATTGTCAAACATAAATAATTTGCACATTCTATTCTGCTCCTAGAATGTGCAAATTAACTTGTGTAGTTTTGTGACTGGACTTTGAGGCTTCAGCACAGAATTGCTTCATAAGAACATAATAACAGCCTTTCTGGAACAGGCCACAGCCCATCCAGTCAAGCATTCTGACTCACACAGTGGCTCAACATTTGCTTCAGGGTATTCCCAAGGAGATGCCTTCACCTGCTTAGGATTCCCTGGAAATGGCATTGAGAGATATCCTGCCTATCTCCAACCCGGAGGTTGTCCTTAGGTATCCATAATTATAGCCATTGATACCCTTGTCCTCCATGAACTTGTCTAATCCTTTCTTAAAGCTGTCAAGACTGACAGCTGTCACCACTTCTTCTGGCAGGGAGTTCCACAGACCAGTGATCCTCTGGGTGAAAAAGTACTTTCTCTTATTTGTTTGAGAACTAGTACCCAAAGGTTTCATGGAGTGACCCCTAGTTCTAGTGTTGTGCGATAGGGAAAACAGTTTTTCCTTATCTACTTTGTCCACACCGTGCATGATTTTATAAACTTCAATCAGGTCACCTATTAGATGCCATAATTCAAGAGTGAAGAGGCCCAACCGTTGCAGCCTCATTCTGGTTCAAAGTCAGGTTTCTCAAGTATGAAAACCTGCATGAATCCAAGCTCTTCAGCACTAATGTGATTTAGCATTAATTAGTAAAGGTAAAGATCTCCCTTACTCAAAAGCCAGTAATGTCAGACTCTAAGGGCAGTGCTCATCTCCATTTACAGCCAAAGAGCCACTGCTGTCTGTGTCTGCAGATATTTCTGTGGTCATGTGGCAGGCATGATTAGATGCTGAAGTTCACGGAATATTGTTACTCTCCCATCAAAGCAGAACCTATTTATTGACTTACAGTTTCTTGCTTTCAAACTATTATGTTGGCAGGAGCTGGGACAGACGACGGGCGCTCACTCTGTCGCGCAGTACTCTGGTCTTGACCTGCTGACCTTCCGGTCATCAAGTTCAGCATCTTAACCACTAAGCCACCATTATCCCTATCATTAATTAGGGTTTATCTATAACATCTCTTTCCGCCTCTCTTGTGTTTCAGGCATATCAGAGAATAAACAAAACAAAACAAAATGCTATAGCACTTTAAAGACTAACTGTTATATTTCAATGTGACCTTTCATGGATCAAGTCCACTTCATCAGATATTGCTACAGCATTTTTATTTTTGTTTTCTTTCTGCCCTCTGTCATTCTTATGGAAACTATGTGTCACACCAGGACTACTAAAAGTGCCATCAATTGAAAACCACGGGCTTGGAGAGCTTCTCTGTTCAGCTCGTGGTCCTCCAGGTCACAATCACAGGCTTAACTGAACGAGGAGAAGTGGTAACACAAGACATTTATACTATTTTACTTACATTCCCCCCTTCACCCGCACAGAGAGCACGTGGTTGTTGAATCCCTCAGCCTGAAGGCTACGCACTTCCCCGTTGAGCTCAATCTCCTTTCCTTCGAAGAACTCTAGTCCATGCAGAAAGATGGAGGGCTCAGAGAAGAACTATGAGAGTAAGGGATGGCGACGATACAGAGACAGAAGGCAGAATTAGGGAGAGAAGGAAATATGAAGGTGGGGAAATCACAGCATCAGAAAGCAAAACAGGGCAAACCTAAGACTAGTTATAAAGGCAGGTATCAGAAAATTTAGCAAACTTTCATAATCAATACTGTCAACCCTTACTTTTGTATTTGTTACATTTACCGTATTTTCCGGAGTATAAGATGACTTTTTAACCCTGAAAAATCTGTGCCAAAGTTGGGGGTTGTCTTATACACCGGGTACTCTGGAGCCAGGGGCCGCCCGGCGGGGAAAGCCATTCACCGCCGCCGCGAAGCCTCCGGAGCAAGGGGCCACCCGGATACCACCACCTCCAGCCTTGTGGCGGTGGCGGTGAATGGCTTTCCCTGCTGGTCAGCTGCTGATCCTCCTCCTCCCCCCCCCCAGCTGGGGGTGGTGGTGTGGAGGAGAAGGAGCATCAGCTGACCAGCAGGGAAAACCAGCCGCCGCAATGTCTCCGGAGCAATTGGCCGCCCAGATACCACCACCCATAGCCTCACCGGGGGGTGAGGAGGAGGAGGAGGAGCTGACTGGCGGGAAAAGCCAGTTGCCGCCACCGCCGCGAGGCTGAAGGTGGTGGTATCCGGGCGGCCACTTGCTCCGGAGGCGTTGTGGCGGCGGCTGGTTTTCCCCGCCGGTCAGCTGATGCTCCTTCTTCTCCACCCCCCCAGCTGTGGGGTGAGGAGGAGGAGGAGCATCAGCTGCCTGGCAGGGAAAACCAGCCGCCGCCACTGCCATGAAGCGTCTGGAGCAAGGGGCCGCCTGGATACCACCACCCTCAGCCTCGTGGCGGCAGCGGCGGCGGCGGCTGGCTTCCCCCCCTGCCGGTCAGCTGCTGCTGCTCCTCCTCACCCCCCCCGGCTGGGGTGGTGGTATCTGGGTGGCTCCTTGTTCCGGACACCTCGTGGCGGGGGCGGGGGCTGGTTTTCCCCACCGGTCAGCTGATGCTCCTTCTCCTCTGCACCACCACCCCCAGCTGGGGGGTGAGGAGGAGGAGGAGGAGCTGACCGGTGGGAAAAGTCAGCCGCCGCTGTGGCGAGGCCTCTGGAGCAAGGGGCCACCTGCCTCCCCGCCCCCTTCACCGGCGGGGAAGGTAAAAGGAGCTCCGTTGTGCTCGGAGACGCGAGCCGTGCCTCCCGGCCCTTTTCACTGGCGGGGAAGGTAAAAGGAGCCCCGTCGGGCTCAGAGCCACCGTGAGCCGTGCCTCCCCGCCCCCTTCACTGGCGTGGAAGGTAAAAGGAGCCCCGTCGGGCGTCTCTGAGCCCGACGGGGCTCCTTTTACCTTCCCCGCCGGTGAAGGGGAATAGGTTATATATGTTGTAAGCCGCTTTGAGTGGCACTTGTGTCAAGAAAGCGGGATAGAAATAAAACTTATTATTACCACAACGTAATATTAAAATATTAATATTAAAAATGATAATGATAGTACTAATGGCATCCTGTTTTATGGCCACCCTTCCCAGGGTTTCTTAGGTAGGGAGTCTCCAGATTTGAGTTTCCTCTCCTAAGGCTCTTGGGATTCTTGGGCCATTTGCCCAGCCCCCACCCCAAGCTGGCTTTCCCCGCCGGTCAGCTGCTCCTCCTCCTCCTCCGCACCACCACCCCCAGCAGGTAAAGGGAGCCATCCCCAGCCCGGGAAGCTCGGAAGACACCGCCGTTGGAAGAGGGGTAGTCATATGGCGAGTATATTGCAAACTCTACATTTTAACTAGAAAAGTTGGGGGTCGTCTTATACGTCCAGTCGCCTTATACGCCGGAAAATACGGTATATTCCACTTTTCATCAAAGAGCTCAAAGTCACATTATGTAGCTCTTCTAACTTTATTCTCGCATAAGTTCTGTGAGGCATGTCAGGCTGTGAAATTGAATTTGGCCTTCAGGCTGTTATTATAAAGCAGGGGGTTCCCAATCTTTTCAAGCCAGGGGCCAGCTCACGCTCTCTCAGTCAGCTTTGAGGACCGGGCAGCCATTTGTCCCAACAGTCTTAAAGGGGTGGCCATTTGTTTCTCGAATGCCCTTGGAGGGGCATTGTGGGCCAGACCTGACTCATGGGCCTTAGGTTGGGAACCTCTGTTATAAAGTAGTAACAACAACAACTGCAACAACAACATGCACACAAGCACATACTACTGCTGGTAATTTTTATTCAGAGGCCAGAATCCTACTGATAGCCATGTAATTGTGGCTAACTGATAAGGTTCAGATAACTGAACAAACATGCAACTGAGGTACAGGAATACCCCGGTTAATGTCAGTTCCTCTTAACATCAAATCCGCATAACGTCGCGTTTGTAATGCACCACGTGATGCTCCGGATAACATCGCAAAAAGGCTAAAAACCGACTTTACCTGAGGCACGATCCTGGATAACGTCAGTTTTTGGACATTTTTGCGACTTTATCCAGAGCATGATCCCGGATAATGTTGTTTTTTGGACATTTTTGCGACTTTATCCGGAGCGTATCCCATAGGTACCGTATAACATCAAAATCCGGACAATGTCACAATTTGTGGAACCAAGTTTTGACGTTATCCGGAGTTCCACTGTACTTTCCAGCACCTCTTCAGTTAGCCACAATTAGCACATGATTTTAAAAAAGACTGCAAGATTACATATTATCTGCCAACACCATATACTGTGGCAAGGAGTGCCATAAATGCAGTACAGTGATACCTTATACAACGTCCAAACTTGGTTCCACAAGTTTGGACTTTATACGGATTTGGGCTTTGTATGAGTCATGCAAAATCCTAGCCACGATGCCTCATACAATGTCTAAATCCTTGCCGCGATGCCTTGTACAACGTCATTTCCATAGAGATACATTGTACTGTAACAGCACAGACTTCAGGGCAAAGCCAAGGAAACAGACAGGAAACTGACAGAACTTTAAGAAAACATTGTCTAAAGGCTAAATACATTACAAAAACATGTCAAACAACCCTGATTGTCCAAGAACCTGAAGAATGCTGCAAAAATTCCAGGAATGCTTCTACAAATTCTGACCAAAAAATTCAAAAAAATCAAAAGTCGTGCTCAAAACCACTCCTAAACACTCTTTGCCTAGTGCAAAATCCAAAAGAGCAATGCATGCATGTGTCCTGCCTTTTATACTGCCCAGGCACAATGCAACCTGGGGAAACCCCCAATGCCTCATACAAAGTCGCAGCGCTGCGACTTTGTATGAGGCAACTTTTTAAAAGGAATTAGGTGATGTTGTATGAATTTGATGTTGTATGAAGCGGACTTTGTATGAGGTATTACTGTACTACATTGTCAGAAACAAAGCTTTCTTTGATCTATTATATCCTGACTTTGCAAATGTCAATCAGTACAGGAAAGATCTCTAAATAAACACTTTGATAGCAGCTCTAGGGTTTTCCTGGTCAGAACTTACAATGGGGACTTTCCTCAGTGAGCGGATGGCTGTGGTGAAGTGGCAACCCATGGACGTCAGTGTTGGATACTCGCCTTCAGAAAGGATATGCTGTTCCCCTTCAAACCACTGGCCATCATAGAGAATCCAGCTGAACGGAGACAGAGGAGCACATTCACACTTTAGGCTGTAAATGCTCTTCTAAAAACTTTATTATGGTAACAGGGACAAATTCTCAAGAACTGCATGTCTGTGGCCAAGCAATCCTTGAGAACTTTGTTTGGTTTACATTCCAATGTGTTTGACCCTCACTTTCCATACTAATCACGCAAATTGAAGCACAGCTAGGCTTCCACTCTTTGTTCCACAGCATTTTTAAAAGGTTAAAATATGTACAACCTTTCATGGTTTGGGATAGTGTCCAAAATCCTCCTGGTTATGCGCACTTGCATAATTCCATTGACATAAATTTTAGAAAATGCTTGCACCAACTTTTCAACTTGTGGCAATTCACTGTTGATAGTTACATCACTGGCATCACATTGGCAAAAAGATATAATATTTGAACCAATGTGTGTAAAAATATTTTTGGGAGATAAAATGCCTACACATTATCTCACTTTCTAGGTGTGTGTGTGTGTGTGTGTGAGAGAGAGAGAGAGAGAGACAGAGACAGAGAGACAGAGACAGAGAGACAGAGAGAAGAAACAGAAAGGAAAGCACTATTCCAAACTGGAAACCAGAGATTTAATAGCCATGCCAAATACAAAATTAAAGCCCTAAATTGTGTTTAAATCAGCTTCCTTTTTCTCCCCAACACCACTTTCAGTGAACAATATCAGGAACAAAAAGAAAGATGTTGAAATCCTTAGACCCAACAGAGTATTCCATATCCAACCATTCAGATTACCAAGACAGCAAGAAAAGGATACTACAGCTCCCAGACTACAATTTCACAATCAGTGCAGTCAATAGCACAAGGGTTCTAGGAGGTATAGGTCAAAAAGTAATCCTCTCAGCTTCTCTCTGTTATACCACTCCTATTTATGCCTGACTGGTAAAACTTTGTTACCTGCCTCCGTTGAGCCTACAGGAGCATGGGATCAAGTGTTCTGGAATGGATGCTTGGTCCTCCTCAAATGAGATGTGGCTCCCCAGGAAGTCTGGCCCTGAGAAGAGCTGGATCTGGAGGACCAAAAGGTCAGATGTAAGCAAACTGAGGATATAATAGAGATGGAGGGATGACAGCTGACAGGTATGGGAATATCTAGGGCAGTGATGACTAACCTTGGCACTCCAGGTGTTTTTGGATTCAATTCCCAGAAGCCCAGGTCAGCACTCCTGCTGATCAAGGCTTCTGGAAATTGATGTTCAAGAACACCTGGAGTGCCAAGGTTAGCCATCACGGATCTATGGTAAAGGTAAAGGCCTCCCTTGCTCGAAAGCCATTAGTGTCCAACTCTAGGGAGTGCTTACAGCCAAATTCATCTAAGTGGTTCCAGGGAAAGCCCATATCCCATCCTATTAGAAGTATCATTAGAACCAGTGGTGGGCATCAGCAAGTTCGCACCAGTTCGCCAGAACTGGTAGCAGAAATTCTGGCTGGCCTTTCCCATCCAAGTTTTGAAATAAAGTAGTCCTAATTCAGGTGCAATGCAGGCCTTTTCCCCTGACCACAGCCACCATACCACGCCCACAGTGTGGTAGCAATTTTTTTTGGAGCCCTTCTCTGATTAGAACTACTTGAAATGAGGGGTGCTGAAAATATTCATTCCCTGCTGTTAAATTTCAGCTGCTTACCTTTGAAATGAAGTGTAGACTGTGCTCCCCAACCTGGGAGGGACAGAAGGACAGGAAGAATGAATGAAAGAGAGAAAGAAAAATGCTATCTACATCTGGGGAAAGTGCATTGTCAAATATGGAACTCATTACCACAAATTGTCACCATTGGCCCCCAACTTAGCAGGCAATTAGATAAACACATGGAAACTGATAGTTATAATCAGCTGCTAATCATCATGACAGCAGTATACTAGTTTACTACTGTACAGTATTTTAAAAGCTACTTGCCACAACGCTATATACTAATCTTTTTCAAAATCTGATGTTTGGGAATTTATTATCAGGAATTGTTTATGACCAGGACTAAGCCAGTCTGGCCAGGTTATCCTGCTATGGCAATAGAGCAGACCCTACTACCAGTGACTCAATGACGAGTGTCAGGTGGCAGTTAACTAATCTGACAACCTTGAGGAGAGTCTGGGACATGGTTTCTGTACATGTGATAAATGAATGCAGAGCCTTGGATGCTTACCTGTAGGATAGGCTGCACTGAGGAGATCTGGCAATGGCTTGCCCCCCAGTCTTCACAATTTCGGTACACACCTTTCTCCAGGATATATTGTTCCCCTGTGAAATTCTTGCCTTCATAGGCCACCCACCTAACCACATAAATGGGAACTAGATTACCTCGACTGCCATACTCATGACTCAGTTCCCACAAACACCCACTGTATTTTCCACTTGAAGCCATTCCTTCCCAATCTTGGAGTCCTTACACTCTTGAGGTAAAGGTAAAAGTAAAGGTAAAGGTCGTGCTTGCTCGAAAGCCAGTCGTATGTGACTCTAGGGTTCGGTGCGCATCTCTGTTTATAGCCAAAGAGCCAGCACTGTTTGCGTCTGCTTCCGTACACACGTGGCAGGCATGACTAGACACCAGAGTGCACGGAATGCTATTTACCTTCTCCTCGAAGTGGTACCTATTTATCTACTTGCAATTTCTTGTTTTTGAACTGTAAGGTTGGCAGGATCTGGGACAGAGACAGAAGCTCACTCCATCATGCATTACTCGGGTCTCGAACTGCTGACCTGCCAATGTTCCAGTCATCAAGTTCAGCGTCTTAACCACTAAGCCACCACAGTCCTGCCCTTGAAACACAATGGTAAAAATACTATTGAGCAACTATGCATCCACTACTCAATGGTATGCCTGCAGTTGTTCTGCTAGCACTGAGGTGGAAGTACAAACCCCAAAGCACTTCTGATGCCAAATTGTGCAACCAGTCATGCCAGGGACATGTGACCGACTATGCAATCACGCAGCACTATTCACAGTTATCAGGGCAACAAGCTAGCACATTTATGCCACCATAGTTTTACATTTGGCTGGCCATATATCTCTATCAAAAATTTTAATGTGTAAGAAGTTAGCCTGCTTCTCACTCTCCAGGTAGGCTGGGTTAATGACACCTCATAAGGGATATATGTTGGTTGGGGATGAGGAGAATGGTTAGTCTAATCCCGTGATGGTGAACCTTGTTATTCCAGGTGTTCTTGGACTTCAATTCCTAGAAGCTCAAGTCTCTGTGAAACCATACGAATGGATTTAATGTACGTACGTGCAGTAAACCCATTCGTGTGGATTCACAGAGACTTGGGCATCTGGGAACTGAAGTTCAAGAACACCTGGAGTGACAAGGTTTGCCATCACTGGTCTAACCCAAATGGAAAGCAGAGGAATGTTGAAAGTTAGCTTTTGGTCAACCTGGGATCTGTTTCCATCTGTTTATTTATTTATTAAACTTATATACTTCCCTTCTAGGAAAAAAATCCTACTCAGGGTGGCATACAGCATAAAATTCAAAAATACAAACTGACACAAATACAGTGGTGCCTCGTATAACGAACGCATTGTATAGCAAAAAAGTTGCACAATGAAGCATTCGTTATGCAATGGTGATACCCCGCATAATGAATTTTTTTCCTTATGTGGGGTTTTTGGTAACCGGGGTATACTTGCTTAATGGGGACCCCAGTTAATGAACATTTTTTTCGTTATGCGGGGTATCTCCCATAGGAAACCGCATAACAAAAAAGACTGCATAGCAAAGAGCTCTATGGAACAGAGGGTTTTTTTGTTATGCGTGGTCCTACTGTATTAAAATTTTCATGTAAAGGTAAAGGTTTCCCTTGCTCGAAAGCCAATCATATCCGACTCTAGGGTGCAGTGCTGATCTCTGTTTCAAAGCCGAAGAGCCAGCGCTGTCTGCTGCTGCAGATGTTTTCGTGGTCATGTGGCAGGCATGACTAGACACCGAAGTGCACGGAACGCTGTTACCGTCCCACCAAAGTGGTCCCTATTTATCTACTTGCAATTTCTTGCTTTCAAACTGCTAGGTTGGCAGGAGCTGGGACAAAGATGGGAACTCATTCCGTCCTGCAGTACTCGGGAATCGAACTGCTGACCTTCCGCCTCCCAGTCAGCATCTTAGCCACTTGAGTCACTGCATATAAACCCCTCAAAACCCAAACACCCTAGTAAAAAAGTCTATTTTGGATGCAGTGGTACAGAATAAATTGCCTAACAATCGGCCGTTGGTAAAACATTGTTTCCATTAAGTATGACCAAACTGGATCTGTGCAACACAACTCTTATTCCTTCTTAAACAGTAAAAATGGCAGACCTCAGTACTTTGCCACAAGTACCCTATAACTTTGGTGTTTTCCCCTTCATTATCAAAGAAGATGAAGTATTTTGATGACTCCAAACAACCATTCACTTCAATATTTTTCAGTGGGCTCTCACAAAGCTAGGTGAGAGCCTTGTCGGGGCACGGGGGCTCAAGCAGTCTAGCTAGGCAATGTTGCCCATCACTTGTCAATTATGTTGGGCCAGGACTAAAACTCACCAAAGCACCCTCATTGTCCGCCTAGCCAGCGGGTGATGTGATAGCCAAATGGCTGAAAAACTGCATACAATGGACTTGATTTCCCAGGTCTATTTACATGTGTGGAATGTCATTGCAGAGATGGCTACCAATGTGAGGACGTCTCGCTGAAGAACAACTCCAAGTTATCTCACAAAGTGTCATGTTATTGTTGCTTTTAGATCGGTCTCCTATTGGACCTTGATAGACCCCAGTCTTATGTGCATTCACACAACTGCCTAGGTTTAGGTTTCCCCTTCTCCAACCTGCTTTTTGCTATCAGCGTTCCAGCAAAGCATTCTTTCCCCTCCCTCTTGGCCCGGCCGTCTTCCTCTGTTTTTATTGAGAATACTCACACTCCACTCACAACATGGACGGACTGTGTTGTCACCCCATAGGAGGCCAACTCAACATCTGGCAGTGCTTCATTGAGCTCAATGCTGGGACCCTCTTCAAAGTCCGGAGCCTCAAACAGCACAATGGCTGGATCCAAGAAGTCCTGTCCCGGAGAGGAAAATAACAGTAGCAAAACATCTTATTGTGAAACATCACCTTTTCTCTCGACTTGATTTCCAAGAGAGATATCATTCTATCAGTATCAAGCAGGGCCTTGGCTTTTCCAAGGTGTTGGAGAAGGAAATAACTAATCAAAAGGCAAGTTAAAATTACAGCAGTAATTGTTAAAATTTTCGTGAATTGGATCGGTCAGATTTTCACTTTTCTGCTCTTTTCAGACAGGCCTCTCTGTGACCTGTCTTTCCCTGCCAATTCCTTGAAGGAGGGGTCTGGCCAGAGCAGTACAATCTAAATTCTGATAAGCCTGCCCTGGGAAATCAGGCAGAGCTTCTTTGTGTAAGCTTGCTAAACCACAGGAATGCTGTGTAAGCCTGCTGTGTACAGTCAAGAAGGCATGATTGTCTCCCATATGTATGTTCCCCAGGCTGCAAGCATGTTTATCCATGTTTAGTCTTTCCCACACCAGGGGGGAACATTTCTTTCCCATGGGAAAAGGGCCAGAGGCAATCCTGCTGAATCATTGTAGTTAAAGAGCAGTCCTTTGGAAAGCCCCTAAATTGAACACACCTCTAACCAGTCAGGTTACTCTCCACCTATACTCCACCTATACAGGATGTAGCACATTCTGATAGGACACTCTTGTCCTAACCAGGTCCTGCTGGGTGGAGACAAGAGGCTCTGATACGAGGGGCTGTAATTCAATTTCAGTGGCTGTTGGGACTCTTGGAGAACTTTTGGAAGACCAAGGGAAAAAAACACCTTTGTAGGGGCAATACTGGACTTTGCCGTCTGAGGATGGAGTGTTGGACTTAGCCATTTTTCTGGAAATGGGACTTTGCTGATTTTCTTCTTTACTTCAATGCTTCTCTATTTTATAGAAACATGAAATAAAGCCTATCTTGGACTTTGAATTGGAATTTATTTGCTCCATGAAGCTCACATTCGGCCAGTTAGATTTTCAGCACCTTTTTACTAAACAGCAGTTCTCTGGGTCTCTGTGAGCGGTGCACCACAGGCAAAAGCATCTTGCGTGTGCATGCTAGCCCTTGTGAAGGAGGGGCAGAGGGGGAATTGGAGTTAACTAGCTCTGAGAGACTCAGGGGCTGGCAGAAAGCAGTCCCCCCCCCTTCGTGACAAAAATTTACAACAGCAATTTAAGTTACAGATTACAATTTCCAGAATTATCCAATTAGCATGACTGCTGGGAGATTCTCAAAGCTGAAGTCCAAAAAAGTCAGATTCCTGAAGGGGTGCCCCAATCATTGCCCCCAGAAGCATCCCTAGCCTGCCCTTAGGAAATACCTTAACCCCCAGTCCTCACCAGCTTCCGAAGGGGGGAGGCCAAGTCACGCAGCTGCGCGGCCTGGGGTTAGCCGACAGGCTTGGACTGCAATTTCCTTCATGGATGCCCCCCAGACTAAACTGATGTAAGTGAGTCCTTATCGGACCCGCAAGACAGCATCTCGAGCCACAAACTCCTTATCTACCCCATCAACTATCCCCATTCCACAAACCATTGTTTGCCCCTACCAACTGGTCGCTCTCTGCTGCACGTACACTCATTAATGTATAAAGTTCGGTTTCACTTACCAGTGATAACTTTCGTTCTTCGAGTATATAGTTTGTGAATACACACTCATGGGTTATGCGCCTGCGCAGAACGGCCGATCGGAGGCTTGAAAAGCTATTGGTCAAAAGTTTTGGCGGTAAGACCGCCCACCGTACCGCCCACCCTGAGGCGCCCGCGCGCCATTTTACCTCAGTTCCATACTTAAGCCAAGCACAGGATAAACCAACTGATCTCATCCGTGCAGCTCAAGAGGGGAGGCAGGGTGGGTAGTGTGTATTCACAAACTATATACTCGAAGAACGAAAGTTATCACTGGTAAGTGAAACCGAACTTTCTCCTTCGTATAGTTTGTGAATCCACACTCATGGGAGATTAGCAAGCTCACACTTACTTGGTCGGTGGGCAGTCGGATGAGATGATCCCACGATGAGCTGAAGATCCCGTAGGTGGACCCGTCAGGGGCGTTGAGTCCGGAGCCCTCTGGTAAGGACGACACGGCCAAGCCTGGCGTCCGCAGTGGCTCTGGTGTCCACCCTGTAGTGCTGGACAAACGTGGAAGGTCTGGACCAGGTGGCAGCCTTACATATGTCCTCAAGCGGTGTGCCCTCCAGAAAGGCAGTGGATGTGGCAACCGCCCTGGTGGAATGCGCCCTGACATGCGGTGGAGGTGGCAGTGAAGCTGACTCGTAGGCCAGGTAGATGGTAGAGGTGATCCATTTGGAGAACCTTTGAGCAGAGATAGGTTCACCCTTGGACTTTCCCCCATAAGCCAGAAAGAGGCGTTGTGACTTCCTGAACTCCCTAGTCCTGCTGGTGTAAAACAATAAAGCTCGTTTCACATCCAGTGTGTGCCAAGTCCTTTCTTGGGCGTTAGTGGGGTTCTGGAAGAAGGTTGGCAAGGAGATAGTTTGTGCCATGTGGAACTTGGAGACCACCTTGGGTAGGAAGGTGATGTCCGCTTGGAGGACGACGCGGTCGTTGAAGAACTGGAGAAACGGTGCGTCTGCTCGTAGGGCAACCAGTTCACCAGCTCGTCGTGCAGACGTGATAGCCACCAGGAAAGCCGTCTTCCATGTGAGGAGACGAACGTCGGAGGTGGCCATGGGCTCGAAGGGAGTCCTGGTGAGCGCGTTAAGAACGGTGGACAGTGACCATTGAGCCGTCGGTGTCCGGGTCGGCGGAAAAGCGTTCCTTAGTCCCTTGAGGAAGCGCTTTACCGTTTGGTCGCGGAAAGCCCCGGAAGCGGGCGAGCCAGCCGGAGAGTGCGCTACCACTGCTGCGAGATGCACTCGGATGGAGGTGAAGCTGAGGCCAGACTCCGCTAGCTGGAGGAGGTAGGCTAAAATGTCCTGCAGTCCCACCTGCGTGGGGGGCGTTTGCCGGGAGGCCAGGAAAGTACAAAAACGCCTGTATTTGGAAGCGTAGGACTTCCTTGTGGAAGGGCGCCGCGCTAGTTCAAGGATCCTGGCCAGTCTGGGGTTATCCTCCACGCGGTGAGGTGGAGGCTGGGCAGGTCCGAATGGTGCAGCTGGCCCTGTTCCATTTGGAGGAGCGTCGGTGACTCCGGCAGTGTGCGATACTGCGACGACATGCGCAACAGTAGTGGAAACCAGGGTTGGCGCGGCCACGCCGGTGCCACCAGAATTGCATTGGCTCTGTGTTGGTGCATCCTGGTGAGTACCTTCTGGACCAGAGGAAACGGAGGAAAGGCGTAGAGATAGTCCTGATCCCACCGTTTCATGAAGGCATCGCCCTCGGAGTTCGGTCCGATGCCTGCTCTGGAGCAGTATCTGCTGAGTTTCTTGTTGGACTCCGATGCAAAGAGGTCGATGCTCGGTGTCCCCCAGACCTCGCACAGGGACTGGAACACTCCGTCGTCCAGCTCCCATTCGTGGGTCGTGGAGGTGAGACGGCTCAGGTGGTCTGCCAAAACATTCAAGGTGCCCTGAATGTGCACTCCAATTGGGAAAATGCGTCTCTCCAGACACCATTCCCACAACTGCACTGCAAGGTACAGGAGGGTGGTGGACCGTGTTCCTCCCTGCTTGTTGAGGTACGCCACCGCCGTGGTATTGTCCGAGGCCACTTGAACCGCCTTGCCGGTGAGCAGAGTCTCGAAGGAACGCAGGGCCTTCCAAATGGCCAGCAGTTCCAAGTAATTTATGTGGTGCACCGTTTCGTGCGGTGTCCAGGTGTCGTTGACCGTGAGAGTCCCGCAAGCAGCGCCCCAGCCGAGGTTGCTCGCGTCGGTCAGTATCTGCAACGAGGGTTGCGGGGGGTAGAAACTCTTCCCCGTGGCCACGTTGAGTGGTGTAGACCACCACAGCAGTTGGTCTCTCAGTTCCGGAGATGGGGTCAACCGTTTGGACTGGCTCTCCCGAAGTGCGTCGAACTCGTGAAGGAGCCATGATTGCAGGGACCTGAATTTCAACTTGGCATGGGGAATCACTGCCGTCGTTGAGGCCATAAGGCCTAGAAGTCTCTGAGCCTTCTTCGCCCGGACGCACGGTTTGGTGCGCAGTTCGCTCACCCCCTGCGCAATGTCCAGTAATCGTTTCTGGGGGGCGTAGGCTCTTGTAGTAAGCGAGTCGAGTATCGCTCCGATGTACTCGACGCGCTGGGAGGGAGTCAACTTCGACTTGGTGAAGTTGATCCTGAGGCCGAGACTCTCCATGAGGTGAACCGTGTATTGTGTGTCCCGCACGGCCGACGGTTCGGTGGGGGAAACGATCAACCAATCGTCGATGTACGGGAAGACCCTGATGCCCCGCTGGCGGAGGAATGCAGCCACCGGAGCCATGCATTTGGTGAAGACTCGCGGTGCCGTGGCCAGACCGAATGGTAGGCATCGGTACTGGTACACGGAATTGTTGATGCGGAAGCGGAGAAACCGTCTGTGTTTCTCGAGGATGGAGACGTCGAAGTAGGCATCCTTGAGGTCTATGACTGTGAACCAGTCCCCTTTGTCGATGAGGGGGAGGACGGTCTGTAGGGTCACCATCCGGAACTTCCTGGTGTGGATGCATTTGTTCAGGCGGCGCAGGTCCAGGATAGGGCGAAGGCCTCCGTCCTTCTTCTGGACCACGAAGTACCTCGAGTAGAAACCGTTGTCCCAGTCGGGCGGTGCTACCCGCTCGATGGCTCCCTTGGAGAGAAGGGTTGATATTTCTTCCTCCAAATGGGGGGACGAGGTGGTGATACGATGTCTTCCTACCCGAGGCACCCGCACGAACTCAATGGCGTAGCCAGAGGACAAGATCTTTAAGACCCACTGGTCGTCCGTGATGCCCGACCATACCTGGAGGAAGTTCCGGAGGGGAAGGTATGGGATGTGGAGCGAGAGAGACTCGGCCGTCGCAGCTTCAAACGCGGGGCTTGGGCCTCGCGCTCGAACGCTTGTCCTGTCCGTAGGGCCGGTAGCAGGGTTTGTGTTGTCGCCGCTGTTTGTAGGAGCTGGATCTAGGCTGCTCCGTCGGTCCCTGCTGCTGCGGGTTGCCCTGGAACCGCCGTGTGAAGGGCTGGAACCTCGGCCTGGCGGAAGTAGCCGGCGTGGTGAGCCCCAGGAACTTCGCCGTGGAATTGGTCTGGCGCATCTCATTCAGGACCTTATCGGTGTCCTGACCGAAGAGGCCCTGCCCGTCGAAGGGAAACTCCTCGATGAGCTTCTTCATAGCGTCATCGAGGGAGGTGTCCCTAAGCCAAGCGTGGCGACGGAGGTAGATTGCGGAGGCCATGTCCTTCGCGGCATAGTCGTTGATATGCCGGGCAGTGCGCATCAGCTGCTCGGCGACGAAGTCCCCCTCGGTGGCCAGAGCGTCAATGCGCTTTTGGGCGTCGGAGGGCAGCTTCGCGATCTCAACCTTCACCTGCTCCCAGAGGTGAGATTGGTACAAGCCCATGGCGGCCGAGTAGTTGGCGGCACGGAAGAATAGGGAGCCGGTGGCGTAGAACTTACGCCCCACCGCGTCCAGTTTCTTGCCCTCCGGCGTCGACAGGACCGGGAACCCGCTGGTGGCCGTCCTGTGCTGGAAGGCCTTGACCACCAGGGAATTCGGCAGGGGGTGAGCCTGCAAGAACTCGACGTTCTCGTCCAGGACCCGGTACATGTTGTCGAGCCTGGACGAAACGGAGTGCGCCGCCAAAGGTTTCTTCCACGTCGCCCTCGCCGAAGTCATCATGGAGGGGAGCATGGTTATGTGGACCGGCCGCACAGCACGTCTATCGAGCTTCGCGGTCATCTGATCCTCACCCTCCAATGGTGGCTGATTGACCTTCAGGTTGAGTGCGGTGCCCAGCCTTGTGAGCATGGCGGTCAGTGAGCGCTGGTCCTCACCACGCGGTGGGTCCACTGAGGCGATAGCCTGCTCCGGCGTGCGCTCGGCGTCGACGTCTCCCTCGTCCTCCTCCGACGACGAGCTGGACTCATCGGAGGACGAAGGAGGCAGTCTTTCATCCACGTCGGGACCGCGCCAGTACGGCCTGGGCGGGCCCGCAGGACGGTCGTCCACCGCATCGACGTCCGGACCACACCATGACGGGTTGGGTGGGCCGGCGGAGCAGGCACTCGACCCACGGGAGGTCGGTGGGGCCACGGCAGGGCCGGGATGCCCGGGGCTTGCGGTGGTCGGAACCGGAGCCGCAGAGGCCGCAGGCGTGGAGGTCTGGAACCTGGTCGCAAACGAAGCCATGACCTGGAACATCTCTCGGACGAGGGCCATCTGAGACGCGTCCGAGTCCGCTGGCGGTGGAGCTCCGGTAGCCGGCGGAATGGTGGCCCACGAAACGGTGGGCGCCGAAACGGTGGCCGGTGTCGGTGTCGGCGAAACGGTCGTCGGAACGGTGATGACCGCGTCGTCCGTCGGCGTCCTGGGCCGTGGGGAGACGGAGGCCTGCCTCGGAGAGGAATTTCTTCCCCGAGGAGGAGAGGAGAGCACCTGAAGTGGGCGAGCTGGAGCCCCAGCCCTGCGTCCTTTCTCAGGTGACCCGGAAGACGACCGTCCTCCCCAGATGGAGGATCCCGGAGAAGGACATCGGGCAATCGAGAACGGCGGCGAAGGCCCGGGAGAAGCGGGTGTGCGCGGAGTGGGGGGAAGCGACCGTCTCTTCTCCGACCCACGCTTGCGCTTCTTCTCACCGTTCTTGTCCTTCTTCTTCTTCTTCTTCTTCCTCAACGGAAGCGCGGAGGAAGAGGCCGGCGGTGGTTGAGCGGCAGCGGTGGCCGTGGAGGCGGACGCGGCGGGAGCCAGAGCGAGCTCCATCAGATGAGCCTTGAGGCAATTGCTTCGGTTCTGCACCGCGAGGCGCGTAAACTTTTTGCAATGCGGGCAAGACTGGCTCTGATGCGACTCTCCCAAACAAAAAAGGCACAGGCTGTGTCCGTCGGAAGCCGGAAACTTCTTAAGGCAAGCCGTGCACTGTTTGAACGCTGCAGCCATCAACCGCGGAAAAAATTCTTCCAGTGGAAGTTTCTGGAGACGAATACCCCGAAGGGCCGACCAGCCGCCACCCCCTTGAGGGGGGAGACGGTGATCGAAGCGAAAAATTGGCTACTGAATCCACTCAAGAGAAGAGACAGAGCCGGGGTGGCGATCCTGCCCGGAGGACAAGATCACCAAGAAAAATTGTTAAAACTTGCCAAAAGACTTTCCCTCAGAAGGGCGAAAAAATTGAGGAAGCTCTCAACGATCGTCCTGCTGCTACGGCGGAAAGAAGAGAACTGAGGTAAAATGGCGCGCGGGCGCCTCAGGGTGGGCGGTACGGTGGGCGGTCTTACCGCCAAAACTTTTGACCAATAGCTTTTCAAGCCTCCGATCGGCCGTTCTGCGCAGGCGCATAACCCATGAGTGTGGATTCACAAACTATACGAAGGAGAACCAAAGTACACGAAACCTATTGTTGTGAACCTACTTCCTCCTAGCCTGTCACGGATGTGTGGTTGCGCTAGGTGCGCACGGACCGAGGAATGTTGCCAGGAAATAAAAGAGGTCACTCAGCACTCCCTCGTCATCGCCTCACCTTGATGCCTTGACCACGTGTGTGTCTGATTTCTATCCCCAAGTGGCCCTGGCCCTACAAGTGCCGCCCAACGTGGGGCCACAATAGCTGAAACGAGGGGCCAAGAAAGCCGACCCGTGGGGCAGACCTAACGGACCCCCATCTCACTCATCCAGAAGGAAGGACCCTAGGTGCGCACTGACTCATCCTTTGAAAGGACCCTCATTTGTGAGTATGGGTGGCTCTCTGACAATTCCGCAACAAGGGTTTGCAAAGGAACTGGGTTATTTGCTGAGGAAGACATGGAAACGGGTACCCCCTGAGCAGCTTAGGCACTTAGTGCAGTTCATCAGAGAGCATTGTCCATGGTTCCCAGAGGTTGGGTTGCTCAGAGTGACAGACTGGGTCAAGGTGGGAATAACTTTATATGAAGAGCCAAGAGCACCAACGGAGATCTTAATAGCATGGCGACAGTGTAAGGAAGCTCTTGAGAGGTTTGGAGCTGAGGCGACCTGCGGACTTGCAGTCGTGTCGATTGTAACATCTGCCCCCCTCCTTACGCATCGACGTGCCCGCAATTCCCGCAGATAGTGCCACCTCCCCCTACCATCACATCCCCTTCGGCATTGTTTCCTGCCCTGACTGCCACGCTTAAACTTGGGGAATTCAGAAGGACAGAACCCCGTCACAGGGAGAGTAGGAGCGCATTCCAGGCCATGGTGGAACAAGAAAGGGAAAAGGGTGAGACAGGGTTGCAGAGTCTGTTCATGAAAGGAATGTTAGAAGGAGTTGGGTAGGAGCCCTTGAGAAAAGTTTGAAGCCTCATGGTTTGTTAATTGCCCTGGAAAAAGTACAAGTACAACCCCTATACCTATATCTAGGACATGAAATGTTACGGGCTTACTCAGCCCCCACCCTTCCTTAATTGAAATTAGACACGCAAATGACATATGTAATTACAATGGGCCAGATAGGTGGTCCCCACATAACTTGAAGCCCACACTGGATTGGAATGTAACTAAATTAGAATGCACTGAAAGTAACTTGCCCAAGCTGTCAGTAAGGGAAGACATGCCTGAGAAGCAGTGCAGTTGATTTTCAGCACTGAACTACACCAACCTCAAGTATTGAACCCAGGGTGGCTAATTATAGCATTCTGAGAAATCATAATTAAACTGACCTTTAAGGTCTTGGAAAAGCATGAGATCTGTGAAATATGAGTGTGTGCATTGAATGAATGGAGGGCCCTGAGTGTGTGGAAATGTAAGGACTGTGTGTCTGTTAAGGTTTAATAATAGTAGTGTTATAGAGTGTGAAAAGGTCCAGGAGGTTAAGGATGTTTTGCATCTTGCCTTGTCTAATATACACCAAGACAGGAAAAGTTGGTTTAAGTCTGGCACACTTAAGCAGGAGTATCTAGAGTGCGCTGGCCTCATATGTATTCTCACAGTGCTGGTCCACTTTGCCATTAGACAAATGAAAATTTTGAAGTAAGGACGGTGATTTCTGGAGTTGGATGTTTACCCAAACAGGATTTCTCCTCATGCCCTACTGGGCTGAGAATGAATATCTCTGTAGAAGTGGGAGGGGGGAGTCCTCGCCCACAAGAGCAGAGGACCGCATAGTATATAAGACTGGCAGACCTCTTTAAGATTTGCTACATAAGTTGGAAGTTGGAATGTATTAACAAGAAATATCCCTTTCTTATAGAAAATGCAACCAAGTAAAGAATTCATACATGTGGTTACTGTATATCTGATTTAATCAGACAAATTTGGATAAAATGCTCCATATTAGCCTCAAAAGGAAACACTGCATTAATAATGGTCATGGGGGTGGGGGTGGGGGGGTCCTTTTTTCCTGCCTAGCCAAGCCTGTTTTTAAAGTGCAGGCTGGCGATTCTGGTGGCTGGTGCTTTCACAAAATCAGGTCACAAAAAAGAAGTCCTCTTTCCCCTTTTTTACAGTTCAGCCTGGCCAGTTGGTTGTGAAAAGAGATAAAGAGGCGAAGTTAATTCTGTTAAATGTTAAACCAAGGGAAATCTCAGCTGGGAGGAGGAATTTTGGAATCGCGAACCAAAATTGCCTCTGCTCGGATAAGAGTCCTTTTTACCCGGCCTGTTAATTGCTTAATATTATGCATGAGTAAAAGTGTAATATGCTTTGTTTAAATGTCTTAAGGTATAGAACCTTGAGCCACATTGCTTAGAATTAAGGTTCTGGGTATACTCCACGTCTTAAGTTTAATACTTGCATTTGCTTTAAATGGAATTTTGAATAAGGTAAATTAAGATAACTTGTACAGGAATAATTCAGATTTGTCATTCAATACATATATGCAATTAACCCATTATGCTACTGTTCTTATTGCAATGACAGCCTAATGACTTTGGTTTACTCCTACAGCATTTTTCTCTTTTTCCATAGATACTTAATTCAGCTAAAAAGCAGCTTAGGTCATTTCTGTTATTGATAATCATGCCTAATAAATTTCCCCAGCATCAAGATTTTCTCAATGAACCCTCTCTTCTCACCTGATACTCATAACGCTTTGGCGTCATCCTCTATTTTCTCTGAGCACACTCAAATCTCTCCTCCAGCACCACATCTCAAGGGCATCTGCCTTTCTGCAACCAGCTTGTGCCATTGTATTGGGCTCTAGCACATTGTGTTTGTAATATAATGCCTCTACTTTTCTTCCTCATAGCTTGCCACGGCGACGCTCCCGCAGCCGGAGATCTATTACTGCCAGATGCCAGACTCCACATGGAGGGGTCCTGTCAAACTAATAACTTGGGGGGTGGTTATGCAGCTGTTCTCTCCTCAAGCCGGTGCGGGGGCAGGGCATTTTGTGCTTTCTCCACAGATCCGCTGCAGTGGTTCCAGATCCGGCCCATGCCTCCTTGAAGCATGCCCAGGACTGCCATAGGCCAAGCAGCTACCCGATGTAGCACAGAGTTTTCATATAAGAAGCTTGCTCCCTTTCACACATGATAGTTGCCCAATCTCTCATCTGTGTTCCATTGCTGATGCATCCTTCCACTGGCAACTTCACCTGCCATGTGGACTGTTCAAGACTTTCCATTCACTAACCTATAAACTGTATCAACACCTTGTGGCCATTGCCAACACCAGCAACAAAGTGCCACCCTGTCAATCCCAGATGTCTTTGTCTCTCATCTCTACAAGCCCAGCTCACTTATCAACCATATTCACATGTTTTATTTTGTATTTCCAAGCAGGGAGGTCTTCCTCTAACTTAAAACTGCCTTGTTTCAACCCAGGGAGGTTTCCGCTCTGTGGAGAGCCATTAATTACCATTTGTCTTGAAAGGATTACTCCACCCAGCCAAATCTCAAAAATCAACAACAGAAGAGCACCTCAATGTCTCTGTATACCTGCTATGTCAATATCTGTAATTGCTTTTCTCCTTTTCATGTATTGTCCTTGAGGTTTCTGCCTTCATACAGTGCCCAGTGGGGTGGGTTCCCAGGGGGCATCTGAAATGGATTATGGATTTTGCATACCCCTTTACATATCTTGTGATGTTTACATGTATTACTCCTATTGTCTTCGGAACCCTTCCAATCTCAGTGTTCCTGCCCTTACCCTCTCCACAATACCCATAGACCCAATTCCCTCAATCCTATCACGCCTACTGTCTCCCATTGCCAGGCAGTCATGTTTGCCCTTGGGGTAGGGAGAAAGATCAGTGGATGGGCCACTTGCCCCTCATCCTTAGCTCAGGTTGCTCATCCCCCAAGTCAACAATCCCCTCCTGACTATCTTCTCCTGACTTCTGTTATCCTTTAATTACTTTGTATTTACCTCATGTCTGTGTCGTTGTTACCACTGCAACCCCACACTGGTGTAAAGAAACGCCTACTGCTGCTTTAAATGCCTTTGGTTATTTGCTCGCCAAGCAAGGAGGCTTTCGCAGAGTGGTTGGAGGGAGGGGATGTCAGGTGTTATTCCATGGTACAATATTTGACCCTTGCCATAGCTATCCTAATCACTGGTTGCTGCTGCCTTCAGTGTTTACCCTCCATATTTTCAAGGTGCGTGCCAGCTTTCAGATCCAAGTACCAAAGGCCTTCTCGAGAGGAGCTACCCTGCTTATACAAAGCACTGCAGCAGTACGCCCCAAAATAAATATAATATATAAGAAGGGGAGATGAAGGGGTGCCCCAATCTTTGTTCCAGAAGCATCCCTAGCCTGCCCTTAGGAAATACCTTAACCCCCAGTCCCCGCCAACTTCCGAAGGGGGGAGGCCAGGTCGTGCAGCTGCGCCACTTGGGGTCAGCCGACAGGCTTGGACCACAACTTCCTTCGTGGATGTCCCCCAGACTAAGCTGATGTAAGCGAGTCCTTATCGGACCCGCAAGACAGCACCCCGAGCCACAAACTTCTTATCTACCCCACCAGACTATCCCCATTCCACAAACCATTTTTTGCCCCTACCAACTGGTCGCTCTCTGCTGCACGTACACTCATTAATGTACAGTGATATCCCATACAACGTCCAAACTTGGTTCCACAAGTTTGGACTTTATACGGATTTGGACTTTGTATGAGGCATGCAAAATCCTAGCCGTGATGCCTCATACAACGTCCAAATCCTTGCCACGATGCCTCATACAACGTCATTTCCATAGAGATACATTGTACTGTAACAGCACAGACTTCAGGGCAAAGTCAAGGAGACAGACAGGAAAGTGACAGAACTTTAAGAAATCATTGTCTAAAGGCTAAAAACATTACAAAAACATGTCAAACAACCCTGATTGTCCAAGAACCTGAAGAATGCAGCAAAAATCCCAGGAATGCTTCTAAAAATTCTGACAAAAAAATTCAAAATCGTGCTCAAAACCACTCCTAAACACTCTTTGCCTCATGCAAAACCCACAAGAGCAATGCACGCATGTGTCCTGCCTTTTATACTGCCCAGGCACAATGCAACCTGGGAAAACCCCAATGCCTCATACAAAGTCGCACGACTTCGTATGAGGCAACTTTTTTCAAGGAATTAGGTGATGTTGTATGAATCCGATGTTGTATGAAGCGGACTTTGTATGAGGTATTCCTGTATAACCAAAGTACACGAAACCTATTGTTGTGAACCTACTTCCTCCTAGCCTGTCACAGACATGTGGTTGCACTAGGCCCACACGGAGTGAGGAATGTTGCTAGGAAATAAAAGAGATTGCTTGGTGCTCCCTCATCGTCACCTCACCTTGATGCCTTGACCATGTGTGTGTCTGATTTCCATCCTCAAGTGGCCCCATTCCTACAGATTCCCAAGCTCTGAAAGCATCCACAGTTGTTGATTTGAATGTTACTGCAAAATGATGGTTTGTTCAAAGAAAAGAAAGTACTGAAGGAAAGTACATAAGCTTATCCTGGCCAATATCTATTGGTTTTTAGATCTCTTCACCAAAATTGTTTTGCAGAGGTATTCTGACAGAAGGGAAATCATATAATTCTCACTGGCAAATTGCCACTAATTAATTAGTTATCACTTGGGTTTCCGGCAATGCTCCAAGCCACCTGATTGGAGCACAAGGAGAAATCTAAGTGGGGACTTGTTAATTAATGGCAATTTTAAAGGTCTCCCTTGCTTGAAAGCCAGCTGCATCAACTTCAGCATCTTAACCACTAAGCCACTGCAGTCCTTTGAATGGGAATTTACTAGTGAGCATTAGGCCTTTTCTCTTCTGATAGCAGTTTGATTCCAGAGTACTGCAGGATGGAATAGCTCCCATCTTTGTCCCAGCTCCTGCCAACCTAGCAGTTCAAAACCAAGAAATTGCAAGTAGATAAATAGGGACCAATTCAGTAGGAAGGTAACCAGCGTTCCGTGCACTCCGGTGTCTAGTCATGCCTGCCACATGACCACAGAAATGTCTGCAGAAGCAGACAGTGCTGGCTCTTCGGTTTTGAAATAGAGATGAGCACTGAACCCTAGAGTCGGATATGACTGGCTTTTGAGCAAGGGAAAAATTTACATTTACCTAAACTGCTTTATAACATTTTCCCACTAAAAACTGGAGTTTAAATATACAAAACAAAATGAAATAATTGGGATCTAAAACAAAATGTTAAGACTATGTAACATTCCTATCCATTGTCTTCATTTGAGATATATCAGTCCATTTTTCCTTCTTCCACTTTGTTCTCATGCCAACCATATGGTCCTCATTCTAAGAACACTAGGCATACTCTCCCCACACATAGTTTTCTTGAGGGTCCTCCCCTACCAATATTTTTGAATATATTTTTTGTTCTTCTGCTAACCTTGGGCTTCTCTGCCACAATTGACCAGGGTGGTGCTCTTTTTGACTATGTACTGTACTTGTTCAGGTCTGAACATGAAAAATCGAAGGAATTATAAAAACAATTAATCTCTTCCTGATGTCCTTAATTGTTGGCACTTCTGGCTTCAGAAATTCCTCTGTGGCCGTGACTCTTTAATTGCATGAATTCCCCCCCCCCCACCCGTGAGCACAGCCTTGAATCTTAGCAAAAACTAATGGGTGTCCTCACCGTGCGGATCAGCCGAAGCGACACCAGTTCTTCATTGTAGCCTCCCCATTGGGTCCAGCCATAGTACTCTCCTTCCTCTAGCAGGTATTGGTGACCACGGAAACCTTCCTTTTCATAACCAACCCAACTGAAGAGGTGAAGCAGTCCAAACACAAGAAGGGGTTCAGATAGAGGAATAGCAAACACGTTAGGCTCATCTTTTTCAACATGCAGCCCTTTCTAGATACTGTAGTTGTGTGTGTGTGTGTGTTGTTTTTTTTAAATATAGCTTATGGGACAACAGACAATTTGTTTTCATCCAAAGAAATGTCTTTTCGCTTTCTATGCCAGTGAGCAATTTACATGCCTTGTCTTGGTTTCAACCACCTTTGCTGTAGCTTTTAAGAATTACTGTACTTTTTGGCTTATATCTGATGTATCTTCTAGCCCAGGGGTTCTCAACCTTTTCAAGCTGTGGGCTGGGTCACGCTCCCTCAGATAGCTGAGCGGGCTGGACTGGTGTGGTTCCCCCCACTGTAAACACTGCTGTAAAATGTGTCCGTGGATGTTGCAAATTTATTTATTTATTTATTTTTCTGATTTATATTGCAGCCCAACTCCGAAGACTCTGGACGGCTCACAGAAAATAAAACCACGGTCACATTTATGGCTGCTTCCGTAGCTTCTGGCTGCAGTGGCCACATGAAATGGTACGGCCCATGGGCCATAAATTGAGATCCCCTGTTGTAGCCATTGCAGCAAGTAGCCACTTTGCTAGAATCTGCAGTCTCAAAAAAAAAATGCCTGGATGGGGAACTTTATGATTCTAGATGACTCCACCTTTTCAGATGGCAACGTGTGTTCCTTAATCTATTTTAAAATGTGATGACCTAATCCGACTCTTTTGTCCTAATTAGGGCCATAAATTCTTACTCATATGGACTCCGCTGGTAGGTTGTAAGGGCGGAGAATACAGAGCAACAGGAGCCTGCTTCTGTTACTTGTACTGTATAAAGAGACTGCTCAGAGGTTAGGGACCAACCATGAGATGTGCCGAAATTGGCTCATTTGAGTCTGGGGAAACCCCTCCCCCCTCTGATCTCTTATAAAGCTCTTGCCCTTCAGCTTTACAAAAGATCAGCCAGCTTTACAGGGAAATCAGAGTATCACCACCATAAAAGAGAAAGCCCAGAGTTCTATATCCTGGGTGCCATTTTGAAACCCACAAATGACACCTTTGAACCTCTTCTGTTGCCTGTTGAAAGTAGAGTGTGGAGAAGTCATTTTCTTTTACTACAATTCCAAAACTCCTGAGCTAGCACAGACACGTGCTGTGTTGGTTGGGAAAAAAAATAAAGACTCCCAGCTCTAGGCAAAAGGTAGAATAGCAAGTAAAATTTCCTTGCTTGAGATTCCCTTAGAGCCATGATGGCGAACTGTGGCACTCCAGATGTTCCTGGACTTCAATTCTCAGAAGCCCAAGCCCCCATGAATCCACATGAATGGGTTTAACTGCGATTCATCCAGCCAGCACCGCCCTCGTTGCTCCTGGAAGCGGAAGTAAAACATGTCTGTACGGAGGAAGGTTTAACCCGGAAAAGTCTTAACTGTACGGGCGCATTTTACTTCTGCTTCCGGGAGTGACGAGGGCAGTGTGGGCCGGATGAACTGCAGTAAACCCACATGTGGATTCACAGGGTGCTTGGGCTTCTGGAAATTGAAGTCCAAGAACATCTGGAGTGCCAAGGATTGCCATCACGGCCTTAGAGTATAGTTGAGCAAGAGAGATCAGGTGAGAGGCATCTTCCCATGAATTAATCAACTAAATTGAAGGGGCGCTTCTTCCTTCCTGCAACAGGTTCTTCCAAATACTCACCAGCCACCCATGATTCTCAGAGAACCTGCAGTAAGCATCTTGGAGTCCTGGTTGTTTTCTGGCTTCTTCAAGTCATAAATATCTCGGCTTACCTCCCAGCTACAGCCCTGGAAGTGTGGTTTCTCATAAATTAGGGCCTGCGGAGAAAGAGAGACATACATAAAGGGTGGAGAATATGTCAGACCTAAAGAGAGGACAAGGATGTTAAAATGGTGGGTCTCCATCATCATGTTGGAACCTATCTAGCTTTAGAGTTAAAAAGTCTGGAGTGTGTGAAAGCAGAGCTTCTCTTGCAACAAGGGTTCTCCTGCAAAGTTGAGACACAGAATTATAGAAACAAAATGCAATGAGAGGTCATACATGAAAGGCTTTAATGCAAAAGTTCTGCTTTCATCTGGATTGCTCTTTATTTTGTTGCTTCTTTTCCAAGGCTTGGGATGTAATTCAAAAACAGGGCACTGAGGTGGGAAAGCTAATATATTAGGTAAAGATCACTCTTGCTTGAAAGTCAGTTGTATCTGACTTTAGGGTTCAGTGCTCATAGCCAAAAAGCCAGTGCTGTCTGCCTGTAGACCTTTTTGTGGACATGTGGCAGGCATGCCTAAACACCAGAGTGCACGGAACGCTGTTTACCTTCCCACCGAAATGGTACCTATTTATCTACTTGCAATATCTTGCTTTTAAACTGCTAGGTTGACAGGAGCTGGGACAGAGATGGGCACTCATTCTGTCATGCAGTACTTGGGTTTTGAACTGCTGACCTTCCACCACCCAGTCAGCATCTTAACAACTTGAACCACTGCAATCCTTTAGTCTATCCATTACCCCTATATTTAAAAACAAAAAAAGAAATCTGATACCCTTCCTCCCCAAACAACATCTTATCTACTGATTAGGCATTTTCCTGAAAAAACCTAAATATTATAGTGTTTGCATTATTTTATTCTTCCTATAAAGTTTCAGTATTATGAAATCCAGATTCTTAGATCCCAAAATCAAGCATTTTGACAGGTGAACCAATTCTGCAACAAGAGCACCTTTGGTGACTAGGCACAGGACAAGCTCACTTTGGACTCACCTTGGGTTCTCCAGGTTTTTCTACAACTGGACTTCCCTAGAAAGAGAATAAACCAAAGTAAAAATTCCATGAGTGGATTTGACCTTCCTTTCCAGTTTGAAATTGTGTTTGTTCTGTGAATGGACATTCCACAAGGCTGAGGATGGTGACCGTGATGAGCATAGGAGAAGCCAGGTGACGGCTCAGCAACAGCATAGAGCAGTGGCGACGAACTTATGGCACACATGCCAGCAGGGGCACTCTGGGCACTCTGTAGGCATATGCCCCCTTGCCCCAGCACAGAGTTTCCCCTGCCCTTCTGCCCAGCAACCCAATGGGAGTGCATCCTCTCTCACCCAGCACAGAATTGACCCCACCCCCTCTGCTCAGCAGAGCTGAGGGCTGATGAGGACTTTGTTTGCCAAAAGAGCTCAGGACCAGAAAGTGACTTATGGAGCTGGGTCAGTGGTACAGGTGTCATGCTGACCCTCCTCTTTGCATCTCCCTTTCCCTACCTTCCATTGAATTCATCATTCATAGGTCTGTGCCCTTATCATTTTAATGTCACAACCCACTACATATGTCACAGGCCTATGTTATCAGGTGGATATTTGCCTCAAGTCCGCCGACTCAGGTCCAGGAAGAGCCTTATGTCAAGAATAAACATTCTTGAGGGTACACGATAGCAAAATCAAATTAGAAGATGGAGGAAGGAACTCACTGAATGCTCCAACACTGGAAGCATTCAAGAGAGAATTGGACAGCCATCTGTCATATCTGCTTTGATTTGGATTCCTGCATTGAGCAGAGGGTTGGACTCGATGGCCTAAAAGGCCGCTTTCAACTCTGTGATTCTATGATTCTATGCCTCGTTAAGATGAAATCAAATTACAACAACTTTAGCAGGACTTTCAAGGCAAGTGAGATATCTAAGGAGTGGATTTAACCAGCACCATTCAATTTTAATAGTGCCCGAATGAGATTCAATCCCAGGCTTGTTGAGTCCTAGTCTGACACTCTATTCGCTACACCACACTGGGTTTTGGCATTGTTTACAAATTCGTAGGGTGAGTATATATGTTCAGAGGGACTCTGTTCCTTCATCCTTAGCATATATCTGCCTGCTTGAATGACTGTTTTGCATCAGGCACCAATCCACAACTTTTAGGATTATAGTAGAAACCCTTAAGGAGACGAGCTGAAGTTCAAATCCTAGAAGCCTCACTTAGAAAATGAAAATATCAAGCAAATGGGCAGCTGGAATATGAGACACCACCTATGCACAGGTAAAGTTTAGAACATGAAGAAGGAAATGCCATAAGAAGACTTACTAGCTTGATTGGATGCATGGAGCAGATGCATGGGGACTTTGCTCCCCAGGCTTGTAGACTAGGATATCCACCTGGTTCTAACACATAAGGGTCATCATCAAAGAATGGTTTCGAGTAAATAAGCCACCTGTAGGATATGGAGAGGACAATGGCAAGATATAATCAGAAATCAAAAAAAGCTCTTCTTCTTTTGCATTATAACTCTTGGAACAATGTAGCCTCCATGAACAGTAGTCATGTCATCTGAGGTAATCTGACAGCTGCATTCCAAAAATGTAATTTTCCACATTTTTGGATATGCATTACAGTATCTCTCTCCCATCTCAGAAGATATAATGTAACAGTAAACTCCCTCAAGTGGTGGCGAGAGCTTAATTGTGTATTGTCGGTTTTATTTGCTTTAATTCACTTGGTCTCAGACCCCTATTTCAACGAATCTGACCACATTGAGAACCTTCCCGGGAACTTTTTGAAATGGTAGCCATGTTAGTCTGTGTTTCAAGTATGTCAGAGAGTAAACAAAACAAAACACAAAAAACATTGTTGTACTAACTGTTGTATTTTAATGTTAGTTTTCATGGATCAAGTCCACTTTGTCAGACAGAAGAGCAAAGCTTCATGGCACCAATTGATACACATCCACGAAAGTTAACATTAAAATACAGCAGTTAGTCTTTAAGGTGCCACAATGTTGTGTGTGTTGTTTTGTTTTGTTTCCCTTGGATACCTTGGAGACGTTATTTGGCAAGGAGTCTGCGTGGTGGTAAACATCGCCACACTTGCAAATGGACCTGAGAAATCAAGTCCATCTGCATGTGATTTTTGTTTACTCTCTAATATTCCAGGGAACTGTAGTCCAAAAAGCAACATTTCCAAGCTCTGAGTAAGCAATGTATAAATTGAAAAATAATGTTTTAAAAGTATTTTACAGGCCAGAGTGTACGATGATGGAAGCTGCCTGCAAAGGCTGGCCATGAATCCGCGTGTCTTCTGAGGAATCCGTGAATCTCTGCTTCGTGCCTTCTCCGTTCTCCTCAGAGAACAAACTGATCTCAGGGATCCTGTAGTCCTGGAATAGAAATGACTAGGCTGTTAAAGTGAGAACGAGCTAGAGAACATCCAGAGATGCCCGGCTTGCTCTGATAATGGCCACATTTTATGAAGAGGCAGGAAACATGTGGTAGTCCAGATGTTTTTAGACTGCATGTTTTATCAGCTACAGCCAACATACACAGTCTTGGTGTACAATGGAAGTTGCAGCTTAGCGACATCAAGAAGACCAGATATTTCCCATTCATGATTCTAACTTATTATTATAGTGGAATATTTCTGCACATCTCCAGGTTAACTTGAAGGAGGTGGGGAAGATTTCTGAGCTCCTGGAGACCTACTGCCACTTGTTTTACAATAGTAAAATAGTACTGAGCTCAAGTCAGCAATATAAGATAATTTCCTCTTTATATAAATTATACAGGCATATTAGGAAAATGAGCCATAGCAGCATGATATCAAATTATATGATGCAGAAAGCACATCACAAGAAGCTGAAAGCCCATTAGTGTCATCCTAGAGCAGGGATGATCAACCTGCGGCCCATGGGCCGGATGCAGCCCAAGGGACATTTCATGTGGCCTCCCACTGCCTCCACCACACCAGGAAGTGCCATGTGGTGGAGGAAGGGCAAAATGGCCATCCGGCCCCTGAAGCTATCTGAGGGAGCGTGGCCCGGCCCCCAGCTTCAAAAGGTTGAGAACCCCTGTCCTAGAGTGATTCCATCTGAACATCAGACTCACAAATGAAGCCCATGTTAACCACTCAGTGACCAATCACAAAGCAAAACAAGCTGATCTGCAAGCTATAGAAGGCAATAAAAACTTGTGCTGGGCCAATCAGATGTCTTTTGGCACTTAAGAAATTCCTGATTCTAATGTCAGGCTACATGTATCATCTAGTTCAAGCCCCAGCAGAAAAAAGCTTCCAATGTTCCCATAGACATTGCCATGGGGTTCAATCCAAAAGGCTAAAAACCTTAACCTCTATGGGATTTTTTTTCTTGATCCTTACATGCACAACCCTTTTAAGTGAGCCAATACGGAAGGGTGCAGGCTCAGTTCCTTCCCCTTCTTTATGATATATCGTCCAAGGATTGCTGATCTCCACATCGCCTTCAGCAAGCACACATTTCCGCCCATGGAACCGGGGCTTCTCATACATCACCCACCTGGAGAGCAAAGAAAAGGATTCAGCTCCACTCGCTCAGCGGGCGGCCGACCAACTCCCCACAGCTTTGAGGGGAGCTCCCCACAGCTCCCCACAGCTTTGACGGGCTTCAAAACCCTGCCGCCGCTGCCGCTGCCGCCAGAGGAGAACCAGCTCCACTCGCCCGGCGGCCAGCCGGACCAACTCCCCACAGCTGTGAGGACCGGAGCGGGCTTCAAAAGCCCCCCGCTGTCACCACAGGTGTTCCAGGACCAGCTCCCTTCCGGCCCCCCACTTTCCTCTTGGCCACTTGGGCCTCGAGGGGAGATGGAGAACAGCTTTGCGGGACGAATAGCTGTGGGCGAATCCAAGGCCCCCCACACTCCATCCCCTCAGCTTGGCCGGATGACGGGGATTTGGGATTACCGGAGCCCGGGCTCTACAAAGACGTTGAGCTTTGGGAGCTCCATAAGCCCCAGCTCAGTAGGGATTGTGGGAATGTGAGGGATAGAGGATTTTTGTCATTTAGGGTCGCTGTATATTTACTGTATATCTAGTGCCATTGTATATTTATTGTAATTGTATTTATTGCTTTTTTTCTGCATTTCTTGGACTTTTGGCATTCTATTGTGTATTTATTTATTTTGTATATTGGTGTGGATTGTACAGTAATACCTCATACAAAGTCCACTTCATACAACATCGAATTCATACAACATTGCCTAATTCCTTGGAAAAAAGTTGCCTCACACAAAGTTGCTGCGACTTTGTATGAGGCATTGGGGGTTTTCCCAGGTTGCATTGTGCCTGGGCAGTATAAAAGGCAGGACACATGCATGCATTGCTCTTTTGGGTTTTGCACGAGACAAAGAGTGTTTAGAAGTGGTTTTGAACATGATTTTGTTTTTTTTTTGGATTTTTTTTTTGTCAGAAATTTTAGAAGCCTTCCTGGGATTTTTGCAGCATTCTTCAGGTTCTTGGACAATCAGGGTTGTTTGACAAGTTTTTGTAATGTATTTAGCCTTTAGACAATGATTTCTTAAAGTTCTGTCAGTTTCCTGTCTGTTTCCTTGACTTTGCCCTGAAGTCTGTGCTGTTACAGTACAATGTATCTCTATGGAAACGATGTTGTACGAGGCGTCACAGCAAAGATTTGGATGTTGTATGAGGCATAGCAGCTAGGATTTTGCATGCCTCATACAAAGTCGAAATCTGTATAATGTAGAGTCTCTTTATTCAAATATTCCTGTGGAGGATGCTAGGAGGGTAGTAGAGAAAGTCTTGGAGAGTAGAACTATACAAAAGCTGCCGACTCACTTTGTGGTAGACCTATTGGACTTATGTCTTTAAAAAAAATTCTTTAGATTTGAATGGGAGTTCTATCTACAAATTAGTGGAGTCGCTATGGGCAGTCCGATAGCGCCATCTGTGGTGAATTTATTCATGTCAGAGTTCGAGATTGACACCATTTTAAATCCATCAGTGAAACCATTCTATAAATACATAGTGGTATATAGGAGGTTTATAGACGACTTATTTTTTGTAGTGAGTGATTTTGAAATAGTTTCAGACTTTGTTCTATGGTTGGGGGGACTAAATTAACATCTAAAATTTACTTTACTATCTGATAGAAGAGCTCTTCCATTTCTGGATTTATTAGTCTTTGTAAATAGTGATAGGAGAATTAACATGCGATTATATAATAAACCAATGGACCGCAATGCATACTTGGAATACAGATCTTTTCATCCGGGCCATTTAAGAAGAAACATACCATTTAGCTTGTTTGCAAGGGCCAAAAGGAATTCTACACTGAATACAGATTTTGTAACAGCTGCTGCAGATATACAAAAGAAATTGGAGTCTAGAGGTTATCCTGGAGATGTGAACAGGCACGACAGAAAGTGGAACGTACTCCTAGAAGCGATTTTTTAAAAAGAAAAAAGCCAGAGGAGAATAGAAGGATTTTTTGGTCAGTTGAGTACACGCCATTGGCAAATAAAATTAAGAGAATAATTAGAAAACATTGGCATCTCATAACTGATATTCCAGGCTGTGAGCTATACCCGACTATAGGTTTTAGGAAGACATGCACAGTAGGCAATATGGTGACGCACAGTGACAGTTTAGCTAAGGCTCCCTTGATGGATTTAATTGTGGGGCACTACAAATGTCAGGATTGCTCTTACTGTAAATTTTCGTGGGAAACAAAGGAGGTTAACATTTCACATTTAGGGATAACCCATACTTTGCGTATGTTCTCCAACTGTAAAACAGCACACTGCGTGTATCTATGGATATGTGGGTGTGGCCTGTTCTATGTGGGAAAGACCTCTAGACCAACCAGAAACAGGCTAGCGGAACATAGAAGTAGAATTAGGAATCGCAATTTGTTCGCCCCCCTCGTGCAGCATTATACAGAAAAAAATCACTCAAACAATGAGTTTAGATTTGTGGTTATTGAAACTGTGAAAGCGGAACAATACAACAAAGTAGATTTGGATCGTTTACTCCTACAGAGGGAGTCATTCTATATACACAGATTTCAAACTCTTTCGCCTAAGGGTTTGAACCAAGAGATAGATTATAGATGCTGCTTGTAGAGTGGACCACTTCTGAGTACATTACCAGCAGAGGGCATTAAGAAAAGGAGTCAGTCTACAATTTACCCACTTGTCGTTATGGACAGAATGAGGACCTAAAAAAGATTGGGATATACCGGTGAATAGAATTAGGATTCAGAGGGTATATGAACACTAAGGCTTAATGGCTTAATAACGTTCTGGCACTAAAAGAATTACATTAGAGGCCATTTAGAACGCGAAAAAAGGTAAGAGGTACAAAATTACTAGAGAGACTTATTACAATGTTACTAAAGGGTTTATGATGTGTGTGTGTGTTAGTTGGAAATACTAAAAGGTATTATGATTTGTATTTTATACAGAGTTAAATTTTCCTGAGGAAGAAATATCAAAAAAATCTTTAAACCGGTTAGATTTTGGAAATTTATAACCTGGAAATTAACAACCTGGATTATATAAGGATCAACAAAATGATTTAAATATATTTGGACACACAGAAGACTTCTTTGTTGAATGAACTGATATTGTTTATTACTGAAATATTGAGGAGAATGATTTAGATTGTGAATTGAATAAGACCTTTGAAGCAACATACAAGATTGAGTGTGGATTATTTGAGAATAAAATGGTATGAATCTGAATACTACATAGCCACAAGTATTTTATACTGCCAAGGCACAATGCAACCTGGGAAAACCATCAATGCCTCATACAAAGTCGCACGACTTTGTATGAGGCAACTTTTTTCAAGGAATTAGGCGATGTTGTATGAATCCGATGTTGTATGAAGCGGACTTTGTATGAGGTATTACTGTATCCCCACTTTCAGCACACTATGGGAAGGGCCGTAGACCAACATAGTATGGTAATAACTAATAAACGAATGAGTAGCATTATGGTTGAGTGGATAGAGAGTCTAAGACGTTTTTATGAATTGGGTGGGTGGGTTTTAATGGGGTGGGTTTTATCTGTTTTTATATATCTGTATATATCTGTATTCATTGTGTTTTTTACTTGACTGCTATGTGAGCCGCCCTGAGTCGGGTTTCCAGAGTGGGCGGCATACAAGCACGAAAATTAAATTAAATTAAATTAAATTAAATTAAATTAAATTAAATTAAATTAAATTAAATTAAATTAAATTAAATTAAATTAAATTAAATTAAATTAAATTAAATTAAATTAAATTAAATTAAATTAAATTAAAATTAACCAGATTCAGTTTATAAGGTGGCTATGAACCAAGCAGGATCTCTTTGCTTAACTTGACTTGCAAGTTTGTTGTGCAGCCCATATAACTGTGGTGGCAAACCTATGGCATGCATGCCAGAGGTGGCACTTGGAGACCTCTCTGTGAGCACCCGTGCAGTAACCCCAGCACAGAATTTGCCCTGCCACTCTACCCAGCAGACCAATGGGAGCGCTTTCTCCCTCCCCCAGCACAGACTTCAGCCTGTCCCTCTGCCCAGCAGCCCAATGGGAGCGTTTCCTTCCTCTCCTGTTGCTGTGTTGGCACTTTGCAATAAATAAGTGGGTTTGGGGTTGTAGTCTCTAAAAGGTTTCCCATCACTGCCATATAACAATAAAAACCATGTGCTGTCAAGTCAGTTTTGGCTTGTCTCGAGCCTTTCCAAGGTTTTCTAGGTAGCAAACACATAGAAGATGTTTGCCACTGTCATTTTCTGGTGATGCCCTGTGGTTGTGCAGCTTGTCCAAAGCTCCAAAGGCTGGCTCTTCTCCCAGGAGACACAGCAGGGATTCAAACTCCCAAACTTTGGGTCTACAGCCAGATACCTGAATCACAGAGTTATCCAACCAGCTCATATACTGTATATTGGGCAGGAAAAGTGATATACACTTTCTTCGGCTCTTTGTAGAAAAGACAACTCTTTTAAACAAACCAATATGACCACTATCATTACTACATTAATTGATTTGATTTATTTATTTGATTTGTATGCTGCCCACTCAGCATATGCCGACTCAGGGTGGCTCACAACAATCACAACATAAATCAACAATACAAAATAAATACACAATAATACAGTATACAATGTACAGAAATTCAATCTACAAAAGCAACACAGAACAATTTATACAATAAAACACACTTGAGCACTATAACATCAATGGAAAATAGATAACAAAAAGTTCTTAATGGAGCCCAGCGTCCCTGACGGAGTCCGGGGCTCAACATCCCCGGTGGACCCTGGGGCTCAACATTCCTAATGGAGCCCAGGGCTCAGCATTCCCAATGAAGCTTGGGGCTCAATGCTCCCAACGGAGCCCGGGGCTCAACATCCTCAACGGCATCTTCAGGTGCCTCGGGACCCCGGTGGCCCTTTATTATCCTCCAGCATTGGAGTGGCCAAAGGGGAGGAGACACAGCGCTCTGCCAATCTTTGGCAGCCTGGGGACCCCAGTGGCCCTTTAACCTCCCGGCGGCCCTTTGACTACATGGCACAACCATATCATGTGTTGTTATGATGTGCCGTCAAGTAGCTTCTGATTCTTGCAAACTCAAGACTGTGTCTTCTTTTATGGAGCCAATTCATCTCACATTTTTCCCTTTTGCTTCTCCTCAGAGCCTTATCTACTGCCTGTATGCAACAAAGGGAGTAATTCTCCTCTTTAGCACAACTCACAGGAAATTAGACAGTGGTTCACTTACCCTCCTCGGATCACTCGAACGGAAATTGTGTGGGACAGAAGCCACGGTGTGCCATCAGTGATATCACCCCAGATTTCTCTCTTCTGACCTCCAAAGCCCAACTCAGAGAACAAAATGATCTAAAATGAATGACAGACAGAAAGCCAGAGTGGAAAAGGTTTTGTTGTTGTTGTTGTTGTTGTTGTTGTTGTTGTTGTTGTTGTTGTTGTTGTTGTTGTTGTTGTTGTTGTTGTTGTTGTTGTTGTTGTTGTTGTTGTTGCTGCTGCTGCTGCTGCTGCTGCTGCTGCTGCTGTTGTTGTTACTAAAGCTTCCATCATCCCCAGGCAGCACAGACACTCTCCACTTTGGCTGAGGGGTTCTGGGATTTGAGGTAAAACCCTCTAAACCAGGGGTGCCCAAACTTTTCAGGCCGTGGGCCGGTCACATGGTTCAGTGGGATGTGATTCAGGGAGCCGACCACATGGTTCCTCCCACCAGAAGTGGAAGTAAAATGTACCTTGTAATCTGTTTTGCAACAAATATGTTTTTCAACAGGATGAGATAGATTTTTAGGCTGTCATTTTTTGTGCTTAAACCAGGGGTGCCCAAACTATGGCCCATAGGCCGGATGTGCTCCCCAATGCCAATTCACCTGGCCCACACTGATGCTACCACTCCCGAAAGTGGAAGTAAAACATGCAGCGTGGGCCGGATGAATTGGCATCCTGGTCAGATCCGGCCTGTGGGCCATAGTTTGGGTGCCCCTGCTCTAAACACCAAAATGTACTCTTCTTTTCAAATATATCATTCCCATGCTAGTGATCTTACAGGTGATGTCATTTTTTCGCTCCTTACCTTCCCAGGCCGCACGTTAATCTTTTTCGGAGCCGCCTTTTCTTCTTGGAGCTGCATAAAATGTGAAAAAACAGAACACATTATTTTTCAAATTTGTGACTTTTTTGTTTTGTGTTTTGTTTTGTTTTGTTTCAAAGAACAGTGTAAGCAGCCTTCTTCTGCCCACTTTTGCAAAGTTAGACAGGTTCAGGGTGTTTTGCCAGCCCAGGCTAAAGCTATAATGACAGCTTGTACATTGCAAAACTAGTGACTTCACTGGAAAAAAAGTTGCAAGTGAGCCTAAGAGGATCAGACCCTTTGAAGGGAGGTTTTGAATGGTTCTTTTGGTGCTTCTAACATACCATGCCAGAAGTCTCCCCCTCCCCTCAAAAAAAAAAAGGCTGATGATGGGAATTCTAGGAAAAGACACTGTATTTGCATGTTTGGCACATCTGTGGTACATTTAGCCCTGTTGCTCATGTACCAGATAAACATGCAGAGCTTGGTAAAGTTACTTCTTTGGACTACAACTCACAGAATCCTTCAGTTGATGTGCAAGAGGCTATGTTGGTTGGAGGATTACAGGAACTGTAGTTGAAAAAATTGGGGGTTTTATGCTCTGAACACCCCCCAAGGATGCACAATAGATCAGGGGTTCTCAACCTACGGCCCATGGGCCAGCCCTGGCCCATGGCACCAAATCATCCCGCCCGTGCTGCCACCGCTGGAAGCAGACACATTTACGACAGTCGTAAATCTGCCCATGGCTGTCATAAATGCATTTACAACAGCTGCAGATGTGTTTTACGGCAGCATTTACAGCGGGGGAACCACCAGTCCAGCTCACACAACTGTCTGAGAAAGTGTGAACCAGCCCATGGCTTTAAAAGGTTGAGAACCCCTGTAATAGATAGATAGAGACTTAAATTACTTGCTACCTCCAACCAGAACAGAGCTACTGAATAGAATCAACCTACTAATTCAATATTAGTGGGCAAACAGAGTTCCATTGATTCAATAGTCTGCCTTGGTTAGGACTCACAATTGGATTTAGCCCATAGGCTTCAAATAGCTCCCATTTCTTTCCTTCTCCATGAGAAAAATGGAGAAACCACCTTGATTCATCACTGCAACCCCCACCAATCTCTCTTGCTGCCTAACACATAGTCACCCACCTGAACATCTGGCTGTGATGCGGACTTGGCTTCCTTGACCAGAGTGGAGCTTCTGCTTACACCTGTAACCTTGGAAGAAGGATCAGGTTGTCCAGATGGCAATGACTCCCAGCTCCGGCCTTGATATGTACCTTCTAGCCAAGGCCCATTTGGAGATGGCTGGCCTTCTCTATTTATTTTTGCACTAGTCGTATTCAGGAAAGTAAGGGACGATCTCATGTCTTTCCCTTTTGCTGGGTCTCTGTGTTGGGTCTTCTCCGGGTAAATGAACCTGCTGTACAAGAGGCTGTTGTCCAGGCGGGAATAAGGTCTATTCTCCTCCACAAGCTTCGTGTCTGAGAAGGTAGACAAAAGAGAGACACCTTTGAAGATGTTGGCCCTAATTGTGTTGTTGTGGTTGGCTATTGCTTTTGGAGCAATGCATCTGGAATCTGGGTGCCCAAGGCTTTTCTGCAGCTTTCCCAGAAAGGATCCAATCTCTTCCTCAGTCTTGAATGTTGTGCTTTCCCAAGGATAAAACTTTGTTGTCTGTTTTTTATCCTGCAGATTGTCATCCTTACTAGGGTAGGGATTCTTTATCTCCTCCATAGTGTTTTCAGCAATAGCTGTGTCTTCTTCCTTGGGCTCTTCTCCTTCCTGTGTGTTCTTTTCCTCAGCTAGCGTGAAGAGCTCACCTAGAGCTGCTGGAAGAGAAACCTGGGACTTGGGAGCCACATGGTCTTCATGGATGGGTGGAAGGGGTATGTGCTTTGCAAGTGCTGAGGGACGTGGAGGTCTGGTGAAGAGTTTCAAGGGCTTTCGGGGATCGGCAGGTTCCATGTTGCGGAGAGTATCAACCAAAAGATCCATATCAACCACTTCCTCTGGTTCCGGCTCAACCATCCAGTTGCTACTTCCTGTTTTCTGGCTCAGGGACTCCTGGGAAGAGCTTGTTGTGTCAGCAACGGGAAAGTTTGATTCTGCGGCAAACATCTGGCAGTCCTTTCTTGGACCTTGTTGTTCATCTCTTAGCTCACTCTGACAGGTGATTTCCTCATCACATGGAGCAATTTCCTGGGACCCAGCAAATGTTTTGAACTTGTTGCTGTCTCTCGCTGCCTCTGATGAGCACCAAATTCCCTGGGCACCTGATGTACAGGCTTTCTCAACCCTTGATAAGCAATCGTCCTTTTCTGGTCCATTTGCTAGAGGGACTCCTGGAAGAGATGTGCTTTGTTCTTTTTGGGACCTGTTTGTTGGGAATAGGCTGCTGTGCTTCTGGAAGGCAGTTTCACCATGCAGGCTGCTGTCTCTCTTGGGGTTCCTGAAAGGAACACCCTCATTTCTGATTGGCACAAACATACACCTTTGCCTTTGAGTATCACTCGAGTTGGCACTTTTAGACTGGATCGTGCAGCTTTCCGGCTGCATAATCTGGGAGTAACTGTGGGCATCCGAAAGGGAGGAGAGAAATTCTTTGGGGGACTCGACCTCTGGGAGTTCCTTCTTCGGCTGCCAGTTTTCTTTTGATGGAACACAGTTGATAGAGCTAGAGAGAGGAGAAGTCTCTGGCTGGGCTTTGTAGATGCTCCCCACCCCAGAGCTGGACATGATGACTTCACGCCCTGCTGTGTAGACAGTGGCCGTTCCGTCTTGAGGTACAATGACTCGCTGTTCAGATCTAAAGACAACCATGCTGCTCCTGTCGGATCCATACCATTGGGTTTGGGATCCGGCTATGGTTGTGGAGCAAACATGGGGCTTGGGGCTTAACACACAGGATGCATCAGGATTTGCATTCAAAGCACTGGGCATGTAGCTTCCTCCACAGGATAAAGGAACATCAGCAGTTCTTGAGGAGTAGCTTTCTTTCTCGGATCCATCTGCACATGGGATATCTCCATGAAGTCCTGTGGCCAGACACGCCTCAGCAGTATCACAGGAGTGGTTTTCCTTCGGAGATGTCGCTCTCATACCACCATGATCTTCTTGTATCTCTGTCCTTCCCTGACTCTTTGCCATCTTTGGCTTTAAGACCGGAGAATACACTTGAGCAAACACAGCTCTGTGAGCTTTAAAATCTCTCGGTGAACTACAAGAAGGGGAATGCCTCCCAGTTGATGTGGGAGAGAAACTTCTGGACTTTTCCAGGAAAGATGAGGGTTTGGCTAAGCGTTTGGTGACTGGGGAAGATAAGCACCTGGTTTCTTCTGAGGGAAATGGCTGATTTGTGCTTGCTGGGGAACACACACCTCTTGAATCCCTGCAGGCGTACAGTCGCCTGATATCTGCCACAGAAGGCAAGCCATTGGTCACTGGCAAAGGAGATGAATATTCAGTGTCTACTGGAGAAGAAGAGTGATGCTTTTCCACTGTGGAAGATGAGTGTGGGTTCTCTGCTGAAGACAGATGTGGAGCATCTGCCATGAAGCAAGAGCGCCTGGTATTTAATGGGGACTTCAATGGGGAAAGCAGTTGCTGGACTGGATCTGAGGGAAAGGAGTGCCTGTTGGTTGATGGTGAAGGCGAGTGTTTGCTGTTTGCTGGGGAACAGGATCTGATGGAATCCGCTGGGGAATGGGTTCGCCTGCTGACTCCTGGAGAAAAGGCGTGTCTCGTATCTGTTGGGGAATGGGACCTTTTCTCACCAGCTAGGAAAAGTGGCCTCCTGCACTCGGTGGACAGCACAGCCAGCTTGGTAACTGCAGAGGGAACGGATCTCCTAGTCTCTGCCGGAGAAAGAGACTGCCTGGCATCTGCTGAGGGATTTAATGGAGAAGGAGAACACCCAGCAGCCAGCGGGAAAAGAGAATCTTTGGCTGAACGTAAACGCCGGGAGTGCCCTGGGGAGCGGGAGCGCCTGCCTTCTGCTGAAGAGGATGAGGTGTCTGAGGTGTCCATCCCCACAAGCCCTTTCTCCCAAGCCTCGAGCAACAAAGAGACCCTCGAAGGACTGCTGGTCTGGGCACTTCCTCTGCCCCGTGTCATTGATGTTTTGCGGACTGGAGATTTGACTTCTTCTTTTGGGGGCTCAGGGGGCGATTTCTTCCACTTCAATGTACTTGCAGTAGCTTTTCCTGCCCTGTTCAGACATGATTGGAATCCACTGGTGGTCTTCTCCATGCTGTGCTGCGGGTGAAATGGGCCTCTTTCAGTCTCAAATGGTCTTTCTGGACTCTTGTTCTGGGCTGCCAGAGGGATTCCACGTGTCCTAGAAAAGTTAAAGAGGGGGATGTGAAGGAAGGAGGAAACAAGTCATAATAGTAGTCAAGTCAACTCCTGAGGGAGACTGGCAGTTGGAGAATGTTGTAAAGGAGGCATCCAAGAAGGGAAGCCTGGTTATAATGGTTATAGAAGGCTTCTGTGCAGAAGGGGATCATAGAAGCCTTCTACGCATGTAAATCAAAATATTCTACCTGAAGCTGAAACATAATTTCAGCAAGGCTTCACAATTGCCCAGCTGCCTCTCCTTACCCGATGGCTACCTGCCTCACCTCATCAGATGGGGCCTCATCTGACCTCATCTGACCTCTGAATATCACCTTAATATTTCAACAGATTTTTCCAGGTCAGCTTTTGACCTTTTACTAGAAGACAAACGTACATGAACTGATTCATTTCACAGAGAATGAATGCTCAGAAAAATGGAGGAAAGTAGCCTTCTGTCCCATGTTCAAGAATTCACTCTCGAACATACACAAAAATAGTAGAATAATCTGAGCATCTGCAGAGTGTATACCTTTCTCCTCCATGCTTTAAATAACAGTAAGGGTTAGTGGTTAAGATGCTGAGCTTGATACCTGGAAAGTAGGCAGGTCAGCAGATTGAGACCTGAGTACTATTTTCCGTTCTCCACCCTCATGACACTGCAGCTTCTGGAGAAAGGAAGAGGCAAGCAGACTGGCAGCTGGCTATTATTTTTTTGTTGTTGTAATGCTCCCCCCGGAGGATCGGAGCGGTGGCAAGGAAGGTACACAAGACAGATATGTGGTGGAAAAAGCCAGTCCCGAATCCTTGGGTGGTCTGTATTTATTGACTACATCGGGCTCTCCCCGCACAGCCTGTGTGAGACCCCGTGACAGAAGGCTTGTTTACATGGCATCCTGCTGGCCAAGTTACATTTGCCAGCCTAAGAAGTTACTAAGTACATGGGTCCCTATTTTGGGGACTGATTAGCGGATTTGGTGAGACTCATCGTTCTCACCCTATCTCAGAGTCCTTGAGGCTCTGGGCACCCGTGCATAGCTATTTGGTCTAGCTGCGGTTTGCCTTTACCCAGCTCAGTTCGTGGTTGTGAGCTGGATACCATGTGGTGTTTGCTAGACCTTGAGTCTCTACTGGGTGTTTCACCATGTGACATTTGTCCTGCTTCTCTCAGCGTCCCCAGCCAAGCAATATGGATTCTCTATTTCTGCCTAATGCTATTGGTCTGCGATCCAATTTCCCTTCCAGCCAAGCCAGGTTGGTCTCAAGCCGCCGTGCGTAGCTTGACAAACTCATTGGGAAAGGTTAATAGCCAATCAATAATGCGGGCAACACACAATTCCCTTTTCTTTCTAAAGCAACTTGGCTGAGAGCCTGGGAAACGTAGGGCATAAGCTGTATATTTTGGGGTCTCCGTCCTGAGTTGCACATTGACAGAAGTGAGGGAATTCACTGTGTAAAACAGCATAATATAATTCCCACTACCACTACGCCAGCAGTAACTTTAAGCGTAGTTTGTAGCCAGTTCCATGGAATCCAGGACCAGATTTCATCCCACCACCCCCAGTTGATATTCTGGCGAATATGTGTAACTATGGTATCCAGAGCGGTGATCTTAGTCTGGATCTGGTGGGAGTTGTTTGTGAGGTTGAAACAACACATGTGGTGAACTGCTTCACAACCCAAATGATGTAGAAGCAATAAGTAATCAATTGCTGCATGATTATCCAATACTGCATGTCAAATTTCAGCTTGCTCTCGATTTAATAAAGCAATAGCCGATGATGTGTGATTGAGCGCTTTGGCGAGTGCGGATGCTAGCTGACCAATTTTACGTGCGTTACCTGCAATATGAATCTGATACATTGGCAGGTATATAGTTCCAAGTATGCTGGTTACAAGTGAAAAACCATCCTGTGGGCAAAATAACAAGATCATACATTATACCAATAATTACATTTCCAAGTCTCCCTTCCAGGGTTAAGGCAATGGTGGTGCTGCCCCTTGACTGAGGAGCAGCCGGTCATCCTGGCACAAGATGTGTTTGGGCTGATTGCCACTCAGGGTGTAACTAGAGTGACTGCATCTGTTTTTGTTACCTGAGTCCCCCAGTTTATGTAAGTTGCATAAGTTATGCGGCGATCGCGTCCAAGTACCTGTTTAGGCACCCATTCAATGTTCCCAGCCTGCTCGCCCGGAGCACGGCAGACTGGAATAAGGCAAGTACTCAAGAGTGAGGCAGGCTCCATGGTCTGCTCTAAGCAAAAGTCTGACTGGTTGGCAAGTCTAGCAAGTCTCTCCAAAATGTTGTACTGGAGCCTGGCGTTTAAGTCCTCGTCAGGTGTCAAGTCCCCCGAAGAAGCCCGGACCCCTCCCCCAAAAGCAAGGAAAGGATCAAGACCACCATCAAGGATTTGTAGGTGATTTGAGCTAACACTGCGGCCACCATGTTTTGAGGAGTGGGCTCAGTGTGCTCCTCTGTCAGGATGGACATGGCATCATCACACAAGATCTTGACCATCTCCCAGGTTATCCTCAGGTCTGGCCTCGGTCTGTACCGCCTCCTGCATCTGGGTCCCCCAGTCAGTCTTACTCCCTCCATCTCGGGCAAGGGATTCGGAGCTGCCTGGTTCCATGCCATGCGGCCTGAGATGTGGTCTCACGCAATGAGCTGGGATCCAAACGGTTCCTGTAGGAGACATAATTGCTGCACACCCCCTTCCCCACATTACCAGGGGCGCCGGTCCCTTCCAAGAGGATCCAGTGGCACCCGGTAATGTACCATGGGACGCGGGAGGATTTCCTTACATTGGAAATGCTTCTCCTGCGGGGTGCAGTTGGCAAAGATGTTAAGATGGTTATATGTGAATAAAACTTTATGCAAATGCTGCTGTGCCTCTCCCTGGCTTCTTGGGAGAGCTATTTCTTCCCTTCTTTCCTGTTTTGCAATGTAAGACTTCATCGTCCAGTTCACCTGTTCAACAATGGCTTGTCCTTGGGGGTTGTACGGTATGCCGAAGACATGTTGAATGTCCCATGTGGCTAGAAACGTGGCTAGCTATCTAGAACTATAAGCTGGTGAGTTGTCGGTTTTCAAATGACCTGGTTTGCCCATGGTCATGAAGCACGACAAGAGATGTTGTTCTACATGAGTTGTAGATTCTCCTTTCTGAGCCGTAGCCCAGAGGTACTATGAGAAAGTATCAATGGAGACGTGCATGTACTGCCATCTCCCAAATTGTAGAACGTGCATGATGTCCATTTGCCAAAGTTGGTTGGCTTCTGTCCCTCTTGGGTTGACTCCCCATGATGGCCCCCCAAGTGCTCCTGTGCATTGTTGGCAGGAACGAACTATTCCCTGGGCTTGTGACAATCGCAGATTGAACAGCCTTGCCAGTGCCTTGGCATTCTGGTGAGAAAATGCGTGGCTTTGGATCGGAGTGGTAAAAACTCCCGTGACCAACTTTTGATGCACTTCCCTTACAGTCGCATCAGCTCTGCTATTGCCCTCAGAGATGAAACCAGGCAAATCCTGGTGGCTTCTAATATGAGTGACATACAGTGCGTCTCTGCGGTTGCGCAAGTGAAACTGCATAGTCAAGAACAGACTTAACAAGTTTTTGTCTATCGCGGGAGTGATGTAAGCTCCCGGCAGACTGTGAATCAAATTCCTAACATGCTGACTATCCGTGATGATGTTCAGTAATTCTTGGGCAAATGTTCTTAAGACTAGGTTTGCTGCTGCCAGCTCTGCTCTCTGTGCTGATTTTTGCAGAAATGTCAGTAGCATTCGCCAAGTCTGTCCCTCACACCAAGTAAGAACCCCATATATTTTTTCCCCATCTGTGAATACCATTCTAGCTCCCTGGAGTGGAGTTAGAGACAGTACGCTTTGTAATTTAACCATCTCCATTTGAAGTGAGACAAGTCTGGGATCTTTTGGCAGATGGTATGCTAAATGGCCTGTAAAACCTTTTAATGTGATAGGAAGGGTATCACCAAGCTGCATCAGCTGGCATGTCTGCTCCTTGTTAAAGGGCATAACAATTTCAGCTAATTCATGTCCTGATATATCTCTGGCTTTAAGTCTTCCTTTGTAGATGATTGTGGCCACTAGTTCCGGTGGAGGAATGATACTCCTGGAGGTGGTGTGTGGCAAATACACCCACTCCACGATGCTTGTCCCCCTGGTGGAGTCTGTGCCTAGAGCTCCAGTGAACAGAATGCCTGTTCTAATGATGTACAGGTCTAACGGGTGTGTTTGTGTGAATGGCTCCCCACTAAGCCTATCTACCCAGCGGTGGCTGAGTATGCTATTGGCTTCCTGGAGAGTCTGTTTCGCCTCTCGCAGAATGTGTATGCGATCGGCGGGCTGCTTTCCCAAAGTAAGCAGCAAAAAGAGCATTTTTAAAAGCTCTGTGTCTAACCTGAAATATGGTCTGGGCCAATTAATATTTCCTAGGATCTGTTGGAGTTCCACTAATGTGACCCTTGATATTGATCTTAGGCAGTACTGGTGCTGCAAAGATCTGAGTAACCAGTAACCCAGGTATAAATAGGGTTCGGTTCTCTGGACTTTTTCTGGGGCAATTATCAAACCTTTGTCCCCTAATGAATTTTGGAGATCACAAAACATGTTGCTTCAAGGCTGATTTCCCCCTTGCACTGCCGCTGCCAACAGACCCATTTTGTAGGAGTCCGTGCCGATGTCAGAGCAAGCCCAGATCATATCGGTAAGTGTCAGATCAGGTCTTGTCCCATTGCCTGCAAGATCTTGCGACAGTCGAGGTTGGCATTGTCTTTTGCCAGCCTCTTTATCAAGTCCTCTTGTGCTTCTGGATTATCTACCTGTCTGCTGATTGCTTCCTCTAGCCTATATATAGGGCTCTTGCATTCTCTGTTTGATAGAGGTGTAGTTCTTAGCTCCCTTGCCAGAAGCGGGTACCTTGAGATATGCCTTAAAGGCTCCCTCTGAAGCCAGCTGGAGCATGGCCGCTGTCAGGATGGATTGTGCTTGGATGGATTCAAATTGCCCCGAGCCGTAGAGCTGTTCGGGAATTACTGCTCCTCCCATCCTTGCCACCTTAGCCTGTGCTTCCAGCCGGTACTCGCTATCCCACAAGAGGTATTAGCTCAGGCTCAACATCATCTGCTTTCCAGTCATAAGGGATGAGTGAGGTGGATTCCATCAACTGCTGGAGCATGCCCTTTGTGAATTTGCTTTGGAGTCCTGTATCTATGATAGCTTTGCGGATTTCCACAAGCAATTTGTATGGAATTGGCGTGTATACCGCCGTTTGATCGCCTGTGAGGGCGTCCGTCTCTACACAGACTGGACATAATTGCTGAATTGTGGCCAGTTCTTCTGCCGACAATTCTCCCTTACATATCTCCTCCTCTACCATCAATTGAAAAGGACTCTTAATTGCCTGTGAAGCACCTGTGCTTCCCAAGTGTCCGCCCCCTCCCACGGCTCCTGCAGTTGCCGCAAAAGGGGGGTCCTTTATGCCCCCATGTTTAAACTGGATGGTCGGACAGAGATGCATTGGGACTGATGGTTCCATGTACTCTGGCATGTTGTCTCTGTTCGGACTGGACTAGCTGCTTACTAGTACTCTCAAGTAATCACGTCGGGAGGCACCAGATGTTGTAATGCTCCCCCCGGAGGATCGGAGCGGTGGCAAGGAAGGTACACATCCGTGGAGACTCAAAGCTGCAGCTAGACCAAACAGCTAAGCATAGATGCCCAGAGTTTACAAAGACTCTGAGATAAGACGAGAACAGTGAGTCTCGCTACATCTGCTGATTAGTCTGCCTATGGGGAACCTGGGCTCGCAGTACTTTCTTAGGCTGGCAAATGTACTTTGGCCAGCAACATGCTACGTAAGCAAGCCTTCTGTAATAGGGGTCATGCACAGTCTGTGCGCAAGTAATCGAGAATGCAAGCCAATAAATGCAGACCACCCGACTTGTTCGGGACTGACTTTTTCCACCACACATCTGTCTTGTGTACCTTCCTTGCTGCCATTCCAATCCTCCAGGGGGAGCATTACAACATCTGGTAACCCCGACGAGATTCTAACTAGAGAGTCACGGAGCAGCTCTACTCGAGAGTCGCTTACCGATTTCTCTCGGAGGCAATGGAGTGGTTCTGATTGGACAGCAACTCCGATTGGGACTCAGCACCATCTCGAGGAAGGCAAGCATCATAAGCCCGGCAGCCTCACGCAAAGGAACGGATGTGTTCCAAAGCCGGGGAGAGCCGTGATCCTGAACCAACTAAGGCAGAGCAGCAGAGCAGACCAGCGGCCAGCAGCCAGTGCTGCGATCCCGATCCACCCACCAGCCCAGAGGGACATCATCCTGCACCTCACCCGCCCCGCCATGCTACCCCAACTCATACCGCGGAAGCATCGACTCGTAAGTTGTGTAAGACATCCTGGGAATTTCCCCGCCAGGTAGCAATGGGGGATAGCTTGGGGAAGCTAAACTTCTCCATCGGGCAAGCGACTCATAGGGATGAGCTCGAAGCCCTGGCCAGGCGACATCAGATTAGAGTAAGCGGATCTCATGAGGTATCTGGGGGATCATTGTTTGTTCTACCCAGAAGCAGGCACATTAAATACAGAGGTTTGGAATAAAGTAGGGAACTGCCTTAAACAGGAGCCCCGCACTCCTGCTGACATCATCGGGACTTGGAGCAATTGTAGACAGATCATTTCAGCACTTAGTCCAGTCCAAGTAGAGACCCAAAATCTGCCAGTTTATGCCCCAATGTGTCTCTACCTGATTATCAACCAGCATGGGGCCAGGGAGGACTTAGAAAGCCAAGGCACTTCAAAGGCAGCCAGAAGTCCTTTCCTACAGAGGAGTGAAAAGGATCAAAGCAAGGGGAAATCGCCAGCAGTGCAATTAGCTGCTGTGTTGAGCCTGCCTTGAGGCAGATGCATTTTTGAGCAGACAGACTATCGTCCACATGCCCACGTTGCCATCAGGGCTTCCACTGGGCCAGTCAGTGTCCAAGTCCAGGAAACTGGCCAGCAGGCATGCTTTCAGCCCAGGTCCAAAAGAAGGCAGTCACCGCTCTGGCTATGCCAGAGGAAAAATCCCAGCAATAGATACCCCAAGCATTCCTGAGGCACAGGCAGAAACTGACTTGTCTTGTCTCAAAGTAGCACAGAAATAGAAAGGAAACTCGCTCCTAAGAATAAAAGCCCAGAGGGTTGTATAGCCACCTGAGAATCGCCTAGATTAGGCAGCAAGGAATCATTTCTTTTTTAAAAATAATTTTTAAATTTTTTTATTATTATTACAATACAAAACAAATAAAACATAATATAATATAACACAATAACATTATTCAATGTTAACATCCATCAAAGATATTGCCAATACTTTCTTAGTACTTTATAATTATTCCACCACCCATCCATGGATGGCATACCCTTCAAACGGCAGCATCCCCAATCCTCATTTATTTCATAGTATTCTAAGAACACATATAAAATAATAATAAAATAATAATATACTAACATATAATCACTTTAAACACCCTGTGTATTTAAATCTTGTAGGAGTCTGCAGGATTTCACATTTCTTCTCACCATTTCCAAAAATATGCCTTATCCAGTGCCCAGCTGTCCTCCTGTTCAATTTTCATCGAATGGTCAACGAATGGCTGCCAAATTTTCCAAAATCTATTTTCTTTAATTTTGCCTTTATATTTATTTATTTCCCATGTCAGTTTGTCGTTCAATGCAAGATCCCACATCTCCTTATACCATTCTTCTATTTTCAAACTCCCCTCCGATTTCCAATTCCTTGCAATACACATTCTACCCATTACCACCATTAAGGATAGTAATTCCTTTTTATCCTCATTCAGTTCTAATTTTTCAACATCCCTAATATCTCCCCTACCTCTTTTTCAATTTCCCCCCAAAATTCTTTTACCACAGTACATTCCCACCACATGTGTTCATAAGTTCCCAAAGAATTTTTACATCTCCAACACTTTTTACTTTTTGTATTATCCATTTGAAACAATCTCTCTGGAGTCAAATACCATTTCCACAAGATCTTAAAATTATGTTCCTTCATTCTAACTGACATGGTTCTCATAAATCGTTTTCTCCACTTATTTTTCCAATTTCTTTCTAATATTGCTATGTTCAAATCTTGCTCCCAACATGATTTCAATGTTTCTTGCGGGTTTCCTTCTTTATTTAATATTCTACATACTCTACTCACTATTCCCTTTATTCCCACAATTCCCACAATTCCCTTTCTCATTTTCAATATCAATTCCTCAAATTCGGTTTTACCCCTTTCTAAACTTATTTGTCCCAAAAATTGACCATTAGTAAGGAATCATTTCTTCATGTGTTAGATACATTATTCATATCCAAAAAGCCTGAATGTGAGAATGCATGCGTGGTGCACCAGTATGATTGAAAAAGGTTGCTATGTGTTTGAATGATTGTGTTATAATGTTGCAACATTAAATGTGAAATGCCAGGTATTGTGTTCGAGACAGTTACCTCTATTCATGTGTTAGATACATTGCTTTCCATGGCCACTGAAATGTTACCCCAGCCCTGGTCCATTCAAGGGACAGGCTGGAGAAAGTGTGAAAAGGACCAGCAGGCAAAACCTCCTTGCCTGGCATTCCGCTTAGCAGATTAAGCACCCAGAGCAAAGGAAGAAGGAGTGGCAGTAAGGAGAAGATAAGAGGAAAGGGAGAAAGAGAAGCAGGAATGTCAGTAGAAGCAGGAGTAGAAGTTGTAGTAGAAGCGAAAGAAGTAAAAGACACGGGCAAGGAGATGCAAAGTGAGGAAAATTGGCATCATGGAAACCTGCGCTGGAGCAGGGGAGACAGTCTTTTCATGACGTCGTGAACCGTGGAAGGATTGCCCCTCTGAGATTTTTTCATCCAGCCAGTGTCTTCTCCAAAAAGGGAAAATCTTCATGGAATATGGGGCCCCTGTACCCCTATCGTATGTCTCATTTCTGGTTAATGCATGTAAATTTTGTCTAAGTAACTGTCTAAACGTTTTTAAGAATGTAGTATGAAATCACAGGCTCAGGTTTTGCATGAAATCTGACCCTGGCATATCAGTTCAATGAAAATTAGATCTAGGTAAAAGGTCTCTAACTGTTTGCATTTTTGAACAAAACCTCATGACTTGAGAGATTTTTTTCCTACGACGCTGCTACATGACTAATGCCTTAATTCTTACAAACTTCTCTCCAAGGTGCCACGTTTTCTTAACATGCCTAGAACTACGTTTCAAAAGATATGGTATTTTTCTTCACAGCCTACTTGGCTAATTAACCCTTCCATTGATAGAATCTCTCCACAGAAGAGGCACCCCACTGAGCGGTTTAATTATCTGCTAAGAAGTGATAAGAGTTAACAACTAACCTTTTTTTCTCCTCACTATTTCGAGTACACATTTCGCAACCTTCAGAGCACAAAGGGAGGGAAGAGATTAAGCCTAGTTCCTGAGAGAGTGCAGAGCGCTGAACCTTCTTTGAAATTTCAGCCACCTGGATCTTTTGCAGCACCAGAGCTGCCCAAGATCAATATTAAGGATTCAGTCTAGCCAGTACAACTCTAGAAAATTTTAGGGAACACTGATTGGACAAGGTCATAATTCTAATTGGACGCAGGCCTCTGAGGGTCACTTTTTCACTGTTAGCCAAGACACATGCCAAAATAAGGCTAAGCAAGCATTGCAGGCAGTAAGCCATCTTCTCAGCCCTAGCTGGGTAGGTAGGTTTAGTCAAAGGCCACACACCCATCCTAAACCTGTACATGATTAGAACTGGTACCCTTTTTCGCTGGACACTCTCATGGGCTCCATCTTGGGGGGGGGGGCAAAAAATTATGGAATGGGTGTTTGTACCAAATCCTTCTTCTGCAACAGGAGTTGGTAGTCACAGTCATTCACAACATTTCAGGACACGATTTGGCCAAAATAATTGTGTCTATCAATAAAGGGTTTTGTTGTTGTTGTTCAGTCACACAGTCGATTCCGACTCTTTGCGACCCCATGGACCATCGCTCTCCAGGCACCCCTGTCTCCCATCATCCTTCTTAGTCCATACAGCCCCGTGCCCATTGTGTCTCCAATACCATCTAGCCATCTCATCTTTGGCCATCCCCTTCTTCTTTTGCCCTCCACCTTCTCCAGCATCAAGGCTTTCTCAAGTGAATCCTCTCTTCTCATTTGATGTCCAAAGAACATCAACTTCATCTTTGTTATTTGTCCTTCTAAGGAGTAGTCAGGGCTAATCTCTTCTAATATTGACCTATTTGTTCTCCTCGCTGTCCAGGGAACTCTTGGAGCTCTCCTCCAGCACCACATCTCAAAGGCATCTATTTTTGTTTGCTCAACGTTTCTAGTGGTTCAGCTCTCACAGCCATACACTGCCACTGGAAATGCCATTGCTTTGACTATGCGGACCTTGGTTTGCAGTGAGATGTCTCTATTTTTCACTATGTTTCCCTGGTTTTTCGTGGCTTGTCTCTCGGGAGTCAGTTGCCTTTTTGTTTCGTGGCTGCAATCCCCATCTGCAGAGATCTTGGCTCCTAAGAAAGTGAAATCTGTTACTGCTTTTACTTCTTCCCCTTCTATTTTCCAGGGACTGATATGGCCTATTGCCATTATCTTGGTTTTCTTGATATTGAGTCTCAGGCCAGCTTATCCAGCAAGGGAAGAATGAATTAACCCACATTGTCTTTTCTTTTAGAAAGTAAAGAAAGGGGGGGGGAAGTAGCTCTCCCGCATCTACAGCCAATGCTCAGCCATATAACTGCAAAATTAACTTTCTCAAGGCTGCGTTTGCAGCTAGTCTTTCTCTCTCTAATGCAGGTCAATCCCTGGAAGCCCAGCCAGAACCAAGCACATCATACACAAAAATTGCCTAAAGATGACATCAGCTGTCCATAATTTTTCCACTCCTAAAATGATTTTGGCATGCTTTCTTTTTACCTCAATGGGGCTGGATTTGGGAATGGACATTCTGTACACATGTGGACATTTTACACACATAAGGGCACGCAATGCTACTTCCATGGACAATGCTTTCAGTGAATACATTAGTTTGCCTAAAATGGACTGTCACCTTCTATGGACATTTTGAGTTAGAATTCACACCAAAAGGACAATTCATAAATATCTTAAAGAGTTTCACCATAGAAGCGCAAGGAAAAAAGATGAATGTCTATGTTTTACTGCCATTTGCTTGTATTATTTTCATATTTCCATGCCTTTTCCATGCCTTTGTACCATGTTCAAGGGGGCTTTTCAAGGGTTATATGAATTCGTGTACACATGATTGCATGTTACTCACACATTTGCCCCTTTCGATACTACCCTCGCTAGGAGAACATATCCTGGCCACGGGTGGGAGAAAAATCAAACAAGGCCACATCTACCAAAGGTTGAGCCTCCTGGTGCCAGAGTAACCCCTGGCTATTGTAATTCATTATCTCAGTGTCAATCACATCTCTATTGTGTTAGAGAAGTATTTGCATAGTTACCAGAAGAGGTCACTTTGCAAAGTAGCCTAAGAAATTACCAGTTCTGCCACCGGGAGGAGGGAGAAGAGGTTAATTCCCCCAGTGAGAGATCAATGACACAATTCATCACATTGCCTTCCTAACAGAAAGCAAGACGCAGTCTTTAACACCTACACATCTGCTTGGACATCATTTAAGTCCGAAGCACATGCCATGTCCATCCTGATAGAGGAACACTCTGAGCCCAATCCTCAAAACATGGTGACCTCAGTGTTAGTTCAAATCACCTACAATTCCCTGATGGTTGTCTTGATCCTTTCCTTGCTTTTGGGGGGAGGAGTCCGGGCTTCTTCAGGGGACTTGACACCTGGCAAGGACTTAAATGCCAGGCTCCAGTACAACAGTTGGGAAAGACTTGCTAGAGTTGCCAACCAATCTGACTTTTGCCTTGAACAAAACATGGACCCTGCTTCGCTTTTGAGCACTTGCCTTATTCCAGTCTGCCGTGCTCCGGATGAGCAGGCTGGGGTCATTGAAGGGGTGCCTCAACGGGTACTTGGACACTATCGCCATATAACATATGCTACTTACATAAACTAGGGGACTCAGGTAACAAAGACTTTGCTCGCTGATGCAGTTACTATAGTCACACCCCAAGTGGCAATCAGCCCAAACACACCTTATGCCAGGATGACTAGCTCGCTGCTCCTCAGTTGAGGGGCTGCGCCCCCATTACCTTAGCCCCATTAAAGAGACTTGGAAATGTAATCACCCAGACATTATTGGTATGATGTATGATCATGTTATTTTGCCCACAGGATGGTTTTTCACTTGTAACCAGCATACTTGGATATACCTGTCAATGTATCAGATTCATATTGCTATATAAGTCATTTAACACTGGTACTCCCAAAAAGGGAAATGGTTACACTAAATACATTCACCCCATGTCCAGCCCGGTTCGCTCGAGCAGTCCAGCTCAATGAAACATGTGACAGCTACATCAGGTTACTCAGTAAAGCAGAGTATGTATCTTTAGCTGTCAGCCTTATAGGGCCCCCAGACTTGCAGCAGGTAACGCACGTAAAATTGGTCAGCTAGCGTGTGTGCTAGCCAAAGTTATCAATCACACTTCATCAGCTATTGCTTTATTAAGCTGAGAGCAAGCTGAAATTCGACATGCAGTTTTGGATAGTGGTACAGCAATTTATTACTTATTGCTTCTACATCATTTGGGTTGTGAAGCAGTTCATCACATGTGTTGTTTCAACCTCACAGACAACTCCCGTAGAATCCAAAGTCAAATCACTGACTTGGACTCCATAGTCATACATAGCTGAAAATACTCCAACTGGGGGTGGTTGGATGAGCTCTAGTCTTGGGTGCCATGGGACTGACTACAAACTATGCTTAAGGTTACTGCTGGCATGGTGGTAGTGGGAATCATGCTATGCTGTTTTACACAGTGCATTCCCTCACTACTGTCAATGTGTAACTCAGGCCGGAGACCCCAAAATAAAATCACACCTCGTCAGCTTATGCCCTACGTTTCCCAGGCTCTCGGCCAAGTTGCTTTAGAAAGTAAAGAAAGGGGGGTTGTGGGTTGCCCGCATTATTGATTGGCCATAACCTTTCCCGATTGGTCTGTCTGGCTAGAACACAGGGTGGAGACCAACCTGGCTATGTAGGAAGGGAAATTGGATCGCGGGCCAATCGCATTAGGCAGCAATAGAGAATCCATATTGCTTGGCTGGGGGTGCTGAGAGGAGTAAGATAGGAGTCACCCAAATGTCACAGTGCCTAGTAAACAGCACACAGTATCTCACTCATATCCATGGAGACACAAAGCTGCAGCTAGACCAAACAGCTAAGCATAGATGCCCAGAGTTTACAAGGATTCTGAGATAAGACGAGAACAGCGAGTCTCACTACATCTGCTGATTAGTCTGCCTATGGGGAACCTGGGCACGCAGTACTTTCTTAGGCTGGCAAATGTACTTTGGCCAGCAACATGCTACGTAAGCAAGCCTTCTGTAATAGGGGTCATGCGCAGTCTGTGCACAAGTAATCCAGAATGCAAGCCAATAAATGCAGACCACTCAACTTGTTCGGGACTGGCTTTCTCCACCACACATCTGTCTTGTGTACCTTCCTTACCGCCATTCCGATCCTCCGGGGGGAGCATTACAACAGATTCACATTTTGATTATTTCATTTCACACTTTCCAGCTAAGATGCAAACTGAAATTCAGATACAGTATGCACCTCTTTAACTTATGTGGCTAAGACTCAAGTGGCTAAGACACTGACTGGGAGGCAGAAGGTCAGCAGTTCAAATCCCAAGTACTGCAGGATGGAATGAGCTCGCATCTTTGTCCCAGCTCCTGCCAACCTAGCAGTTCGAAAGCAAGAAATTGCAAGTAGATAAATAGGGACCACTTAGGTGGGAAGGTAACAGCACCCTGTGAGCTCCGGTGTCTAGTCATGCCTGCCACATGACCATGGAAATGTCTGGAGAAACAGACAGCGCTGGCTCTTCAGCTTTGAAACAGAGATGAACACTGCATCCTAGAGTCAGATATGACTGGCTTTCGAGCAAGGGAAACCTTTACTTTTACCTTTAACTTATGCAGTGGGGTTCTCTTGTCATATTTGTTACTGGAGGGGGCGGGGGAGGAGGCAGTGTCTTAGGTTTAATTTAAGGCAGGGGTGCCCAAACTACATCCCGCGGGCCAGCTCCAGCTTATGGGCTGTAGTTTGGGCACCCCTGGTTTAAGCATAGAAAATAGCAGCCTAAAATCTATCTCATCCTGTTGCAAAACATAACTGTTGTAAAACAGACTGCAAGATGCAATATATCTCAACTGGGAGGAAGTGCTCCTATTGGGCTGCTGGGCAGAGGGACAGGGTGAACTCTGTACTGGGAGAGGGAGAACGTGCTCCCATTGGGCTGCTGGGCAGAGGGGTGGGGCAAACTCTGTGCTGACAGAGGGCTCCGAGTGCCACCTCTGGCATGTGTTCCATAGGTTCGTCATCACTGTGATAAGTGTTTCTTGTTATATGATTGAATTGGAAGCCAGGCCAGTCATGCCAACAATCCCCAAGTGAGCTTCCCACAAGCACATGGGCTTTCCACAAGCACCTTTTGTTGTTCTTTAACAATAAAGTTATTGGCCAACAGTTGAATCTCTCCTGTTCTGACAATTTAGAGCATATTCTCCAGATTCTGATTAAATCTCTGAAATCAAGATGGGCACACAATGCACCCAGAGAGCCTAGCTTACCCCAGATTTGAAGGTGGAGTGTCTGAGCTCCCTCCCTGAAGAAGAGAGGTAGACAATGTGATTGACAGTGATTTCTTTGTTATCCTCCCCAAGTGTTTTATGTTGTTAATAAGGCAGCTTATAATGGTGGTAGCAGTTGTGCCAGTAACCTTTTAAAGAGTTCTTTAAATCAAACATCCTCCTGACTTGGGCAGAAATATAAACAGAGGCTCATGTTGGGACTAACACAGAACGTTTGTTCTCCAGGTGAGAAATACACCTTGGTGGCTACTATTTTTAAAGACACACTGCTTTCCTCATAGCTGGTGCACAAATTCAACTCATTGGCAATTCAGACTAGACTGGCACCACTGCAGATTTTTTTTCTTTCAACCTCTGTCAGGCAGTTAAACAATCTGTTATGTATGTTAACTGTGTTTTCTGACAGGAGCGGAATGTATCTTTTCTCATGTATCTATTCTTATGCAAATAAGTGGATCGAAAAATGTGCACACTCTGTTAGCCAATGGGCTTGTTGTATTATTGTTAGTGTTACTGTTTATACTGTATATAAGTCCGAGTTTTGCCCCATCCAAACAGTGTTCAAACCCCACTAATAAAGAGCTGAATTTCACTACTTCATTCGTCTGCTTCTTCATTCCTTTGAACACTAAACTGGTGATGAAGGTGGGATGGCGTCCCCACACGGCAGCAACATCGGCCCATTCAACCCAGCGCATCCAGAGAAATGGCCAACATACAAACGCCTGTTCTGCCATGCAATGTCCTCGCAGAAGATCACCAATGGAAACCAGAAGCGCTCCTGTTTCCTCACTCAGTGCGGTTCTGAGACACTTGAGCTGGCAACCCACCTCGTTCTCCCAAGGGACGTGGATGTGGTGCCGCTCACAGAAATCATGTTCGCACTGAGGAGGCACCTACAGCCAGAGGTTTTGCTCTTCCCGGCCAGGGTGGCCTTCTACAGAAGAGAGCAGCGACCCGGTACATCCATTGCAGACTATGCCACCGTGCTGTGCATTGCTGCTGCCCCGTGCAAGTGGGACAACATTGAAGAAGCACTCCAGGACCATCTGCTGGCCTGCATGAGGGACGAAGATGTTCAATGTCGCCTCATGATCAGAAAGACGCTAACCTTCACGGATGTCCTAGAAGAGGCAGTAGCGTCTGAGGCCGCACGGTCCAGGATAAAACTTTTCTGGCATTGCCACTCCACCACCAGTGCCACCGACTCAGCTGTGCAAGCTCAGCAAAGTTCACCTTCATCCTCCTCAGCATCGCCTGGTTCCACCCTTCATCGGAGTCCAGCGACGCAGAAGGAAAAGTCCGAGCAGTCCGACGAAAGCACCGAGAGCACCGTGATGATTGGGAGAAGAAATTCCTTCACAAGTGTGATGGCTGTGGAGCCCGGCATGACCACAAGAAGTTCCCCTTCCGCACCGCAGAATGCCACAACTGCAGGCGAAGAGGCCACATTGCTAAGGTATGCCGACAGCGAAAGCAAAGACCTCCAGCACCTGTGCCCAAGAAGAGTCATCACCACAACACGTCCATCGCCAAAGTGTCACCCGAGCCTGAGCCATGCCAAGTGGGCATCATCAGTGAGCGTTTCTTCGCAGACCTGAGCCTGCAGGACATCCCCTTCAAGATGGAGGTGGATTCAGGTACTACCTTTTCCATAATCTCACAGAGGGAGTTTTTGAGAATTCCCCCTGCCTCTCGGCTCAAGCTTAAATCCTTTATAACTTCCCTCCGGGATGTGCAAGGTTGCCAGATTCCAGTCCTGGGGGTGGGTAATTTCTTGGTTAAATTCAAAAACATTAGCACCTCCTTGCCATTGGTTGTAGTTAAGCAGAGCACTAACTGTCTTATTGGGACCCAATGGTTTAGGCCCCTGGGAATCCGGCTTTCTGACATCCACACAATAGACTCTGACCCAATCCGGGATGTTTGTGCTGCACATCCTGAGGTATTCAAAAAGGGTTTAGGTTTATACAAAGGACCCCTGTTGACTTTGAACTTGACCCAACCATCCGGCCCATCCGGATGAAGCCACATCGGGTACCCTTTGCTTTAAATGAGAAGATAGAAGCCAAGCTGGACAAACTGGTGGGGCAGGGCATCCTAGTGCCAGTGGACTCCACAGAATGGGAGACACCAATTGTGACTGCTTTGAAAAGTAATGGGGAGGTCAGGATATGCGCTGACTACAAGTGTACCATCAATAAAGCTATTCGCCCAAACGCATATCCTGTGCCCGTGGTAAGCCACCTTCTTGCCTCCTTGCATGGAGGAAATTGCTTCACAAAACTTGACCTTGCCCAGGTTTACCAACAATTAACTGTGTCTCCTGCTGCTGCCATAGCCCAGACCATAGTAACACATAGGGGAGCATTTAAGGTAACTAGACTACAATTCAGGGTGAATGCGGCCCCCGGAATATTTCAATCTCTTGTAGAACGTATTTTGAATGGGTTGCCTGGTGTCCTGCCATATTTTGATGATGTCCTGATCACTGCTAAGGACACCGTCAAACTAGCGGCCAGGCTCAATCGAGTCCTGTCACGTTTCGAGAGGGCTGGTCTACGTCTCAGAAGAGACAAATGTGTGTTTTTGGCATGGGAAGTGCAGTTCCTGGGGTACCACATTACACCCCAAGGTATCATGCCCTCTGACTCCAAGGTGACGGCCGTGCAGAATGCACCCAGGGCGAAATGTAAAGCCGAATTGCAATCATTTCTAGGATTGTTAAACTTCTATCACACTTTTCTCCATCGCAAAGCCTCAATCGCGGAACCATTCCATCGGCTTCTTAAGAAAGATACTGTTTGGCACTGGGGCCATTGCCAGGAGAAAGCGTTCCTAGAACTCAAAAGGCTGCTATCTTCAGATGCTGTATTAACTCATTTTGATCCTAACAAAGAAGTTGTACTTGTGTGTGATGCATCCCCTGTGGGGGGTGGGAGCTGTGTTATGCCATGTACTAAGTGACGGGATGGAAGCCCCCGTAGCATTCTATTCCCGTTCGCTCTCAAAGCCTGAGAAAAATTACACTCAGACAGACAGGAAGGCATTGGCAATCGTGGCAAGCACTAAGAAATTCCATGATTACCTTTACGGAAGGCTTTTTACCATCGTAATTGACACAAGCCTCTCCTTGGAATCTTTGTGAACGGGAAGCCCATGCCTCAAATTCTGTCCCCAAGGATATTGTGTTGGGCAATTTTCCTAAATGCATACAATGTTACTTTGGTGCACAGGCCCAGTAAGGACACCAGCCACGCTGATGAAATGTCACGTTCTCCACTGCCAGGGGTCGGGGAAGCCGATTGCAAGATCGAAAGTGACCACCAGGTCCTCATGATTGAGCCATTTGACTCGCCCCCGGTCGTCCCCTCAGATATAGCCAAAGCTACGGTTAAGGATGGACATTGACTAAAGTAATGTCTTGGGTACAAAAAGGCTGGCCTGTCTCTCCTCTAGCTGAGGAATTCAGAACATTCCACTGCAAGCGTTTGGAATTGTCAGTGAAATAAGGTTGCCTTCTATGGGGCCAGCGGGTGGTCATTCCTGTCACTCTCAGGAAAAAGGTTTTACATTTACTTCACACAAGTCATCCGGAAATTGTATGTTCCAAAGCCCTTGCCCGTAGTTACTTTTGGTGGCCTCAATTGGACTAAAACATAGAGCAGATGGTTGGCACTTGTGCCAGCTGTCAATCCTCTCACCCAGAGCAATCCCACCTTCCCTCTCGGGAATGGGATTTTGCTAGGGGACCGTGGTCCAGGTTGCACATAGATTTTGCAGGTCCACTTAGGGGTGCCCTATTTTTGTTGGTTGTAGACTCATTCTCTAAGTGGCTGGAAGTGATTAGAGTGACTAATACCACTTCAGCTACCACGATAATGCACCTGAGAAGGCTGTTCACAGCATTTGGACTTTCAGATGTGCTGGTGTCTGACAACGCGTCCACGTTCACATCTGCAGAATTCCAATCCTTCATGGAAAGGAATGCAATTAGGCACATCACTGCCTCCCCATTCCACCCAGCCACCAATGGCCAGGTGGAGCGGCAGGTGCGCACAACTAAAGATGCGCTTTGGTGTATGGGTGAAGGGGATTTGGAGCTCCAGCTATGTCAGTTTCTTTTCATGTATAGACTCACCCCCCTTGCCTCAGGGCTGTCCCCTGCTGAATTGCTCCAGTGAAGGAAATTGTCATCCTTGCTGGACAGATTGGATCCCTCTAGGGTGGAGGACAAAGGCACAAATATAGCGATCCAACACCAGAAGGGTTTTTTCTATGGGAGACCCTGTACATTGCCGCAATTATGCAGCTGGTGGTCCTACATGGGTGCCTGGGTTTGTGATTGATCAGACTGGTCTTGTTGATTACAGAATCGAAACAGCCATTGGTCTGATCTGGAGGAGGCACACGGATCAATTGAGACCCAGAATACTGGACCCACAGGACAAATACAGACACTCAACGTTAGGGTTGACCCCCACCTGTTTAAACCCAGGGGGCAGAAGTAATAGTCAGCAGCACGCTAACTTAGACCCAGAGGTGTGTTCTAGTGACCGATTTCAAGGGAAAATTGTGGGATGCTCCCCTACTCCGGCCATGTGTACCCCTACACTGTCCCAGCCTAGCACTCTGGATTTCTTTATTGATGATGACCAATTTTGTTTGGAGTCGCCCTCCACTCTTAGTACACACAGGAGGGACCCTGAGTTGTCTTATTCATCCACAGAATTAGATTTTGGTTTTGAGAGATCCCCTGTTCCTCCATCTGACAAACGGGCTTTGATTTGGGTTTACAATCCTCCCCCTCTAGTCAATCCCTCACTCCAGTCAGGTCACCCATCCTATGAGCCCCTGAGCTGGCTCAGCCAAGCGTCTGACCCAGAAGGGAAACTAGACTGCCATCCTGGTTAAAGGATTTTGTTTTTACTTAGGGGGAAGAATGTTATGTATGTTAACTGTTTTCTGACAGGAGCGGAATGTATCTTTTCTCATGTATCTATTCTTATGCAAATAAGTGGATCAAAAATGTGCCATGGGCTTCGGGACCCCGACAGTGACCTGCTCAAGTGTGCAAGGTATGTGTATGCCAAATCTCATGGAGTTTGGTCAAGGGGTGCAGCAGCCCATTCTGGACACCGAACCCACACCTTTGCTTTATAGGTATAGATTATTAATTATATATCTGCACTTGAGGAATTGCAGAAATTGCTACTGCCAATTGCAGTTGACAAAGTGCTGGTTGCATCCCAGATGTATATCAGACATGTGAGTGTGTTTGAAATCAGACACACAACTGCTGTACAGTTGACACCTTGTCAATTAACTGGCCAACATCTACTGCTGCTTCTACTGTGTGTACATTTGCAACAGGCTAAAGAGTCTCTAGCTGGCTGGATAACTCAATGAGTTAGATATCAGAGGTTGGAAGTTTGATTCTCTGCTGTGCCTCCTGGCAGAAGAGCCAGCCTAGGTGTCCTTGGGCAGGCTGCACAGTCCCAAGGCACTCCCAGAAGAAGGGAATGGGAAAGCATTTCTGACCTCTCTACCGAGATAACCCTAAAAAGGATTGTCATAAGTCCTAATTGACTTAATGGCACACAATTATTAACAGGCTGCTTTTCACAAGTTTCCAGTGTGACCAAAGTCTACAAGACCAAAGAAACACCTTTGTTTCAGCTCAAGAGAAAATTGAAACTTAGCATTTAAATTGAATTACACAACCAGAAATCTGGAACCAAATTGTCAGAGAGGCTGCAAACCAATTGGTACAGATCTACATTTCTGATGCCCTGCCCTAGATTATTTATTTTCTGAGTAAAGGTATTTAATATAATTGGGAAGATAACATCACAAAAGATTACTATGACTCCAGCACTGGAACTAGGGAATTTATTTTTGGATTCTAATGCATCATTACGCCACAGAGAAGTAATCACCTATCTTTATGCAGCAGCAACTACTAGACAAACGATTGGCCAACCCTGAAAAGTGACTGTAAAAATCTTAGTAAGCGTCTGAGAATACAGAGTATGCAAATTCAAATTGGTGTAAAAACTCACTGCACACATGCAATTAATGTATCAGAATTCCAACACAAACTCATTTGACAAAACTTGGCTTCATTTTATTCAGTATTTAATAAGTGTACTAATTCTTTCAGTGATTTCCCAACATCCCATCTTAACCTATGGAAAGATGTGCTAATTTAATTTTGTATGTTATTTTGGAAGATCGGAATAATTTAAAATTTTAATTTTTAAAATTTAATTTTAATTAATTTTAATTTAATTGTCACATTTATATACCGCTCACTCGGCCAAAGCCAACTCAGGGCGGTTCACAATAAAAAATTAAAAAACACATGTTAAAAACAGTTAAAACTACCCACCCCCTAAAAACAAGGGCTGCAGGATCCAAAGGCACCATGGGGAAGAGTTCTTCTATACCAACCACCCAATGGAGGTTACCCTTCCACCTGCACCCCACACTTGACCCGCCAGCCAGGTTTTAAGTTCTTTTCTGAAAGGCAGCAATTCCGTCCGGAGACGTAGCTCTGTTGGCAGGAGGTTCCAGAGGGCCGGCGCAGACACGGAGAAGGCTCTCCTCCTTGTGCCAGAGAGGCGAGTCCCTCTGGCTGATGGAACGATTAGAGAGCCCCTGCCGTCTGCTCTGGTTGGATGAACAGACGTCCTCAGGGCGATGCGGTCTCTTAGGTAACCTGGCCCACTACCATATAGGGCTTTAAAGGTCAAAACCAGCACCTTGAATTGCACCCGGAGACAAACTGGCAACCAGTGCAGCTCCCGGAGCAGTGGCAAAGCACGGGCATAACGCCCACACCCCATCACCACCCTGGCTGCCGCATTCTGGACCAGCTGTAGCCTCCGAATGGTCGTCAAGGGCAGCCCCATGTAGAGCGCATTGCAATAATCTAGTCTGGAGGTGACCAGAGCGTGAGTGACCATGAGCAAGGAGTCCCGGTCCAGGAGTGGGCGCAACTGGCGAATCACCCGAAGTTGGGCGAAAGCCCTCCTGGTCACAGCCGCCACCTGTTCTTCTAGCAGTAGCCGCGAATCCAGGAGGACCCCCAAGTTGCGCACCGGGTCTGTCTGGGGCAAAATAGCCCCATCCAGAACCAAAGATGGTAGCTCCCGGGTTAACGCAGGACCCCTTATCCATAGCCACTCAGTCTTGCTGGGATTCAGTTGTAGCCCGTTAGCCCCCATCCAGAACCCAACAGCTTCCAGGCACCTGGAAAGGACTTTGATGGCATCACTGGGGTCCCCATGGGCCGAGATGTACAACTGAGTGTCATCCGCGTACTGATGGTACCGCACCCCATGGGAACGAATGATCTCACCCAGCGGCTTCATGTAGATGTTAAATAGGAGAGGAGAGAGCACCGAGCCCTGAGGCACCCCCCATTTGAGGGGCCTAGGACTCGACCTCTCACTCTCCAACCACACCGACTGGGTCCGACCCCTCAGAAATGAGGAAAACCAGGACCACACAGTGCCCTGGATTCCCAATCCTCGGAGCCGTTCCAGAAGGATACCGTGGTCAACGGTATCGAAAGCCGCTGAGAGGTCAAGAAGAGCAAGGACGGATGGGTGACCACCGTCCCGCTCCCGCCAGAGATCATCCATCAGTGCGACCAATGCCGTCTCGGTACCATATCCAGGCCTGAATCCTGACTGAAAGGGGTCCAGGTAATCCGCTTCATCCAGTACCCCCTGCAGCCGATGCGCCACTGCCTTCTCCAACACCTTCCCTAAAAAGGGGAGGTTGGAGACAGGCCTATAGTTGGTTAGGACAGCTGGGTCGAGGGAAGGTTTCTTCAGGAGGGGGCGCACCAAGGCATGTTTTAAAGGTGCAGGAAACACCCCCTCCCGCAATGATGCATTGATCATAGCCCCAACCCAGCCACCTGTCACCGCCTTGGAGGCTTTCACCAACCAGGTGGGACAGGGGTCCAATGGGCAGGTAGTGGCGCACACAGCTGCAAGGAGCCTGTCCACTTCATCAGGGGCAACTGGATCAAACTGGTCCCAGATGGTATGGCAAGACTGTGCTCCAGCTCCCTCCGGACTCTCCCCATCCACGCCAGGATTAAACCCCGAGCGAATCCGATCGATTTTCTCCACTAGATGGTCAGCAAAGTCCTCAGCCGACCCCTGCCAACCAGGCACCGGGGTCCCCCTACCAAGGAGAGACCTGGTAACCCGGAACAGGGTGGCTGGGCGATTATCAGCAGAGGCAATAAGGCTGGTGAAGTATTGCCGCCTCACCACCTCCATCGCCACTAGATAGGCCCTAATAGCGGCTCTAGCTAGTGTCCAATCGGAGTCTCTCTGGGTCTTCACCCAGCGGCGCTCTAGGCGTCTTTTTGCCCGTTTGAGCTCCCGCAGTTCATCTGTGAACCACGGAGATGACCTAGCTCCATGAGCTCTGAGAGGCCGTAGTGGTGCGATTTCATCCAAGGCCGCTGTTGTCATCCTGTTCCACAGGTCAACCAGCGCCTCGGGCGAATCGTGTTGCCGATCCAGAGGGAAATCCTCCAGTTCCCTCTGGAATCCATCAGGATCCATCAGTTGCCGGGGGCGGGCCATTCTAATAGGCCCTGCTCCCTACGATGAAGCGTCACACCCAGGAAGTCTAGAGCCACCAAAGTATGATCTGACCATGGCACAGGTGTTATGTCTAATTTCCGTAGTCTCAGATCACTCTGCCACTGCTCCGACAAAAAGATTAAATCTGGTGTGTGGCCGCTGCCCCTGGTCGGGCCCTGAATTACCTGAATCAGGTCCATAGCTGCCATGGAAGCCATGAACTCCTGAGCCACCTCGGAGCCAGTCCCCAGCGAAGGCGAATTGAAGTCCCCCAGAACCATCAGTCTAGGGAACTCCAACGCCAACGCTGAGACGGCCTCGAGGAGCTCAGGCAGGGAGTCCCTTACCCTGCAAGGGGGCAGGTACAGGAGTAAGACTCCCAACTGACCCTTAGAGCCCAGACGCAGAAGCAGGGCCTCACAACACAGAATTTGTGGAGCGGTAGCCCTGGCGACTCCCAGTGACTCCCTGGCTATGATGGCAACGCCACCGCCCTTACCCTCATCCCTAGGCTGGTGCCAAATACTGAACCCAGCTGGGCACATTTCTGGCAGAGGAACCCCATCCTCTGGTCTCAGCCAGGTCTCAGTGATACATGCCAGGTCGGCCCGCTCCCCCATAATGGAATCTTGTATCAGGGGGGCCTTATTACATACCGACCTGGCATTCATCAGCAGCAGCCTAAGGGCAGGGTCACCCTGGGTCAGCTGCTCAGGACCTAGAGGTGTAACCAGGGGGCTGGAATGAGGGACAGATACTAAGCATCTGCCCCGCATTCCCCGAGTGCGGCCCGCCCCTCGGTACCCGCTATATCGCCCCATGCCCATCACAACCTCTATATTGGCCTCCGGAGCCTCCCTGATTGCCTTGGACAGAATGCTGCCTCTCCTTCCCGGCTGGCCGGGCAGTCTCTCCCTCCCTCCCTCCCACCCCCATATAAAACCGCCCCACCCACTCCCCCCACCACCCTCCGCAAGGCTCCGGTGGTGATGGAAGTGGTGGGGCATTCTTCCAAATCTACCTTGAGCCCTCAACTGGGGTGAGACATTCCACCCACAGTAGCGACGGCAGTGGGCCGGCTTTTCAAGGCCATCTCGAATCGTCACCTTAGCTTTTCAAGGCCATCTCGAATCGTCACCTTAATTTTATCCACATGGACCTCCAAGCCAGCCCCAGACAGACTGCTGCTGCTATTCCCTGGCAGGCAAGTTAGTCCCTCAATCCTTCTAACTCTCCCTCCCTCCCTCCACCATCTCCTCCCCCCTTTTGGCCCATATCTCCCCCCATCGCCCCCAGTGGGCCGTAGAACTTTCAACTCCCCACCTCCTCCACTCAAGGCATAGGGAGGAGGAGGAGGGAGGGAGGGCTCAGGACGCCGGTGTTGGAGGCTGCCCTGATGCCTGCAGTTGTTCCAGCTGGCCTCCAGAGTCCCAGGCAATGGAGAAGCCCCTCCAGCATAGTCTCCCTTTAAACCCCTGCTCAAGGCCAAGGCATAGGGAGGAGGAGGGAGGGAGGGCTCAGGACGTCGGTGTTGAAGTCTGTCCTGATGCCTGCAGTTGTTCCAGCTGGCCTCCAGAGTCCCAGGCAATGGAGAAGCCCCTCCAGCATAGCCTCTCTTTAAACCCCTGCTCAAGGCCAAGGCACAGGGAGGAGGAGGGAGGGAGGGCTCAGGACGCCGGTGTTGGAGGCTGCCCTGATGCCTGCAGTTGTTCCAGCTGGCCTCCAGAGTCCCAGGCAATGGAGAAGCCCCTCCAGCATAGCCTCTCTTTAAACCCCTGCTCAAGGCCAAGGCACAGGGAGGAGGAGGGAGGGAGGGCTCAGGACGCCGGTGTTGGAGGCTGCCCTGATGCCTGCAGTTGTTCCAGCTGGCCTCCAGAGTCCCAGGCAATGGAGAAGCCCCTCCAGCATAGCCTCTCTTTAAACCCCTGCTCAAGGCCAAGGCACAGGGAGGAGGAGGGAGGGAGGGCTCAGGACGCCGGTGTTGAAGTCTGTCCTGATGCCTGCAGTTGTTCCAGCTGGCCTCCAGAGTCCCAGGCAATGGAGAAGCCCCTCCAGCATAGCCTCTCTTTAAACCCCTGCTCAAGGCCAAGGCACAGGGAGGAGGAGGGAGGGAGGGCTCAGGACACCAGTGTTGGAGGCTGCCCTGATGCCTGCAGTTGTTCCAGCTGGCCTCCAGAGTCCCAGGCAATAATTGTTGCTCTTGTGTATAACACATTTTTATTGAAATAAAAATATTTTGACATTGAGATAAGGAAATGTTGCTTGCTGGTTTTTACTACTTTAGAGGTAGTAAACCGCAAAAGTTCAGATAGATACTTATTGTGAGCTAATCTTGTTACAGATTGTCAGGAAGTTTACGCTAATTGTTTAGTGACCATAATTGTCAGTTTCTGCATCATATTTTATTCCGAACCCACCCCTTTGTCTCGGTACCTGAAACTTGACTATTAGGCATCGCATAGCAGAGGAAATGTTTGTGATGCAATCACTCATGCTGAAAATAATTGTTCTAAGTGCTGCATGGCTTTGACAGAACAAAGGAACATCAAGCTTCTGAACCACTGAAAAATAGCTCTATTTTGCTTGGCCTTGGTTCTTGGAGGGAATAATTTGTGCAGGCACAGCCAGCCAAAGTACCTAATAATGCAGTGATGGTGAACCTTTTAGAGACCGAGTGCCCAAACTGCAACCCCAAGTACACTTATTTATCACAAAGTGCCAACATAGCAACAGGGGAGGAAGAACACGCTATCATTGGGCTACTAGGCAGAGGGGCAGGTGAACTCTGTGCTGGGGGGAGGGAGGAAGTGCTCTCTTTGAGCTGCTGTGCAGAGAGGCAGGACGAACTCTGTGCTAGGATGACTGCATGGGTGCCCACAGAGAGGACTCTGAGTGCCACCTCTGGCACATGTGCCATAGGTTCGCCATCAATATAATAATGCATTATCAACAAAGTGTCCACTAAGTCATTTTCTAAGGATGAGGAAAGTCCCAATAAATATCAATTAATCTTTGGGGGAAACTATCAGGCAGGGAAAATGGGAATGGGTCTGTTATGAATTTGCACCTGGAAAGTCAGGTTTCCTGGGTCAATTCACCTCAGCCATCCTCAATGGAATCAACAAGGAGAGAGGGGTGGAAATCAGCCTTGTTTGTAGCTTGTTATCCATTTGAATCTGCTCCTCCTCACATCTAGTACTTGTGTCTACTTACTTCCCTCTTCCCTTCCCATTCTGTTTCATTTTTTAAAAAGTGAGATTGAGTTTCTGAAGTTCATCATCTTGTATATGCCAACATTGTTCAAATGCATACTCGGCTTCTTCAGAAGAATTGGCAATAGGGTTAATGTTGTTCAAAACAACAAAGCAGGGCCGCCATCAGAAATTTCTGGGCAATCATATTGCCCCCCCCCCCACACACACACACACTTTTCTCTCTCCTCGCATTGGGGTGACGGCGGCGGCTGGAATACACAATTTCCCAAAAGAAATTGATGGGCAGTTGTATCCAGTGCTCATCTCTGATTACAGCCAAAGAGCCAGTGGCTTTGATCCACAAAAACTCACATTAAAATACAGAAGTTAGTCTTTAAGCCTTGCTTGAAAGCCAGTTGTATCCAACTTTAGAGTTCAGTGCTCATCTCTGATTACAGCCAAAGAGCCAGTGGCTTTGATCCACAAAAGCTCACATTAAAATACAGAAGTTAGTCATTAAGCCTTGCTTGAAAGCTAGTTGTATCCAACTTTAGAGTTCAGTGCTCATCTCTGATTACAGCCAAGAGCCAGTGGACTTGATCCACAAAAGCTCACATTAAAATACAGAGGTTAGTCTTTAAGCCTTGCTTGAAAGCCAGTTGTATCCAACTTTAGAGTTCAGTGCTCATCTCTGATTACAGCCAAAGAGCCAGTGGCCTTGATCCACAAAAGCTCACATTAAAATACAGAAGTTAGTCTTTAAGGTGCCACCCATTATGCCCAAAAACAGACTTTTATATCAACACAAACATAATTAAAAGGTAAATGTTTCCCTTGCTCAAAAGCCAGCTGTATCCGACTCTAGGGTGCAGTGCTCATCTCTGTTTCAAAGCCAAAGAGCCAGTGTTTAGCCACTCCTAAACACTCTTTGCCTAGTGCAAAACCCAAAAGAGCAATGCATGCATGTGTCCTGCCTTTTATACTGCCCAGGCACAATGCAACCTGGGAAAAACCCCAATGCCTCATACAAAGTCGCAGCGACTTTGTATGAGGCAACTTTTTAAAAGGAATTAGGCGATGCTGTATGAATTCGATGTTGTATGAAGCGGACTTTGTATGAGGTATTACTGTACTACATTGTCAGAATCAAAGCTTTATTTGATCTATTATATCCTGACTTTGCAAATGTCAATCAGTACAGGAAAGATCTCTAAATAAACCCTCTGATAGCAGCTCTAGGGTTTTACTGGTCAGAACTTACAATGGGGACTTTACTCAGTGAGCGGATGGCTGTGGTGAAGTGGCAACCCATGGATGTCAGTGTTGGATACTCGCCTTCAGAAAGGATATGCTGTTCCCCTTCAAACCACTGGCCATCATAGAGAATCCAGCTGAACGGAGACAGAGGAGCACATTCACACTTTAGGCTGTAAATGCTCTTCTAAAAACTTTATTATGGTAGTAAAGGTAAAGGTAAAGGTTTCCCTTGCTCGAAAGCCAGTCATATCCGACTCTAGGGTGCAGTGCTCATCTCTGTTTTTAAGCCGAAGAGCCAGCGCTGTCTGCTTCTGCAGACGTTTCTGTGGTCATGTGGCAGGCATGACTAGACACCAGAGCACACGGAATGCTGTTACCTTCCCACCGAAGTGGTCTCTATTTATCTACTTGCAATTTCTTGCTTTTGAACTGCTAGGTTGGCAGGAGCTGGGACAAAGATGGAAGCTCATTCCGTACTGCAGTACTCGGGAATCGAACTGCTGACCTTCCACCTCCCAGTCAGTGTCTTAGCCACTTGAGCCACTGCAGTCCTTATGACCACAGTTTTGCGCCACCAGGGCTCCGAAAGGAAGAAAGGATGGATGGATGGAAGGAAGGATGGAAGAAAGAAAGGAAGGATGGAAGGAAGAAAGGAAGGAAGGAAGGAAGATAGATAGAAAGGAAGGAAGGATGAAAGAAAGAAAGGAAGGAAGGGTGGAAGGAAGGAAGATAGGAAGAAAGGAAGGATGGAAAGAAGGAAGGAAGGATGGAAGGAAGGAAGGATGGAAGGAAGAAAGATAGAAAGAAAGAAAGAACAGATGGAAGAAAGGAAGGAAGGAAGGAAGGATGGAAGAAAGAAAGATAGAAAGGAAGGAAGGAAGGAAGGAAGGATGGATGGAAGGATGGAAGAAAGGAAGGAAGGATGGATGGATGGATGGAAGAAAGGAAGGAAGGATGAAAGGAAGAAAGAAAGGAAGGAAGGATGGAAGGAAGGTTGGAAGAAAGAAAGGAAGGATGGATGGATGGATGGATGGAAGAAAGGAAAGAAGGAAGGATGGATGGAAGGAAGGAAGGAAGGAAGGAAGGATAGAAGGAAGAAAGAAAAAAAGAAAAAAAGAAAAAGGAAGGAAGGAAGAGTGGATTAGTGAAGATAGATAGATAGATAGACAGACAGACAGACAGACAGATGGACCCACCTGGGAGGGGAGGGAGCAGGCCAAAGAACAGCAGTGGCCTGCCTGAACTGGCAGGAGGGGTGGGGCCCTGACCACCCACCCAAGCTCTGTTTCCCGCCCCCACCCCCCACGGGCAGGCAGTCAGGCTTACCTGGCAGTCGTGGGGCGCGTGTTTTGTCCGGCAGGTCCATAGCTGGCGGTGGGGTGGGAAGCGGATGTCCGGTTGGCGCTGGCCTGAGAAGTCATGCTCCCCACCCCACGGCTTGCTGCTGCTCGGCGGCGGCTGTGGCTGGAGGCCCCGGTGCCTTTGAAGGCGCGTGCCCCGCAGCTTCCTGCGGCGCCCCATGGCTTCCTGCTGCTGCGTTTGGCCCCAGGGCCCGCCCTCCTCGTGGGCTGGCAAGCCTTGACCCCAGATATCTGGGTTGAGGCAGGGGCGAGGGGGCCCTCTGGTGGGGCATGCACAGTGGTGCCACGGCTGCGCGCCGCGATTTTAAAAAAGTTAGAATTATTTTTTAAAAAAAGTTTTTAAAATGGGCTAACCACCCCCGTGGGCGCCCTGCAGCTCTGGGCCTGGGACACGAGTCCTGGCTGTACCCCCTCTGACTGCGGCCATGCAACAAAGCGTCTTTTGATCCTTAAAGATGAAGGCATATATGAAGAAAGAGTGGTTAAGGTGAAATGTTGCTCCTGAAAGCATCTAGGGGCAGTATGCATTCCTGAGTGGAGAAACTAGCTCTAGTTTAAATGACTGGCCCATGACCTGAAAAGTTTAGGCACTCCTGATTAAAATATAGCCATTAGTCTTAAAGGTGCCACATTGCTTTTGACTCCCCCCTCCCATTTTTATTTTTTTTATTTTGTTTTGTTTCCTGCTTGATATGTTTACACAGACTAACATGGCTGCCACTTTGAAACCTATGCTTGCTATATGCAAAGTGTTGTGTATATATAATTTAATACTGTATAAGGAATGTATTTGAAATGGCCTCCCTGTCATTCTTGAGCTTCTTCATGACAGCTGAAATATCGCAAGAACTGGTTCGCCCTGGTTTTTGAATGAGAAGCGTGCTAATGTATAAGTTATTGATCACCCCATTGCCTTCTACCCTATCCAATTGTTTCCCGCCTAATTGTATCAAGTTGTGAGTGTATATGTATGTTCAGTTCCCGAAATAAACTTGTGTTTGGCCCTGTTATGCTGTCTGCTGCATATCCTTTGCTGAACATCAAATTGGCGACTAGGATGGGATGGCGTCCCAAAAGATCACCATCAATCCCTTTGACATCGCACAGCTAGAGAAGTGGAACTTGTACGAGTGCCAGTTCTGCCATGCCATGGCTGCAGAGAAAATAGAGGATGAAAACCAGAAGCGGTCATGCTTTCTCTCGCAATGCGGGCTTCCCATGCTGCAGCTGGCCATCCATCTGGTCCTGCCACGGAAAGTGGACAAAGTTCTGCTGCTAGACATCTTTGTGGCTCTGAGGGGTAACTTTCAGCCGAAAGTGTCCATTTTTCCTGCCCAGGTAGCCTTCCACAGAAGGGAGCAACACCCTGGGAAGTCTGTGGCTGCCTTGCGGCTAGCGACAGCACCATGTCAATGGGCAAATTTAGAAGAGGCCCTCTGTGACTGGTTGCTGGCCGGTCTGCGGGATAAGGATACCCAACACTGGCTCATGACAAGAAACGCCCTGACTTTTAAATCGGTCTTGAGGGAGGTGTTGGCATCTGATCCTGCCTGATCCAGTGTAAAGGCTTTCAAGCACCAGTCCATTGCCTCCGGAGCCTCAGAGTCCGCTGTCCAGGCTCACCGCTGCTAGTCATCGTCCGGATCGCCTGTATCGCCGGCATCTACTTCATCAGCCGGGTCCAACGATGAAGATGGCGAGTTCCGGAAGGTCCACCAACGGAAGGGAGAACGGCACAATTAGAAAGCCCACCAGAGGTACAACGGCTGCGGCAGCCGACACAATTGTCGGAAGTGCCCGTTTCGGAACGCCGACTGCCACAACTGTGGCAAGAAGGGTCACATAGCCAAGGTGTGCCGACAGCGTCAGAAGCCGGCACCATCACCAGTCAAGAGGCCCAAACATTGGAGTTTGCCCATCTTGAAGATTTCGTCGGCAGAACCACCCCAGAGCCAAGTGTCAAGCGTGTCCAGCCGGTTCTTTGCAGAGTTAAAGCTCCAGGGAGTTCCAGTAAAAATGGAGGTAGATTCGGGGACATCATATTCAATCCTGCCCCAGAAGGAGTTCCTTAGGATTCCCCCTGCCTCCCGGCCCAAATTTCAAGCCTTCAAAACATCCTTGCAGGATGTCCAGGGGTGCTCGTTTCCAGTACTGGGGTGGGAACCTATGTAGCCCCCCCCCCCCCGATTTTGACTTTGACCTGGCCTTTCGGCCCATTCGTCTAAAGCCATGGCGTGTTCCTTTTGCATTAAAGGACAAAATAGAGACCGAACTGGACAAACTTGTGGGTCAGAGGATTCTGGTTCCAGTGGACTCTGCGGAGTGGGAAACTCCAATAGTTACTGCATTGAAAGCTAATGAGGAGGTTAGGATATGTGCTGACTATAAGTGTACAATTAACAAGGCCATCAGGCCAAATGCATATCCCGACCCGGTCATGAGTCACTTGCTAGCCACATTGCATGGTGGGAGGTGCTTTGCCAAACTCGATTTGGCTCAGGCTTGCCAGCAGTTGTCTGTTACGCCTGATGCCACTGCTACACAGACAATGGTAACACATAGGGGGGCATTCAAAGTGACTTGCTTGCAGTTTGGGGTAAATGCAGCCCCCGGAATTTTCCAATCCCTCATGGAACAATTGTTAAAGGGTCAACCCGGTGTCCTGCCTTACTTTGATGATGTTCTCATCATTGTGAGAGATGAGTTCGAACTTGCAGAAAGGCTAGACCAGGTTCTGCTAAGTTTCGAGCGGGCTGGGTTGCGCCTGCGGAAAGACAAGTGTGTGTTCCATGCTAAATAAGTTGAGTTCTTGGGGTTTTGTATCACTCCCGAGGGGGGTAAAGCCATCAGATTCAAAGGTTTCGGTTGTGCAAAATGCTCCCAGACCGTCCTGCAAATCTGAACTTCAGTTGTTCCTGGGTTTGCTGAATTTTTATCATTCCTTTCTGCCTAGAAAGGCCTCAGTGGTGGAACCGCTTCATAGATTGCTTAAGAAGGATGTGGTTTGGCGCTGGGGGCAAAACCAGGAACAGGCATTCGGGGACTTAAAAAAGCTTCTAACTTCCGAAGCTGTGCTAACCCATTTTGATCCTGTAAAACCTGTGGTTTTAGTGTGTGATGCCTCAACCAAGGGAGTTGGGGCTGTCCTGTGCCACACTCTGAACAATGGGAGAGAAGACCCAGTGGCGTTCTATTTGAGGTCTCTGTCGAAGGCAGAATGTAATTATGCACAGCCTGATTAGGAAGCCTTAGCTATTGTGGCAGGTACTAAGAAGTTCCACGATTATCTATACGGGAGAAAGTTTTCCATTATTACTGACCACAAGCCCTTACTGAGAATTTTTGGTACTGCCAAGTCCACTCCTCAAATACTCTCTCCCCGTATGTTGAGGTGGGCTATCTTTCTTAATGCTTATAATTTCACTCTGTTACACTGCCCAGGAAAAGTCATCAGTCACGCTGATGCTCTGTCAAGATCCCCTCTGCTGGAAGTGGGGGAGCCAGACTGTGAAATTGAGCAAGATCATCAGGTGCTGATGCTCGAAGCTCTGGATTCACCCCCAGTTGTGCCTTCCGATATTGCCAAAGCTACTGCGAGGGACAAACTGCTCTCTCGGGTGGTCACCTGGGTTCAAAAGGGTTGGCTCGTCTCACTTCCTTCAGAGGAATTCAAGGCATTTTACAGGAAGCATTTCGAACTATCACTTGAGAGGGGATGTTTGCTATGGGGCCAGAGGGTAATCATTCCTGCCTCAATTCGTTCTAAAGTTCTCAGGCTCCTGCACATAAGCTACCCAGGAATCGTGCACTCCAAAGCGTTAGCGCGCAGTTTCTTTTCGTGGCCACAGGTTGATCAGGATATTGAACAGTTGGTTGGCACTTGCGTTAGCTGTCAGAGTTCCAGACCTGAGGAGTCCAGACTTCCCTCCCAGGAATGGGACTCAGCTCGTGGGCCATGGTCGCACATTGACATAGATTTTGCTGGCCCCTTTTGGGGCTCATTGTTTCTGTTGGCGGTTGACTCATTTTCAAAATGGTTGGAGGTAATTCCTGTGCCAAGTACCTCATCATCAGTGACCATTAAACATTTGTGCAGGCTGTTCAGTGCTTTTGGACTACCGTATGTCCTGGTCTCTGATAACGCCACAACTTTCACTTCCTCTGAATTTCAAGCGCTCCTCGAACTGAACGCTATTTGGCACGTTACAGCTGCCCCGTTTCACCCTGCCACTAATGGCCAGGTCAAATGACAGGTTCGCACCACAAAAGAGGCGCTGTGCCACATGGGGGAGGGGAATGTAGAATTACAACTCTGCCAATTCTTAATGACTTATACAATAACCCCCTGGCTTCAGGGGTATCTCCAGCCGAGCTGCTTATGTGCAGGAAACCTGCTTTGTTACTTGACAGGTTGGATCCCTCCAGGGTGGAGGATAGAGGTGTCAATGTAGAGATCCAACACAAAAGGGTCTTTTCGGCTGGAGATCCCGTTCATTGCCGAAATTATGTGTCTAGTGGTCCTACTTGGGTCCTGGGTTTGTGGTGGATTAAACAGGTCCAGTGTTGTATAGGGTGGAAACAGACAGTGGTTTATTATGGAGACGGCATGCTGATCAGCTAAGGCACCGGGTAACAGACTCTCAGGAGGAACAGGGAAATTTAACTCAAAGAGATTCCACATTAGGGTACTCCCCTACCCTCTTATCCCAAGTGGGAGATGAAAACAGCCCACATCTGAGTAGTTTGGAACCAGTTGAGACTCTACAGGAACATAGTAATTCATCTTTTGAGTTTCAGGATCTGGGGGTATGTGTAGAGTGTTCCCCCACACATCCCAGAGAAAAAGGAGGTTATGATTTCATCCCTGGAGCCCTCTATCCTCCTGTTCTTGAGTCTACCTCTACTCCAAATGAAATGAGGAACTTTTCTGTTGAGTTGCCCCCTACTCAAAATAATCAAAGGAGGAAATTATATTCACGTTTTTCTCCCACTGTTTTAGATTTTGAGTTAGAGCGATCCTCTGCTCCATCTTCATACAAACGGGGTTATGATTTTGGGTCTATGTCCCCTAATTTCCATTCCAAATTGGGTTAATGCTTCCATGCTCAGCACATGACATAGGAAGTGGATTTTTTTCTGTTTAAGACTATCATTGATGCAATATGTAATTTATATAATAATTTAAAAAGCCTTTTGTTTGCCTATTTTAATTTTTTTTAGTAACTTGCATATTACATTAGTGATAGTCTTTCTCAATTTCTCAACTGATCAGATTATCAAGAGATGAGTTCCTGCTGGCCGCAACTCACTCTTCTTCTCTAGGTCCGACCAAAACTTTTCACAATTGAATCTTCCCAACTTTTGGTATCTTCTGGAATAGCACTTGGTGAGACTATCAGAGTGATAGTCTTAAATAGAAAAAAATCCACTTCCTATGTCCTGTGCTGAGCAGAGGAAGTGATTAAGTTGCCATTATCTGGTAGTGGCTCACTAATTAAGTCACTTTACAATATTGGCTTTGGAATTCGTGGGACTTGATTAGAATGATTTAATCAATCCCCACCATTCACATGGAAATGTCAGGAGCTACTGTACATCATGTACTCACCAGAAAATACATCAAATCTAATCGTGCCCTACAGTACTCATGATGGGACAGCATCCTCTACCACACCCAGCTCCAGGCGAGGCCAGCAAAATTAGCCAGAGCATGTTATTACTGTCCCAAAAATTAGGCAGAGGATATTGTTACTGTCCCCAAGCATCTGCAACCTGAGGTAGTTGCTTCACTTTTCTAATGGAAGGAGTGGTCCTGGGGTGGTTGGTTCAGATATTTTTAGGCTTCCAACTGCCCTACATTTCCGGACAGCATCAGGTAGAATACACCCAAGCAATACTCTGCTGAGTAACCATGAGATGAGGAAGAGAGAAAATGTAGGGTATTTTTCTTTTAAATTTTATCACTGAGGTGCAGCATAGATGTCCCAGAGTTCGGCAGTAATAGTTAAAAAACCTAAAGCTCAGCAGAAACTTCTGCAGCCTTGGCAGTTGCTCCCAGTAGTAAAGGAAACCATGTCTCATGAATTAGTTGGCATCTCATTTCCATCCTCTTTGGTACCTCTTTCAACCCCGGTTCACCAGTAATGCTAGTACACCCTGTTCTGCCATGCAGGAAAGTCCAAGATAAAATTCTGATTTATGTATATATGAATACTGAATGTATATGCAAGCAGAAATATAAATATTTAACAGGGTTGGGTGTGAACATCATGGACTAAAATCCTGAGACGTTCTGAGAGAGGAAAGATATGGGGTTGTGATTGTTTTTTTTTTTTAAATCTTCTGGCAAGTACAACTCTCAAAATCACCTCAGCCCACAAGTGGGATTGTGGCTATTGTCGGCTGCCCAATTTTACTTTTCCAAGCTCTGATCACAGGATATTTCATCAGAAGAAGCCAAAAGATCATTTAGACTGGCATCCTTTGCTAAAACAAAAGCCATCCATTGAGAATGTAGACCAGAGGTGGCCAAACTATGGGTTATGGGCCAGATCCAGCCTATGACACCAAATCATCTGGCCTGCCCCCCCCCACTGCTACCAAAAGTGGAAGTAGATGCACCATGTGCATGCACAAATGCACCCGTGTATGCGCAAAACACTGCCATAATGCACCCACTGCTGTTGTAAACACATTTACAACAGCCGCTGAAACATTTTATGGCAGGAGGAACCCAGGGGCTGGCTACGCTAAAAGGGTGGTGGACAGGGGGAGGGGGCAGAGCCTATGGAGTTGGGTGTGGAGTGACCAAGGCCATGGCGGGGGTGGTGGTGGTGGTGGTGGTGCATTGCCATGCACCAACCAGCCATGGCAGGAGGTGGGGCTGTTTGGTGCACAGCAATACCCACCCCACGGAAACAGCGTCCTGCTGCCTCAAAGGTTCCAGCTTGGGCAGAAATTGATTTGCACCATTGTGTAGCTGCCCGGTGTCATACTTCTGCCTGCCTCTGGGGGCCACAGACCCTGTGGAGCACCGAGACTTGTCCCAGTGTCCAAAATAGCCACCACGGACCTGGAGGAACCACATGACCACGTGACTGGCCTGTGGCTCAAAATGTTTGGCCACTCATGACACAGACTGTAGTGTCTAACAAGATCAACCTTAGGGGTGAGGCCAAAGGTGCTAGTGGTAATGAAGATGGCAAGGGGGACTGCTTCCCTCTGTGCCGCTAGTAGCCAGTGCTATAACTGCTTTTAATCAGAGCTGGGAATCTTCTCATTTCCTTTCTTTTCAGCATTCTACCTATGTGGGCTGTGTGATTCTAGAGACATTAATCCAACACCCAGGCGTTCCCTATCTATGATTTCAATGGCATCACTCTGGACTTGGAATGTTATACTTAAAAGTACTGTGTTTGCTGTGACTCCTTACTTTAAGGTTAATGCACTCTAAACAACAAAAACACAAGCAAAATATTAAAATGGCCCCAAATCAGAAGGAAGAACAGAGATTTGAAGCTACCCATTCAGCAGAACACCCAGAATATACAGGTGAAACATGGAAAATTAGAATATCGTGCAAATGTCCATTCACTTTACTTAAGAGGTGAAACAAATATATGAGATAGACTCACTACATGCAAAGCGAGATATGTCATGCCTTAATTCAGTATAATTGTGATGATTATGGCATACAGCGTACATGAGATTATGTGATGATTATGGGGTACATGAGATTGGGGGGTTGGGGTTTTCATAAGCTGTAAGCCTTGAACTATCTCGCTTTGCATATAATCAGTCTATCTAACATATTTGTTTCACCTTTTAAGTTGCATTACTGAACTGAATGAACATTTGCACGATATTCTAATTTTCTGAGTTTCACCTGGAGCAGCAGGCAGGCTGGTCCTCTGATCACCACTAGGATGAAATGTAACCCTTTTCTCATTAAACTATGTTTTCAAATTTGTCTCCCTACATATACATGAACCTATGGAAATTATATGGAAATCAGTCTGTTTCCTTCTTTTCACTTTTCACTCTGGTGACACCTTTCCTTTTTTGAGGCGATGCTTAATTGGCCGCTTTCTCAGGGCATTGAGATGATTTAGCAATTTAATTATTTTTAAAAACCCTAACATGTATTGATAGAAAGCTCATCATTTTTTTTCGTGCATTTCGTACGACTGCATAGGTTCCCCTCTCTCTTTTCTAGCTGATTCTACCAACATAAAAGAAAACTCTTGTCACGATTTCAGAGGCATTTGTTTCACCTAACAGTTGCATGGCAAAGAATCTCATTCCATCCTTCAGACAACTAGGAGAGCACTAGCAGAAGGAACACAGCAAATGGAGTGAAAAAGGTATGATCCTGGCTCTCAGCCCTGCCCATCTCTCCTACTGTCTTGCTCTATGGCATGGGTTCCCAACCTAAGGCCCATGGGCTGGATCTGGCCCATGGCACCATTTCATGTGCCCCCCCACCCCATTCCCTCCAAGGACATTCAAGAAACAAAACGGTCACCCATTGAAAGCTGTTGGGAGAAAATGGCCACCACCCCCCCATCGTACAGACAGGGCAAAATGGCCATCTGGCCCAGTCTGGCCCTCGAAGCTGACTGAGAGAGCGCGACCCAGCTCCTGGCTTGAAAAGATTAGGAACCCCTGCTCTACGGCTTCAAATTCTGCCCTCCAGTTCAATCATGGTCTTCCTAAATCCCTTCAGTCATTTATCTCCTCCATATCTTCTCTTATTTATTTATTTATTTATTTATTTATTTATTTACTTACTTACTTACTTACTTACTTACTTACTTACTTTTGTTGTTATTCAGTCGCACAGTCAATTCCACCCCTTCACAACCCCATAGACCATCCCACGCCAGGCACCCACCATCCTCCTCAACCCACCCAGCTTTGTGCCCACTGCCTCAACAATGCCATCTAGCCATCTAATTTTCTTCCATGCCCTTTTTCTTTTGCCTTTAACCTTTCCCAGCATCATGGCCTTCTCAAGTGAATCCTCTCTTCTCATTTGATGTCCAAAGTACTTTAATTTCATCTTCAATATTTGACCTTCCAAGGAGCAATCAGGGTTGATTTCTTCTAAGATCGACCTATTTGTTCTCCTTGCTGTCCAGGGTACTCTCAAAACTCTCCTCCAACACCACATTTCAAAGGTCTCTATTGTTCTGTGCTCAGCTTTCTTTATGGTCCAGCTCTCACAACCATACATTACTACCAGAAATACCATTGCTTTGACTACGCAGACTTTTGTTTGCAAGGTGATGTCTCTACCTGTACTTTTAACTATGTTCTCCAAATTTCTCATAGCTTGCCTCCCAAGAATTAGTCGCCTTTTTATTTCATGGCTTCAATCACCATCTGCAGTGATCTTGGATCCTAAGGATGTAAAGTCTGTCACTGCTTCTATCTCTTCCCCATCTATTTTCCAGGGACTGATCAGGCCTGTTGCCATTATCTTGGTTTTCTTGATGTTGAGTCGCAAGCCAACTTTTGCACTCTCTTCTTTCAAACTAAGCAAGAGCTTCTTTAGGTCTTCTTCACTTTCTGCCATTAGGGTAGTATCATCCACATATCTCAAATTGTTGATGTTTCTCCCAGCAATTTTAATTCCAACTTTTCATTCATCCAGCCTGCATTGCACATTACTTACTTACTTACTTACTTACTTACTTACTTACTTACTTACTTACTTACTTACTTACTTACTTACTTACTTACTTACTTACTTACTTACTTACTTACTTACTTACTTACTTACTTGTCAAGTATCCCAGATAGGCCAGGATTTCCCGTATTTCCGCGCCGCTTCCTCCACTTTCCTGCCGCCATCCCGTGCTTTGACCGGCGGGGAAAGTAGTTACTGCACAAGCGCAGAAGGGTTCTGCGCAAGTCCCATATTTTTCGGAGCCACACTTGATGCATATGACTTACTTACTTACTCACTCAATCACTCACTCACTCACTCACTCATTTACATTTACATTTGTATCCTGTCCATATGGGATATTTTTCCACTCTTGGTGGCTTATGACATATTAAAAAATCTTTATAATAAAAATTAAACAATTTGAATACATTATAAATATCAACAAGAACAAAAATGACTCCCCCCCCCCAATTAAAAAAGCAACAAAAAACTCACATTGGTGACAGAACACGTTAATCAAAACCTATGACTTGGCCATTGGCAGTATGTCCTTAAAAGCCTCTTCAAAGAGAAACGTTTTTAGGGTTGTTTTTTAATCGATAGAGATGGAACCTGGTGCAGCTCAAAAAGTAGATGATGCATCTAAACCACATCCCAAGTAAATAAGCCAGTAAAATTTTCTCTTTCTTGCTCTCATCTTAAGACAATAACAAACAAAAAAAATCCAACTACTGTATGTACCAATATTCAGATGTTGTAGCTCCAACATCTAGTGAGGACGATCTTTTGACTTTTTGTCTCAGCCACTAAGCCACTGTACCATACCCAGTGGTAAATCTGTGCAGAAGTTATGAGAGAACACAGTGCTCAACTTAGCCAATAAAATACACAGTTTTGAGGAAGCCAAGGCGATTTAGTTTTCCAAGTGGTAGTTTTTTAAATCAGTTTCAGCATGTTTAACAAAACAAATCATAAGATGCCATAACACCTATGGGGTGTTTAATGACAGCCATCGTCTGCACCACCATCAAGTCAGGTGCCTCTTCTATATTTGAGTTTTTGTGCCGCAAACACAACCCAGAAAGAAAGAAGCATCAAGCAGCTTTCCAACAAGGAGAGACGGAGACAATCCAGCTCCTTCTTCCTTCACCAAGACACGTCCTTCCTGCTGTTCTCAACAGACCAAGCCCGGCTACTATGACACACCTGTTTGCAGTGTAAAGCAACCCAAACCTGTTCCCCAACCTACCTGTTGGCTGAAGTTTCTGATGCTACGCACTCGGTTCCTTCTGCCAGAGTGTCATCCCCTGAAGACAGCGGGTCGATTTCCCTTGGATCCTTTCCTTCCTCTGGATTTGTGTTGAATTTGCACAGCAGGGCTGTGATGGCCAGGTTCCGAGTAGCCAGATTCTGTGTCACTCCACACACTTTGCAGGTCTCCACCCTGTGCAGTACGGTGCAGTTTTGGAATTCCTTGCATGCTGACAGCCCAGGAGCTGGTTGGGCCGGTTTGTGGTGATGTCGCTCCTCTTTTTTCTCTAACTCAGCAAACCCCAGAGAAAGTATTTCCTCCTCACATGGGTGACACAGCAGGCCTTTCTCACAGCTGGCTTCTGTAGCCTCTCCTTCAATTATCCCATCTTCTGCTTTCTCCTCTTCCTTCCTGGTCAGTGTGATCCTTATCTCATAGCGGGTCTTTGGGCCTTTTTCAGCCTGGCTGGTTTGGACGACGTCTGGTACCTTCAAAGACTGTGCCATTTGTGGGCTTTTTATTGTCTTAGATTCTTCCAGCCCACTGAGGTGCTGAGAGACAGACTCCCCAAAGTCACTGCTGTAGTTCTTGGGTTCTCCAACAACTGTGAGTTTGGAACCCCCTGAGGTGAAATATCCATCAAGTGCCCAATGAGCCCATGTTGAAAGAGGCAATGAGGATGTGTGGTTCTGCTCCTGGCCTGATAGAAGTTTGAGAGCTTCCATTTTCTTTTCATGGGCTGTCAGGCAAGACAGAGAGGAATTACTGAGCGAGAAGGACCCTTCCCATGAGCTCTCATCTCCCCAGCAGAGCAAAGAGTCCAAAGACGTGGATGGTACCAAGCTGCTCCTGGAGGAATCTTCGGGAAGCTGAGAGGAGGGCTTGGATCTCTCCAGCTTTCCAGTGTCATTTCCATCCTTGCATGAGTCAGACCTCATCCTCATGTCTGCATCACTGCCTACTGCGGGTCTCTGGAGACGTCCCAAAGGCTGGGGATTGCTTGGTGGGTTCCCTGAGAGTTGAAGACGATGCCTTCGCTGCTTCCACCAGGCAAGGCTTCCAAATTTGTGCAAGCCGTTCTGCCAGAGATCAGACTCAGAGTGGCTGAGAGCATGGGCCTACAGGACAGAAAGGAGAGCTGTGAGAAAATAGAGCAGGGGTTATGAACCTTTTGAAGTCGGGGGCCAGGTCATGCTCTCTCAGACAGTTGGAAGGCCAGACTGGTGGTCCAGCCACTGCCACTGCCACCGCCACCACCACTGCTGCTGGAATCAGCTGCAGACTCATTTAGGGCTGTTGTAAATGCATTTACAAGAGTCGTAAATGAGTCTATGGCCAATTCCTGTGGCTGCGGTTGATTTGGTGCCCGTGGAGCGTAGGTTGAGAACCCCTGAAATAGAGAGAGGGGGAATTTGGAAATGCCAGTGTCGGCACTGACCATTTTGTAGTCAAACTTCTTCTTTGATGTCTAGGCCAGACGTGAAACTGCCAGAATAAAGTCACCTTCTTAGTGAGTTCATTCTGCATTCCCTTTCGCCTTACCTAGTGTGAGAAAGATTAGCTAACAACACAAGGTTGCCATGACCACGATACGCCTGATTGTGGTTCAAGAATACCACAGTCTTCGAGGAGTCTCTTTCTGTGTACCTCTAGTCAAACTTAATGCAAGGTTTTAAAAGGCCAAATTGAGTCTGTCTATGATACCGTTTTTAAAAGCAGCAATGGCCATGCTAGTGAGTACAGTATTCTAATAGTTATGGTTCTAAGGAGTAACTTTTACAGGGTTTGAATTTTTCTTACCCAGAAACAATTCCACACAAGGTGTGATATGCTACACAAGTGTAAATTACCATAAATGGGTGGAAAGGCAAGAATATCCTACAGCCGTGATGGCAAACCTTGGCACTCCAGATGTTATTGGACTTCAAATCCCGCATACGGGCGTGTTTTACTTCCGCTTCTGGGAGCGACAAGGGCAGCGTGGGCTGGATGAATCACATTAAACCCATTCATGTGGATTCACAGGGGGCTTGGGCTTCTGGAGTGCCAAGGTTCGCCATCACTGTCCTACAGGATTCTCTATAAGAGACTGCCCTGACACTTAGCAAATAAATCTCCCAAATTTGCTTTGGAAATATTTAATTGATCTTTCTTCCTAGAGATGCCAATGGTGGTTACTTAAGGCAGGTTAAAAGTGTGTGTTCCAAGCAAAGAATGCTAAATGTATACCCTGAAAAAGTCACCCTTAAATCATGGTTTTCATCATCCTGGAATGCTGGGAGAGATTTATGCCTGTTTGCAAAAATGCTGAGTTTGTTTTGCCTGCTAACAACAGTGTTGTTTTGCCTGCTAACAAAAGAACATAAGAATAGCCTTGCTGGAACAGGCCACAGGCCATCCAGTCCAGCATTCTGTCACACACAGTGGCTCACCATTTGCTTCAGGGTATTCCCAAGCAGATGCCTTCACCTGCTTAGGATTCACTGGAAATGGCATTGAGAGATATCCTGCTTATCTCTCCAACCCGGAGGTTGTCCTTAGGTATCCATAATTATAGCCATTGATACTGTTGTCCTCCATGGAACATGTCTAATACTTTCTTGAAGCTGTCAAGACTGACAGCTGTCACCACTTCATCTGGCAGGGAGTTCCATAGACCAGTGATCCTACTGGGTGAAAAAGTACTTTCTCTTATTTGTTTGAGAACTAGTACCCAAAAGTTTCATGGAGTGCCCCCTAGTTCTAGTGTTATGCGATAGGGAAAACAGTTTTTTCTTATCTACTTTGTCCACACCGTGCATGATTTTATAAACTTCAATCAGGTCACTTCTTAGACGCTGTCATTCAAGAGTGAAGAGGCCCAACCGTTCGCAGTCTCAGATGGTAAGGAAGGTGTTCCAGTCCCCTAATCATTTTGGTTGCCCTCCTCTGCACTTTTTCCACCTCCATAATATCCTTCTGGAGGTATGGCGACCAGAACTGTACACAGTATTCCAGATGGGGCCTCACCATAGATTTATAAAGAGGCAAAATGACACTTGCTGACTTATTTTCTATACCCTTCCTAATGATCCCTAGCACTGAGTTTAATTTTTTCACTGCTGTGCCACACTGGGTTGATACCTTCATTGAGCTGTCCACCAGGACACCAAGGTCCCTTTCCTGGTTTGTCGCAGAGAGTTCAGAACCCATCAGTTTATAAATGTAATTGTTTATTTTATTTTATTTATTTATTTATTTATTTATAGTCATATTTATATATGCCGCCCACTCAGGCAGAACCCGACTCAGGGCGGCATTACAACAAGTTCTAAAAACACATAAAAACACTTTAAAAGCCCCATATCCCACCCACTTAAAAAAACCCCATATCCCACCCACCCATCCCACCCACTATAAAAAGAAGAAGGGAGAGTTCTTAATTCTTTACGTAAGCCAGCAGGCGGGGGCCGTGTTCCCATTCGGGCCCCACACCTGCCCTGCCAGCCAGATCTTCAATCCTTTCCTGAAGGGCAGCAATTCTCTTTGAAGTCTTAGATCTGTTGGCAGGAGGTTCCAGAGAGTCGGTGCGGACACGGAGAAGGCCCTCCTTCGGGTGCTGGACAGATGTGCACCCCTAACTGATGGCACCATTAGAGAGCCCCTCCGGTCCGCTCTGGTTGGACGGGCAGACACTCTTGGGACGATGCGGTCTCTAAGGTATCCTGGCCCACTGCCATATAGGGCTTTAAAGGTCAAAACCAGCACCTTGAATTGCACCCGGAGATAAACTGGTAACCAGTGCAGCTCCCGAAGTAGCGGTGAGGCATGGGCATATCGCCCACATCCCATCACCACCTGGGCTGCCGCATTCTGGACCAGCTGCAGCCTCCGAATGGTCGTCAAGGGCAGCCCCATGTAGAGCGCATTACAATAATCTAGTCGGGAAGTGACCAGAGCATGGGTGACCATAAGCAAGGAGCCCCGGTCCAGGAGCGTGCGCAACTGGCGAATCACCCGAAGTTGGGCAAAAGCCCTCCTGGCCACAGCCGCTACTTGTTCTTCTAGCAGCAGCCGTGAGTCCAGAAGGACCCCCAAGTTGCACACTGGGTCTGTCTGGGGCAAAACAGCCCCATCCAGTACCAAAGATGGTAACTCCCTGGATAACACGGGCCCCCCTATCCACAGCCACTCTGTCTTGCTGGGATTCAGCCGAAGCCCATTGGCCCCCATCCAGACCCCAATGGCCTCCAGGCATCCGGATAGGATTTCAACAGCATCACTGGGGTCCCCACGGGCCGAGATGTACAACTGAGTGTCATCCGCGTACTGATGGTACCGCACCCCGTGGGAACGAATGATCTCACCCAGTGGCTTCATGTAGATGTTAAATAGGAGAGGAGAGAGCACCGAGCCCTGAGGCACCCCATACTTGAGGAGCCTAGGGCTGGACCTCTCACTCTTTAACCACACCGACTGGGTACGGCCCTCCAGAAAAGAGGAAAACCAGGACAACACAGTGCCCTCGATCCCCAATCCTTTGAGCCGTTCCAGAAGGATACCGTGGTCGACGGTATCGAAGGCCGCTGAGAGGTCAAGAAGAGCAAGGACGGATGGATAACCCCCGTCCCACTCCCGCCAGAGATCATCCATCAGTGCGACCAATGCCGTCTCCGTACCATACCCGGGCCTGAATCCTGATTGAAAGGGGTCTAGATAATCCACTTCCTCCAGGACACTCTGCAGCTGGCGCGCCACAGCCTTCTCCAAAACCTTACCCAGAAAGGGCAGGTTGGAAACCGGCCTGTAGTTGTTAAGGACAGCTGGGTCAAGGGATATTTTCTTCAGGAGGGGGCGCACCAAAGCATGTTTTAGCGGTGCAGGAAATACCCCCTCCCGTAATGATGCATTTATTATCGCCCCAACCCAGCCACCTGTCACCACCTTGGAGGCTTTCACCAACCAGGTGGGACAGGGGTCCAAAGGACATGTAGTGGCACGCACAGCTGCAAGGAGCCTGTCCACTTCATCAGGGACAACAGGATCAAACTGATCCCAGATCGTACAGCAAGACTGTGCTCTGGTGCCCACCCGACCCTCCCCATCCACGCCGGGATTCAGCACTGAACGAATCCGATCGATTTTCTCCACCAGATGGTCAGCAAAGTCCTCAGCCGAACCCTGCCAACCGGGCACCGATCTCCCCCTACCGAGGAGGGACCTGGTTACCCGGAACAGGGCGGCTGGGTGATTATCAGCGGAGGCAATAAGGGTGGTGAAGTATTGCCGCCTCACCACCCCCATCGCCACTAGGTAGGCCCTAATAGCAGCTCTAGCTAGTGTCCAATCGGAGTCATCTTGGGTCTTCACCCAGCGGCGCTCTAGGCGTCTCTTTGCCCGTTTGAGTTCCCGCAGTTCATCCGTGAACCACGGGGATGACCTAACCCCACGGGCGCGGAGAGGCCGCAGTGGTGCGATTTCATCCAAGGCTGCTGTTGCCGTCCTGTTCCACAGGTCGACAAGTGCCTCGGGTGAATCGTGTAGCTGATCCAGAGGAACATCCCCCAGTTCCCTCTGGAATCCATCTGGATCCATTAGTCGCCGAGGGCGGGCCATTTTAATAGGCCCTGCCTCCCTACGATTAAGCGTCGCCCCCAGAAAGTCAAGAGTCACCAGATAGTGATCTGACCATGGCACAGGTGAGATGACTAAGTCCTGTAATCTCAGATCACTCTGCCACTGCTCCGACAAGAAAACTAAGTCTGGCATGTGACCACTGCCGCTGGTCGGACCCTGAACTACCTGAGTCAGGCCCATGGCTGCCATGGAAGCCATGAACTCCCTTGCCACCTCAGAAGCCATCCCCAATGATGGCAAATTGAAGTCCCCCAGAACCATAAGCCTCGGGAACTCCAACGCCAGCATCGAGGCAGCTTCAAGGAGCTCAGGCAGGGCATCCCTTACCCTGCAAGGGGGCAGGTACAGGAGTAAGATCCCCAACTGACCCTTGGGGCCCAACCGTAGAAGCAGGGCCTCACAACCAGACACTTGTGGAGCAGTGGCCCTAGCAATTCCCAAAGACTCCCTGGTAACAATGGTGACACCACCGCCCCTCCCCTCACCTCTAGGCTGGTGCCAAATACCGAACCCAGCTGGACACATGTCCGAAAGAGGTACTCCATCCTCAGGTGTCAGCCCTGTTGTTGTTTTTCCCACCAACATGCATCACTCAGCACTTACTAATGTTGAAGCTCATTTGCCACTGATTTGCCCACTCCCCCAGTGTCAAGAGATCCCTCTGGAGCTCCACACAATCTCTCACAGTTTTCACTACCCTGTATAATTTAGTGTCATCAGCAAATTTGCCTACCTTGCTATTTATTCCTACTTCTAGATCATTTATGAAGAGGTTGAAAAGCAAGGGTCCCAGTACTGAACCTTGGGGGACCCCACTCTTTACTTCCCTCCACTTGGAGAAGGAAGAAAGAGAGAATCCTACAGCAATCCTTTACAGCAGTATTCCTGAATCCAAATGGTCTTTAAAGGTATTGGGCTACCTCTGCCACCTTACCCTGCTATCTTGCAATGGATGGGAATTTCAGCCTGGCCCATTTGCAGAATGCCACGTTTAGCAAGACTCTTTGGAACAGGAGCAATGAAACCCTACTTATAGTGGGATGTATAAAAGTGGATGGTTAGGCAGGAATAAAACCATGGGTATCCTACTTACATTAATTTCCTGTTGTTCTTTCTCTCTTCACAGAAGTGCACATAAACCAGATCTTTGGGAACTTACCTTTTTAGGCTATACCTCCCAAAACATTGGCTCTGCTGTATTAGACTCTGGGTGGTAATGTCCAAATAGTATAACTTCTACAAATTTTGATGTTTACATGTGCACATATTCACACATATCTTCACACTCTTATCCCTTCAGTTCCCATCTCCTCTCCCTTCTCTCTCTTTTTTCAAAATTCAAAATTTGTAAACCTGTTGCTAAAGTTTATTTATCCAGTTAACTCTGCCAATTTATTTTTGAAAATGCTACTTCAGACTCCTACTAGAGTGTCATAGGAGAAACTTCAGCTTATATTTTCTCTATCTTCTTTTGTATTTGCAGACATGTTTTCATATGAAGAAGTAATCAAATCAGAATGTAAAGAGGAGGTTTTTGGACTATAGCCATTTGGATCTCAATTTGTTCTAAGAAATTTCAAAATTCTGCAATCAAAATTTTAACTTGGGTCCGAGATGGATTTGCTGAAGTTATTTCCTTGTAAAAAGAAATTTGGGATAAAAAAGAGAAAAAAAAGAAGCCAAATGGTAGATTTAATCAGTTTGGCTGGATCTGAGCTCTAGGTGTAATTTTTAGTGATGGTATTTGGTTGAGATTTTATACCAGGGGTTCTCAACCAATGGCCTGGGGTCTGGATGCTGTAGTGGTAGTTATTAGTATGACCCCATGATTATTCAAAATATATACATTATTATTTAGAATATGGGTTCTGATCAGTTGGGGCAGAGAAAAAAATCCCTTGGCCAGCTATTTCTATGAAAGTTAATGATACTCTCTTAACTTTAAATTCCATTCGTGGAACACAACTTGGAAAAACGAAAAAAACTAATTAAACAGGGCAAAAAGTCCCTTAAACCTTATTGACCAACATTAGACCTTTTGGCATGGGTCATACTAATCCTATTGTTTCAGGTTTGTACCTAAATATTAACCAGTCTTGTTTCTTTACATTTCCTGGAGCCATGGAGTCAGGAAAGCCTTTCTGTCAATATCAATGGTTAATTACATTTTTTAGTTATTAATCACGTAGGCAGAGAAAAACTCTGGTTCTCCTAAAAAGTTTGATTATAAATACTTGCTGTAAAATAAAGCAATCAAGCCGTCAACCTGACCCTCTTCATGCGTGTCTTGTTACTTGCCCTCCGCAATCCCAGGACTGATCGCTACAGGATATGGCTCACAACACCCTTTTATGTGCCCCACCACCACTTCCGCCACACCCGGAAGTGCCATGTGTGGCAGGCAGGGCAAAATGGCCGTCCGGCCCTCAAAGCTGTCTGAGGGAGCGTAACCCAGCCCTCAACTTAAAAAGGTTGAGAACCTCTGTTTTATACTGTTATGTAACACCCCTTGACAAACCTAAGCAGCATAATAAAAAGTAGAGAGATCACACTGCCAACAAAAGTCCGCATAGTTAAAGTAATGGTCTTCCCAATAGTAATGTATGGCTGTGAGAGCCATCCTGAAGGAAATCAACCCTTACTGCTCTCTGGAACGACAAATACTGAAGCTGAAGCTCAAGTACTTTGACCACCAAATGAGAAGAGAGGACTCACTGGAGAAGGCCCTGAATGCTCGGAAAGATTGAAGGCAAAAGGAGAAGGGGACAGCAGAGGATGAGATGGTTAGATAGCATCATTGATGAAGTGGGCATAGATCTGGGCGGACTATGGAGGATGGCAGATGACAGAGGAGCCTGGCATGCGGTGGTCCATGGGATCACAAAGGGTCAGGCTCAACTGAGTGACTGAACAACAACACCCTTAGAGGGTTTATTTATTTATCTTGAAAGGAAGCCGTGAAATATTTGAAATAATATGGCTATAACAAGGGAAACAAAACTGAATAGTAGAATTAAAAAACAAATCACCCTGAAGAGTTTTGGAACTCTGCCTCCTGTAGTCTTTTTATTTTCACATATTCTGCTTGTAACCCTAAGGACTAACCACATACAGGTTTTAGAGTTTCTATTTACAGTGGAGGTTTCTCAGGCATCCAACAACCTAACTCTGCAGGAGCTTTTAATTGTTCAGTTCTAAAACTAAGAAAGATGTTTCCAGGGGAAGCGTTTTGTTATCTGGGTAACATTTCTCCCCTCTCCCTCCATTTGTAGCATCATGAATCAGCAACGTGATCTACATCTCAGTTTATATCAGTGGTCCCTGACCTTTTCAAGCTGGGAACTGGGTCACACACTCTCAGTCAGCTTCGAGGGCCGGACAGCCATTTTGCCCTGCCTGCACAATGCGGGTGGCCATTTTATCCCGACAGCTTCAAAGGGGGTGGCCAATTTCTTTCTTGAATGCCCTTGGAGGGGATCTGGTCTGCAACCCTTAGGTTGGGAACCCCGGGTTTATATAATCCTCTTTCAGACCTCTTGACATGCTAGCTCATGGGTAGTTTTACTCCCAGCAGCAAATGAACCTTGCCAGTACACCAGCCCTGCCTTCCCCTAGGGGCAAAGCTCCAGATGTTTGCAAAAACAGGTCATGGGTTCTCCACCCCACAGAGCTGCTGATGAAGCAGGAAGATGTTAGATAATAAGTAGCCAACTGTACGCATTCCACATACACAACTTTGAAGATTATAGCTGCCGCCTAGTCTGGCCTCCACCTCGATCTTGGGTGGCTTCTACAGGTGGCTGGGATGGATGACTCACCCCATGAGCTTTAAAAGAGAATAATTGAGAATAATCATAGAATAATTGAGTTGAAATGAGCATTTCAGGCCATCGAGTCCAATCCTCTGCTCAATGCAGGAATCTGAATCAAACCAGATATGACAGATGGTTGTACAGTTCTCTTTTGAATGCTTCCAGTGTTGGAGCGCTCACCACCTCTTGAGGCAGTTAATTCCACTGTCCTACTGGTCTAACCGTTAAGACATTTTCCTAATATTCAGCCTATATTTAGCTTTCTGTTGTTTTGGTCCATTATTATGCCTCCTGCTCTCTGGGATGACGGAGAACAGATATTTCCCTTATCCTTTATGATTATCTTTCCAGTATTTGAAGAGTGCGGGTACTGCAGTGGCTCAAGTCGGGTTTGTTGTTGTACAAAAAAAAATGCTATATGATGCATGCAACGTATAACGATTTTCCCTATGGAATGCATCGTACAATGAATATCTCTATGGTAAAAATCATACAACAACAAAAAATCGTTGTACGATTTTCCCCATAGAGGTACATTGCATCGTATAAAATTTTTAGTTGTTATACTGGGCACAATGTTTTTTTAAATCCTCATTGTTGTACGATTTAATTGCTGTACGAGGCATTCGTTATAGGGGGTTCTACTGTATGTACAGTAAAACCTCGACTTGCAAATGCCCCGAAATACATAAAATTCGACTTACATAATGATTTTGTGCTAAAGCCATGTCCCAATTTACATAAATGTCCCGATTTACATAAATTTACGTAACACAATTTCCTATGGATTTGCTTCAAGTTACATAAAAATTTTATTTTTTCTATGGGTTTGCTTCGAGTTATGTAAAAATTCATTTTCCTTAGAACTGACTTTTTTCCACAAGTAGGGGTTTTATTATATGTCTCACACAACCTGTTCTTGGACGCTTAAACTAGTATTCTGCCTCAAGTGTGATAGTCATCTACCATCCCATCACCAAACATCTGAAGTAAGGGGGAACTGCCAGTCCAGTCATGTTCTATATTGGAAGATGGGATGGGGTGACAGACTGCCATTTTATCTATTGCCTCAGGTTTCAAAGTGTCTTGCCCCAGACCTCAGGAGCAGACCTGTGATTCATCAGCATCCCATGGCAATAGCAGAGGGTTGTAGTTTGGAAAGGAAAGCTGTCCACATAAAAGAGGGGGTGGAGTGGAGGAATTAGTGTTAATTACATTAGCAAAGTACAACCAGCTAGTAAAGTGCCTGGCTTATGACTATGAATGGGGAGTAATCACTCAGGATGCTCATGTTAAGCCAAAAGGAAACATTTACGTTTATTGGTCCAAATAATCCACTCAGGATAAAACAGGATAAAAGCAGCACCTGACTCCAGTCCTCCACTGCAGACAAAGAACATACAACATGCCTTAATGAATGGATGAGAGATCTATATACAAAGAAGCAAACTCAATCTACAAGTGGCAATCTACAAGTGGCCGCTTACAGAAAACTGAGAGATGCCCATTTTCACATGACAACTATCCCCTTGTTGTGTCCTAAAGCCTGTGCCTTTAAACAATGTACCTATCCATGTGTATCCAATGTAACCTTTTCTATGTGCAACATTGTAACCTCCAGCTGCATCACTGTAACCTTAATAGGACGTGAGCTAGTGGCCACTAGATGGCAATAGCGAGCGTCCAAGCTCATTGGTCCAAGACTCACCTAGAACAACAGCGCGGGAAGATTCCCGCCACTACCTTCACCTGGACAAGAAGGGCGTGACCTGCAATGACGTCACGCAGCCTGTAGCCAATAGGCTATCAAGGAGCCACATTCAAATGTATAGCCACTGTATATATTGAGCTGTTCGTCCGCCATTACCACATGTTCCCTCTGACCAGCATGTAATAAAGTTGTGTTAAGCCAGCTCTTCGGCTGTCCTGGTGTCTTTGGTCCCATACACTAAATTGGCGACGAAGGTGGGATGATGGCTGCCCACGGGACCAAGACTTACGCCGGTTTCGACATCAAGAAACCGCAAGATTGGGAACTCTTTGAAATGGACTTCCAAGGTGCGCTGGTGGAGTTCGAGGTGACGGACGAGGCAAAGAAGAGAGCCATCCTCACCAGAATGCTCGGGCACGACGGAAAGAGAGTACTGATTGACCTCACCGCACCCAAAAAGGCGGCTGAATTCAAGGCAAAAGAGCTCCTGACGGTGCTGAGAGACCATTTCCGGCCCTCGGTAGCGATGTTTCCCGCTCGGAGCGCGTTTTGGAGGCGAGTCCAAGCGCCTGATGAGTCAGTCGCCGCTTTCGTAGCGGCCCTGCGCCTGGCTGCCGGCCCGTGTAAATGGGAGAATTTGGAAATCACCCTCAGGGACTGCGTGCTATGCGGCCTGAAGGACGCCGAGATTCAGCGCACGCTAATGAATCAGGAGCCGCCCCCCACGTTGCAGGAGGTCCTGAAAGCGGCACAGGCCGCGGAAGCCACGAAGGCAGGGGTGCAAGAGCTCCAGGACTGGCGGCCAAAGGCCGACAAAGCAGAGAGTTCGGTGCACGCAGCCCGGCGAACTTCGAAATCGTCCGCCGAAAGCAGCGACGACGAGGACGTCCGGAGGGTCCGAAAGGAGGGCCGGCGTTGCGACGGCTGCGGGGCGGCTCACGACCGTGCCAGGTGCCCGTTCAGAAAGGCCGAGTGCCACAACTGCGGGCGACGTGGGCACATAGCCAAAGTCTGCAGACAACGACGAAAGGACCAGAGGAGCTCGCCCGACCGCCCAGCGAGGGACCGGAGGAGCTCGCCCGACCACCCAACGAGGCCAGACCACTCGACGAGACTAAAGGATGGCGCCCGGCCCACGAGGAAGCAGGACGGCGTGGGCCGCATCTCCGACGACAGCGACGACGCCGCCCCGGTTTTCAGCGTGTCCATGGGACACCCCCGTTACTTTGTTGAGGTACTGGTGCAAGGGGCCCCTGTTAGGATGGAGATTGACTCTGGCTCCTCTTACTCCATTATTTCCCAGAGGGAGTTTTTGAGAATTGCCCCCCGCGTATGGCCCAAGCTCAAAGCGTTGAGGTCCACGCTTCGGGACGTGCAAGGGAACAGTATCCCGGTGTTGGGGGTTGGGAATTTCCAGGTTCAGTACAAGTGACACGCCGCGGAACTCCCCCTAGTCGTTCTTAAGGGAGGTAATTGCAGCCTCCTCGGGACTCAATGGTTTCAGCCCCTGGGTCTGTTCATTGGGGGGGTGCACGCCGTTGGGTCTGACCCAATACAGGAGGTGTGCGACGCACACCCCGAAGTCTTCAAGAAGGGACTTGGGAAATTCAATGGACCCCCAGTAACGTTCGACCTGGACCCAGAGGTCCGCCCAATCAGACTTAAACCGCGCAGGGTGCCTTTTGCACTCAAGGACAAAATAGAGGCGGAACTGGACAAATTAGTGGGCCAGGGGATTCTTGTTCCTGTTGATTCCGCGGAGTGGGAAACTCCAATTGTCACAGCATTGAAGGCAAATGGGGAGGTTCGCATTTGCGCCGATTATAAGTGCACCATTAATAAGGCAATCCGCCCTAATGCGTACCCGGTGCCGGTGGTCAGCCATTTACTAGCCAGGTTACATGGGGGAAAGTGTTTCGCTAAGCTCGACCTGGCTCAAGCCTATCAGCAACTCATGGTAACCCCTGCCGCAGCTGCTGCACAGACCATAATCACACATAAGGGGGCGTTCCAGGTGACGCGCCTCCAATTCGGTGTGAACCCGGCGCCTGGAATTTTCCAGTCGCTCGTGGAACGCCTCCTCAAAGGGCAGGACGGCGTTTTACCATATTTTGATGACGTATTGATAACGGGGGGGAGTGAGGTTTTCCCTATCGCATAATACTAGAAAGTTCGGTTTCACTTACCAGTGATAACTTTCGTTCTTCGAGTATATAGTTTGTGAATACACACTCATGGGTTATGCGCCTGCGCAGAACGGCCGATCGGAGGCTTGAAAAGCTATTGGTCAAAAGTTTTGGCGGTAAGACCGCCCACCGTACCGCCCACCCTGAGGCGCCCGCGCGCCATTTTACCTCAGTTCCATACTTAAGCCAAGCACAGGATAAACCAACTGATCTCATCCGTGCAGCTCAAGAGGGGAGGCAGGGTGGGTAGTGTGTATTCACAAACTATATACTCGAAGAACGAAAGTTATCACTGGTAAGTGAAACCGAACTTTCTCCTTCGTATAGTTTGTGAATCCACACTCATGGGAGATTAGCAAGCTCACACTTACTTGGTCGGTGGGCAGTCGGATGAGATGATCCCACGATGGGCTGAAGATCCTGTAGGTGGACCCGTCAGGGGCGTTGAGTCCGGAGCCCTCTGGTGAGGACGACACGGCCAAGCCTGGCGTCCGCAGTGGCTCTGGTGTCCACCCTGTAGTGCTGGACAAATGTGGAAGGTCTGGACCAGGTGGCAGCCTTACATATGTCCTCAAGCGGTGTGCCCTCCAGAAAGGCAGTGGATGTGGCAACCGCCCTGGTGGAATGCGCCCTGACATGCGGTGGAGGTGGCAGTGAGGCTGACTCGTAGGCCAGGTAGATGGTAGAGGTGATCCATTTGGAGAACCTTTGAGCAGAGATGGGTTCACCCTTGGACTTTCCCCCATAAGCCACAAAGAGGCGTTGCGACTTCCTGAACTCTCTAGTCCTGCTGGTGTAAAACAATAAAGCTCGTTTCACATCCAGCGTGTGCCAAGTCCTTTCTTGGGCGTTAGTGGGGTTCTGGAAGAAGGTTGGCAAGGAGATAGTTTGTGCCATGTGAAACTTGGAGACCACCTTGGGTAGGAAGGTGATGTCCGCTTGGAGGACGACGCGGTCGTTGAAGAACTGGAGAAAAGGTGCGTCTGCTCGCAGGGCAACCAGTTCACCAGCTCGTCGTGCAGACGTGATAGCCACCAGGAATGCCGTCTTCCATGTGAGGAGACGAACATCGGCGGTAGCCATGGGCTCGAAGGGGGTCCTGGTGAGCGCGTTAAGAACGGTGGACAGTGACCATTGAGCCGTCGGTGTCCGGGCCGGCGGAAAAGCGTTCCTTAGTCCCTTGAGGAAGCGCTTTACCGTTTGGTCGCGGAAGGCCGCGGAAGCGGGCGAGCCAGCAGGAGAGTGCGCTACCACTGCTGCGAGATGCACTCGGATGGAGGTGATGCTGAGGCCAGACTCCGCCAGCTGGAGGAGGTAGGTTAAAATGTCCTGCAGTCCCACCTGCGTGGGGGGCGTTTGTCGGGAGGCCAGGAAAGCACAGAAACGCCTGTATTTGGAAGCGTAGGACTTCCTTGTGGAAGGGCGCCGCGCTAGTTCAAGGATCCTGGCCAGTCTGGGGTTATCCTCCACGCGGTGAGGTGGAGGCTGGGCAGGTCCGAATGGTGCAGCTGGCCCTGCTCCATTTGGAGGAGTGTCGGTGATTCCGGCAGTGTGCGATACTGCGACGACATGCGCAACAGTAGCGGAAACCAGGGTTGGCGCGGCCACGCCGGTGCCACCAGAATTGCATTGGCTCTGTGTTGGTGCATCCTGGTGAGTACCTTCTGGACCAGAGGAAACGGAGGAAAGGCATAGAGATAGTCCTGATCCCACCGTTTCATGAAGGCATCGCCCTCGGAGTTCAGTCCGATGCCTGCTCTGGAGCAGTACCTGCTGAGTTTCCTGTTGGACTCCGATGCAAAGAGGTCGATGCTCGGCGTCCCCCAGACCTCGCACAGGGACTGGAACACTCCGTCGTCCAGCTCCCATTCGTGGGTCGTGGAGGTGAGACGGCTCAGGTGATCTGCCAAAACATTCAGCGTGCCCTGAATGTGCACTCCAATTGGGAAAATGTGCCTCTCCAGACACCATTCCCACAACTGTACTGCAAGGTACAGGAGGGTGGTGGACCGTGTTCCTCCCTGCTTGTTGAGGTACGCCACCGCCGTGGTATTGTCCGAGGCCACCTGAACCGCCTTGCCGGTGAGCAGAGTCTCGAAGGAACGTAGAGCCTTCCAAATGGCCAGCAGTTCCAAGTAGTTTATGTGGTACACCGTTTCGTGCGGTGTCCAGGTGTCGTTGACCGTGAGAGTCCCGCAAGCAGCGCCCCAGCCGAGGTTGCTCGCGTCGGTCAGTATCTGCAACGAGGGTTGCGGGGGGTAGAAACTCTTCCCCGTGGCCACGTTGAGTGGTGTAGACCACCACAGCAGTTGGTCCCTCAGTTCTGGAGATGGGGTCAACCGTTTGGATTGGCTCTCCCGAAGTGCGTCGAACTCGTGGAGGAGCCACGATTGCAGGGACCTGAATTTCAACTTGGCATGGGGGATCACTGCCGTCGTTGAGGCCATCAGGCCTAGAAGTCTCTGAGCCTTCTTCGCCCGGATGCACGGTTTCGTGCGCAGTTCGCTCACCCCCTGCGCAATGTCCCGTAAGCGTTTCTGGGGGGCGTAGGCTCTCGTAGTAAGCGAGTCGAGTACCGCTCCAATGTACTCGACGCGCTGGGAGGGAGTCAACTTCGACTTGGTGAAGTTGATCCTGAGGCCGAGACTCTCCATGAGGTGAACCGTGTATTGTGTGTCCCGAACGGCCGACGGTTTGGTGGGGGAGACGATCAACCAATCGTCGATGTATGGGAAGACCCTGATGCCCCGTTGGCGGAGGAATGCGGCCACCGGAGCCATGCATTTGGTGAAGACCCGCGGTGCCGTGGCCAGACCGAATGGTAGGCATCGGTACTGGTACACGGAATTGTCGATGCGGAAACGGAGAAACCGTCTGTGTTCCTCGAGGATGGAGACGTGGAAGTAGGCATCCTTGAGGTCTATGACTGTGAACCAGTCCCCTTTGTTGATGAGGGGGAGGACGGTCTGTAGGGTCACCATCCGGAACTTCCTGGTGTGGATGCATTTGTTCAGGCGGCGTAGGTCCAGGATAGGGCGAAGACCTCCGTCCTTCTTCTGGACCACGAAGTACCTCGAGTAGAAGCCGTTGTCCCAGTCGGACGGTGCTACCCGCTCGATGGCTCCCTTGGAGAGAAGGGTTGATATTTCTTCCTCCAAATGGGGGGACGAGGTGGTGAGACGATGTTTTCCTACTCGAGGCACCCGCACGAACTCGATGGCGTAGCCAGAGGACAAGATCTTTAAGACCCACTGGTCGTCCGTGATGCCCGACCATGCCTGGAGGAAGTTCCGGAGGGGGAGGTACGGGATGTGGAGCGAGAGAGACTCGGCCGTCGCAGCTTCAAACGCGGGGCTTGGGCCTCGCGGTCGAACGCTTGTCCTGTCCGTAGGGCCGGTAGCGGGGTTTGTGTTGTCGCCGCTGTTTGTAGGAGCTGGATCTAGGCTGCTCCGTCGGTCCCTGCTGCTGTGGGTTGCCCTGGAACCGCCGTGTGAAGGGCTGGAACCTCGGCCTGGTGGAAGTAGCCGGCGTGGTGAGCCCCAGGAACTTCGCCGTGGAACTGGTCTGGCGCATCTCATTCAGGACCTTATCGGTGTCCTGACCGAAGAGGCCCTGCCCGTCGAAGGGAAACTCCTCGATGAGCTTTTTCATAGCGTCATCGAGGGAGGTGTCCCTGAGCCAAGCATGGCGACGGAGGTAGATTGCGGAGGCCATGTCTTTTGCCGCATAATCGTTGATATGCCGGGCAGTGCGCATCAGCTGCTCGGCGACGAAGTCCCCCTCGGTGGCCAGCGCGTCAATCCTCTTCTGGGCATCGGCGGGCAGTTTAGCCGTCTCAACCTTCACCTGCTCCCAGAGGTGAGATTGGTACAGGCCCATGGCGGCCGAATAGTTGGCGGCCCGAAAGAATAGGGAGCCGGTGGCGTAAAACTTACGCCCCACCGCGTCCAGTTTCTTTCCCTCCGGCGTCGACGGGACCGGGAATCCGCTGGTGGCCGTCCTATGCTGGAAGGCCTTGACCACCAGGGAATTCGGCAGGGGGTGCGCCTGCAAGAACTCGACGTTCTCGTCCAGGACCCGGTACATGCTGTCGAGCCTGGACGAAACGGAGTGCGCCGCCAAAGGTTTCTTCCACGTCGCCCTCGCCGTGGTCATCATGGAGGGGAGCATGGTTATGTGGACCGGCCGCACAGCACGCCTGTCGAGCTTCGCGGTCATCTGATCCTCACCCTCCAACGGCGGTTGGTCGACCTTCAGGTTGAGGGCGGTGCCGAGCCTCGTGAGCATGGCGGTCAGTGAGCGCTGGTCCTCACCACGCGGTGGGTCCACTGAGCCGATGGCCTGTTCCGGCGTGCGCTCGGCGTCGACGTCTCCCTCGTCCTCCTCCGACGACGAGCTGGACTCATCGGAGGACGAGGGAGGCAGTCTTTCGTCCACGTCCGGACCGCGCCAGTACGGCCTGGGTGGGCCGGCGGGATGGGCGTCCACCGCATCAACGTCCGGACCACACCATGACGGGTTGGGTGGGCCGGCGGAGCGGGCACTCGACCCACGGGAGGTCGGTGGGGCCGCGGCAGAGCCGGGATGCCCGGGGCTTGCGGTGGTCGGAACCGGAGCCGCAGAGGCCGCAGGCGTGGAGGTCTGGAACCTGGTCGCAAACGACGCCATGACCTGGAACATCTCTCGGACGAGGGCCATCTGAGACGCGTCCGAGTCCGCTGGCGGTGGAGCTCCGGTGGCCGGCGGGATGGTGGCCCACGAAACGGTGGGAGCCGAAACGGTGGCCGGCGTCGGTGTCGGCGAAACGGTCGTCGGAACGGTGACGACCGCGTCGTCCGTCGGCGTCCTGGGCCGTGGAGAGACGGAGGCCTGCCTCGGCGAGGAATTCCTGCCCCGAGGAGGAGAGGAGAGCACCTGAAGTGGGCGAGCTGGAGCCCCAGCCCTGCGTCCTTTCTCAGGTGACCCGGAAGACGACCGTCCTCCCCAGATGGAGGATCCCGGAGAAGGGCATCGGGCAGTCGAGAACGGCGGCGAAGGCCCGGGAGAGGCGGGTGTGCGCGGAGTGGGGGGAAGCGACCGTCTCTTCTCCGACCCACGCTTGCGCTTCTTCTCACCGTTCTTGTCCTTCTTCTTCTTCTTCCTCATCGGAAGCACGGAGGAAGAGGCCGGCGGTGGTTGAGCGGCAGCGGCGGTGGAGGCGGACGCGGCGGGAGCCAGAGCGAGCTCCATCAGGTGAGCCTTGAGGCGATTGCTTCGGTTCTGCACCGCGAGGCGCGTAAACTTTTTGCAATGCGGGCAAGACTGGCTCTGATGCGACTCTCCCAAACAAAAAAGGCACAGGCTGTGTCCGTCGGAAGCCGGAAACTTCTTAAGGCAAGCCGTGCACTGTTTAAACGCTGCAGCCATCAACCGCGGAAAAAATTCTTCCAGTGGAAGTTTCTGGAGACAAGTACCCCGAAGGGCCGACCAGCCGCCACCCCCTTGAGGGGGGAGACGGTGATCGATGCGAAAAATTGGCTACTGAATCCACTCAAGAGAAGAGACAGAGCCGGGGTGGCGATCCTGCCCGGAGGACAAGATCACCGAGAAAAATTGTTAAGATTTGCCAAAAAGACTTTCCCTCAGAAGGGCGAAAAAATTGAGGAAGCTCTCAACGATCGTCCTGCTGCTACAGCGGAAAGAAGAGAACTGAGGTAAAATGGCGCGCGGGCGCCTCAGGGTGGGCGGTACGGTGGGCGGTCTTACCGCCAAAACTTTTGACCAATAGCTTTTCAAGCCTCCGATCGGCCGTTCTGCGCAGGCGCATAACCCATGAGTGTGGATTCACAAACTATACGAAGGAGAACTAGGGGACACTCCATGAAACTTTTGGGTACTAGTTCTCAAACAAATAAGAGAAAGTACTTTTTCACCCAGAGGATTACTGGTCTATGGAACTCCCTGCCAGAAGAAGTGGTGACAGCTGTCAGTCTTGACAGCTTTAAGAAAGGATTAGACAAGTTCATGGAGGAGAAGAGTATCAATGGCTATAATTATGGATACTTAAGGACAACCTCCGGGTTGGAGAGATAGGCAGGATATCTCTCAATATCATTTCCAGGGAATCCTAAGCAGGTGAAGGCATCTGCTTGGGAATACCCTGAAGGAAATGGTGAGCCACTGTGTGAGACAGAATGCTGGACTGGATGGGCTGTGGCCTGTTCCAGCAAGGCTGTTCTTATGTTCTTATGTTCTTATGAGGTTGAGTTGGCTAAAAGGCTAGACAAGGTCCTGGCGGCGTTCGAATGGGTGGGGTTGAGGTTGCGAAAAGACAAATGCGTCTTCTTCGCGAAGGAGGTTGAGTTCTTAGGATTCCGAGTAACACCCGAGGGGATCAAACCGTCCAAATCCAAGGTGGCCGCCATCAAGAAAGCCCCTCGCCCCACATCCAAGCCCGAGTTGCAGTCGTTCCTAGGGCTCTTAAATTTCTACCACTCCTTCCTTCCACGGAAGGCTGCGGTGGCTGAGCCGCTTCACAAGTTGCTCAAGAAAGATGCGGCATGGATGTGGGGCGATGACCAGGAGAGGGCATTCACGGAACTGAAACAACTCCTGGCGTCTGACGCCATTCTGACCCATTTCGACCCCAAATGGCCGGTGGTACTGGTCTGTGATGCATCCCCGGTGGGGGTGGGGGCAGTGTTATGCCACGCGTTGGAAAACGGGAGGGAGGCCCCAATAGCGTTTTACTCCAGGTCCCTGTCCCAAGCGGAGAGAAACCGCCCAGACAGACAGGGAGGCGCTGGCGATAGTTGCGGGGACCAAAAAATTTCACGATTTTCTGTATGGCCGCCCCTTCACCATCGTGACTGACCACAAGCCCCTACTAGGCATTTTTACCGCAGACAAGCCCACGCCACAGATCCTGTCCCCGAGAATGCTTAGGTGGGCCATTTTTCTCAACACCTACCAGCACGCGTTGGTGTACCGGCCCGGGAAAGAGATCAGCAATGCGGACGCTCTGTCGAGGTCCCCCCTCCCCCTGACGCCCAGCCAGGTGAGCAAGGGGGAGCGAGACCATCAGGTTCTCATGATAGAGGTACTGGATTCGCCCCCCGTAGTGCCCGCCGACATTGCCACAGCGACAAGGAAGGACAAGACGTTGGCGGCGGTTTGCTCCTGGGTACAGAAGGGGTGGCCGGCGTCTTCCCCAGCAGAGGAATTCGCCCCATTTTTTAGGAAGAAACTGGAACTGTCCCTAGAGAGGGGGTGCCTCTTGTGGGGGCAGCGGGTGGTGGTCCCCACATCCCTTCGACCGCGGGTGCTTAAACTGCTGCACGTCAGCCACCCCGGAATTGTGCGCTCCAAAGCGCTGGCCCGTAGTTACTTCTGGTGGCCCCAGTTAGACGCTGACATCGAGCACATGGTCGGCACTTGCGAGAGCTGCCAATGCTCCAGACCGGAGGAGGCCCGCCTTCCCCACAGAGAATGGGACGCGGCTAAGGGGCCGTGGTCCCGGGTGCACATAGATTTCGCGGGCCCGTTCCGAGGAACCCTGTTTCTCCTTGTGGTGGACGCTTTCTCCAAGTGGTTGGAGGGCGTCCCAGTCACGAGCACCTCCTCGGCTGCGACAATTAAGCATTTGCGGAGAATTTTTTCCACGTTCGGCATACCCGACACTCTAATTAGCGATAACGCTAGTTGCTTCACGTCCGCTGAGTTCAGGGCATTCACAGAGATTAACGCCATCCGGCACATCACCTCCGCCCCGTTCCATCCGGCCACCAATGGCCAAGTGGAGCGCCTCGTACGCACCACGAAGGACGCGCTGCGGCACATGGGCCCTGGGGACCTCAACCTGCAAGTGTGTCAGTTTCTGCTAGGGTACAGGGTGACCCCGCTAGCGTCAGGCTACTCCCCTGCGGAGCTTTTAATGCGCAGGAAGCTAACCACCATACTCACTAGACTAGATCCCACGAGAGTTGAGGACAAGGGAAGGAACATAGGGTTAGAAGCCACCAAGAGTTTCAGCGTGGGTGCCCCGGTACATTGCAGGAACTACGCCAGCGCGGGGCCAGCCTGGGTGCCGGGGGTGGTTGTGGAACAGACCGGTCCCGTATCGTACCGCGTGGAGACCAACACAGGTCTACTGTGGCGGCGGCACGCGGACCAGCTCCGGAGCCGGGTCCCAGGAAATCAGGGCGCCGGAAACACGGATACATATTCAGCGTTAGGGTTCTCCCCCACCCGTTTAGCCCAAGGGGGAGGGGGGGTCGAGAGTCCCCACCAAGGGGGGAGGAGAAGGAATTTGTCCTCGTAGATATCCCGCGGGATCCCCCAACAGAGTTTGATTTTGATTTTCAGAACCGGGGGGGGGTTCGGAGTGGTCCCCCACCCATCCAAGCGAGAAGAGGGGTTTTACGTTAGCCCCTGGTGCCCCCGGTTCAACCACAACGGAATCTACCCTTTCCCCTAAAGCTGCAAAACCGCAGCAAGCCTCTAACAAGCCTCCCTCTCCCATTACAGGACAAGGGTCCAGGGAACAAGGAAGCGGGAGCGGCCCCCGGGTGGGCCAACCCACATCGCGGCCCAAACGCGAGTGCAATAAACCATCTTGGCTAAGAGACTTCGTCTCATCCTAGGGGGGAGGGGTGTTGTGTCCTAAAGCCTGTGCCTTTAAACAATGTACCTATCCATGTGTATCCAATGTAACCTTTTCTATGTGCAACATTGTAACCTCCAGCTGCATCACTGTAACCTTAATAGGACGCGAGCTAGTGGCCACTAGATGGCAATAGCAAGCGTCCAAGCTCATTGGTCCAAGACTCACCTAGAACAACAGCGCGGGAAGATTCCCGCCACTACCTTCACCTGGACAAGAAGGGCGTGACCTGCAATGACGTCACGCAGCCTGTAGCCAATAGGCTATCAAGGAGCCACATTCAAATGTATAGCCACTGTATATATTGAGCTGTTCGTCCACCATTACCACATGTTCCCTCTGACCAGCATGTAATAAAGTTGTGTTAAGCCAGCTCTTCGGCTGTCCTGGTGTCTTTGGTCCCATACACTAAACCCCTCCCCTTTACAATGTTGATGCATTTATACTAACAAAAGGAAGAAGAGCAGAAAGAGAGAGATCTGAGCAAAACTTGGGGGAGTTACTTTTTTGGACTGCAACTCCCAGAATACTGCCGCCAGCAAGCATAGCCATTGGAGTTGAAGTCTAACACAAATCAAATCCTTTCTTAAAGCTCTGGGAAAGGGTAAGGAGAAAGTTGTGTGAAAGATTACAGATAAAAAAGAATATAACTGAAGTAAGAAATTACACACTGAATTGGACAGTCAGTCCTATTTTGTGTTTTCCTAGGCCAGTGATGGCGAACCATGACACTCCAGGTGTTCTTGAACTTCAATTCCCAGAAGGCCTGCTGATTTGGGCTTTGGATAATTGAAGTCCAAAAACAGTGCCAAGGTTCGCCATCACTGTCCTAGGCATATACCTGTAGAAGGAACTTAGAAAGCTGCCTCTTATCACGTCCCCACCTCAAACATGTAGACTGCAGACTCTGCAGTTTTTCCCTATCTTGAGTCATCAGATGTCATTGGACTCCAGATCACCTCATCCCATGGCCCTTGACCATGCTGGCTACAGAAGATGGCTGGTGTAGTCTCAATAACATTGATGGAAGGTTGGCTTCTTTTCCAGCATGGCTGAGAGATGCTAAGAACCAAATCTCATGCCTTCTGTAGAGGAGGTGCTCTTTCATTGGGTTGTTGTCCCCCCAAAAACAAACAAAACAAAAACACCAGCAACCAAGAAGAACAAATGAAGATTCTAGACCTCAGTATTCAATGGAAACAACAGAAGCTGCCTGACACTAACTCAAGCTGTCATTCCATTTTGCTCATGTTGTCTGCATTGACTGGCAGTGGTTCTGTAAGGCAATGGTTCCCAACCTAAGGCCTGTGGGCCAGATCTGGCCCATAGCACCATTTCATGTGGCCCCCACGGTAATTGAACAAATAAAATGGCCATCCCTTTGAAGCTGTTGAGACAAAATGGCCACCCTCATTGTGCAGGCAGGGCAAAATGGCCGTCCAGCCCTCAAAGCTGACTGAGAGAGCATGATCCTGCCCCCAGCTTGAAAAGGTTGGGAACCTCTGCTCTAAGGTTTGAGAAGGAGTCTTCCCTTGCCCATAATGGAGAGGCCAAAAATGATGGGCCTTGGACCTGTGGGTTGCAAAGCAACAGAGGCATATTTCACTTTTCTCAGGTGATCCCCTCTTCCTCAGGTAACTCTGGCTCCAGGGGCCATGACCCCTCTTGCAGCTTACCTGCTTCCTCTGCTGAAATAAAAATAATCATGTATTTTCTGATTGTTTTTTAAAGCCTCCAGTTAAGCAGTTTTGTCTGCCTCTGGATCCATTAGTTCATGGTTTGCTTTTTTTCATGCTGTGGGTGGGGTGGAGCCCGCCATTGTCTCCTGAGATGTCTTTCAATTAATAATCTATCCCAACCAGTTTTTGTGCATCTGATGAAGGACAAACGATTTTATGGCGGCTCACTTAGGTGCCAGGTTTAATTAAGAGGCCAAAATACCTTTCCTTCTAGCATTAACTAAAGCCATTGGTCTGGCTAGTTAGAGTTCAAGCCTGAACTTCTTTAAAACTACCTTGCTGACAAACTCATCATATCTAGATCAATTTGTTTTATATATATTTTTAAAAATCATCTTTGCCCCGTGAAGAGTTCTGAGCTACTCAAATGCTCAACTTTCTTACAAATTTTTAATGATTCAATAAAGGAATTATCCAATGGAAAACTTTGGAACTAATTACCATTTACTCCAAATAAACAGCTAAGTTTTGCACAATACCATTTAGGATGCCCTTGCTCGAAAGCCAGCTGCATCCGACTGTAGGGTTCAGTGCTCATCTCTGTTTATAGCCAAAGAGCCAGCACTGTTGACAACTACAGATGTTTCCATGGTCATGTGGCAGGCATGCCTAGACACCAGAGTGAACGGAATGCTGTTTACCTTCCCACCGAAGTAGTGCTTATTTATCTACTTGCAATTTCTTTCTTTTGAACTGCTAGGTTGGCAGGAGCTGAGACAGAGATGGGAGCTCACTCCATCATGCAGTACTCAGGTCTTGAACTGCTGACCTGCTGACCTTCCAGTCAGTGTCTTAACCACTTGAGCCACCGCAATCCCTATGATACCATTTACTGCACCTTAAAACAGGTGGGGGGGGCTTGCTCCTGGTGCTGCAATAACATCATTTTCTCTACATATATGCAATACACATATATTTTATTTGGCAATAATTTGTCCTGTTTCGTTTTTTGCACCAAGTATGTGAATTAAAGGAACTTTACAAGAGACATTCAGAGCCTAGTTCCCAAAAGGAAGTGTGTTGTAAACGGCAGAGTTTACTTACATCCAGCAGAGGGCGTCCTTTTTCATGAAAAGAGAAGCAATGTGGTATATGGCAACAGAAAACAACTGGCAATGCTTTTTATTCTTATTAATTTCTGGAGGAACATGAAAGGATATGTCGCCATCACTACCACCTATGGGTCAGATGGGGAAAGCATTTCACTTTCTGATGGGTTAAATTTTAAGATATTCCAGGAGATGTATAAGAGTTGTGATACCTTAAACCAAGGTTTGCCAACCTACCGCCTGTGGGCTGGATCTGGCCCTTGAACCCATTTCATGTGGCCCACCACCCCCTTTGCTGCACCTTTGCCGCACTTGGAAGTGGAAGCTGGTGTGTTTGCGCTGGCACATCTTACTCCAGAGGCAGACAAAACTACTTAACTGGAGGCTTTGAAACAATTAGAAAATACATGATTATTTTCATTTCAGCAGAGGAAGCAGGTAAGCTGCAAGAGGGGTCATGGCCCCTGGAGCCAGAGTTACCTGAGGAAGAGGGGATCACCTGAGAAAAGTGAAATATGCCCCTGTTTCTTTGCAACCCACAGGTCCCAGACCCATCATTTTTGGCCACTCCAGTCTGGGCAAGGGAAGACAATGACAATGCATTTACACACCCGTGCATGTGTAAATGTGACAGTGACTGTTGTAAACATGGAAGTGGCTGCATTTACGATAGTGGTAAATGTGCACACTACTGCTTCTTCAAGGTGGCATGGTCTGGCCCGCTCAGTTGTCTGGGGGACGTGATGAAGCCCGCGATTGGTAAAGGTTGGGAACCCCTGCCTTAAACAGATTTGTTTCAATGAGAGTTTTTATATATTACAACCACTTTCTCACACCCATGGAGCATAGTAGTTAGGCCACAGGTTTGTATGCACAGAGTAACTGGTAGGGGATGAAAGCCAAGTGAAATGAAGGGGAAAAAATAGAGTGGCAATTATATTGATGAAAGGGACTTTGAAGGAGAGGAAAGAATTAGAAAATCTATTCAAGTAGAAGGACGTGTCACTGGAGACCAATACCAAGATTGTCTATACCCGTGATGGCGAATCTTGGCACTCCAGATGTTCTTGGACTTCTATTCCCAGAAGCCCAAGCACCTTGTGAATCAACACGAATGGGTTTACTGTGATTCATCCGGCCCACACTGCCCTCGTCGCTCCCGGAAGCAGTAGTAAAATGCGCCCGTATAAGTATGTTTTACTTCTGCTTCCAGGAGCGACGAGGGCACTTCCACTTCCGGGAGTGACGAGGGCAGCACCGGATGAATCACAGTAAACCCATTCGTGTGGATTCACAGGGTGCTTGGGCTTCTGGGAATTGAAGTCCAAGAACATCTGGAGTGCCAATGTTTGCCATCACAAGTCTACACTATTGCATTATTGATCATCCCATGTATGGGAAAGTTGGACAGTTAAAAAAGCTGAAAGGGATAAAAAGATTAATTTGAATTATGGTGCTGGAGAAGAGTTCTGAAGTGAGCCATGGATTTCTGGGCTGCCAGAAATAGGAACGAGTGGGTCCTTGACAGGGAATAGATATAAGCTGACTAAGAGAGCATGGCTTGCTTAATGCTACATCTGTACATAATGCTTTGTTTCCATGTTTGTTGGTTGGCTGTATTCAAACATCTCCAATAGCTCACAGAAGATCAGTATCCCAGCAAAGCAGTTTAAAACACAATAAAAATGGCAACAAATATGATACGTTACTTTAAAATTATTAATTTTTATTTTATCTAAAATGAATGCCCAGCGTTTTTGGGGCAAAATGTTAATTACCTTGTGAACTGCACAGAAAGCATTCTAAGCACCATAAGTAGTAAAGGTAAAGATAAATGTCACCCTTGCTCGAAAGCCAGTTGTATCCGACTCTAGGGTTCAATGCTCATCTCTGTTTATATTATTATTATTAGGTTTATTTCTATACTGCCTTTCTTCCCCAGCGGGCAACTTAAGGCGGTTCACAACAGTAAAATAAACACTAAAACAAAATACAGCAATACAATATCAGAACAAGTAGCAATAACAATACCATAATCAGCAAAATACAAGATAAATAAATAACAAGATAATACAGTCAGATCCATATAATCAATGACATAGTACCAATAAATAAGATCCCCTGAGATACAATGTACAACAGATCATCACCCCATAAAGTGTGTTATAAAGCATCTTGCCTCACCAGACCACAGCCCTAAAAGAGCACAAGGTATACTTCCCTGGATGATGGAGTGCCTCCGGGAAGAGGCAAGGAAGTCCGGCTTTTTCGTATCGGCCTGAGGCGGGACCCAGGAGCGCGAAAGAAAGAAAAGGCGCTCCCCCCCACAGCTGCAGCAGCAGTCCTCGGGCGGCAGTGGTCTTCGGCCCAGCCCAGTAGCCCACGGCCCTTTATCCTCCCCGCAGAGGAGCCAAAGAGCCAGCGCTGTCTGCATTTGCAGACCTTTCCGTGGACATATAGCAGACATGACTAGACACCAGAGTGCACGGAACGCTGTTTACCTTCCCACCAAAGTGGTCCCTATTTATCCACTTGCAATTTCTTGTTTTCAAACTGCTAGGTTGGCAGGAGCTGGGACAGAGACAGGAACTCACTCCATCATGCAGGACTCAGGTACCAAACTACTGACCTGCCACCTTCCAGTCAGCATCTTAGCTACTTGAGACACTGCAGTCCCACCATAGGTAGTATATAAGTGTAATTGCTGACGGGATTGTCATCAAAATATTTCAGAGAGAACCCACATATAAAGCTAGAGTTGAACTTGGGAGATCTTTAAACCTCAAAGCTTGCTGATCTGAGAAGCTGATTGGCTGGCCCAGGGCTAGTAGCTTTTTCTTAATGTAACTTATATTGATGCTGTCTTGTTAGTAAGTGGCAAATAAGTCTTCTGGGATTGAAATCTGTATGTTTATATTACACTTGAAGACATAAAGTGTAATAAGCCATTTTACCTTTTCCCAATCAATCTGTTAAAAGTATGTTCTCGCCTAACATATTATGCACAGATATAAGGTAAGGTAAAGGTCTCCCTTACTTGAAAGCCAGTCGTATCCGACTCTAGGGTTTGGTGCTCATCTCTGTTTACAGCCAAAAAGCCAGCACTGTCTGCGTCTGTGGATGTTTCTGTGCTTATGTGGCAGCAGTGGTGGGCTCCAAAAAAATTTACTACCACTCTGTGGGCGTGGGCATGTGACTGGGTGGGTGATCTAGTCATGCCTGCCCAGTGGTGGGATTCAAATTTTTTTTACTACCTACTCTGTGGGCATGGTATGGTGGGCGTGGCCGGGGGGAAGCTTTGCGTTGCACCCAAATTAGGACTACATTATTTCAAAACTTGGATGGGCAGGGCCAGCCAGAATTTCTGCTACCAGTTCTGGCAAACTGGTGCAAACCTGTTGATGCCCACCACTGTGTGGCAGGCATGACTAGACACTAGAGCACGTGGAATGCTGTTACCTTTCCCACAGAAGTGGTATCTGTTTATCTACTTGCAATTTCTTACTTTCAAACTGCTAGATTGGGAGGAGCTGGGGAAGACGATGGAAGTTCAACTCTGATGCCCAGCACTTGGGTCTCAAATTGCTGATCTGCCAGCCTTCTGATCAACACACTTAGCATCTTAACCACTAAACGACCACAGATATAGGGCAGATACCTATTTTACTTGACAGAAAAATTTACATGAGTACTCTAATGGTCAGCAATTAAGGGCCCTGTGTTAAATCTGCCCCCAAACAGTTGCAACTCCAGGGACAAAAGAAGACTTTAAAATCAAATGGATGTAAGATTGCAGACTCTATAAAAATACATATAAACAGTCTCAGTCTTTCTTAGACTAATGCCCTCCAGATGTGCCAACCTCCCCAGCTGGCATAAGTCAAGGCAAGTGTTTGTTACTTCTCACCTTTGATGCTGGCTTCTGTGACCTGCTGGAACTAGGGGACTCTGCTGTAGCTTGCTTCATGGGCACAGAGCTCATGTCTTCCACACTTGCCCTGCAGTGAAATAGAATGTTTAAAAAGTGGTATTAGAACCAGAAATGGGGCGAGTGGATGTGACAAGGGCCAAATATTATTCGAACAGTTGGGAAAGAGCCTGAAAATAGGACTACCCTTCTCTGAAATCTTGTTTTGGATAAAAAAAAAACTTTGCTTAATTCATCCATTCTCATTTAGACTAAGATTTCATTGTCTGTGGGGACTGCGGGGGCTTAGTGGTTAAGACACTGAACTTGATGATTGGAAGGACTGGAAGGTCGGCAGGTCAGCAGTTCAAGATCCGAGTGCTGCACAATGGAGTGAGCACCTGTCTCTGTTCCAGCTCCTGCCAATCTAGCAGTTTGAAAGCAAGAAATTGCAGGTAGATCAATAGGTACAGTACCACTTCAGTGGGAAGGTATAACGTTCCCGTGTCTAGTCATGCCTGCCAAATGTCCATGGAAACGTCTGCAAACACAGACAGCACTGGCTCTTTGGCAATAAATAGAGATGAGCACCAAACCCTAAAGTTGGACATGACTGGCTTTTGAGCAAGGGTGACCTTTACTTCTTTGTCTGGACTAAGGGGAGGTGTCTCTCTTTGTCTCAGCACAGGTGCTTTTTAGGGGGGCTTCTCTGTTTCTGTACCTAGACTCTAGAACCTCCCCCTCCCCGGGAGACCAGTCTAATATCATCTTTGCTAACCTTCTGCAAGTAGGAAAATACTTTTCTCTTCAGACCGGGTGCTTGGGATGAATTTTTAAAAATGGGATTGTGCCTTGCTGTTTTTAAATGTGTTGCTTTTAAAGATGTTTTAGTCCTTTCTTTTACCTAATGTTTGTAATATATTTGTGTGATTCTTATTTTAATATTGAATAAATAAATAAATACAGTAGGACCTCTGGGCATTAGGTTTTAAGACAGGGGTTCCCAACATTTTCCTGTCATCATATCCCCAGGGCAGTATCCCTTTCTCAAGGCTAAACATGTCCTGTTCCTTCAGTCTTTCCTCATATGGCTTGGTTCCAAGTCCTCTGATCATCCTTGTTGCCTTTCTCTGTGCCTGCTCTAATTTGTTTGCATCTTTCTTGAAGTGTGGTGCCCAGGATTGGACATAGCACTCTAGGTGTAGTCTGAATAGAGAACTAGGAGTACCTCAGGGTTTTTGGAGACTAGGCTTCTGTTAACACAGCCTAAACAGACTTTAGCCTTTTTTTGCAACCACAGTGCACTGCTGGCTCATAGCTAGCCTTCGATCTCCAACAGCTCCAAGATCCTTCCTGCCTGTAGTATGATTGGGCCAAGTATCCCTGGTCTTGTAACTGTGCATCTGGTTTTTGTTCCCTATGTGTAAAACTTTGCACTTATCCCTGCTAAATTTCATTCTGTTGGTTTCAGCCCTGTGTTCAAACCTTTCAAGATCTTTTTGAATTCTGCTCCTATCTTCCAGGATATTAGCTATTCCACCCAGTTTTGTGTCCTCTGCAAATTTGATGAGAATTCCCTCCACTCTCTCGTCCAAAACATTTATGAAAATGTTGAAGAGCACTGTGTCAGGACCAAGCCTTGAAGTACAGTAAAACCCCTACTTACGAAAAAAAATCATTTCTGTAGGGTTTTGTTTAAATCAAAAAAATTGTAACTCGAAACAAACCCATAGGAAAAATTATTTTTTACTTAACTCGAAGAAAAACCCATAGGAAAAATGAAATGTTTTATATAAATCGAAGCAAACCCATAGGGAAATGAATTTTTACATAACTCAAAGCAAACCCATAGGGAAAAGAATCTTTATGTAATTCGAAGCAAACCCATAGGAAATCGTGTAAATCGGGACATGGTTTTAGCACAAAATCATTATGTAACTCAAATTCTATGTAACTCGAGGCATATGTAAGTCAGGGTTTTACTGTACTCCACTTGTTATCTCCTCTCAGCTTGAGAAGGAGCCATTAATGAGAACTCTCTGAATACGATCCTGTAATCAACTGTATATCCACCTGATACTTGTGCTATCCGGGCCCCACCCAGCTAGCTTGCTATTTCATTTTCATTTATAAGTCGAACAAGAAAAAAAATGTTATGGCACATTAATTGACTTAACAGTGTTTTTTCAGTGTGAATTTTCACACTCCCTCAAACCCACTGATGAATTAATCCATGAAAGTGTAATCCACTGTGACCAAATCCACTGGGAATATTATAGTCATTAAACCAGAGGTTCCCAACCTAAGGCCCGTAGGCCAATTCCTGTCCCTGGCACCATTTCCAAGGGCATTTGAGAGAGAAAATGGCCACCCCGCAGGCAGGGCAAAATGGCCATCTGGTCCTCAAAGCTGACTGAGAGAGTGTGACCTGGACCCCGTCTTGAAAAGGTTAGGAACCTTTTCGGTATCCACTCCGGCCATATAGAACCTGCTGCCAGTTGAACTGCGTCTCCAGACAGAGCTGCTGCCCATCAGGAAAGAGCTAAAAACCTGGCTGGCAGGGCAGGTGTGGGGAGGTAGAGAGGGAGCAAACCCCCACCCCCACCCCCACCCCACTGACTCATTTAGAGCAGGATCACTTATGTTTTTAAAAGTTTTAAACTAGATTTTTATTTGGTGTGGGTAGTTTTTCAGTGTTTTTAGGAATTTTAAGGGTTTCTATAGTTTAAACATTGGGGATTTGATGTACGCGGCCCAAGTCACATGTCGATTGGGGCTGCTATATCAACTGAATAAATAAATAAATAAATAAATAAATAAATAAATAAATAAATAAATAAATAAATCCCTTCATTAAACTAAGCCTGTTTTTTTTAAAAAAAATGTTCTTTTTGCTCCTTATTCAGAAATTTCCTTTTTATTGCTTCAAATTTTTAACTTAAATTAAATTCTGTTTCAGCTTTCTCACTTGTTTTAATCATTATGGTTTTTAAATTGTATTGTTAAGAATCCAGAAGACATCAAGTGTTGGGGGGTGGGGGTGGGGGCATCAAATTCTGTCAAAAAAAACCAAAATTAAATTCTAGGATTTTGAATTCTTTGAATGAGGTTAAGTAGTTGCATGCTATTTATTCTCTGAGTGAGGTTCAGCAGCTGGAAGACACCCTCACAAGTGGCTAAAGGTGAGCTCAGGAAATAGTGGAAAGAAAGTCCCAGCAGAGACAAAAATAGAATCTGACACCTACATGTTCATTGAAAGGTGATCCCTGCTGAGCTATCCCGGGTGAGCCAGTGGCAGCTCCAGGTAATATCCTTGTTGTAGACCGGTAAACATATGCTTGTTATAAGGTATGGTAAGATAAGGTTTCTCTTGCTCAAAAGCCAGTCGTATCCGACTATAGAGTGCAGTGCTCATCTTTGTTTCAAAGCCGAAGAGCCAGTGCTGTCTGCTGCTGCAGACGTTTCTGTGGTCATGTGGCAGGCATGACTAGACACTAGAGCGCACAGAATGCTGTTTACCTTCCCACCAAAGTGGTCCCTAGTTATCTACTTGCAATTTCTTGCTTTCAAACTGCTAGGTTGGCAGGCGCTGGGACAAAGACGGGAGCTCATTCCATCCTGCAGTACTCGGGAAAAGCCAATGGCCACTCAGTTTCCCTACTCTCCTCACCAGCAAGCATCCTGAGCCTGGGTATGTATTTGTTTATGTATTTCTTACATTTCTCTCACCTACTAATAATTTTTCTAAAGCGTTCTAGGCAGCATATGCCAGCCTCTTCCTCCCTGCCTTTTCTTCTTACAGCAATCCTATGCGGTAGTTTAGACTGAAAGAGAGCCTCATCCCCCCACCCCCAGGTTTCATGATTCAATTGGGATTAGAACCTTGATCTTCCAAATCCTCATCTAGCCTCCTCATCTCAGTAACACAGTGGCTACATCATTCATTTTTTAGACTGCTAGGAGGTAACTCATGCCAAGTTTTGACCCACCAGTCTGTTTTATCGATTCAGTCTGGTGACTGTTATCTAGCTCTTGTTTCACCCTAGAACAGTGATGGTGAACTTTGGCACTCCAGATGTATTTGGACTTCAATTCCCAGAAGCCCAAGTCTCACCTGGAGTGCCAAGGTTCGCCATCATGGCCCTAGGGAATAAGCCAGAGTTACTCTCCAGGCAAAGATCGTAGTGTGTTAGCATCCTAGTAATGTTGAAAAAGAGCTGGCATAAGCGACTTTTCTTTGGAGATAGCATGCTAACAACTGTGCAGGATGAGACCAAAGGCCTATTTAGCCAGAATTCTGTTCTCAAAGAGCCAAATGCCCCAAATACCCACTGGCAGACCATACATGCACCAGCATTTCATAACCAGAGCCACTATGAAAAAAACAACACTCTTCTCTGTTTTTGTAAATAGTGTAGTCCAGAGACTGTAGGAAGCTTCTTTACACCAGCTAATATCAGCTAAATTGGCAGTTCTCCAGAGTGGGGTCTGGGAAATGCAGGTTCAAGATTCAGGTTTCCTGGAAGTCACGAAGTGATCTCAAGCTACCTCAAGATGACCTGCAGCTTGGAAATGTTAACTTTCCTGGAAGTGGTCTCCCAGAGTCGACCCAGCCAGTGACTCTGTTGAGGAGCTTTGATATGGAAAGCTCTGCTCACAGTCAAACATTTCCTTACAGAATACCTGTGAAGATAAAAGAAGGGAGTGGGCAAGGCAGGACAGCCCCCTTAAACTCATTGGGATGAAGGGTGATGATGTCTGGAACTGAATGTGGGACTTTTTCATATAAACCATGGACTCCATCTGTGAGTGACTGTCGCTCCCCGGTTACAAAACTAGGCACTCTTGTCTGGCTAAAAGTCTCACCACCAATGAAACAGGAATGAATAGAGTCCTGTGGGTAATGGGTCCTTAAACAAAACACTCAAGTGCATACAAACATGTTCTCTTGCTGGGCCCCTCTATATGGCCATGGTGCCATCTCAGGATACTTACCCATGGGTGGCTTTTTGCTTCCTAGGTCGCTTTTTTCTTCTGCCAGGGTGGCACTCTTGGAGGGGGTCTCTGGAGCCCATCAGACTGGGGCGGCCTCCTTCGCTTTCCTGCTTCTGCAGCTCTTGCAGGTTCATCTCACTCCTTGAGAAGAAGTGGAAAAGACACTGCCGGATGCCTCCTTTCTTAGCCATTGGACGACTAACCCCTGGCGATGGCTGTTCCTGACTGCCAGCCCTGAGGGACATTTGCGAGAGAGCAAATACAAGTTGAGGCAAACCTCGTCACCTGCTTTCTGTAGCCAGGAGCACTTTGCCGTTGACTTCACTTCCTCAGCCTCAGGAATCCCACCTGCTTGGGGAGTATCCGGGTAAAGGTGTGACACCTGCTGACAGATCCAGGCGTGTCCGCTTTGGGAACAAGGCCAAGAGCCAAATAGCCTGTGTGAGGCTAACTGGGGTTGGTAGTAGGTGGGGAAAGCAAAGCATACCTTAAAGACAGGTGAAAAAGAACTTTGGTATGGAGGGGACTAGAGAGCTGGAACAGAATGGGGAGGGGGAAATGGCAGCATCAGATAACTGTAAGGCTCCAGCAATGACCACGGTGCACCTGAGAGAAAATAAAGCAGTCCTGTTCAACCTGAGGATAGTCCCTTTGGCTTCACTAAAAGAAACACATTGATTATAAAGACTTAAGTTTGAAAAAGAGCATAGATTTGCACGAAATGTATGAATTACCACATGTCTAGCTGGACATCCCACTACTGTACAGCCAGCGACTCCATGTGTTGGGCAGCGGTGAAAAACCTGGCTCCCTAAAGGGGCCAACAGCTATGGGCAGAAATAGGGTGATGGTTCCCTCAGTGGAGGAAATGCCACTGGAAACCATCATATTGTGCCCAACGGCAAAATAAGCAGAGGAGGAACTCTGATTCCCAATGGTTGTGGAGGTGGAAGAGGCTATGCCAGATGGACTGGCTGTGAAGGCGCATCTTGATAATATCCTCAAGGCTGTGGCCGTCCATTGCAGTCCTGGCAGGGCTGTAGCCAGGACCCTAGATTTATTTTTATTTTTTTGAGGGGATGAATTTTTTTTTCCAGGAGAGGCAAAAATGTTTCAGGAGGGGCAACAATGTCACAAACACATATATAACATTGGCATCCCAGGGTGGGTTGGAGGGGCTGGCTGTTATCTCAGGAGGGTTTTTGCCCCCCCCGGCCCCCTCTGGCTATGGCCCTGAGTCCTGGTGTTAAATCCTGCATGCCTCATTTCATATGTGCCACAGGAGATGGCTCCGTGATCATAGTGTGTGGGTCACTTCATGGTATGCATAACTGTCAAGTATCCCGGATTGGCCGGGATTTCCTGTATTTCCACGCTCGTTCAGTCCCTTTCCCGCTGCCATCCCGAATTTTCAACAGCGGGGAAAGTAACTACTGCACATGTGCGCCACTGCCTCTGATGGCCACGCATGCACAGTAACCCATTTCCTGACCAAAGGGGTTTCTGCACATGCACACAGAGGTTTCTGCGCATGCGTACAGAGGTTTCTGCACGGCCACGCATGTGCAGTAACCCATTTCCTGCCCGGAGCCTTGAAACTTACTGCGGATGCGAGCCTGGCTCCCGGATTTCCAAAACCACGACTTGACAGGTATGGGTATGCTGGGATCCACCTTAAACAAATTCATGCCACTGGACTGCCAAAATAAAGCTAGTTTCTTGGCTTTGACATTGGCCAAACTTAAGTTCTCATCAGTGCATTTTTCTGGCAGTAATCAGCAGACCAGTAAATGAGCCGGATTCTACATCTCTCCACATTCACACAGCATGTTGTTGTCTGCCAGAAGCCCCCACTTGAGCTTGTTGGTCTTATAATGAGGCACTCTGACTCTCAGCTTAATCAGGGTCCTCCAAGTGACATAGGGGAGGTTGATTTCCTCAGCATTATCTTTATTTATTCATTCGTTCATTCGTTCATTCATTCATTCAATCAATCAATTTGTATAGCCGCCCCAATCAACATGTGAGTCTGGGTGGCGTACATAAAATCCCCAACTTTTAAACTATAAAAACCTTTAAAATTCCTAAAAATACTGAAAAACTACCTCCCACCCGCACCAATTAAAATCTAGTTAAAAACTTTTAAAAGCATGAGTGATCCTGCTCTAAATGAGCTGGGGTGTGTGTGCTCCCTCTCCGCCTCCCCACACCTGCCCTGCCAGCCAGGTTTTCAACTCTTTCCTGAAGGGCAGCATCTTTTTTTTTAATGTTGTTCCTGTCCAATGATCTCCTTCCTCCATCTTCTAATTTGGTTTTGCTCTTGTGTACCCTCAAGAACGTTTGTTCTTGTCATAAAGCTCTTCCTGGATCTGAGCCAGTGGACTTGAGGTTCAAATCCGCTCAGAGGATGTTGAGGGTCCTTCTCTTGCTTAGTCCTCTTGGCGTCCACTGCTACTTCTCTCCTTATTTTAGGTGGAACGGTATCAACAAGAGTGTATATTTTCTCAACTGGTGTAGGTTTGAGGCAACCTGTTACTATATGCATGGCTTCATTAACAGTGATAGCAGCTCCCCAGTGGCTTAGTTGTTAAGATGCTGAGCTGCAGTCTGGAAGGCGAGGTTTCCATACCCGAGAGCTGCACTTGGGTACATGAAAGGAGCCTCATTCAGGCATTGCCAGCAAAAATCCTTTCAACCCAGAGTAATCTCTGACACAAAATTATTATTATTAACAGCGATGCCAACTTATTTTGCATGTGTGAATGAGCTCCATACTGGAGCAGCATACTCTGCTGTGGAGACACTCAGGGCCAAAACTGATATAGACAGCATGGATGGTTGAGTTCCCCAGTTATAGTTTGTGATTTTCCTGATGATGTTGTTCCATTGCAAAGTATAATATTTAAAACCAGATTTCAGATTGAACAGTTCTTTAAATAAGGAGACACCCTCTGAGAGAGGTATATCTTAGGTGTGGAATAATGTTGGGGGTTTTCTCGAAAAAAGCAAGTATCAGGGCAGGAACGGTTTCTCCCCCAATCTTTCTTCACCTTGTGGATAGCAACAGTTGGTGGAGCAGTTCCATTTTTAGCTACTCAGAGCTTGAGAATTCCATTGAAGGAACTGTAAACAAAGCCCACCTTGTCAGCCCTTGGGGAAGGGTCTATATCTCAGGGGCTTTGCGTATGTTGGGCATACATGTTTAAGCAGACTAAGTAGGACTTTTTGAAGAAGAAAAGGGGAGGAGGAGGTGGTGATGGTGATAGGAATGCTGGGTGCAATCCCGAAAGGATTGAAAAAGCATTTGAGTGGAATTAGCATTGATAAGATTGTGATAGAACAGGTGCTGAGAGTAACACTACTAGGTTACAAGCTACATTATCAGGAGATGCCTCACTGATTCTTAGGTCCAGGGCTATGAACCAAGGAATGGGGGTTCCAAAACTTCTGTCTGAACATCTGGTGGAATGTGTACACCTTTGATAATAATCATCATCGTCTAAGAAATGCAACTCAACACTGAGTGTCAGGTGGTGGTTAACTAACCTCATCACCCTGAGTACTAACAGCCTTGGGTGCCAATGTCCACAGGGAAGGGTGATGGTCCCCAAGTTGATTAAATCCCACTTGAATCCATCTGGGCAGCAGCTTCATCCATCCTGGCCTGGGGCTAAGGAGGACTTTGTGTACCAAAAGGGCTCAGGACCAGAAGTGGTTCAGTGGTACAGGGGTCATGCTGTGGTGCAGAAGGCAGATGAAAGGCCACTGCATTTATTTATTCATTCATTCTTCAAATTTCTATTGCTGCATTAGATTCTCAGGACAGTCTTCATAGTTGATAGCCATGATTGCCTATATTCGGATACGGCAGAAGGAATGCTGAGCTGGAAGTGACCCTGTGGATCACTGAGTCCAATTCCTGTTAAAGATTTTTAAACTAGTTAAGATTTGTAAGCACAGAAGTATCTGGAACTGGTTTCCAATTCATCCAGACAGAACTGAAAAGCAAACCCCTTGCTCTTTCTTGGTTAACGATGACTCTTCTGTGACCTCCACACAGGCCAATGGGAAATATTTCTGTTCATGGTATTTGCAGATAATAAAGCTTAGAAATGTTATGGTGTTTTTCTAATTTCCTGGCCACCGTGGCTGAGGGACTCTGGAGGCACAGTCCCAAAACTGAACTTCTCCAGCTTTGAATAGTGGCTACCCAGTTAAGTCCCGAGATTTGGTTCTGTGCTGGTATCCAACCCTCTTATCAACCAGGCCAATACTTTGGCTCTTGGTCTCCAGGAACATTTGTCTGAAAGGAAGAGAAACTTAAGAATCCATTCTCCATAATCTTTATTTGTTTCCCATCATTTTCCATTGCTAGTACAAAAAGGATAACAAGAGAGAGGAAATAAAAATGCAACAATGGGGATTTTCAACATTTCCACAAGACATAATCAGCAGGAAAGCTGCTTCACTGGACAGAGTCCTGCAGCCCAGACATGGCCCTCCACCCTTTATCCAAAACAACCCAACACAGTCATCCTCTTAGTCTACCCCCCCTCCTGTCCCCACCCACCACTCCTTCACTCCCTCCCTCCCACCCCCCTGCTTCATAAAAATTCAAGAGTTTGACACAAAAGAAGCTTTGGTTGCTAGCAGTAAACATGAAGTTACATTCGTTTTGTCTCCTAGTACACACTTCTGTCTGTAGCCACACAAGACATCATTGCCCCCTCCCCTTCCAACCCCCCCCATACATTCAGCGCCCCCTATTCCACAGTGACCCTGAGCGCAAGCAGAGCACAAGCTTGCCTGCAATTCACACTTTCTCCCAATGCATAGTGTTGATCATCATCTAAGCCAGGGGTTCCCAACCTAAGGCCCACGGGGCGGATCCGGGCCCCGGTACCATTTCATGTGACACTCCCCCCTCCAAGGGCATTCGAGAAACAAAATGACCACCTCCTTTGAAGCTGTTGGGACAAAATGGCTGCTCCCATCATGCTGGCAGGGCAAAATGGCCATCCAGCCCATGAAGCTGACTGAGAGAGCATGACCCGGCCTCCGTCTTTAAAAAGTTGGTAACCCCTGATCAAAACACTAGTGGTTTACTGTATTTGAAAGACCAAGCTAGTTTTTAATTTATGCTTCTGGGCATCATAACTGAAACTTTCTCATTACTGCCTAGGATATCTCTCTAAGCATCCTCAAACTATTCTGCAAGCTGGGAGGCAGAGAACTTACACTCCGCTACCTGCCACCGTAGGGCTACAACCAAAATCCATCCCTTCTTAGCTCACCGGATACATTAGTTACCTGGGAAGCCCAATCATCATAGTTGCAAGAAAAGACAGAATGGGCCCCTGTTACATAGCTGACATGTGGCAGTGGTACCAAAGTGGCAGAGTTTGGAAAGTTACTTTTAAGAACAATGAATACAACAACATGCCAGTCATCTTCATTGAACCACGAGAAGCTAAGCTACATGTGCTTTGGGTCACAAAACATAATCTAAATACTGCTTAGGGCCATGATGGTGAACCTTGGCGCTCCAGATGTTCTTGGACTTCAATTCCCAGAAGCCCAAGTCCCTGTGAATCCACACAAATGGGTTGAAGTCCAAGAACACCTGGAGTGCCAAGGTTCACCATCACTGCCCTAGAGAATACGCCAAAGTTACTGGCTAAGGGGAATTTTTTAAAGATTACATTTTGAATTACTTTTTGGAGAGTTTGAGAGCTGTAGTCAAGAAGGGACTCCCACCCACCCACCCGGATCCTCAGCTTTGTTTCAGCATATCAATATAGTCATGTCTTCATAAATGTAACTTTCCAACCCCTCTACATTCTGTTGTAAATTTCTTTCACACACTTTGGCTATTTTTTCCCTTCAATTTGTAAACAATTGTCCAAGAGGGAACTGGAAAGATAACCAGAAAAATTTACATAAGTTATTTACACATCCTACACATCTAGAATAGGGGAAACAATACTACAGTACTGTATGTAGATTTCTATTTCTCAGAAATGTGTACAAAACTATAAGGGCCAGCATTTTAACCTTTGGCTACACCCTGGGAAACTATCCCTTCTTCAGTTAACCCAGAACAAAGTAGATAATCCAATGTATTCTACTGGACTTGGCCCCAATGACACATAGGAGTTATCCTGAGGTAGATATGGTAGAAATTTCCCTACAGCATTGCCAGAAACTCAAACCCAACATGTTGATGGTTTCCCACCCCCTCTGCAAACATTGTTCCAGGAAGATGGGGAACAAAAGGGCACTGAATCTTTTCTAGTGTCTTTTCTCTCAAACTCTTCTGTCTGGTTCCTTTACTCCTGATCACTTTGGATACTAATGTTAAATTTGCAACAGAGAGGTTTTTTTATTAGCAAAATATTTGTAGTTCATACAGTGAGGGAAAGCTTGCAGAACTCTTGTGTGAGTGAGATATTGGATTTCCCCCTAGATTTAGAAAGATCTAAAGGTCAGCATCTGGGAATCAACAAGGTGAAAGTCAAGTTGAAATTAAGCCCCATAGAATTTACTGAATCAGTTTTATGTTCAGCTAAATCTGGAAGCAACTAGACTCCCCCCTCCCCCAGGATTTTAATTCAAATTAATCCAACTAGAAATGGCCATGGTCCACACCTTGGGTAGTTATGCAATATTTTTGATAAGAAATTCTAGACTGTGGCAGATGATTGATCCAGCAGAAATGAATCAAGAGTAGCCAAGAGTCTCTGATTGACTTCAATGTTTTTACATTCCTTTCTATAGCCAATACAAAATTCATGACTTGATAACTGAAAAAAACATGTCCCTCTCCTCCTAAACATCCCTAAACTTTTCATCTATGTTTGGAAGTTTACAATAAAGTCTTCCCATGGAGCAATGGAGCAAGATTAAAATATTATACTGACAATACATAAAGACTTGTGATTCAGAGGAACATTGAACACTTTCTGTATCAGGTCTTTCTTCTGACCTTCATCTTTAGTATTTGGCTACAATAGTGGAATGTTACTCTTGTGATGTTTTTAACAGCACTGAGAAATACAGTACCACCAGAAATCAAGGTTATTCTTGGGCTCAATGTGTACAGAAGAACTGTACAGTATTTTGGTACTTGAAGCATAAGATCCAAATTCCACTTTAACTCTTTCCCAGATCTAAAGCAATGACGTGTGACCATAGATGTAGCTAACTGATGAATAAAGAAATACTACAAATGTTAGAAGTGGGTGGAAATCTGAGCAAAAGTTATTGAAACTGTGACGAACCACAAATAGTGTTGCCATAGATTTACATGTAGTGATCATCTTCTGTTGTTTGTTAACATTTTTAACTATAATGAGTTTACTCCCTAACTTAAGCCCTTCTCCAAGGAGCAAGAGTTTGCATAAAATGATAAATCATACAGGAGATCTTACCTCCTTCTCTATGAACTGTGAGCTTGCTGAGAACACAATGAGAGGGGGGAAAGAAAAGAGCTATCAAAACAAAGCAACCTTCTTCAACTTGGTCCCTTTCAAAGATGTTGACTACAACTCCCATGTTCACTATGCTCCTTTGGAGGGCACCAGATTGGAGAAGGAAGAACTTTAAACATCAGTCCACCCAGGTATAGATACAGCAAATCAGAACTACACAGGTGGCCCATAAGTCCCTACCCGGCTCATAAATCCCTACCCATCCTCTCCGTGGGCCCATGCCCCACCCCTTTGCCCAGCTGTCCAATGGGAGCACTCCCTCCTCCCTGCACAGAGTTCATCCTGTCCCTCTGCCTGGCAGCCCAATGAGAGTGCTTCCTCCTTCCCCCAGCAGAGCCCTACTCTCTTTGTGGCCGGGTAGGGACTTACAGGCCACCCTGTACAATTTTAAACAGACTTGTTCCATGTGCTGTGAAAAGTTAACAATGCTAAAATAAAAGGGGAAGAGGAAAAAGCCACAGAGTTCCAATCCGTACCACCCCAGAGGCTGCTGAGGTTCATCTATCCCTGAGATATGTTAGAATACCTGAGAATACATTATAGTAATTGTGTCCTCTTTAATTCTTCTTCTCTCTCTTAAAGATTAAAATATACAAAAATACAAAACAGAATATTTATACTTTAAAATAAAACAACCAAAGAATATTTATCAAAAAAAAGAAAGAAAAGAAACCAAACCCAAAGATACGTCATACACGCACGTCATAGTGCAGATTATTCTATACAGCTTTCAGAGCAGAGGGAAGCCAAACACGCATACACACAACCTCATGTTTTGTATGGCAAGCCCAGTTGTCCGCAGGCATAAAATAAATTAAAGGCAAAAGTAGAGAAACCAGGCAAGGCAGTAGCAGCAGCAGTTGATTTGTTTGGTGAGGGGAGATTCAAACCTTGAGCCCTTGTGCTTAAAGTGAATATTGTGGTGGTTGTGCTGAATTTGCCCCTGGGATTTTAGGAGCCCCAGATGATTAACATCATGACAAATTTACTCTGTGTGTGTGTGTGTGTGTGTGTGTGTGTGTGTGTGTGTGTGTGTGTGTGTGTGTGTGTGAGAGAGAGAGAGAGAGAGAGAGAGAGAGAGAGAGACGCACCCAGAGAGACAGAGACAAAAAGACAGAGGATATAGGGGTTTAACTGGGTTGAGTACATGAAACAAAAAGACGACAGCCAACTTTAGGTCTCTCAACTGAAAACAGATACAAAATTGGGATTGTCGTGTTTTGGGAGAATAGCAGAATAAAAGGTGAAAACATTACTTAAAATAATTGTTCTTCTTGATGCTACCTATAAAATTAACAGAATGAGAATTACTGTAAAAGAATGGCAAAATATAACAACTATTTTTGTAATAGAGATAAGACAAAGAATAAGTAAAAAAAATGGTATGTATGTAGGAAGGATTAAGTATTGCAAATATAAAAAGTATTATGAGGAAATATTCCTATCATAATAAGACAAAAAGATTGATTTGGGGGAAATATAAAAATATACAAAATAGGGATTACATACAAAGCCTTTTTTTACAAAAAGATTTTAAAAGATATAAAAATCTATTATGTAGTAATATTCTTCAGATATGGTGTAAATATAAAAAAAAGTCTTTCAGGAATATTACTGTTGATCTGAATAGTAGATGTTGAGAAATTTCCAGAGAATCTTAAAACAGGATTAATAAAGGATTTGGAGAGAGGGAAGGTGATAAGATTGAAGGATTGGTTAAGTATCTCATAGAGATCACTGGGTAATACTCTTAGACTACAATTACAGCTGGAGAAATGGACCAGAGCAGTGATGGCCAACCTTGGGCCTCCAGGTGTTCTTGGACTTCAATTCCCAGAAGCCCTGATCAGCAGGAGTGCTGACTAGGGCTTCTGGGAATTGAAGTCTAAGAACATCAGTAGTACCGAGTTTGGCCATCACTGGACTAGAGGTTAAGTAAAACAATATGAGAATTGTATACAATTAACAAAAATTGAGGAATTGATAGTATAGATGGAACAGAATGAAATAAAACAACAAAAAATTAGTAAGAATAGGAGACAGATTTAGGTGATATTAAATATGGACTAAATATGAAAGCAAAGAATATGTCTGCTAGAACCAAAGAGAATTGTTATAAAACAATTTGGAGGGGGTATTTGACTTAAGTAAGGTTAAATTATCATGATTCAAAATATTGAAAAAAAATGTTGGAACATATTTTCATTTATGGTAGGAGTGTAAGAACGTCAAAAAAATATGGATAAAAGATTTTCATAGAAATTAATTAAATATAGTCTAATAAATTGAAATTCTGTTCTAGAATAGCACTACTTTCTACTTTTGGAAATGCACAATTAGAATGGCAAAAAATGGTTATAATATTTGTAACAGTGGTAAGATAAATTTTAAAAATGGAAAGTAGCCTTTGATATTGAACTTGATGGTTTGTTTAGAACGATTCGAAATATAGCTATTCATGATAAATTAAAATGTGAAATTGAAATAAATAGGGATTAATGAAAGAAACTTATTTTAAATATATATGGGGAGAATTTTTGGAATTGGGAACCAAGTGGCTGCCATGCCAGGATGAAGGAGGTGTCAGAATTACTGTTTTCTCTGTTCTTTTAGTTAGAAATATTCTAAGACAGTGATGGCAAACCTTGGCACTCTAGGTTTTCTTGAACTTCAATTCCCAGAAGTCCTGATCAACATGAGTACTGACTTGGGCTTCTGGGAATTGAAGTCAAAGAACACATGGAGTGCCAAGGTTGGCCATAACTGTTCTAAGAAATGAGGCCAATGAAGGAGCAGAGAAAGCTGTAACTACTTTATCCATGTGCTAAATCTGCCTCTGTCTCTCTTTCACATACACACAAAGGAATATTTTAGTTGTCTTTAAAAAAAAAAGTCTGAATCTTTTACTGGGCGGACAAAGCAAAGACTAGTAAAGGTGCTATAACCTCCCCATTGTTTAAAATGATTATGCCATTTCAAGATGAGATGCACAGATTTCATCCCAAGACTAAACAAGCTAGGAGGACTTCTGTGTGAGCATTCAATATCCCCTCTGATGAACTGTTTACCCATTTTTGGAGCTGCTGCCCACCTACCCAGTGCCTGCCTTCTCTAAGCCTGGAGGCAGAGCCTGGTGACTGGCTCCCCCCCACCCCATTTTGCTAACTTAATGCCCTGAAGTGTATCAATCTGGTTCATCCTTTAACAGATCCCTGACTTCATTCCCTGGTTTCTGGAAGAAGGGCTGAGCTGTGCATTTTCTCTTCTTCCTGAAAGTAGCTGGGCTTTCCCTGAGAACTGGGTGACTGCTGCGTTTTGATGGGGCAGTTGGCCACCATGTGGGCAATGCTTTGGCAGAAGTGACATTTCTTGGGCTGAGGTGGAAGCTTGCATTCTTTGGCATGATGATCCAGGCCGCCACAGTTGTAACACCTGGCAGGGGAAAAGGAGGAAATGAAGATGTGTTTATTAGAAACTGAGGGAAACATCAACTATCTGTTGCCTAAATGCCAAAAGTATACATTACAGATAATGTTACTAGGTTGGAATTCCTGAGGTAGCAGTTCGCCCACCCTCGAACTCGCAGCTGGTTTATATATATAGATATATATATATATATAGATATATAGATAGATAGATGGATGGATGGATGGATGGATGGACGGACAGACAGACAGATATATACAGTGGATACACACACACACACACACACACACACACACACACACACACACACACACACACACACACACACACACATCCTGGCTATGCCCCTGATTAAAGGTAAAGTTCTTCCTTGCTTGAAAACCAGATGTCTAATTCTAGGGGGTAGTGCTCATCTCCATTTACACCAGGGGTTCCCAACATATAGCCCGTGGGCCGGACCCGTGCCGTGGCACCATTTCACGTGGCCCCTGGAAGTGGAAACAGATGTGTTTCTGTCAGCTGTAAAACACACCCGCACATGCATAAATGCACCCACAGCTGTCGTAAAGGTGGAAGCAGGCGCATTTACAACCGCCGTAAATGTGCCCTTGTTGGCTTCCGGGGGGGGGGGGAGGCAATGTCAGGCCCACAACATAAAAGGTTGGGGACCGCTGATTTACATCAAAATAGCCAGTGCTGTCTGTGTCTTTTCCACTAGCCATGCTAGCTAGAGTCACTTATGGAAGCAATTGAAGTAGGGAAAACTATGAGTCTCTCAGACAAGAGAACTTGAGGGATGAAACTGATCTAATTGCATTCATTCCCTCTTTACCACAACCTCCCTACTCTCAGACAAGTATTTTTGGAAGATCTTTGAGAATTTTTTGAGAGTTAAAGATATCTAACCCTATTCCAGAATATCCTCCAATATTCAAATGGGTAAAAAATACTGATGGGCCTGGCTAACTCTGCCTTGGTGATTTCCCCCCACTTTCTATATTTGAAAATTCACAGTAATTAAAAACAAAAAAATATTAAATACAGTACATATTTGGTGCATGTTATGTCATTCTATAAAAACTGATTAAAAACTTTAAAATAGAAAAATAAATGAATATGAATACCACTAGGGGGCAACCCTGCTCTGCCATTGTCTTTGAGAACAACCAGTCAGATCCCAAATGTTCCTACTTTCTGTGGAAAAGTAAGATAGAGCAATTGATCTCTCATGAAGCTCCATTTCCAAATCTGAGTTGAAAATATTTTTTGCTGGAGAAACTTCGCCCGAATGAGACTCCTTTCATGTTCTCAAGATCTTTTCCGCATCAAAGTGGTCACTATTTATCTACTTGCAATTTCTTGCTTTCGAACTGCTAGGTTGGCAGGAGCTGGGACAGATATGGGCGCTCAATCTGTCATGCAGTACCCTGTCTCGAACTACTGACTTGCCGGCCTTCCAGCTAACAATGCGAGCTTCTTAACCACTGAGTCCCATTCACTGTTGATAACTCATTCTCGAATTGACCCCATTAAAAAACAAATCCCCCCCCCCCGTGGAGTGTGTACCCCACTTTGGGAACCATGGACTTAAAACAGTTCTAACCACACACAGTAAAGGCCATCTTACTTCTCAGAGTTCTTAATCAGCAAAGTTCTGTAAGGGTCTTAAGTTAAACATGGTTATAAAGTTTACTTTAGACCTTCCTTCCCAATGTGCAGAAGTCTAACTCATCTTCAAATGGTGGGGAAATTAGTGGTGGTACATCTCCCTATCCCTGTCCCTTATCCATTCATGCAAAAGCTTTAATATGGCTTATGGCTTCTTAATTACTTTGTTCTTGATACTATATTTTTATGCAGCCCACAAATGCATTAACATTTTTTGCTGCCACATCTCTGTTATAGTTAGTCTGTGGTTTACTAAGGTTCCTCACATCCTTTTCAAAGCTAGGTAGCATCTAAATTTTATTTGTAGAACTGTTTGTTTGTTTTATTCCTAATACATCAAATTTTACATTTATTCCTGCTGCAATTCATTTTTGTTTATTTGGCCCAGTTGTCCAGTCAGTTAAGGTAACCTTGAATCTTGATTCTCTCTTCTGTAATATTAATTACTCCTCCCACGTTTGGTCCACCTGCAGATTTCATGCACTCCTTCCTCTGCTCCTTTAACCAAGTCATTTATAAAGATGCTGAACAACACTGGGCAAGATAGATGATTGAGAAAATAAGAATTTAAGGCAGTCTTATGCCTGCCACATGTCCACGGAAACGTCTGCCGACACAAACAGCGCTGGCCCTTTGCATGTAAACAGAGATTAGCACTGAACCCTAGAGTCAGATACGATGGGCTTTTGAGCAAGGGTGATCTTTACCTCTTCAAATCAGAACCTTCCAGATGTATTGGGACAGCAGTTCCTATCATCTTTAGCCATGCTGGCTGTAGATGATAGGAGTTGAAACCCAACATCCCAAGAGGGAACTGGGTTGTAGAAAGCTAATGTAAAAGAACATGTATTCACACCTAAGTGCTGGATGACCTTCCTCGTTAGGAAGGGCTACCAGTCAGTGATAACATGCATACTTTGTACATGTACATCCTTCTAACCCAATCAACTTGGGGACATTTCTTTCTATGTATATCTCCATTTTCATCCCTATGCAGCCACAGGATTCATAGTAGTGAGGGCGCTGCTTAAGAGCAACAGATCACCACTGCAAGTCAGAATATTTATATTATTATTTGTTACACCTGTCTGGCCGGACATCCCACTGTGGTAATGGAGTAGACCATACAGCCAGCGACTCAATGCCGAGTGTTGGGTGGCAGTAAATAACCTGTTTCCCTAAAGTGGCCAACGGCTACGGGCAGATGAGCCCCCTTGGGGGGGGGGGGTGATGGTCCCCCTCAGTGGAGGAAATGCCATTGGAAACCATCATATTGGGCCCAATGGAAAAATGAGCAGAGGAGGAACTTTGATTCCCAATGGTCTTGGAGGTGGAAGAGGCCATGCCAGATGAACTGGCTATGAAGGTACATCTTGTTTATATCCTCAAGGCTGTGGCAGTCCATTGCAGTCCCAGTGTTAAATGCTGCATGACTCGTTTCATATGTTCCATAAGAGATGGCTCTGTGATCACAGTGTGTGGGTCACTTCATGGCAAGCTGGGATCCACCTTAAACAAATTCACGTCAATGGCATTTTCCCTGCTTCAGGGGGAAAATGCATTCTCAGATATGGGTTACAGCCGATGACAATTATTCGTTATATTTATACCCCATCCATCTGGGATATTCTCCCACTCTGGGCGGCTAGCAACACATTTAAAATAATAATAACCAACTATACAATAAGAAAATTAAATGAAAGGAATAAACAATCTATGTAAATTATAAGTAACAAACAAAAATAACACACACACACACACACACACACACACACACACTAAAAATGACCATTGACAGGGAACACATCTTGGTGCCTAAAAGAGTTTATTGAAGCCTATTGATAGGCTTCAATACAAGCTAAAAAGACTGCAATGAAATCTCAGCAGACCCAATATAAGGCATGTCTTTATCCCAGCTCTTGGGGACATGAAAGGAGCCTCATTTGGGCATTCCCTGAGCAGAGTTTCTTCCACAAAAATCCTTTCAACTCAAAATATTTTCTGATATGAAATTATTATTATATATATACTCCTGTGGGGAGATTTTCTTTGTGGTACCTTTTTTTCTTCCTTAGCTGCAGAACCTGGCTGCACAAAGGGATGGGGACGTTTAGTAGCAGAAAACCAAACGATTGGCCACGGCGCCATCCAGCAAACACATGTTCACAGAATGGAGGCATCGGTCCATGCTATTCAGCCCCGGGTGTTTCTGACCTGTGACCTTTTACTGAGTTTTTTGCCCTTTCCCTGAAAATTTGCATCTGCCACTAGTTTTTTTAAAAAGGAGAGCTAGAGGAAGCATCTCAAACAAAGAATGGATTGCGAGCCAATCTCATCCAGAGAGAAGCAAAGGGGAAATACTCCCCAAGCAGCACTTGCATTGACTGGTTCTGGATCCTAATGCATCCAACATGGGCAAAGTAGCATCCTTCAGGATGGCTAACATGGGAGATTTTGGTCATAATGACTAGTGGTTCCCAACCTTTTATTGCCCATGTCTCACCTAAGCATCTCTAAAATCCTGATGCTTCCCTCCTCCTGTGACATATAATTTTTATTATGCAAAAAGTGGACTCCTATTCATGTGGAGGAAGCCTAAAAGGCCATTGACTTGGTCTAAACATTCTTGAATTGCACCCCTTAAAAATCAAATTTCCTCCCACCCCACCCGCGGTGGGGCATGTGCCCCATGTTGGGACACATAAGGAAAAGAGATGAGGGGCAAAGATATAAAATAGATACATTTCTGCACTTATTGTGAGCAGCTGGGTGGAAAAGATTCAGATAGCTTGCTGAAAAACATCTTGATGGTATGTATATGTGCAAAGCTTGTAAAGCTCTTTATGCCACATATATGTGTGAAACCTGGAATGATTACTTCTTTTAGCCTATAGCAGGGGTGCACAAACTTTTTGGACTGTGGGCTGACCACATGGTCGAGCGTGCCAGTCACGTGGTTCCTCCCACCTGGAAGCAGAAGTAAAACATGCATGCGCATGCACAGAAAATGCTCGCGCATGCACAAAATGTTGCTGTAAATAATTCATGGCTGTCATAAACACATTTACAACAGCCATGGGTCATTCACGGCAACCTTCTGCACATGCGGTGGCACGTTCTATGCACGTGCGTTTTACTTCCACTTCTGGGAGTGGCGAGGACAGCAGTGGCTGGATGGAATGGCGTCATGATCCAGCCTGCTGGCTGTAGTCTGGGCCTATAGGTTCCAGAATTCCCCAGTCAGCATGGAGCAACCTTCACCTGCCTGGTATTCTTCCATTTTTCTCAGCCAACATGACCAAGAGAATCTCTTTCTATGCACCTCTGTCCAACTAGCATATAACAGCCACTGTAGCACACAAAACACAAAGCCATCTGCAACATTTAATGGCTGTGCATTTCCTTGCAAACCTCACACTTTCCCCCAATTCCTGAAGATATGTCTGAGTCGGGCTTTACCTATCTCCTTTTGATCTGCGTTTCTGGAGGGTTTTCCCTTTCAGTCTCCTTTCACTGCCAATGCAGTACACTCCTCCAGGGCCAGTGACTCGTATGGACTCCAAACCCTTTGAGGACTTCTTGAAGGTGAATTCAACAGCCTCTCCTTCCTTCAGACTGCGAAAGCCTTCCATGTGGAGCTTGCTCTGGAGGTAAAAATGATAATAAATAAAGAGAAGGAAGAAAGGAAGTGAGCTGTAGTAGAAGCTACAATGCCTGCAAGGCAAAAACTTCATAATGTTTGGGTGTCTGGCGAGAATTAATGAGGACACATGATCCTCTTTGAGTCCACAACATATGGTAGAGCAGTGATGGTGAACCTTGCCACTCTAGCTGTTCTAGAACTTCAACTCCCAGAAGCCCTGATCAGCAGGAGCACTGACTTGGTCATCTGATAATTGAAATCCAAGAACAGCTAGAGTGCCAACGTTCACCATCACTGTGGCAGAGTATTGGAGCATGATTGGGAAAATTTGGACCTTATTCATCACTTAAGCATGAACCCACTGGTTGACCCTTGGCCAATCTACTACAGTCAACCTCTCCTTCAGGATTGTAAAAGATTACAAGTAAGCAGGAGAAAAGGGTATGATATCTTGAGCAATTTTGGTGGGGGCAGCAAGGGAGGATGCTCACAACAGGACACTGACAAAAGGAGGAGAGATCAATCCCCACAAGAACAATCATTTGATCCATGGCAGACTTGAACACATGTGCTCCTGACTGTTGCATACTAAACCGGAGCAAAATTGCTCTGAAAAGCCACCCGCAGCCCTGGGAAGCGGCAGAGGCTGGCCAAAACCCTAGAAAAAATCTGCAATTTCCGCCGCCACCACAGTAAGTGATGTATCACAACTTCTGGTGATGGTGGGTGGTCCTAGTAGTGCCCAGGTGGCCACCATGGGCCGGATTAATGATATGCGCAGGCCAGATTACGCCCACAGGCCAGGGGTTGGGAACACCTGATTTAGGGGTATAAGTATTGCTGTGTATGGGGGGAAAGGAGAATGTAGAAGAATGGCTGAAATCCTGAACACAGAACATACTGCAACATTTTGGTCCAACTCCTAATCCTAGGCTACTGTTTCTATAGGACAGTTTCTCCTAACCTTTGGTTTTTGGACTTCAATTCCCAGAATCCTAAATCAATTCCCAAAAGCACTGATCAGCCAATGAACAGATTTAGGCTTCTGGACATTGGAATCCAAAAACCAAAGGTTGGAAAACATTGCTCTAGGGCAATGTTTTCCAAGCTTGGTTCCCCAAATGTTCTTGGATTACAGCTCCTAGAAATCTTTGCAGCGCAGCCTATGGTGGAGGCATCTGGGAATTTTAGTCCAAGAACATCTAGAGAGCCAGGGTTGGTAACCACTGAAACCACAGGGGCTAAATCGCTTTCTCTCTCAAAACAGAATATTCAGATCTTGCTTTCTGTCATGTACTGTATCCCAATAAACCACAGAGTAATGAAATATATAAAACTCAAATGGAATAAAACCCCACTGCATATCTGTGAACCAAGGTAGTTTGATACAATGCAAGATGCAGGGTTCTATCCGTTGAATTTGAGCAGATTATTTTGGGGAAACACTTTCTGGACTATTAAAAAATTACATTCCAGCTCAGAGAGGTAGACAGAAACTATGGTTGACAGTACTGAAAAACATGGTGCTGAAAATCACATGGACTTTCCCAATTCTTTCTCACACGATGACTTGGGGGATTGCTGGTCTAAACCAAACCCAAAATCAGGAAGAAGACATTCCCGGTTGACCCAACACTCTTTATCTTCCAGGTTTAAGTAAGGTTTCTGAAAGAGCAGCCTGGGAATTTCTTTTGAAGGAACCCCGCCCCACGAAGAATTTACAGTTTACATCAAGAATTTACATCAAGATGGACATCCCCTTCTTATTAGTAGCAACAAGCTAGGCATAGCAAAGGTCAAGCCTTCAACTGGCTGAAGACACATGGCCAAGCCCCTTAGACTGCATTCTCAAGCCTCAACATGCCACATAGCCCAGGGCTATAACTCTGAGCAGAGCACAAGCTTGTTGAATGCAGAAGGTCCTGGGCTCTAGTCCTGGCATCCCAAAGGAAGGCTGCCCAAATCCTGCTGAGCTGTTGCTAATTAGTATCAACAGTACTAGACTTAAAGAGTTCTTGTTCTTTATCCATAGATAAAGCACAAGAACTCTTTAAGACCATCAAGCAAAAAAAGCTCCAATACCTTGGCCATATCATGAGGAACAATATAGAATACTCCAACTCTCATCATCATCATCATCATCATCGGTTTATTTACACCCCGCTTTCTTCAGCGCGAAGGCAAGGTGGAGGGAAAAGATCTTCCAGAGCATGCAGTGCTCAAAATGAAAGGCATGGAACATAATCTAAACTGTGTTTTAGGATGTTGAGTATCTGTTTAAAGGATTAATGTAAAACTTTCTGCAAGGAAAGATCCCTGGGAAGAGAGGCCCTGGAGGTAAATGGACTTCATGGCTGAAGAACCTGAGAGACTAGTGTGGCATGTCCTCAGAAGAACAGTTCCAAGGAGTTAAGAATAGGAAGACTATTGCCTTTAAGAAGACAAAGAAGACGATTAGACGAGCTGAATTAATGGCCTGACTCAGTCTAAGCTTCAATAGGATCAAGCTTGTTGAGCAACAGAAATTTTCAGGGCATCAGTGGTGGACGCAAGTAATGTAGCTTCTCCTCCCAACAGCTACAAAATTTGTTCAGAATCTTTCCCATTTGCTGTCATCTTCTTCAAGTGCCATATCCAATTCCAAATATTGGCCAACATCATGATGATCAACCAGCGCCAGATTAAGCCATTGTGGGGCCAGTAGCAAATCATGTCAAGGGGCCCTTGCTTAGATTTAGGCAGCACAATCTCTTAGGCCGTGTCTCTTCCAACATCCCCTTTAGTAAGACTAAAAAGGGAGACTCTTCAAGGAACACTGGGTTCCATTCCTACCCTTTCTTTCTCTCCCCCCCAAAATAAAAATAAAAATAAAGAGGGGGATGAAAACCAAACCCCCTCTGCCCCTTCCCCCCATCAAGCCCCTTCCTCCACGCATGAATCTCCCCCCCATCCCACTCCTGTTAGCCTGAGAAAGCCGCCGACACTCTCGCGCAGTGGCAGAAGCTTGAGGTATGCCAGCAGCTGGATTTTGACGATGCGGGCTAAGCTGTCCAAGACCATGGCGCAGAGGAAGGGAGGGTGCTGCGGCTGAGCTAGGATGGGCTGAGCTGCACTACCTGCTGCTTCCGCACGTCCTTCTCATGCCTGCTTCCACTCGGCTCCCAAACGCGCCCTTGCTTGCGACGGAGCCTGAGTGCATGGGGTGGTGGGATCAGGGGGAACTCTGAATAGCCTCCTCCTGGAAAGCAGCAGGAATTTTGAGGGTGGGCAAACTGCTAGCTCAGGGTGGGCAAAGCCAGCCCTTGCCACCCCCTGGACGTAGGGCAGGGTTAACTGCATGACGCGGGGGGGGGGCAGGAATGTGGGGCCCGTAGCATTTGCCAATCTTGCTAAATGGCTAATCTGGCACTGCGAGCAACTGTGAAGATTGTCCTGGGAACAGTACAATGTAGTGGTCAAGTAAGTTAACTGCCACCTGATGATCGGTGTTGAGTCACTGGCAGTATGATTGACTCTATTGTCAGAGCAGGATAACTCGCCCAGACTGGCATACAAAAATGAGTCCCATGTCATTAACAAAGGAAGCATTTCTTGGAAGATAAATTTGGCTGGCTCATACAAGGTCTGCACAGCCAATCAAAGATTTACCTATAGATATGGGAAGGAACAAACCAGTGGCAAATGAGCTTCAACACTAGTAACTGCAGAATGATGCACGTTGGGGCAAAAAAACCCAATTACATTAATGAACTGATGGGGTCTGAACTCTCTGCGACAATCCAGGAAAGGGACCTTGGTGTCCTGGTGGACAGCTCAATGAAGGTGTCAACCCAGTGTGCCTCAGCAGTGAAAAAGCAAACTCAGTGCTAGGGATCATTAGGAAGGGTATAGATGATAAGTCAGCAAGTGTCATTTTGCCTCTTTATAAATCTATGTTGAGGCCCCATCTGGAATACTGTGTACAGTTCTGGTAGCCACACCTGCAGAAGGATATTATGGAGCTGGAAAAAGTGCAGAGGGGGGCAACCAGAATGATTAGGGGACTGGAACACCTTCCTTACCATCTGAGGCTGCAATGGTTGGGCCTCTTCACTCTTGAACGACGGCGTCTAAGAGGTGACCTGATTGAAGTTTATAAAATCATGCACGGTGTGGACAAAGTAGATAAGGAAAAACTGTTTTCCCTATCACATAACACTAGAACTATGGGGCACTCCATGAAACTTTTGGGTACTAGTTCTCAAACAAATAAGAGAAAGTACTTTTTCACCCAGAGGATCACTGGTCTATGGAATCCCTGCCAGAAGAAGTGGTGACAGCTGTCAGTCTTGACAGCTTTAAGAAAGGATTAGACAAGTTCATGGAGGACAAGGGTATCAATGGCTATAATGATGGATACCTAAGGACAACCTCCAGGTTGGAGGAGAGATAGGCAAATGGTGCCGGGATGTTTTAAATGGTGTTGAAAGGTTTTGTGAATTTGTGGCTTTGAGGCATTGTATCCGCCTGCGGTGGACTTGAGCTCCCAGTATGTTGTTTATTTTTATTTTTTGCGTGCTGGCTTCCTCAGTGCCGGGCTTTTTAAAATGGTTTTGGAAGGGTTTTGTTTAATTTTTATGCAAATGAGATTAGTTTTTAATTGTGGTTTGTTAAATTTTTATTTTTACGTACGGGCTGTTATAAAATGTGACTTTTTATTTTTTGTTTTTGGTTTTTAAAAAGAGGAAAGGATGATATAATTTTTTTAATAATTATTGTATTTAACCAAATAATGTGTTACTATGTGTGTGTTTTTAATAGTTGTACCTTGGATAATTATTTTTTAAATGTGTAAGAATATGTTTTTTAAATCAATGTTTCTATACTGTGTTTAGATATTTTCTTTGTTTTTTTGAGTGAAAACTTATTTTTTTAAAAAAAATTGTGATTAGTGTTAATATTTTCGAATGATTTGATAATTTATTTCAGTAATTTGGGACTTAATCTTATTTTGAATATTTTTGGATGTTTTTACTCTTGTGGCCTCTGGGTGGGGCTGGTGAGCTCTTCTTGTACTCTACAATTTTTCTCTACTGTCCTCTGGGTGTCGCTTCTTCTTCCGGTAAGTATTCTCTTTCTTTTCTCAGTTTAGTTCCGGTCATCATGGAGTGAAGCTCTCTGGTTTTATTGGGGGGGGGTGTTTTGGATATTTTGGGGGGGGGGTCTGTGTGTTTTTTCTTGTTTGTTTTTGGATGTTTTTGTGTTTCCTTTTTGTATTTTTTATTTTTGGTTTTGAGTATTTTTGACTGTTTTTGGTTTGTGTTTTTGGATGTTTTTGTGTTTACTTTTTTAAGGGCGGGGGGGGGGTTGTCTTTCTTTTCCGTGGGTCAGGCTCGATGCCTGGCCCATGGAAAGGAAAGGACAGGGGGGTGTCTTTTTTTTGCGGGTCAGGCTTGATGCCTGGCCCGTGGAAAGGAAAGGGCGGGGGGGGTTGTCTTTTTTTCATGGGCCAGGCTCGATGCCTGGCCTGTGGAAAGGAAAGGGCGGAGGGGGGTCTTTTTTTTCACGGACCAGGCTCAATGCCGGGCCTGTAGAAAGGAAAGGCAGGGGCGGGGGGGTGTCCTTTTTTTCGCGGGCCAGGCTCGATGCCTGGCCCGTGGAAAGGAAAGGCAGGGTGTGTGTGTGTTTTTTTTCCATGGGCCAGGCTCGATGCCTGGCCTGTGGAAAGGAAGGGCAGCGGCGGGGGGGGGGGGTTACTTTTATTTTTCACACGCTGGCTGCCTCAGCGTTCTGCACGCTCATGGCACGCAGGACACTGGGGCTTGTAGTTTGGCGTGCGCGATTTTAGTTAGTGCAGCGGTTTGTTTCCTGTGGCTTATTTTTGATTGGCCGCGGCGCATTTCTGAATGTTCCTTTTGCTCATGCCGCTCAGCCTGATTGGCTCTGGTGCGGCTCCGCGCAAGGAACGTTGGGAATTGAAGTTCCCTTTTTTGTTTGCGTCCGGGGGGCTCCTGCCCCACTGGCGCAAATTTGAACCCAACAGTTACCTGCAAACCCCGTTCGGGCGAGTGCACGGAGGCTTGGACGGGGCTAGTGGGGCTTGGCTAAACATCCTTTGTCACATTCCAACCATTTTATAGGTATAGATGAGTTATCCCAGTTTCAAAAAACTACAGAAAGAACCCCCCAGATCTGAAACCAAGGGCTTTATTTCTTTTTTGTTACCTTTCTAGTCTGCCTTTCCTCCCACAAATCAAGGTATATTTTATTCTCACAACACAGCAGGGTGATGTCTCTAATTTTATGATGCCTAGGTTTGTCATAACTTGCCTCCCAAGGAGTAGGCATTTTTTAATTTCATGGCTGCAGTCACCATCTGCAGTGATCTTAGATCCCACTATACCATACCAGGTAGTAGTAGGCCTTATTCCAATCCTTTCACCCAAAAATAGTAACATTCAGATGTGTGGTGAGATATGCATTGATAACACAATGGCTACTCAGGTAAATTGATCTACGGAATTACTTTTTGGATTACAACTCCCAGAATCCTCAGTCCTGCAATCTACAGCATAACCCAGGGATTCTCAACTGGCGGCCCGTGGGCCACATCCAGTCCACGGCACCATTTCATGTGGGCCCCCACTGCCTCCACCACACCTGAAAGTGCCATGTGGTGGAGAAAGGGCAAAATGGCCATCTGGCCCCCAAAGCTGTCTAAGGGAGCGTGACCCGGCCCCCAGCTTTAAAAGGTTGAGAACTCCTGGCATAGCCCTATGGACATCTACCCCAAAGAAACTCCATTTTGTTTAGTTCAGTGGGAATTGGTTACAGGATTGTTGCCTAAATCTGCTCATGTTTTAGATGCAATGAGACACCAGATTTTGCAGCACTACATTAACATGGTGCTCCCCTAGATAGCAAGGACAAAGGAGCTTGCCCTTTTGTGCTATAGTGCCGTTACAGAATTCAAACCTATCAGAAAGAAAATATGTGCTTGCACAGACTTGTATATGCGCACTTCAACTAATTAAAACTCAATCAGCTTCATTGAAAATCTTGATTGAACAGCAGTAGTTGTAACATCTGCAGAGTGCCCAGATCAGGTCTCTAAGGGCTACTCTCTAACGCTTCCCCTGATCCATTTCTCAGCAATAAAAATGGATCGATAAGCTGTTGTTTTAGTCTCTGAAGGTCTCCACGACACCGCCACTAACTGCTCCCTTTCTATGGAGGACAACTGGACTTTTACAAGAAAAGACATGTTTTAAATGCAGAAGTCCAGGGTTTTCTTTTCTCCCGCCCAGGTGCCCCTCTTTTTAAAGTAATAATGGATGACCTCTAACAGACTTCTAGACTGCAGTTTTCTGTTTCTTACTTTTAAAATTGCTAACTGCTAAAAATATCACTGCTGCCTACTTAATATTTTTATTATTGGTTTCTATATTAAGAAACATGTTTTGCTTTTTTTAAAACCTCTTCTTTCTTAACTACTATTGTAAACCCATTTTATTACTGTAAGAGGTAGGAGAAATACTAAACTCAGTATAGCCACATATAGAGTGCTCAAAGCATTTCACATGCATTATCTCAGATTACTTACCATGGATCTTCACAATGATTACTAAATGAATTAATACCTGTTTCAATAAGTAAGGAACAACTAAGTTACATTACAATTATAACTGACACTTTTTGTGATGTAACTGTACAGTACTTTAGTTACTTTTACAGTTATTGTTTGTGTGTGTGCACACACACCTATGTGATCTCACTACTTAACTGTGAGTCAGAAGTTGCATTATGGACCCTGAAAAAGTAGAATTAGATGAATCAGCATGCTTCATTGTGCTTACTTTGTGTGAAGCGCTTAGCTTCAGAGGAACAACATTAGAGATAATCTGTGCAAACCATACACGCCACAAAGGGAGAGTGCCTTTTGGTTAAGCTTGTTAAAATATGTATTAAAGAGTAACCATTTTAACCATGCTGTAACAACAAGAAAATAAAACTCATTTTAAAATTTTAGCACTTAAAAACTATACCTAACTACTTTTTAAAAGTAGTCTTCAAAACCTCTCACAAGTAGTATGTTAGTGGCCAAATTACTATTGTGCAACTCTATGCGTACAGCTTGAGGTTGTGCCCATGCTAGTTGCATTCACACCGAAGGCAAAAGCAACCACTTCTTCCAGCACACCATACAAATGGTTGCGCCACAGGCACATGACTGATTGTGCAATTTGAGAGTGCAATTCTTCATTGCTGGGCATAACGCCTGCCACATTTATGTCAGTGTAACTTTATGTTACACTAGTGTGAACACAATACTGGCCTCTGGCTGTCTTTTCCTTGTAGAAAAACAACCCTATGAATCACACTTTTTTCCTATCTTTCACCAGATATCTAAAGAGTTGTTTTGGTAATCAGCTTAGTTCGAAAACAATGCAACATCTTTTCTTCTATCAGTTTCTATAAAGATAGCTCAATTTTAATCAGGAATAGGGTAAATAGTCCATACACTGAGGCACCACAAAGACCCAATCTTTGCTTGAGATTGGTGTATCTATCCATTGTTCTCACAAACCAAGACTGGTGAGACTATTCTTTCATGTCAAACCACAAGGTTCAGTTAAATGATTCTCAAATCTATTGTAATGGATTTCACCTGTGGCCACAGTAGCTTTCCTATCAATCTCCCAATATAGCTGGGAGAGAATTTGGTAATTGTGTGGGGAAAACCCTGCCACATACTGTAGCATGGAAGAGAAGTGGCACCACACTCTCCCACCTCCTGCCCCAAGAAATTTGGTTTGTAGCATTTACCCGCAACATAGTTTGATCATGGCTACTAGATAGAGATGGGAATACCAGAACACCTTATATGTCTCATGAGAAATCTGTGCATGAGTCAAGAAGCAACAGTTAGGACACGATGCGGAATGATGGAGTGGTTTGGAAAAGGAAAAGGAGTAAGACAAGGCTGCATTTTGTCACCCTGCTTATTTAATGTATACACAGAGCACATAGTGCGCAATGCAGGGCTGGACGAATCACAAGTTGGAATTGAAATTGCTGGGGGAAACATCAACAATTTGAGATATGCAGATGATACTACCCTAATGGCAGAAAGTGAGTAAGACCTAAAGAAGCTCCTGCTTAGGTTGAAAGAAGAGAGTGCAAAAGCTGGCTTGAGACTAAACATCAAGAAAACCAAGATAATGGCAACAGGCCTGATCAGTCCTTGGAAAATAGATGGGGAAGAGGTAGAAGCAGTGACACACTTTACCTTTTTAGTATCAAAGATCACTGCAGTTGGTGATTGCAGCCATGAAATAAAAAGGTGACTAATTCTTGGGAAGCAAGCTATGAGAAATTTGGGGAACATAGTTAAAAGTAGAGACATCATCTTGCAAACAAAAATCCACATAGTCAAAGCAATGGTATTCACGGTAGAAATGTATGGTTGTGAGATGTGGTGCTGGAGGAGAATTTTGAGAATGCCCTGGACAGCAAAGAGAACAAATAGGTTTGATCTTAAAAGAAATCAACCCTGACTTGCTCCTTGGAAGGTCAAATATTGAAAATAAAGTTAAAGTACTTTGGACATCAAATGAGAAGAGAGGACTCACTTGAGAAAGCCTTGGTGCTGGGAAAGGTTGAGGGCAAAAGAAGGGGGCGGCAGAGAATGAGATGGCTAGATGGCATTGTTGATGCAATGGGCACAAAGCTGGGTGGGCTGAGGAAGAGGATGGAGGATTGGGTGGTCCATGGGATTGTGAAGGGTCGGAATCGACTGTGTGACTGAACAACAAAAACCAGGTACAGCGATAGAAAAAGCTACAAATTGGACCAGTGGTTCCCAACGTGGGATTCGTGCCCCAGAGGGGGACTTTAATTCCCAGAAACCTAAGTCAGAGCTTTGGGGAAATGACTTAAGCTTCTGGGAATTGAAGTCCAAAAACTGAAGGTTGGGAAACACTGAGTTAGACCTATTAACATACAGGATACTACAACGAGCATGGCCACTAGCCAAGTTGGCTATGAGATCCTAGGACTGGAGCAGTCCTCAAACAAAGTAAAATTTCTCATCTCTGAACAGATATGCCCACATCAGAGTAGACAGGTGTTGTGTATTAAGGCACATTTGCAAGTAGAGCAGGCAGTGCCTTGCAAGAGGAAAATCAGGAGCCTAAAGTGGTGCGAAATCCCCCATTCCAGGGCGCATTGATTATGCTAATCCAAGCTCTGTGATTGGTTACAGTTTTGGATCCTGCTTCCCATTGGTTAATTACATGTATACCCCATTATGATTGGTTAGTTACATTTTTCTGGCAGGTGGTTACTTTGTATCAACTGGCCTTTGGCCAGTTTGGCGGGAGGGAAGGAGCGAGACTGGCCCCAGCTGTGCGAGGCCGGCACGGCAGCTACAAGAAGACCTGGCCGACGATGCAACGGACACCGGACACCCACCCTCCTCCACTTTAGCAAGTTTGGCAGCAGGGAAGGAGCAAGACTGGCCCCAGCTGTGCGAGGCCGGTGCGACGGCTACAAGAAGACCTGGCCAACGACGCAACGAACACCAGATGCCCACCCTTCTCCCCTTTGGCCGGTTTGGCGGGAGGGAAAGAGCGAGACTGGCCCCAGCTGTGTGAGGCCGGCGTGGTGGCTACAAGCAGTCCTGGCCGCCGATGCAATGGACACCAGGAGCCCGCCCTTCTCCCCTTTGGCCAGTTTGGCAAGAGGAAAGGAGAGAGACTGGCCCCAGCTGCGGGAAGCCTTCGGCTCCCTCCCATGGCCTTGCTGGTCACGGGAGGTGGGAGCCCAGCTTAGGTCCATTTGCAGTGGGGTCGTGAAAGTCCACCGCCACTGCTCCCGTCACCAGCGTCTTCAGACCTCCAGTGTCTTCAGACCTCCGCCCTTGGTGAGAGCAAGGGTGGAGAGAGAGACTGGAGGGGGACTGGCCCCCAGCTGTGGGGCGACCATTGCGGCTTCAGTGTCATGCTGCTGCCGGAGCCGCTGGACTTTTTATTTCCCATCATTTCCCGCCCATGGTGAGGGGGGGGCAGGGAGAGAGACAGAGGGACAGAGACAGGCTGATGTTGCCGCAGCTGGGGACATTGGGCTGGGCACCATATGGGATGTGAGCTGCATTCCATCCCCTGGGGATTTTGTTAATATTGAATATATTTGATGCCTTGTAATGATGTATTGTGTGATGTATTGATATTATGTTTTTTTCCTGAATTTGATACTGTATTATTGTCTGTTTATTGTACTGAATCTATTTTTGTATTACTATGTTGCTGTTATATTGCATGGATTAATATGTTGTTGCCGCCATGAGTCGGCTTCGGCCCGAGAAAGGCGGGGTATAAATTAATATTGGAATTGGAACCACCGGGGAGACACTATATAAGCCCCACGAGTAAACAAGGGTGGGGCCGGACCGGATCTACACTTCCCACACCATACAGGTAGCCAGCAACATGCTAAGCCTGGGTCTCCTCCATTACGCTTCTATGGTAGCTAGTCTTTGCCTCCTACATGGCAAGAATCCGGAGGGACTGATTCCACTGGGATTGCATAGCCATCTCTGTTTCTGGAGCACCTTGTAAGCTCATCTCTAAAAGACTGTTGAATAAATACTTGTTGCTGTTTTGTTCATCGTTGTCTGGACTAGTGCTTATAAGGGCCGGACATAAGAACATAAGAACATAAGAACATAAGAACATAAGAACAGCCTTGCTGGAACAGGCCACAGCCCATCCAGTCCAGCATTCTGTCTCACACAGTGGCTCACCATTTCCTTCAGGGTATTCCCAAGGAGATGCCTTCACCTGCTTAGGATTCCCTGGAAATGGCATTGAGAGATATCCTGCCTATCTCTCCAACCCGGAGGTTGTCCTTAGGTAGCCATAATTATAGCCATTGATAGCCTTGTCCTCCATGAACTTGTCTAATCCTTTCTTAAAGCTGTCAAGACTGACAGCTGTCACCACTTCTTCTGGCAGGGAGTTCCACAGACCACACTATGAAAATGAAGAGGGAGTGAGAGCAACCTTAGATGCAAGGAATTGTTATTTTTTATTAACCCTGGCCATGAACAGTGAGCCAAGCAAGATATTCTGGCAATCCACCCTGAAACAAGCAGCAGAGAATTTGCATTTTTGTTTTTTGTTGATATTTATAATTTATTAATTCATTTCTTATTTATGTCTAATAGAAAATACTGACAGAGTTGGACCAATAATCTGAATCCACTTTAGTGTAAAGTAAAGATAAAGGTCACCCTTGCTCGAAAGTCAGTCATATCCGATTCTAGGGTTCACTGCTCATCTCTGTTTATAGCCAAACAGCCAGCTCTGTCTGTATTTGCAGACATCTCCATGGATATGTGGCAGGCATGCCTAAACATCGGAGTGCACAGAACGCTTTTTCCTTCCCACCTTATCTACTTGTAATGCAAAATAGTGAGCCATTTTATCTGCAGCACAAAAGTCTGGAAAAAATTCAAGCAATGCTAGTTTAGTCCCTTCAGAACAATGTCTTTCACACCTCCCACCTATAGGAAATTCCTTTTTTCCTCATCATTTGATCCATGAAGGAACAACCTGGGATTATGGGCTGCATTTTTAGGATGTCTATTCAGCACATGTGAGACACTGGCTGCAAGTCTGTTGGACCCCATCCATTGATCCAGAGTCAACTGAAAAGACACAGAAGTCTACAACTGTAGGTCACAAAAAGCGATTCTTGGTGAATCCCATTACAAGGTTGCCCCTATAATGAGGCCAAGTATGGTAGCTGCCTTTGGACGCAGATATCAAGTGTTTTAAAAAAAATCAGGAAATTGTGATTAATTAACATGATTGTATTTTTAGTGCCAGGAATTGAGAGAGAGGCTTGTAGGAATTTCTAGAGCTCATAACAAGCATAATTTGGCTGATTTTGCATATTATGTACTTTTGACATTTAGGGGGAAGGGAATCATTTACTATTCTGTTCCAGACAAAAAACTGGCCTGGAATCTGAGGGGAAAGCTGTCTTGTTCACCATGATTAACCTCCCCATTACCTAAAGCTTGGATAAACTATCAAGGATATTTAGGACAAGTTTGGGGAGTGGGGAGCAAAAGAAACTTGCCTATGTTCTTCTCCCCATGCAAATCAGAGGCCCAGAGATGCAATAGAAGCCTTAAGATTCCCAAGGCAGTTAAATAGCCAACATTATCTGCTATGGTAATAGAGTAGATCGGGGTTCCCAGGCTTGTCAGGCTGCGGGCCGGTCATGTACTTGAGTAGGCCGGTCACGTGGTTCCTTCCCCCTGGAAGGTGAAGTAAAACATACCAGCTCATGCACAGAACGCTGCCATAAATGACCTGCGGCTGTCGTAAATGGATTTACGACAGCTGCGGGTCATTTACAGCAGCATTCTGCACATGTACAGGCATGTTCTACTTCCGCTTCCACGTGGAAGGAATCACGTGACTGCCCGCTCAACTACGTGGCCAGCCCTCAGCCTTAAAAGCTTCCAGGAGTGGCATGGTCTGGATGAATTGGCATCGGGGGCCCTGGAGAAGACACTACTGCCAGCAACTCAATGCAGATCGTCAGACAGTGATTAACTAACCAGACCACCCTGAGGACTAATGGCCTTGGGTGGCAAAGTCCACAGTGAAAGGTGATGGTCCTCAAGTGGATTAAATCAAACTTGAATACATCTTGATGGAGGGCACCAGCTTCATCAATACTGGCCTGTGGTCAATGAGGACTTTGTGTGTAAAAAGAGTTCAGGACCAGAAAGTGACTTGCGGAACTGGATCAGTAGTATGAGGGTCACACTGCAATGTGGAAGGCAAATGGAAGACCATTGCATTATTCTCAGGACAATCTTCATGGCTGATTGATTGCCAATATTTGGAATGGGATACGGCACAAGAGAAAGAGGAATAGGAAGAAGACACACACACATACATACATGCAAAATAGGATCAACAATTTCTAGCACGTTTGTGGCAAACACAGAATTTGGAAAGCATGTCGCCCTCCATACATGACAGAGCAGACCACTGTTTATTTTTAAGAGTGCTTGAGAGGTCAGCCAACCAAACCCATCACCAACAAAAAGCAATCTTCTTTTCTCTTGGAGAAAAGGAGGAAGAAAATTGCAGGGCAGGCTGCTTGTCTCACCCTCCCCCCATTGCCCCCCTCCCTCTCCTTTGGCCCTGGGTCTTTTGAAGTGACCTGCAAAAAGAAGCTGGTGGTCTTCTGAACATCCCAAACCCTGCCCCCCTTCTCCCCTCCCTCTTTCCCAAAACACACACATTGTTCAAATTCCTCTGTTATCAGATAGGTAATCAAACTGAAACCCCATTGAATTAGTCAAATAGTACACCCCCCCCTTGCATCTGAAAGGAAGAGGCCCAAAACCCTATCTTTGCACACCACACACAAAGCAGGAAAACTCCCAGGCCATCCCCCAAAACACTTCCATCACCCCCCCCTCCCTTTCCTCCCTCCAAAAAGGAATAAAACAAAACAAAACCCAAGAGGGAGAGAGAGAGATTCTGGATGCAAAGAGGAGGGATTCTGCTCTTAGCCACTGGGACTGGGCATGAAAAACAAAGAGCTGTCCCTGTCCATGGGGATGACCAAATTCCAGGAGTTCCAGAGTCTGACTTTGGAGGAGGGGAGTTTGGTTGTGTGTGTGAAAGCCACGGGTCTGTTCCCCATCAGTTAAATGTTCATGCAGAGGATGGAGTTTTTAGCTACTCACTCCAGTGATGGTGCAAAACCACAAAGATTATCCAACAACTGTAGTGCCGTACTGGGGTGCACAGAAAGAACCTCCTTGAAGATTGTGGTATTTCTGAACCACAATCGGGCATACCCTGGTAACGGCAACCTTGTGTTGCTAGCTAATCTTTCTCACACTATGTTAGACAAAAGGAACTGCAGAATGAATTCACCAAAAGGTGGCTTCATTTAGCCTGTTTTATGTCTGGACATGGAAGAAGAAGTAGCTGTAACGGGAGCTTCTTTAAACTCTTTAAAACAGAGGTGTCCAAACTATGCTCCCAAACTATGAAGCCCTCGTTGCTCCTGGGCACATTTTACCTCCACTTCCAGGAGTGATGAGGGCTTCGTGGGCTGGATGGATTGGCATCAGGGGCTGGATCCGCCCCCCAGTCCATAGTGACCAGCCCCCTGACGGGTCCGTTGCCCGAAAAGTTTGGGGACCCCTGGTTTAAAACAAGACTTCAATAGTTAAACACAGATGCTGAGGTCAACTAAGGAACCCAGGCATGCAGAGAATTGTGTTTCTGTGGACATGTTTGATGACAATGCTCATGGCTGGAACTACATGGACATGGCAATAGCCACCTTGACTATAGTTGAGTAGCTAAAAGTGTTTGGTGGAGGGAGAAAACATCTTCAACCCCAGCCACTAGCAATTACAATGAAATGGTGCCTCGTGTATCAAAGAGGAAATTTAATCCTTATGACGAGTGTGTAAGACTTGTTTTTATCAGTCTCTAGAGAGACTGCAGTGGCTTAAGTGGTTAAGATACTTACTGGAAGGCGGCAGGTCAGCATTTCAATACCCAAGTATTGCACGATGGAGTGAGCTCCCGTCTCTGTCCCAGCTCCTGCCAACCTAGCAGTTCAAAAGCAAGAAATTGCAAGTAGATAAATAGGGACCACTTTTGTGTATGGATGCCATATGTCCCAGAAAACCAGGATTGTCCCGGATAAAAGATCAAAAAAATTCTCCTGGCTGGTTCAATAAAAATAATGTTAAAATCCCAGAGTTTAAAAACATACTGATTTGTATATTATAACCCCCAGAACTTTGCTGCAATGCACCGCACACTGAGGGAGAGAAGGTGGGAAGTGCCTTCCTCTTAGTTCCTCCCCATCTTGAGCTTTCGCTCGCTCACTTGCACACAGAGAGGGAGAGAGGGTGGGAAGTGCCTAGCTTTTAGTCCCTGCCTGTCTTGATGAGCTCTCATTTGCTCGGCCACAGCTCTGCAGTTTGGGAGGGGAAAGCAGTACCTGAGGAGGAATAGAAGGGAAAGAAACATGCCGGCCACCAAGCCAGAGAGAGCAGCATGCAGCCTCGGTCTTGCCTGCACTTTGCTTCCAGTGAATGCATGCCTGGAGGAGTGTGTATATATGCATGATTAGACCAAGCTTGGATCTCGCCAGTGGCACAGCAGCGGCTGGGATTATTAGGGCAAAGGCTGTTTTATAGGTAACCCACCCATTTTTATTTATTTATTTTATTCCACTTGTACCATGCTGTTATGTCCAGCCCTTTTAACAACTAGTCCAGACAACGATGAACAAAACAGCAACAAGTCTTTATTCAACAGATTTTTAGAGATGAACTTACAAGGTGCTCTGGACACAGAGCTGGCTATACAATCCCAATGGAATCAGTCCCTCCAGAATCTTGCCATGTAGGAGGCAAAGACTAGCTACCATAGAAGCGTAGCATAATGGAGGAGACCCAGGCTAAGCATGTTGCTGGCTACCTGTATGAGTGGGAAGTGTAGATCCGCTCCAGCCCTACCCTTGTTTACCCGTGGGGCTTATATAGTGTCTCCCCGGCGGTGGCTCCTTGATGCAAAGTAGCAACCAGCTGGATAACCATAACTAACCAATCATAACAGGGTATACATGTAATTAACCAATGGAGAACAGGATCCAAAACTGTACCCAATCACAGGGCTTGGATTAGCATAATCAACGTACCCTGGAACGAGGGAATTCGCACCACTTTAGGCTCCTAATTTGGATGGCGGGAAACTGCCATTTTCCTCTTGCAAGGCGCTGTCCGCGCTATTTGCAAATGTGCCTTAATACACAACACCTGCCCATCTGGGAAATCTTTCCCACTCTGGGCGGTTAACAAACAACACATTAAAAAGTATACTTCTGTCCCAGATTTGTGGGAGAGAATTATGGCAACTCTACTTCTGTGGGAAAGTAAATAGCGTTCCGTGCACTTCGGTGTCTAGGCATGCCTGCCACATATCCATGGAAATGTCTGCAAAACACAGACAGCACTGGCTCTTTGGCTATAAACAGAGATGAGCACTGAACCCTATAGTCGGAAACGACTGGCATTTGAGCAAGGGTGACCTTTACCTTTACTAGAGAGAATTTGTGACACTTTTTTTTGCACAACTGCTTAAAATGTGAAATGACAACACCTGCTGTCTTGTTGCATTAAATTTTACAAAGTAGATGCATCAGATGTGTTGTGTTTTGCAATCAGTTTGCCCCTTTGTACTTCCTGCATGCATGTTCTTAGCTTCAGAATGGGGAAAGATATTAGAGACATTAAGTACATATTCTGCAGAGAGGAAGAGCTTGGGATCTCCTTCTTTCTCTGCAGGCAAGAACTCTGTGGTGACTGGAGAATCTTTGACACAAAATGTCTCATATACTGTATATCCTCGAGTATAAGCTGGGTTTTCAGCCCCAAAAATGAGCCCCAAAAGGGGGACTCATCTTATACTCAGGTCAACAACCACAAGGGTTCCAAGACTGTGCCGGGTTGAGATGTGCCAACAATTTAATTAATGTTACCATATTTTCATGTATTTTGACTATTAAAACTCGCTAGCAGCTGCTGCATTTCCTACCCTCGGCTTATACTCGGGTCAATCTATTTTCCTGGATTTTCAGGTCAAAATTACATACCTCGGCTTATATTTGGGTCAGCTTATATTCGAGTGTATATGGTATAACCACCTACTAACCACCTGTGAGGCAATGCAGAGGAATAGTGGATACAATGTCAGACTAACATTTGGGAGATCAAGGTTCAAAGGAACATGGTATGTATTTAATTTCATCTTGTTTTTGATCAGAAGTTATTTAACACTAGCATGAGTGCCCAGCTTCGTCTGGATGGTTTTTTGGAGGGTGCGGCATGGCTGAATGCAACATGTATGGGCTGGAGATGCTGTGCCTGAAGGCAACGTTGGCTGTTGAGTGCGTGGGTGTGGCGGGGCTGGCCAGAGAGGGGGACCTGTGGGAGGGGAGGGGGCTCTCACCCACCCCCCGTGGCTGGCCTCCTCCTCACATAGGTGTGCCTGGTGGATCCGCTCACTTTTTCCGGCCCTGGCATTGCCTCTTGCGTCCCCGCCTCACCTTGGGCCGGCTTTTTGTTCCTGCCCGGCTTGTTGCCAGCTGCCAACGTCTCACCCTCATTGTCCACTGTAGTGGCCGCCCTCCCCCCTAGCCGGGCCCATCTGCTCCCCCAATGGCTTCCTGTGGCCGCTGCCCAATGACTCTGCACATGGCCAGGCATTGGCACTGGATGCAAGTCACTGCTGAATGGCTGTGTACGTGCCCATTCTTCCCCCAGAACTGTGGGCATGCGCAATCCGTGACGTCTCTGTGCATGCTTCGTCGTTAGCAGTGGTTCCCCCCCCCCTGAACTGTGCACCTGCACGGTCCGCAATGGCTCTGTGTGTGTCCAGTCATCGGCGTTGGGTGTGAGCCCCGCTGCTGAACGGCTCTGCATGCGCCTAGTCCCCCTTATTGTGCAAATGCACAGTCCGTTTTTACCAATTCTGTGGGGCTTGTGCCCCACAGCTGCCTCAGGACCCTGACACAGACACTGCCGCATGGCCAAGGTAGGTGCATGCCAAATTTCAGGGGGTTTGGTCCAGGGGTGTGGGAGCGCATACAGGACACACTAATAAACACCTCTGTTTTTTATATATAGATTAAATTAAATGTGGGGAAAACTGGGAACTCACCCATACTGGATCCCTTTGGGCACTTTTGACATCAGGACAACAGAAAGGAGAAACACCACTGAAGACAAACAACAAAACCTAGTGGACATATTTAGAGTCTGTGTTTACCCCTCATTAATGCTCAGTGAATTTCAGAAAATATTGTTTCATTTAGCAGGGACTCTGTTGCCTCAAATTATGATTGAATACAGTGAAGCTATATTGGCTGTGCTTGGTATGGAAGCAATATTTTCTGTAATGTTTTGGGTTTTGCTGAAGAATAAACAACCAATTTGAGAAATATTTCTCTTTCATTTTGCTGTTCATTCAGGATGATACAGATTATGAAATACATGCCTTCAAGGGTCAGCACACAAAAAAAATTGTCACAAGATAGGAAAATACCAGATAGATTAGACCAGCGACCAGCAGTCAGGTCCCACAGTGGCCAACCAGCTGCCTATGAGAGGTCTACCAACAAGACATGAAGACAACAGTTCTTTGCCATTAATGTTCTCCAGTGATTAGACAAATCACAACATGGGATGTAACAAGATTTATGGTAACACTGGAAGTAATGTCAGCTGTTATAACGAGAAGCCATTGATCATCTCATTGTCCATTAATTTCTTTAAGCGCATGCTAAAATCATCCAAACTGGTGGCTGATCATCAACAAGCCATTGGAGGCCAACAAATGGCCTAGATTACAAGATTATCAATAGATAATTAAAACGTTTTTTGGAAGAAACATGTTACATAAAATACTCAAATAAATGAGTAATCATCTTTGGTGTTGTTTTTAAGAGCTTCTTAAAGTCTAAATTTAAAACATGTAAGTTACTAAAATGTGAGGTATATTATTGATCTGATGTAGTAGTAGCATTCTTTCTCAGAACCCAGCAGATCCTTTTAAGGGAGATCAAGGGTAGGTAAAAAATTCAAAATTTACTGATATCTCAGATACTGTATTTGTAAGCAGGACAGTGTATTTCTCATCATATTTTCTTTACATACACTTACACTCTAGAATTTATATCTACCTAATGAGTTCAGGAGGGGGATGTCCCTCTCTTTGTTTATTCTGGCCAGAGTGGAAGTCCTTTCCAACCCTGTCAATTTGATGAACCAGTAGAAAAAGAACAACCCTTTCCAGGACTTCTGCTAGTACCGATTTACAAAATACAGTATAAAGGACAGACATTGCCACGAGGAATCAAATAATATGTATAGTGGAGCTGCACATTTGCTGCAAGTTCATCATTTGATATTGAAAACAGATAATATCTGTCCCAACTACATCAAAATGTTTGCAGCAGAGCATTTCCTTATAAAGCAACCTTTGCCCATCAGGGCTCCTCTGAAACTGTTGATCTACAACCCCCAATATACCCCACATTTTCTCTTCTCTGTGCTCAGCAAAATCTAAAACCTACGCAATGTAGTGAGTATGGTATTAAACTAAGTCTGGAGAGACACTGGATTTAAAGTAGGCACACGTCTACCTGCATGCCTATGTGCACGTGCGCACATAGAGTTGTGATGTTCATGGGATAATCATGCACTCCATCACACTTGCTGACATAACTTGACCTAACAGGGCTTTTGTACGGCTAAAATGGGGCAGAAAAAAGAACCAGATATTCTGACTTCAGCTCCCTAAAACAAAGAAACAAACAGATAAATTTTAAAAAATCAGTTGGAAGATCTGTAAAATTCAAAATCTTTTTCACCTAAGATTTTGACAAAATGTAAAACACAGAAAAGTCCGTTGATCTCTTGCATTTATTCAATTCCTCTGTGCCTCATTGCTTCCAGTCACCCTCTTGTCTTATCCATTTATCTCCATCCAGCTTTAGGACTACCATGGAAGGATTCAGATGCTGCATCCACCCCCTTACATCTCTCCAACACCCACCTTCCACCAATTTACTTAATGGAAGTCAAAAATTTTAATGAGCCTGTTAAAAAGGAAGCAGCCGCTTGCTTTCCTTTGCTGCACAATTGCGGGGGGGGGGGGGGGGAGAGCGCCTTTCACTTCATGGCCAGGGTAAGAATTCAGGCTAACACTTTGAGTAGACAAAGTTACACAATCCTGCGATGGTTTCTTAAAACACTCTAAGGCCTTGATGGCAAACCTTGGCACTCCAGGTGTTCTTGGACTTAAATTCCCAAAAGCCCACATCTCTGTGAATCCACATGAATGGGCTTACTGCACAAATGGGTTTACTGCGGTGGCTCAGTGGTTAAGAAGCTCGCCTTGTTAGCTGGAAGGCTGGCAAGTCAGCAGTTCAAGACCCAGGTACTGCATGACAGATTGAGCGCCCGTTTCTGTCCAAGCTCTTGGGGACATGAAAGGAGCCTCATTTGGGTGTCCCCTGAGTGGAGTTTCTCCAGCAAAAATCCTTTCAACCCAGAATAATTTCTGACACAAAATTATTATTATTACTGCAAGAACAGTAAACCCATTCATGTGGATTCATTGAGACTTGGGCTTCTGGGAATTGAAGTCCAAGAACACTTAGAGTGCCAATGTTCGCCATCACTGCTATGTTATGCTATGTTATGCCTGCACCACAGCAAAGACATCCCATGCTATAGACAGGGTGCCCAAACTACGCCCCATGATCTGGATCCGGCCCCCGACACCAATTCATCTGGTCTGTGAAACCCTCATCGCTCCCGGAAGTGGAAGTAAAATGCATATGGGTTTTACTTCGAGGAGCAATGAGGGCTTCGTGGGCCCGATGAATTGGCAACAGGACGCGGGTCCAGCCCACAGGCCATAGTGACCAGACCCCTGAACCACGTGACCGGCCCACAGCCCAAAAAGTTTGGGCACCCCTGCTATAGCACCTCTATATCCTAGAGTAGTGGTTCCCAACCCTTTCTGGCTATGCCCCACCTAAGAATCTCTAAACTCCTGATTCCCACCCCCTGGTGACATATACTTGGTCTAAACCAGTGTTTCCCAACATTTGGGTTTGGGACTTCAATTCCCAGAAGCCTAAGTCAATTCCCCAAAGCACTGATCAGCCAACATAATGACTAAGGCTTCTGGAAATTGAAGTCTCCCGTGTGGCATGGACCCCAATTTGGGAACCACTGGGTTAGACCCAACAAGAAAGTAAAAAGGGGACAGAAAAACGAAGACAAAATGTATCTCACAAAAGAAACATACATGCTGAAAATGATTTTAAAAACAAATCATTCGTGATTTGCCCCCTTAAAAATAAAATTGCCAGCCTGTGGGGCGTATGAATCTCTGTATCTCTCAGATCAGGTAAGGTAAAGGTTGCCCTTGCTCAAAAGCCAGTTGTATCTGACTCTAGGACTCAGTGCTCATCTCTGCTTATAGCCAAAAAGCCAGTGCTGTCTGTGTCTACAGACAGCACTGCAGTTGTAGCATTGTTGGTAGGTAGGAGGTTCCAAAGGACTGGTGCGGACACAGAGAAGGCCCTCCTTCTCGTGCTAGAGTGACGGGCCCATCTAGCTGATGGTACAATTAGAGAGCCCTTGTGGTCCACTACCATGAAGGGCTTTAAAGGTCATCTCCAGCACGTTGAATTACACCCGGAAGCAAATTGGTAACCAGTGCAGCTCCCAAAGCAGTGGTGACGCACGGGCGTAACGCCCGCACCCCATCATTCCCTGGGCAGCCACATTCTGGACCAGCTGCAGCCTCCAAATGGTCATTAAGGGCAGCCCCGTGTAAAGTGCATTGCAATAATCTAGTCTTGAGGTGACCAGAGTGTTGTGTTTGAATACATTTATTGCTGTAACATTTTGTATTGTAATTGGGATCAGTGCGATCCACCATTTTGTCTCCTTCTTCTTGGTCTTGAAATATCGTGGGATTGTGTTCCTGCCTAAACTATGTAGTCTGTACAGTCTTCACTCCGGTCCATTGACCTCCCAGTCACCCCACTCCCATTCCTGTCGTTTCCCGCCCAAATGTATCCATTTCTTGTTCTGTGCAGGACAATGACAATAAAGATTTATCTATCTATATATATATTGAGCAGTGCTGCGCCACTGTTTCCCATATTCTGACTGCCTAATAAAGTTGTTTGGCCCTGTTATGCTGGCTGATTCGCATTCCTACCAGAACATCAAATTGGCAATGAAGGTGGGATTAATGGCGTCCCATACACCTACCCTAGTTCTGTTAAATGACATGACTGCTCCTGAGAAATGGGTCCTGTACGAGCGACAGTTCCACCACACCATGGCGGCTCAGGACATTGTCGACGAGGACAAGAAGCGCTCCTGCTTCTTGTTGCAGTGCGGCCCGACCACCCTCGAGCTGGCCACACACCTTGTGTTGCCCAGGGACATCGACACTGTCCCACTGGCTGAGATCTTGGCGGCTCTCCAGAAACACTTTCAGCCGAAGGTGTCCATCTTCCTGGCCCTGGTAGCCTTCCACAGACAGGATCAACACCCGGGAGAGTCCGTAGCCGACTACACCACTGCGCTAAGGTTGGCTGCCTCCCCGTGCCAGTGGGACAACCTGGAAGAAGCCTTGCGGGATCACCTGCTTGCCGGCATGCCGGGCGAGGAGACTCAGCACCGTCTTATGGTCAGGAACATCCTGACCTTCAAGTCGGTCCTCCGGGAGGCGTTGGCGTCTGAGGCTGCAAGGTCGGGCGTCAAGTCTTTTAAGCACAGGCCTGCCACCTCCGGGGGTTCGGAGTCTGCTGTACAGGCCCATCGCTGCTCTTCACCCCGCTCCTCTGCATCTTCAGTGTCACCGGCAACTTCATCCATGTCCGGATCCAGCGACAAGAACAACGAGGTCTGGAAGGTCCGGAAGAAGATGTCAGACAAGTGCACTGCAGAGAGGGCCCATCACAGATGCATCGGCTGTGGAGTGAGGCACAACCGCCGTCAGTGCCTCTTCAAAAACGCCGACTGCCATCACTGTGGCAAGAAGGGCCACATCGCCAAGGTCTGCTGGCAAGGCCAGAAGCAAGTCCCGGAGCAACCCAACTGTCCGAGCTGGAAGGGAGCGTACGCATCAAAGATCTCCACTGAGCAGCTGTCCATCTGCCATGTCTCCAGTGTCTCCAACCCTTTCTTCGTGGAGGTACAGCTGCATGGCATTCCAGTGAAGATGGAGGTGGATTTCGGTATGTCCTACTCCATCCTCCCCAGTGGGAATTCTTGAATATCCCCCCCCAAAGCTTCGCCCAAAACTATAGGCTCTGAAGATGTCTCTCTGAGACGTGCAGGGTTCCCTGATTCCGGTCCGGGGGGGGGGGTTGGTGTTCAAAAACATTACAACAAAGCTTCCCTTGTAGTGGTCAAACGCGGCACAAACTGCTTACTTGTGGTGCAGTGGTTTGAGCCACTAGGGATTAAACTGTCCGGCATCAACGCCGTCCATGCTGACCACGTGCAGGATGTTTGTAACATGCACCCAGCAGTTTTTGAAAAAGGACTAGGCAACTACAGGGGCCCCCAGTGTCTTTCGACCTTGATCTGGCCGTGCGGCCGATCCACCTGAAGCCTCACAGGGTGCCGTTTGCCTTGAAGGACAAGATTGATGCTGAGCTGGACAAACTGGTGGAGCAGGGGATTTTGGTTCCGGTGGACTCCGCCGAGTGGGAGACCCCCATTGTGACTGCGATCAAATCCAATGGGGAGGTGAGGATTTGCGCAGATTATAAATGCACCATCAACAAGGCTATTTGGCCTAATGCTTACCCGGTGCCTGTAGTTAGCCATTTATTGGCTGCTCTACATGGGGGCAAATGGTTTGGCAAATTGGACCTAGCAACAATTATCTGTTACACCTGCTGCTGTTGCAGCCAAACCATCGTTACACACAAGGGGGCCTTTAAGGTAACGTGCCTTCGGTTTGGCCTGAATGTAGCCCCAGGTATTTTTCAGTCACTTGTAGAACGCCTCTTAAAGGGTCTCTCCGGGGGTCCTCCCCTACTTCGATGACATCATTATAACCGCTGGAAGCGAATCCGAGCTCGCCAGCAGGTTAGATCAAGTGTTACAGGTTTTTTAAAATGCGGGGTTACGTCTGAGAAAGGACAAATGTGTTTTCCTTGCACGGGAAGTAGAATTTCTCGGGTTTAAGGTCACTCCCAAGGGAGTTAAACCCTCTGATTCAAAGGTTGCTGCCGTCTGTAATGCCCCACCCCAGTCCCACTTCAAAAACTGAGTTGCAGTCCTTCCTAGGTCTGCTCAACTTTTACCACTTCTTCCTGTCAAGGAAGGCTTCTGTAGCGGAGCCGCTACACCGGTTGCTTAAAAAGGATGCAGTCTGGCGGTGGGGGCAGGCCCAGGATTGTGCGTTTCATGAGTCAAAACAGTTTCTTTCATCCGAAGCAGTCTTGACTCACTTCGATCCCAGGAAACCTTGTGTTTGATGCTTCACCGGTGGGGGTGGGGGTTGTCCTGTGTCATGTCTTGGAGAATGGAAGGGAAGCCCCAGTTGCATTCTATTCAAGGTCCCTATCTAAAACCGAGCGCAACTATTCCCAGACTGATAGGGAGGCTCTGGCCACAGTTGCTGGAACCAAGAAGTTCCACGACTTCTTCTACGGGAGGGAACTCACTATCGTGATGGACCACAAGCCCTTGCTGAGGATATTTGTGACTTCCAAGCCAACTCCCCAGATTCTGTCCCCCCGCATGTTACACTGAGCCATTTTCTTAAATGCTTTTCAGTACACCCTGGTGCACTGTCCGGGTAGATATCAACCATGCTGATGCGTTATCACGGTCCCCATTGCCAGACCTGGGGGAGGCGGATTGTGAACTTGAGCATTATCTGCAGGTACTGCTGATCGAGTCTCTCGACTCACCCCCCCCCCCCATAGTGCCTTCAGACATTGCTAAGGCAACAGCACGGGACAAACTCTTGTCCCAGGTAATTTCTTGGGTTAAGAAAGGCTGGCCCACATCCCCTCTTGCTGAGGAGTTTAAAGTGTTCTTTAGAAGATGGTTCAACCTTTCGCTCAAAAAGGTTGCTTACTGTGGGGCCAAAAGGTGGTCATTCCTACTGTATTACACTCTAAGGTACTTGGACTTTTACACATTAGTCACCCTGTTATAGTGCGCTCCAAGGCTTTGGCCAGGAGTTTTTTCTGGTGGCCCCAGGTAGACATTGAACAAATGGTAGGCACTTGTCGGAGCTGCCAGAGCTCCTGGCCCAAGGAGTCCCAGCTTCCCACCAGGGAATGGGACACTGCCCGTGGACCTTGGTCATGGATTCATGTCGATTTCGCAGGCCCTTTTGCTTTTCCTGCTGGTGGTCGACTCATTTTCCAAATGGCTGGAGGTAATTCCAATGCCCAGTACATCTTCTGTGGTCACTATCAAACAGCTCTGGAGGTTGTTCAGTCGTTTCAGATTTCTGGACATGCTCGTGTCCGACAATGCCACAACATTCACCTCTTCCGAATTTCAGGCATTCCTCAAGAGGAACGCCACTTGGCATGTAACTTCTGCCCCCTTCCACCCTGCCACCAACGGTCAGGTGGAACCAAAGAGGCACTTTGCCGCATGGGTCAAGAGGACATTGAGGTACAACTCTGCCAATTCCTCACATGCTACCGGACAATGCCCTTGGCATCGGGGCTGTCACCTGCCGAACTCCTAATGCGCAGGAGGCTGGTCTCATTGCTCAACCAGTTGGATCCTTCCAGGGTGGAGGATAGAGGTGTTAATGTTGAAATTGCCCACAAAAAGGTATTCTCAGCTGGGGATCCGGTGCACTGTCAGAACTATGTGGCTGCAGGTCCAGCATGGATTCCAGGCATTGTGGTGGAATAAACAGGACCAGTGTCCTATCATGTCAAAACAGGCACTGGTTTGCTATGGTGGCACCATGCCGACCAGCTCAGACATAGGGTTACAGAGTTTCAAGAGGTACAAGGTGATTCTATTCATGGTGATTCCATGTTAGGATCCTCCCCCACCCACTTACGCCCAGGGGGATGCGAGGCAGTCAGATTGGCAATCAACCATGATTCCCAACTTTCTCATTCAAGCCAGCCCCAATTTCGTTGAAAGTCATCCACAAGCACAGAGCGTGGAAATGTACCTTTTGATTTACAGGATCAGGGGGAGTTTACAGAGTGTTCCCCCACTCATCCAAGCGAAAAGCAGGGTTTTGATTTCTCCCAGGCAGCCCTCCATCCTTCAACATTTGAGTCTACCTCAACTCCCACCCAAATGAGGCAAGTTTTCGTTGAGTCGCCCCCACTCAAGGTTCTCAAAGGCGGGACTTTTCATTGTGTTTTACCCCTCCTGATTCTAGTTTTAATTTCGAGCGATCTCCTGCTCCTGCTTCATCCAAACGGGGTTTTGATTTAGTTTGCCCCCTCTCTGGTTCCAACTCTAAGTCAGGACAATGCTCCCCAAATGAAAATGGTTCAGAACGGGCCCCCAGCACGGGGTATCACTCAATGGAACCTAGTCAGCCTAGCACAGTCATGTATCAGTACGGCCCAAAAGGGTTTGCGGGTCTCCACAGTGGCTGAGGGACTTCGTCCCATCCTAGGGGGGAGGGATGTTGTGTTTGAATACATTTATTGCTGTAACATTTTGTATTGTAATTGGGATCAGTACGATCCTCCATTTTGTCTCCTTCTTCTTGGTCTTGAAATATTGCGGGATTGCGTTCCCGCCTAAACTATGTAGTCTGTACAGTCTTCACTCCGGTCCATTGACCGCCCAGTCACCCCACTCCCATTCCTGTCATTTTCCGCCTGAATGTATCTATTCCTGAGTATATATATTGAGCAGTGCTGTGCCACTGTTCCCCATGTTCTGACTGCCTAATAAAGTTGTTTGGCCCTGTTATGCTGGCTGCTTCGCATTCCTACCAGAACATCAAACAGAGCATGTGTGACCATGAGCAAGGAGTTCTGGTTCAGGAGTGGGCGCAACTGGCAAATGACACAACTTAGAATCAAACCAAGTTTATCTAGATATTTTAACAGCCATTCTAATGGGACATTCTGGGAAATGCAGTTCTGTTCAGAAGGCTCACTCTACGATCCAACATTTTTAAAAACACACTATAATTCACACCATTCTTGGGGGAGGAAGACACAACTATTAGTTTGAAATAGAAGGTGAAATAAGGGTTGACGAGACGGTGTGCTTTTTAAGCTGTGTGTGGCCCAGGGTCATCATTGTTTTGGCCAAAAATGGAGAGTCACAGCTCCAGAGGCCTCCAAAGGGTGGGATTTTCTATTTAATTGTTGGCTTCATTTGGGCCAAAATAGCTGTTTCAAGCAACCAGAAACAAACTTCCATTTTCAAAAAATGTATGTACACAGCCCTGAATGTGTGTGAAAAGGGGCTACTGAAATATCTCCGTTGCTGCCCGCCTTTGCAATAACCCCCAAGGCATTGAATTGTCCTTCTCTTTGCCTCATGACCTCCTGGGTACAGTACTTCTGTCGGAGGAAGAGTATCTAGTAGAAAATTGCTAGCAGCCACATAGTTCCCAAGAAACTTGGGGAGGGGGAAGAGCCACCACAGTTTGGATGACATTTAACCATGTTAATTTATGATAGTAAAGGTAAAGGTCGCCCTTGGGCAAAAGCCAGTCATATCCGACTCTAGGGTTCAGTGCTCATCTCTGTTTATAGACAAAGAGCCAGCACTGCCTACATCTGTAGATGTTTCAATGAACATGTGGCAGGCATGGCTAGACACCAGAATGCACAGAACATTGTTTACCTTCCCACCAAAGTGGTACCTATTCATCTACAGTACTTGCAATTTCTTGCTTTCAAACTGCTAGGTTGGCAGGAGCTGGGGCAGAGATTGGAGTTCACTCCGTTGTGCAGGACCTGGGTCTCAAACCGCTGACCTGCTGACCTTCCAGTCATCAAGTTCAGTGTCTTAGCCACTAAGCCACCACAGTCCCTTAATTTATGATGCATCTGGTTTAATTTCTGGGATGAAAGGAGGAAAGGTGTTATTGACATTCTCTATAGCTAAGCGTATTAATTACTGCACATTAGAACCCCATATAATGAAAATTCATTCTACGAGGCACTTCGTTATACGATTTTTCCATTATATGATGCATGCATCGCACAACAAAAATCCCTATGGGAACAATTGTACAACAAAAATCTCTATGGAAAAAAATCATACAACGAAAAATAATTTGTTGTATGATTTTCCCCACAGAGATTTGTTATACGATTTTTCCCATATAGATGCATTGCATCGTATAATGAAAATTTTCATTATATGGGGCACAATGGTTTTTCAAATCCTTGTTGTCATACGATTTTTTTTTTTTGCTGTATGAGGCACTCATTATATGGGGTTCTACTGTACAATATCTGGTTTCAGAACCAGTGCTTCAGAGTTCAGTTCCCCAATATGGATCCCAGAAGAGCCCTCAATACTTGTGGGGCCTTGGGCAAGCTGTAAAGTCCTGGAATGTCCTCAGAAGAAAGGATAAACCACTGAAAAACCCTGAAAGGGGTTGTTATAAGTCTGCAGCTTATGCTCTTCCACACCAATCTTTTCAGAATAACCAAAACTATGTGATTGTTTAGTGGTAAATTACTAACAAATTTCCTGATAAAAGAACAAAATGTTCTCTTAATTTAAAAAACAAACAAACAGGTTTTTTAAACATGCATAAGCTCTTCCTGGTCTCCAGGGATCCTCTCATGGCCCGCCCACCCCCTTAGTATTATCCCAAGCCATCATGACACAGTAGTTAAACTGCTGTACTGAAGCCAAAACTGTGCTCACAATCTAAATTCAATCCTGATGGGTATCAAGGTTGACTCAGCCTTCCATCTTTCCATGGTCAGTAAAATGAGTACCCAGTGTGTTGGTGACAAGATGTCAATTACCTTGTGAGCCACCCAAAGAATACTCTAAGTGCTATGGGGTGATATATGTGTACAGTAATTGCTATTGCTAATATCCTCCATACTAGCATTTTGGCCATTCTGGGTGGTTTACTGCAAGCCCAGATATCTAACACACAGCTATCCTGCCAACACTGCTTCCTATCCTGACAACAATAGAGGCCTTTCCTTCTTACTTTCATGAAGTAACATGCCTTTGGATGAAGAAAGAGACTAAGGAAATCCTGCTCCAAGATGAGACTGATGTGCAAGTCAGCAATAACACATGTAATGACTGCAGGACATGGTTGTCCCAGAATATTCTTCCTTTCTAATGACAATTTGTGGCTATGTTCAGACCAGTGTGACAGTGGAGTGACATGTACTTTACCATAATAGTGACATACTCTGTTCATCAACTGGTTGACCCCAATTGGGAATGGGACACTGGAACTCCCAGTGGTTCAAGAAACATAATAAATCTACATGAACTATGGGATGAAAGGAAGATGTAACCTCAATACCTTCCACTGGGGTCAGAATATATCCCAGAATTGAAGAGATGCAACTTTCCTCATTTTAGTACATGAGGGTTACAAGACAATACAGAATAAACACTCAGGGCTGGGAGAGAAGGCTGGGAAGCTAATTTATCCCATTCTGCTACCTTTCATGAACAACTACTGAGTCAAATGTACTTGAAAAAAAGAGAATTTGGTCCATCTCTGAGCAATAGTCTATCTACCATTTTAAACTGCAGAACTTTTGCCTCCAAGTGCTTTGAAACAGCAACAATCATAACAACACACTGCACAGATTCCTCTTAGCCTATATTACTCTTGAACCATGATGGTGAACCTTGGCACTCTAGTTGTTCTTGGACTTCAATTCCCAGCAGCCCAAGCCCCCATGAATCCACACGAATGGGTTTGCTGCGATTCATCCGCCCCACACCGCCCCTCGTTGGTCCTGGAAGCGGAAATAAAATGCGCCCACACTTCCAGGAGCGACGGGGGCAGCATGGGGCAGATGAATTGCAGCAAACCCATTCATGTGGATACATGGGGGCTTGGGCTTCTGGGAATTGAAGTCCAAGAACATCTGGAGTACCAAGGTTCGCTATCATGGCTCTAGAATGTGACTGAAAGAGCTCCTAATCAGATGTACACCCATATCAAAAAGTATTTCCACAATATTCTATTGATCTCTTACTGACTGTAAATTCTTTCTACTGTTTCCAATGTGAAGATGGAGACTGGGTTCTCTTCATGGGAGTTCACTGCTTTCACAACTGCAACTCTCATGTAAGCAACATGCTCCCACATTATTACACTGGTGCCATTTTCAGCCCAGCTGAAGCTTAAAAAGAATTGATTTTGTTTGTGGAAAGCAAGTGTGAAAAGGCAAAGAGACTAACCTAGCCTTCTCCTTCACATACTAGATTCCTAAATATAAGTAACTGTATTTCAATATGAGGGAACATTCAGGCATGCCAGACCACATTTGAAAAACCAATATTCTCTTATGGAAGATGCCAAGCTTGGGTGATGTGTTTTTCTTATATATTTATTAAAATATCTGTAATTTGCCGTTGACATTATCAACATATTAAAGTGGCTACTATTTAACAACAACAAAAAGATGTCCTAGCAACAGTTAAAAAACCAGAAGATTACAACCACACAAAAAAAGGAAAAACAATAAGAGAAACCATTGGGAGGCCTCAACTGAAAAGTCCCTGCTTGACCACATGATGGATACAGCCACTGACCTACAGCTGGTATGGAGACATGGAGCCTCTCCTATGGATCTCAACACTTCAAGAAGGCATATACTGAAATACATGCATCTTTTTTTGGTCAAAATAAGAAAAGTCAGTGGTGATGAATCATGAGAGTTGAAGTCTGAAAACATCTGAAGGGATCCATATTGCTGACATGCTCTAGGCCAGTAGGTGTACTGGCTTGGGCTTCTGGGAACTAAAGTCCAAGAACACCTGGTATGCACAGTAAACCCATTCGTGTGGAATCACAGAGACTTGGGCTTCTGGGAATTGAAACCCAAGAATACCTGGGGTGCCAAGTTTGCTGACCCCTGCTCTAGGCCAGTGATGGCAAACCTCGGCATTCCAGCTGTTCTTGGACTTCAATTCCCAGTAGCCCAAGTCTCTGTGAATCCACATGAATGGGTTTACTGTGTGTACGCTAAGGTTCACCATCATTGCTCTAGGCCATAGCAAGCAAAACAAACAGCTAGCATTGCCAAAGTAGGCAATCAAAAAGTGGAGGGAATAACAGGCAGGTTCGGTCTTGGAACACAGAATGAAGCAGGACAAAGATTGATAGAGTTCTGCCAAGAGAACGCACTGGTCATAGCAAACACCCTCTTCCAGCAACACAAGAGGCGACTTTACACATGGACATCACCAGATGGCCAACACCGAAACCAGATTGACTACATACTTTGCAGCCAAAGATGGAGAACCTCCATACAGTCAGCAAAAACAAGACCTGGAGCAGATTGTGGCTCAGATCACAACCTACTGATTGCAAAATTCAGGCTTAGACTAAAGAAAATAGGGAAAACAAAGAGACCAGACAGATATCACCTAGACAGCATCCCTAAAGAATACACGGTGGAGGTGATGAACAGATTCAATGGCTTAGACTCAATAGATAGAGTGCCAGAAGAATTATGGACAGAGATGAGGGACATCATGCAGGAAGCAGCAAAGAAAACCATACCAAAAGAAAAGAAGAGTAAGAAAGCAAAGTGGTTGTCTGATGAGGCTCTTAAAATAGCAGAGGAAAGAAGGAACGCAAAAGTCAAAGGAGAAAGGAAAAAATACAATCATCTGAACACAGAATTTCAAAGAAAAGCAAGGAGAGATAAGGAAAACTATCTAAAAGAACAGTGCAAAGAAATGGAAGAAAACAACAAAAAAGGCAGAACCAGAGATCTTTTCAAAAAAATCCGGGAAATCAAGGGAACATTTAAAGCAAAAATGACCATGATAAGGGACAAAGACGGAAAGGAGCTAGCTGATGCAGAAGAGATTAAGAAAAGATGGAAAGAGTACACAGAGGAACTCTACAAAAAGGAACTCAACACTCCTGATAGTCACAATGATGAAGAAATTGAACCTGAGCCAGACATCCTGGAGAGTGAAGTCAGAAAGGCCCTAAAGAGCACTGCAAACAACAAAGCTAGTGGAGATGATGGTATCCCAGTTGAATTTTTCAAAGCTCTAAAAGATGATGGCATCAAATTACTGCATTCAATATGCCAGCAGATTTGGAAAACAAAACAGTGGCCACAGGACTGGAAAAGATCAGTATATGTTCCAATCCCAAAAAAGGGCAATGCCAAAGAATGTTCAAACTATCGAACAATCGCGCTCATCCCACACGCCAGCAAGGTGATGCTCAAGATAATACAGGATAGACTTCAGCAGCATGTGGAAAGAGAATTACCAGAGGTGCAGGCTGGTTTCAGAAGAGGCAGGGGGACTAGAGACCACATTGCCAACATACGTTGGATCATGGAGAAAACAAAGGAATACCAGAAACAAGTTTATTTTTGCTTTATTGACTACACTAAGGCATTTGATTGTGTGGATCACAACAAGATGTGGCAAGTGATTAAAGAGATGGGAATACCAGAACACCTCATATGCCTCCTGAGAAATCTGTACATGAACCAAGAAGCAACAGTTAGGACAGAACACGGAATGACCGAGTGGTTTGGAATAGGAAAAGGAGTAAGACAAGGCTGCATTTTGTCACCCTGCTTATTCAACTTATACACAGAGCACATAATGCGCAATGCAGGGATGGAGGAATCACAATATGGGATCAAAATTGCTGGGAGAAACATCAACAATCTGAGATATGCAGACGACACCACCCTAATGGCAGAAAGTGAGGAAGACCTAAAGAATCTCTTGATCGGTTTGAAGGAAGAGAGTGCAAAAGCTGGCTTGAGACTCAATATCAAGAAAACCAAGATAATGGCAACAGGCCCGATCAGTTCCTGGAAAATAGACGGGGAAGAAGTAGAAGCAGTGACAGATTTCACTTTCTTAGGATCTAAGATCACTGCAGATGGAGATTGCAGCCATGAAATAAAGAGGCGGCTGATTCTAGGGAGACAAGCCATGAGAAACCTGGGGAACATAGTGAAAAGCAGAGACATCACCTTGAAAACAAAAATTAGAATAGTCAAAGCAATGGTATTCCCAGTGGTAATGTACGGATGTGAGAGCTGGACAATTAGGAAAGATGAACGCAGAATAGATGCCTTTGAAATGTGGTGTTGGAGGAGAGTTTTGAGGGTACCTTGGACAGCGAGGAGAACAAATAGGTCAATCTTAGAAGAAATCAACACTGACTGCTCATTGGAAGGTCAAATAGTAAAGATGAGGCTAAAGTACTTTGGGCATCAAATGAGAAGGGAGGATTCACTTGAGAAGGCCGTGATGTTGGGAAAGGTGGAGGGCAAAAGAAGAAGGGGGAGGCCAAGGATGAGATGGATAGATGGTATTGTAGACACAATGGGCACAAAACTGGGAGGACTGAGGGGGATGGTGGAGGACAGAGGCGCCTGGAGAACGATGGTCCATAGGGTCGCAAAGGGTCGGAATCGACTGTGCGACTGAACAACAACAAAGCATACAAGAATATTAAAGGCTCTGTTTTCCCCTGCACCAACAGATTAGGTAGCATCCAAATTGTAGCAACCCTAACAGGACTTTCAAGGAATGTGAGACACTTCAGTAGTTTTTGCCACTGTCATCTCCCAGTACTGTAGTTTCCTATGGGCAAGCAAGGATTTGAACCTAAATATCTTGTCCCTCCCTCTGTATTTCTTGTACCCCTTTTATTTCTTTTATGAATAGGGCGGGGGCAGGAGGGTAGGTGGGTGGGTGGGTGGCTTGTGGTTTTAAAATCTGTTTTTATATGTTTTAACCTGCTGTAAGCCGCCCTGAGTCGGGATCGCCTGAGTGGGCTGCATAGAAATTTAAAATTTAAATTAAATTAAATTAAATTAAATTAAATTAAATTAAAATTGTACTCTAGTCTGTCACTCTCCATTATATTACACTGATTCATAAGAAGAGAAATTGCTACTAAAATTGAGTCTCACTTGGAAAGCTCCTATTCCATGCTCTGAGTATACACTTGAGAACACAGAAAATCCTCCACTTCTTTCTAAACACATCCTAGTTTTGTGGTCTGAAAAAGTGTGTTTAAAAACCACCTCTGAATTAAATAAAGATACACTGATAGCTAAGTGGTAGTTGGAAGCCTTTTTAAAAGAAAACCCAAAGTTCATATGTGGTCAAAAACATTACTATAGGATTGCCCGTAAGTCCCTACCCAGCCCATAAGTCCCTACCCATCCTCTCCATCTGCACTCGCCCTGCCCCTCTGCCCAGAAATCCAATGGAAGCGCTTCCTCCCTCCTCTAAGCACAGAGTTCACCCCTCCCCTCTGCCCGGCAGCCCAATGGGAGTGTTTCCTCCCTCCCTTAATCTCTTTGTGGCCAGGTAGGGACTTAAGGGGCCACCCTGTATATCAGGGGTTCCCAATTTTTTCAAGCCAGAAGCTGGGTCACACTCTCTCAGTCAGCTTTGAGGGCCAGATGGCCATTTTGCCCTGCCTGCACAATGGGGTGGCCATTTTGTCCCAACAGCTTCAAAGGAGGTAGCCATTTTGTTTCTCAAATGCCCTTGGAGGGGGCACATAAAATGATGCCATGGGCCAGATTCAGCCTGGTGGCCTTAGGTTGGGAACCCCTGCTGTATATCAATGATGAATCCACAAAACATGCTAATTTTGAAGGTTTTCAGTTTCGTTCCACGGTTAAAAAATTGGGGAAGGTGAGGAAATGCAAGCCCTAGCATTTGGCTAAGTATTTTAAGCCATGTTGATCTGTGACTGAAGTCAAACTAAAAAAAGGCCGGATGAACTGAGATTCACAGGGAAATGACATGATCCCTAGCAAAACACCACCCAAAAAAAAAAAAAAGACAGTATGGAGATTCCTCCTTTTTTGCAAACTATCAAGGGAGGAGGGGACTCAGGCTAATTCCATCCTCAAATGAACTCTTTCTCAGTTAAGAGGGTGGCCTTCATCCATCTCTTCCCAGGAATTTTGACTAACCACTAACAATCTCCGGGAGAGGTGAAGCTTCAAACAATGGCCTGATTATCTCAGCAATTTCTCTCTGCCTTGCCCTTTCAAAAAAAAAAAAAGTGCCGCCTGGCTCCTCTCTTTGCCCTTAGGAGACAAGAGCAAAGAGGAGAATGCCTGCGATTAAGAGGGCCCCTCTCTCCAAAATTTGGCCAACTCTCAACCCGCCATCCCTCATGCGTGCTGCCAGTCTCAAAGTTCCTGTAATTCCCATCTACACAGGGACAGCATTTAACATGTTTATGCTTTGCTTACTTCCCTGGGTAGAGGAGAGCAGAAGACAATTTTGCATCTACTAAAAATAATTAGTCTACTTTTGTTTTATTGACTACACCAAGGTATTTGACTGTGTGGGCCACAACATAATGTGGCAAGTAATTAAAGAGATGGGATTACCAGAACACCTCATATGCCTCATGAGAAATCTGTACATGAATCAAGAAGCAACAGTTAGGACAGAACATGGAATGATAGAGTGGTTTGGAATAGGAAAAGGAGTAAGACAAGGCTGCATCTTATCACCCTGCTTATTCAACTTATACACAGATCACATAATGCACAATGCAGGGATGGAGGAATCACAATATGGGATCAAAATTGCCGGGAGAAACATCAACAATTTGATATATGCAGACAATACCACCCAGTGGTGGCCATCAGCAGGTTCGCACCAGTTTGCCGGAACCGGTAGCAGAAATTCTGGCTGCCCCCGCCCATCCAAGTTTTTAAATAAAGTAGTCCTAATTTGGGTGCAATGCAGGGCTTTCCCCCTGGCCACGCCCACCATACCACACCCAGAGTGTGGTAGCAATTTTTTTTGAGCCCACTACTGATACCACCCTAATGGCAGAAAGTGAGGAAGACCTAAAGAGTCTCTTGATTGGGTTGAAGGAGGAGAGTGCAAAAGCTGACTCAATATCAAGAAAACCAAGATAATGGCAACAGGCCTCATCAGTTCCTGGAAAATAGATGGGGAAAAAGTAGACGCAGTGACATATTTTACTTTTTTAGGATCTAAGATCACTGCAGATGGTGACTGTAGCCATGAAATAAAAAGACGACTGATTTTGGGGAGACAAGCGATGAGAAACGTGGGGAACAGAGTGAAAAATATAGACATCACCTTGAAAACAAAAATTCGTATAGTCAAAGCAATGGTATTCCCAGTGTTAATGTATGGGTGTGAGAGCTGGACCATTAGAAAAACTGAGCGTAGAAGAATAGATGCTGTGGTATCCGCGCACACAATTGGCATACTGTCCCTGACAGAACCACGGTTTGGGAGAACGCTCCCTTGAGCTTTGGTTCCGAAGGGACATAAATTGGGGAGCGGATTAATAGTCATAGCTTAATTCACCTACAGCTGACCTGACAGGTAGTTCGGACAAGAGGAAGCTGAATGACTAACTCGCTAGTCATGTAATAGGTAATATTGCACCCGCGAATTACCCTAAGCCTTGAACCAATACCAGCCACATGTTTACCCCAAGATAGTTTGGGACAATGGATTTCCCCTGTCAGTGTTTAATTTAGTTAATTAACTTCCCCTGGAGACTGGAGAGTTTCCCAATTAACTCGTCTAAACATGGTACGTGGATCTTGTCAGATCACAGTCTCCTTGCATGCAGCCTTTTACATGATATATACCGATGATTTTCCCTCATTAAATCACTGGTCTTCGCTCCATCTTGCTTCATGTCTCATTGCTTGACCAGTCTCCTCCGGGACCCAACAGCCGCTTCGCGGCCCGATCCAACAAGATGCCTTTGAGATGTGGTGCTGGAGGAGAGTTTTGAGAGTCCCCTGGACAACGAGGAGAACAAATAGGTCAACCTTAGAAGAAATCAACCCTGATTGCTCATTGGAAGGTCAAATAGTAAAGATGAAGCTGAAGTACTTTGAACATCAAATGAGAAAGGAGGATTCACTTCAGAAGGCCTTGATGCTGGGAAATGTGGAAAGCAAAAGAAGAAGGGGGTGTCCAAAGATGAGATGGCTAGATGGTATTGTAGACACAATGGTCACAGAGCTGGGCAGGCTGAGGAGGATGGTGAAGGACAGAGGTGCCTGGAGGACAATGGTCTATAGGGTTGCAAAGGGTCGGAATCGACTGTGCGACTGAACAACAACAAATAATGATAATTTTGTGTCAGAGATTACTCTGGGTTGAAAGCATTTTTGCTGGAGAAACTCCACTCAATGAGGCTCCTTTCATGTCCCCAAGTACAACCCTTGGGTATCAAAACCTGACCTTCCAATCTCCATCTCAGCATCTTAACCACTAAGCCACCAGGGGAGCTAGCGCTCAGCATCTTAACCACTAAGTCACTGCAGCCCTAAAAGAAGCAGTAGGAAGTATGAATAAGATGTTTTGTTACTGTTATTTTCCTCTCCTGGACAGGACTTCTTGGATCCAGCCCTTGTGCTGTTTGAGGCTACGGACTTCAAAGAGGATCCCAGCATTGAGCTCAATAAAGCACTGCCAGATGTTGAGTTGGCCTCCTATGGGGTGACAATGCAGTCCGTCCATGTTGTGAGTGGAGTGTGAGTATTCTCAGTAAAAGCATGAGGAACACGGCCGGGCCAAGAGGGAGGGGAAAGAATGCTTGTTTGGAAAGCTGACAGCACAAAGCAGATTGGAAAAGGGGAAATCTAAACCTAGGCAATTGTGTGAATACACATAAGACTGGGGTCTATCAAGGTCCAATAGGAGACAGATCTAAAAGCAACAATAACATGACACTTTGTTAGAGCCCACTGAAAAATCTTGAAGTGACTGGTTGTTTGGAGTCATCAAATACATCATTGTCTTGGATGATGGAGTGAGAAACACCAAAGTTATAGGTTACTTGTGGCAAAGAGCTGGAGTCTGCCAATTTTACTGTTTAAGAAGGAATAAGGGTTGTGTTGCACAGATCTAAAAAGGTTTGGCCATACTTAACGGAAACAGATGGAAACAGATCCCAGGTTGACCAAAAGCTACCTTTCAACATTCCTCTGCTAGATCCTTTCCAGTTGGGTTAGACCAGTGATGGCGAACCTTGTCACTTCAGGAAAACCCAACCTTCCAGTCTCCAAGCTCAGCATCTTAATCACTAAACCACGGGGGGAACTGCTGCCTTTGTATCTACTGATCCATGTGTTGGGGATTATATTTACTGTTGTGTTACCTTTCTATGCAATCTTTCCTCTGATGAAGGCATGCATGACTCTTACCTTAATTCCAAGTAAGACCAGATCTTGAAAAAGTTACCCTTTTTTACTACCTCTTCAAGCCACTGGCTGAGGATTCTGCAATTTGTAGTCCAAAATGAGTTCTCAAAAGCCACTGCTCTTATCACTTGAAGAAGGCATTTGAAATCAGACCAGCAAGGACACTGGTTGGCTGATCATGATTTATTGTCTCTTCTGACCTCAAATTCCTGTTTTGTGTCATATTCACAAATCTAGCTTTTCTTCTGGCTAACAAATCCTTGCTTGCTGCTCAAGGCAAGTGGAAAGAACCAAGTAAGAGTAAAAGCCTAACCCTAACCCTAAAGCAGCATCAAGGAACGTCTTCACCTGGCTTAACTGTTCTGTGAGATCATGATCATCTTCTATGTCTAGATCTACTGAACATGTCTGGCCGGACATCCCCCTATGGTAATAGAGTAGACCGTACAGCCAGCAACTCAATGCCGAGTGTTGGATGGTGGAAAATAACCTGACTCCCTAAAGGGGCCAATGGCTACAGGCAGATGAGCCCCTTAAGGTGAGGTGATGGTACCCCTCAGTGGAGGAAATCCCACTGGAAACCATCATATTGGGCCAAATGGCAAAATGCGTGGAGGAGAAACTCTGATTCCCAAGGGTCATGGAGGACTGGCTGTGAAGGCACACCTTGTCCATATCCTCAAGACTGCATCAGTCCATTGCAGTCCCGGTGTTAAATCCTGCATGTCTTATTTCATACATGCCGCAGGATAGCTCAATGATCATAGTGTGTGGGTCACTTCATGGCAAGCTGGGATCCACCTTAAACAAGTTCACGCCAGTGGCATTTTTCATGCTTCAGGAAAAAATGCATTCTCAGATACGATTGCAGCCGCCGCCGAGATCTACTGACTAGGAGCCAATAATACGGTTTCCTTTTTAGATGCAATATTTCATGCACCTCCTTGTTCAAACCCTACACTGGCCTTCTCCAAGTTCCAAAGATAGGATTGTGTTATGGATGTGTTGTGAAATTTCTATCCCCTACAGTCCATACTGGCATGCTGTTTGGACATTTGGGATTTGCAGTTGACACATTTAAAGTGTGCCTCATTGAAGAAAGCTTCTGATGAAAGCACATTGCAGACCTCAATTTATACTTCTTTTTTATAATAAAAAAACCACTCTGTTCTTCTTTCTAATCTCTTTGCCATCATCAATTCTGAGTCAGGGCCAAACGTTTTTCTTTCAAATCTCTCTATCTCTCTCACACAAAAAGCAGAGTGAATTTCTCCAACATATAAACGATAAAACAGATCTGTGACTCAGTTTAAAAGCTTGGAAGCATGCATGTCAACCTTCTTAATCTTCACAAGCATGCAGAAGCAAGGAATTGTTTTTGGTTTTCTAAAGTGACCCAGCCGGGCCCTTTTCAAACACAAACCATCAAGAGAGGAAAGGAAGCCGCCTCTGCTAATTGCTTGAATTACCATATGCCCCCTTTAGAGAAAAGAGAGCAACATTCCTAGAACACAGTAGTGGGGGGTTTTCCATCACAGCCAGAACCCGCCTCTGCATTTCTGCAGCAAAGAAGGGAAAGACCAACAACAAATAATAGACAAGAAGAACACAGTCCACTCTCTTTTATCTCTTAGCTTCCTGAGATTTATGCTCCATACATCCCCCCACCCCAGGATCTTCAGAATGTGAAGATCTATAACAAGAACAACCAGCAGTGCGCTGTAACTAAGTCAAACTATAAGTAAAATAGCAACATGTTAAGTCACAGTGCTCTGAGGTACAAAGCAAATCAGATGTACCACAAAATGGGACACAAATTACTCAGGAAACCAAACAGACACTATGCTATGGGAGTTATGGTTCTGATGGTTTAGATGCACGATAGACATCTAGAAGCGGCATTTTTAAAAACATCTATCTCATCTTTATTTTCCAACTTTTATGTTAGAAGCTCTGGTGAAATCAGTTGTGATAACATAGATGAAACTTTACATAGTGTATGTTATATCAGAATAAGGTAAAAGTTAGACGCTGACTGGGAGGCAGGAGGTCAGCAGTTTGAAACCCAAGTACTGCATGATGGAATGAGCGCCTGTCTCAGTCGCAGCTCCTGCCAACCTAGCAGTTTGAAAGCAAGAAATTGCAAGTAGATAAATAGAGACCACTTCAGTGGGAAAGTAAACAGCATTCCATGCACTTCGGTGTCTAGGCATGCTTGCCACATGTCCACAGAAACATCTGCAAAACACAGACAGCACTGGCTCTTCGCCTATAAACAGAGATTAGCACTGAACCCTAGTGTTGGATACAACTGGCTTTCAAGCAAGGGTGACCTTTACCTTTACTATCTTAATATATATTTTTAAAACCTCTAAAGAACTTCAGTAAAGGAATACCCCTGTTTATTCCTGCTGATGTACAGAGGCCTTAACCACATTTCCATGAATGGAATGCCTAAATTATTCAATCCACATTTTTGCAAACCTTATGACTCACCAACCTATTTTTATTTAATTGTGTATCAAAGAATTTTGGGACAGTTTTCAAGCCTCACTCAGTTTTTATATTACTCCCAAGCTTCTCACAAGATAATGCAGATGTCTGGCACTGTTTGTGTTATAAGAATAAATAGCATCTTCCCTAGAAAATAATCTAAAATAAATTATTGACTGGCCCCATAAATGCAGCTGGTATTGGTTCTCCCTCATGAGGAGCAATAAAGCCTTCATGAGCCTTTACAACAGCTTTTCCAATGTAGTATCCTTTTGGACTTAATAAAGTCCATCATCCTCAGCCACTTCTTCTTCTTCTGCCATATCCAAATCTGAATATAGGCGATCATCATGGCAATCAGCCATGAACTGTCCTGAGAATATAATGTCGTGGCCTTTCATCAGCTTTCTGCATCACAGCGTAATACCCATTCCACTGAGCCAGTTCTGCAAGTCACTTTCTGGTCCTGAGCCCTTTTGGCACGCAAAGTCCTCATCAGCACCAGGCCAGGATTGATGAAGCTGCTGCCCTCCATCAAGATGGATTCAAGTGGGATTCCACTTGGAGAACCATCACCCTTCCTTGTGGACTTTGGCATCCAAGGCTGTTAGCCTCAGGGTGGTCAGGTTAGTTAACAGCTACCTGGACTCAGCATTGAGTCTACTCTATTACCATAGCAGGATAACCAGACCAGACTCCAATCCTCAGTCACATGAACTGAAAATACGGCATCTACAATCCCATACCTTTGGTAGATACTTCATAGTATATCTTGGCTTGAGCATGTTCTGACTCCAGTTAATTGTTGCCTATGGCTCAACTGTGACAGCAAAGTGCTTTTTTTTTTTTTACTGAGGGAGCAATAAAGTACCAGGGGTGGTGAGAGGATGAGGATGATCTCTCAATTTGCATTCATAAAAGTCATAATCTGGAATGCCCTAAAGACTGCAAAAGTGTCCAGGTGAATTCCTAAACTAAAGGGAGGATACAGCCAAATCTAAAATGACAGCTGATTCAAGAGATTAAAGGGACATTGAGAAAGAGAATGTGAAAGGGGGACATGGCTTCTTTTATGGTCAGAATTTTACCAAGCTAATGTTCATAACAATACAATCACATGAATGGAGCATGCTATCCTTGCTTACAGTTAAGAAAAAACACAATCTAATTGGATTCAGTACTTCAATATTGAATCCAATTAGATGTTTTACATCACCTACTTCCCTGGGCTGATGCCAGGAATAAGGAAAAGCTGGGGTCCAACTCAGTTGGTGGCACAGGTTGGGGGGAAAATTTTGCCAAATTTTATATAAAGGAAGAGAATCTACCAACTCCAAACTGATTTAATACCAGAACCAGGGAACCCTGCACCAGAAAAGTTACTTTTTAGATTAGTAAAGGAAAAGGCCACCCTTGCTTGAAAGCCAGTTGTATCTAACTCTAGGGCTCAGTGCTCATCTCTGTTTATAGCCAAAGAGCCAGTGCTGTCTGTGTCTGCAGACATTTTTGTGGACATGTGGCAGGCATGAGTAAACAGCATGGGATGCTGTTTACCTTCCCACCAAAGTAGTACCTATTTATCTACTTGCAATTTCTTGCTTTCAAACTGCTAGGTTGGCAGGAGCTGGGACAGAGATGAGAGCTCACTCTGTCATGCAGTACTTGGGTATCAAACTCCGACCTTCCAGTCTTCAAGTTCAGCATCTTAACCACTAAGCCACTGCAGTTCCACCACTTGTTAAATTACAAATCGTGACTGGCCATTGGCCGTAATAATAAAGATTTGATTTGATTTGATTACAAATCTACAAATACCCAGCCAGTTTGGCTAGTGGCCATGAAAGATTTTGGCTGCTATAAAATGTAACATCTCCAAAATCTGCCTTGTTCTCACATCACCACCACCTTAAAATGGGACCACAGATGGGGAAATTGTTCTTTCTGAAGAAAATGAAAATATACTTTTGGCAACAATTTAATTGGTATAAGCTTTTGCGAATTGTAGCCCACCTTTTCAGATGCAGTGGCCACACTACCTGAACGATTTTGGCATCTGGGGTCCAAACTAATAACTTTTCCCATCTCTGCTTAGAACACTATCTGCACATCTAATAAAAACAAATGCAAATACAAAGCTCTCGTGACATCGGTGTGTGTCTAACTAAGTGCACTGTAATCCATGTAAGTTAATTGGTTAGTTTTCATGGGACTTTTGCTTTTGTGCTTATTTTTGCTGAAACAGACTAACAGAGCTAGGACTCTGAAAGCAGTACTGTACTACTAGTGGCATCCTTTCAAGAAAGATGGAACAACTGATTGCAATGAGAAAACCTTTTGATGTATAGATCACAGTTGGATAGTAACTAGTGTTAAAGATAGCGAGCCATGAGATGTTCAAGAAGCCACTGAAAGGGTGAAACAAGAGAGGTACTCATTCTTTATATACATCAGAAACTCATCACTGCTACTACACTTGGAATAGGACAATATGTGGTACAGAAAAAGTTTATCATCTATCTTGTTAGGCGTGTTAGAGCAACAGACAGTGAGTCTACTAAGACTACATATAATGCTTTATAGCAGGGATTCCCAACCTATGGCCCATGGGCCGGACTCAGTCAGCGACACCATTCCATATGGTCCTTCATCACCTCCACTGTCTCCGGAAGTGGAAGCAGGCACATTTACATCAGCTGTAAAACATGCTCACACATGCACAAACACATGGCTGTCATAAACCTAGAAGTGGGCACATTTACGACAGCCATAAATGCACCTGCTTCTGCTTCTGGGGGGGGTGTTCTAGCCTGCTCAGCTGTCTGGGGGCATGCCAGGCCCACAGCATAAAAAGGTTGGCCATCCCTGCTTTATAGTTACCTGGGGATTTGAAACCAGGCTTAGCAGTCTATTGTGGTGCTGTAGTTCTAGTATGCTAGAACTTTCTAGGAAAGAATCCTAAGAACTTCACTATACTACAAGTTCCAGATGTCTGGACAATTAAATCATAGCCATTAAGGTAGTAACAAACTGATATATCTACATATGTATCACAGATACCCTCTTAATCAGGAACATGAGCTGCTACAACACATTGGCCATGTTTGGATGTAACTAGAGTCCCGATTTGCTGAGAATTACAGTTTATAATTCACAAACAGAAATCCTCCACAAATTATTCTTGCCATCAGAAGCAGCCAAACAGATATCAACAAGGAAGCAAACTCTTCCCATTTCCTTTGAATCTAATGCAATCAGTTTGAAGCCAAGTTTTGAAGTTAGATACATCTACATTGCTTATTAGGAGATGATAGAACAGAATCCAGATTGACACATAACGGGAAAATAGAACTTGAGACATTAACTTTTAAAAGTAATTCACTGACTAATTTTACACCCTTTCCCAATAATTCATTGCCATTCTCCAAAAATGCAGTGACCTATTATTTTAACGCTAAAAAAACCCCTGTGGTTTTGATCAACATTAAAAGGAAAAATGAGGGGGGAAATATTTTTACAAAATAATTACACTTTCCATCTGCAGAGGAAAGCAAGGGAAATGTTTTGTTTTCTAGTGTGGCAAAGTGGCTTGTTACTTTAAAAAATTTACAATTTTAATAATTGTAGCACTGCATTGGTTAGGAGGGTAAAATATTTTTTCTTCATCTTTCCTTTTAATGTTGATCATAATGGTAAAGATTACTTGTGTTATTTGAATGTGGGGAATGGACTAAACATGATTTAACTAGCCCCTTCTCCACCCTCAACAACCTGAAAACTGGCAGTCCTAAACAGCCCCACAAGGGGCGATATACACACAATTTTAGGCTCAGTAATAGAAAGGCATAAGAACTGCTAAAATGCTTTCTAAAGGTAACTAATGAGAAAATGTTAGTCATTAAAAATAAATATTCTTTCCTATTATTACATTATTATTTTTAAAGCAACTGGTTACAAGTAACTATATTTCTTGTAGCTCACTGCTCCCTCTAAGCTTGGAAGAACAAACAACTAGATAGGTAAGAGAGACAGATAAAGTAAATTTCTTAAGATAGAATCTGTCATTTCTAATGTTATATTCTTCCATTTGATGAAACCTGGCTTGATTCTACTAAAATCTATTATTATAAATTTCTTTAGTTTTCACACTGAGAAGTTTACAATGACACATGAACTTTTTGTGTGTGGTGGTGAAGTTTCAGTGTCCTAACTGGATAAGGATTTTGCACATTCTTGAGGGTGATAAGATCAAAGTAGTAGATCCAGAATACAAAAAAACATGATTATTCAAGGCAAATATATAAATCTATTCAGGAAGGCAATGGTCTAATCATACTTACAGGATAGAAAATATATTGTTTACTAAATGTGAGTTAATGAACTCCCATCATCAAATCTGGAAAGGGGCTGTGGTGGCTCAGTGGTTAAGACGCTGTCCTTGTTAGCTGAAAGGCCAGCAAGTTGGCAGTCTAAGACCCGAGTACTGCTTAATGGACTGAGTGCCTGTCTCTGTCCCAGCTCTTGGGGACATGAAAAGAGCCTTATTCTGGTGTCCCCAGAGCAGAGTTTCTCCAGCAAAAACCTTTCAACCCAGAATAATTTCTGACACAATATTATTATCAAATCTGGAACTGATGGGAGTGTAATGTATTTGCACTCAAAATACATCTTAAAAATCACATATTGCTCAAAATGGTTTAAGGAATTCAAATCTATTTATTATGTAATTAGTTTTTTTTTAAATGACCACTAGCTTATTAACAATTCACAGGCAAGTTTACTTTTAATGGTCTGACTGCTGGCAACTGTTTAAACAAGGGCAAACATCTTGACTCTACCAACCATGAGGTTAAGTTTAGCAAAGCACTTTAGGGGTTAAGAATGGCAGTTTAAGAACTTGGAAAGGCTACTCTTTGAACTACAGCTCCCAGAATTCCACAGTTCACATAGCCAGTGGCTCTGAAGACAATTGACTCTAGGATCTTCAATCACAATAAATATGTTTTCCAAGTTTCAGGTGGTTGGTACAACTCTTTTGTAGTAGATAGCCATCAAAATCTGAACTGATATGCACATGCCAGAAAAGGACAATACTATCCTTTTTAGACTGGCATTCAAAGGGCCAGCTGTGGGATAAAACTATTGTGAGGTATTTTTTGTTTGTTTGTTTTGATTTGCTATCTGTTCTGTTGTTATTTGTTATCTGTTTGTACACCACCCAGAGTGGGATACAACCCAAATGGGTGGTAAAGAAAAGCACTAAATAAACAAATAAATAAATAATTCCATGGGGTGGAAACTGCTGGAACTCTAATGAAGTTTAAAGAATAATAAATAAATAAATTTGGTGTCAGAAATTAATCTGGGTTGAAAGGTTTTTTGCTGGAGAAACTCTTCTCAGGGGATGCCCCAATGAGGCTCCTTTCATGTCCCCAAGATCTGTTGAGCAGCACTGAGGTATCAAAACCCAATCTTCCAGTCTCCAAGCTCAGCATCTTAACCACTAAGCTGCTTAAAGAATAATGGATTTGACCTTTTGGTTTAATGGAGGCAGCAATGGGAAGACAAAGTCACAGCCTGGCTTTTCTCAGTTTAATTCTCTGCCACCACCCCCATGCATAGCGAAGACCTACAGGTATAGTGATTTTCCATGTCAACACCCGTAACTTCTGGATCCAGGTATTATCTTACACTGATTAGAATTGGGGAGGTGGAATGCGGGTAAGCAACACCATTGGTTCCTCATGTTGACAAGATTTTGGATTGCTCTGTTACCAGAGAAGAAGCATAGAGGGTGGATGGTCTGGTGAGAGGGAAAGAGAGAGAGAGAAAGAGAGAAATTGAGACCAGCCACCCGCCAGGAAAGGCTATTCAAACCTGGTTCCTGTAATAAAGTGATTTAATAGATCAAAAGAAGCCAATTCCTGTCTTTCTTCCAAAGTGACTTCCTGTAGGTTATCTTTCACATATGTAAATGACTAGGAGAGGGTTATCAATGACCCCCAAAGCCGTTAAAGGAGACCCTATGTCTGGTTTGAGAGGATGGCATTCTTGATGGACAAAGAACACATCACTTTCCTCCAAGGCTCTCTTCCAGATAGATTTACCAAGAGTCATGTCCATTTGTCTACCATTTCTGCCCGGCCAATGACTTGCCACACCAAGTGAAATAAATGGTCAAATAAGTTTGGGAAATTAAAATCAGAAGAAGCAATAAATTAGAAGATAAAGATCCTGCCAACCTAGCAGTTCAAAAGCAAGAAATTGCAAGTAGATAAATAAGGACCACTTCAGTGGGAAGGTAAATAGCATTCCGTGCGCTCCGGTGTCTAGTCATGCCTACCACATGACCACAGAAACATCTGCAGATGCAGACAGCACTGGCTCTGTAGTTGATTATATTGTATTGCGGTATTTTTGTACTATTGCATATTTATTTATTTTGTATATTGTATTGTTTTTTGCTATTGTTGTTTGCTGCTTCGAGTCGCCTTTGGGCTGAGGGAAGCGGGTTACAAATAAAACTATGACTATGATGACTATGAAACAGAGATGATCACTGAACCCTAAAGTCGGATACAACTGGCTTTTGAGCAAGGGTGCCCTTTACCTAGCATAAAGATACTCCTACATTTAGGTAATGGTAAAGGTCACCCTTGCTCAAAAGCCACTCTTATCAGACTCTAGGGTTCAGTGGTCATCTCTGTTTATAGCCAAAGAGCCTGTGCTGTCTGTGTTTGCAGATGTTTCTGTGGACATGTGGCAGCTCCCATTATTAGCCTGTCTATCTCATTTATATTCCACCTTTTCTCCAAAAGGGAAGTTAGTATGTTAGTATACATAAGGGAGCTGCTGTGGCTCAGAGGTTAAGAAACTTGCCTTGTTAGTTGGAAGGCTGGCAAGTCAGCAGTTTGAGACCCAGGTAGTGCAGGACAGATTGAGTGCCTGTCTACATCCCAGATCTTGGGGACATGAAAGGAGCCTCATTTAGGCATTCCCTAAACAGAGTTTCTTCCACAAAAATCCTTTCAACCCAGAATAATTTCTGACACAAAATTATTATTATAGTATACATAAGCCTTTCCCTGTCCTCAAAACCATCCTGACAGAAAGAAGTCTGGCCATTTTCCTACTTTCTGTGCTAGTTTTTCAACTAATAGGAATACCACTGCCCACCTACTATGGCACAAGCCAGGATATTGGTATTAGACTTCGGGATCTCTACCTTGTTATATCTGGAAAGAGTGGTGACTTGTTTGGCCCATTTGTTGGTTATCAAACCAGGGGTATGCAGGGCACCATGGGAAGGTGCTGGACAGGGAGTGGTGGGGGTGCCTATTGGGTGGTTGGAGAAGAATCCCATACATTGCTATTGGCGCCCCAAAGTGCCAGAGGTGAGGGCAGGGTGGGACAAAGCCTGATTGCCCGATATACCAGCACGCGCCTGGATCAAACTACCTAACCTATTACAAAACATGAGATAACATGATTAGAATCTAACCACAACTCCCCTTCTATTTCCTCTCCTATCAAGTGAAACACTTCTACGCAATCAAAAATGAGAACCAAAATAGTCAATGGCAAATTTGAAGTTGGGAGATGTTTCCCACAAAGATCTTCCACCTCTGGTGGGTTGGATCCTTTCCCATCAAACTTATTTGCAGCTAGGCAATCCCATCTCCAACCATTACACCACACTGGCTCTCTTACACACTGGCTCTCTAAATTAAGCATCAGTGTGTTAAAAGTGAGAGCAGTTGTAAGGGTTAGTGGTCTGAACAGTTTATTTATTTATTTTATTAGACTTGTATGCTGCCCCACTCACAGAGCGACTCTGGGCAGCTCACAGAGACACAACATATACAGTTACAATTTACAATTTACAACTACAAGGTTCCATATCATCACAATACAAAAACATTTCAATATATCATCAACACAAATCATCACAAATCACAGTATCAAAAATATCAGTATCACAATAACAGAGATTTGCAAAAACAAAAAACCTTGTCTGTGAAATCCCACAGTACTCATATGAAAAAGTTAACTTTCCTCACTGATTCTAAGTAGCTCAGTGAGTACTTGGCCATAATGTCAGGGGTTGGGAGTTTGAGTCCCCACTGTGCTTCTCATGAGAGGAGCCAACCTATGTAGTCTTGGGAAAGCTACATGGTCCCAATAAGGAGACACTGGTAAATCCCTTCTGAGCACCCTATACCTAGAAAACACTGGTAAAGATTGGAAATGACAGCACATTATTATTTTCCCTACATTACTTTGGTCTTGTGCATTACAGCATATTTATCTACAAAGAGATTCTTCACAACACAGTGGCTCTAACACTAAGCCATTCTCCTACTTCAGTTTTGAAAGCTATCCACTTGACCTGTAGAATAAACATAAACCGTTTTGCTGTTTTTCAGTTGCACAGTTGATTCTGACCCTTTGCGACCCCATGGACCATTTAGAAGTGTATAAATAATGGAATGTATAATAGCATTATAAAATTACCCCTACATCAGGATATTCTTGCACCATGGAACATAAGCTGGTGTACCCAGGGTTAAACAGATACTGGCTACTCAGCCATATGACATAGTTAGATTACAAGTCTTCAGATCATGCCCTGGCAACATCTTCATGGCTTTTCTAGTAAGATCCATTTGATGAATCCCACCCTATGTAAATGGGACTGCAGTGGCTCAAGTGGTTAAGATGCTGACTGGGAGGCAGAAGGTCAGCAGTTCAAAACCCAAGTACAGCATGACAGAATGAGTGCCTGTCTCTGTCCCAGCTCCTGCCAACCTAGTGGTTAGAAAGTGAAAAATTGCAAGTAGATAAATAGGGACCACTTCGGTGGGAAGGTAAACAGCGTTCCATGCACTTCAGTGTCTAGGCATGCCTGCCACATGTCCACGGAAATGTCTGCAAACGCAGACAGCACTGACTCTTTGGCTGTAAACAGAGACAAGCACTGAACTCTAGAGTTGGATATGACTGGCTTTTGAGCAAGGGTGATCTTTACCTATGCTGGTTTGCAGGGTACTTTAATCAAAAATGACATTCTACTTTTTCACATTTTGGAGCTGTACTGTCAGCTCTTCAACCATATTTTGCCACAGGAGTAAATCAAGGTCCATCTGAGATGGCTGTTATAATTAAGTAGGACTTGATAGCTGCAGACAGTGTTTCATAGCCCTTCCTTAGTCCTGAACAGTTTAGAATAGACCAATGGCCTTCAAGCCTTGTTCCAGTAGTAAGCTTATCAGTCTTTTCTCAAGGGAGTGGGTTGTGAGGAGGAAGCACAGTTTTGATGTACAATTACTAACATTCCTCATGGACCTACAAATGCAAGGAAGTGTTGGCAGCATGTTTGCATGGGTTCGTGGCTTGTTTTGGGCACCTGAGAAGTCAGAATGCTATGAGAGATGAATATGCGTGCTGCATTTTTGGTTCTTCAAGTATCATTTCCCCAGATTGCTATGATTAAGGTAGTATTCTGGCAGTTGTGGCCGGAAAAGAACGTTTTCCAGCTGTTGATTAAGGTGGGTCCCTAGAACCATGATGGTGAACCTTGGCACCCCAGATGTTCTTGGACTTCAATTCCCAGAAGCCCAAGCCCCTGTGAATCCACATGAATGGGTTTGCTGCAATTCATCCAGCCCGCACCGTCCTCGTTACTCCCGGAAGCAGAAGTAAAAACGTGCCCATATGGGCGTGTTTTATTTCCACTTCCGGGAGTTATGAGGGTGGCGTGGGCTGGATGAATCGCAGCAAACCCATTCGTGTGGATTCACGGGGGCTTGGGCTTCTGGGAATTGAAGTCCAAGAACATCTGGAGTGCCAAGGTTCACCATCACGGCCCTAGAAGATGATTGAGGCCATTACTATCAATATAGGCCCCTAAAATGTGCCACAACTACAAAGCAAAACTAGAAATATATGTAATGGCAATAGCTGAAGTACTAAGAAGCCCTTGTGGCAGAGTGGTTAACTTAATTTTTATTGCCCCACCACCATCACCGAAAGTTTAACACAGGTAAACAATTGAATCTGAAGACCCTAAGATAATATTAATTAGCTAGTCTGGGCTAGCCCTTTAAAGTACCTCTGTAGGCCTCTTCCCTTCTTTCTGTTAAAATCTCTGCAGCATCTAGAAAAGTCACTTTTAATATTACAGTTTCCCCAATCCCCAACTGCTATGTTGAGTGGGCAATGCTGGAAGTTGTCATCTATAGAAATATTTTTTCCTATCTCTACTAAGAAAAATCAGAGTGAGGTTAGGCATGGCTACCCTAAATGCCACAGATTTCAACTGGTCTACTTTAACTATGTATCATCTCTACCCAACTTAGATATAAGCAGTTTGATACCACTGCCATAATCCCCTCCTATGGAATGCTGGGATTTGTAGTTTGAGGAGTATCTGCTGCAATTCAGCTCAGCTCATTGGAGTTCTCTAACAGAAATTCCAAATACATCATTAAACTACCATTTGCAGGATTCCGGAAGATGGAGCCATGACAATTCAAGTATACCAAAGTACTGTAACAATGTAGCCAAACTGATGAACTCTATATTCTGATCCAACCCATTGCTACTGTTACTTTAAATCTAAAACATTTTGTTACACACACCTAGAAAATCAGGTACTGTATCCTTCTCTTTTGCTACATATATGCTACTCAAGATGCCTAACAATGGAAATCCAAAAGAAAATACAATAAAATACCAATATGAATGTCCTATTTCCACATCTACCTAAACACATACTTTTCTTACTGCCTCCCTAAGATTCCTATGGCATTTAAAATATGCAACCATACTTAGGGGTACTTAAAATTGTGACCACAAAAAACATATCCCAATGTTAAGAGCTTCCTCCAAGCCCCATGAATTACTGAGGCAGGAATGGTGTCCTCTAAAATGGACAGGGTGGAGAAAGGTTTTTACAATGGCCAGAAACACCCTGACTACTTAATTTTTGCTGCCTGCAATCAGAAAACTAGACTGTCTGGAGGCAATAAATTCGGGGGGGGGGGGAGAGTTGCTCCCACTCTCCAGTAGTCCAAGGTTGCCACTGAATTTCATGAGCATAAGCAAAGGTAAATGCCACCTTTCTGAATTAGTTATTTTTCTCCTCCATGTCCCCTTTTCTTTCTTACACAGAATCTATTTCTCTGATGAGGATGGGCTTCTTTCCCCCAAGGATCAGAAGGACACAAACATTTCAGCCACATACCAATATGACTGCAGGCATGGTTCTAACAAAGCAAATTTCCTCTCCCTCATTCCACAATCTGAATCCCTCCAAGGAGGAACAGGGAAATCAGCATTCCATGTTTATTCCCTCTGGGCTTTTCCATCAATATATCTCATCCCTGACCTGGGAAACCCATTCTCTGTGGGTGGAAGGAATATAATAGAGCAATCAAGGGTCACATCAATTCATTTTTGTAGATCTACCATATGCCTGGGATGTGTGTGTGTGTGTGTGTGTGTGGGGGGGGGGGAGACCCAAAGAAGTATTGGGACATTGGGGATAAAAAGATATACAGTATTTCAATGAAGCCATGTCCATACAGTTACAAACCACAGATATGGACTTGTTAGCTCTAGCAGGAGTTCTCAACCTTTTAAAGGTCATGCCCCCTCAGACAGCTTCGGGGGTCAGATGGCCATTTTGCCCTTCCTCCACCACACGACACCTTGGTGTGGGCCCCACATAAAATGGTGCCATGGGCCGCATCCAGCCCACAGGCCGTAGGTTGAGAATCCCAGCTCTATAGTAATTTCACTGCAAGGGTAAAACAATATAAGTGGATTCAGAAGTCTGGTCTATCTTTCTCAGTTTCTGGTACATAAAACACTATAATGGTGTATCATGGCACACTTTGTATATTCAGTGATCTCATTTGCCTTAGCATAGAATAATATGACCAAACTATCAGGATAAATTTTTAATCATTACTGTTCTTACATTGACAACACATGATTTCCAAACCAGATTTGCCTTACTCAAACTGAGTTATAATTATAATTTAATGTCAAAAATTAGTCTTGGTCAAAAGGATATTTGCTTGAGAAACTCCACTCAGGGGATGCCTGAATGAGGCTCCTTTCATGTCCCCAAGATTTTCCCCCACTGAAGTGGTCCCTATTGATCTACTTGCAATTTCTTGCTTTTGATCTGCTAGGTTGGCAGGAGCTGGAACAGAGATGGGTGCTCAATCTATCATGCAGTACCCGGGTCTCAGACTGCCAACTTGCTGGCATTCCAACCAACAAGGCGAGCTTCTTAACCATTAAGCCACTGCAGCCCCACAAACTGTGTTGAGGTATTATCAACAAGAAACAAGATTAACACCATAATCATTTACATTCTTACTCAAAAGAACCCACCCACCCCCAGTTCACTAGGATACATCTAGGTAAGTGGGTAAAAAGTGACTGAAAACCAAGACTATGTACAGTATAATAAAATAAAAACAATAGATAGAAGCAAAAGTATTAGCTCATCTTAAGACTAGTGTTTATTTTAGTGATAGTTTTCATAGACTATAATTCATTTTCTCATATATAACAATCCCAAAGAGAGGTTAAATTAAAGCTGCAGTCCTCAATATTAAAGAGTGCAGTCCTCAATATTAGGGAGTAAGCTTTAATGAACACAGTACTTTGAAGTAAATCTACACATAACTGTTGATGTAAACTGTTAGCAGAGTGGTATGCAGTGGCCAGCAAGAGGTTTGCACCTGGCAAAGGGGTCCCTTGTGAGAAAAGCAGGCAGACAGATCTTGGTGCAGAACAAAACTCAAAGTAGGTTTACTCAGGAAGTAAAAAGGTGCGAGTATATACAGTGCAACAACTGTAACACAAAACAGATATATTCTCTTGGGCTGCTCAGTTGACCTCACTGAGACAGTTCAGCCACCACTGCCCACCTTTCGGAGCCCTGCCCGGCTTGGTGGGTAGAAGAGCCGCTGCTGCCAGCACACAGGAGGAGCCTTGGTCTCTTCCTGGAGCCATGCCATTGCTCTGGGAATGGGAGACAGGTGTGCTGCTGCCGCCATCACACCTGAGGACTAGTTGTTCCCCCGGGGCCACTCTATCGGCCCAGGGAAGGGTATCATTTTCTCTTTTGCTGATTTTGTAGGATACTGTATTTGTATGGACCTCATTGTAATCTGTATTGACTATTGTTTTTGTATTGTATTTATACTGCTTTGCTGTATGGATGTGATCTGTTGTGATGCCGCCCTAAGTTGGCCTTGTGCTGAGTAGGGCAGAGTATAAATTTATTATTATTATTATTATTATTATTATTATTATTATTATTATTATTATTATTATTATTATTATTATTATTATTATTATTATTATTATTATTATTATTATTATTATTATTATTATTATTATATACAAGTCCATACAGTTCAGTAACAGTCCAGTCCAGCAGGGTAAATGCAAGCTGTAATGACAGACAAAGCCAAAGACTTCTACAGCTTCTGTCCTCCTGGTGGAGGCTTACACCCACGTAGTCCTTCTTTGTCCAACAAGCACAGATGGCATATCAGGCAAAAGCCATCATCAGGATCAGTCCAAAGGTTCAGTCCTCATAGCAGGTTCTGGAAGACGCAGGAATCTTCATCCAGACTGTCAGCAGAGGAAGGTGAGCATTAGAGCTCAGACAAGTTGAGCATTGTAGCTGGAAGTCTGCAATCCTGCTCTGACCTAAATACACTGGGTGGAGCACACCAGGGAAAACTCCCAGCACCTGTGTGCCCTTGCAGTAGGGTCTTAAAGGCATCACAGACACGATATGCCTTGCAACCAATTAGGGTGTGAGGCGAAGACTTACATCCCCTAACAATTACTTTATTGTAAAGCTGCAGTCCCATATATACTCAAGTAGAAATATATACCACTGAATTTAGTGGAATAGATTTCTGAATGAACCTGCACAAGATTGGGCTGCACTACAAACTTTTGTAGGGATCCCATTGAATTGAGCTATATCTGTGTCTGAGTAGATACACTGACTAGCATCATTTTGCAAAAAAAATCTAGATTCTCTTATTTGAAGCCATTGAAAGTTATTTAGGACCAAAATCAAAATATCTGCAACCACTGCTTCACAAAGAATGAAAATGTACTTGAAGTTTCCCCATGCCCAAAGCTAGTTAAATAAAGTTAATCGAAAATAGGTTCACTTCATAACAGATGCTGCCACTTCCAACAAGATTGCTTATGAACAGATTATGAACAGATGTTTTCTAGTCAGCCATTCAATTTGAGTGGAAGCCAGTGGGTGCACACTTAGCACTTCCATAGTATGATAGTTAATGCTATCCACAATCAAGCCTGTACACCATCACTAATCAAAATGGTTACTGCAATTAGAGGGTTTTTAGCTAGTAATGGTTTCCCTTGCTCGAAAGCCAGTCGTATCCGACTCTAGGGTGCAGTGCTCATCTCTGTTTCTAAGCCGAAGAGCCAGCGCTGTCTGCTTCTGCAGACGTTTCCGTGGTCATGTGGCAGGCATGACTAGACACCGGAGCGCACGGAACGCTGTTACCTTCCCACCGAAGTGGTCCCTATTTATCTACTTGCAATTTCTTGCTTTCGAACTGCTAGGTTGGCAGGAGCTAGGATGAAGACGGGAGCTCATTTCCGTCCTGCAGTACTCGGGAATCGAACTGCTGACCTTCCGCTTCCCAGTCAGCGTCTTAGCGACTTGAGTCACTGCAGTAGGAAACAGGAATTCAACCCACCCACCCCCCAAAAAAACCACAGTTATCAACTTCATAGAAATTCTCTTTTCATTTTCAGAACCATATTGACAAACAAACAAAAAGAATTTACAGAGTCTAGAAAAGGTAGTTTCTTGGACTATAACCCCAAGAAACTCCTTTGAAGCAAAAAATACTGGTCCTAGATCCTGGGAGTGTTTGAACAACAACAAAAAGCAACATTTCCAGGCATTAGTTTTTCTCTACATATAGCTCCAAAGGTATCTCAGCTGTGGTAGCAAACAAAGCCTGGCTGATTTAGCTACAATGCAATAAGATTTTATTTATGTGTGGTGGAGAAAGGTACCAAACTTTTTTCTGCAATACATTTGGTTCAAAAGATGCCACCTTTCACAGATCCATATTGGATGTTAACAGAGTGCTTCAAAAACACAGAAAGTTGTGCTGGTCCATGTGAGGGGCTGAGCATCCACATCCTCAAGATACCTTTATTAAGATCAGTCTTTATTAGAAAAGTTCTCCTCACCAGCAAGCCAACTTTTGAGATTTCTGAACTCTTCATAAACTTTTCATCTTTGCATTGTAAACAAAATCTGAGAGTGAGCTATCAAGGATGGATTCTCATCAGTTTTGTTTGCTAAGACTGCTTTTACATGACAATTAAGAAGCAGCAATAAGGATACCAGAATGAACAGTACTGACCCCACCCCCACCCCCTTCATCAAAAGAAATGCTACTGTTCAAAGAAAACTGTGCAGATGCTAAAGCCAAAAATTGACATTTAATCAGTCTGAAGCAGATTAGGAAGTAGAACCAAGAAAGACCATTTGCCACAGTTAGAATCAAACTACTAGATGGAGGCTTGCAATGATTCTTTTGTGGACTGTTAAGAATCTTCTAACCAATATGAGCCAGCTTCCATAAGTGGTCACACTGACTAGATCAGTGATGGCAAACCTTGGCACTCCAGCTGTTCTTGGACTTCAATTCCCAGAAGCCCAAGTCTCTGTGAATCCACACGGATGGGTTTACTGTGTATACCAATTCATGTGGATTCACAGAGACTTGGGCTTCTGGGAATTGAAGTCCAAGAACAGCTGGAGTGCCCAGGTTCACCATCACTGGACTAGAAGATTAATAGAGTTCTCATCCCAGCCAAGACCTGAGCATGTGAACAGTCCAACTAGCCTTGATGGGTGACAAACATTTATAAGCCATTCCTCCCTTAATTTCTCTTATCTTTAAAAACCACCCAAGCTAACATGATCAATGCATTCTATGACAGAAAGCTGAATGCCATAATTTCACTCTGCAAATGTATACTCTCTCAACTACTCCCTAGACAACAGATTGAAAGCATATTAAGAATAAAAAACAATAGAACCATTCCATAAGAATTATACAATCTGAAGAGAAATCAGAGTACACCATTCCATAAAACATAAGAAACCAGATCACAGAATCAAAGACTGAATCATCCCACCTTGCAATCCAGATTACTCTGGAAGTTATGTCTTTCTTACATTGTACCATCAAGTTACTTCTGATTTATGGCACTCTAATTAAAAGAAATTAATGTGTGAAGTGTTGGTTGACCATTGCTACCCCTCAAGTGAGCTTCTACAGCCAAACAGGGATTTGAACTAACGTCTTTGAACTTCAAGTCAGACACAGTTTTTACACCATGCTAGCTGTCCCAACCTTATTTGTTATGTTGGTTATTATCTCTATGCACAAAAGTCCCATCTCCTTGTCATGGTAAATGTTACTTTTAAAAAAAATACAACTCACAGAATATCTCAGCTAACATGCGTTGTATGCACAGTAAACCCATTCGTTTAGATTCACAGGGACTTGGGCTTCTGGGAATTGAAGTCCAAGAACACTGGAGTGCCAAGGTTCACCATCATGGGTATAGAGAACAGTAAATGCTGTTATAAATGTAAAATGGAAATTCTGTTAATTGTTTAAAAGATGATAAGCTGCTCTGAAGGCTTCCAGGAGTGCCATTTCACCTTCATTTGCCAAAAAAAGGGGAAGAAGACCCAGAAAGGATGGGGTTACATACATTCTGCCCACACCTCCTTTCCAGTGTAGACTTCAATTCAGTTTCATAGCCATGCCATCCAGGGCACTTTGCACAAAGGTCCATCCTCATTAATGCACGTGCACAGTCCACTGTTTGAAACTAACGAAAGGCTATGCAGACAACGTACTGAGATGTTGTCCCTATGCTTTCAGGCTTGGATTTGGCTGCGCTTTGTAGTGGATTACTTGGATCCCACCTCATGACACTCCTCCTAATAGCATCACCACAAGTATCAAAGGAGATCAATAAAGCTTCTCCTTCTGCCTCTGTGATTGGGAAATTTCTCAAAATGTTGTTGTTCTTTGTGTCATCCATTTCACTTCATGCTTATTCCAGTTGTGTTTCTGCCTCCATCAATCTGATCTGCATTTTCCTACCGCAGAAATCCTGCCCCAAAGTCTGGCCAACCACTCTTCCAACTCTCCATGGCCACTCCATCCTTCCCCATTTTCTAAAAGGAGGTCTTCAGCTCTGTTTTTGAACCACACCGGGTGTAACCTGGTAATGGCAACCTTGTATTGTTGGCTAATCTTTCTCATACTAGGTCAGGCAAAAGGGAACTGTAGAACGAACCCATCAACCCTTCATTTCGGAAATTTCACGTCTGTATGGAGGAAAAAGAAACTTATGGTATTGGGGGGGGGGCAAAAATGGAAGGCAATCTGACCTCCCTGTACAGTAACCTTAGCTCTTGAACCCTGAAATGAGGGGATGCTAGGGAGTCCCAGGCATTGATCCTTCAGGAGGGGGAAGGCCCAACGAGGCTGGAGAAGAGGCGACACTTTGGAAAGAGCCATTTCTTCCATCCCAGTAGTCAAGCGATCCAGTCAGGCACAGAATGGGGCCAGAGGAAACAGGCAAAGGGCTGCAGGAGTTGCCAGCTGCTAATGAACCCTTAAAGCAGTGGTTCTCAATCTTTTCCCATCACGGGCCGGGCCACTCCCCCTCATACAGCTGAGTGGGCCAAACAAGTGGCCCCCCACCACCACCGTAAACACTGCCGTGGACTGCGGCAGGTGTTTGAGCACATTTAAGGCTGTTGTATATGCATCCATGTCCTCTTCCGTGGTCATTACCATGGGCCGGATGATTTGCTGTTGCGGGCTGGGTCTGGCCCATGGGACACAGGTTGCGAACTCCTGCCTTAGGAGCTGGCAATTCCTGTAGCCCTTTGCCTGTTTCCTCTGGCTCCATTCTGAAGAACAACAAGAAACCCACTGGTGTCTTTGTGAGGGGGGCCCTATATTTGATGCCCCCATTGGCCCTGGGACAGAGTAACTCAGCTGGCAAATGGGGGTCCTCCAGGGCCCCACTTGCCAAACCTTGGGCTCCCGCAAACTACTTTGTTCCTTCCTTCTTAGCCCCATGCTGGCTCCCCCCAGCAGTTCCGCTCTTGGGGTCTCAAGGGGGCGACTGTTCCCCCGCAGCCGGACCCTATGATCTGGCCCAGCCGCCCCTTCCAGCTGTCCTTACCTGGTGCACAAACACGTCCATGGGGGAGTCGAGGGCAGCACCTTCCTTGCTGGTCATGGAGAGGAAGCCGAAGCCCATCCGCACGTTGAACCACTTGCAGATGCCGACGCCATGCAGGAGCGGCTGCCCTTCGTCGTCCTCCGGCCTGGGCGAGTCTGCTGTGGGTTCGCTCTCCTTGGCACAGCCACCTAGGAACAAGCACCCACACCCATCATCCATAGGAGCCGGGCCAAACCAACCAACCGAAGGAGATGAAGGGCCTCACGTGTGGCGTCCAGGGAAGGGCGCTTGGTGGCCCACACAGGATCAGGGCACAGGGCCAGGCAAGGTGGCTTGCATCCCCCATCCCCGGGGCCAGCCTGTACCTCCCAACAGGAAACCTCCAGGGCCATCTCAGATCTCTAGCCCCGGCTAAATCTCGCTTGGAATGCTTAATTACATGAAAGGAATAGAATGTAACTGAGCGTCACGTGTGAACGGCAGATCGGCAGACTGCGATGAGGCCAAAAGCCATCCCCAGTTCCCAGGACCGTAGCCAGGATTCAAGATGGGGGGGCATGAATATTTTTTAAGGAGGGGCAACAATGTTACTCTCTCTCTCTCTCTCTCTCTCTCTCTCACACACACACACACACACACACACACACACACAACATTAGAACTTTGCCCTAGGTGAGGGAGGGGGCTTTTAGCTCAGGGGGGAGCTGATACCCCTCTTGGTCACCCCCTGGCTTTGGCCCTGCCAGCTCCTCTTTAGGGTCTGGGTTTTCTCTTATTTCCTTCTAGGGGGAGAGCAATCGGTCTCCCCACATCTGGAGCATCCACCCATAGAGGATGGGATAGAGGGAATTGCCTAGTCAAGACCCTAAATGAGGTGGCTGGGGTGGGGTGGGGGACACCAGAAACCCCCTTTTCTAAATTTCACAGCATGGCAGAACCCCAGTCTCCCCCCCCCCCCATTAAAAGAATCAAGAAAATCGGTGCAATATTATTATTATTATTATTTTGACAAACCTACAGGAAGGGGAGTAAGCTACTTAGTATTTTTGGAGGGTTGACAAATAAAACTGGGTTATATTGTGTTCCGTAATCACCTTTAAACGAGTTTATAAAAAAGATTTAGAGGGGCGTGAAGAAAGATGTTGTTACTAATGGAAAAGGAAGATTTAAGGGAGAAACCACACTTTGTGAAGGGCAGTACTTTCCCGTGGAAGAAAGTTAATCCCTCCGGCTGCTCAGCGCACCAGAAGTTTCCCAAACTGCTTTTCCTATAGTTCCATTTCCCAAAAGCACATGATGATCCCAAAAAAAGAGTGGTTGCACCGATTCCCCCTCCCTCCCTGGAAAAGTAGTCAGGAAGAAAAACCGGTGGAAAATGAAAGACCAGAAAGAGAAATAAAAACCAATATGTCGTTTAAAGGGGGGGCATTTTAAAGAGCCCTATTTAGGTGTGTTATGTAAAAGTCTTAATGAGGTTGTAGAGCTTTAAAAAAAGAGATAGACAATATATGTTAAGTTGCAAGGGGAAGGGAAGAGTGTTTAGATCAGGGGTGCCCAAACTTTTCGGGCCCGGGCCAGTCACTTGATTCAGGGAGTTGGTCACTATGGCCTGGGGACTGGATCCGGCCTCCCCGATGCCAATTCATCCTGCCCACAAAGCCCTCGTCGCTCCTGGAAGCGGAAGTAAAACGCGCCCTTTTGGATTATTTTGTTTGTTATATTATTCGTTATGTATTTGTATTCTTTGTTTTTAATAAAGTAAAATTAATAAAAATATTTTTTTTATTAAAAAAGAAAAGAAAAGAAAAGAGCCCGACAAACTGTTCCTAAATTAGAGGAAATGAGAAGTACTATTTCAAGAACACACAGCTTTGATTTCAAAACAAGGATGGAGGTGGAAGGGGATTAGGCGAGAAAGGGAAGGAAGGAAGGAAGGAAGGAAGGAAGGGAAGGAGGAGAGGGGAAAGACCCCAAAGAAGAGAAATTGGGAAGGAAAATTGGACCCAACCTGCAAATTGCTGGTTCGAAACCGAGCCCATCCTGCACCCCGGGTGGAAATGGTGGACTCGGGCAGCAGTCGCCGCTTCGCCTCCGTTCGGCCAGCCTGCCTCGACGAGGGTGTCACAGCAGCCTCAGCCTCTGGGTGGGCAGCCCCCAAAAAAAGAAAGAGGGGCGTGGAGGGGTGGGGTGGAAGATTCAAAGCGAGGGGAGGGGAGGGGAGGGAAAGGTTGGGTACATCTTCAGGGCAACAATAGCGGTGGGAGGGCATCCGGCTTTCGAAAGCTTCCTAAATTTCTAAGAGACAATAGAATCCCCCCCCCAGCCATACTAGAGCTTTTCCTACCCCTCCTCCTTACCTTTTTGCCTTCTCTCTCTTTCCCTCCTCCTCCTCCGTCACAACCAACCCACCTCTCTTTCTCTCTCTCTCTCTTTCTCCTGCTTGCTTGGCAATCTAAACCAGGGGTGCCCAATCTGCGGCCTGAGGGCCGGATCCGGGCCCCCCCATGCCAATTCATCCGGCCCACGAAGCCCTCGTCGCTCCTGGAAGCGGAAGTAAAACGCGCCTATTCGTTGTTGTTCTCCAGGAGCAACGAGGGCTTCGTGGGCCAGATGAATTGGCATCGGGGGCCAGATCTGGCCCCCAGGCCATAGTGACCAGCTCCCTAAACCACATGACTGGCCCACGCCCGAAAAGATTGGGCACCCCTGATCTAAACTCTCTTCCCCAGAGACCAAAATATATAACCTCCTGCTAACCCGCAACCTACGAGGCAGGTCCTGGTTAGTGTCAATTAAAACAAAACAAAAATCAACCCCCCCCCCCCAACTTTCCCTTCCACACTTGATCGGGCTGATCGCTGTTTTTTGTTTTTGTTTTTTTTTGTTTTTGGGGGGTGGGGGCAGTAAATAGATCCCTTTCACCTCCTTTTAGGATCATTTTGGCCATATTACCCTAGGCTTATCATTCCCAACCCCACCCTGGGCCTCCACCGCCCCTTCACACGTGACGCACAGTTAGGTCCTATTCCTTGCACATAATTAAGCATTCCAAGCGAGATTGATCCTGGCTAGGAGGGGGAGATCAGGCCTCCCCCCTTTTGAAAAAATTAAACAAATCTAATTTTAATGCTTTTTAAATGCTTTTGTTAAGTTTTTATTTGCTTTATGTGTAAGCCGCCCGGAGTCGCCTTGGCGAGGGGGCGGCGGTAGAAATGTGAGTAATTAATTAATTAATTAATAAATAAATAAATAAATAAATAAATAAATAAATAAATAAATAAATAAATAAATAAATAAATAAATAGTCCCACCCCACCCAGGGCAAAGTTCTAATGGTGTGTGTGTGTGTGTGTGTGTGTGTGAGAGAGAGAGAGAGAGAGAGAGAGAGAGAGAGACTGTTCCCCCTCCTGAAAAAATATCCACCACCCCCCATCTTGAATCCTGGCTAAGGTCCTGGTGTGTGTACAGCTCCATTGATGGAGAGGAGGATTACCCGTCAAGGGGGGAGGCAGGATCTCCCCCTCCTATTGTGACTTCTTTCTGCCACCCCAGGATACTATTAGCTTCTATTAGTGACCCCCCCCCTTTCCTCCTCCAGCGACCGCCTGCCTAGTAAGTTGCCCTGCGAGGAGACCAGCTTGACTCTAAGTGACCTGTTTAAAAGGAGAGGGGGGGGCTGGCCCTCCCCTCCCCTCCCTCCTCATTCCAGTTTGTCAATTAAGCCTCTTCCTTTCTTTCGCCTCGTCCCGTCCCCAATTCTGGTGAATTCTTGATCTCTGGGAGGAGGAGGAGGGTCGCAGGAGCGGTGGGTGAAATGCGCGGGTTACTCTTCCCCGCCTGTCGCAAGCGAGCATTTCAGGAGAGAAATCGGATCTCAAATCGGAATTTATGAGAGAATTAATCTTTCTCTTCCCTGTGCGGCGAGATCAGATATTTTTTTTTGGTTACCCCACTTATCTTGGCCTGCTCCTAACAACAGAAAAGTCAGCGTTTGGAAGCGGCGGAAGACGGAATTGTTTGGGGGCGTGTGCAAATAAATTTCCAATTAATTGGATTGGACGGAGTTTCCGGATGATTATTTTATTTAACGAGATTATTATTATTATTATTATTATTATTATTATTATTATTATTATTATTATTATTATTATTATTATTATTATTATTATTATTATTATTATTATTATTATTATTATTATTATACTTGTATGCCGCCCCACTCGCAGAGCGACTCTGGGCGGCTAACAGAGATACAAAATATACAGTTACAATTACAACTACCAGGTTCCAAATCATCACAAATACGCTCCTAAAGGGAGTTCAGACCGAAGGCTGTGTCAACCCGCTACAATCACAAGGTGTGCGCGAAGCGGAGCGGACGGAATTCGTAGCTTGTTCCTTACGAAAGAAAAATAATATCCTTAAGTTAGATGTCTCTTTCCCTTTTTCCTAACTGTAAGAAGACAACCCTTTGCCCGCCCCAACGAGTAAATGCGACACATAACTGTGTAGGGAGACATCTGGAGTAAGAACCGCGAATAGGAAACGTCGAATATTTTGAGAAGACTTCAGATTACTCCAGTGAGAATTGGAGGAAGCAAGGGGCAAAAAAAAAAGCTCCACATTTGTTTTGAGATTTCCCCCCCCCCAAATTACGAAAACCGTATTTTTTTATTTCTATATATGGAAGGTGTGTGTGTGTGTGTGTGTGTGTGTGTGTGTGTGTGTGTGTGTGTGTGTGTGTGTGTGTGTGTGTGTCTGTGTGTGTCTCACACACACACACACACACACACACAGAGAAAGGGACCGAATCAAGTACGCACAGCGATGCAGGGCTAAAGTGACTTTTCCCCCTTTAAATTCTTGTTTCTATGCTTAAAAGGCTGCGGTTTCCCAGACACTCCACTTTTGCAAAGAACATTTGAAACCCCCAAAACGTCGCGGTATGGAAATCCACACATCGTGGAAACTTTTGCTGGAAACTTTTCCACACCTGACAACAAAACGTGCATCTTTTAAAACAATGGGCTACTAGAGAAGACGAGACGAGAGAGATTTGCGTGGGTTCAGAAAACAAATAAGCGGCTTGTAAATTCAGAGTTTCTATATAACGCGCAAAATACGCTGGCGCGTATTCTTTAAACACACACACTTACAAATGCATCATGATGTCTGGTATAAAACTGAAATAAATAAATAAATAAATCCCTGATGGGCGGGGTATAAGTCGAATAGATAAATAAATATATCACACACACACCCAGCAATTTGAGGGCTGATTGATTGGCGGGAGGGGGGAGGCCTGCTTAAAAGGCAATCAGATAAAACTGACAGCCGATCAATGCAAGAAAGGTGAGGGGGGGGGGATCCCTTGAAATGTGGGTGTGCAGCGCAGGGGAAAGAGAGTGATAAGCCCCCTTCCTTCTCCTTATCCAAAATGATTCCCCCTCCTCCTCCCTAACTGAAGAAGCCGGGACTCTTAAACGGCTTTTAAACAGCTTTTTCGCTTGGAGTCCTCGCTCCCCCCCAAAAAAAACCCCCCAAAAAACCTCGCCTATATTTGTCTTTACATATTTTGAGCGGAAATGGCCCGTTTGCCTCTCCTGGAAGGGAGAGGGGGAGGGAGGGTCTTTCAGGCCCCTTCCCCCTCCTCCCCTTTCGCCCCATCTCCGAGGTCTGCCAGTGCAGAGAGGTAGGGCGGGGGAGGTCATCATGGGTGATTCTGGGATGTATCTGATCATCTCAGGGCAGGAGGGGGTGGAGATAAGGAAAGGGCGCTCAATTCCTTCCCTCCCTCCTCTTGCCTCTCCCCTCCCTTTTGGGGGGAGGGGGAGGGGAAGAGAGATTTCACGGCTGGCCCGAGGACAATGGCCGAGTGACCAGTGCGAACTCGGGAGGGCAAATAGCCCCTGCATTTCCGGTCCACAGCTCAAACTGGACAATACCAGCCAGCGATTTCCCTGGAGCAAGGCTGGAGCCTTTAAAGGGACAGCCCCCTTCGTCCTGGCCAGTCGAGCTCCAGCAGAAGCAATTCCGGCCAGGTAGTAGGGTCAATACTAATGGGGAAGCTTTCTTCTTCTCCTGCCATTTTCAAATTTTGAATTCTGGCGATCCTCATGGCGCTCAGCCATGAAGACTGTCCTAGAATATAATGCAGTGGCCTTTCATCTGCCTTCCCCATCGCCGCACGATACCTGTACCACTGATCCAGTTCCACGAGTCACTTTCTGGTCCTGAGCCCTTTTTTGGCACACAAAGTCCTCCAAAACCCCAGGCCAGTCTTGACGAAGCTGCTGCCCTCTCTCAAGATGGATTCAAGTGGGGTTTAATCCACTTGTGGACGATCACCCTTCTCTGTGGACTTTGCCAACCAAGGCTATTCATCCTCAGGGTTGTCAGGTTAGTTAACTTCCACCTGACACTTAGTGCTGAGTCACTGGCAGTAGGGTCTACTCTGTTACCATAGCAGGATAACCTGTCCAGGGGGGGGGGGAGGTTTCTATCCAGCCCATTTCTCAACCCTCTTTTAGGACATTGTCTTCTTTGCTTTCAAACACACACCCCTTCAGAATGGACTCTGGACCAGATTTATCCCAATGCCTGGAAGAGAGCACTCTGGTGGTGGTGTTTTTTTAAAAGAAAGGAACCCTTTTTGAGCTTCTTTGGGTATCTTCACACATTATATTCCTAAGACTCAGGTTGGGGCGTTCCTAAGAGTCCTCTCTGGCTGTCCATGCAAAGTGGATGTGCCAGCAGGCAACCTAATAGAAGAGAAAATTGGGTTGGATGCCTTGAAAATCTCTACTAGGGACAAAGTTGCAGGGATGCCCAAGATTACAGTTTAGCAGCATAACACAAGGTGCCCGAGCTTTCTAGGAATGTGCAATGAATGTGGCTGCTATCACGATCCTCCACCACCCATTCACAAGTGCACAACGCAAGCAAGATAGAATGTGAGTCCTTTGAACATCAGTCCTACGGCCACTTTAAAATGGAGATGCAGGCCTTGGGGACTGGGGGATTGGAACTGGGTATGGTAAGTATATTCTAGCTAGCCTTTTATACATAAACTGTTGAGAAGGGAAGGGTGGCGTCAGAGTAACACAGTCTAACATCCTGCAATCACATCCATGCTTCAGGTTATGTTGCTCTGCTTGGATCCTACTTTGCTTGTACCTCTGCAAATGGGACAGGTGGGTACTTTTGATTTGACAACCACACAAAACCTATAGCTGTCCTCTCTGGGGAATGAGAAGCTGAACATGTCAACTACTGCTAGAAGCTCACTTTAATTTGGTTACTAACAGCTTCTCTCCACCTGCCTACACATTCCCAGCACATCCATTCAGAAGTTCTGTATGTCTTTTTTTTATTAAAAAAATGCACTGAAGGCTCTATTTAAAAAATCACTTTGTGTGTTACAAGCATAACATAAAGATGAAGAGTATTTAAAAACTGACTTCTCAAGCATACCACTTGATGTGCACTTGATGTATAGTATCTGAAAAATACCAGGCAAGGATCCTTTTAAGCAATTGTTCTTTCAAGAACCCTGGAACCTGGACACACAGGAGCAACATTTTAAGATGGCTTTTGCCTTTAAGGATGCTTGACTGTATCGGGTTTTAAAAAACACACAAAAAGCAAACACTAAAGTCATCATTATGATTTTTCCATTAAATATTAACATAAAAATCTTCTTGTCAGCAGCATTAAATGACATTTTTACACAATATTCTCTTTCTCTGTTTGCCTCCTGCTTGTCGGTATCTTACAAGTCAACTCTCCAATGAATATAGCATAGGATGGACCTGCCTAAGACACTTTAAGGTGAGGAAGGAAATCAGATTTGTTTCATTTGCTGTGGAAAATGAGCAAAATTAATTTTCAGTGTACCCTGTACTCTAAAATTCTTCTTCTTTTGTGTCCAAATCAAAATTTAAACTGCCCAATTGAAACTATCTTCAATTGATACCATGCCAGTATTTTCTCTTGGTGTAAAATCTACTGGGCTTCCCACTGTTAGGACCTGATTAAGCCTAGAATCTAGAAGGAATAGCGCCTCTTCATCCCACCAACCAGTTGCCTCGGGTGTCAGAGAGGAATTGCTTCTCAAATCCAATGGCCAAACTTCACACTCCAGGTGTCCTTGGACTTCAATTACCAGAAGCCCAAGTCAGCACTCCTGCTGATCAGGGCTTCTGGGAATTGAAGTTCAAGAACACCTGGAGTGCCAAGTTTCGCCATCACTGGAATAGAACAAAGCAAAAGTAGCACTGGGTTTTTAAAGGTAACATCAAATAAAGACAGAATACATACTGTCTCTGCCAAAAATTCAACACAGCTGAAGCAGTATTCAGGAAGGAAATGACTGCTGAAACTTTACAGTGCAATCTAATTCACCATGTCTCTCTGCCTTGGGGTTTTCCTCCTAGGCACGTGCATAGGAGGACAGCATCCTTAAATGGCACCATCATCCAGGATCTTTCCCCACCCCCTGGACTGGATACATCTCGGCCTCTATACTTATTTTCTCTTTCTCTCTGACTGTGAGTGAGAGAGAAAGCACAAGCGAGCAAACAAGATTGCAGTTTCAGTAGGGCTAAAGCAAGGGTTCCCAACCGATAGCCCATGGGTCATATCTGGCCCATGACACCATTCCTTCTGGCTCATTGCCACTTTCAGCTGCAGCTGGAAGTGGAAGTGGGTGCATCTACAACAGCCATAAAATGCACCCTCACATGCACAAATACGGTTGCATCAACCATAAATGTGCCCACGGCTGTTGTAAATGTGGAAGCAGGGCACATTTACTTCCACTTTTAGGGTGTGTGGTCCAGCCCACTCATCCTGGAAGTGATGGTCAGTATGGTCAGGCCCATGGAGTAAAAAGATTGGGAACCTCTTGGCTAAAGAAAGTGAAGCCATGTGGTTGCTTCACTTTGTTTAGCCCTACTGAAACTGCGACCTTGTTTGCTGTCCAAGGTACTGATCTGTGCCATTCAGTGACTATCTGGCGCTCTCCAGGGTCCCATAGTAAACTGGAACCGTTTGTCTTGGCAAATAAGATTGATTTAATAATTTCTGCAAGCTTCTCAAAAAGCCTTTATAACACAAAGATCCGAACTTCTTTCGATAACAGGAATTTTCAGTTATTTCCTCAGGGATCTAAATAAACAATTTAACAATATTTACCAACAGATATATACAAGGATATATACATATATACACGATCTTGGAATAAAGGTTTACAATATTACCTGTAGTGTCTTATTAAAGTCCAATTCGTTGTTATTTATTTATTATATAATATAATAAACGGGTGAGGTCCTAGACCTCACCCGTTTCTTCTTATGGTGTCGACGGACATTAACCAAACTAGTCTGAGTTCATATTTAAGGATACTGAACTTACACAGCTGATTAAGGACAGGAATTATAGGAAACAAGTAAAATCAATTTCTTGATTGAGCCCAAATGGGTACAAGGTGTTGAACCGATGGATGAATTTTATAAGGAGTTAAATCATGATCCTAGAGACAGGATTTTAAATCTCCTTTAAAATGTTTTGTTTCTAAGGCATAGCCATGGGTTATATTTCAGAATCAACCCATGACTTTCTGTATAACAACAATCCGAAAGTGCCTGTATTCCACTTACTCCCCAAAATTCACAAGGACCGATCCGCTGACGGCCTTACGCCAGGGAGACCTATCGTCTCCTCGATCGGTTCCGCTCTCGAACCCACATCTCGATTTTTGAATTACTACCTTAGTCCGTTCACTTTGAACACAGCCTCATATATTAAAAATACAACAGAATTTATTACCCAAGTAGAAGGGGTGTACATGCCTAGGGGAGGGGGCTTTATCACTCTGGACATCCAGGCACTCTATACCAATGTGCCATTGGATGACATTAAAGAGATAGTACATCAACACTTAGAGACCCGTATCGAAATGCACCCCCACACACACTTTTTGTTGGAACTTCTTGATTTAGTTTTGGATCACAAGTTTTTTAGGTATGGTAAATTATTTTATTTACAAACAAAAGGAGTGGCCATGGGAAGCTCGGTAGCGCCATCCCTGGCCAACCTGTATATGATTTGGTTTGAAAGTGAATTTATTTTAAACTTGGGGAATAACCCTTTTTCTCATCATATTATCACCTACAAACGATTTTTAGATGATCTTTATTTCATTGTTGATGATTTGAGCATAGCACCTCAATTTGTGTCTTGGGTAAATAGTCTGAATAACAATCTAAAATTTACTCACAATATTGGGGCAGAATCAATACCTTTTTTGGATGTGAGTACATATGTTTCAAAGGAGCAGAGAGTTTTGGTCAGGCTATATAGAAAAACAACTGACAGAAACGCCTACCTGGACTTCAATTCATTTCATCCATACCATTTAAAATATAACCTGCTGTATGGACTGTTCTTAAGAGCAAAACGGAATTCCACCATTGAGAAAGACTTTGATATAGCAAGTATATAGCCAGTAGCCCCTTCCATTTATGCTCTGAATGGAGCATAGTAATAAATAATAGTCTTAGAACTACAGGACTGGAAGGGACCCTGTAGATCAGTGATGGTGAACCTTGGTATTCCAGGTGTTCTGGAACCTCAATTCCCAGAAGCCCTGATCAGCAGGAGTGCTGATTTGTGCTTCTGGTAATTGAAATCCAAGAACACCTAGAGTGCTAAGGTTCACCATCACTGTTATAGATCATAAAGTCCAGCCCATGTCAAGAAGGCACAGTGGGGAATCGAACTCCCAACCTCTGGTTCCACATCCAGATACCTAAACCACTGAGCTATCTTCAACTTCAACTTCTTTCAGGTCCCGATCAAACCCTGGACTGCCAAAATGAAGCCATTTTCTTGGCTTTGTCATTGCCCAAACCCAAGTCCTCATTGGTGCATTTCTCTGGCAACAGTCAACAGACCAGTAAATGAGCCGGATTCCATATCTCTCCACATTCACACTGTGTGTTGTCAACCAGCATCCCCCATTTGAGCATTTTGGTCTTGCATTTAGGAACTCTAACTCTCAGCCTATTCAGGGTCCTCCAAGTGACATACGGGAGGTTGAGATCCTCAGTTAAATCCTCCTTTAATGTTGTTCCTTGCCCAATGAACTCCTTCCTCCATCTTCTAATTTCATTTTGCTCTTGTGTATCCTCAAGAATGTTTGTCGTATTTTTAATTAAACTATCCACATCCACAGATCAGTGATGGCAACAATATCTTTCTACCACTTCAAAAAATTCTACCAAACATGTTTTCCTAAAGTCTGTTTGTGTATTTCTCACTCAAACTTTGAAACAGAAGGCTGTTAACAATACAATGTCCTATGTCTTTGGCCGGTTCCAGTTTACCATTAGCTTGGCTGCTTTTGGTGAAGTGAGAGACCTGAGTGCCAGACTGTTCTCTGGAATAACAATAATTGCCTACCATCAAGTCAATTTTGGCTTATGAAAACCCTTCTTATAGTTTTCCAAGTTTCAAGTTCACAGAAATGATTTACTGGCCTTCACACATAATCCTATGAGCCACACATGCACCAAGGGATTTTGACTGGACTCTCTTCTTGGATGCACAATGGGAATTAAAATCCATAGCCCTCCTGCTTTATAGCCAGACACTTTAGCCCACTGAGCTATTCCTGCAATACATCTGGTATTCACTGAAAAGTTACACAGAATATGCAACTGAAGCTTTTGTTGTTCAGTCGCACAGTTGAGTCCAGCCCTTTGCGACCCCATGGACCACTGCACACCAGGCTCCTCTGTCCTCTGCCATCCTCTGCAATCCCAGTCAGATCTACAGCCATCACATCAATGATTCCATCCATCCAACTCATTTTCTGCTGTTCCCTTCCCCTTTTGCCTTTGATCTTTCCCAACATCAAGACCTTCTCAAGTGAGTCCTCTCTTCTCATTTGGTGGCCAAAATACTTGAGCTTCATCTTCAGTATTTGTCCTTCCAATGAGCAGCCAGGGTTGATTTCCTTCAGGATTGACTGATTTGATCTCCTTGCAGTCCAGGGGACTCTCAAGAAGCTACAGTTCCACATTAGACGTACCAGCAGCATGGCAATCAACACAAGCCACATACTCTATTTCAACAGCCATGTTAGGGACCCTGCATGTCATCAAGCCCAAGCTACAGCTACTGAAGTAGTATTTTAGCCAATAAAGTTTGACACTTGCCATCACATTAATGGAGGTAGTACAATGTTGCATAGTACTGTACACTCCAGATTCAGGCACTAATGGCTAATTATTTTTAATGTCAAGGCGCAGCATTGTAATATGCACACTATCAACTTGTACAGTAGAATTTCTTATTAAATATCTCACCAAAGCACTTTGCAGAGTAGTTTCTCAGATCCAAAATATGCTTTCCTTGCACGATTTTGTCCACCAAATAGTTTTTTCTTTCTTACAGAAGGCATAGAAAATGTGAACAGAAACTAATTGTTTTATTTATCATAACATGACCTGGTTACTATTGCAGGCGCACCCCCCAATAAAGGACTCAGACACCAATGAAAGTGGATAACGGCATTGGGCCACATTTATTGATTCATGCCCTAGTCCGAATTATAAATTTCTATTGGTAATTGGCCAATCATAATTCTTAAGGCAAGCAGGCCGAAGTAACACTGGTAAGGTACCACCCAAAATTGCCAATGGCAATTGCTACAATGTATCCATTTGTATCAATTTGTTTGTTGACAACAAACAAATTGTTGACCGTAGTCAATATCTAACTAATGACCCCACCCTCTGACGCGTATCCGTAAAATCACGGGGTGATGCATGCTGTCTAGCTATAGCCATCACCCTGTCACCTAGTTCGTCGTTGACCGGACAACGTTTAACCAACTTATGCCTGTCTAGTGTTGTCCAGTCAATTGCGAACTTGCCGGATACCTGTGGGTCATAATGTTTACCTTACCAGTGCTACCCGCCCATGTGACCAAAGTCAACAGCAGCAACAGAAAACCCCTACATCAAACCATAGCAACAGTGTGGGATGGGCGAAAAAACCAGGACCCGGAAGCCAATATGGGTCCCAGCCAAAAATTCCCACCCGGCCCCGAAGCGACCAAAATATCACACTGTTAACTAGGGAGGGGGTGGAGGGAAAAACTTCTCCGCTCCGTTGCTTCGCAAAATGGCAGCTCGGCTGCCTCGTGGCCACCCCTTTTATAAGGGAGCTGGCCACGCCCCTAACTACCCAGATGCCTTCGTCCTGTGGGGGGGCTCCCGCAAAGAGCGCGGTGGCCATTTTGGCGCCGCGCTTGCATTACAGGCGCACCCCCCAATAAAGGACTCAGACACCAATGAAAGTGGATAACGGCATTGGGCCACATTTATTGATTCATGCCCTAGTCCGAATTATAAATTTCTATTGGTAATTGACCAATCATAATTCTTAAGGCAAGCAGGCCGAAGTAACACTGGTAAGGTACCACCCAAAATTGCCAACGGCAATTGCTACAATGTATCCATTTGTATCAATTTGTTTGTTGACAACAAACAAATTGTTGACCGTAGTCAATATCTAACTAATGACCCCACCCTCTGATGCGTATCCGTAAAATCACGGGGTGATGCATGCTGTCTAGCTATAGCCATCACCCCGTCGCCTAGTTCGTCGTTGACCGGACAACGTTTAACCAACTTATGCCTGTCTAGTGTTGTCCAGTCAATTGCAAACTTGCCGGACACCTGTGGGTCATAATGTTTACCTTACCAGTGCTACCCGCCACACGGAGGGGCTTCAAAGAAGGCTCGACGCCCCCCCCCAGACCGTCAGCTCGGTCAACAGGCCTGCTCGCCAATCACCCAACAGGAGGTCCATACCTCCTCGTGACAGATGGACCCCATCCCCTGCATACAAGTCATAACTTTGGAGGCTAATAGCGGGGTGACGACTGACCCTCCTCCAAGCCCTGTCGACAAGGAAACACGCCACTGCCCTATTCACCATGCGTCTAGCGCGGTCAAGGGCCAGGAGGTCAACGCCCCCTCTGTAGGAATGGCGCGGGACCATGTCCGACCAAACAAGGGTTGTGGCGGGCCAGACGTAATGCAGGTAGGCGAGGTCCTCGCAAATCGCATGCTTCAGCGACAAGCCGGTGACCTGGCCCAAATCATTGCCCCCCAGGTGTATGATCAGAATGTCAGGCGGGTCAGCATTCTGGCCTGAAAAAAGGAAAGGCAGCAGCTCCCGCCATAACATCCCGGGCTTACCATGCCATGTGAGACTTGCGTATGCACCCAGTCCCAGTTGGGGTCCCCACTCTGTCGCCGCAGCATAACGCGCTGCCCTGTGCACGTAGCTATGGCCCACCAGCCATACTGTCACCGGTGTAATACGACACCCCGGGTCTGTAAAGGAAAAAATGAGGGAAAGTAGGTAAGGTGACCGGGTTGGTACTCACGGGGGGAGTGGGCGCACATAAAATTGAAAACATTGCGATCCCCACCGTCCCATGCTACGTATGTCAGCCCCTGAGTACCCAAAAGCCACAGTGGTCGAGGCCGCCCCTATACGGAATGAATGAGTGCCATAGCGGGCGCCTGGGAGGCCCACACTGGCCAGCGCTTTGCCCGTCACCTTCCAAAATTGAAATTTAGTAAGGGGAGACCCATCTTGGTGACAGAAAAACGGGCCATGGTGCGTGCCACGCAGTGCCAGGAATTCCTGTAGGGCACCAACCGGACAGATGTCTGCCAAAGAACACCGTAGCAGTCGCACACCACTGCCGACGCCATGCTGATCGGTCTTAGAGGAACGTATCCTCAACTGAGCCCAGTCTTTGGCTACACAGACATCCTCGAGTTCCAGTGCCCTACGACTTGCATCCGCCTTAGACAGCATCACAAGCTCGCTGATGCGGAGCGCTCCAAAAAAATGCCACCGTTGTGGCTGCATGGAACAGGGCTGCCTCATATGCATCAAAACAGAGGCAAGGCCAGCCCCGGGCCAACTGGGTAAGGACCCCTGGGGAAATCGGGTAGCGGTCGTCCGGGCAACGCCCGCGCTCGCGCACCCACCCCTCCAAAACATGTCTCACACGGAAGTCAGAGGTGCTGTCCACATGACCCCCCACCTTGGCCATAAAAGCCAACGCTGAAAGCTTAGATGCTATGGTGCGAGGTGCAAGGCCCCGAGAATGCAGGTAAACCATGAACCGCAGAACATGGGTTACCGGGGTCGGCCAGGTTCCTGGCAATTGACATTGAGTACCGAATGCCCTGAAAGAATTAATTGCGTGGTGATACGCCTTACGGGTGCGTGGGGCTAGTGGCAGGCCAATCGCCCGGTTCACCTCTCCTTGCCAATGGTCCATATCTCCTCCGGGAGTGGCGAGGGAAATTCCTCCGCATCCGGGGCCAAGGCACGGAACCGGGAGATCTGTAGGCGGGACAAAGCGTCAGCAATATCGTTATTAACCCCTGGGACATGCCTGGCCCTGAACAGTATGTTGAGGCGCAGGCTGCGCAACACAAATTGGCGCACTAGATCCATAACCCTGGGTGATTTAGAAGTCTGTGCATTTACAATGTGGACCACGGCCGCATTGTCACACCAGAAATGCACGACCGAGTTGGACCACTCCTGGCCCCATAGCATCAAAGCACCCAGGATAGGGAAAAATTCCAGATACGTGAGATCACGCAGGCGACCCGTGCCTGCCCAGGCCGGTGGCCACCCACCATAGGCCCACTTCCCATTGAAGTACATCCCATAACCCAGGGATCCCGAGGCATCAGACTGAATCTGAAATTGAGGGGAAGCCAGGAGGTCATGCCTCCAAAATGAGACCCCATTGAAGTCCCTCAGGAACTGTAACCAGACAAGCATGTCTGCCCTGATACCCCGGGTGAGCCTAACCCTATGGTGAGGCCTGGATAATCCTGCCATAGCGTCGCACAAGCGCCGGGCAAAAGCCCTGCCCGGTGCAACCACTCTGCAGGCGAAATTAAGGTGACCATGCAGCACCTGCAGTTCCCTCAGTGATACCTTGCGCTTGGCCAACAAGTCCGAGATAAGGGCCACTATCCTTGACACCTTATCCCGCGGTAACCTAGACGCCTGCGCTATCGTGTCAATCTCCACCCCCAGGAAGACTAGCTGTGTAGATGGGCCCTCGGTCTTTTCGGGCGCTAAAGGGACACCGAGTTCCTCCATTAGCGTCTGAAATGTGTTGAGGAGACGTGTACACGTGTCCCAGCCCCGTTCACCCCCGAATAAAAAGTCATCCAGGTAATGGGCTACAGACCGGGACCCTGACCTGCGGACGAAAGCCCACTCTAGGAAGGTACTGAAACGCTCGAAAGCCGAGCATGATATGGAACAGCCAAAAGGCATGGCCTTATCAAAATAATATTCGCCCCTAAATTTGAAACCCAGCAATTCAAAGTCGCCCGGGTGCACTGGCAAGAGGCGAAAAGCCGACTTAATGTCGCACTTAGCCAGCAGCACACCCGGGCCACATGAGCGCACCATGCGCAGCGCGTGGTCAAAAGATGTATACCTGACTGAGCAAAGGTCGTCAGGGATAGCATCGTTGACCGATTGGCCGGCTGGGTAGGACAAGTGATGGATAAGGCGAAACTCGCCTGGTGACTTCTTGGGAACCAAGCCCAGGGGCGATACCTTGAGGTTAGTGAACGGGGGTGCAGGGAAAGGGCCAGCGACCCTGCCCGCATTGACCTCCTTATTAATCCTGCCGGCAGCCACTTCCTCCCTCCCCCTAAAGGACAAAAGGTTGGGGGCATCCTGAGGGGACCTATCATCCATGAAAGGAATACGGAACCCCTGTCTAAAGCCCTGAAGGAGATAATCTGCATCCTCCCCCTTCGGGTACAATGCGAGCCAACGCTCCAGCATGTCCACATTAATTGGGGAGGGAGCCTTTCGGTGAACCAGCTCCATCTGCAGCAGTCTTGCCAGCCCACTGTCTGCCCCTCCCTCTGCCCCGCGTCCCTCCAGGCCTGGGACAGGCAGAGGCTGCATGGGGGCCCGCACAGGTGGGACACTCATGTCTGTACTTGCAATTCTTCTTATTGCATGAACCATTAGACGAGAAAGTCCAGCACAGCAGGCGGGCTGGAACCCCCTGCCCCGCCACTTGGCGGGGAACCTGTGCTGGAGCCACTCGCTGGACCGCATGTCCACAATGGTATCTTTCCCCTGGTGCGGGGCGCGTGGGCGTCATGTACAGAAGCCAAAGCCTCTGACATGGCTCATCCCACCTCATCTCAGGGTGCAGGGGAATTCGCATACGGAATTCCTCGTCATAAGCCAACCACGACGGGCCCGGAAAATCAACCATCGCCCGATAGATATTGTCCAAATACTGGACCATCGGAATTGCCAGATCCGGCCGGGCCCTCAGGTACACCGCCATGTAGATGAGGTAAGCCGGCAGCCAGTTGGCCCACGTCCGTGGTGGCTTGCGACGACGTGCCTGTTCCTTATCCTTCTCATCCTGCCTCTCCCTCTCTTCCTTGGTGGGCTCCCTGTTTAGGAGTGAGAAGATATCAACATACTCCCCTCGCCATATTTTCTCTCTGGTGGCCTGTGCCAAATGGTCACCCAGTGGCAAGGAATAGCCCGCTGTCGGCAAGGCCGAGACAGGCACAGCAGGAACTGTGGGCATCTGGAAAGGGGCTTGAACTAGCCCAGCCACCCCTAAAACATTCCCCACAGGGTAGGAAATGCTCCCCACCACGGGGCCCTGGGTGGTAATTGACGTCGCCTGTTGGTGCGTCAGCGGCTGTACCGCCGCACCACCCATGTGAGGCCAAGGCCATTGGAAAGCCCCCCCAACGTAGCCACATGTGTAGGTGCACTAGTTTGTACCGCATACTCACATGCTGCACCCCCGTGGGCCGCCCCCACTGGGGGTTCCGGCCCACTGGGGGCGTCGGAGCTCACGACCGCCGCAGAGCTCGTCGCCGGGGTTTGACCCGCGCTGGCCTGTTGGTCGGGGAGCTGCGAGGCAGTGGCCGAAGTCGCGCCACGCGCCTCAAGCTGCTCGACCCGTCCCGTCGCCTGCCGCCGCCCAGCAGACGACGCATCCAAGTGCACCCCAAAAGGAGCCCCAGCATGGCTGGCCCGAGCAAGGGAAGCCTCGAGCGCCGCCACGCGGGCCAGCAAGGCCTCCACACTGGCCTGGGGCCACGGGCCAGCCGGCCCGCCCGTTACGGGCGTGGGTACAGGCCCCTGCACCCCGGGGCCCGAATATGGCCATGACTCCACACCCAGGCCCGGCAGGGCCGGCGTGGGCACCTGCCAAGGGAGGGGGCCGCACCACCCCCCAAGGCTGGAAGGCCCCGGAGTGAGCTGGGCCCCGATGGAGGAAGGCCCAGTGGGATGAGCACCAGGAGTGGCGTCCGCCGCTTGCGGGCCGCGGGCCGCAGCCCATACTGGACCCCTGCTCGGGTCCCCAGCCTCCGGCCAGGGGGTAATAGACCCCATCCCACCGGTCCCGGTGGGAGCCGGCAAAGGCGGCTGGTGGGAAGGCGCAGCCGCGGTCCTCCGACCCGGATTGCGCCTCCGCACCGCCCGAGCTGCGCTCGCAGCCGCCTTCTTCTTCGAAGGCATCTCAGTCAGACCTAAGGGAAGCCGAAAAGAGGAAAGTAAGCAGCCAAAAGGCTTCCCGCTCAAGGTAAAAAAGCGACGGAGTAAGAGGAAAAACTTCTCCGCTCCGTCGCTTCGCAAAATGGCAGCTCGGCTGCCTCGTGGCCACCCCTTTTATAAGGGAGCTGGCCATGCCCCTAACTACCCGGATGCCTTCGTCCTGTGGGGGGGCTCCCGCAAAGAGCGCGGCGGCCATTTTGGCGCCGCGCTTGCATTCTCAATACTTGTCTCCCCATTGAGGGAGACATTATAACCAGTCATGATTGTGAGATTTTAGGAGAATAAATGCTTATTATTTATATATATTGTGTGTGTATTTGTTCAGAGACCTTTGAATATGTTGCCAATGAGAAGCCACTAAAAAGGCAAAAATTTCTAAAGTGATCAAGGACACAAATCTTCTTCTCCTTCTTCTTCTTCTTCTGCCGTATCTGAATCCAAATATTGGTGATCCTCATGGCAATCAGCTATGAAGATTGTCTAGAGAATATAATGCAGTGGCCTTTCATCGGCCTTCCACAACGAAGCATGACACCTGTACCACTGATCCAGTTTCACAAGTCACTTTCTGGTCCTAAGCCCTTTTGGCACACAAAGTCCTCCTCAGCTCCAGGCCAGGATTGATGAAGCTGCTGCTCTCCATCAAGATGGTTTCAAGTGGAATTTAACCCACTTGGGGACCATCACCCTTCCCTGTGGATTTTGGCACTCAAGCCATTAGTCCTCATGGTTGTCAGGTTAGTTAACTGCCGCCTGACACTCAGCGTTGAGTCACTGGCAGTTAGGTCTACTCTATTATCATAGCAGGTTAACCTGGCCAGACTGTGACACAAATTTATACTGTAATATTAGAAAGGGCTACTTTCTCCTGGTGTCTTTGCCCAGCAGGTGAGTAAATGATCAGTTGCTGAGAATAATGTGTATTACTAGTAGGGCACTGTATCTTTCTTGATAACTTGCTTTTAGATTTAGATTTTGTTTTATTATAATAAAACCTTCTTGTATGTTTTTAATTCTTTTACCCAGTTGTCCATTTATTACTTCATTCACACAAAAAGAGCCAAACAGATTGTGATCAGTTTTGGAGGCTATGCTTGGGTTAGTCTGATGTACAAAACAGTCTATCTAGCACACATGAAAATAATGTAGTGAGCTCTTGGGGATACCCCAGTTGGTTTCCCATACATAGCTGGACGGATTTTCATGAGATTTGAACAGTATGTTTCAGATGGTCTGACTTGACATTTAGGCTATATGCCACACATGAATATCATTTTATGGGCTCATGGAGAATCTTAATTATATATTGTTACCTACAGAGTTCTGTGGTATATGATTCTAAATATGTTGATGTGCAGGGTTTAATAATATCCATGTTTCGAATTATGCTGTAATTGTATGGATAGAAGTTCCAAATATTTATTGATTGGGAGCCATGCTGGGTGGGGATTCTGGGTTATTATATTCTGCAGATAAGCTGAATGGCAGAGAGAGAGGTCAGTGCAAAAGAAAAAAAACGTGGTGCATGGAGAAAAGTGAGCGTATTAGGGTGAGGGTGGGATTTATGGGATTTATATTTGGGCAAAGATGGGCCCATTGGATAGCAAACAATAAAACAGCAGTGCGTGGGTATAGCATAGGTCGGCCTTGTTCAAAAGCCAGTCATATCCATTTATAAGGTTCAGTGCTCATCTCTGTTTATAGCCAAATTGCCAGCTCTGTCTGCATTTGCAGACGTTTCCATGGACATGTGGCAGGCAAGACTAGACACGGGAGTGCACGGAATACAGTTTAACTTTCCACCAAGATGGTACCTATTTATCTACTTGCTTTCAAATTGCTAGATCAGCAGTTGCGACCGAGACAACTGCGACCGAGACAGGAACTCACTCTGTCATGCAGTGCTCAGGTCTCAAACTGCTGACCTGCTGACCTTCCAGTCATCAAGTTCAGCATCTTAACTACTAAGCCAGCACAGTCCATTTGGGTAAACTTCCATACAATCAAAATATAATTCAAAGCTTGAATTACATACAAAATATTTATAGATAAGGCTCTCCTTTCTTGCCCCTCTGCTTGCTTGCTCATTCTGCACTACTGCGGAATATTAAATCACAAGACAAGAATTTTGTTTGGGAATTACAAAATCAACCAAATTTTATGAAGTATGAGCAGAGATTGCCCGGCAGTGCCGGGCTGTTTTAAATTGTTTTCGAAGGTTATTTTTTTTAATGTTTGTAAATAATTGCTTAGTCTGTAATTGTTATTTTTAAAATGTTTATTTATACAAAAAAATTGTCTGGGCTGTTATAAACTGTGATCAGCTTTTTTGTTTTTTTTGGGGGGGATTAAAAAAAGAACAAAGTATGATATAATTTTTCCATTGTGGCCTTTTGTTTGGGGCTGTGGTGTCTTTTTGAATTGTTTTACTATTATGGCCTGCAGGTGGGGCTGCTAGTGGATCTCGTTTACGTTGACTGTTTTTTCTCTCCTGGCCTCTGGGTGGTGCTTCTTCCAGTAGGTCATCTCTTTGTGTCTTCATTTGTGTTCCGGTTTTCGTGGAGGCAGGACGTCTAGTGAGTTGGCTGTTTTCCTTTATTTTGGGGGTTTGGTTTATTTTGCTTTTGTGGTTGTTGTCTGGGAGGTTTTTCTGTTTGGTTGTTGTATTGCTTTATTTTTAGGTTTAATTGGTTTTTTTGTGATTTTGTTTACTTTTTCTTGTTTGTGTAATTTGTGTTTTTTTCGTTTCGTACTTAGTTGTTTTGTAAGTGGTTTTGTGTCTTTTTTGTGATTTGTGTTTTAAGTAATGGTTGTTTTTAATTATGGTTTTATTTTTGTCAGGTGTTTAGGTGTGTGTGTGTGTATGTGTGTGTCTGAGTGTATGAGGGAGAGAGAGGAGGCTGCTGCCGGGTGAGTACCTCCGGTAGGTTGAAGGCAGCAGCCGGAGTGCTGTTCACTGCCTTTACTTTCTGGAGGATTTTTTCACTTTCAAGGGGGGAGGGGGGGCGAAGGCACTGATGCCTTTGCCCTCCCTTGAAAGTGAAACAGTTACTCGGAAAGTAAAGGCAGCGACTGGAGCGCCGTTCGCTGCCTTTCCTTTCCAGAGGATTTGTTTTGCTTTCAAGGAGGGGGGGGGGTGAAGGTATCAGTACCTTTCCCTTCCCCCTTGAATCCTCTCTCCATTTTTGTGTTTTTTCCCACCCCGGCTCAACCTTTCTTGGGGCCAGTGGTGGTCTCGCCTTGTCTTCAGCGAGGTAGCATGGCTGTGAGGTGCTGCATCTGCCTGCGGCGGACTTGTGTTCCCGTTGTTTTTTATTTTTATTTTTTGCGCGCTGACTTTCTCAGCGTTCTGCATGCTCATGGCGCGCAGGACTCTGGGGCTTGCAGTTTTGTGTTTGTGTTTTCTGTTTGTGCGGTGTTTTTTTTCCTGTGGCTCATTTTTGATTGGCCGCGACGCGTTTCCCAATGTTCTTTTTGCTTGCGCCTCTCAGCCTGATTGGCTGTGGTGCGGCGTGGCGCAAGGAACATTGGGAATTGAAGTCCTTTCTTTTTGTTGGCGTTCATGGGTCTCCTGCCCCACTGGCGCATTTCTCCAATCCCCAGTAACCTCCGTACCCAGTTCGGGCGAGTGCACGAATGCTCGGTCAGGGCTAGTAGAGCCTGGCTAAGGATCCTTTGTCAAATCACAGCGGTTAACGCTCAGGTTTATAGGTATAGATAGGTATGACAGGAGATACTTCATGTGTGGTTCTCCTAGATCATTCGTGGTGAACCTATGGCATGTGCGGCACAGGGAGCACTCAGAGCCCTCTCTGTGGGCACATGTGTCATTGCCTCAGTACAGAGTTCACCCTGCCCCTCTGTCCAGCAGCCCAATGGGAGTGTTTCCTCCCTCCATGCAGCACAGTTTGCCCTGCCCCTCTGCCCAGCAGCCCAATCGGAGTGCTTCCTCCCTCCCTCACCACAGAGTTTGCCCTGCCCCTCTGTGGCACAGACAGGCAGCCTGTTGAGTTTGAGCACGCTGTCTCTAAAAGGTTCAACATTACTCCCCTAGATGGTAGCAGAAGGCCATGCTAGATGATCTTCCAGGGAAGAATTCTTCTGCCTCTCTTCAAAGATATTTGCAGCATTCTCTCATTCACATAAGGATAAATGTTTAACAATTTCATTGAGAATTAACAATCCCAGGAGGAATTTTTTTAGCCTTTCTGATGAAATAAACTTCCAGTAAAAGAAACTTAGAAATCTCCTAGCCACTTTTACTTCTCATGTAAGGGAACACATCATCTTTAGACTATTGTTCCTGTCTTTGAACCTGTTGATTTCGAGCAGGGGGATCGCGTGTTACACAGAAAGAGCCTCCTCAAAGATTGCGGTGTTTTTGAACCACAATTGGCCATACTCTGGTAATGGCAACCTTGTGTTGCCGGCTAATCTTTCTCACACTAGGTCAGGCAACGGGAACTGCAGAATGAACTCACCAAAATGTGCCTTCATTTTGGCAATTTCATATTTGACCTAGACACGGAAGAAGAATAACTTTCTGGAAAGGGGATATTGGGCAAAAACCTGTTGCATAACCTTGTGCCGTTGTAACCTGAATCAGGCACCAGAAGCATTAAATTTAAAGTAATAAATAATTTTGTGTCAGAAATTATTCTGGGTTGAAAGGATTTTTGCTGGAGAAACTCTGCTCAAGGGACACCTGAATGAGGCTCCTTTTATGTCCCCAAGATCTTTTCCCACCGAAGTGGTCCTTCTCTACTTGCAATTTCTTGTTTTCAAATTGCTAGGTTGGCAGGAGCTGAGACAGAGATGGGCGCTCAAGCCATCATTCAGTCCCTGGGTCTCGAACTGCCGACTTGCTAGCCTTCCAGCTAACAAGGCGAGCTTCTTAACCACTGAGCCACCACAGCCCTTTATTTAAAGTTTTATTTATATATTTTATTTTATTTTATTTATTTGAACTTATATCCTGCCCTCTTGCCCTAGGGCAACTCAGGGCGGTGCACAATCACATAAAAATATTTTTTAAACCCATAAAAACAGCAATAAAAGACTCTTCAAAACCATCCCATATCGGTTCTTCTGGGGAGATGGCGCCGTGAGCAGACGTGTCAGCGAGCTCCGTCTTTTCGCAAGTGAAGGAATGAGAAAAGGTGGTGTATTTTGGAGGAAACTTGCAGTAAAAGCGAGGTATCTGAGGAAACAAGAGGATAAGTAAATGAAGGGGTGAAAGAGTGAAAAGAGCCCCCAAACGAGAGCTATTAAAAACGGGAAAAACAGAGTGTGGGGAGGAGACCTCTTGGCTGCCTATATGGAGGAGGGGAGGCAGGAGAAACCCGAACAAGATGGTGGAGTAAGATACCTGAGCCGGATTTGAAACCTAATAAAGGGAAAGGGCGAAAGAGTGAAAAGAGGGCACAAAACGAGAGTATTTGAAAAATGAAGGAATGGCGTGGGAGGATGAGAGCTCTTGGCTGCTTTTGTTGTGGAAGGAAACCCGAACGAGACGGTGGAACAAAATACCTGAGCCGGATTTGAAAACTAATAAAGGGAAAGTTGCTCAGGAGTAAGCTTGCACAGAGATTGGGTGCTCTGTTGATGGCAAAATCTTGAAGGCTGTATAAAAGTGTTTGAAGAGTTGTGTGTAAGTTTGTGGTGAACGGGACGGGCTGCAGCTTACTTAGAGAGCTCAGGGGATGCGAGATGCCGAATACAGAGGAGAGAGACGTTTTGGAGAAGTGTGCGAAACGAGGAGTATGGACTCTGAGCTTGGTTAATTGCCGGCGGCAGGAGGAAAGGAAAAGGAAGGTGATTTTTTTGTGGGCTTGAAACTGAATGGGGATAAAGGGAAAGCTGCTCACGAGTAAGTTTGTACCGTGACTGGCTGTTTCGTCGACGACAAGAGCTCAAAGGCTACATACAGCATTTGTTGTGAGCTGTGAATGGGATGAACTGTGGCTTGTTTTATAGAGCCTAGGGGACGTGGGACACTGAATATTGATGAGAGAAGAGTTCGGAGAAGTGGTGAATCGAAGAGTGTGGACTCTGAATTAGGTTGATTACTCACGGCAGGGAAAGCCTGCGGTTGGATATTATTGAGTATTAGTGAGGAGTGTTTGGAAAGGAAGCTTCAAAGTCACCGAGCCTGGAGCAGTGAAGAAAACTCTGAAGCAAGTATATGAACGGGGAAATTGTGATATGCCTTATATTGGAAACATGACACTAGAAGTCCGGTTATGGTGGTGAGTGGTTTATATGGAATACTGGAACCTGAAGCAGTGCTATTTGATGGTGTGCTGCCTGAGAAGAGAGTGAGGAAAGAATAGAATTTAATTAAAAGTTTATTAGGTAAGTCCCCCAATTTTGAGCTAACTGGAGAAGGTGAACAGGGGGTGAAGAGGAGAGAAGGACTGGATAACAACAGTTACAAAATGGTCAATGCTTATGGACAGTTAACATAAAGATACTAATGTCTTTATATATTGAGAAATTCCTGAATTAAAGTGAAATAATTTCCTGGGCATCTGCAGAGAACAAAGGGACAATGTAAAATATTTAAACATAAATGGTTATTTCTGGCCATAAATAAGGACATAAGTTGGTAAAGAGTGTACAGTAGTAATAAAACTTAGGATAGTAAAGTATCAGGAAAGGAGTAATAATAAAATTAGATATAATTAGATATAAATTTTAAAGGTAAGGTTGACAATAGTGAATGAGTCGTCGTCATTGTAATAAAGACCAAAAAGCTTTTTGGAAGAGAGAACCTAAAGAGACTTCATCAGATAGATTATATAGAAGGTTAATCCGAATGGAGGAGGAGGTAGAAAAGGAGATGGACACAGACAATGAGAAAGGGCATGGAGGTAAGGCTAAAGTTAAAGTCGAGAAAAAATTGATATGTTTTCTGAGACTATGGAAACCCTGGGAAAGATTAATCAAAGAATGGATAGTTTGGAGAAAAGTTTTCAAAAAAATGAGGAAGCAAGAAGACAAGATTCAAAAGAACTATTACAGGGTTTACAAGGAATGAAAGATCTGATGTCTAGTTTTACCAAAAATATAGAATTAAAATTTGAAAAAATGGAAGCAAAGATTAAAGTGGTAGAGGAAGAGGTCAAGGTAGTCGAGGATATAAAGGATGAAGTCAAGCAGATAAAAGACCAGAACCAAGAACAAGGGAGAAAAATGGAAATGCAAGAAGAAAGATTATATAACTTAGAGAATTTGCTGAGACAAAAAAAAATCATTGTGAAAAATTTCCAGGGAAAAAATCCAGATCAGTTAAGAACAAGAATAACTAAATGGTTAAAGGAAATGAAACTAGACAAAGATATATGTGATGAGGATATAAAGACCGTTTTTCGAATAGGACAGAAGGCTCAGGGGGAAATAAATAGGCATGTGGTGGTTAAGTTCTCTAGTCTTGAAGCAAAGGTAAGAATCATGAAACATATAAGGATCCATGGTAAAGAAGTATTGAAATTTGAATCGAGAAATATAGAGGTTTACCAGGATATCCCTAAAGAAGAAAGACAATGGAGAGCTAAGATAAAACCAATTCCTAGTTTTTTATCCTCTAAAGGGGTGAAATACAACTGGCAACCGCCTCAAAAACTAAGATTTTTTAATGCAGGGAAAACATCGATTGTAAACAAACAAATTGATAGTCTGGACATTCTTGAATCATGTGGTCTAATAAAAGAGGGTACGGCCAAGTGGGATAAATTAAAGGAGGAATTAACTAGATCAGGAGGCCGTAGACCCAAGTAGCATCTCGTCAGTCGATAATATTCATTTAGCCCTGCAAATTGTAAATTTACTCTGTATTATAACCATTATTGTTTATCCAGCTACTGATACTAACTTAGTGGTTTAAAGGGTCTAAGTGTAAAATTTTGATGTACGTAAAGTTCGTTGGGCAATGGTAATTGATTATGCAAGTATTTCCTAATAGAAATATTGCGATAGTCAGAGCGGGTTCTGCTCAATCTAATCCCACTCACTAAGTAGTGGGAAAGTACCAGTACGGAGGTTCTAACCCTCTCAAACTTCTACACTTGAAGGTAGCTGTTCGGGGGGCAGCTGACAGGAAAGTTATAAATAAAAGAGGTGGGTGGTGGGAAGGTAGGTGCGCTAATTCACAAACAAGTGTATAATTGTATATTGTTTAATAGCACCAAACTCAATTTGTTTAAAATTACCCATGTCAAATGTAATAAAGATAATATCGTGGAATGTGAAAGGTTTGGGGACGGTGATAAAGAGAAAAAGGATTGAGAATGCGTTAAAAAAGGAGAAGCAGGACATTCTATTCTTACAGGAAACACATCAAAAAAAGGGATAATGTGAATAATCTTTACTTAGGGTGGATGGAAATATACGAAAAATCATTCGGATCTTCAAAAGCAAGGGGTGTTGATATCCTTATTTCCAAAAAACTAAATTTTTCTGTAGTAAAAGTTGTAAAGGATGTTGAGGGGAGATTTTTGTTAGTAAAGGGAAAGATTGGGAAGAAGTAATAACTCTGATTAATATTTACATCCCAAATCAAAAGCAAGAGGATTATTTAGAAAAAATAAGGACAATTTTACAAAGAGAGGATACACAGAATTTTATAGTAGGAGGAGACTTTAACTTGATGGCATCTGCTCTAGATACGTCTACAAAAGCTAATGCAAGGAAGAAAAAAAATCAGGATTAGAAAATTGGATAGAGAGTTTAGGGGTTAAAGATACATGGAGGGTCTTAAGAGGAACTGAGTGAGCTTACACGTTTTTTCCCCAAATGAACAAATCATACTCGAGAATTGATTACCTGATGGTTTCAAGCAATTTGGTTGGAAGGCTTAAGGATACAGAAATTGGAATAATTAGGGAATCAAATCATGCAATGCTCAAGCTGGAATTGTTGATTAATCAGGATAATAAACAAAGGCAATGGAGATTTGATACAAATTTAATAAAGAACAAGAAGATATTAAATAAGTTAAAATTAAAATGGCAAGAAAACTGGATGCTAAACGATACAGGAGAGGTTGAGATGCACACTCTTTGGGATGCTATGAAGGCAGTGTTTCGGGGGGATTGTATCAAAGAAGAAATTATGTTGAATAAACAAAAGAAATCGAAAATGCAGAGTTTAGAAAAGGAGATAAAACATTTAGAAATAGAACATGCTAAGGGTCAGAAGGAAGACGTATACCAGAGATTAGTGAAGTTGAGAAGTGAACTTGTAGGGCAGGACCTGGAGAAGGTAAAAAGGAATTTGATTTATTTGAATAGAGACAATTTCGAATTTAGTAATAAAAGTCTTAAAAGACTTGCTAAAGTAGCTAAAGACAAGAAAATGAGGAGGGAAATAAATGTATTAGTGGATGAGAAGGGTAATTGTAAGGTTAAAACTGAGGAGAAATTAAAAACAGTAGAACAATTCTTTAGAGAATTATATACAGGAAGACCTATAGATTTGGAAGAATTGAAAAGGCAGTTGGAATTAGAAACAGCGTTAAAACTACAGGAAGAACATAAACAATTAATGGAGGAAAAAGTTACTGAGAATGAAATAGAGGAGGCAATAAAGAAGCTTAAATTAGGGAAATCTCCGGGGGAGGACGGGTATACGACTGACTTCTACAGGGCTTTTCAAGAAGTAATTATTCCAAAGTTATGTATTCTATATAATTCAATATTGGATGGAGGAAAGGTTCCAGATTCCCGGAACAAATCAATAATTGTATTAATCCCAAAGCCAAACAAGGATCCAGAAAAAATTGATCATTATAGGCCGATTTCTTTTTTAAATCAGGACGCCAAACTGTTTGCAGCCGTGATGGCTAATAGATTGAGTACTTTTTTTAGGAAAGTATATAAAGAGGGATCAGGTAGGATTTCTCAAGGGACGACAGTTAGGAGAACACATAGTAAGAATAATTAACATTCTTGAAATAGCAAAAAGGGAAAAACTAAGCTATGTATTCTCTCACTAGATTTATTTAAAGCATTTGACTCTGTACAGTGGTAAACATTACAAACTATAGTTCAGAGAATGGGCTTTGGAGACAGGTTTTTACATGTATTCAATCAATTGTATAGTAATTCGCAAACGGTTATAAAAGTGAATGATGGATAAACTAAGAAGATTGAGATTACGGCAGGGACAAGACAAGGTTGTCCATTGTCCCTGTTACTGTTTGTCTTGTCTATGGAGCTCTTAGCTAGTGTCATCAGAAAGGATCAGGATATTCAGGGCTTAAATGGTCAAAAAATCAGTATGTTTGCTGATGACATGCTACTTGTATTAAAAGATGCAAAAAATGCAATTGGTAAAGTTCAAGACCATCTGTATAGGTTTGAAAAAATAACTGGTTTAAGAATTAACTGGGAAAAGACCGAAGCGATTGCTTGTAACTATAATAAAAAGGACAAGGAAGTGATTCATAAACGGTATAAAATAGACATAAAGAAAAATTTGAAGTACTTGGGAATATACATAAATGAGAATATTAAAGAGCTCCAAAGCTAAACATAGATAAACTAAGGCAAGATCTAAAATTAAGTATAGCTAAGCTCAATAAATTAAAAGTGTCCTGGTTTGCGAGGGTGAGTTTGGGGTGAATGAAAATTCTACCTAAATTAAATTTTGTTATAGGAAATCTTCCCCTAAAGATATGTGATAAGCAATTAAAGGAATGGCAAAAAATGTTAAACATGTTTTGTAATGGAGGAAGGAGGCCCAGGAAAATGTAATCGCTATGGTACCAAAGTCAGGAGGACGGTGGGCGTGGTATCCCCAATATAAATAACAAACTATTACAAAGCATTTCAATTAAACAGAATTATAAATTAATTAATACAGAATAAGGATGAATTTGAAGATATAAACCAGATTGAATATAAAAGATATAATGGGAGTTTATTCTTGGGTATACAAAATAAGAAAATACAATTAAAGACTAAGTCACTAAGGGAATTGTACCAATTTTGGAAGGTAATAAAAGAAGAGCTAGTAATAGGAGACTCTCCAGTTTTGGAAGTGATGGATTTTGCAGATTGCCTGTTTAATGAGATGAAAGATATGAAACAGAAATTAAGGTTGAATAATTTAATACAAATTAATGAGTGGATTTTAAAGGGGTCTACACACCAAATGAGAGAGGAAATTTACAAAAAGTTAGATTTAAACTGGTTTCAAAAAATTCGGATTGAAAAATGGGACGCAAAATAAGAAAGAAGGGACAGATTAATAGAGAGGTATCAAAGTTTGAAGAACTGATATACAGCATAAGAAAGAGGATTGTGGTCAAGAGATGAGTGGTAAGTAAATTATATAAAATATTAAATAAAAAGGAAGATCCTCAAAGACTAATAAGGAACGGATGGGAGGAAGAATTAAATATAAAGATAAATGAACAAGTATGGAAAGGTAAATGGAACCAAAGAATAATGAATCAGTAATCAATTAGGGAAAGAGAACATAATTTTAAATTAATTTGGAAGTGGTATTTGACCCCGATTACTTTACACCATATGGAAAAGCAAGATCAAATAAGTGTTGGAGATGTAACAGAGTTCTGGGTACCTATGTCCACATGTGGTGGGACTATGAATATACACAGAAATGTTGGAAGATGGTTGAACAGGAGATAAGTAACGTTTTTAATAAAAACATAGTATTGAATCCTAAAATTGCTTTGTTGGGACAGTTAGAAGATATAAATATAGATAATAATAATGAGTTTTTAGCCATTTCGCTTACCGCTACAAGGCAGATAATTGCTTTGGAATGGAAGAACAAAATAAATATATGCAGAGAAAGATGGTTTAAACAAATATGGTGGTTGGCTTTAAATGACAAACTCACATCAGAAATGAAAGTAGAAAGAGGTGAGGTTAAGAGTAACCTTTTTTTGGCAAATTTGGAGACCATGGGTAGTGTATGGTATGTCAAGTAAAGACGGAATAAAACCTGTACAGGAAGAATGTGAATTATAAATAACTAGCATAGTGTGCCCGGCGGTGCCGGGCTTTTTAAAATTGTGTTGGATACTAAAGGGTTTGGTTTTTTTCTTGAACTAATGGTGATGGGCTGTTTTAAATGGTGGTGTAAGGTTTTTTGATTTTGTGGCTTCGAGGCGCTTCGTCCGCCTGTGGCGGACTTGCGCTCCCAGTGGGTTTTTTTTGGTTCTTTTTGGGATTTTTTTGGGTTTTTTTGCGTGCTGGCTTCCTCAGTGCCGGGCTCCTTAATTTGGTTTTTGAACTTGTTTTTTATGTTTATGCAATGTTTTTTAAATTTAATTTAATTTAATTTAATTTAATATTATTTAGTTTAAAATTTAATTTTGTTTTTTAAAATGTTTATTTTAACTCCTTTTTTGTTTTGGTTTTTTGGAGTGAAAAGTGTTTTCCTTTTTTTGATAATTTTTGAGATTAGTGTGTTTATTTTTGAATGTTTTTATAACTTATTTGATTAAATTTGGAATTAATCTTATTATTTTTAATATTTTTGAATGTTTTTTCTCTTTTGGCCACTGGGTGGGGGTGGTGAGCTTTTGTGCCTCTCTTTACAATTGTTCTCTTCTGTCCTCTGGGTGTCGCTTCCGGTAAGTTTCCTCTTTCTCATTTGAGTTCCGGTTCTCATAGAAGGAAGACGTCTTTTGGTAAGTTCTCTGGGGGGGGGTTTGGGGGGGGGGATTTTTTTTTTTGGGGGGTGTATGTGTGTTTTTTTCTTGTTTATTTTTGGCTGTGTTTGTGTGTAATTTTTGGATTTTGGTGTGTTTTTGAATGTTTTTTGGTTTGTGTTTTTGTGTGGTTTTTTTAGTGGGGGTGGTGGCTTTCTTTCTCGCGGGCCATGCTGGCTGGCCCATGGGAAGGAAGGGCAATTGTGGGGAGGCTTTCTTTCCCACGGGCCATGCTGGCTGGCCTGTGGGAAGGAAGGGCATTTGCGGGGAGGCTTTCTTTCCCACGGGCCATGCTGGCTGGCCCGTGGGAAGGAAGGGCGTTTGCGGGGGGGGGGGTTGCTTTCTTTTCCATGGGCCATACTGGCTGGCCTGTGGGAAGGAAGGGCAGCAGCGGTGGGGTGTTTCATTTTTTCCCCGCGGGCCATACTGGCTGGCCCGTTGGGAAGAAGGGCAGTTGCGGGGGGGTGCTTTTATTTTTCACGCGCCAGCTGGCCCTTCGAATGGAAGGGCAGCGGCGGCGGGGTGGTGGTTATTTTTTCCCCCATGGGCCATGCTGGCTCGCCTGTGGGTAAGAATGGCGGCAGCGGCAGGCTTTTTTAAACTTTTTTTTCACGCGCCGGCCGCCTCAGCGTTCTGCGCGCTAATGGCGCACAGGACGCTGGAGCTTGTAGTTTTGGCTGCGCGTGTTTTCTTTCTGCGGCGGTTTTTCTTTTGCAGCTTTTTTTGATTGGCTGCAGCGCGTTTTCGAACGTTCCTTTTGCCGCGCCGCTCAGCCTGATTGGCTCTGGCGTGGCGCGGTGAAAGGAACTTTGGGAATTGCAATTCCCTTTTTTTGTTTGCGACTGGGGGGCTCCTGCCCCCGGGTCGAAAATTTCAACTCGACAGTTACCTGCAAACCCTGTTTGGGCGAGTGAACGGAGGCTCGGACGGGGCTAGTGGGGCCTGGTGCAACATCCTTTGTCACATTCCAATGGTTAATGCACCATTTTATAGGTATAGATAACTGGGTGACATGGATTGTTAATTTATAATTGTATAGCACTGGGTGTGGGATGTTGGGTGGAAGGGGTGTTAGGTTGTATGTGTTATATATGTTACTTTGTTTGATGTGTTTTAATGTAATTAATAATTTTTTTAAAAAAACCATCCCATATCTAAAGACTCTCCCCTCCCCACACTCAGTAAGAGGGACATATAACTCTAACAGAGCCAATGAGCAGGAATCAACACCCAGTCGGCCCCCCAGACTTGCCCTGCCAGCCAGGTTTTCAACCCTTTCCTAAAAGGCAGCAATTCTGACTGTAGCCTTAATTCTGCCAGCAGGAGGTTCCACAGGGTTGGGGTGGACACGGAGAAGGCCCTCCTCCTTGTGCTAGAGAGGTGAGCCCTCTAGCTGATGGAACACTGAGGGAGCCCCTCCGGTCCGCCCTGGTAGAACGGGCAGACTCTCTTAGGGCAATGCAGTCTCTTAGGTAACCTGGCCCACTACAATGAAGGGCTTTAAAGGTCATTACCAGCACCTTGAATTGCACCCGGAGACAAACGTAACCAGTGCAGCTCCCAGAGCAAAGGCAAGGCATGAGCATACCACCTGCACCCCATCCCTATCCGAGCCACCGCATTCTGCACCAGCTGCAGTCTCTGAATTGTCATCAAGGGCAGCCCCTTGTAAAGCGCATTACAATAATCAAGTCTGGAGGTGACCAGAGCATGTATGACTATGAGCAAGGAATCCCTATCCAGGAGTGGGCACAACTGATGAACTACACGGAGTTGTGCAAAGGCCCTCCTGGCCACAGCCGCCACCTGCTCTTCCAGCAGCAGTCACGCGTCCAGGAGGACCCCCAAGTTGCGCACTGGGTCTGTCTGGGGCAAAGTAACCCCATCCAAGTTTTAGGTTCTAAGGCTTCTTTTTTGCCCTGGAAAAGCCTTTGAGATAGAGATGGAGCCTTTAACAGTCAAAAAATTACCACCAGATTGCTGTCACTGTAATCAGGTATGCTACTGGCAATTTTGGGGGGCAAGGTTTAATGCAACAGGATTTTGCCCATTATGTCATTGGATAGCTCTGACTTTATTTATTTTAGATTGGTTGACTAGACACCAGAAGGACTGTGGTGGCTCAAGCAGTTAAGACAATGGCTGAACTTGAAGACTGGAAGGTAGGAGTTTGATACACCAGGCACTGCAAGATGGAGTGATTTCCCGTCTCTGTCCCAGCTCTTGCCAACCTAGCAGTTTGATAGCAAGAAATTGCAAGTAGATAAATAGGGACCACTTCGGAGGGAAGGTAAACAGTGTTCTGTCCACTCTGGTGTCTAGTCATGCATGCCACATGTCCACGGAAACATCTGCAGACCCAGACAGCGCTGGCTCTTTGGCTATGAAACAGAAATGACCACTGAACCCTAGAGTCAGATACAACTGGCTTTTGAGTCAACTAAGGCTGAAGAGATTTGGAAAGCTGCAGTTCAAAAGCAAGAAATTGCAAGTAGATAAATAGGGACCACTTCAGTAGGAAGGTAAACAGTGTTCTGTGCACTCTGGTGTCTAATCATGCCTGCCACGGAAACGTCTGTAGAAGCAGACAGTGCTGGCTCTTTGGCTATGAAACAGAGATGAGCACTGAACCCTAGAGTTGGATACGGTTGTCTTTTGAGCAAAGGTGACCTTTGCTTATTACCGAGATTGGTTGAAAGAATGGCGTTCACTGACTTGTATTACAGTATATACCAGTGTGTTTTCAAAATCGCACTGAGGAGTAGATGTACCTCTTGCAAGGTGGGCAGCAGGAAGAGAAAAATCTGCTGCCAACTTAATTCTCTCATTGTCCTTACTGTTGCAGGCTACCACCAGCAAGGACTCCAATTAAAGACAATTGCAATGATGGCTTTTTGTATGTGATGTGAAGCTTCATTCACGGAGACCCTTGGTGCGCTCCAGGACTCGTTATGCCATGGCCAGCAGGCCACTTGTGACTTCTGACCTAGGCACAGTGTGAACTGGCGACCTAGAGGTGAAACACTCCATCTCTCATTAGCAGCCTCCTGACACTCACTTTCCCTAATGAATTCTGCACACCCATCGAGGAATAAATCAGATCCTATTTGGGGAGGAATTAACCTTTTGCAAAAGTAGAGGGCGGTTTTCCTTGAAGAGGGGAAAGGATAGAATAGAGAAAATGTGCAATCTTATATTTATCAGCTGGAGCACTCTTTGGACTTATTTATTGCATAGGGCACCCTTGCTTGAAAGCCAGACATATCTGAATCTAGGATTCGGTGCTTATCTCCATTTATAACCAAAGAGCCAGCACTGTCTGTGTCTGTAGACACTTCTGTGGACACGTGGCAGGCATAACTAGACAGAACACTGTTACCTTCCCACTGAAATGGTACCTATTCATCTATTCTTGCTTTCAAACTGCTAGGTTGTCAGGAGCTGAGACAGAGTTAGCCCTCAAGCCATCATTCAGTCCCCAGGTCTCGAACTGCCAACTTACTGGCCTTCCAGAGATGGGACCTCACTCTGTTGTGCAGTACTGGGGTCTCAAACTGCTGACCTGCCAACCTTCCAGTCATCAAGTTCAGTGTCTTAACCAATAAGCCGCCGCAGTCCCTAAATGACCAAAATTTCTGACCCCCAAGAACCACCACTCCAAATCTTGACAGAAGTTGGAAACAATACATTGTTGGACTATGACACTCAGAAACTATGGCAGATACATATTGGCACATCTAAATAAGCCCAGAAACTCAATTTTGATTCCAGAGAACAGACTAAGAGTAGGTCAGAGCCTGAGGCTTTATAGGTCTATTGGCCTCTTGTGTCACCTGACAGTTAGAGGGTCAGAAAACTGCCAGACCTCCTCTACTTTGGCAGTGCCTAACCATAGCAGGGATACTCAGTGAGAGAACTAGTGGATAGAGTAATGAGCTAGGACCGTGATGGCGAACCTTAGCACTCCAGATGTTCTTGGACTTCAAGCCATACAGGTGCATTTTACTTCTGCTTCCGGGAGCGACAAGGGCAGCACAGGCTGGATGAACCGCAGTAAACCCCTTTGTGTGGATTCACAGGGGCTTGGGCTTCTGGGAATTGAAGTCCAAGAACATCTGGAGTGCCAAGGTTTGACATCATGGAGTTAGGACTAAAGAGGCCTGGGTTTGGATCCGCACTTAGCTATGGAAGCTTATTGGGGGCGGGGCAGGTAAACAACTTCTTAAATATCTCAGGGTGCATCTTGATTAGTCAAAAGCCTCATATTTGTGTTAGCTTTGCCAGATTCGAAGTAAATTCCAAGACCACAGCTGAGGTGAACATTATTATGCAGAAATGAATGCCCAACAGGAGTTAATTATTTTGCACTGATTCCTAAACTGCTGCTTTCTTCTTTGGATAAAGGTATGTGCACATTAATTTCAGCTAAAGGTGTGCTCACGCCAAAAGGTGTGTCAGTACATATTGTATCTTGGGTTGCCCTGTAAAGTTTGCAAATTTTGGGCTATGAGAGTCCCCCAAAGTTTTTTTTTTTATTCTCCTCCCCACCATCCTTAAAGTTACAGCATCATGGCACTTCAACACACTGCACATGCTTCATATTGGTTGTAAGTGTATTTGCACCTGGGCTCCTCCTAGCATTGCAGGCTCACCTGCTAGCAGATCAGGCACCAGCTGTGAGCCTCAAACAGTATCAAGGAAGCAGTGCCAGGGCTGCAGCTGGTGATGGTGCAGTGCTAAGAGCAGGCCAAGTGCAAGTACACTTACAACCAATATGCTAAAGCATATGCAGCATACTCATGGCTGCAGGTGATGGCTCTGTGGCCATCGTAGGTACAGGAGCCACAAGTTGGCATGTGGGACAATGCTGTCCACACTCAAGCCTTGGGTGAAGAAAGGAGCTGGGCATGAGGAGGGGAGTAAAGTGGTGGTATAAAATCAGCCGGTGGCATCTTGACTTCAGAGACCATTTCACAGCCTTTCTATCCCAGGAGTTTGAGGGCAACAGCCTCTTCACTGTAAGAAGAAGAAAGGGAGGGCACGCTGCCACTTTTCTCCAATCCATTTACTGCACAGCAATGATTTTGCTACTGGGAATAACACATGTGATTTACATGATATCGAGTGTGCTGATTCCAAATCTGAACTCAGAATTTGCCTATCATGAACAGATTTTAAAGCATTATTCATTCATTCATTCATTCATTCATTCATTTGTATGGCTGCCTTTCTTGCCTAAGCAACCCAAGACGGCTCACAGCAGAGGTCAAAAAACTCGCCCCCATACAGTTAAAACCGAATACTAAAATTATTTAAAACATTTAAAACATCTACTGTATAAAAACCTCCCTGATTCCTTTTAAAAGAGGGGCACCTGGGCAGGAGAGAAGAAAACCCAGGACAGGGCTAAATGAGCCAGCAGGGTTGGGTTGTAGTGCCAGATGTACCCCACACCTGCTGGCAAAGCCATGTTTTTAAAGCCTTTCTGAAGGGGGGCAACTCTGCCTGGAGGCGCAGTTCTGGCGGCAGGAGGTTCCACAGGGCCGGGGCGGATACCCAGAAGGATCGCCTCCTGGTCCCAGTGAGGTGAGCCTCCGTAGCTGAAGGGACCACCAGGGAGCCCCTACGGTCCGCCCTTGTAAGGATGGATCAGAAACCTTGGGGCAATGCAGTCTCTTAGGTATCCTGGCCCACTACCATGAAGGGCTTTAAAGGTCAAAACCAGCACCTTGAATTGCACCCGAAAGCATACTGGCAGCCAATGCAGCTCCCAAGCACCCCACCACCACTCCATTATTCTCCTCCCCACCATATAGCTGTTCAAATGGTCAGTCATTGGGTAATGTATTTTTACATGGGAACATTATAACAGTTACAGCTACCACTATGCTTGCTGCCACCTCAGCTGAATCACACCCCCTGGTGGCATGCATGTCCCATCAGTGGCTGGACATATCTGGGCAAGTCAATGAGCTGACATCAGAAATAGGTATATAAGGTGAGCTGGACCAAGGACTTGTCTCTAGTGCAAAACCATCTTATTGGATAGTACAGCTAAGCCATAGTGAGTCTGTTTTGAGCTAAGGATGAGTAGGTGCAGCTGTGTTAATAAACCAGACAATTTTTGCTACATTTGTGGCAAATATACCCTGCGTGATCAACGCAAGAACCTAACCAAGAGAGTGAGATTTGCTAATTTAAGATCCTGGTGTTCTAGGCAGAATCAGACTTAGGATTTGGATTCAGTGCACTTGATTTAGTATAGGACATATGGAATAGACCAAGTAGCAGACAATATTTTTTTGTGTGTGTGTGATGCAGTGCTATCTAGGATTCCAGTTCAAGAGTGTGCACACACACACACACACAAGAGAGAGAGAGAGATGGGGGGGGGGCTCTTATGCAGACATCTGGCAGGACTTTGGTTAACTTTTGTCCTGGCATCAATAGTAGCCACTGCCTCATCATTGCTTCCTCCTCTTCCTCCTGATTTACCTCCTGCCCTCTACTTTCCCACAGGCACTCAAAATGATGGCAACCAAGGAGGAAACATGTGTAAAAGAACCACTTGTGCAAGGTTTCACAAAGGACATGCAAACTGACACAAAGATCAAATGACCTTAAATTGATTCCAAGCCTCCCCCACAACCACCCCTTCTTGTGGAATGTAGACCCCACTGCACAGAAATTAAAGAGTCTGGATGGCTTCCAGAGACCCTTAAGATCTTCGGGCAGTGTTTCTCAACTTTTGGTTTTTGGACTTCAATTCCCAGGAGCCTAAGTTAATTCCCAAAAGCACTGATCAGCCAATGTACTTACATAGGCTTTTGGGAATGGAAGTCCAAAAACCAAAGGTTGGGAAATACTGCCTTAGGGCAAACAAGGTTTTATGCAAAAATCCATAACTAGAGCACCTCATGGAGGACAAGGGTATCAATGGCTATAATTATGGATACCTAAGTACAATCTCCAAGTTGGAGAGATAGGCAGGATATCTCTCAATGCCATTTTCAGGGAATCCTAAGCAGGTGAAGGCATCTCCTTGGGAATACCCTGAATGAAATGGTGAGCCACTGTGTGAGACAGAATGCTGGACTTGATGGGCTGTGGCCTGTTCCAGCAAGGCTGTTCTTATGTTCTTATGATAATCTATTCCTGGATCAGAATCTACCTTAAAGCAGAGGTGTGGGTGCGGTATCCGGAATGGGCTGCCGCACATATGTTCTTATGATAATCTATTCCTGGATCAGAATCTACCTTAAAGCAGAGGTGTGGGTGCGGTATCCGGAATGGGCTGCCGCACCGGAATGGGCTGCCGCACCCCTTGACCAAACCCTGTGAAATTCGGCACACACATACCTTGCACATGTGAGCACGTCACTGTCGGGGTCCCGAAGCCCATGGGGGGTTATGCCCCCCAAATTGATCCTTTAGTCCTCAACCAATCACAAGGGATGACCAGGTCTGGGCCTTTGTGATGTCATGCCCTTTGTGATGTCTTGCCCAGACCTGGTCAGCCCTTGGGAGTGGTCAGCCAATGGGACATCACAGGGCCTCGCCCACTGATCAGGCAGGCCAGCTGCCAGGGCGGGGCAGGAGTCCAGGGGACAGAGGTCAGCCCAGGAGAAGGAGTACCCGAACAACAGAACCACAGGAGGTAGGACAGCACCCCCCTCCCAAACACCACCCAGGTGAAGCCGGGCACCCCTGCTAGTCCTTGATAAAGGTGCTGAACAAGGCCAGGTCCAAGAAAGAACCCTGCAGAAAACTTCTTTTCATTTCTCCCCAGGAAGAATAACCTGCAAATTTTTAAAAAGTGAGGTGAAAGCCACTATGAAAGCATCTTCAAGAAATAAACCACCAGGTGTAGATGGGATACCAAGAGAACTATTGTAGGTGTCCTATGCTTTACTGAATTATAATCTACCAAGCTTTACTGTTGCTCTGCATTTTATAGATAAATTTTACAGCAAGAGGTCTTTGCCAAGGTAAACAAGATCTTGGCTTCCAGACAGGTGGAAAAACACAGGAAGGTGGGGACAGGTATAGATAAATTCTAGAAGCATGTGTTATCAGTAACAGAGAGGGCACACAGAATATTGTCTGGGTCATAAGCAAGCTGAGAGTGTAATGGCTTCTGTAGCATAGCTAGGCAAGAGGTGAAGAGTACATAATTTAACGCTGTTCAAGGGTCAGCTATTCAGAGAGAGCATGAATAAGAATGTAATACAATAACGCGATTATCGGTCGGCATCCCGATATGCTACTGCATTAGATCCTCCTACAAGAATGTAATGCAATGACATTAAATGTTGATTAGTGTTCTAATCAACGTACCACTGCATTAAACTCTTACTACAAACTATTCCAAGCTAGAGAGACTGAATTATTATAATCTTACCAAGAATGTGCCAACAGTTTGCAGAAAACAAAACAAAGGACCATAGGCTGGAAATGTTCAATATATGTTCCAATATCCCAGGCAGGAAATACTAAAGCAACTTTAGGACAAATGCATTAATTTCCATGCAAACAAAGTGACACTCAAGGCTTTTGCAACAAATTAGACAAAACCCGGTATGCAGAAGAGCTACAGAGTTTCAATATGAACAATAAATAAATCAAAAATGTTAAAGATTTTGTATAAATTGGCTCAATCATCAATAAAAATGGATATGCAGCCCAAAAATCAGAAAAAGGTTGAGAGTTAGAAGGGTAGCAATGAGAGAAAAGATTGTCAAAGGATAAAGATGTGTTACTGAAGATAGGTGAAATCATCTATATGGTATGGTATTACTGATTACAATACAGTACTGTATATGGCAGTGAAAGCTGGGCTGTAAATAAAGCTGACAGGGAACACATAATTTATTTGAAACATGGTGTTGAAACAGAGCTTTATAGGTACCATAGACTACCAGAAAAACAAACAAGTGAGCTCTAAATCAAATGAAACCAAAACTCTCCTTAGAAGCAAACTTGACTAAAAAGAGTCTATAGTACTTTCAGCACATTATGTAAATACATTATTTTTACTGGATTTACTGGGAAAGACTATAAATGGGAAAAGATTGAGCAACAGGTAACCATGAAAGTGTTGGCCTTCAAGAGTATGTGTCTGGGAAGTAAGAGTCTTAACCAGGGATGTCCAAACTACAGCCCGTGGGCTGGATTCGGCCTCTGATGCCAATTCATTTGGCCCACGTTGCCCTCGCTACTCCTTGAAGCAGAAGTAAAACATACCCATGCATGCGTAGAACACTGCTGTAAAGGCACCCATGGATGTCATAAACATGTTAACGACAGCCACAGGTGCATTTACAGCAGAATTCTGTTCATGTGTGGGCACGTTTTACTTCCGCTTCCAGTGGGAGGAACCACGTGACCACCCTGCTGAACTACGTGACTGGCCCACAGCCCAAAAGGTTTGGGCACCCCAGGTCTTAACTATTCAAACAAGAAGGCATGTTATTTTCTCCTGCATTTCCATTCTGTACAATGATAAAGTAGAACAGGATACAAATTTGGAAGTGTCTTGGAGTGCATAATTCACAAAAGGACTTGGGGTGGGGCCAAAGCAAAGAGGGTGGACCCAAATGTAGCCCTTATCAAATATGGATACAGTACTTATCTAGATTAAAGGAGTAAGACCCAGTACAACATTTTATCAGGTTGTAAAGCTCAGCTACATGCAATAGCCTTGCAGGCTTTAAATACTTTATTTCTTATCATTGACTGGGAAAAAAAGCTTTCTAATCAGAAGGGAAATATACAGAGACCAAATATGGCCAAAGAGTCACCATCCCAATTTCAGAGTATTTCAGCATTGGGCAACAGAATTATTTACCCAAGAATTTTCCTAGCTATTATCCTGACATTTGACTTTGTCAATTAACCCAGTTTGTCATGTTTTTGTTTTGTTTAATGTTTCCATTATTTTTAGCTACTGTTTTTATGGTGTCTTGTGTTTTCTTTAAAATTGCAGTCCATTTTAAGACTGTTAAGAATGAAAGGGGATTTAAAAAATGTGTGAAATAAGCAAATAAGCATGAATACATATATTTTAGTCCCAATCGTTCTTCAATTATTCTGTGTTCATATCCTTCCCATTTTATCATTGTGAGTTCTGAACTACTTTACTGATTCAATGGCCATACAGGAAAAGTTTCAGGCTTTTGTCTTGACCTTTTTATCCACCCGCATCCCCAAATACCATTCCCTTGCTCAAAGTGATTGGGTGAATCCCATTTTCTTTGTGACTTAACTCTTAGGCCTCGGGTTGATGAACAGAGTGGGATTCTCCCCAAATGATACTCTGGCTGAGAGCACTAATAATAATTTCGTGTCAGAAATTATTCTGGGTTGAAAGGATTTTTGCAGGAGAAACTCTGCTCAGAGAACACCCAAATGAGGTTCCTTTCATGTCCCCAAGAGCTGGGACAGAGATGGGCTCTCAATCCGTCATGCAGTACCCGAGTCTCGAACTGCCGACTTGCAGTCCTTCCAGCTAACAAGGCAAGCTTCTTAACCACTGAGCCACCACAGCCCATTGCTGAGAGCACTGACCAAAGGTGTTAGGCTTGTGGTCTCATTAAAGCAGAAGGGAGTGGAGAGTGAGGAGATGGTGACAGGAGAAATCCACAGGCCTTTCTGATGAATTATGCAAGCCACTTAAAAAGCTGCAGCCAACAGGATCTGGAAGGCAGTGTGAGTCGAGCAATAGGAGGAGATTTGTGGAGGCATTGACAGCTATCTGATACATCGACCTCTGATGTGCCAGATGGGAATGATGGAAGGTTACTTCCAGAAAAGAGGACGGCATCCCATTTAAAAGTGGGTAACAATGCTAAGCCTAATGAAGGAAGCATTGTTACATGATGTACTAATACACCATGTATACTAATACACCATGTATTCTAATACACCAGTGGTTAAGAAGCTTGCCTTGTTAGGCTGGCAAGTCGGCAGTTGAAGACTTCGGTAATGCATGATGAATTGAGCGCCTGTCTCTGTCCCAGCTCTTGGAGACATGAAAGGAGTCTCATAAGGGGCGTCCCCTGAGGGGAGTTTCTTCTGCAAAAATATTTTCAACCCAGAATAATTTCTGACACAAAATTATTATTATAGCCTACCCACAATAGTGGTCAGACTATTTTTGTTGTTGTTGCTTTTGTTGTTGTTGTAAGAAAGCTGGGGCTAACGGTAATGATCCAAAAGAAAAATGAACATTGTTAAGGCCAATAATAAAGTTTATATTTATGTACAAAATATAAGTGATATGGTAGACTGCAGTGTGTCTATATAAATCTTTGCTCAAAGTTCGCTGGTTAAATCTACATAAACTCTTTGCTTTGACTCAGCTTGACTTTGCATAAACACTTTGCTTCTCAGCTTGACTTCGCATAAACACTTTGCTTTAACTGAACCCGTTCCGATATACGGTTTTCGAGACTCTTCATCAGGAAGATTATTTCGTATCTACAATAAACATTAACAATTTTTAATATCATATTCCAAATTTATCAAGCATGATAAACATTCATAAAACATTCAATCGTTTACAATCAAAGGTGCCCGTTGCTAGTAAAGTTCATATTGCGGCTCGCTTACCCTTTCGCGTCAATGGCCTCACACACTTTACTCTCTCGGTGCCAGCTGACATTAACACCCTGGGTGAGCACTGCCTATTTAAACAACGCTACCTAATTAGTGGAGTGATTTACATATGTACTGATTAAAGAGAGAGTGTCCCCAATGCTCGAAATAAGTCCCTCAGGATTTTTCTACAAGCACATGATGTAGAACAAAACCTTAAAGTCACACTGTTGATTCAACCCTTTTTCGGAGGATGACTCAGCGCGTTTTCCCTTTCCCGTCTTCGGACTCGCATGCCAAACTTCTCTTAATACACAAGTGATGAATTTAAAGAAAGCATGATAAATCAGTGTCCTGATTCAGTCCTCTTGGCGCTAAGGACTTTAACACATGAACGTAGTAGAAGGCTTCTCTTTTTAAAAGATTTTTTTCTAGATTAGTGATAGAAAAACGTTGTGGTCTGACTACCTCCACAACCATAAATCTCAGATCGTCATGAGAATGTTTCATAGTGAGGAAATGTGAGACCATATGTGCTGTAATAATCTGATTCCGAATGCGTGATTTATGTTCCGCTACACGTGTTCGGACCGGCCTGCTGGTCTGGCCCACGTAAATCTTCTCACATGGACAAGTTATTAAATAGATACAGCCAGCAAGAAATTCAGTGGCTCAGATGTGGAAGAGGATTCCCCTGGCTGGCAGATTCTCAGAGTTGTAGTCCAAAAAAGATAGCTTTTAAAACCTCTAGGGAACACTATGCCTCAGGCAGCAAAACGTCTTATGGAATTAAAGAGAATTGAAACAGGCTCTTTGGAAAGAAACAGGCAGGCAGCCAATAAGTCAAGACAAGGTTTCTGCAGTCTTGCTAAGATAGGTAGATAACATTTCTTACAATTTCAGGCACTGTACCACTTTTTCATGGCTGCTGTAATAACTGAGGTATAACAGAGTAATAATGAGTGAAGATACATACAGTAGGTCACCCTTGCTCGAAAGCCAGTCATATCCAAATCTAGGGTTCAGTGCTCATTTCCATTTATAGTCAAAGAGCCAGTGCTGTGGGCATCTGCAGACATTTCTGTGGACATGTGGCAGGCATGACTAGACACTGGAGTGCACAAAACACTGTTTACCTTCCCACCAAAGTGGTACCTATTTAAGGTCACCCTTGCTCGAAAGCCAGTCGTATCCAACTCTAGGGTTCAGTGCTCATCTCTGTTTCATAGCCGAAGAGCCAGCGCAGTCCGCTTCTGCAGACATTTCCATGGTCATGTGGCAGGCATGACTAGACACCGGAGCACACCGAATGCTGTTTACCTTCCTACCTGCCGCCTTCCAGTCAGCCATGGTGTGTCAACCGGAGAGGGCTTCACCCAGCCCTCTGGAGCTGTTACAATGCGAGTGGCCTCTCAGGCCTCTGATCATCCATAAAAACAGGCCTGCATACACACACACAAAGACAGACAGAGCCAGAACTTCTTGCTGAAGCCAGCTGGGAGGGAGGTACTGAAACAAAGGGACCCAGATGGTTTTATTAGACATACAATTCTATACAGGAAGTGGGCATGGTCTTTGAAGTGATTGGTTAAGCAGGTCATATGATCTATATTGACTACAAAGCAGTGGTCATGTGAGATTACATAATACTCATAAGGTGTGCTTGTGATCAAGCTTGGTGAATAACAGGATGTTAGGTACCCTCTATTTTAGGAGATGACTCATCTGTCTGGCCCTAGGCCAGATCCCTTCAGCTGGGCCCATACGTGACCTCGTTTGCGTAGGACACGGGCCTGTAGGAAGTGGCAAACAGGGAAAAACCCAACACCACGGCAGTCCCTTTTTATCTACTTGCAATTTATTGCTTTCGAACTGCTAGGTTGGCAGGAGCTGGGACAGAGACGGGAGCTCACTCCATCATACAGTACTCGGGTCTTGAAATGCTGACACGCCAACCTTCCAGTCATCAAGTTCAGCGTCTTAACCAGTAAGCCCATACATAGAGGTACATAGAGATGTGTCAAAATGAAGGGAGTCTCATCTGTGAAGAAACATGGAGAAATTCCTTTGGTAGGTAACACTATCAAAAATACTACTAGGAATACCCCGGGCACCAGAAATACATTTTTTTTTCAGCATACAAGAGTACTCCTCCTTAGGATTCCAGTCTGTCTACTTGCAGAATATTCCCTTTCTCATTCACCTCCCCTCCAATTTGTCCCAAATACACACCTGTTTTATTGTAGTTTTAAAAACCTTGAGATTCTTCCAAAAATAGCTACTTCTTCTTTATTTATTATTTATTTATTATTTAGATTTGCATCCCACTCAACTCGGCACAGCTGACTCAGAGCGGCTAACAGCAAGTTAATATAACTACAATGTAACAGTGTGATAATGCAAAAATAAATAATCAATACACTTACAATACAATTACAATAAATTCCACAATACAATATATCAGTACAACAAGTCAAAATATCAACAATCAGTATATCAAAAGGACATATCCAAAAAACACATCAATAAGCATATCAACAAAACAGAACATATCAAAAACAATCTTTGTGGGCGTTGCCATTTTGATTCATCTCCAATATGACTCATAAGCAGAATATGAGAAACATAGTGAATGATGCTTCAAGAAATACAAAACAAGCTTGTCATACAGGGGTGGGGGGAAATGAGTCAAACAGGGGGGAAATGCATCCTCTAGATTCCTAAGTTGAATGGGGCCACGACAAAGCCGTACAGCACAATAAGGTCTTTGAAGACAGATCTTCAAAGTTCTGCTGTGCAAATTGCAGAACAACATATCTGGTGTCAGGTTGACCAAAGCTGAATCCATTATTATCTATACCTATAAAATGGTGTGTTAACTGTTGGAATGTGACAAAGGATGTTTAGCCAGGCCCTACTAGCCCATAATGGGCCTCCGTTCACTCGCCCGAACCCGGTTCGCAGGTAACTGTCGGGTTGAAATTTGCACCAGTGGGGCAGGAGCCCCCCGGACGCAAACAAAAAAAGGGAACTTCAATTCCCAACGTTCCTTGCGCCGCGCCGCACCAGAGCCAATCAGGCTGAGCGGCACGAGCAAAAGGAACATTCGGAAACGCACCGCGACCAATCAAAAATAAGCCGCAGGGAAAAAAATGCTGCACTAACTAAAATTGTGCATGCCAAACTACAAGCCCCAGTGTCCTGCGCGCCATGAGCACGCAGAACGCTGAGGCAGCCGGTGCACAGAAAATAAAAATTAAAAAGGCAGGCCGCGAAACCCACACACCCCCACCACCGCATACAGTGGTGATGGGATTCTCATAGTCCGGCAACCCAGGCCGGACCACGGAAATACCCCACCCCAAAGCCGCATCAAGCGGCGATGGGAATTCCCATGGTCCTGCCACCCAGGCCTGCCCACGGAAATACCCCCCACCCCAATGCCGCATCAAGCGGCGATGGGAATTCCCATGGTCTGGCCACCCAGGCCAGCCCAGCGAAATACCCCCACCCCAACGCCGCATGTAAGCAGCGATACAATTTCCATGGTCCAGCCACCAAGGCTGGCCCATGGAAAAAAACCACCCCAACGCCGCATGAAGCAGCGATGCAATTTCCGTGGTCCAGCCACCTAGGCCGGCCCACGGAAAAACCTCCCCCCCCCCCACGCCGCATCAAGCGGCGAGGGTATTTCCGTGGTCCAGCCTCCAAGACCGGACCATGGAAATACCCCCACCCCAAGACAAAACAACACCATCCAAAAACAGTTAAAAATAATCAAAACCAAAATAAAAACAGAAAAAGTAAACACAAAAACATCCAAAAACACAATCCAAAAACAGTCAAAAATATTCAAAACCAGAAATAAAAAATAGAAAAAGGAAACACAAATCATCCAAAAACAATGAAGACAAAACACACAGAACCACCACCACCACCCCAAAAAAATCCCTAAACCCCCTCAAAAAATTAAACCAGAGAGTTTACCAGGAGACGTCTTCACTCCATGACGACCGGAACTTAACTGAGGAAAGAAAGACACGACTTACCAGAAGAAGAAGCAACAACCAGAGGACAGTAGAGAAAAATAGTAAAATACAAGAAAAGCTCACCAGGCCCACCCAGAGGCCACAAGAGAAAAAACATTCAAAAATATTCAAAATAATAAAAATAATTCCCAAATGAATGAAATAAGTTATCAAAACATTCAAAAATATTCACAAACATCACAAATAATTCCAAAAAAAGAAATAAGTTTTCACTCAAAAAAACAAAAAAAATCTAAACACAGTATAGAAATATTGATTTTAAAAAAACATATTCTTACACATTTTAAAAATTATTATCCAAGGTACAACTATTTTAAAAAATTCACATAGTAACACATTATTTGGTAAAATACAATAATTATAAAAAAATATCATCCTTTCCTCTTTTTTAAAGCAAAAAACAAAAACAAAAAAAAAAAATAAAAAAATCACAGTTTATACAGCCCATGCGTAAAAATAAAAATTTAAAAAACCACAATTAAAAACTAACCTCATTTGCATAAACATAAAACAAAAACCTTCCAACACAATTTAAAACAGCCCGGCACAACCGGGCAAAATCTGCTAGTCCATTATAACACAGTCGAAGAAATCTTAAGGTAAAGGTCACCCTTGCTTGAAAGCCAGTCATATCCGACTCTAGGGTTCAGTGCTTATCTCTGTTTCATAGCCAAAGAGCCAGTGCTGTCTGCTTCTGCAGACATTTCCATGGTCATGTGGCAGGCATGACTAGACATTTAATGCTATTTACCTTCCTACCAAAGTGGTCCCTATTTATCTACTTGCAGTTTCTTGCTTTCAAACTGCTAGGTTGGCAGGACCTGGGACAAAGATGAGAGCTCATACTGTCTTGCAGTATTCGGGTATCGAACTGCTGAACTTTCGCTTTCCAGTCAGCATCTTAACTGCTTGAGCCACTGCAGTCCCTTGAAGAAATCTTAGGCAATCGCAATTGTGATTTGGTGCAATTTGACTTTCCTGAGTTCCTATCTGGCCCTCTGTGGTTCTCTTTTTCTCATGTTGTCCTGTAGATTCCCTCTCCTCCTTCTACTGTTACCTAAAAACTGGTGATCGGCTCCTTCAGTTACAGGAGCTCTTATGGACCCCAAGGTGCAATTAAAAATACCCAGATCACTTGCTGACGGAGCCCACCCTTCACCCAAGAATTGCAGACAATTTATTTCAGGCAAACAAATGTGGTTTAATAACATGCATTTAAAGACAACAGAGGCCTAACTGTTTCTAAAAGGGCTAGTCTCATCCTGCCTGGAACACCCCAAGTTTGAATCTAGAGAGCTCCAGCCATGTTGGCAGAAGTGATTTATATACCCTCCACCCAAGAGAACTAACCCTGTTCCTGACTTCTATCTAATGTTTACAGAATAAAAGGTTTACAATGATAAAACAAAGACCAGCACTGGACCCTTCTGTTCATAAGTAAAAGGTTCAACAATAGGAAACAAAGGCAAAGGGGAGTTATGCAAATGTCCTGGGGTCAGGGAGGAAACAGAAAGGTTCATAATTCAGCAAAAGTAGGCAATGACATCCTTCAGTGGACATCCAATGGGACTGCAGATCGTAAGTTGGCACCAATCCATGGCTCCAGATTTTATGTGCAGGATAAAGGTTGACCAATGGGCTTGTGGATGGACATCAGGGTAGGACACACACTGTGGCTGTTGCTTGAGCATTCCATTCCCACCCACTAGTTAAGCCTATCCTGTCCTCCCCAAGGCACTATCTAAAATAATTACAGTTGAAATTCCCCAAATAATGAGCATGCATTATGTACACAAAAGCCTAGTGAAAAAGGTGTATGCAGAATAGTTCTGGTGTGTGGGTTCCGCGAGCGCAATTGGCATACTGTCCCTGACAGTACCCCGGTGATGGAGATCACTACGTCGTATCACGGGTTTCGAGGGGACAGAAATTGGGGAGCGGAATATTAGATAGAGTTTAATTCACCAATAGCTGATCTGACAGGCAGCTAGGACAATGGAGAGCTAATGACTAACTCGCTAGGCATGTAATAGATAATCGTGCATCCGCAGATGCCCAAAGTCTAAGAGTAAACTTTGGCCACTTGTTTGCCCCTGATAACGGGGAACAATGCATGTCCCCGGTAGTTAATTAAGTTAGATAAGGAACTACCCCCGGTGAAGACTTCCCCAATTAACTTGTGTAAACATGTTGTGCAGACTCAGCTTTTCCTTTGTATTGCTACATGCACGCAACCAGGATATAAGGTTGAGAATTGTCACCATTAAACACTGGTCTTCGCTCCATCTTGCCTCGTGTGTCTTGCTTGACCAGTCTCCTCCGGAACCCTCTGGCCCACATCAGGCCCCGATCCAACATATGGTGACCCTGACTGATTTACTCGTGCCATGTCTACTCATGAGTAGCAATACTCTTGGTCCGGTTCTACGCCAGAACCGTGTCCGAGTCTTCCCGGAGGACAGCGCAGCAGCTCTGGTCGGAAAGCCATCCGATCTGAGTGACAGCTATGCGGCGAGGCATTCCAGAGGCAGAGCATGCTCCAAAGCACTGAGGCATCTTGCTCGTCGGAAACGCGTTCTGCTCAGGGTCGGCTGTGAAACCCTGACTCCATCGCAGAGCCGCTGAGGGCCTGTGGCAGCAGCCCATGTTCCAATTCCTTCCCAGAGGTTCATCACGCCAAACCAGTTACCTGATACCAGACGCGTCGACCCATCCCGTGGAGGAAACTTCAAAGGACTGGCAGGTGGGGGCGTGGCTAAGATGACAACGGGTTAACACGCTTTTTTGTGGGCTTGCGCTTCTCAATGAGGAATTAAATGAGGAAATAAATCTGATAACAAATAATTTTAAAAGGTTATATATGAGGAAAGTATAAAGCTCCGGCAAGCAAAAATTTGATCCGAAGATCGAGGTTCGAGAGCGGTTTTGGCTGGGGGGGCAAGCGGCGAAAGCCGCGGCTTTCCCAGCGGTTCCGCAGCGAACAGGATCGAAGGAGATCGGAATAAGAAGTCCTAAGTTTGCAGAAAATACAATGCCCAAATTTAAGAGTGCCGGCTGCGTTGCAGACGGGGGTGGATTAGAGACGGAATGAAGGAAGGCAAGTGTGTGAAGGATCGAGGACGTGAAAGAAAATAAGATGGTGGGAAAGGTGGGATAATGGCGGCGGTGGCAGAAAGCGAAACTTAAAAAGGGGAAACAATGGTAGAAGTTTTTGGAGTCCCAAGGACAGAAAGGAGAGAAAGAAAAGAAGGATAAGAGGGTGAAGAGTTTGGAGCGAGGGGGCTGTTGAAAGACCGGAGATTAAAGTGGAGGTTGGAGATTTTGGAGGTTCTGGAGGGTTTGGAGAAGGAGGGAGGAGGGTCACCCCATGAAGCCGCAGCCGCTGCAGAAGATGTGGATGGTGTTTGTACCACAGGATTAAATAGATAAGTGCTGGACTTTTCTTTTAATATAATATATATATTTCTCTTTTTGCCTCTTTTTGAGCTCCTGTTCTGCCCCTCCTTCTCCGTTTCCTTTTTCCCTCATCGTGAGATTTTGGATATCAGTCCCTGGATAGTACTGTGGGATCCGGTTACTGGAACATTTTTACAAGGTGGTTTGCATTAAGTTGTTGCTAATTTTTGGAGAAAGCCTTCAATCAAGCTATTGGATTACTAGGTGGACTATAAATTTGTCTTATATTATCAAGAATTTATCTGCACAATTGGATTACAACGGTTTGGAGTCTCTCTCCCTTAGCACTGCAAGTTTGGTTGTTGAAGTATTTCTGCCCTGTTATCGGAATATAGTTACATCTTGCTTGTTTTGGCTTCTGCTTTTCTTCTGACCTTCACAAGGGAGACATAACATCAACAATAGCAACTTCTTTGCCTGTGGTAGATATTCTCATTCTTTAAGGATTTGACTTGTGGTTTGCTGAGTGTCATAATACATTTGGACTATTTTAGTTTTGAATTCTGGAGCAGCATCAAGGTGAGAGACAAGAGGGTGTAAGAAAAGTTGCTGGATTGAAGTTGCTATTTGATATTACAATGGAAAAAGTTGCAAGGGGAAAGGGCAAGGAAGAAGAAGTTGTGAAACCTAAAAAAAAGGTAACCTTTTATCAGAAGACCCATCTCCACCGACATCATCACCAGAACCACCACCACTTGATCAAACACATATAATGGTAGGATTTGGGAAGCTATTTTTAAAAATTGAGAAGATGGATGAGGCAAGAGTGAAAGACAGAAATGAAATTATGGGAAAACAGGACAAATTGGCTACAATGTTTATAGATTTTTCTAAAAAAGTGGATCTTAATTTTCATAGGATGGATGCCAATGTAAAATCAATGCAGAATGATATGAAATTGATGCAAGGGGATATTAAAGGTTTACATGAGGAGGAAAAGGAAATTAAGATGAAAGTGGATGTGCAGGAAAAAAAGGATTGATGTTATGGAAGAGGTGATGAGAAAGCAGAATATTGTGATACGCAAAATGATGGAAAAAACGCCAGAACAGCTAAAAGATAGAATAATTGATTGGTTAAATAATTTGAATATGGGAAAAGTTTTTGTTCATGAGGATATTGCAAGTGTGTACAGAGTGGGACTGAGAAAGGGAAAGGCGAAACAGAGAAATGTACTGGTTAAATTTGCAAATTGGGGAGATAAACTGAAGGTGATGGCCTTCTTAAAGCAAGCTGGTTCTGGATGGAAATGATGTGGAAGTATACAATGATATTTCAATGAAGGAATTGAGATGGAGGTACAAGATGAAGCCAGTAACAAGATTTTTGATGGAAAAAGGGATAAAATACAATTGGCGATACCCGCAACAGTTGAGATTTTTTCATGAAAGGAGGTTACATGTGATTGATGCGGAGATGGATGCACTGGAATATTTGTGTTTGAATGACTTGGTTAAGTCATCCTCAAGGGAATGGTTGCCAATGAGGAAGACCTTGTTGGAATCCGGAGGGATAAAAAGAGATTATGGAGGAGCAAGGGAAGAGGGAGCGGTAGGAGGAGAGGATACAGAAGAGCCGGAGTTACAAGCATTGGTGGTAACTGAACTGGGGGGAAGTGAGTGTCAGCAGGAGGAAAAATAGGTGGGATGATTGTAGGTGAGATGAGTTAAAATAAGATTTTAATGTTATCAGATTTTTCTAATAGGTAGACTAGCGCTTGAGCTTTTATTGTTACATCATCTTTCATGTCCTCCCCCTCCCCTTTTCGGAAGACGGAGGCGATCTTTTTGGTTAAAGAAGTGGGGAGGGTTGCATTGAATGTTTTTTGTGTTTTTTGCTTTTTTAGTTATTGTGGGTCAGATGGCATCACGTCCAAGGGAGGAATCAGAGATGCTAGAAGACCATGGGTAATTATATTATGAGGCCTATTAAAATGTTAACGTGGAATGTGAAAGGTACAGGTTCACCGGTTAAGAGAAGGAGAATTGAATCAGCATTGAGGAGGGATAGGCCAGACATAGTCTTCCTGCAGGAAACTCACCAAAAATCTCAGGACACGAATAAAATTTGTTTAGGCTGGATGCAGCATTATGAAAGGTCATATGGCACATCAAAGGCAAGAGGAGTGGCAACTCTGATATCAACTAGGTTGGGGTTTGAGATATTTAATAGTATAGTGGACCCCGATGGCAGATATTTGATTGTGAAAGGAAAGATAGATGATGAGGAAATAACATTGGTGAATGTATATGTCCCAAATGATCATCAGGCTGAATTTTTGGAAAAAATTTGAAAAATATTGGTAAGAGAGAAAACAATGAAGATAATTGTGGCTGGTGATTTCAACTTGATAAGGTCTAATCTAGATTGTACAAATATATTACGATGCGGAAAAGGAATTAAAGGACAAACATTGGATAATTGGATGATATCTTTGGGGCTGAAGGATACTTGGAGGGAGCTTAAGGGGTCAGAAAGGGTCTATACTTATTTCTCCCAGGTTCACAATTCATACTCCAGAATTGATTATATATTGGTAACAGAGAATATGATCAGAAATTTGGAGGAAATAGAAGTTGGAATTTTTAAGGTCAGATCACTTGAAAGTTGTGATGGAACTAAGGATGGAGGGTAAAAAGAGGATGAGAAGGATGTGGAGATATGATGATAAACTATTTAGGGATCAAAAATGTAAAGAGCAAATTAGGGAGAGATGGGAAGAAAATTGGCATTGGAATGACAATGATGAGGTAAACTTTAATGTGGTCTGGGATGCCATGAAGTCGGGTTTTAGAGGTGAAAGTATTAGATTAGCTAGTATTAAATACAAAAATTTTAAGATGTCACAAGATAAAAATGAAAAGGATATAAAGAGATTACAGGAGGAACATGCAAGGACAAAGGATAGGAAAGTTTTTGATGATTTGCAAAGATTAAAGGCGGAATTGATAGGAAAGGATATAGAAAAAGTGAAAAGGGACTTGGTTTATTTAAAAAGATAATATTTTGAATTTAGTAATAAAAATTCAAGGTTATTAGCAAGAGCAGCCAAAGAAAAGAGAGAAAAGAGAGAAATTGGAGAGAAGTGGTGAGATGCAACAAGACTGGAGATAAGTGTAAAATAGTGAAATAATTTTACCAAGCTCTATATGCAAAAAAAGAGATAGATATAGCTGACAGATATAGCGACAGCGCTTCCAGCTCCCCTCCGTGGCTTTGCTGGCCGCGGGGGGTGGGAGCCCAGCTGAGCCCAGCTGATGACCATCTTGAAGGAGCCCTCAAAAGCTCCCGATGCCGCGCCTGACACCAGCGCCAGCGCTTCCAGCTCCCCTCCGTGGCTTTGCTGACCGCGGGGGTGGGAGCCTAGCTGAGCCCAGCTGATGACCATCTCAGCGGAGCCCTCAAAAGCTCCCGATGCCGTGCCCGACACCAGCGCCAGTGCTTCCAGCTCCCCTCCACGGCTTTGCTGGCTGCGGGGGGTGGGAGCCCAGCTGAGCCCAGCTTATGACCATCTCAGCGGATCCCTCAAAAGCTCCCGACGCCACGCCTGATGCCAGCGCCAGCACCTCCGGCTCCCCTATGTTATGTATTTCTACATATACATTCCACCGGCCGGTGTTTCTGGGGATCCCCCTCCCCCCTCGCCTAGGACTTAAAAGGCAAGGGGGTGCTGGGCGAACAACCGCCGCCGCGCTCCCGGCCCCAGTGGGGGCGAAGAGGCCCTCCCGGCCACTCCATCGGCTGGCGTTTCTGGGCCCCGCCCTCCCCCCTCAAAAGACTCTAAGGCAGGGGTTTTTGTGGGTTTTACATTATTATTTTACACTGGTATTATGTGATGTTTTCATTCTCTGTGAATTATTTTGATGTGGTGCTGATATTTTGCATTTTGTGGATTGTTTTACCTTATATTGTAATTTGTAATACTAGACCTTGGGCTTTATTGTATTTACTTGAAACATTGTATTTATTATTGTATTTTGAACATTGTATCCTATATGTAAGCCCTGGGGTTGCCCTGGGGTCATTTATATGTTGTTAGCTGCCCTGAGTCGGCCATGTGTTGAGTAGGGCGGGGTATAAGTTGAATAAACATAAACATAAACATAAACATAGCTAAACTTAAAATTCAATTAGAGAAACAAAAAGATAGCAGCATAAAGCAGGAACATAAGGAAAAAATGGAAGAACGAATAACAGAAAAAGAGGTAAAAGAGGTGATAGCTGGATTGAAAGTGGGTAAAGCACCAGGGGAAGATGGGTTACCAGCTGATTTTTACAAGGAATTTAAAGATATAGTGATTCCGAAGTTGGTAAAATTGTATAATTACATTCTAGACGGGGGACAAATCCCGACTTCATGGTATAGGACCACGATTGTATTGCTGCCAAAACCTGGAAAGGATTTAGAAAAAGTGGAATCTTATAGACCTATTTCATTGATCAACCAAGATACCAAAATCTTCACAGCAATATTGGCAAACAGGTTAAATAATTTCATGGGCAATTACATAGAAGTAGATCAAGTTGGTTTCTTGAAAGGACGGCATATGGCGGATCTGACAAGAAGAACGTTAGACTTATTGGATACAGTGAGGCAAACAAGGGAAAAAGTATGTTTGATATCTTTAGATATATTTAAAGCATTTGATTCTCTGCAGTTTGTGTCAATAAAGGAAATAATTAAAAGTTATGGATTTGGTGATAAATTTAGAAGAATAATTGACCAATTATATCAACAAGGCATAGCCATTGTCAGAGTGAATGACGAGGTTACTGATGAGATAAAATTAGAAGCAGGAACGAGACAGGGTTGTCCACTATCCCCAATTTTGTTCATCTTGGCCATGGAGTTGTTAGCAAAGGCTATTAGGGAGGATAAAGGAATAGAAGGGGTTATGGGAACTAAAACAAGCCTATATGCCGATGATACTTTGATAATTGCTAAGCATCCAGAGAGGGCCTTAGATAGGATTCAAGCGCAATTAAAGACTTTTAAAGATATTACAGGTTTGAGGATAAACTGGGACAAATCGGAAATGCTGTTATGTAATATAAGTAAGGAAGATCAGAAGAAGATAAAAGTGATGGGTAACATTCAAATTAAGGATAAATTGTAATACTTAGGGATAAATATTTCATATAGCTTTGAAGATTTAAAGAGATTGAATTATCATAATTTGAAAGTAGAAATTAAAGCCAGAATTAAGAATCTTCAAAAGCTAAAATTGTCATGGTTTGGAAGAATTGCTGTTACTAAAATGATGCTTTTGCCCAGGTTAAATTTTTTATTTGATGCTCTGGCAATTCAAATGAAAGAGAAAGAAATTAAGGAATTTCAAAAATTGTTTAATTATTTTTGCAATGGAGGAAAGAGATCAAGATTATAAATAAAAAAAACTATGGTACGTACCTTAGAAAGAAGGAGGACTAGGGATGCCGAATTTGTTGTCATACTATCGAGCGTTTCAAATTAAGAATGTGGTGAAGATTTTGGTTGGGGAAAAAGCTTTATGGGAAGATATTGGAATGAAAGATTATAACCACATAGGCAAAATGCTTTTTTTAGGTGTTAATTTGGGAAAAGTGATAACTGAAAATACCATGATGAAGGGATTGGTAAATACTTGGGAAAAAAGTAAAGAAGGCTTTGGCCCCAAATATCTCACCAATCACAGAATTGGAGGATGTGGTTGATTTCCCAGTAAAAATAAACAAAAGGATAAAAGAGATTTTGGTTAAAAATGGAGTTTCCCTGCTTAAAGACTGGTTACGGACCTGAAAAGATAATGAAAAAAGAAAGGATATGTTTGGAGAATTGAATTTGAATTGGTTTCAGATTGTGATGGTAAACAAATGGAATGGTAAATATTGGAGAAAACCTGAACTGACTAGAGAGAAGACTGAATTTGAGGTGCTGATTTCAAAATTAAGAAAAGGAGATGGAACTATTAAGGGTGTAGTTAGTAAACTGTATAAAATGTTGAATAACGAGGGTGATCCACAGGCGGTGTTAATGTCAAGTTGGGAGCAGGAATTGAATATAAAGATTGAAAATATACATGGAAGCATAAATGGAAAAAGAGGATAATGAGAACATTATCGGTTAGAATAAAGGAACATAATTTTAAAATGTTGTGGAAGTGGTACCTGACCCCGGTGAGGTTGCATCAAATTGATAATAAAAAGGATAAATTGTGTTGGAGATGTAAAAAGGAAATTGGAACATATGAACATATGTGGTGGAGTTGCACTGTGGTTAAAGAATTTTGGGGAAAAGTGGAAAAGGAGATTAAGGAAATAATGGGTAAGAGAATCAAACTGGGGTCGGGTTCCACCATGTTAACAGATGTAGAATGTTTTAATTTAAATAAGGATGAAAAAGAATTGCTAGAAATAATGCTCACAACAGCTAGACAATGTATAGCTAGAAATTGGAAAGATGACATAAATATAAAGATAGAAGAATGGTATAAGGAGATGTGGAATTTAGCATTGAACGACAAATTAACTTGGGAAATAAATAAGAAAAAGGGTATTATTAAAGAGAATAGATTCTGGAATATTTGGCATGCTTTTGTGGATCACTCTCTTAGAGGGGAAGAAATAAACTACCTGTACCTGATCAATTGAGTTTTTGGAGGGAAAGTATTAAGACATTCTGATTTCCCCAGGACATTGTAAATATAACAGAGTGGGCATATCAATATACGCGTATATTGGTATGCATGTATGTTTGTTTATATGTGTGTGTATATGTGCGCATGTGCATGTATGCATATGCGTACATTTATGTATATAAATAATAAATTCATTAATTATAGGGTATATTATGCATATTAGTCGAGATATAAAGTTTAAATCACCATTTATAAAGATTGCTTATGTTACTGGTGCAGTAATGCACTAGATTAAAAGGATATTGGTGTTAGAAGGTAAAATTATATACTGTGTATGTATCAGCATTATGTATTTCCTCTTTTTCTTTATGTATGTGTGTTGTATTTTGTTTAAAAATTAATAAAAATATTTTAAAAAAGAAATAAAAATTTAGAGGAAGTTCTGGCAATTTTTGTGTGTGGCACATTTATTACAAAACTACCTGCAATGTCGTTTAAGTAAATTTAGGTTTATATCCAGTTTGATCTATATTTTACATAACTATTAAATGCCATAACTAGTTACGTATTTTTAGCCATGTAATCACAAAATAGGTTTGCTGGGGAACTTTGGATGTTGTTAACCAAAGCCACAAATCTTGAGCTATAACTGTGGGTTGAGTTTTATCTGCCATAAGTGTGTGGCGACATTGTCATTATTTTGTAAACTTTCCAGAAATAAAGATCATTTTTCCCTAAAAAAAGGGGGGGGGGGACCGGCAGGTAATATGGGGACTTGTCCACAGCGGCAAAGTCCGACTGCTAACCAGAGAATTCACTTAATGGAACTCAAGGCCCTGGCCACGGTAAATCGTACTCGCATTCACAGCACCCAGTTAGCGGATCTTTTGGTGTACTTGGGGGAACATTGTCCGTTTTATCCAGAAATGGGCATGTTGAGTCTCCAACTTTGGGATAGGATAGGAGCCTGCATTAGGCAAGAACTAAAGAGCCCCAGCTAAAATAATCAGCACATGGAGCAAGTGTAGGAAGCTCATCGCGGAGGTAGACCCAGTCCGGATAGAGATCGAGAACCCCCCAGCGCAGTCAGAACCATCAGCCCTGATGGTTCTCTATCCGTCACTTTAGTTCAAGCAGGGCAGCGTAGGGAGCTTTCCCTCAGTGACAGCTGCAGACGTCACTGAAGGAATGCAAGGTATGGGAAACGCTGGCGTTTCTCAGATAGCTAACAGTTCCCAGATAGCCAAGAGTTCCATCCAGCGCATGGTAGAGGAAGAAACCAGCAAAGGGGAGTTGTCAGCGGAAAAACTAGCTGAATTTAGGCAGATATGCCCAGTCCATATAGAGATAGACGCCCTCATGGGTCAACAGCAAATGACCCATTTGCCGGTTCCATATAAATTGCTCATGGCAATACGGAAGGCAATCACAGAGACAGGACTCCAGAGTCGCTTCACTAGGGGCACACTTCAGCGAGTGTGCGAAACAATGATGCTCATTCCATACGACTGGAAAGCTGTCATGAGAATGATGCTCAACCCCAGCCAGTATTTGCTATGGGACAGCGAGTATCGACTCGAAGCACAGGCAAAGGCTGCCAGGATGGGAGGAGCAAAAATCCCTGACCAGCTATATGGGTCAGGTCAGTTCGAATCCGTCGATGCGCAGATTACCTTGCCAATCGCCACACTTCATCTGGTGGCTGAGACAGCCTTTAGGGCTTTTCTCAAGGTCCCAGCAGCTGGCAAAGCAGCCAAAAATTACACAGCAGTCAAACAGGGTGCCCAGGAGTCCTACATGGACTTTATCAACAGATTAGAGGAAGTGGTCAGTAGGCAGATAGACAACAAGCAAGACCAACAGGAGCTCATGATGAAGCTGGTGAAAGACAACGCCAACCTTGACTGCCGTAAAATCTTGCAGTCACTGGGCAATCATCCCAATCTGACGCTTACTGACATGATTAGGGCTTGCGCCGACGTTGGTACAGATCCCTACAAAATGGGTCTGTTGACAGCGGCAGTGCAAGGCGGTAGGAAATCCAAAGGCAAGACCAAAGGAGCATGTCACAATTGTGGCAAGATCGGTCATTTTGCTAGAGAATGCCGATCCAAATAGGGTAATGGCCAGAACACCGGTCATCCCAAGGCTCCAACCACCCCATGTCCACGGTGTCACAATGGCTTCCACTGGGCCAGGAATTGTCTGACTTCGGGAAACCGGAGCGCGGGCTTGTCTCTGGCCCCAGTCCAAACAGAGACCACAGTTGCTCTGGGAGAGCCAGAGCTGGATTAGATTCCTGTCACATTCCACCCTGCATTCTGGAGGCGCAGGCCAGACCTAAGGGCAGTGCGGGACTAGATTTGACTTGCCAGTGAGAAGTCACATGTGACTTGCCAGGCAAAGTCTATCTGGTTGATTCCCAATACATGGGACCCCTGCCTAAGGGCTATATAGGTTTAGTTTTGCCCCGTAGTATCGCAGGAACACAAGGAATCCTAGTGATTCCGGGAGTCATTGACTCCAATTTTTCGAGTGTACTCCAGGTTCAACTCTGGACACACCTACCCCAAACCATTCACAAGGGAGACACGCTAGCACAACTGATCATGGTTCCTTGTCATTCACCAGCAGGCAGCCAGGAAAGGCTCAGGGACAGCTCAGAGTCCAGGTCGGCAGACCGCTCGAGTGCAGAAGGGGCAGTACAAGGATACCAGGTCTTAGCGGCAATGGAAACCAACATAGAGTCGAAGTGGCGGCCAGTCATAAAGTTATTTTTAAATAAAAAACCTTTTGACCGATTGTTAGATACCGGAGCTGATGTCAGTGTGGTCAGCCAGAGTCAGTGGCCACGTGAGTGGGCTCTCGAGCCGGTCTCCGGTGTGTGGGGGGTAGCGTTTAGAAGCCAAGATTGGGTAGAAGTCACGATCCCTGAAGCTAATGGCACAGCGGTCGTTCGGCCGCATATCTTGGATGTGCACGTCAACCTCTGGGAGCGAGACATCTTACAACAGTACCGTGCACTCTTACCTTCAGGTAATGGCTTTACCGCTCAAATGGCTTACCAACACGCCAGTCTGGGTAGAGCAATGGCCGGTAGTAGGGGAGAAATTAGTCACCCTAAAACAGCTGGTCAAAGAACAGCTAGATGCAGGACATATAGAACAGTCCACCAGTCCTTGGAATTCGCCCATATTCGTCATTAAGAAAAGTCAGGGAAGTGGCGACTCATTCATGATCTAAGAGAGATCAATAAGTGTATTCAGCCAATGGGTCCGCTTCAATGCGGCATTCCGAATCCGAACATGATCCCCAAGAGTTGGGAGATCTTGGTCGTAGACTTGAAAGACTGTTTTTACACCATTCCTTTAGATGTAAGGGATCGGGAAAGGTTCACTTTTACGGTGCCAGTCGTGAACCACAGAGAGCCTACACAACGTTACGTGTGGAAATTTTTGCCACAGGGGATGCTCAACTCGCCCACCCTGTGCCAAATTTACATTCATGACGCGCTGGAAAAGCTTCGAAACCTTCACCCCACAGTCTTAGTGTGTCATTTCATGGATGATATCTTGATCGCAGCTCCACAACTCGGCAGCAAAATGTTTAAAGACCTCCAGACCACTCGGGGGGGGGAAGGGTTACTCATTGCCCCGGAGAAAGTTCAGAGAACCGAGCCCTTTTCACACTTAGGCCATCGGCTTCTCCGTTTTTTCGCAGCACCAGTTTTGCCACAGATTAATCTCAAAGACTCAGTCACCCTTGTAGAATTGCAACAGATTCTGGGGAATATCAATTGGGCCAGACCGTATTTTAGACTAGATACGGATCTTCTGAAGCCGCTCTTCTCGCTGCTAACGCTAGGTAAGCAGCCGGCAGACTGAATACACATTCCTCGAGAGGCGCGCTTGACTCTCGAAAAGGTCAACCAAGTTCTCAGCCAGAGATGGGTGGACAGGGTTAGTCAGGAGCCATATGCTCCGATTCTAAACCTGTACATCGTTCAGACCGGATCCATGTTTACCGGAGCTCTAGGGGTGGACTCTGAGCGGGGAGCGAGTATCGTGGAATGGGTGTATTTACCACACACCTCTTCCCGAAACATCGTTCCTCCACAGGAAGTGGTCTCCACGGTGATTTACCGAGGACGGCTGAGAGCAAGGGACATCTCAGGGCACGATTTAGCAAAAATCGTGATCCCATTCACAAAAGAGCAAATTCAGCAACTGATGCAGCTCGGTGACTCGCTTCCGATTGCATTGGAAGGATTCACTGGATGTTTGGCATACCATTTCCCAAAAGACCCCAGACTCATCTCGCTTCAAACGCAGACAGTCAGTTTGTGTGAGTTATTTCCCTGGTTCCACTTCAGGGGGCCAGGACAGTTTTCACTGATGGGGGTCGAACATATAGTGTTCTTACTTGGCAAGAGGGCCAGGCTTGGTGCACGCTTCTGACTCTTCCGCAGACATCCGCGCAGCGGGCGGAATTGGCAGCAGTGAACCTCGCCTTGTGCACCTTTGCCAAGGAATGCTCAAACATCATCACTGACAGCCAGTATATCCAGAATTTGCTTCACAGTCTACCGGGAGCCTACATCACTCCCGCGATAGACAAGAATTTGTTGGGTCTTTTCCTCACAACTCAATTTCATTCGCGGAACTGCACCGAAGAGCTCTATGTCGCCCACATTAAAAGCCACCAGGATCTACCTGGTCCAATTTCCACGGGCAATAGGAGAGTGGATGTGGCCGCAAAGGAAATTCAGCAAAGATCAGTTTTGGGAGTCTTCACGACTCCGATTCAAAGTCATGCATTTTTTCATCAAAATGCCAAAGCACTTGCATGGCAGTTCAATCTGCCACTTTCCCAAGCCCAGGGCATAGTCCGTTCCTGCCCGCATTGTGCAGGGGGGGGCTCGTGGGGGGTCAGCCCACGAGGGACAGAGGCCAACCAGGTGTGGCAGATGGATGTCACACACGTTCCACAGCTTGGCAGATGGCAGTACATGCACGTTTGCATAGATACTTTTTCACAGTTTGTTTGGGCAACAGCTCAGAAGGGAGAAATGGCTTCCCATTTGGAGCAGCATCTCCTCTCCTGCTTCACGGCCATGGGCAAACCTCGGCACGTGAAGACCGATAGCGGTCCGGCTTATAGTTCCAGACAGCTGGCCACCTTTATGGCCACCTGGGACATTAAGCACACTTTTGGCATTCCATACAATCCGCAAGGGCAAGCGATTGTGGAGCGGATGAATTGGACGCTCAAGTCCTACATTGACAAACAAACAGAAAGGGGGGAACTAGCCCTCACCAAAAATCAGCGTCAGGCACAGCATTGTCTGAACAAGGTATTGTTTACGTACAATCACCTCAATGTTTTTTCAGATTACACTCCACAGGAGAAGCACTTCCGTCACATGGAGGCTCTCCCGCGCCCTATGGTGCATTACCGAGTGCCGCCGGATCCTTCCTGGAAGGGCCCGGCATCATTCATAACATGGGGAAGAGGGTATGCTGCAATTATGTCTCCTACAGGTGTCATCTGGATTCCAGCCCGGTGTGTCAAGCCTCATCTCGAGTCCAATGGCGTGGACCCAGGCACTCCCGGATCCGATACCAGAGATTGAGGGATTAACCCTGACAGGGAGAGCCAAGTGGAGGAGGCGACGACAGCAGATGACAGCGCCGAAGATCACCTGGGGGATGGCCAAGTCCCTGTGCCAGGAGGCAGCGGACACCATTCGGCGGGAGAACAAGGAACCGACGCCGGAGAACATCTTGGTTGCAGCCTTGTCCCAGATCACTTCTAATTCCTTGATGACTATCATCTTGATCCTTTCCTTGCTTGCGGGGGGAGGGGTTCAAGCAGCTTCATTGGAAGCAGATAACCTGATGCCAGGTGGAGATCTCTCTGCCCGGCTGCATTACAACATTTGGGAAAGATGGGCAAACCTCGTCAATCAGTCCGATTTTTTCCTGAGGCAGACCACTGATTCTGCCTCTCTTCTTAGTACTTGTCTCATCCCGGTGTGTCACTCACCAGATGTGCGCATCAGGAACGGTGACTGGTTAGTAAAGTGGATATTTGGCCCATTTCACAAGACCGCTTACTCAACATATGCGCACTGGGGAACCCAAGTCACGAAGATCCTACCGGCTGATGTGGCCACTCTGTACACTCCCTGAGTGGCGGTCAGTCCGAACTCAACTTGTGCTCGCATAACCGGCTGTTCCGCGGTCGAAGGGTCACAGCGCCATTGCCTCGACCCCGGCAACAGCACTTGGACTTGTAATAACCCAGAGACTATTAACTGGATGTTCGTTCATGTCACTTTGCCTTCAGGATGGTTTTTTACATGTAACCAGTATACTTGGAACTACATTCCTGCAAATGTATCTGATTCCTTCTGTTGTATCAGTCGTTTGACACTGTTGCTCCCCACTAAGGACATGGTTGCCCCAAGCTTTAATGTACCTCCCCACATACGGCACGCTTGTGCCACCCAGTTAGACAGTTCATGTGACAGCAACATCAGGGTTCTGAGTAAAGCTGAGTATGTTTCATTGGCAGTCAGCTTGTTTGGCGTGCCAGGCTTAGCCGTAGGCAATGCTCGGAGAATTGGTCAATTGGCTTGCGCTTTGGCAAAAGCCATTAACCACACCTCCTCAGCGATAGCGCTGCTTAATCAAGAGCAGACAGAGCTTCGTCATGCCATATTAGATAATCGAGCAGCTATCGATTACCTCCTACTGTTACACCACTTGGGTTGCGAAACGGTCCATGGTATGTGTTGTTTCAACCTCACGGACAACTCTCGCAAGGTACAGAGCCAACTAACAGATCTCCATACCCTGGTTAAGAACATCAGGGAAGATGCTGTGTGGGGGTGGTGGGATTCGTTATGGTTGTGGTTTCCATGGGGATGGTTACAAACAACACTCAAGGTGATTGTGGGGATGACAATACTGGGAACAGCGGTATGTTGTTTCACGCAATGTATTTCCTCACTGATGTCAATGTGTCCCCCATGGAGAAAAGCCCAGGATGTCCTCACTCCACGTCACCTGATGCCACTCCTGCGCCGAGCCGTCTGTCAGGTCCAATCAAACAAATAAAGGGGGAGTGTGGGTTCCGCGAGCGCAATTGGCATACTGTCCCTGACAGAACCCCGGCAAAGGAGATCACTTTGTCGTATTGCGGGTTTTGAGGGGACAGAAATTGGGGAGCGGAATATTAGATAGAGTTTAATTCACCAATAGCTGATCTGACAGGCAGCTAGGACAATGGAGAGCTAATGACTAACTCGCTAGGCATGTAATAGATAATTGTGCATCCGCAGATGCCCAAAGTCTAAGAGTAAACTTTGGCCACTTGTTTGCCCCTGATAACGAGGAACAATGCTTGTCCCCGGTAATTAATTAAGTTAGATAAGGAACTTCCCCCAGTGAAGACTTCCCCAATTAACTTGTGTAAACATGTTGTGCAGACTCAGCTTTTCCTTTGTATCGCTACATGCACGCAACCAGGATATAAGGTTGAGAATTGTCACCATTAAACACTGGTCTTCGCTCCATCTTGCCTTGTGTGTCTTGCTTGACCAGTCTCCTCCGGGACCCTCCGGCCCACATCGGGCCCCGATCCAACACTGGTGCCCACAGAAACCTCCCTCCAATTTACATTTGGTGTCCCAAACAATGCATGCAGGGGCAAGAGTAAACAGAAAACAATATAACAGGTAAACAGAGGAATCAAGATGGCTTTTCGTGCAGCGAAATGTTAAATGATGGCTTCTTGTGGCATTGGGCCTCCTGGGGGCTTGCAGGAGGTAGGCTGAGGTGCAAGAAAGATCCTGATTTTTAGATACAAACAGAGCATGTTAAAATCAAATTTAAAATATTTTAGAGTCTTTTTAAGGAACATAATCTATACAGAACAGGGAAATATGAAATAAACCTTATTAAAATAGGTGAGGGGGGAAATCTGAAGATGCCCTGGGCATTTGCCCAGCCAGCACTGTTGTTTACACATATGCTAATTTCTAAACTATCGCTGACCCCAACAACAATAGAGAGACAGAGAGAAGCAGCAGAGGAAAGAATTAATCTTAAACTTTAGGGGAAAGGTGGAGGTGAGTTCTTGGCTTTACAATAGAAATCCTTTGGACTTGCCCCAATATGGTCTAAGCGTATGAAGAGGAAGTTAGGAAATTCTAGCTTGAATAGAACAGTTCCATGTATTTGAAAAACCTTTATATTAATTTATCTGACATCCCAGGTATAACTGCCAATGAAATAAAATTAATCAGGAGTGAAAGGGGCCAAGTCCGCTGTGTTTAATGGGCAGAAAGGGAAGGCACATTTTAAACCCCACTGCAGTCTCCAGAGCCTCTGCCAAGGCTTGGCTTAGAAAGGAGAGAGGGAGGAGGGGGGGCTTCCCCCTTTCCATGGCCCTTTTAAGTAGTGGTCTGAGATCTTCATAAATTTATTAAAAATCAACCCTTGCAGTATATACCTTCAAGCGTTTGTGAATGGGTGCATGGTCAGAGTGGTGCTTGTGTACACATAAGCCTAATCAATCCTAAACGTGGGTGGCAAAATAAAATAAATGAAATAACTTTATTGTAAAGAACAGAAACAAGATAACTTTATTAACAAAAGATAAAAAAAGAAATAAATTGGGTATGCATTTTTCAAATTCTGAGGTTACACTACTTTCTAAAATGTTAAAAATGTGTCTCTTGATATGTCTTTGTTTCTGTCAGAAGCCCTACAGTACATGAGATAATTTTCACCCAGTAACAGGCAACATCACTAGCCTTTGGGGCAGTTAACATCAGATCTTCTGGGGTGGAGCCAAGATGGCGAAGTGAGTGGAAGCTAGGTCTTGCACTGCTGAAGAGGGGGGCCACTTTTAGTGGATTAAAGTGAGTTATACCACCTAAAAAGGGAAATAATTTTGGAAAATAGGGGGTAGAATAAAGCTGATTGCCTGGGTTGAAAAAAAAATTTGGCTGTAGCCTCCGCAGCGAGTCCGTTCCAGCAAGAGGCAAAGAGGCAGAGCAGCTGAGTGGCGAAGCTGTCAGATCACCTCGATAGTTTTTCTTCTTCTTCTTCTTCTCTCAATCGCCTCAAAAGAGCTTTGGAGAGATAGACTCAGAGAGGTTGGAAAACTTGTCCGTGGCAGAGGCTGAGATTGAAGGAAGCTTAAATAAAAGCTGGGACTTGCAGACGCGTAGATGGAGTACCGCAATAGCACACAGCAAACAGAGAGAAGTGCCGAGTCGAGCCTGAGCAGAGCCTAAGCAGAAGCAAGCGGTGGCAAGCAGGCAACCGGACAAGGGCTGTGAAACAGGGTAAGTCCGGCAGTAATTTTACGGGAGGGAGCGAAGGCGAGAGCCAGTCAGACCCACCGGCCCCAATCACCATTGACAGCGCAGAACAGAGTCTGAGGTTTAGGAGCGGAGGTGCGTGGAGAGGGGTGGAGAGGCGCATAATTCTGGAGCCAGAAAAAAGCTGAATAGAATGTGTGTCGTGCTGAGAGTGGTCGGAATCCATAGAGTTTACAGAGGCTTAATTAACCGGGATTTGATCCTTTGCTTTTTAATCCCTGAAGCATTATTCTTTATTCTTGGTGACTTAGTGCTTTTACCTGTTTTCAGACATTGGAGGAAGCTTACATTATCACTTTTGGCGGGGGGAAATGAAATTATATTGGAACCCAAACTATTAATTGGGCTATGAGATAGAGCATAACTCAATTAGATGCTTAATAATTATTTGGACTACACAGAAAAAACATTTCCTTTGTTTCTTTTTGTCATATGTTTTTTATATAATTTAAGATATTATTTTCTGTAGCCCAAAGGTAAACAATAGCCTTGACAGTAATCAAGAACACCTGTGAGGATTTTTTCCTTTTGCTTCTCTCTCCTCCTCTCGCCAATTAATCACATTCTAGGCTGTTCAGGAACATTCAAGGACTTTGGATAAGATAAAGTGCTCTGACCTTGGTTTGTATATTGCTGAGCAGAGGGAACTGAATTTCACAATGTGGTTGGCTTTCAATTACACTGTATACACCACCAATTGTTATGGCATCATAGGGTTTCTTGCAAGCATAAGCAGTATAAACTGTATCTATATTAGAAAATAGAAGGCCTAGCTCTTTCAGCAATAAATACGGTCAATCCTTGAGATCTGCAGAGATTTAACATTCTTCAGCACCAAATATTTTCCCTCCCTACTGATGCATAGAGGCAAGCAAGGAATAGAGAGAAGATAAACCACCACGACCTTGGATTGTAAAACTTGTTAAAGTTTCCTCAAAGAAATTGAAGCTCAATAATTGCTCTGTATTTCATTTTTATTGTAAAAAGCACCACTCTTTTTTTTAAAGAGCAACCTATAGAGGTTTTGTTGTTACACGTATAATCACAATATACACAGTGAATAAAAAGGATTGAATGAGTCGGAAAGAGAAAAGTAATCTGCCAAAACAAGAATTAGTTATAGATCCAATTTGGGTAAGGGCAGGTCGCCTGGCAAGGGTAGAAGTAGAAGAGAGGCAAAGATCTTTGAAGGAAGAGATTGATGAGATAGTAGATTTGGAAAATTCACAAGTTAAAGTGGAGGAACGTAGAGTACAACAGCAGCAGGAGCAGTTAGATCAGATAGAACAGCAATGCTTAATAGAACAGGAATTGAAACAAGAGGGCGAGTCAGAGAGACCAGATGAATCAAGAAGAGGTGGATAAAATTGCAAAGGTGCAAGGTGCAAAAAAAAAAAACCTTACAAAGCCATCTGAACAGCAAGAAAAGAGTAGCATGCAAGTGGAATTGGAAGATGTAGGGTCAGACAAGGATGATGATGAAAGGTGTAGCATTGAAACAGGTTCAGATAGGCTTGAAGAATTTTTAGATACAAAATTTCAAGCGATGGAGGAGCAAAGGCTAAGTGATAGTCAAAAAAATTTAAAATTACAGCAGGAGATTTTAGAAAAGTTCCAACAAAGAATGCTATCAATGGTGGAAGGTATAGTGGAAGCAACCAAAATGCAAACAACAAGTATTATGAAGGAGATGGTTGAGCTAAAAGAGGCAATGAACATAAATGCAAAGGAGGTTGAAATGTTAGGAAGTAAAGTTGTTGTTACCAGGAGGAGGGGGAAAATTAGAGAAATGTGAAAACAGACTAGATTCTATTGAGGATCAATTTAGAAGGCCGAACGTAATAATTAGGAATTTTACGGAAAATGTTCCAGATCAATTAAAACTAAGAATTTTAGGGTGGTTCAATGATTTAAAGATTTATAAGACCTTTATGCCTGAAGATATTATCAGCGTACATAGATTAGGAGCAAGAAAAAAATAGTGCGGTAAATAGAAATGTATTATTAAAATTTGCAAATGTGGGTACAAAATTTGTATTGCTGCAACATATAAAAATGGGTTTGAACACATTGAAAATGGATGGAAACGATATAGAGATATACCATGACCTACCAATTGAGGAAGTACTTGGCGAAAACTAATTAAACCGATAACAAAAAAGCTGAGAAAAAAGGGGATAAAATATAATTGGAAGTACCCACGTCAATTAAGATTTACACATATGGGGAAAAGCACTATTGTCAATGAAGATTCATGTATCTTGGATGTTCTGTCAGACCTTAATATTATTGAGTATGATTCACAGGAGTGGAAGGATGTAAAGAAAGCATTAAGTAGCTCTGGATTTCATCAAAGAAATAGTTCTGAAGTAGGTTAGATTAGGGAAGAACATGATATAAGAAAGGAGGAAGATAATAGGTAAAAATCAATGATGTACCAATGACAGTAGTAATAAGTAAAATATATATAATGGTGGTATACAAAATCAAATAAAATTCAAGTTTAAATAGGTAGTGCAAGATGGGCAGTTGCTCAGTTCGCTCTGATTGCCGCACCCCCTCCCCTCCTTGACTTTCAAGGGTAGTTTTTTTTTAGTATTAAAAAAGGTGGGGAGGGTGATGATTTGTTTTTTGTTGAATTATGTCCAAGTTATGTATTATTTGTGGGATGGGTTATGTTTAGTATGTAAAGTAAGTAACTGTGCACATGCCTTTAGGAGATGGAGTTTGTTTCATCGGAAGGTGAAATAAATGATAATGAAGACAATTAAGCTTATGTCATGGAATGTTAAAGGCACAGGAAATATAATAAAAAGGAAACGTCTAGAAGCCGCTATTAGAATAGGCAAATCTGATGTGATTTTTCTGTAAGAAACCCACCAGAAGAGTGACAGTGTTAGCAATTTGTATCTAGGGTGGATAGAGCATTATGAGAAATCATTTGGTATCTCCAAAGCAAAAAGGGTTGCTATATTAATCTCAAAAAGATTAGGTTTTGTAAAATTAAAGATGATTGCCAACCCAGAAGGAAGATTTCTTATAGTAAGAGGAATGGTGAATAATGAGGAAATAACTTTTGTTAATATTTATGTGCCAAATGAAAAACGGGAGGAATTTTTGGACAATGTACATCAAAGAATAGAAAAAGAGAAAGCAGTTAAATTAATTGTAGCTGGAGATTTCAATCTAACTAGATCAAATTTAGATACGACAAATGTATTAAAGCACACACGAACTAATAAAAATATTATGGATAGTTGGTTAAAAACTATGGGTTTACATGACACCTGGAGAGAGATTAGAGGTACAGAAAAAGGATACACTTTTTATTTGCAAGTACACAACTCCTATTCGAGGATTGATTATATATTGACATCAGAAATTTTGATTAGCAAAGTTGAAAATATTGAAATTGGTATAATAAAAGAATCGGATAATGCTAAAATAGTATCAGAATTAAAATTAGAAAATGGTAAGCAAGAAAGAGGATTATGGAAATAGGATTCAAAATTGTTTAACGATCAACAGTATAGAGAACTAATAAATAAAAATTGGGAAGAAAGTTGGGTAATGAATGACATGAATGAAGTAAATGATGGTATTTTATGGGACACTATGAAGGCTATATTTAGGGGGAAAGTATAAAATTACCATGCAATAAAAATAAATTCATGAAGGAAAAACAAAGAAAAGTGGAAGAAGAAATTAAACAATTGCAGGATAGTCATGCTAAAACAGGAGATAAAAATATACTCAATAAAATGCAAAGATTGAAATCAGAAATAATTGGGAGCGATATCGAGAAAGTTAAGAAGAATCTAATCTACCTTAAAAGGAGCTATTTCGAATACAGTAACAAGAATTCAAGATTATTGGCTAGGGCAGCAGAGGAAAAGAAGAATAAAAGAGAAATCAGAGTCCTGATAAACAAATCTGATGGCAAAGGTATAATAAGCTAGAGGATAAAATTAAAATTGTGAGTGAATTTTATCAGGAGCTTTACTCAAAAAAAGAGGTAAGCAGTAAAGATCTAGGGCGATATTTAAAGAAATGGTCTAGCATAAAATTAAGTCCAGAGCATAAGGGTCATACGGATGAAAAGATAACAAAGAAGGAAATTAGAGATGTTATAGAAAAACTGAAGGTGGGTAAGGCTCCTAGCGAGGATGGATTAATGGTGGATTTTTATGACTTTAAAGAAATGCTAGTCCCCAAAATGGAAACGATTTTAATTACATAATGGAAGGGGGATAGTCCTTGCATCATGGTATAAAACAATTATTATCTTAATACCTAAAATAGGAAAAGATGCAGAGAGAATTGAATCATACAGGCCAATCTCTTTGATGAATCAGGACGCAAAAATTTTCACCGCAATCCTAAATAATAGATTGAATAAATTTACAAGCAATTATATTAATGAAGATCAGGTGGGATTCATTAGAGGTCGCCATATGTCAGATTTGACAAGACGGATTGTAGATTTAATGGTTTTTGCATAACAACAAAAGGATCAGGTAGGTTTTTTTTTTCATTCGATATATTTAAAGCATTCAACTCAATACAATGGAACACCATAAAGCAAATTATAGAGAATTACGGATTTGGCCAAAAAATTTGTGGAGTAATTAATCAGTTATATCAAAGTGGATTGGCTAGAGTTAAATTAAATCATGAGATGGCAAAGGAAATTAAGTTGGAAGCCAACACAAGGCAAGGAGACCCTCTGTCATCCTCATTGTTTATTATGGTGATGGAACTGCTCGCTAACGCGATAAGAGAGAATAAGGAACTGATTGGAATACAAGGAATAAAAATTAGTCAATACGCAGATGACACTTTAGTTACATTAAAAAATCCCCAAGGATCACTAGGAAAGGTATATACTCATTTAGAGGAATTTCATAAAGTAACTGGGCTCAAAGTGAATTGGGATAAGTCGGAGGCAATATTATTCAATGAAGATGTGGAAGTACGAAAAAGCATAAAAGTGTATAGCGTTGAGTAAAATAAAATTGTTGCCTAAAATAATTTTTTTATTTGATACCCTACAAATTAGCATTAAAGAAAAAGAGTTGAATGTATTCCAAAGTATAATAAACAATTATTGTAATGGAGGTAAAAGAGCTAGAATTTCAAAGCTGCTATGGTACTCGTCCCAGAAAGAGGGTGGGTTAGGAATCCCAAACATTAAATATTATTATTGGGCATTTCATTTGAAGAGTATTTGTAAAATCTTAATGAGAGAGAAGTCGATTTGGGAAAAGATTGAATTGGGGGAAATATTAGGAGATGAAAAGATTTTGGTTTTGGGTAAAGGAAAAGTGAAGATCAATTCAGCGAATAAAATGTTAAAATCACTACTTAAAACATGGACAGGGTTAAAAAAGAAATTGTCTCCAGGGTTGTCCCCAATTACAGAGCTGAGAGATTTAAAGACATTTCCTCTGATAATTGATCGTAGAGTAGAAGAGGTACTGACTAAAAATAAAGTAATTTTATTAAGAGATTGGCTAACATCGCCCCAAGAACATTTGTCCATCCAACCAGTGACAACCAGGGAGGCAGGGTCAGTGACAACCAGGGAGGCCAGTGACAACCAGGGAGGCAGGGTCTATTAAAGTGGCCCGTCCCCGGCAACTGATGGATCCGGATGGATTCCAGAGGGAACTGGGGGATTTTCCCCTGGATCTGCAACACGATTCACCCGAGGCACTTGTTGACCTGTGGTGTGGGTCGACGACAGCTGCCTTGGATGTAATCGCTCCACTATGACCTCTCAGAACCCGTGGAGCTAGGTCATCCCCGTGGTTCACGGAAGAACTACGGGAGCTCAAACGGGCAAAGAGACGCCTTAAGCACCGCTGGGTGAAGACCAGGAACGATTCCGATTGGATACTAGCTAGAGCCACTATTAGGGCCTACCTAGTGGCGATGGGGGTGGTGATGAGGGAATACTTCACCTCCCTTATTGCCTCCGCTGATAATCGCCCAGCCATCCTGTTTCGGTGACCAGGTCCCTCCTTGGTAGGGGGGACCTGTGCCTGGTTGGCAGGGATCGGCTGAGGACTTTGCTGACCATCTGTTGGAGAAAATCGATCAGATTCACTCCGGGTTTAATCTTGGCGTGGATGGGGAGGGTCAGGGGAGAGCCAGTGCACAGTCTTGCTGCGTTATCTGGGATCGGTTTGATCCTGTTGCCCCAGATGAAGTGGACAGGCTCCTTGTGGCGGTCCATGCCACTAATTGTCCATTGGATCCCTGCCCCGCCTGGCTGGTAAAAGCCTCCAAGACGGTGACAGGTGGCTGGGTCGGGGCTATAATTAATGCGTCTTTTTGGGAGGGGATATTTCCTGCACCATTGAAACATGCTTTGGTGCGCCCCCTCCTGAAGAAGCCATCCCTCGATCCAGCAGTCATAACCAACTACAGACCTGTTTCCAACCTCCCCTTTTTGGGGAAAGTATTGGAAAGGGCAGTGGCGCGTCAGTTGCAGGGGGTACTGGATGAAGCGGAATATCTGGACCCCTTCCAGTCAGGATTCAGACCTGGATATGGTACTGAGACTGCATTGGTCACGCTGATGGATGATCTCTGGCAAGAGTGGGATGGCGGTCATCTGTCCGTCCTTGCTCTTCTTGACCTCTCAGCGGCTTTTGATACCGTCGACCACGGTATCCTTCTGGAACGGCTCCGAGGATTGGGGATCCAGGGCACTGTGTGGTCCTGGTTTTCCTCATTTCTGAGGGGCCAGACCCAGTCGGTGTGGTTGGAGAGCGAGAAGTCCAGTCCTAGGTCCCTAAAATACGGGGTGCCTCAGGGCTCGGTACTCTCTCCTCTCCTATTTAACATCTACATGAAGCCGCTGGGTGAGATCATCCGTTCCCACAGGGTGCGGTACCATCAGTACACGGATGATACACAGTTGTACATCTCGGCCCGTGGGGACACCAGTGATGCAGTCAAAGTCCTTTCCAGTTGTCTGGAGGCGGTTGGGGTCTGGATGGGGGCAAATGGGTTACAGCTGAATCCTAGTAAGACTGAGTGGCTGTGGATGGGGGGTCCTGTGTTATCCCGGGAGCTACCATCTTTGGTTTTGGATGGGGCTATTTTGCCCCAGACCGACCCGGTGCGCAACTTGGGGGTCCTCCTGGATTCGCGGCTGCTGCTAGAAGAACAGATGGTGGCTGTGGCCAGGAGGGCCTTTGCCCAACTTCGGGTGATTTGCCAGTTGTGCACGCTCCTGGACCGGGACTCTTTGCTCATGGTCACTCATGCTCTGGTGACCTCCAGACTAGATTATTGTAATGCACTCTACATGGGGCTGCCCTTGATGACCATTCAGAGGCTGCAGCTGGTCCAGAATGCGGCGGCCCGGGTGGTGATGGGGTGTGGACGTTATGCCCATGCCTCACCACTGCTGCAGGAGCTGCACTGGTTACCCGTTTGCCTACGGGTGCAATTCAAGGTGCTGGTTTTGACCTTTAAAGCCCTATATGATAGTGGGCCAGGTTACTTTAAAGACCGCATCGCCCTAAGGACGTCTGTCCGTCCAACCAGAGTGGGCCGGAGGGACTCTCTAATAGTGCCATCAGCCAGGGGGGCTCACCTCTCTGGCACAAGGAGGAGAGCCTTCTCTGTGTCCGCACCTGCCCTTTGGAACCTCCTGCCTGTGGAACTGCATCTCCAGACGGAGTTGTTGCCCCTTAGAAAAGAACTAAAAACCTGGCTGGTGGGCCAAGTTTGGGGTACAGGTGGAGGGGTGGCTACCGTTGGGTGGTTAATATAGGGGAGGATGCCTGCCCCACAGTTTCTTCAGTTCCTGCACCCCTCTCTTTTTAGGGGTGGGTTCTTATTGCTGGTTTTTATCTGTTTTATTTGTTTTTATCTGTTTTTAGCCACTGTTGTGAACCGCCCGGAGTCGGCTTTGGCTGAGTGGGCGGTATAAAAATTTAACAATAAAATAAATAAATAAATAAATAAATAAATAAATAAAACCAGAGCGGACCGAAGGGGCTCTCTGCTTGTACTATCTGTTAGAGGGGCCCATCTCTCTAGCACAAGGAGGAGGGCCTTCTCTGTGTCCTTTCTGGCCCTATGGAACCTCCTGCCAGTGGAACTAAGGCTGCAGACAGAATTGCTGCCCTTCAGGAAAGATCTGAAAACATGGCTGATGGGGCAGGTGTGGGGTCCTGAAGATGTCGTGACCCCTACCTGCTGGTTGGTTTAATATCAAAGTAATCTTCCACTTTTTAATGTGTGGGGGTTTTAGTGGGGTAATTTGTTTTAATGGGGTTGTTCTTGTTTTAAGGGTTTTAAGATTGTATGCCACCCAGAGTCTTTGTGAGTTGGGCGGCTATATAAATATGAATATAAATAAATAATAAATAAATAAATAAACAGCAAGTAAAGGTAGAAATAGAATCTTAGAAATATATAATCAGTTGAGACAGAACTGGCTCCAAATTGCTTCTGTTAATAACTGAAACAAAAAATATAATGGACAGGATAGATTAGAAAGAGTGTTGACAAAATTTGAGGAGCTGGTATTTAGTTTAAGACATGGTCAAATAAAAATTAAGGGGTTAGTAAGTAAATTATATAAAATATTAAATGACTCGGATAAACCTCAGGCAGCCTTAAACTTATCGTGGGAGCAGGATCAAAACATTAAAATTACTGATGAATCTTGGAAAGGCAAATGGAAAAAGAGAATAATGAGGACTTCATCAGTAACCTCTCTTTTGTAAAGAAGAATTGACATTAACAGCTGCCTCAATGAAGTCCCAGTGTTCAGTAGAGTTTCGCTTAGCTCTAAGTAGTAAACTGTACGGAATATTGGTTTTTAAATAATGAGGATGGAAGGAGTGGTATTGTAAATAAGCTTGTCTGTCTGTGGGTTTATGGTATAGCCGCATTTTAAGTTCGTTATTGGAAATGAAAACAGTGACATCCAAAAACGGAAGGGAATAATGATCCATGGAATGTGTGAAAGTCAAGTTCTCATGTTGCGTACTAATCCAGTTGACAAAATCAGAAACTAAGGATGAACTTTTGAAAACAAAAAATAAATCATCAATATATCTTTGAAAGTTAGGATTGGGGAACACCAGTCACGTATTAGGAACGACAATCTACAAGCTCCTATGGTCCTGATTTACATAAATGTCCCGATTTACATAACACAATTTCCTATGGGTTTGCATAAACAATTCATTTTTCCTATGGGGTTGCTTCGATTTTCATAAATATCACTTTCTTATGTGTTGTGTATCTAATATAATGTAATGTTTTAACAGTCTGTGTTAATTGTTGGGATCGGGTGATTTTCCATTTTGTGTTCTTCTTAGAACTAAGCTCTCGCAGGACTTGGGTTCCCGCCATTTCCAACGAGAAGCGCAAAAGGCTTCACAGTCTCTGTCACCCCACGATCAACACCCTGTTCTCCCAAACAATCCAGTTGCTTCCTGCCCGAATGTATCTTTCCTGTATTGTATATATAGGCGCTGCTGCTCTATTGCTCTTCATGTTCAGTTTTCGAAATAAAGTTGTGTTTGGCCCTGTTATGCTGGCTGCTGCATATCAATTCCTGAACATCAAATTGGCGATGAAGGTGGGATGGCATCCCACAAGGCTAACTTGAGTCCTTTCGATGAGGCCACCCCAGAGAAATGGAACCTGTATGAGCGACAGTTTCAGCACGCCATGGCAGCCAAAAACATCGTCAAGGAAGACCAGAAGAGATCCTGCTTCCTTTTCCAGTGTGGTCTGGCCACCCTCGAGCTCGCCATCCACCTGGTTCTGCTGAGGGACATTGACAACATCCCCCTCACGGACATCCTTGTGGCTTTACGAAACCATTTCCAGCCCAAGGTGTCCATCTTTCCAGCACAGGTGGCGTTTCACAGGTGTGACCAACGCCCCAGAGAGTCAGTGATGGACTACGCTGCCACGCTGAGGTTGGCTGCTGCCCCATGCCAGTGGCCCAACTTGCAGGATGCCCTGCGCGATTGCCTGCTGGCCGGCCTCAGGGACGAGGAAACACAACGCTGGCTCTTGACGAGGGAAACACTTACCTTCAAGTTGGTTTTGAGGGAGACGTTAGCGCCCGAGGCAGTGAGATCTGGCGTCAAGTCATTCAAGCAGCGGCCTGCCACCTCCGGGGGTCCAGAGTCCGCCATGCAGGCCGATTGCTGTTTGTCGCCGTCCGGCCCCTCATCATTGTCCACATCACCGGCATCAACGTCCATGTCGAGATCCAGTGACGAAGAAGGCAAGGTCTGGAAGGTCCAGAAAAAGACGAAGGACAGGCACATCGTCAAGAAGGCCCAGCAGAGGTGCAGTGGCTGCGGAGGACGACACGACCATCGCAAGTGTCCCTTCAAGAATGCCGACTGCCACCATTGCAGAAAAAGGGGCCACATCGTGAAGGTATGCCGGCAGTGTCAGAAGCAGTTTCCAGCCCAGGACGAGTGACCGAGGCAAAAGGGAGCATCCATCTCAGAGATTTCTTCTATGGAGCAGCTCGTCAGCTGTGTCTCCAGTGCTTCCAACCGATTCGTCACCGAGTTCCACTTGCAGGGCGTCCCAGTCAAGATGGAGGTGGATTCAGGTACATCCTACTCTATCTTGCCTCAGAAAGAGTTTCTGAGGATTCCCCCCACCTTGTGCCCTAAATTGCAGGGGCTGGAGGTATCCCTTCAAGACATTCAGGGTTGCCAAATTCCGGTCCTCGGGGTGGGGGATTTTGCAGTGACATTCAAAAACATTTCAGCAAAGTTGCCCCTCGTAGTGGTAAAACAAGGTACTAACTGCCTACTGGGGGTGCAGTAGTTTGAACCACTAGGGATTAGACTGTCCGGTATCAACGTCGTCCGAGCTGACCCGGTGCAGGACATTTGTAACACGCACTCAGCAGTATTCAGAAAAGGACTTGGAACTTATGTGGGCCCCTCAGTTTCCTTGATCCGGCCGTGCGGCCTATTCATCTCAAGTCTTGACATGTTCCCTTTGCATTAAAGGACACAACTGAGGCCGAACTTGATAAACTTGTGGGGCAGGGAATACTGGTGCCAGTGGATTCCGCAGAATGGGAAACACCCATAGTCACAGCAATTAAGTCTAACGGGGAGGTTAGAATTTGTGCGGATTATAAATGTACAATTAACAAGGCAATCAGACCTAATGCTTACCCGGTGCCTGTGGTAAGCCATTTGTTAGCAACGTTGCATGGGGGGAAATGCTTTGCTAAATTGGACCTTGCCCAGACCTATCAGCAGCTCTCCGTTACTCCTGCTGCTGCTGCTGCCACCCAAACTATCGTTAATCATAAGGGGGCTTTTAAGGTAACCTGCCTACAATTTGGGGTTAATGCAGCCCCCAGCATTTTTCAATCTTTGGTTGAACATCTCCTGAAGGGTCTCCTGGGGGTTCTCCCCTATTTCAACGATGTTCTGATAACCATGGGAGATGAGTTCAAACTCACAGAATGGTTAGACTGGGTTCTGCGGAGTTTCGAAAAAGCTGGGCTATGTCTTCGGAAAGACAAATGTGTTTTCTATGCAAGGGAGGTAGAATTTTGGGGTTTAGGATAACTCCTGAGGGAGTCAAGCTCTCCGACTCCAAGGTTGCTGCTGTTTGCAATGCCCCACGACTAGGATTACCATGGCCACCACATGTCCTTTGGACCCCTGTCCCACCTGGCTGGTGAAAGCCGCCAAGGTGGTGACAGGAGGCTGGGTCAGGGCAATAATAAATGCATCTTTGTGGGAGGGGGTGTTTCCTGCATCACTCAAACATGCCTTGGTGCGCCCCTCCTGAAGAAACCGTCCCTTGACCCAGCTGTCCTAAACAACTACAGGCCGGTCTCCAATCTCCCCTTTTTGGGGAAGGTTTTTGAGAAGGCAGTGGCATGCCAGCTGCAGAGTGTCCTGGAGGAAGAGGATTATCTGGACCCCTTTCAATCAGGATTCAGGCCCGGACACGGTACGGAGACGGCATTGGTCGCACTGATGGATGATCTCTGGCGGGAGTGGGATGGTGGTCATCCGACCATCCTTGCTCTCCTTGACCTCTCAGCGGCCTTTGATACCGTCAACCACAGTAACCTTCTGGAACGGCTCAAAGGATTGGGGATCCAGGGCACTATGTTGTCCTGGTTTTCCTCTTTTCTGGAGGGCCGTACCCAGTCGGTGAGGTTGGAGAGTGAGAGATCCAGCCCTAGGCCCCTTAAATATGGGGTGCTGCAGGGCTCGGTGCTCTCTCCCCTCCTTTTTAACAGCTACATGAAGCCACTGGGTGAGATCATCCGTTCCCACGGGGTGCAGTACCATCAATACGCGGATGACACTCAGTTGTACATCTCGACCTGTGGGGACTCCAGTGATGCGGTCAAAGTCCTGTCTGGATGCCTGGAGGCCGTTGGGGTCTGCATGGAGGACAATGGGCTTCAGCTGAACCTTGGCAAGACTGGGTGGCTTTGGGTTGGGGGTCCGATCCAGTGAGCTACCACCGCTAGTCTTGGATTGGGGCAGTCTTGCCCCAGACAGATCCAGTGTGCATCCCATACCGAGCCAGACACATTTACCTTCACCCTGGCCAACCATCATCGCAAGGGTCCAGCAGTCGCCAGTGGGGCAACCGCCCCACGAACATGGCCAACAAAAAAACTACCAGGCCAATGAGGCTGAAGGGTGCGAGCGCGGAGGAGGCTGGGCAGCCGGCATGCTAGCTGGAAAAAAAACCACGCCGGGGGAAAAACCACGCCCGCAGGGATAAAAGAAAAAGCCAGTGTGCCTCCCAGCGCAAAAGGCTGCACCGGGGGGGGGGGGAGACCCAGGTAAGTGCGGTGGGGGTTAGGGAGGGGGAGGCATGGCCTCGGTAAGTACGCCCCCCACCCGCCCCACCACCTTGCCCTACCCCACTCCCTAACCCACACACACACACACTTACCTTTTGCAGGCTGGCCATTTCCCCCCAGCACAGCCTTTTGTAAGTCATCACCGAAGATTGGGCGGGGTGGGGGAGGAGGGAGATCCCCCCCCCCAAAACTTCAGCAAGAGTGTGTGTGTGTGTGTGTGTGTGTGGTTGTGTTGTGTTGTGTATGTGTGTATTGAGTGTGTGTATTGTGTGTGTGTGTGTGTGTGTGTGTGTGTGTGTGTGTGTGTGTGTGTGTGTGTGTGTGTGTGTGTGTGTGTGTGTGTGTGTGTGTGTGTGTGTGTGTGTGTGTGTAACCCCTACCACCCAAAAAAACCACACACAAAAAGGCCGGCAGTGGCGGGCAAAAATATGCTAGTGTTTTATATATTGTGAGAAGGCTTTCTTTCTGTTGAAGAAAGCTTTCCTTTCCTTATGTTGTAGGCCGCTTTGAGTGGCACTCATGCCAGGAAAGTGGGATATAAATAAACCTATTATTATTATTATTATTATTATTATTATTATTATTATTATTATTATTATTATTATTATTATTATTATTATTATTATTATTATTATTATTATTATTATTATTATTATTATTATTATTATTATTAATAATAATAATAATAATAATAATAATAATAATAATAATAATAATAATAATAATAATAATAATAATAATAATAATAATAATAATAATAATAATAATAATAATAATAATAATAATAATAATAATAATAATATTTTTCCTATGGGTTTGCTTCGAGTTAAGTAAAAACTGATTTACATAAAAGCCTGCGGAACAGACTTTTTACGTAAGTAGGGATTTTACTGTATTCTGAAGATATTTGTGCAAACATGAAAGGAACCAACATGTGTGATTCAAAGAAACCACAAAGAAGAGCTTGGAGATCTACTCAATGGTACCCAACCTGCAGGTATCTAGATGTTGTTGCACTACAGCTTCCAGAATGTCTCACCACTTGCATTGATGACTGGAGCTTCTGGAAGACAAAGCAAAACAACATTTGAGTCCTGGTAAAACTACTTCCTGAATAGAAGATGTGCCTTGAAAATTCTTTCTGTGATTGCCATAACTACAAAACGACTGGAGAGCACATAACAAACATATTGCTGAAAACAATGTATTTTTCCCCCTCCCCCTCTTCTTATTCCAAAATCTGAATTGTGCTGACTTACAATACCCTCTCCTGGTCATAAACTGAAATGTCAGGTAGCCTATATTTTCAGTCTCATTCATTTGGCCATTCCTATTTCTTAAGAATGAGTAAATGTAGTTTCTATCTTACATTCCCTACAACTATTTCGAGTTTATTCCCAGGGTACACAGAAAGAGCATTCATGAAGATTGTGGTATTTTGGAACCATAATCAGGCATACCCTGGTAACGGCAACCTTGATTTGCCAGCTAATCTTTCTCACACTGCAGTGGCTCAAGTGGTTAAGATGCTGACTGGGAGGCAGAAGGTCAGCAGTTCAAAATCTGAGTACTGCATGATGGAATGAACGCCCATCTCTGTCCCAGCTCCTGCCAAACTAGAAGTTCGAAAGAAAGAAACTGCAAGTAGATAAATAAGGAGCACTTCGGTGGGAAGGTAAAAGTGAACTGTGCACTTCGGCGTCTAGGCATGCCTGCCACATGTTCACGGAAATGTCTGCAAACGCAGACAGCACTGGCTCTTAAGCTATAAACAGAGATGAGCACTGAACCTTAAGTCAGATACAACTGGCTTTTGAGCAAAGGTAACCTTTACCTTTACCTTCTTATTCCAAAATCTGAACTGTACTGAGCTACAATACCCTCTCCTGGTCATAAGCTGAATTGTCAGGAAGCCTATCTTTTCAGTCACATTCATTTGCCTATTCATAAATGTAGTTTCTATCTTACATTACCTGCAACTTAGACAGGTATTTCTAGTTTATTCCCAGGGTACACTGTTGTGTACTGGCCTGAGCTTTGATTCTGGGAACAATAGGTCCTGGGATCCTGGGACCTCCAATAGGAAGCCAGGGAGAATAGTCCAACTAGCCAATCAATCCTGGGATCCTGGCTCCTCCAATGGGAAGCCAGGCAGAAGGTTCAAACTACCCAATAGCCAACCAGCCACGTAGTTTGGAGATGTATATAAGTCGGCCCTGTTGGCCGCATAGGAATTCCTGTTCCAGCATGTAATATGACAAGACCCTTTAATAAAGAGCTGAAACTTACACTGGAGTCGTGTGGTTCCATCCAGGACCCACTACTTAACACTGGCGACGAAGGTGGGATTCCATTGAGCCACAAGCGGGCCGGCTCCGGAATTACTCCAGGGTAAAGAGGAAACGTGAGGACAAGCTCGCCCTTCCACCAGCCATCACTGCCAACCTGGAGGTACCGACCGAGGCAGGTCCATCAACCTCCAAGGCTGCCAGCCCAGCAGCTCGGGTTGGCGGAATCCAGGAGCCAACAATGTCCGGCATGGCTGACTTCGAGAAGTTCGACCCGGCAGAGGAAAACTGGAACTCATGCATCTCAAGGTTCCAGTTCTATGCCACCGCACACAAGTTGACCAACCCGGACATCCTGAGGGCCACGTTCTTCAGTGTATGCCGAAGAGACACCTACAGAGAGGCGAGAGCTCTCCTCGCACCCCGGGACTTATCGGCTGTCCTGTTCGATGAGGTCAGCCAAAAGCTACAGGACCACTACTCGCCACAGCCGTCCCTCATCGCCTGCAGACACGCATTCTATGCAAGGTTCCAGGCCCCGGGGGAGTCCATCAACCGATTCGTCACAGCCCTCCACAACATCATGAGAGAATGCAACTTCAATGACTTGGAAGACATGCTGAGAGGCCGTCTAGTTTGCGGTCTACGGGATGAAAAGCTGCAGGGAGCTCACCTTCAAGAGGGCCCTGGAGGAAGGTCTGGCTTCCAAAACCACGGACCAGACCACTAAAGAGGTCTGGCAGCCTAGCAGCCCGAGAACCCAGAGAAAGCCAGCAGTGTTCCATGAGAGCATAGATGAGGATACGGAATCCGATGGAGATGAGGTTCACCGCACCCACCGGAGTGACCAGCGCACGCCAAGGAGCCAGCCGCCGAGAGAGCCCCGGACGTCTGACGTTCAGCATAAGCCATGCAGTGTTTGTGGACAGGATCACACTCGTCGTTCCTGCCATTTCCGAGATGCTACGTGCCGCGTCTGTCGGAAAACAAGCCACATCGCCCGAGTCTGATGCTCACACATTCCAGGAGAAACCCCCAGCAGAGCGAAGCCGCGCCAGGCTGCCAAAATCCAGAAGAGTTCACACACCCGGGACTTGCTTCAGCATCATACATACATCTTCTCCAAAGGGCCCAGGGAAATAAGGGTGGTAGTCCACATCAAGGGAAAACCTTGTGAAATGTTTTTGGACACCGTGTCCCCCGTGTCCATCATCTCGGAAAAGACATTGAGGGCTTTACGCCTCCCCTATGTGCCCCACTTCCAAAAGACTCCATTCGACCTAAGAGACTTTCAAAAAAATAAAATTGCCATGAGGGGTGTGGGAACTTTCTGAGTCCAGTTTAAGGGGAAGCGGAAGGACTTGGAGTTGTGGGTCACAGAAGGACTTTACACCAGCCTATTGGGAATGGACTGGTTCGGACCCCTGGGCATAGGGGTCATGGGCATATTCCAGACCTCCACCTCATGCCAGGCACAGGACTTTTCCAGAATTTGTGAGGAGTTCCCCACCATCTTCGATGGCACTCTTGGACTGTACACCGGGCCACCAGTCTCCTTCCAATTGGACCTGACCGTGCAGCCTATCCGCATCAAGGCCCACTGGGTTCCTTTCGCCCTCAGACCCAAGATTAGTGAGGAGATCGATCGCTTGGTGGCCCAAGGAGTCCTAGAACCAGTGCCGTAGGGCGTTTGGGAGACCCCTATTGTGACGCCGGTTAAACCTGACAGATCTGCTCATTTATGCGGGGGATTACAAATGCACCCTCAACCGGGCATTGCAGGACCATGCCTACCCTGTTCCCGTTGTGAGCCACGTCATTTCCACGCTGTCCAGGGCAAGGATTTTTGGGGAAATGGACTTAGCTCAAGCCTACCAACAGCTTCCGGTAGATGGCGCCACTGCGAACGCTCAAACAATAGTTACGCACAGGGGTGCATTCCGGGTGAAGAGGCTTCAATTTGGGGTATGAGTGGCTTCTGGGATTTTCAAGAGTTTAATGGACACTCTCCTCAAGGATATCCCAGGAGTGATCCCATTTTTCAATGACGTCTTGATCTCGGCTCCGATGCCGGATGAATTTGCCAGGGGAACTTAAAGTGAAAGAGCCTCCGTGAAGATTGTGGTATTTTTGAACTACAATCAGGCATTTCTAGTTTATTCCCAGAGTACAGAGAAAGAGCCTCTGTGAAGATTGTGGTACTGTATTTTTGAACTGCAATCAGGCGTACCCTGCATGCCTGTCAACTTTTGGATTTGAAAATAAGGGAAATTTTGACCACACCCCTCTGTGGGTGTGGCCAAATCTGTGGACGTGGCCAAATATAGCCATGTGACTTGCTGGGCTCTAGTCATGCCTGCCACATGGCCATAAAAATGTCTGCAAACACAGACAGCACTGGCTCTTTGGCTGCAAATGGAGATGAGCACTGCACCCTAGAGTTGGATACGACTGACAGATTTTACTTTCTTAGGATCAAAGATTTCTGCAGATGGTGAAATAAAAAGGCAACTGATGCTTGGGAAACAAGCTATGAGAAACCTGGGGAACATAGTTAAAAGTAGAGGCATCACCTTGCAAACAAAAAATTGCATAGTCAAAGCAATGGTATTCCTGGTGGTAATATATGGGTGTGAGAGCTGGACCATTAGGTAAGCTGAGCGCAGAAAAATAGATGCCTTTGAAATGTGGTGTTAGAAATAGGTCGATCCTAGAAGAAATCAACCATGACTGCTCATTAAAGGTCAAATAGTAAAGATGACGCTAAAGTACTTTGGACATCAAATGAGAAGAGAGGATTCACTTGAGAAGGCCTTGATGCTGGGAAAGGTGGAGGACAAAAGAAGGGGGTGGCCAAAAATAAGATGGCTAGATGGTATTGTAGATGCAATGGGCACAAAGCTGTGTGGGCCAAACAACCCTTTCCCCATTTTCTTGAGGGACTTTTGTTTTGTTTTCTTTCTTGTTTTCTCAGTGGCTTAAGTGACTAAGATGCTGACTGGGAGGCAGAAGGTCAGCAGTTCGATTCCCGAGTACTGCAGGACGGAATGAGCTCCCGTCTTTGTCCCAGCTCCTGCCATCCTAGCAGTTCGAAAGCAAGAAATTGCAAGTAGATAAATAGGGACCACTTTGGTGGGAAGGTAACAGCGTTCCGTGTGCTCTGGTATCTAGTCATGTCTGCCACATGACCACGGAAATGTCTGCAGACGCAGACAACGCTGGCTCTTCGGCTTTGAAACAGAGAAGAGCATTGAACCCTAGAGTCGGATATGATTGGCTTTTGAGCAAGGACGACCCTTTACCTTTACCTAACTCAGATCCCCTTACACAACCGTGCAAGCACACTAGATGTATGAGCTCTGATAATTCTCCCCGTGTATTTTGGATCTGCTCTCTCGTACAAAAAGCAGCTTCTTGCTCTAAAAATTGGCTGCTGTAGGAATCTATGACTGTGATGGTGAACTTTGGCACTCTATAGATACGACTGGCTTTCAAGCAAGGGAAACCTTTACCTTTAGCATATAGTGATCAAGCACATCCCCCACCCCACCCCACCCCACCCCACCCCAAATTAACTCTAGAACAGAAATGGAACCCCGCTCTCTCTCTCATATAGTGATCAAGCACCATCCCCCCTCCCAAGTTAACTCTAGAACTCTAGAAATGGAATTCTCCAGCCAGAAGGCAGGGCAGAAACAGCTCAATAAAGCATGAGAGTGAGAGAGAAGTCCCTGCCCCCAGACCAAGAGCTGATTTGCCCCTGCATATATGAAATATCGCTCACCTCTAGAGTAGACTCCCGACCCTCCCAGCATGGTGGCTCCGACCAAAAACGAAGCCTCCATATTGGCCATGTGGCTGGCAGGAAAATGAAAGAGAAACTCAGAATGCCCCCACTACCTTCTCTCTCTCCCCTTCCACAGGGGAAAAGCCTGCCACACAGCGACCTCTGGTGGCCGGAAAAAAATACTGCAGCTTCGCCTGTGAGGGCTCCGGTCAGGATATTTTTAAAAAAATAAGGGAAAATACGGGGAAATTAATAAAACGGGAGGGGCGGGAAGAGGGGTAAAAATAAGGGGTTTCCCCAGGGAAAACGGGATAGTTGACAGGTATGGTACCCTGGTAACACAACCTTGTTTTGCTGGCTAATCTTTCTGACACTAGGTGTCAGGCGAAAGGAAATGCAGAATGAACTCACCAAAGGGTGCCTTCATTTTAGCAGTTTCATGTCAGACCTAGACACGGACGAAGAAATTTATTTCCCCTTTCACCTTATTTGATGCAGGAAATCCACAGCTAACACATCTCCTCATCTATCACAGATGATTGCCCAGCCGCTGTCAAAGCATCTTCACCTAGGGTAAAACTATAATCTCCTCTGCTAATATTTCCACTATCCTTTATTCTCTCCAATAGAATACAAAGATATGGCTTCCATGCTGTTTCCTAACCATTGGAATCTGTTGCTCTCTTAATGTAATCCAGTGATAACTGCTAGCTAGCTAGCCATTCATACACAGGCATATACAAATTACATACTGTACTTTGAATAAGAGCAGCCAAAGCAGGCATAAGCCAAAACATTTTGATATAATACAATATTTTAAACTTGGTTTTGTTAGTCATGGTCATGTAAGAATACTGAAATCTACATTGCTTTGACCTGGCTGAAGAGGAGGCCTGTGGCCTCAATGGAGCCATTCGGGAGGAGCTGTAAATTGAGACCTGGTTTCCTGTGTCTGTTGGATGGGGGAGGGATATAAAGTGGACTGCTACTTTGCATTTATTTTTAAAAACAGAGCCTAGCAAATCCCAACATGCCATGAAAATTTGGACTTTTCCTACTTTTGCCCAAAGAAGTGATTTTGAATCACGAAAGCTTGCAATGATTTTTTTTTTTATATTTTAGTGATCCAAAATAGATATTACCTTCTACATTTGTTTTGTATATGGATCACATGCCTGATTTGTTTGTTTTATGGACATGTAACTGTATCTCTGCATTTTGTGTAATGTGGCGAGATTCTCACAAACTATATCATTAACAAGGTTTTGATTTGACGGTCATTTTGCAGTGGAATTCAATACTTTTTTTTCCAAGTAAGCCCCTGGATTCAGAGGAATTTACTTGTAAGTAAGGAAGTATAGGACCAATAACTGCCAAATTGTATTTTCACGATTTCACAATTCTTTCTCTTAAGATATTTATGCTTCCTCTTTTTGATTCATTTCAGAGCAGCTAATGGAGGCAGAAGATTGAGGATTTAAATTATTCTGTTCTGTTAGTAAGGCAGTGTGATAGAGTGGACATAGTGACTGAGTATATTCAAGAGCCCTGGGTTCAAATTCTTGCTATATCATTAAAACTCACAGAAGGGTGACACTGGTAAAAACACTCTGTAAATGTAAACATCTCACATACTTTGGAAAGATATTTAGGGATATTTAGATATTTAGGGTTTCTATAAGGCTGTATACATGGGCATACATCCTTCATAGTTGCATAGATAAAATGGTGAATGATTCCAAGGCCAGACGGCATAAGGGAGTGGAAGATGAAAACTCCAGTCATGGATGGAAGACTCCTAAAAGTCAACAGCATTGCTTCATGATTGATGGTATGGACAGTGCTTTGATTGGATAATGGGGAAAGGAGAAGAAGATTGGCACATACCACTGCAGGGTGGGTTATGTGGTCAGAATGTTAGATATATTGTGAGTTAGTTAATTTTGTTCTGGGGAGAGGGAGGTTGTACTGGTGTGCTAATCCCAGTTGAGTGTGTAGTGGCCTTATAGAAGCAGGACTATAAAGCCAGTACACACTCAACTGGGATTAGCAAGTGTGTGGTATCCGTGCACACAATTGGTATACTGGCCCTGACAGAACCCTGGTGATGGGTGATCACCTCATTACCAGGGGTTCCTGAAGGGACAGAAATTGGGGGAGCGGAATATTAGATAGGGTTTAATTCATCTATAGCTGACCTGACAAGCAGCTCGGACAATAGGAAGCTAATGACTAACTCGCTAGTCATGTAATAGGTAATCTCGCACCTGCGGATTACTCTAAGTCCTAAAACCAATACCAGCCACATGTTTACCCCGGATAACATGGAACAATGGATTTCCCCTGCCGTTGATTAAGTTAGTTAACTTCCCCTGAAGACCTCCCCAATTAACTCATGTAAACATGGCATGTGGATCCTGTCAGATCGCAGTTCTTTTGCATGCAGCCTGTACATGATAAATACTGATGACTTGCCTTCATTAAATCACTGATCTTCGCTCCATCTTGCCTCGTGTCTCATTGCTTGACCAGTCTCCTCCGGGACCCGACAGCCGCTTCGCGGCCCTGATCCAACACAAGTGGCCTTATAGAAGGACTGCAGTCTCTCTCCCCCTCCCCCCTTTGGTGGCTTAGTGGTTAAGGTGCTAGGCTTGGAGACTGGAAGGACCAGTTCAATTCCTGAGAGCTGCAAGATGGGGTACATAAAAGGAGCTTCATTTGGGAATCCCCTACAAAAATTGTTTCAACCCAAAGTAATATTTTCCACGAAAATGAATGAAGAAGCAGGACTATAGATCTTTATTATTTTCCTGGGGAAAAGGAAATAGATGGCTGTCATATTTTGTTTAGTTATTTTCATGATTTTTGCTATTCTGCACTGGAGCCTTATTTTCTAATTTCTATTTTTTGGAACCAAATAAAAGAACTATATTTTTTTCACCAAGAGTCATCATTGAGGAGAAGCATTGAGTGTTGCCTGAACAAGGTGCCTTGCCAGAGAAAGCCAGAACTATGCTGTTTTGCCAGATGAAGATTTATCTAAGAAGTCTATCTGGGCTGGTTGTGGAGCAAGTCAACCAGGCAAAACCTAGAACAGATTCTACGAAATCCTCAGTTCTGTGCATCTTGAAACAGATAAGGTTTAAGATGTCTTCGGTTTAAAAAAAGATGGTAGAGAGAAAGGTTTTGGATGGAGGGAGCCATCTCTAGTCAATGCCGAGCTAGGATTCCAGCAGTCTGCAGCAGTCCCCACAATGGCAACATTAAGGATCTACTTCTGTGCTTCTCAGCTAAATCAGGGAAGTTATCCCCTAATCAGCTACGATATCTGTTCCTTTAGAGAAGCAAAATGCTGTCTAGACATGGGGATTGTATCACACAGGATTTTGCTATTCCCCCAGGTTTCGAGTAGCTTTTTAAAAAGCCAGTTCGAAAGCAAGAAATTGCAAGTAGATAAATAGGGACCACTTTGGTGGGAAGGTAACAGCGCTCCGTGTGCTCCGGTGTCTAGTCATGCCTGCCACATGACCACGGAAACATCTGCAGAAGCAGACAGCACTGGCTCTTCGGCTTTGAAACAGAGATGAGCACTGAACCCTAGAGTCGGATACGACTGGCTTTCGAGCAAGGGAAACCTTTACCTTTATACTGGCCCTGGAGGGACTTGATAGGACATAACATGATTGAGTAAACCAGGGGTCCCAAACCTTTTTACGCCTCTGGCCTGACCCCTGGACCCCTGAGCGTGCTGTACCATGTCCCCCCCCCGGAAGCGGCCGCATTTACAGCTGTCGTAAACGCATCCACTTCCACATTTACAGCAGGCGCAGGCACACTTACACATGCACGGGCATGTTTTACAGCTGACGTAAATGTGTCCGCTTCTATTTGCGGCGGCGGCAGCAGCAGGCCACATGAAATGGTGCCAAGGGCCATTAGTAATTAGTGGCATCTTTCAGGATCCAAAACCAGCTTTCTGGACTTCGTCACTTAAAAGAACTCTATGAACTATGTGTGTCTATTCTTCAAAAAAAGTTACAATTATGGGCTACAGCTCTCAGAATTCCCCAACCAGTATGCAGTCCAAAAGAAGTAGCATTCACTGATGAAATAGAAACATTTATAATTTTATGAAGCAGCAGCAGAAATAACAAATAAAGCTTTGCCATTTTTAAGTCCACACAGCTGACACAATTGTTTTTTGTACATATGAGTGGATTCAGAAGGAGGGGGCTTGATGAATACTAGCAGAGGGCTTCCTTATCTTGTCAAGGCAAATGCAAAGTGAAGATGGTTCCTTCCTGTTCTTTTAAGGGATGCTGGTGGTCACTGAAGAGTTGCTCTGCTTCAAGGGGTTGCTCAGCCCAGTGGTCGCTTTCTCATATAATGGCTTCATTAGATTGGGAGAAGTGGATGGTGAGCTCTCTGAAATAGACTTTGTGACCCTTGGTGACCTTTCACCCTCCTGCTGACCGCCTGTAAATCTGCTTCAGCACTTGCAGGTGACAGCTGCATATAGGACATCAAGGCAACTTCTAATATGTATTCCTACAGAGGAAATTCACCCTGGGCAAAGTCAGGGAACCAATTATGCATTACCAGCATTATCACCCACAGTCATTTGGCGTAACAACTGAGCATGCCTAAAACTTGGAGGGCAGTGGGATTTTTTTCTTTCTTTTTGAGTGACTGTTCCTAGAATCCCCAAGCCAGCATGACAAGAGGTTGTGGTGATTAGAGCATTCTGGGATGCAGTCGAGAAAAGCAAGGCCAAGAAGACAGTTGGCAACCTCCATCACTTCAGTGACAATTGTTGTGTAGATTCATAGAGTGGCAGTAGCTGCTCTGGAATCTAGGAGCCTTGATGTTTACCTGGTTGCCATAACAACAGGGTTCTGAGATAGCCCAGGGCTGCTCAGAACCCTGGATGTCAGGAAGACAGCAACATACATCAGCAGGCCTAGTTCTAGTGACAGTCGTTGTGTAGATTTGTAACCCCATTTTCAGAAAATGCACACCCCAGTCTTTTATTTCTATATTTCTATCCCCTTTTAATAAAGTTATTCTGTTTTATTCCTCTCAAATAAAGTTATTTCACTCACTTTATTCTGCCACCCACGTTTAGGATTCATTAGGCTTATGTGTACACAAGCACCACTCTCACCATGCACCCATTCACACACGCTTGAAGGTATATACTGCAAGGGTTGACACAACAGACTTGGCCCCTTTCACTCCCAATAAATATTATTTCATTGGCAGTTATACCTGGGATGTCAGATAACTTAATAAAAATGTTTTCAAATACCTGGAACTGTTCTATTCAAGCTAACATATTTCCTTTGCTCTGTATAGATTATGTCCCCAAAAAAGACTCTAAAAATATTTTAAATTTGATTTTAACATGCTCTGTTTGTATCTCAAATCAGGATCTTTTCTTGCACCTCATCCTACCTCCTGCAAGCATCCAGGAAGGCTCAATGCACAGGAAGCCATCACTTAACATTTTGCCCCAAGAAAAGCCACCTTGATTCCTCTGTTTACCTGTTGTATTGTTTTGTTTACTCTTGCACCTGCCATGCTCATTGTTTTTGGGACCCCTCCTGTATTCAATTGTAGATAGTGCTTGGGTTGACTCAGGATAGATTAATTGCTGGGTGGGAATGGAATGTGCCTAGCCCTGCCATCCTTCCACACGCCTATTGGTCCATTCTCAACCTGGATTCAAAATCTGGACATCTGATTTGTGTCAAATTACAATCCTGGCGCCCATTGGGTGTCACCTGAATGATGTCACAACCTGCATTTGCTGAACTATGAACTTTGTCACTTCCATGTGACACCTCGAGCAATTGCTCTACCCATCACCTTTTGTTCTATGTAATTGACCTGTTTTGTCTCTATATGATTGACCTTTTAATGTAACAAAAAAGTCTGGTGCTGGGTTTTTGTTCACCATTGTAAATCTTTTATTTTGTAAAATTGTTAGCTAGTAGTAGAACTAGTTGAGTTCCCTTGGGTGGAGGGTATAAAAATCTCCTGATAGGAATTGTCATTAGAGCGCTCTCTGCACATTTGCACGCAAACATCGGAACCAAAAAGAGCTGCTCACTAGGGGAACTTTGAATAGGCAAAAAGTTGAGAATAGGGCTTTATCCGACACCTAACCAGGGACGCTTAAACTCCTCTTCAATAAACCACTTTTATTTTGCCTGATATAAATGCCTCCTTGTTCTTGGGAGAAGGGCTCCACCAGCGATTCGAACCGAAGTTGCAACTGTATCCAGTAGCCATTTTTCTGGTAACAGTTTTGGTGCCGTGACTCGGATTCAACTGGCATTTCGTGCCTGCCAAGTGACCAGTTTTCATGAAAAAGGATGAAATCACAAAGGGAGCCACCTAGAACTGTTCAATTCGATCACGCCAAGAAATTTAAAAGCTGCAGGATCAGGTAACGTATATTGCACAATGCACCGGGTACATGAACTTGTTAACTCTGTCTAGATTAGGTTAAGGACTTTTGCGGAACTTATCACCCAAAACCTTGCTTAGCGGTTCCAGAACTCATCAGCTGGGACGGCTAACCATTGAACAGCTAAACACGGATTCATCACCCGTATTAGCCAAATTGCGTTAGGGACTTGAATTGGAAAACTGCAATTACAGCATGGCCTCATCACCCGGAGCTACGAAAACCCCCCATTGATCTGCCTACCAAGAAAGGTTGATTCCCTTGAGGAGGCACAAATTCTGAGTGTCGTGGCCAGTAGCGCACTGGAAGTCACTCGCAGGGCAATTGGGTAGCCATCCAAGAAGAGACGATTACTTTGAGGTTGGAAAAATTGTGTTAGGGCAAGAAGAGATGATTACTTTGAGCCAAATATTGTTGTAATTAACGGCGAACGCTCCCTGTAGGTAAAGGGGTAACTCGTGATCCGAAAGCCTTTGATCAAAGCAACAAAAATCGCAGTACATCATGGGTGAACAGCTGAGTGTTCCCACAAAGTCAAAAGATGTGACCCTTAAGGGGACGCCCTTATGGAACATACTAAGAAATTGGAAAGACTTAATAGGTCCAAAATCCCGTTTATCAAAGTGTAGACTAAAATTCCTGTGTTCAAAGGGTTGGCCTACCCAAAAATCTTTGGCACCTAGCTGGCCCGCAGAGGGCAGCTTAAATATAGGGAACATAAGGGCACTAATTAGATGGTGTGAGAGTACTCTAGGGAGATCTGATGATCTCGCCTATGCAGTCCTCTTCATGAGGATGCATGATGATCCAGAGAGATTCCCTTGTGTTGGGAACTTGTGCATTGTAAAGGAAAGCAAGGCCCCTTTAGAGACGGAAGAGGTAAAATGCCTTCCGCCCCCTTTAGACAAGGGATCAGTCAAAATAGAGATGGAAGAGGTAAAATGCCTTCCACCCCCCCTTAAATGAAGGGTTAGTTGAAGCAGAGATGGAAGAAGAAATGTGCCTTCCGCCCCCCTTAACTCCCCAGAGTAACCCCGAACTCCAAGGCAATCCAGCCAAAGCCCAACATCCCTTGATGGCATCTGCCCTTATTGGCATTGAGGCAGAGGTCATTGGGGCAATGGTAAGCAGAGCCATAAATGGCTTAAAGGAGATGATGAGGGAAGAAGTTGGGAGGTTAATTAATAGTATCCCTTTAACGGAAAGGAGAACTATTAAAGCTGACCAAAAGGGGTTCTCCTCAGAGTCAAGTGAAGCTGACAGGTCTGGGGAAGAGTCAATAGGTGGAAAAACCCTTAAAGGGAGGCAGCAAGATCCCAAATGCACATCCCCAGTATTTAATGAGTCCAAAGGGGAACAGGCCAGGAAAGAAAAGACCCCCCAGTCTATAAATAGAGGGAAGGGAAGAAAGTTGCCCCTTCAAAACAAGTCACCCTTTCAATCACCTGTCCAAAGATCAGGTGATCAAATTTTTTTGGTTGCAGCTCTTCAAGAGTACAACCAGCCACAGGGTGGCCCTCCAAACAGTGGCTGGAAGCCTATGACACAGCTCCGGCCATCCCACAGAGGTAATTGGCAACCTAATTCAAGGACGGGCCCCCAAGGGAACCCCCAGCCCACCATGCATTCGAAACCCCCATGGGGTAGATGCAAAATTTATAAGAAACTAGCAAAGGTTGCCCGGCGTTGCCGGGCTGTTTTAAATGGTGTTGGAAAGTTTTTGTTGTTGTTGTTGTTAATGTTTGTAAAGAAGAGGTTAATCTATATTTGAAATTTTTAAATTTGTTATTTATACAAAAAAAATTGATGACCTGTTTTAAACTGTGATGAGTTTTGTTTGGTGTTTTGGTTTTGTGGATGAAAAAAAGAATAAAGGATGATATACTTTTTCAAAAAACTCTTGGGGCCTTTTGTGTGGGGCTATTGTGTCTTTTTGAATTTTTTGGGTTATTGTGGGCAGCAAGTGCTGCTGGTAGGGGTTATCTTGTATTTTGACTGTTTTTTCTCTCGTGGCCTCTGGGTGGAGCTTCTTCCAGCAAGTAGTCTCTTTCTTTATTCATTTCTTTTCCAGTCGTTGTGGTATGAGGTCGTGTGGTGGTGAGTTAGCTGTTTTTCTTTATTTGGGGTGGTGGTGGTGGTGGATTTTGTGGTGTTTGGCTGGGGGCTGGGTGTGTTTGGAAATGTTTGTTGTTGTTTACTTTTTTGGTGTTATTTTTGTTTGTTTTTGTGTATTTTTGAATGTTTTTGATTGTTTGTTTTTGTGTTTTTTGGTGTCCTGGGGGGGGGGATCCCCTCTCAGACAGACTCCTTTGGTCCCTCCCACCCTCTGAACCCCAGGAGAGCCAGTAGAGAGGGGGATTCCCCCCAACTCCGTTTTTAAAGAGAAGTAACCACTTGGTTTCTTCTCTTTAACATGGGGCATGTGTGTGGGGGGGGGAGGGAATCCCCTCTCTGCCGGGTCCCCTGAGGTCAGGAGGGTGGGGGAGACAGACTCCTTTTGTCCCCCACCCCCACCCTCTCAACCCCAGGGGAGCCAGTAGAGAGGGGGATTTCCCCCCCAACTCCGTTTTTAAAGAGAAGAAACCACTTCTCTTTAACATGAGGCGTGTGTGTGTGGGGGGGGAGGGAATCCCCTCTCTGCCGGGTCCCCTGGGGTCAGGAGGGTGGGGGAGACAGACTCCTTTTGTCCCCCCCTCTCAACCCCAGGGGAGCCAGTAGAGAGGGGGACTCCCCCCCCAAACTCCGTTTTTAAAGAGAAGTAACCACTTGATTTCTTCTCATTAATATGGGGCGTATGTGGGGGGGGAGGGAATCCCCTCTCTGCCTGGTCCCCTGAGTTCAGGAGGGTGGGCGAGAAAGACTCCTTTTGTCCCCCCACCCTCTCAACCCCAGGGAAGCCAGTAGAGAGGGGGAGCACAACACCCCCCACCCACCCAGTGATATTAAAGGGGAAACTCCGATTAGGAGCTTCAGGCGCCGTTGGGGAGGGGGGCTTTGTTCCCCGTGGCTTGGTGGACTTGCTCTCCCGGTGTTTTTGTTTTTGCTTTATTTCTTGGGTGCCGGCTTCCTCAGCGTTCTGCGCGCTCATGGCGCGCAGGACGCTGGGGCTTGTAGTTATGGGTTGGTGCTTTGTGTTTGTGCTGCGTTTTTTTAAAATGCTTTTCTTTTGATTGGCTGTGGCGCGTTTCCGAACGCTGCGCCGTGTGAGAGCCTCTCAGCCTGATTGGCTCTGGTGCAGCGCGGCGCAAGGAATGTTGGGAAGTGAAGTTGTTTCCCTTTCTTCGCGTTTGAGGGGCTGTTGCCCCACTGCCGGTTTTCTCAATCCTTCGTTGACCTGCGTACCCAGATCGGCCGTGTGCACGAAGGGTGAGTGCAGGCAAGTAGGGCGAGGCATAGCAACCTATAGCCAGTTCCAACGGTTAACCCTTGGATTTATAGGTTAAGACAAGGCCACTGGGTTGGAAAAGGCCCTATGGAAAGACACACCTGTAGACCTTTTGGGCATGTGTCTCCAGGCAACAGAACTTTGAGAAGGGTCAGATTCAGGGCCCAGTGGCAACAGGAATGGTATTGGGAGACAGGCCAGCCAGTCAAGCAACAAGGTAGCCCCAAGTAAACAAGGTAGCCCCAAGTAAACAAAGTAGCCCCAAGTAAACAAAGTTAGTCCCTTTAAAAGTTACCCCCTTATAGAAAGTGACCCCATGTGAAGCCAAATAAAACCCTTTAAAAATTTGCAATTGGAAAAGCATAGAAGGCAATTTGCCATAACAATTGGCAAGGTCCGGGATTTGGCATTGAATTTCCACCCAGCGACCCATATAAAGTTTAATTCTTTTAATAAGATATCCCATATGTTTGATTAAAATGCGTCTCAAATAAAGATGCCCCCTTATAGAGTTAACCCATGTTGAAAGGCCTAGAGGAAAGTAACTTATCATCCCTCTAAGACATGTACAAGACTAAGTAAAAAGAAATGTAAACTGAATTGGATGAATGTAGTGTATCAATTTATTAGAATATAATTAGGGTAACTAAGCTAAAATACATTTTTTAAAAAATATCCAGGAGCTTGCCAGTAAGCGAAGGCAGCCTGGGACAAATTAAGTGTTAGTGATAAATTTAAACCAACTTAAAGAGCATTTGTGCCCAGGTTGGCCACTAACTGAAGCCACCTGAGATTTTTCCAACTGTGTAAATGAATGACCTTCAAAAATCTGAAAAGGAAATTTGGGAGACCAAAGCATATTCCTTCTACGTGGAGTAAAGGAAGATGCAGTTTGATAAATAGGAATGAATGCAGGAGAGGTTTTGAATGGTTGTGGAATGACTAAAGGTGCACCTAGAATGCATGTGAAAATGAAAGAATTGTGTGTTTGTATGGTTGTGTTTAGTGTTGAAACTTGAAGAAACCTTGCCTCAAGAAGAACAAAGGACAGTGGCCTGGCAATTTAACCCATAGCATGGCAAGTAGCCATTAGTGGCATAAAATTGAGTACAATGTGTTAAAATGCCCTGCTACCCTTTAAATTTGGGTTTACAAATACAGTGGCTAAACTATTTATAGACAATTTATCTTAAATGGGAATTGTAGAAATTAAACAGCCATAGTATTAGCTCAAGTAATTGGGATAGAATTGTGAACTAGGAACATACAGCAGCAATTTGGTATAATGTATTACAGATCTCTTTAAAATTAAGATTTGCAGAGGTTAAGACAACTGGGATAGATTAATTGAATATCCCTTTTCCATAGAAAATCAGTATGCAACCAAAATTATATTGAAAGTGTATATGCATTCACAAAATAGGCTTTCAAAATGTAAAATCATGAATGGTGTGTAAATTAGAAAAATAAATGTTCTCCCTTAATTCATACAAATAAATTGCTAAGTTCCAAGAGTAAATAAAGGTTTTTGGATTCTTTTGGGTCCAGAACATTAAAATTGTTCAAAATACTGATAGACCTTACCTAAATCCTTAATGAAAGGGGGGGGGGACTCCATAGTAGGAATTTGCCTGCTAGAAAAAGTAACAGGGAAAGTGACTGCAGTTTGGGACACCTAGATGCCTTTTGTGTAAGAATTAACATCAATTTGGTCTACGCTTAAACAGCGAGGCGGGGAGTTCCCCTGGACACCTCAAAAGGCATTCACGTGTTCTGTAATTTCGGACCTCTGGTGTAGCCAAATAAAATCCTAGACATAGCGCAAAAGTCCAATGGCAAGTGCAATCAAATCTGTCTGTGGGGAAAATGGCAAAGGAAGATGGCACATGTGTTGCAATTCCTTTCAGGGTTCAGAGATTGGGACATGTCAGAGTGTGGGGGTATCCAGGAAAGGAATCTCTGCTCAAAAGACAATCTGCAATTTCAAACAGCCCCTTTCATTAGGGCAGAACAACATTGGGTTCTGGGGGTTCTAAATAGACAGTCATGATCCTTTAAATTTGGAAAACAGGAGCTCACCCTCAACATTCTGAGGAGGAAAGCTGGTGTGCTAGCAGTATTGCAGTAAAAATAGTAAAGAGTGTCTAAAAGCCAGGTCCATGGCATGCAGTAGATTGGAAAGCAGTACTAGCTAAGAGTTTGTCTGAATGAAGGGAGAAATGTTACTTAAAGTATAATTGAAAATAGGTCGCTAACACTGAGATGCTTAGGCACGGATAATTGTTGTCTATAAAAGCCAATACTTGCCTATGTTTGGAAATATTTTCATGTACACGGTACTTTTCACCTGGAAAGTTTGGATGCTTAAAGGAAAATGAGAACTGCTGTTATAATGAAAGGTTTAAACCTAGATGCATACACACCATGGTTGCATATTATAAGTGTTAGAATACATGTGATCTACTTTTGGCTGCTGTAAAAGGTTGACTCTGTGCAACATTGCCAAGGGCATAAGGAGAACCCCAGTAATTAACCTAAATTGGAATTTGAAATATCAGATTTGTGATTGCAGCTAAGATTTTGAACCCAGGTCCCTTGACCATGGAAACTACAATTTCACGGTGTGGCAATAAAGTTTTAATGGTCTCACATTGCCCTTGGCAGCTGATGAGAAAAAATCAGTCTATGAATAATGGACTGCACACACACATATATACAGGTGTGTGTGTTGAATGTGTATACTCCCCAAATTAGCTTCCTGTGGGTTTATAATTGGCCTTAGTGAAATATATAAAGGGAGTTGTTTGCATTATTTAATTGCTTAGTTTAGAAATTTTGTTCTCTCTCATTTTCTCATTTTCTTCATTTTCCTTTTGCCAGTGTCCTTTAAAGGAAGGCATTAGGGTGATCTATGTATTATATTTTAACATTGCAAGCCAGCAAAGGTCATGTTTGTATGGATTTCATGAAACTTTGGTATGAGTGGTTCCATGGAAAGTGTATCCTTCACACCTTGGAATTCTTTTTTGCAGCTTGCTAGGGACATATAGTGGAGTGAGGGATGTTATTAACCCCACTAGCTAATAAAGTATCTTTAGATTCCAACATTTGGGAAAAGAATGGGAGTGGAGGTGCTACGTGTGTGTTCTCTCCCCCCCCCCCCAGGTAATGAAGACCTGGATACAGAACAAACTGCAGTGAAAAGCCATCTCCAAGGGAGAAAGGATTTGGTATCAGTATTGTTTTTCTTTTATTGGGTTTTACTTGGTGTAGGAATTGGGGCCACTGGGGTGGCCTTAATGTCCAGGAGGAGACTGATCAAGTGACGACACGAGGCAAAAGGAACGAGATCAGATCAGTCCTTTATTGGAAAAAGGCAACATCATTTATAGGGAAAAAAGCGCAACGGTGGCGAAACTGTCATCGGACAGGAAAATTACCTCACCCATGTACCCGGGTTAATAGGGAACCTCTCAAAGGGAAGTTAATTAACTTGGACAAACATGGAGCAAGGAGGACCATTGTTTAGGGTTTAAGCAAGGGTAAATATGGCTGATATTTACACCGGGGATTACCTTGGCCAGAGGATGAGTGATTACTCTAATGGGTAACTGGGGTCTGCGAGATGCTTGCTCGGCAGAATCGTCGGTCAGGCTACAAGCGGCCGAATTAATCCCTATCATTAATTCACCCCCCTTATGCCCTGACAAGGGCCAGAGGCCAGGAGTTTGCTCACTGGTTTAACCTCTGTCAGAAGCCACTGATGCCCAACCGGGCACGGGGAATCTTCATCTCCCCTTACTTTTTAATATTAAGAGCCTGACTGGCGACTCTGCGCAGAAGCATCATCAGCTGTTGATCGGGAATGACGTCATGGGGTTTCTTCTCGGGGCGGCACTTCGAGATCAGTGAGGGAATACATTGCGCAAAGCAGCATAACGCTATGCCTAGTATAGTCACCCCCACTACCACCTTGAGTACCGTCTGAAGCCACCCCCAGGGGATCCATGACCACATCCAGCTCCACAATGAACTCCACCAAGCCCCCCATGCGGAACCCTCAGTGATGCCCTGGACTATGGTGTGGAGATCAGTGAGCTGACTTTGGATTTTCCGGGAGTTGTCAGTAAGGTTGAAACAGCACATACCGTGAAGGGATTCGCAACCCAGATGGTGCAACAATAAGAGGTAGTCGATAGCCGCTCGATTATCGAGGATGGCATGGCGAAGTTCCGCCTGCTCCTGATTGAGGAGCGCTATCGCTGTGGAGGTATGGTTGATGGCTTTTGCCAAACTGCAAGCCAAGCGACCAATTCTCCGTGCGTTGCCGACGGCTAAGCCTGGCACGCCAACTATACTGACTGATAGTGAGACGTATTCGGCTGGGCTTAGGACTCTAAAGCTGCTGTCACATGAGCTGTCTAGTTGGGTGGTGCGAGTGTGCCTGATGGGTGCAGAAACATTTGAAACATTTGAAACATGTGGAACATTAGAAACATTTGTGCTTGGGGTAACCAAATCCTAGTGGGGAGCAACAGTGTCAACCGGCTAAGGCAACATGTGGAATCTGATACATTTGCAGGAATATAATTGAAGGTATACTGATTGCATGTGAAGAACCACCCCGAGGGTAGGGTGATATGGGCAGGTAACGAACCAATTGTCTCTGGGTTTGCACAAGTCCAGTTGCTGCTGCCGGTATCGAGGCAGCTGCGCTGGGTCCGGCGGCCTGTGGCGCAGCCGATTATTTGCGCACAAGTAGAGTTCGGGCTAGCCTCCACTCGCGGGGTGTGAAGAGTGGCTGCATCAGCCGGCAAGGTCATGGTGAGCCGCAATCCCCCCCAGCGAGCGTAGGCTGCAAAAGTCGCAGGGAGGTGCAGTCCAAAAATCTTCTTCAACAGCCAGTCACCATCCCTGGCGCGTGCGTCGAGAGTGTGGCACACTGGGATGAGACAGGTGCTGAGGATTGAGGCAGAACCAATGTCCTGCTTCAGGCAAAAATCGGACTGGTTGACGAGACCCGCCAACCTTGCCCACAAGTTGTAGTGCATCCGTGCTGAAAGGTCTTCACCGGGCGGCAGGCCGTTGGCCTGAAGTGAAGCGGCCTGAACGCCTCCCCCCAAAAGCAGGGCGAGGGCCAGGATGAGGGTGAAGATCACGGAGTTGGCATTAATCTGGGCAAAGACTGCTGCAACGAAGTGCTCCGGTGTCGGCTCCATCTCCTCGCGTTGGAGGGCGTCCTCGGCCTCTCTGCAAAGGGTCTTGACCATCCCCCAGGTGATCCTCTGCGCTTGGGTCCGCAGCCGCCGCTTCTCCTGGTGGGTCTCCTCGGTCAGAGTGAGGTCCTCCATCTCCGGGATCGGACTCGGGTCGGTCTGGGTCCACGCCATGAGGTCCCAAATGGGGCTTGACACACCGGGCCGGAATCCACACGACACCTGTTGGAGATATAATTGCAGCATACCCTCTCCCCCAGGTTATGAGCAGCACCGGGCCCTTCCAAGATGGATCCGGTGGCACTCGGTACCGGACCATAGTCGCGGGAGAGCTTCCGAACGGCGGAAGTGCTTCTCCTGCGGCGTGCAGTCCGAAAAAACATTGAGGTGATTGTATGTGAACAACACCTTATTCAGACAAAACTGTGCCTGTCCCTGTGAGTTGGGGAGGGCTGGTGGCTCCCCCCTTTCTGTTTGTTTGTCAATATAGGACTTTAGCGTCCGATTGACCCGTTCTACAATCGCCTGCCCTTGCGGATTGTAGGGAATGCCAAATGTATGCTTGATGTCCCAGGTGGCCATGAAGGTGGCCAACTGCCTAGAGCAGTAGGACGGGGCGTTGTCCGTTTTCACGTGCCGCGGCTTGCCCATTGCCGCAATGCAGGATAGGAGATGCTGCTCCACATGGGAGGCAGTCTCCCCCTTCTGCGCCGTCGCCCAAACGAACTGGGAAAAAGTGTCTATGCAGACGTGCATGTACTGCCATCTGCCAAACTGCGGCACATGCGTGACGTCCATTTGCCACACCTGATTGGCCTCTGTCCCCCGCGGGTTAACCCCCCACGAGGGCCCCCCCGGTGCCCCTGCGCAATGCTGGCAAGAGCGTACTATACCCTGGGCTTGAGAAAGTGGCAAATTGAACTGCCTGGCGAGTGCCTTGGCGTTTTGGTGAAAAAAGGCATGACTTTGAATTGGAGTAGTGAAAACTCCCAAAACTGAACGTTGCTGAATTTCCTTTGCCGCCGCGTCCGCTCTGCTATTGCCCGTGGAAATCGGACCCGGTAGGTCTTGATGACTGCGGATGTGGGCGATATAGAGCGGCTCCGTGCGGTTTCGCAAATGAAATTGAGCAGTGAGAAACAGGCTAAGCAGATTCTTGTCTATCGCGGGAGTGATGTAAGCTCCCGGTAGACTGTGAAGCAAATTCCTAACATACAGGCTGTCGGTTATGATATTTAAACGTTCCTTGGCGAAGGTGCGCAAAGCAAGGTTCACGGCTGCCAACTCCGCCCGCTGTGCGGACTTCTGTGGAAGAGTTAGCAGCGTGTGCCAAGCTTCGCCCTCCTGCCAGGTCAGGACACCATAAGTGCGTCCGCCATCAGAAAAGACTGTTCTGGCCCCCTGAAGTGGGACCAGCGAGAGCAATTCGAACAAGCTGACTGTTCCTGTTTGAAGCGAGACGAGTCTGGGGTCTTTAGGCAAGTGGTATGCCAAGCTTCCAGTGAATCCTTCCAAAGCTATCGGAAGCGAGTCACCTAGCTGCATCAACTGCTGAATTTGTTCCTTGGTGAACGGGACTACGATCTTGGCTAAATCGTGCCCAGAAATGTCCCTAGCTCTCAGCCTGCCGCGGTAGATCACCGCGGAGACCAGTTCTTGGGGCGGAACAATGTTCCGAGATGAGGTGTTAGGCAGGTATACCCACTCCACAATTTTCGCTCCCTTCTCTGAGTCTACTCCTAGCGCCCCAGTGAACATGGATTCCGATCGCACGATGTACAGATTCAGGATTGGGGCATAGGGCCCCTGGGCGATCCTATCTACCCATCTTTGGCTGAGAGCTTGGTTAACTTTCTCGAGCGCCAAGCACGCGTCTCGAGAAATTTTTATCCGGTCTGCTGGCTGCTTACCTAGCGTTAGCAGCGAGAAGAGCGGTTTCAGAAGATCCGTATCCAATCGAAAATACGGTCTGGCCCAATTAATGTTCCCTAAAACCTGCTGTAATTCTACCAGGGTGACTGAGTCCTGTAAATTGATCTGAGGCAAAACTGGTGCTGCGAAAGAGCGGAGAAGCCGATGGCCCAAGTATGAGAAGGGCTCGGTTCTCTGCACTTTCTCCGGGGCAATGAGTAACCCTTTGTCCCCCAGGCTGGCCTGGAGGTCTGAAAACACTTCGCCGCCAAGTTTTGGCAAGGCTACCAAAATATCATCCATAAAGTGACAAACTAAGGCTTGTGGGTAGAGGTTTCGAAACTTTGCCAGCGCGTCGTGAACGTAAATTTGGCACAAAGTGGGCGAATTGAGCATGCCCTGTGGCAAAAATTTCCACGCGTAACGCTGCGTAGGCTCACTGTGGTTCACGACCGGCACGGTAAAGGCAAACCTCTCCTGGTCCCTGGGGTCTAAGGGGATTGTATAAAAGCAATCCTTGAGATCTACGACTAGGATCTCCCACCCCTCGGGAATCATGTTCGGATTCGGGATGCCGCATTGAAGCGGACCCATTGGCTGTATGCATTTATTGATCTCTCTGAGATCGTGGAGGAGTCGCCACTTCCCCGACTTCTTCTTAATAACAAAAATTGGCGAATTCCAAGGACTTGTGGACTGTTCTATATGTCCTGCGTCTAGCTGTTCCTTAACTAGCTGCTTGAGAGCAACCAATTTCTCCCCTACTACCGGCCATTGTTCTACCCAGACCGGAGTATCGGTGAGCCATTTAAGTGGCAACGCCATTACCCAAAGGTAAGCGTGGCACCGTACTGCTGCAGAATGTCTCGCCCCCAAAGGTTGATGTGCACGTCAAGAATGTGCGGTCGGATCACCGCCGTGCCCTCAGCCCTTGGGATTGTGACTGCTACCCACTCTCGGCTCCTAAACGCTTCCTGGACGCCGCCTACCCCCCACACATCGGAGACCGGCTCAATGGCCCACTCCCTTGGCCACTGGCTTCTGCTTATCACACTGACATCTGCTCCGGTATCTAATAGGCCTGAGAATGATCGATTATTCAGAAATACCTCAATAACCGGGCGCTGTTTCCACTCAATGTTGGTCTCCACTGTCGCTAAGACCTGGTATCCTTGCGCTGCCTCACTGGCGCTCGAGCGGTCCTCTGACCGGGACTCGAAGCTGTCACTGAGCCCTCCCTGGCTCTCTGCTGGCGAGCGACAAGGAACCATGATCAGTTGCGCTAAGGTGTCCCCTTTAGGGATGGTTTGGGGCAGGTGTGTCCAAAGCTGAACTTGGAGAACGCCCGAAAAATTGGAGTCAATGACTCCTGGAATTATAAAAATTCCGCGTGCACCAGCTACACTACGGGGCAAAACTAAACCTATAAAGCCTCTGGGCAGGGGTCCCATGTACTGGGAATCGACCAGATAGACTGTGCCTGGCAGGTCGCATGTGACGTCCGCCTGGCAAGTCAATTCTAGTCCCGCGCTGCCCCTGGGGCTGGCCTGTGCCCTCGCAATGTCTGGGATGGGGTTGGACTCTACTCTTGCTCTGGGGAGTTCTGGGTGAAGGACGCCTCTGTTTGGACTGGGGCCAGAGACATGCCCGTGTTCCGGTTTCCCGAATTCTGGCAATACCTGGCCCAATGATAGCCTTTCTTGCACTTCGGACAGAGGATGTTCGGAGCCTTGGGATGGCCGGACTTTTGCCCGCCTCCCTTGGATCGGCACTCCCTAGCGAAGTGACCGATCTTGCCACAATTGTGGCATGCTCCTTTGCTCTTACCATTAGGTCTTTTCCCTCCTTGCACCGCTGCCGCTAGCAGACCCATCTTATAGGATTCTGTGCCAACGTCGGCGCAAGCTCTAATCATGTCCGATAGGGTCAAGTCAGGACGATTGCCTAAGGACTGCAAGATTCTACGGCAGTCCAAGTTGGCATTGTCCTTGGCTAACTTAATCATGAGCTCTTCCTGGGCTTGCTCATTATCAATCTGCCTGCTAATGGCTTCTTCCAGGCGATTGATGAAGTCCATGTAGGGTTCCTGGGCTCCCTGCTTGATGGAGGTGTAATTTTTAGCCGCTTTGCCAGTGGCTGGGATCTTAAAGTAAGCCCTAAAGGCTGCCTCGGCTGACATCTCGAGAGTGGCGAGAGGCAGGTTGATCTGAGCATTGATTGACTCGAAGTTGCCCGAGCCATACAGCTGCTCAGGAAGCACCGCGCCTCCCATCCTGGCAGCCCGAGTTTGCGCCTCTAGGCGGAACTCGCTGTCCCAGATCATGTACTGGCTAGGGGTCAGCATCATCCTCATGACGGCTTTCCAATCATGGGGGATCCACATGGTGGTCTCGCACACCTGCTGGAGCGTGCCCCTAGTAAAACGACTTTGGAGCCCTGTTTCTGCAATTGCCTTCCGCATAGCCATGAGCAGCTTATACGGGACTGGGGAATGAACAATCTGCTGTGCGCCCGTGAGCGCGTCCATTTCCATGCGGATTGGACATATCTGTCTGAGCTCAGCTAGTTCTTCTGCTGGCAATTCCCCCTTCCTAATCTCCTCTTCAATTGTACGCTGAAGGGGACTCTTGGTAACTCGGGAACCCGAAGCTGTCAGAGGAGCGCCTGCGCTTCTCATGCCCTGCATTCCCTCGGTGACGTCTGCAGCTGTCACCGCGGGAAGGCTCCCTGCGCTACTCTGCTGGTACTTGAATGTCGGATAGAGTGCGGTGGGCGCAGTAGGCTCGACTGGCTGAACTGATGACTTCTCTAACGGGGGTTCTTCCACTTCTATCCGGACTGGCTCGATCTCAGCTAAGAGTTTCCTACACTTCCTCCATGTGCTAACTATCCCTCCTGGGGCCTTCGGGGGTTGCTGAATGCAGTCTCCTATCCGATCCCAGAGCTGTAGGGTTAACGTACCTACTTCTGGGTAAAGCAGGCAGTGTTCCCTAAGGTACGCCAAAAGTCTCGCTAGTTCCCTGCTGTGAAAGCGTAACTTAAATACCCTGGCCAGGATTTTAAACTCTTCCTCATGAGTTTTTTGGCTAACGGACGGACTCTGTCCCTGAGAACAAGTCCCCATATTACCTGCGAGTGGTCCTCTGAAGTTTCCTCCTCGGGACGGGTTGACGCGTCTTGAGGCAAGGTAACTGGTTCTGGCGACGATCGTCTGGGTGGAGATCGGAGCGTGGCCTCCTGCCACGGGCCCTCGGCGGCCTCTGCGCTGTCAGGGGCTCACAGCTGCCCTGAGCGGAACGCGTTTTTCCCTTTGGCGCAAGTCTCCCCGAAAGCCGGGAGCAAGGTGCAGGAATGCCTCTCTTGGAATGCCTCGCCGCTGGCCGTCCTTCTGACCGACTGGCTGCCGGCCAGAGTGCCGCGCTGTCCTCCGGGCTGACGGGTCGCGGTTCAAGCGTCGAACCGGACCGCGTGGTTCGCTACTCATGAGTAGACCTCTCCTGGGCCGCTTTACTCACGAGTAAATCACGTCGGGGTCACCAGATGTAGGAATTGGGGCCACTGGGGTGGCCTTAATGTCCCTGAGGAGACTGATCAAGTGACGACACGAGGCAAAAGGAGCGAGATCAGATCAGTCCTTTATTGGAAAAAGGCAACATCATTTATAGGGAAAAAAGCGCAACGGTGGCGAAACTGTCATCGGACAGGAAAATTACCTCACCCACGTACCCGGGTTAATAGGGAACCTCTCAAAGGGAAGTTAATTAACTTGGACAAACATGGAGCAAGGAAGACCATTGTTTAGGGTTTAAGCAAGGGTAAATATGGCTGATATTTACACCGGGGATTACCTTGGCCAGAGGATGAGTGATTACTCTAATGGGTAACTGGGGTCTGCGAGATGCTTGCTCGGCAGAATCGTCGGTCAGGCTACAAGCGGCCGAATTAATCCCTATCATTAATTCACCCCCCTTATGCCCTGACAAGGGCCAGAGGCCAGGAGTTTGCTCACTGGTTTAACCTCTGCCAGAAGCCACTGATGCCCAACCGGGCACGGGGAATCTTCAACTTGGGAAGCTGAACTTATCAGGATTAATGTGCAAAAGTAGGATCCCCACTAGAAACACATGTGGACAGACCAATATTGGTGGCAACCAGCCTCATTGTCTCTTTCTCTTCTGCACGCGCTGGGAGCATTTGTGTACAGCCCTGCACATGCAGGAGAAAGGGCATCCCACATTAATAGGCCAGACCAGTCATCATGTGCCAGACTGTGTCTAGACATGAGAGGAATGGGGGAAGGATTGTAACCCCATTTTCAGAAAATGCACACCCCAGTCTTTTATTTCTATCTTTCTGTCCCCTTTTAATAAAGTTATTCTGTTTTATTCCTCTCAAATAAAGTTATTTCACTCACTTTATTCTGCCACCCACGTTTAGGATTGATTAGGCGTATGTGTACACAAGCACCACTCTCACCATGCACCCATTCACACACGCTTGAAGGTATATACTGCAAGGGTTGACACAACAGACTTGGCCCCTTTCACTCCCAATAAATATTATTTCATTGGCAGTTATACCTGGGATGTCAGATAACTTAATAAAAATCTTTTCAAATACCTGGAACTGTTCTATTCAAGCTAACATATTTCCTTTGCTCTGTATAGATTATGTCCCCAAAAAAGACTCTAAAATATTTTAAATTTGATTTTAACATGCTCTGTTTGTATCTCAAATCAGGATCATTTTTTTTGCACCTCAGCCTACCTCCTGCAAGCATTCAGGAAGGCTCAATGCACAGGAAGCCATCACTTAACATTTTGCCCCAAGAAAAGCCACCTTGATTCCTCTGTTTACCTGTTGTATTGTTTTGTTTACTCTTGCACCTGCTATGCTCATTGTTTTTGGGACCCCTCCTGTATTCAATTGTAGATAGTGGTTGGGTTGACTCAGGATAGATTAATTGCTGGGTGGGAATGGAATGTGCCTAGCCCTGCCATCCTTCCACACGCCTATTGGTCCATTCTCAACCTGGATTCAAAATCTGGACATCTGATTTGTGTCAAATTACAATCCTGGCGCCCATTGGGTGTCACCTGAATGATGTCACAACCTGCATTTGCTGAACTATGAACTTTGTCACTTCCATGTGACCCCTCGAGCAATTCCTCTACCCATCACCTTTTGTTCTATGTAATTGACCTGTTTTGTCTCTATATGATTGACCTTTTAATGTAACAAAAAAGTCTGGTTGCTGGGTTTTTGTTCAACATTGTTTGTTGTTGTTCAGTCGCACAGTCGATTCTGACCCTTTGCGACCCCATGGACCATTTTCCTCCAGGCACCTCTGTCCTCCACCATTCTCCTCAGCCCACCAAGCTCTGTGCCCATTGTGTACACAATACCATCTATCCATCTCATCTTTGGACGCCCCTTCTTCTCTTGCCCTCCACCTTTTCCAGCATCAAGGCCTTCTCAAGTGAGTCCTCCCTTCTCATTTGATATCCAAAGTACTTTAGCTTCATCTTCACTATTTGTCCCTCCAACGAATAGTCAGGATTGATTTCTTCCAGTATTGACCTATTTGTTCTCTTTGCTGTCCAAGGGACTCTCAGGACTCTCCTCCAACACCACAACTCAAAGGCATCTATTCTTCTGCGCTCAGCCTTCCTAATGGTCCATTTCTCACACCCATACATTACCACTGGGAATACCATTGCTTTGACTATGCGAATTTTTGTTTTCAAGGTGATGTCTCTGCTTTTCACTGTTCCCCAGATTTCTCATAGCTTGTCTCCCCATAATCAGTTGTCTTTTTATTTCATGGCTACAGTCACCATCTGCAGTGATCTTAGATCCCAGGAAAGTAAAATCTGTCACTGCTTCTACTTCTTCCCCATCTATTTTCCAGGGACTGATCGGACCTGTTGCCATTATCTTGGTTTTCTTGATATTAAGTCTCAAGCCAGCTTTTGCACTTTCCTCCTTCAATCCAATCAAGAGGTTCTTTAGGTCTTCCTTACTTTCTGCCATTAGGGTGGTATCGTCTGCATATCTCAAATTGTTGATGTTTCTCCCAGCAATTTTGATCCCATATTGTGATTCCTCTATCCCTGCATTGCACATTATGTGCTCTGTGTATAGATTGAATAAGGTTCCCCTTGCTCGAAAGCCAGTCGTATCCGACTCTAGGGTGCAGTGCTCATCTCTGTTTCAAAGCCGAAGAGCCAGTGCTGTCTGCTGCTGCAGACGTTTCCGTGGTCATGTGGCAGGCATGACTAGACACCAAAGCGCACGGAGCGCTGCATGAGAATGCGAGCTTGCTACCAGAGAGGGAAGCAGCGAGCATTCAGCTCATATGATACAAATTCCCCAACCATCTCCAGCCGCAGGAAACATTCCCACCATGGTCACACCTGGACAAGAAGGGCGTGACTCCGGATGACGTCACACCGACAGTAGCCAATAGGCTACCGTGTAGCCACATTCAAAATGTATAGTACTGTATAAAAGGAGCTGTATCACCGCCATTACCTTGTGTTTGTACTATATGCCATGCAATAAAGATGTGCTAAGCCTTGTACGGCTGCTTCCATTGTCTTGATTCCCTGAACACCTTGTCTTACTCCATTTCCTATTCCAAATCACTCTGTCATTCCGTGTTCTGTCCTAACTGTTGCTTCTTGGTTCGTGTACAGATTTCTCATGAGGCATATGAGGTGTTCTGGTATTACCATCTCTTTAATTACTTGCCACATTTTGTTGTGGTCCACACAGTCAAAAGCCTTGGTGTAGTCAATAAAACAAAAGTAGACTTGTTTCTGGTATTCTTTCATTTTCTCCATGATCCAAGGTATGTTGGCAATGTGGTCTCTAGTCCCCCTGCCTCTTCTGAAACCAGCCTGCACCTCTGATAGTTCTCTCTCCATGTTTTTAAAGTCTATCCTGTATTATCTTGAGCATCACCTTGCTGGCATGTGGAATGAGAGCAATTGTTCGGTAATTTGAGCATTCTTTGGCATTGCGTTTTTTGGGGATTGGAACGTACACTGATCTTTTCCAATCCTGTGGCCACTGTTTTGTTTTCCAAATTTGCTGGCATATTGAATGCAGTAGTTTGATCCCATCATCTTTTAGGGCTTTGAAAAATTCAACTGGGATACCATCATTTCCACTAGCTTTATTGTTTGCAGTGCTTTTTAGGGCCTTTCTGACTTCACTCTCCAGAATATCTGGTTCAAGTTCAAATTTCTCATTATTGTTATTATCAGGAGTGTTGAGCTCCTTTTTATAGAGTTCCTCTGTGTACTCTTGCCATCTTTTTTTGATCTCTTCTGCTTCAGCTAACTCCTTTCCATCTTTGTCCCTTATCATGGTCATTTTTGCTTTAAATGTTCCCTTGATTTCCCCAATTTTTTTGAAAAGCTCTCTAGTCCTGCCTCTTTTGTTGTTTTCCTCCATTTCTTTGCACTGTTTGTTCAGGTAGTTTTCCTTATCTCTCCTTGCTTTTCTTTGAAATTCTGTATTCAGGTGGTTGTATTTTTTTCCTTTCTCCTTGGACTTTTGCATTCCTTCTTTCCTCTGCTATTTTAAGGGCCTCATCAGACAACCACTTTGCTTTCTTACGCTTCTTTTCTTTTGGTATGGTTTCTCTTGCTGCCTCCTGCATGATGTCCCATGTCTCTGTCCATAATTCTTCTGGTACTCTGTATATCAGGTGCAGGACATTAAATCTGTTCATGACCTCCACCATGTATTCTTTAGGGATGTTGTGTAGGTCATATCTGTCTGGTCTAATTGTTTTCCCCATTTTCTTTAGTTTAAGCCTGAATATTGCAATCAGTAGGTTGTGATCTGAGCCACAGTCTGCTCCAGGTCTTGTTTTTGCTGACTGAATGGAAGTTCTCCATCTTTGACTGCAGAGTATGTAATCAATCTGATTTCGATGCTGGCCATCTGGTGATGTCCATGTGTAAAGCCGCCTCTTGTGTTGCTGGAAGAGAGTGTTTGCTATGACTAGTGCATTCACTTGGCAGAACTCTATCAATCTTTGCCCTGCTTCATTCTGTGTTCCAAGACCAAACTTGCCTGTTATTCCATTTACTTTTTGATTTCCTACTTTGGCATTCCAATCTCCTAAGATAATGTGGACATCATTTCTTGGTGTCTGTTCTATGAGGTATTGTAGGTCCTCATAGAACTAACTGGTCAACTGTGGCTTCATCTGCACTAGTGGTTGGTGCATAGACTTGGATTACAGTGATATTGAAAGGTTTGCCTTGGATTCTGACTGACATCATTTTATCATTTTTGATATTGTATCCCATTACTGCTTTTCTCACTCTTTTGTTGACAATTGTGGCTACTCCGTTTTTTTTCTGAGGTTTTCTTGCCCACAGTAGTAGATATTATGGTTTCCAGAGCTGAATTCACCCATCCCTGTCCATTTTAACTCACTGATGCCCAGGATGTCAATGCTTATTCTTTCCATCTCATTTTTAACCACTTCCAGTTTTCCTTGATTCATAGACCTCACATTCCATGTCCCTATGCAGTATTGTTCCCTGCAACACTGTATTTCTCCTCCCCCTTTTGTATCCCTCCCTCTTTTCAGATCTGCTGTGCTGAGCATCCCCTTGTTTTGCCTTTTGTTTTGGTCCATAGGGTTCTCTTGGCAAACTTTGTGGTGTGCCTTGCCGGTCTCTACTCCAGTCTCTTCCCATCACACATGTTATCACAGTTTACACAGTTTTAAAACAAAGTATTACCATGCACAATATTACAGTTTATCACATAGTATCAAAGTAAAAATTGAACTAATTAATGAAGGGACATAAAGAAAGAAAGAAAAAGTCCACTATTTCAAGTCTCTATGTAAATCAGTTTCTTGTACAGTTACTATGTCAGTTGCTATAAGCCATCTATGTTTAGTCAATTATATTATTTCAGTTCAATTACTTATCCTTTGCATGAATGCAGCAGCTCTCGCCACCCTTCGGCCGCATGGAGTTGGTCAAAGGCGCCGACTCGGGCCTCGCTGTGATGGTGGTTGTGGATGGTATCTCCTGGGGGTGGTCGGGGGTCTCCGGAGGTGTCCTTCTCTCTGGGCCCAGGTCTTTGGATGGGGAGGGAGGGGCAGGAACTTTTACTCACCTCCCCCTGGCCACTCTGGATGGCAAATGGCAGCAGAGTTGGGCTTCTGTCTTTCTCCTCATGCCTTTTTCTTCTCTCTGGGCCCAGGTCTTTGGATGTTGGGGGGCAGTGTTGGATCGGGGCTGTGAAGCGGCCATTGGGTCCCGGAGGAGACTGGTCAAGTAATGACACGAGACAAGATGGAGCGAAGACCAGTGGTTTATTAAGGAAAAATCATCATCATATATAGGAATACAAGGCGGCGTGTGATAGAATCATCATCTGACAGAAAATCACATCACATGTTTACACGGGTTAATTGGGAACCTCTCCCGGGGAAGTTAATTAACTAAACTAAACACTGGCAGGGGAACTCCATTGTTCCAAGCTTACCCAAGAGTAAACATGGCCAATGTTGACGTTAGGGCTTGGGGTAATCTGCAGGTGCGATATTACCTATTACCTAACTGATTAGTTAGACATTCAATTTCCTCCTGCTCGGACTGTTTGTCAGGTCAGATATGGGTGAATCAATCTATGACTATAAATCCGCTCCCCAATTTCTGTCCCCTCAGAGCCCAAGGCTCGGAGTGATTCCAGGACTCTCTGCGTTTACCTGGTTGCCATAACAACAGTGTTCTAAACTAGCCCAGGGCTGCTCACTGTCCTAGTGGACTTGGCCACCAACAGAAGCATCTCTGGGTCTTTCTGGTTGGTGACACTTTGTGGCATTTTGGATTTTCCAGTTGTCCTTGATTGCAGACCAAACACGTGTGCCTTTATTTGCCATGGCTTGTTTTCTGAGACGGATCAGAGTAAGTGATGAAGGCTCAAATAGGGGGTGTGGGTGGGTGTTGCAATGTATAGTTCAGGAGTTCTTAACCTTTTAAAGCTGGGAGGGGGCAGGTCACAGACAGCTTTGGGGGCCAGGCGGCCATTTTGCCCTTCCTCCACCGCATGGCACTTCCTGCTGTGGTGAAGGTGGTGGGGGAACCACATGAAAGTGTGCCGTGGGCCGCATCCAGCCCATGGGCCACAAGTTGAGAACCCCTGGTATAGTGCACCACCATTTGCCAATTCTAAAGGATCATCATGATCACATACCAGTCTGGCGGGAGAAAGTCAGCGCTTAAAGTCTTGGTCTGTTGGAATTTTCATCTCATTCTCTCTCTCATAACACAGACACACACACACACACACACACCCCTCTACTTCTGACACTTAGACTTTTCCTCTCCCTTGCAGATAGCCAAGTGGAGGAGGCTCCTGTGTTGCTGCGGGGGGGGGGGGAATCATCCCCAGCACTTCCCCTCTGAGGTAAGACAATTAAATGAAAGAGTGACTATGAAGGGGGAACTGTTTCCATCTGTTCCTCACCTTTGGGGTAAGGCCGAGTCAGAGCCACAAAGAATCCACAACTTTAATCTTTCTAAGAAAAACACTGGATTCATTTCCAGATCTAATTGCTCAGGCAAAAGTCTGTGAGGGGATCTTGCAGCGGGAGGAGAAGAGGCTTAACTTAGATTCCCTTTCAATCCCTTTTCACCCTTTAAGATTCTACCAGAGAAGTAGGAGATGAATGAGAAGAGAAGGATCCATACATAGGAACACGCTCTGACATCTTAGCACTGCAGTCCTGAAAAGCACGGAAGCGTCTGCAAAAGCAGACAGCGCTGGCTCTTTGGCTTTGAAATAGAGATGAGCACTGAACCCTTGTTGTGTATGTAACAGTCTTACTTTAAGAATGTATGAATGTAACCTGACAATGATTACAATGTAACGCAGCTGTTAAGGAACGCGAGTGAGCTGCCCATAGAGGGCAGCTGCGAGCGTTCAGCTCACATGGTTCACATTCCCCAATTCACCGGCAGCCGCGGGAATCTTTCCCGCGCGAGGATCACCTGGAGAAGATGGGCGTGACTCAGAATGATGTCACGCTGGTAGCAGCCAATGAGCTACCGTGCAACGATATTCAAATGTATGTACTGCAGTATATAATGAGCTGTACCTCCGCCATTACCACATGTTCATCTTGACCACCATGAAATAAACCTGTGTTTTAGCCCCCTACTGTGGCTCCTTCTTTGTCTTCCGTGCAAGACACTAAATTGGCAACGAAGGTGGGATCCATGGCGCATCCCAAGGTCAAGAATCATCAGTTCGATATCAGCGACCCAGAACAATGGGAGCTGTACGAGTGCCAGTTTCGGCACGCGATGGATGCTGCAGGCATCAACGACGACGCCAAGATGCGCTCGCACTTCCTTGCCCAGGTGGGGCCGGCCACGCTGCGTATCCTGATGAACCTGGTGGCTCCCCGGAAGGTAGACGTGGTGCCCATTGACCGCATCCTGGCGCTACTGGGCGAACACTTCCAGCCTCCAGTCTCAATTTTCCCGGCCAGGGTCGCATTCCACAGACGGGACCAGCGCCCGGGGGAGTCCGTGTCCGCCTACGCGGCGGCCCTCAGGCTCGCGGCGGTCAACTGCCAGTGGGAGGACCTGGACACGGCCCTCTGAGACCGCATGCTGTGTGGCCTGAGGGACGAGGAGGTCCAGAGGAAGCTGGTGACCCGCGACCATCGCCTCACGTTCAACGAGGTACTGCGGGAAGCCCAAGCAGCCGAGGCGGCCAGGAGCGGTGTCAGGGTGTTCAAGTCCCGAGGGGCCACAACCGAGAGGGCCAAGTCACCCGTGCAAGCGGCCCGGCGGACGTCGGCGAAGACGACCTGGCGGGCACCCCGGTCTCCCGCAGGCACGCCAGCGACCTCCGAGGAGTCGTCCACGACGGCGGACTCCTGCTCCAGCGAGGACGACGACGTCCAGAAGGTAAAGAAATGTGGGGAGAAGCACCAGACCAGCGAGAGGCAAGGCCGCCGTTGCGACGGCTGTGGGGCATCTCACGACCGGACGAGATGCCCATTCCGGAATGCCGAGTGCCACAACTGCGGTCGGAAGGGCCACATCGCCAGAGTCTGCAGGCGTGGGCGAACCGAGGACAAGGGCGCATCGAAACACCCTCGAGCACATCAGCGGAAGGCGGCCGGCATCGGAAAGGTCTCAACCAACGACGGCGTGGAAGGCGTGTACCGCGTGGGCCTGGAGCACCGGCGTTTCTTCGTAGAGGTACTGTTACAAGGGGTTCCAGTGAGGATGGAAATAGACTCGGGGTCGTCTTACTCCATCCTGTCCCAAAAGGAGTTCATGCGCATTCCCCCAAATGCGCGGCCCAAGCTGCGGGCCATGAAGTCAAACTTGCGGGACGTGCAGGGCTATGGGATCCCAGTGTTGGGGGTGGGGAACTTCACGGTGAAGTTCAAAAATTACACAGAGAAACTGCCTTTAGTGGTTCTCAAGGGGGGACGATGTTGCCTTTTGGGAACCCAGTGGTTTGCTCCCCTGGGAATTGAACTGTTCGGCATTAACGCCATAGAGACTGACCCAATGCGGGACGTGTGCGATGCGCACCCGGACGTTTTCAAGAAGGGGCTCGGGACTTACAAGGGGCCCCCAGTTTCTTTTGAATTGGACCCAGAAATCAGACCCATACACCTCAAGCCAAGAAGAGTGCCTTTCGCCCTCAAAGACAAGATTGAGGCGGAGCTGGACAAATTGGTGGGGCAGGGGATTTTGGTTCCAGTTGATTCAGCGGAGTGGGAGACTCCAATTGTTACAGCCCTAAAATCAAACGGGGAGGTCAGGATTTGCGCTGACTACAAATGTACAATTAACAAGGCCATTCGGCCAAATGCATATCCGGTGCCGGTGGTTAGCCATTTACTGGCCACGTTGCATGGGGGGAGGTGTTTTGCTAAGCTAGACCTGGCGCAAGCGTATCAGCAGCTCACAGTAACCCCAGCTGCTGCTGCCGCGCAAACCATCGTTACGCACAAGGGGGCATTTAAAGTAACGCGCCTGCAGTTCGGCGTGAATTCGGCCCCCGGGATCTTTCAGTCCCTTGTAGAACGCCTTTTAAAGGGGCTTCCAGGTGTGCTCCCATATTTTGACGACGTCTTGATAACAGCGGGGAGCGAATCAGAGCTAGCGAAGAGGCTAGTCGGGGTTCTTTCAGTATTCGAAAAAGCGGGACTCCGACTAAGAAGGGACAAATGTGTATTTTTTGCGAGGGTGGTTGAGTTTCTCGGGTTCAAGGTAACCCCGGAGGGCATCAAGCCTTCCGAGTCCAAGGTTGCGGCTGTACAGAACGCCCCTCGCCCCACCGCGAAACCGGAGCTGCAGTCATTCCTGGGGCTCCTCAACTTTTACCACTCCTTTTTGCCAAGGAAGGCATCGGTTGCAGAGCCACTGCATGCGCTACTAAAGAAAGAGGCGGTTTGGCGGTGGGGGGACAGGCAAGAGAAAGCGTTCAAGGAGCTCAAAACGCTCCTGTCCTCGGATGCGGTACTGACCCATTTTGATCCGAGGAGGCCAGTGGTTTTAGTCTGTGATGCATCCCCAGTGGGGGTGGGGGTGGTGTTGTGCCACGTGTTAGAGAGCGGGTGGGAAGCCCCAGTTGCGTACTACTCCAGGTCCCTTTCAAAAGCAGAGCGCAACTACGCGCAAACAGATAGGGAGGCCCTAGCCATCATGGCGGGAACGAAAAAGTTCCACGATTTCCTATACGGCCGCGAGTTTACGGTTGTGACGGATCACAAGCCTCTCTTGGGAATCTTTACCACGGGCAAACCCACCCCACAAATTCTATCCCCCTGAATGCTACGCTGGGCGATTTTCCTTAATGCCTATCAGTATGAGCTAGTCTATCGCCCAGGGAAGGAAATCTCCCATGCGGACGCACTGTCCCAGTCTCCTCTCCCTAGTTTAGGAGATCCCGCATGCGAGGTAGAGCAGGACCATCAAGTCCTGCTGATCGAGTCCCTCGACTCACCCCCCATAGTGCCGGCAGACCTCGCCAAAGCCACGGCGGCCGACAAGATCCTGGCCCAAGTCAGTTCCTGGGTGAGGAAAGGATGGCCCGCAGCTCCCCCCGAAGAGCATTTCAAGGCATTTTTCAGGCGTAGAGTAGAGCTTTCCCTGGAAAGGGGCTGCTTGCTCTGGGGCCAGCGGGTGGTTATCCCCGAAAAGTTGCGGGGGAACGTGCTGAGGCTACTGCATACCAGCCACCCGGGAATAGTGCGCTCCAAGGCACTGGCTAGGAGTTACTTCTGGTGGCCCCAGATAGACACTGAGATAGAGCATTTAGTGGGCACGTGTGAGAGCTGCCCGAGGAATCCAGGCTACCCCATAGGGAATGGGACACGGCCCGGGGGCCATGGTCCCGGATACACGTCGACTTCGCTGGCCCTTTCCACGGGTCCATGTTCCTGCTGATAGTCGACTCGTATTCCAAATGGCTGGAAGTGATCCCCATGACTAGCACCTCATCCGCAGCCACCATTAAACACTTGTGCAGGGTGTTTAGTTGTTTCGGCCTGCCGGACATCCTCGTTAGCGACAACGCTAGTACCTTCACGTCTGCGGAATTGAAGGCATTTATTGAGAGGAATGCCATCCGCCACATTACCGCTGTCCCATTTCACCCCGCCACAAATGGTCAGGTAGAGCGCCAAGTGCGCACTACGAAGGACGCACTGCGGCGCATGGGTCCTGGCAAGTTGAACCTCCAACTGTGTCAGTTCCTCATCTGTTATAGGGCAACTCCCCTAGCTTCGGGACTTTCGCCGGCGGAGCTCCTCATGAGGAGGCGGCCGGTAACACTTTTTGATCGGTTGGATCCGACCAGGGTGGAGGATGAAGGGAGAAATATAGTGGTAGAGAGTTCCATAAGTTTTTCCGTAGGGGACCCGGTGTACTGCAGAAACTATGCGGGGTCGGGACCAACGTGGGTTCCAGGGACCATCATTGAACAAACGGGGCCAGTGTCCTATAGGGTCGAGACCCGCACAGGTCTACTCTGGAGAAGGCACACTGACCAACTCCGAAGGCGAGTCACTAGTGAAGGGGAATCAGCGTTAGGGTCCTCCCCCACCCGCGTAACCCAAGGGGTAGACACAGCGGCATCCTCGGGTACAAATGCATACCCTCGATTCTCACCTGAGGAGGAGGATGCCGTGCAAGAATGGGACGAGTTTGATTTTCTGTTACCGTACCAGGGGGGTGTCGCGGAGTGGTCCCCCACCCGTCTGAGCGAGAAGAGGGGTTTCAGTTCAGCCCCTGGTACCTCCAGTCCCCCCAGCCCTTTTGTTTTAGAGTATACCATAGCACCAAGCCCCCCGAGCCAGGCAGCTGGGGGAAATTCACGCTCTCCATCCCCTAGAACTCCGGGTCAGGCAGCAGGGAGTGGGGCAAGGACGCCGGTTGCAGGCGCAAGGGACCGGGCGGGGGAAACAAGGGTCTCCTCGTCGGTTCCGAGGTTCGTACTGGGGGGTCCCCGGGCGCCGCGGGCAACAGGCCAGTTTTCACCTCTCAGCTGTATGTTCCATTCCCTTCTCCCAATGCAAGGTCCCCGCCGAACGACTAACGAGTCCCCCCTTTCCATTGCAGGATGAGACTCTGCGGAATTCGGAGCCCCTAGTTCCCCTGTGCTAAGTCACGCAGCCGCACGCCCCAAACGCACGTGCGGGAAGCCACAATGGTTGAGGGACTTCGTCCCATCCTAGGGGGGAGGAGTGTTGTGTATGTAACAGTCTTACTTTAAGAATGTATGAATGTAACCTGACAATGATTACAATGTAACTCAGCTGTTAAGGAACGCGAGTAAGCTGCCCATAGAGGGCAGCTGCGAGCGTTCAGCTCACATGGTTCACATTCCCCAAATCACCGGCAGCCGCGGGAACCTTTCCCGCACGAGGATCACCTGGAGAAGATGGGTGTGACTCAGAATGACGTCACGCCGGTACGCCGGTAGCAGCCAATGAGCTACCGTGCAACGATATTCAAATGTATGTACTGCAGTATATAATGAGCTGTACCTCCGCCATTACCACATGTTCATCTTGACCACCATGAAATAAACCTGTGAAACCCTAGAGTTGGATACAACTGGCTTTCGAGCAAGGGAAACCTTTACCTTTACTACACTTTCTATCTACAGCGCAGTTGGTTCTATCAGTTGATTCTTTCCTGAAAAGCAGAGGGTGGAAGATCACATTTGCCTTCCTGATGGCTTTCGGGCTTCCTGGAGCCATCCATCTGGGCCCTATGGCAGACAGACTGTAGGTTCCCTTGATTTCATACTGCCTGGATCCTCTGTGGTTTCCACATCTTACACTTCGCTGTTTCCTTCTTCTCTCAGTACTCAAGAGCCACAGAAAGACAGCTGTTGTGAAGAAAGAAATGTATATGGTGTCCAAGCCTAGTTAGCGAAGGTTAGAAAAGGTCCTTTCCACTTCTTCCATTCACCACATCTTCTGCTATGTCCTCTCTCCAGCATGTCCCACCATCTGTGCAAGGTTCCCCCTCTGTTTTAACAAGCAAACATGTACGTGTGTGTGGAAGCCTTTGGAGAGCAAAATGCATGTTGGGTGAAGTTGGATGCGGAAATGTCACCTGTGGGGAAAGACCTCAGTCCTTCTCCTTGGTCCCCATGGCTTCAGGCCTTTTGGTTGCCCTGTCAAGCTTATGCTCACCCTCAAGAATGAGAAAGGCTAATGGCTGCAAGAGGGTTGCTGCTAAAATGTCCATCTGGCCTTTATCTCAAGATGATGCCAATGGGCTCTTTAGAGGGGATTGTAAGCAATAATGTTTTCTTGCATAAAGGTGGAGGTAGGCTTCAGTAGGAGCAACCACATGTGAAGATTTCAGTGGGTGTTTCTAGGGGCTATGGCAGCTCAGTGGTTATGAAGCTCGCCTTGTTAGCTGGAAGGCGAGCAAGTTAGCAGTTCAAGACCCTGGTACTGCATGACAGATTGAGCACCTGTCTCTGTCCCAGTTATTGGGGACATGAAAGGAGCCTCATTTGGGTCTCCCCTGAGTGGAGTTTCTCCAGCAAAAACTCTTTCACTCCTGTTGTGTACTGAATGTAGTGTGTTGAATGTATTTGTAACCACACGAATGGGTACAGGTAACACTGTAACCTTCTGTATGAGGACGCGAGCTAGTGGCCACCGGGGGCAATAGCGAGCGCCCAGCTCACATGGTTCACATTACTCAAATGCCTTCAGCCGCGCGGGAAAGATTCCCGCGCTCACCTCACCTGGACAAGAAAGGCGTGACCAAGGATGACGTCACTTGGACAGCAGCCAATGCCTGTCGAAGAGCCAGATTCAATTAGATAGCCACCGTATAAAAAGAGCTGTTTGTCCGCCATTACCACATGTTCGTGCTGTACTCCATGCAATAAAGATGTGTTAGGCTAGCTTACAGCCGTTTCCATTGTCTTGATTCCCAAACACTAAAACTCCAGAATAATTTCTGATGCAAAATTATTATTAGTGGGTGCTTCTGACAATGCATACAGGAGACATGCAGGAAAAGTCACAGCATAGAAGGTGCCTCTTCCATAGGAACAAGTGACATGTGGGTGGTGGTAGTGAGTTGTAAAACCCATCCAGGTTTTTACAACTCAAATTGCAGTGAGTGATGTAGTGATCAAAAATGTACTCCAAATGGAACTTTTAATTATTAATTAGAAGCATTTATATATACTGTACAGTAACTTCCTGTGAGGACCCCAAAGCAATACATATTCACCAAAAGGTGGCAGTGTGGACTGAAAAACATTTTAAAAAACAACAAAATTAAAATTAAACACCAGAAATTCTGTTCTGAAGCAAAACCACAGGAAATCTGAGACATGATAAATGTGGTTTCTGTCATATCTACCTAGTGATTACCATCTCAAGAGCAAACCTTCCCATGTTCCATGTGGCAGATGCAGAATTGGCACTGGCTTTCTTTAAGGAAGGTGCTGTGTGCAAAAAACAGCCAACAGGCAGGGAGGCTTGATCCTGCGAACGATCTTTCACCACAACAACCCTGCGCTCTGACTTCATGTGGTTTCTCACTATGGTTTCCCTTGGCTCTGAGAGTGCATTGCTTCTCTTCTTCCTGCCAGGCAGTGGTGCTGAAGGTGTGAAGGTGGTGAGAAAGAAAATAACTCCTTGTCAAGATATTATATACCATTTACAAGAAAAAGCTCAACGCCCTGCCTTCACAGGGGAGGAGGAAGCTGCAAATGCAGCCCAGCCCTTGGTGAAACAAGAGCAGTTTTTCACAGTGAGGAAGGCTGTGATCAGGGGCGTGCTGGCTACGCTAAAATGGCGTTGGACAGGGAGGAAGGTGGCGGCACCTATGGGGGGTACTGCATGACATCATGGATTGTAGCCACCAGGTGACATGCTTCTGCCCACCTCCGGGTGGGCACCAGTCACTGGGGTGCACCGGGACCTGTCCCTGTGTCCCAAATGGCCAGCACGGGCATGGCTGTGATGTGAAAACCTGTCCCTGTTTGATATATGCCCATCGTGACACTGTTTAAAAAGTCTTATTTCAGGAAACGCAGTCTTCGTAAACTTTTCACTTAGAATGGGACTGCAGGAGCACAGCTTGGAAAAGTGACTTTTTTTGGACCACAGCTCCCCAAAAACCTCAGCCACCAATCCCTCCCTTTCCAAAAAAAAAATAAACCCTACTTTTTTTAAGCAGATGCTGACTGGGAGGCGGAAGGTCTGCAGTTTGATTCCCGAGTACTGCAGGATGAAATGAGCTCCCATCTTTGTCCCAGCACCTGCCAACCTATCAGTTCGAAAGCAAGAAATTGCAAACAGATAAATAGGGACCACTTCGGTGGGAAGCTAACAGCGCTCCGGTGTCTAATCATGCCTGCCACATGACCACAGAAACGTCTGTTCAGCTCTTCAGCTTTGAAACAAAGATGAACACTGCACCCTAGAGTCTGCTACGACTGGCTTTCGAGCAAGGGAAACCTTTACCTTTACCTTTAAGACAAACAAATTCATTTCTTCTCCTCCTCCTCCTACATCATCAGGGTTCTTGTTCTGGTCTTCTAGCGCCCTCCACTGGTGTTCTTGTAAGATTTCTCTGATGTTCTCTCTACCATCCTCTTGGTCTGCCTCCTGGGCTTTGTCCTTCTCTTCTTTCCACATATGCCTTGTAAGGTATGGGATCCCAAAACTTTCCACTTTATTTGTTGTCTCTGTATGTAGTGCAAGATTGGTTCTGTTCCAATTCTCTAAATCAGGTATTTGCAACCTACGTCCCTAATTCAGCCTGCTGCACCAATTAATCTGGCCAGTGGTAAGGATCCTGGAGTTGGTGTTGGGGCTAGGGCTGGAAGCAGCAAAAATGTGGCAAAAACGCACCACCCTCACTCCCATGAGCCATGGGAAGCAGCGGATGCGGTGAAAATGGCTGAGATTGCGCCATGAATGCCATCACCACCAGAACCACTAGAAGCAGCGGGAAGAACCATGCCTCTGGCCCACTCACCTGTGTGAGGGGACATGACCAGCCAATGGCAGAAAATGGTTGCAAATCCCTGTTCTAAGTACAACCCCATGTTCATGTCGTGAGATGTGGAAACAGGTCCAATTAAGGGATTGCTAGGACTGGGTGAAGTATGGTGTGGTCTTGTGTCACACGACCACTACGGGAGCCATGAAGGTCATCCTGGATTACCGCAAAAAGACCTGGTCAAAGGGGCTCTGGTGAAGTTGTGACAGGCCCAGCAAGCCAGTGACGGCTAACCCATTGCTACAAAGCTACAGATTCATTTTAAAGGGTGTATGAAAACTACGGTGGCTTGCTATTGTTGTTGTTTAGAAGGTTGTCAAACAGATTTTGTTTGAAAGCCATTCCTCTTCATAGTGGTGCTCAGTCTATGACTGATCTAAAGATAATGATGCATCTGAAGGGAGAACAAAGGCTTTGAAGTCACGCACCAGTTCTTAGCACATGGATCACAGACTAAGCAGCAGAACATATAATGGCTGGGGAGCTCAGTGGAAACAGCTGGGGGCTGCCAATGCTTGTAGAATTCTTGTAATGGGTTTAAATAACAGGAAAGATGATTTTGACTAACCATTAGAAAGAACTTCCTGGTAGTCAGGGCTGTTCAACCATGTAGGGCATTACCTTGTCTATTGGACGTTTGGCAGTATTCTTTGTCTTTTCTCTCTCCTTGTGAATCTATCTTCAAAATAGAGCTCGCCACCAGCATTATCCTCATATCCACCTATACCCATGATGGTGAACCTTGGCATTCCAGATGTTCTTGGACTTCAATTCCCAGAAGCCCAAGCTCCCTGTGAATCCACATGAATGGGTTTATTGCGATTCATCCGGCCCGTGCTGCCCTCGTCGCTCCCGGAAGCGGAAGTAAAACGTGCCCATACCAAACCCTGGCGATCAATGGGGTGACAGATGCCGCAACCAGATCGCCCTCACATCCAGGCGCATTTTACTTCCGCTTCCCATACAGGCGCATTTTACTTCCCCTTCCAGGAGCGATGAGGGCAGCGTGGGCCAGATGAATCGCAGTAAACCCCTTCATGTGGATTTGCAGGGTGCTTGGGCTTCTGGGAATTGAAGTCCAAGAACATCTGGAGTGCCAAGGCTCACCATCACGGACCTATATGAATAAGCAATGTTTACAGAATATTTTCATTCTGAGCAATAGGAGCTTGGGTTTGAATGACTTTGTTCAGATTCAGAGGCGGATGTAAAAAAAATTTTTTATTGCATTTTTATATCATCCATTTGGGATATTTCCCACTTTGGGTGGTGCACATAAAATAACAAAATAACATAATAAGACAACTGAATAAAATGAAACCACCAAATAAGTACATCATAAAACAAAATAAATAAAATATTTGGGGACTGTGAGTTGCTGTCGGCCGTTCTTGTGTAATTGCACATCTCGTTGCCATGGTCTATCTCGGGTTCGCAACCTACAGCCCTTGGGCCAGACCCGGCCCATGGCAGCAACCCCGAGGCGGAAGCGTTTACAACAGCCGTAAATGCGTCCACACATGCACAAACATGCCTTCATGGTTATGGCAGCGTTTATGCCGGGGGAACCCATGTGCCTGGCCCCCTCAGCTACCTGAGTAGGCGTGGTCTGGCCCATGGCGCAGTAAAGTTGAGAACCCCTGGTTAATCTCAAACCTTCCTGTGTTTTCTCACTATCTTTTCCATCACTTTCCTTACAATGAAGAAGACAAAAGAAAATATGGAATAGCTATGCAATATCTTTTAAACAATATCTCTAGGAACTATCCTTTTGTGATCATCCTTACCAGTATTTCTTTATCAATTTTAAACTTTGCCATTTCCTGGAGGTGGACTGTAAAATATTTTCATGGGTTTTTTTTTATAAGTCTATTGCTTTCCCCAGTTACCTGTAGGTCCATGATCATTGGGTATGTCTAGATGATTATTTTTTTCTTAAATGACAATACTCTGGGTATTCCGAAGCAAAGCTTCAAATTTAATTCATTACACTCTTCACTGGGGACTGCAAGGGGCTGCAGTGGATCAGTGGTTAAGATGCTCACCTTGTTAGCTGGAAGGCTGGCAAGTCGGCAGTTCGAGACCCGGGTACTGCATGATGGATTGAGTACCCATCTCTGTCCCAGCTCTTGGGGACATGAATGAAGCCTCATTTGGGTGTTTCCTGAGTGGAGTTTCTTCTGCAAAAATCCTTTCAACCCAGAATAATTTATGACACAAAATTATTATTATTGTTGTTATTGTTGTTGTTATCCTCAAACACACAGACAACAAGATAACAATGCTGGATTTTGTATCATAAAACACTAATCGAACACTTCCCAAGCGTTTAGAACTACGTGATTTTAGTGTCTTTTTCGGGAGACATAGAAGGAGTCGCAATAAGGACTAACACAGGTTTATTGGTTGATGATCAGAACGAACATGTGGTAATGGCGGAGATACCTCACATTATATACAGTGGTACAATACATTTGAATCTTGCTGCACGGTAGCTCATTGGTTGCTACCGGCGTGACGTCGTCCGAGTCACGCCCATCTTCGGTGGTGGATCGGTAGTAGTTTGTTGTTGCGGGGAGTTCCCGCGGCTGCAGGTGATTTGAGGAATGAGAACCATGTGAGTTGAACACTCGCAGCTGCCCTCTATGGGCAGGTTGCTCGCGTTCCTTTAACAGCTGGGTTACATTGTGATTGTGGCCAGGTTACATTCATACATTTCTTAAAGCAACATTGTACATACATATAAAGCAACATTGTACATACACAACATCCCTCCCCCCTAGGATGGGACGAAGTCCCTCAACCATTGTGGCTTGCCGCACGTGCGCCTGGGGCGAGCGGCCGCTTGACTTAACACAGGGGAGCCTGGCTCTGTGGAGTCCTGTCCTGCAACGGAAAGGGGGGACTCGTTAGTGGCTCGGTGTGGGCTCTGCGACCCCCTTGCATTGGGGGATGGGAATGGAATGAACAGTTGGGAAGTGAACTCCTGCCTGCCGTTTGAGGAACTAGGGGTCCCCCCCAGTACGAATCTCGGGATTGACGAAGAGACCCTCGTGCCCTCGCCCCCCCCCCCCCCCCCCGCTGCCGGCCTGGGAGTTCTAGGGACTGTGGCGGGCGGACTCTCCCCCGCTGCCTGCCTTGGGGGTGTGGGTCTCCGGGGAGCTGGAGCTATGGGATATTCTAACACAAAAGGACTGGGGGGACTGGAGGTACCAGGGGCTGAACTGAAACCCCTCTTCTCACTAGGACGGGTGGGGGACCACTCCGCTACACCCCCCTGGTACGGTAACTCATAATCATAATCATAATCAAGCTGATCCCTCTCTTTCAAAGTATCCTCCTCTGTGGTTGGGAACCCAGGATACGCATTTGTATCTGCGGGTTCCGGCGTGTCTCCCCCTTGGGTAATGCGGGTGGGGGAGGACCCTAACGCTGATTTCCCCTCACTGGTGACTCGCCTTCTGAGTTGGTCGGCGTGCCTCCTCCAGAGAAGACCCGAGCTGGTCTCGGCCCTGTAGGAGACAGGCCCCGTTTGTTCAATGATTGTCCCTGGAACCCACGCTGGCCCTGAAGCTGTGTAGTTCCTGCAGTGAACCGGGTCCCCTACCGAGAAACTTTTGGAGCTTTCTCCCCCTATGTTTATATTTCTCCCTTCATCCTCCACCCTGGACGGATCCATCCGGTCAAATAGCGTTACCGGACGCCTCTTCATGAGGAGTTCGGCTGAGGAAAATCCTGAAGCTAAGGGGGTTGTCCTATAGCAGATGAGGAACTGACACAGGTGGAGGTTCAACTCACCAGGACCCATGCACCGCAGTGCGTCTTTCATCGTGCGCACTTGGCGCTCTACCTGACCGTTTGTGGCGGGGTGAAAAGGGGCAGCGGTAATGTGCCTGATGGCGTTTCGCTCAATGAACGTCTTGAACTCTGCAGACGTGAAGGTACTAGCGTTGTCACTAACAAGGACATCTGGCAGGCCGAAACAGGCAAAAAGCTTGCGCAACTGTTTGATGGTAGCCGCAGAGGAGGTGCTGTTCATGGGGATTACCTCCAACCACTTGGAGTAGGAGTCGACTACCAGCAGAAACATGGACCCGCGGAAGGGGCCAGCGAAGTCAACATGAATCCGGGACCATGGCCCGCGGGCCGTATCCCATTCCCTGTGGGGCAACTGGGACTCCTCGGGCCGAGAGCTCTGGCAGCTCTCGCACGTGCCTACTAGACGCTCTATGTCCCCGTCTATTTGGGGCCACCAAAAGAAACCCCTGGCCAGGGCCTTGGAGCGCACAATCCCGGGGTGACTGGTGTGCAGTAGTTTCAACACCTTGGCCCTTAGCTTCTCTGGGATAACTACCCGCTGGCCCCAGAGTAAACAGCCCCTTTCCAACGACAGCTCTACCCTGCGCCTAAAAAATGGTCTGAACTCTTCATCGGGGGGAGTAGTGGGCTAGCCTTTCCTAACCCAGGAGCTAACTTGGGCCAGCATCTTGTCGGCCGCCGTGGCCTTGGCGAGGTCGGCCGGGACTATGGGGGGTGAGTCGAGGGACTCGATCAGCAGGACTTGGTGGTCCTGCTCTACCTCGCAAGCGGGGTCCCCTAGACTAGGGAGGGGAGACCGGGACAGTGTGTCCGCATGGGAGATCTCCTTCCCTGGGCGGTAGACCAGCTCATACTGGTAGGCATTTAGGAAAATGGCCCATCGCAACATTCTGGGGGATAGGATTTGTGGGGTGGGTTTACCAGTAGTGAAGATCCCCAGAAGTGGCTTGTGATCAGTCACTACCGTAAACTTGCGGCCGTATAGGAAATCATGGAACTTCTTCGTTCCCGCGATTATGGCCAGGGCCTCCCTATCTGTTTGCGCGTAATTGCGCTCGGCTTTCGAGAGGGACCTTGAGTAGTACGCCACCGGGGCTTCCCTCCCACTCTCTAACACGTGGCATAGGACCGCCCCCACCCCCACTGGGGACGCATCACAAACTAAGACCACTGGCTTTTTTGGGTCGAAATGGGTCAGGACAGCGTCCGAGGACAGGAGTGACTTGAGCTCCTTGAACGCTCTCTCCTGCCTGTCCCCCCCGCCAAACCGCGTCCTTTTTAAGCAGCGCGTGCAGTGGCTCCGCGACCGGTGCCTTCCAAGGCAGGAAGGTATGATAGAAATTTAGGAGCCCTAGGAATGACTGTAGCTCCGGTTTCGCGGTGGGGCGAGGGGCGTTTTTTACGGCTGCAACCTTTGACTCAGAGGGTTTGATCCCGTCCGGGGTTACCTTAAAACCTAGAAACTTGACCTGCCCTCTCGAACACTGAAAGGACCCCATCTAGCCTCCTTGCTAACTCTAATTCGCTCCCCGCCGTTATCAACACATCGTCGAAGTATGGGAGGACGCCTGGAAGGCCCTTTAAAAGGCGTTCCACGAGGGACTGGAAAATTCCGGGGGCCGAGTTCACGCCAAACTGAAGGCGCGTTACCTTAAACGCCCCCTTGTGCGTCACTATCGTTTGCGCGGTGGCAGCAGCCGGGGTTACAGAGAGCTGCTGATATGCCTGGGCCAGGTCTAATTTTGCAAAGCACTTCCCCCCATGTAACGTGGCCAGCAAGTGGCTGACCACGGGCACCGGATATGCATTTGGCCGAATGGCCTTGTTGATGGTACATTTATACTCCGCACAAATCCTGACCTCCCCGTTTGCCTTAAGGGCTGTAACAATCGGCGTTTCCCACTCCGCCGAATCAACTGGAACCAAAATCCCCTGCCCCACCAATTTGTCCAGTTCCGCCTCGATCTTGTCCTTGAGTGCGAAGGGCACTCTCCTCGGTTTGAGGCGGATGGGCTGGATTTCTGGGTCCAGCTCGAAGGAAACCAGGGGCCCCTTGTATTTCCCGAGCCCCTTCTTGAAAATGTCCGGGTGCGCGTTGCACACGTCCCGCATTGGGTCAGTCTCGATGGCGTTAATGCCGGACAGTTCAATCCCCAGGGGAGCAAACCACTGTGTTCCCAAAAGGCAGCACCTCCCCCCCTTGAGGACCACTAAGGGCAGTTTCTCGGAGTAGTTCTTGAACTTCACCTTGAAGTTCCCCACCCCCAACACCGGGATCCCATTCCCCTGCACGTCTCGTAGGTGTGACCTCATGGCCCGGAGCTTGGGCCGCTTATCAGAGGGAATACGCATAAACTCCTTTTGGGACAGGATGGAATAAGATGACCCCGAGTCTATCTCCATCCTCACTGGGACCCCTTGCAACAGTACCTCTATGAAAAACCGCCGGTGCTCCAGGCCCATGCGGTTCACGCCTTCCTCACTGTAGCTGGCTGCGACCTTCCTGGTGCCGGACGCCTTCCGTTGGTGCATCTGGGGATGGCTGGAACTCCCCTTGTCCTCGACTCGCCCGTGCCTGCATACTTGGGCGATGTGCCCCTTTCGGCCGCAGTTGTGACACTCAGCCTTTCGAAACGGGCACCTCGTGCGGTCGTGGGACGCCCCACAACCGTCGCAACGGCGGTCCTGCCGTTCTCGGGTCTGCCGCTTCTCACCACGCTTCTTGATCCTCTGGACGTCGTCGTCCTCGCTGGAGTAGGGGTCCGCTGTCGTGGACAACTCCTCGGACGACGTTGGTGTGCCGGCGGGCGGCTTGGGGGCCCGCCAGGCCGCCTTCGCTGGTGTCCGCCGGGCCGCCTGTACTGGTGACTTGGCCCTCTCGGACGCGGCCCCTCGGGACTTGAACAGTCTAACCCCGCTCCTGGCCTCCTCAGCTGCTTGGGCCTCCCGCAGTACCTCGTTGAACGTGAGGCGTTGGTCACGGGCCATCAGCCTCCTCTGCAGCTCCTCGTCCCTCAAACCGCACAACATGCGGTCACGGAGGGCCTGGTCCAGGTCATCCCACTGGCAGTGGACCGCCGCAAGCCTGAGGGCCGCCGCGTAGGCGGACACGGACTCGCCCGGTCGCTGGTCTCGCCTGTGGAACGCGACCCGGGCTGGGAAAATCGAGACGGGCGGCTGGAAATGCTCGCCCAACCTCTCCAGGATACGGTCGATGGGCACCTCGTCTACCTTCCGGGGGGCCAGCAGGGTCATCAGGATTCGCAGCGTGGCCGGCCCCACTTGGGCCAGGAAGTGGGAGCGCATTTTTGCGTCGTCGTCGACGCCCACGGCTTCCATCGCGTGCCGAAACTGACACTCATAGAGCTCCCATTGTTCGGGCTCGCTCACATCGAACTGGTACGCCTTGACCTTGGGATTCGCCATCGATCCCACCTTCGTCGCCAATTTAGTGTCTTTTTCAGGAGACATAGAAGGAGTCGCAATAAGGACTAACACAGGTTTATTGGTTGATGATCAGAACGAACATGTGGTAATGGCGGAGATACCTCACATTATATACAGTGGTACAATACATTTGAATCTTGCTGCACGGTAGCTCATTGGTTGCTACCGGCGTGACGTCGTCCAAGTCACGCCCATCTTCGGTGGTGGATCGGTAGTAGTTTGTTGTTGCGGGGAGTTCCCGCGGCTGCAGGTGATTTGAGGAATGAGAACCATGTGAGTTGAACACTCGCAGCTGCCCTCTATGGGCAGCTTGCTCGCGTTCCTTTAACAGCTGGGTTACATTGTGATTGTGGCCAGGTTACATTCATACATTTCTTAAAGCAACATTGTACATACATATAAAGCAACACTGTACATACACAACAGTGATGTATCGGCGAATTATGCGAGCAGATCCCAGCAGGGTGGCCTTTTGCAGCTGACTGGTGGTGATTTTGTCAACTCCAATTGTTTCTAAGTGCCTGCCTAGGTCTTTAGGCACAGCATCCAGTGTGCCAATTACCACTGGGACTACCTGTGCCGTTTTTTGCCAGAGTCTCTGCAATCAATTTTCAGATCCTGATATTGAGTAATTTTTCAAGCTGTTTCTCGCTGATTCTGCTGTCACCAGGTATGGCAATGTTGATGATCCATACTATTTTCCCCTCCACAATAACCAAGTCTTTTCCTCATCTACTTTTCCTACAATCTTTTCAAGGAACTGCCCGTGCAATGCCTTGTTGTACCAGCTGTCAGCCTGTGTTTGCATCGTTGTTTTCCTATATTGACTCTTTGTTTGCTATGTTTTAAGCATCTCCTTGTTCTTGACCTCCATTAAAGCTGGCTTCACACTGTTTTTTACGTAATCTGCTAGCACATGCTTCTCTTCTTCAACTGTCTGTTTCACTTGCAAGAGACCTCTACCTCCTGATTTTCTAGGTAAGTACAGCCTATCCACATCACTGCGTGGGCGTAAAGCATAATGGATGGTCATAAGTTTTCTGATTTTCCTATCCAAACTATCTAGCTCCGCCTGAGTCCAATTTATAATGCCATTGATATTATTATTATTATTATTATTATTATTATTATTATTATTATTATTATTATTATTATTATTATTATTATTATTATTATTATTATTATTATTATTATTATTATTATTATTATTATTATTATTATTATTATTATTATATTGGGGACTGCAGCTAATCCAGCACTGGATCAGTACCAAAAAAAATAGTTCCAATTCTCTTTTAACAACCTACAGTACTTCTTTTTAAAATCAAGTGGAATGGGCAGTGCACAGCTGGTCTGGAAGACGATCCTACATGCATAGAGGCTTCTGAGGACTCTGAGCTAATGCACTGCCAAACACCCTGTAGTGTAGCAGCTGAAGTGACCATGGTGGAAGGCTGCAAAACAGCTGAGAACTCCACATGTGCCTTGTGGGCCATCTGTCTTTGGACTAGATAATACTTCCTTAGATGAACTAATACTTGTCTGGCCAGACATCCCATTACAGTAATGGAGTAGACCATACAGCTAGCAACTCAACGCCAAGTGTTGGGCGGTGGTAAATAACCTGACTCCCTAAAGGGACAATTGGCTATGGACAGATGAGCCCCTTTAGGTGGGGTGATGGTCCCCTCAGTGGAGGAAATGCCACTGGAAACCATCATATTGGGCCCAACGGCACAATGAGCAGAGGAGGAACTCTGATTCCCAACAGTCATGGAGGCAGAAGAGGCCATGCCAAATGGACAGGCTGTGAAGGCGCACCTTGTCCATATCCTCAAGGCTGTGGCAGTCCATTGCAGTCCCGGTGTTAAAGTCTGCATGTCTGATTTCATACATGCTGCAGGAGATGGCAAGCTGGGATCTGCCTTAAACAAATTCATGCCAATGCCATTTTTCCGGTTTGTCACATTCATCAACTGTGAAAAGGAATTTCATGGGGAAAAATGTAGCACGAGCAGCAGCATACATGCTGATATTGATTTTGAACCCGAGGCCAGTCACCTTTCGTCTCCAAAGCAGAACGAGAGTACTGTACAGCTTTCTTAAGCCCACCTTTCCCTGAAAACTTTTTGAGCAGAAAACATTTAACATTTCTCACTTTCCTGATTTGGCTTCTGATTTTTCAAAGCTACTGGCAAAGGCCACATCATGTCAAGTGTTATCAAGATCAAGCTAACCAAGAAGGCAGCTCTGCACTTGACCAACCTGTGTAAAGATATCTGGTTCTTTTAGCATAAGGACCTCTCGCCTCCACATTTCACATGTTTGCTTGCATTGTTTTGTGGCTGCTCATTGAGAGATAAATGCAAGCTTTATTTGCAGATCTGATTAGTCAGGCATGAGTCACATCACTGGAGAGAAAACAAGGCTATCAGCTTTTCATGACATGCTCTGCACCTCCACTTCACAGAATGATCGTCAATCAATCCACTACCAGTCACCTGGATTTCCAAGGAAGGCAATTGATCAATGTTGGATTGGGGCCGCGAGGCGGCCGTTGGGTCCCGGAGGAGACTGGTCAAGCAATGAGACATGAGACAAGATGGAGCGAAGACCAGTGATTTATTGAGGGAAAATCATCAGTATATATCGAGTAAGCGGGGCTGCGTGTGATGAAATCGTCATCTGACAAGAATCACGTCCCATGTTTACATGAGTTAATTGGGAACCTCTCCCGGGGAAGTTAATTAACCAAATTAAACACTGACAGGGGAACTCCATTGTTCCATGCTTATCTTGGGGTAAACATGGCTGATGTTGGTTTAGGGCTGTAGATAATCCGCGGGTGCGACATTACCTATTACATGACTGATGAGTTAGTCATCCAATTTCCTCTTGCTCGAACTGTCTGTCAGGCCAGCTGTGGGTGAATTAAACTATGGCTATTAATCCGCTCCCCAATTTCTGTCCCCTCGGAACCAAAGCTCGAAGGAGTTATCATCCCAAACGATGGTTCTGTCAGGGACAGTATGCCAATTGCGTGCGCGGAACCCGCAGATCAAGAGTTTCCCTCGCACACGTTTCTTTAGGAGTGAAAATCCATCCAGAAAAAAGCTGGCCCATCTCACCCACATTCCTGACTAATAATTCTTCCTGGGCTAAGTTTCAGCTTGTTTCCGCCCATTCCTGAAATGACTACAAAAAGAGAGAGAGAGAGAGAGAGATACAGTAGAATCTCAGATAAAGTCCAAACTCTGTTCTACAAGGTTGGACTTTATCCGAATCAAATGGGCGATGCATTGGATAACGTCCAAAAATGGACTTTATCTGAGGTTCCTATACCAAATACCTTGGATAACGTCCTTTTTAAAGCGGTTTTGGACTTTATGTGATGCATCACGTGTGCGTGAAAACCACGACTTTATCCGAATCAGACTTTATCCAAGGTACCACTGTATAGTAAAACCTCACATAAAGAGCACCTCGCTTAGAGACTAACTCGCTTAAAGAGCAGAATTTTCTCTGAATAGTCGCCCTCGCTTAACAACTAAATTGGGGTTCACAATCCTCACCCCCGCCAAAAGTCACAATTGGTCACTTACAATAGTGTTTAGCTTAAAGAGCAAACTCACTTAAAGATCACTTCCGTGGAAAGCATTATGCTCTTTAAGCTAGGTACCACTGTATGTCATGTCTACACCCTTTTCAGGATCCAGTGACAGGAATGAGAGACACAGCTATGTGTCACTGAGTTTGCTAATGCATCTCAGCCAAGCTCTCCAGGGGATCTCACTCAGCACTTTATGTAGAACATGTGAGGGGAAAAGATCATGGGTTGTGAGCATGTATTAAAGCAAATGCTATTAAATTTTATGCAAACACAATGTACCGTTTGTGTATGCCCAAAAATGATGAAGGTAATGATAAACAAATCTTCTTATAAGGTCTTCTTAATGCTATTTTTATTTTTTATTTTGCAAACTCTGATAATAAACTGATGTATATTAACTTGTAATGTCATCAAACAGAAACCAAACTCAGATACTTCTCTGCACATAAAGTCTTCAAGTTCCTTTTGTAATCTTGACAATGGTAACCAAATTCAAATATGTTCTCTTCAACTTCTTCACTATGTCCTTTGTAACAATATGAAACAATGATTCATTCCTCTATTACACTTTCTATCTCTCGTCCAAAACAGCTCATAAATTCGTATTCAGTTGGGAAGTCAAACTCCAATATAAATTGGCCCCAAACTCCCGATGTCTATCCGGTTAATTAGACATTTCATTCAATAAATTTCATCAGGGGAGTTTTTGCAATATCTGAAAGGTTACAAAACACATGTCTGTTACAATATTATATGTTCAAACCAGCTGCAAGCCCCCATGCTCATTATCCAGTCCAAGCTTACCACTCTTGTGTTTCACGTCCTCTCTGTCTCTTCTGTAATTTCTCTATGGTTGCTAAGGACGTTGCATACCATATCTCTTAAATACAACTTGCTGCCTGCTCCTGACTGAATCTGCAAGCTCATGTTGCCACCTGTGTACTGGCTGTTTTACTTACAAGGAGCACCATGGTTCTGATTCCTGTGTACTTACAAAAAGCAGGTTAAATCAGTTTCATAGTTTAAACCCTTAGGATGCATGGTTCCTAGTCTATGAATAGAGTATGCCTCCTTTTGTAATAGCAATTGTTCAATGTTGATACCTCTACCTGTCGTGACCGTGAGTTTTTCTAACACTACAAATTTAAAATCTGTGTCATGATGGTTTTTTTCCATGTAATGATTTACCAATGGTGCATTTTCCACCTGCCCCCTTATCCTGGATCGATGTTCCGCCAGCCTGATTTTTTTATTTGCGTGAGCATTTTCCCACATACTTGAGACCACAAGGGCAAATCCATAGATATACACAAAATTGGCTATTGCAATTACTAAAAAAATTGAGTGTTTTTTTAAAGTTTAATTCTGGAAAATTGATGTGCCGAATCTCCCAAGCGAACCTGCAAACAACGCATTGGCTGCACGTGTGATGGCCCTTGACCAAACTGCTCCGTAATTCTTGTCGTGGTGCAGCATCTGCTCTAGTAATCAAGTTGCCAACTGTTCTAGTCCTCCTTAAACCTATTATGGGTTTTTCTAGACACCCCGGAATGTCAGATAATATATGCCAATGTTTGCGTACAATATTTTGTATATTTTGTATATCTATTTATGAGCTGTTTTGGATGAGAGATAGAAAGTGTAATAGAGGAATGAATCATTGTTTCATATTGTTACAAAGGACATAGTGAAGAAGTTGAAGAGAACATATTTGAATTTCGTTACCATTGTCAAGATTACAAAAGGAACTTGAAGACTTTATGTGCAGAGAAGTATCTGAGTTTGGTTTCTGTTTGATGACATTACAAGTTAATATACATCAGTTTATTATCAGAGTTTGCAAAATAAAAAATAAAAATAATATTAAGAAGACCTTATAAGAAGATTTGTTTATCATTACCTTCATCATTTTTGGGCATACACAAACGGTACATTGTGTTTGTATCCTTTTCTCCGTTTGGCCATTTTTCGCTGTGCTTGGAATTTGATATGGCTACTGCCAATAGAGGTTTTTCGTATACAAATGAAGATGTGGAAAAAGTGCTAAGCAACATTGCTTCGGTTAGAACCACTCAGAACAAACATACAGGAGACTTTTTGAAATTAGAAACCTTATACAAGAGAAGTGTCAGGTACAAACTACATGCGGCTTTCATTGCTGATTATCACAGAGACTGTTGCATACCCAGAGGATTAAGGATCCAAAAAGGACCCACATTATTTTCACAAGACAAGGAGTTTACCAACAAGTGGGCGGCCATTTTGGACAAATGCGCATTCGATTTAATGATATTGACTATAGAAAGGAGCAATCAGGAGGTTTTAGAAGTGGACCAACAAATAGAGGAACTTAAAACAACGTTACAAGGGGCGCATAGTCGAGCCAGTTTTGAAGAATCGATGAACAGCTTAGATCACAAGATCAAGGACTTTCATGAATCCATAGTAGCTTTTAAAATGAAAAAATTTGATAGAGACCAGAACGATTATTCCAATGACAAAATATACAGATGGAGAATGGAACCCAATCCCAGACCCATGAAGCGGGTGTCATGGAACGACAAAGTTACTTATTCGGACACTACAAACAGCGACATCAGCTCATCAGGTGATGAGGGATCAACCAGAGGTTACAATTTCAGGAATACAGAATTCCGATAACGACCACAATATACCCAATCTTTTTTAGGAAGAAGAAGACAACAGAGGAAAGCAAAGCCCTAGTATTCAACTTATCCTCTAGGCACTTGACTGAACATGAACTGGCATTACTGGGACTTGGTTTCAATTTCGTTCCAACCCCCTATTATCAATCTTTTAGTACACGGGTGGATGTATTTCGGTTGATCAGGTTATTAAAATTAAGACTTTATTTTGGGGATTTTGAGAATAATTTTAGGAACCAATTTGCTCCCAAGTCAAAATTCTATCCCAACATCAATCACCCGTCTATAGAGGTGTTTAAAAGGATTGTTTTAAATGACATTGAAAAACTAGAACAAAGTAAACTTAAGGTAAGATGGAATTTAACAACACAGGAGGTTAACACCTTGCAGGATTTGGGATGGGATGAATCCATAGTGATTAAACCGGCGGACAAAGGGGGTGGAGTTGTGGTTTTGGACAAGACGGACTATTTAAAGGAAGTTTATAAACAATTAGCTGACCCAACCTTTTATAAAAAATTAATTAAGGATCCAACCAAGGAAATTGAAAACATTATTAAGGTGGTGGTCACGGAGGGTCTTTCCCTTAATTATATTACTGAAAGAACATACAAATTTTTGTTGAAAGAACACCCACGGGTTCCAATTTTTTATATTTTGCCAAAAGTACATAAAATCATTGATGCCCAGATTAGGATACCTGGACGCCCCATTATCTCCGGGGTGGGGTCCATTTTGGAGCCTTTAAGCCAATTTATAGATCATCACATTCGGCATTTCACCTGTGACACCACTTCCTTTATCAGGGATTCTACCGATTTTATAAATAAGATCGAGGGCTTCCAGCTTCCAGCAACGGGTGGTTTGGTAACCATGGATGTTACAGCTTTGTACACAAATGTCCCATTTGAAGATGCGAGATTAGTGGTCTAGGATGTATTAAATACCAGAGTAGTTCAACAACCACCCACTCATTTTCTAATCGATCTTTTAGAAATCTGCTTGGAAAAGAACTATTTTAGGTTCAACCAAGACATCTTTTTGCAAGTAAAAGGAGTGGCAATGGGGTCCCCAATGGCACCAAGTTTGGCCAATCTCTATATGATTTCCTTTGATAGAAATATTGTTTTAAATGCACAACTTAATCCATTTTTTCACCACATTTTATTGTTTAAAAGATTTATAGATGATCTGTTTTTTGTGTTAGATGACTTTAATCTAATTCCAGACTTTGTTTCCTGGTTGAATATACAGAATGTGAACCTAAAATTTACCCATTGCATGAACAGGACTGAAATATCATTTCTGGACCTCATGATTTTCATAGGAAGGGACAATAAACTGCAGGTTAGGCTATTTAAGAAGAGCACAGATAGGAATGCCTATCTTCCATATGAGTCATACCATCCACCCCATTTACGCAACAGCATTCCATATGGAATATTTGCTAGAGCCAAACGTAATTCTTCACGTCAAGAAGATTTTGAAACAGCAGCCAGGGGGATTAAGGAGAATCTTCTGGACAGAGGGTATCCTGAGCAGGTATTGGAAAAATCATTACATAAGGTTAGAGGTGTGGCAAGGAGCGCACTATTGGAAAGACAGGAGAGACAACCCAAACAGGGGATTTTTTGGTCCATAGACTATTCTCCCAGAGCCAGAGATATACAAAATATTGTACGCAAACATTGGCATATATTATCTGACATTCCGGGGTGTCTAAAAAAACCCATGATAGGTTTAAGGAGGACTAGAACAGTTGGCAACTTGATTACTAGAGCAGATGCTGCACCGCGACAAGAATTACGGAGCAGTTTGGTCAAGGGCCATCACACGTGCAGCCAATGCGTTGTTTGCAGGTTCACTTGGGAGACTAGGCACATCAATTTTCCAGAATTAAACTTAAAAAAAAAACACTCAATTTTTTTAATAATTGCAATAGCCAATTTTGTGTATATCTATGGATTTGCCCTTGTGGTCTCAAGTATGTGGGAAAATGCTCACACAAATAAAAAATCAGGCTGGCGATCCAGGATAAGAGGGCAGGTGGAAAATGCACCATTGGTAAATCATTACATGGAAAAAAACCATCATGACACAGATTTTAAATTCGTAGTGTTAGAAAAACTCACGGTCACGACAGGTAGAGGTGTCAACATTGAACAATTGCTATTACAAAAGGAGGCATACTATATTCATAGACTAGGAACCATGCATCCTAAGGGTTTAAACTATGAAACTGATTTAACCTGCTTTTTGTAAGTACACAGGAATCAGAACCATGGTGCTCCTTGTAAGTAAAACAGCCAGTACACAGGTGGCAACATGAGCTTGCAGATTCAGTCAGGAGCAGGCAGCAAGTTGTATTTAAGAGATAGGACTCTAATGGTATGCAACGTCCTTAGCAACCATAGAGAAATTACAGAAGAGACAGAGAGGACGCGAAACACAAGAGTGGTAAGTTTGGACTGGATAATGAGCATGGGGGCTTGCAGCTGGTTTGAACATATAATATTGTAACAGACATGTGTTTTGTAACCTTTCAGATGTTGCAAAAACTCCCCTGATGAAATTTATTGAATGAAATGTCTAATTAACCGGATAGACGTCGGGAGTTTGGGGCCAATTTATATGGGAGTTTGACTTCCCAACTGAATACGAATTTATGAGCTGTTTTGGACGAGAGATAGAAAGTGTAATAGAGGAATGAATCATTGTTTCATATTGTTACAAAGGACATAGTGAAGAAGTTGAAGAGAACATATTTGAATTTGGTTACCATTGTCAAGATTACAAAAGGAACTTGAAGACTTTATGTGCAGAGAAGTATCTGAGTTTGGTTTCTGTTTGATGACATTACAAGTTAATATACATCAGTTTATTATCAGAGTTTGCAAAATAAAAAATAAAAATAACATTAAGAAGACCTTATAAGAAGATTTGTTTATCATTACCTTCATCATTTTTGGGCATACACAAAAAAAAACGCAAACGGTACATTGTGTTTGTATCCTTTTCTCCGTTTGGCCATTTTTCGCTGTGCTTGGAATTAAATTTTATGGAGCTGCAGCAGTAAAGTAAGACAGTTTTCAGGCAGCCTCTGTTTGAAAAACAAGTTCTCCAAGGCTTTTCTCCCTGTTTTAGCCCAGTAATAAACACACTTCACAAGAGGTTTAGAAAGAGAACAAAAGTACTGTATTGTTTACTTACAATTAGGTCAGAGAAAATAAACAGGTGCTCTGTTTTCTTAATGAGAATAGTTTCAGAAATAAATCATGTTTTGATTAGAGTCTTTTTAGTTCTTTTAAAGTCTTTTAGGCCTGCCACGTGGCCGAACAAAATGGTGAGCTCAAACATACATCTTTCCCCTTCAAAGGCAAAATAATAATAAGGAAGAGAGAGAGAGACCTGAACAACAAGGTCTTAATATATTATAAGATAGGTCAGGTGACCCTAGAGGTGGAAAGACAGAAAACATTCCTATTGGTTAGTCAATGATAAATCAATATTATTAATGCTCATTGCATTCTGGGGTTGCATTAAAATACTCAATAAATGCATGTGTCTGCCGCTACAACATTTTATTCCTGGAAACCTAAATATTTTAACATATAGCGAGTGATTAATGAGTGAAGTAATATATTAAAGGAGTACAGTATACACTACGCACATAAATTATGCTAACACACCATTCTCCCGTAAAATCTTTGGACAGGATGGAAACATATGATACTCTACAGACCAACTTTTATAAACTACTAGTATTTTTTGCCCAGCCTTGCTGGGCAGGTTTGGATTGTGTGCTGGTGGCAGGGATCCGTCAGGGAAGGTGGTTTTCCCCAAACACACAATCCACACAATCACAACATGCACACACGACACACACACATGACTCACAACCCACACCCACCACAGTCACACACATCACACACGACACAACACACACGACACCCCCACACAAAACACATACTCCCACACATAACACATGCTCGGCACACAACCCACACCCACCACAGCCAAACACATCACACACAACACAGCAAACCCACACTGCAAACCCACACAACACGCACCGACACAACACACACCCACATAGGACACACCCACACAATATAACCCCCCACACATAATACACACACACAACACACACATACACACAAAACACACCACAACCACACACGCCACACCCGACTCAACACACCCTACACAACACACTCACGCAAAGCCACCTCCCTGTCGTCGCCACCACCGCTGCCGCCCTAGCGGAGTTTGCCCAGCAGTTCGGCCGGGGGAGGAGGCAGGGAGGAGAGACTCACAACATGAAGGGTCTCTCCGGCGGCCCTAAAAAGCCACCTCCCCACCACTGCCACCGCCGTACCACCCCCTCCCCCCGCCCCAACAGAGTTTGCCCGGCAGTTGAGCAAACGGAGGAGACGGAGACGGGGAGGAGAGACCTGCAACATAAAGGGTCTCTCCGGTGGCCCTAAAAAGCCGCCTCTCTGCCACCGCGCCATTTCTGCCGCCGCCGCCCCAGCTATTTACTTTTGTGTTGCTGGTCTCCTCTCAGCCTCCTTCCCCAGCGGCAGCTGCAGGGCGATAGCGGGGGCGGGGAGGCGGCTTTTTAGGGCCACTGGAGAGACCCTTCATGTTTCGGGTCTCTCCTCCCCTCCTCCTTTTTCCCCGGCCGACCTGCTGGGCAAACTCCACTGATGCAGCTAATGAGGGGGAAAAGGCATGCGAGACGGCCGTTTTTTCTCTGTGCCGCGGCACAGAGGACGCTGGGTGTCGTAGTCCCCCCCCCCCCCGATTTTCACTCTCGGCTTCTGGACCCTTGTGGGGTTGATCTTTGGGAGGTAAGGTAAGTGTACACGGCACATAACAGGATTGGCTGGACGTGTGCGGACACGCATTCTGGACACGCACGGCTACATCCCATTCTTACAGGTAAAGAAAACAGAGGTCTTCATCTCTCCCTCCCTCTCTTTGTTTGTTTGTTTGTTTGTTTGTTCGTTCGTTCGTTCGTTCGTTCGTTCGTTCGTTTGTTTGTTTTGGTAACCTTCTATATGGCACAGAACTACTGAAGAGTAAAATCATATATACCCAAGCAGGCAGATCAGAACAGTATAGAGAACTTGGAAAGTTACTATTTAATGTAAGTGTTACAGTTATAGTTTTAAGCTGCCCCAAAGCAGTTGGTTACTCTTAGAAATGCCATTTTAAAAAGTAAATATTAATTTTCACATTTTCAAGAGTAACAAGACTAGGTACATTGAAAAGTCTGGAAGTGATACACCAAAGTCATGCTCAAAGTATTGTAACGGTCTTTCACCATACAGTATATTAAGCAAAAATTCCTGATGTTCAAGCTGGATCACTAAATTTTAATGTTAATTTTTATGGATCAAGTCCACTTCAACAGACATAAGAATGAGACTTGATGATATTAATTTATACAAAGTGGACTTGTTCCTTGAAAATTGATATTAAAATACAGTAATTTGTCTTTAAGATCCCACAACATTTTTGTCTTTTTGTTTTGCTTTATTCGCTCTCTGATATGCTTCAACAGATTAACACGGTACCACTTCAAAAATTTCAACTACTCAAATATCTCACTTATTTTAAAAGCCCTGTTAGGGTCGCTGCAAGTGAGTTCCAACTTACATCTTAATATTCGCAGATGACATCTAGACCTTTTTAAATTCTATTTTGTGTTTAGATGTGTTAATTTTAGTTTTGTATGTTATTATATGCTGGTGGTGCATCTGCCACAAATAAAGAAAGTGAAGCTATTGTTTTGGGGAACGTGATGTGGCTGATGAGGAGTAATGATTAAAACAAAATTTTCCTTTTGAAGGTTATCTTCTGAGCAATGGTGTGCAATGAGATGAACCAATAATCTGTTGTTTTTTCCAAAGGGGATTTCAGTATAATCTTGATTGGCAACAGATGGAAGTTGTAAGCATGAGTTAAGGCAAATGCACGCTTCTGTCCATGCAACATTTTCTTCCTAAACATGCAACTCTTTCACACTACATGCTAAGATATCAGGCATGCTAAAACATCAGACATGCTACCTCCCAGCTGAGCAGTCACAAAAGTGGCCAATTTGCAAACTGCAGGTTGAGGCCAGGTAGGATTAGAATAGTCAGCACTCCTCTTAAAGATGCTTAGCCAATTTTTTTCTAATCATTAGACAGGCAACTATCTGTCCCTTTTTGCTCTCTGTGACTGAATACTGCAAACCTCAACTGCAAGTCAACATTGGTATGCATAAGAGACCACAAGGACCTTTATCAATCAAAGTGCCCATCCTGTACATGTATATTCAATCCATAGCAGGGCCCTCCTTGGCCAGGTATGCCTTCTGAGACAGAACAAAAAGACAGAGCAATAACAGTTAATTGAACAACAACATATTTATGGCAGGACATGAGGCAGATGCCCCTAACTTCACTCAGCAAAAGAACCACAAGGTCGCCCCACCCAGCAGAGCAGGACTGGATTTTTGCATTTTAAAATGGATAGTGTTTGTTTAGTAGCAATATGCTGTATATTACAACCTAAAGACCCCTCTTTCCCCCTTCCAATAAGCAGTGATGCATACTAATACCTTGAACAAGAAAAATCCAAATAATGACTGCTTTGTTCCAGAAACACGAATCCATGCGCATCAGTATAGCTAGTGTTAAGGCAGGAAGAAAGGAATAAAGAAAGAAAGAAAGGCAAAGGGAAAACAAGCCGACCCAGGTATTGGGAAGAAAACAAACTTCTCAGGTGCAACTTTACATTGGATCCATTCACATCCCCCCCCTCCTGTAGCTGCATCCTTTTATTGTTTCCTCTTTCTCTCCCTTACTCCTCTTTCTTCCTCCCTTCCTTCTTTCAACAATGATCTTCTTGCAATGATCATTCCAACATCCCGAGGGCTGGCTTCAATTTGCTTAAGTAAAAAAAAAATAATTAAGAAAATGTCATGCTTATGAAGAAGAAGAAATTAAAAATGGACATTCCTTTCTTCGCTGAATATCCACAGTCCAAAGATTTTCCCCTGGACCCTGCTCCCAAAATGGGTAGTAGACATCACAAATTGGTTCCAAAGATAATAAAAAACATGTGAGTCTTTCTACAAAAAGGAAGAAAAACAACGCTATGGAAAGGTGAGATGTTGCTGAAGGGCAAGAAGAAGACGTGACTGAAGGAAATCAGTACAGGGATTCGGAGACACAGGCCTCCAATAGAAGCAAAGAGTGTGTTTCTTCCCATGCTTCATCAACGAAGGAAGCTGTGTTTGAGAAAGATGACTACAATTCTGGGTGACTTGGCTCCAGAGAAACAGTACACTCAGAGAAATAACAAAGACTTATTTAAGTACATTAGAAGTAAGAACCCAACTAGGAAGGCCACTGGACCATTAGACGACAATGGAAGGCAAGGGGTTATTAAAGAGGAAACAGATTGCAGAGAGACTCAATGAATTCTTTGCTTCAGTATTCACTGAAGAAGACAGAGACCACATGCCCAAAACAGAGCCTATCTTCATAGGGAGGGAAACCGAAGAATTAAGCCAAATAGAAATAACCAGGGAGGAGGTCCTTGCAAGTCTTGTTAAACTAAATGCTAACAAATCACCAGGACCAGATGGCATCCATCCACGAGTTCTCAGGGAACTTAAAGATGAAATTGATGATCTCCTAGCCAAAATATATAATCTTTCCCTCAAATCAGGCTTTGTGCCTGATGACTGGAAGGTAGCGAATGTAACACCAATTTTCAAAAAAGAATCCAGGGGTGATCCAGGAAATTACCGACTGGTCAGTTTGACATGTGTCCCAGGTAAAGTGATGGAAACCATCCTAAAAGATAGAATTGATAGGCACATAGAAGAGAAGGCGCTGCTAAAGGAGAGCCAACATGGCTTTTGCAAGGGCAAATCATGCCTCACTAATCTGTTGGAATTTTTTGAGAGTGCCAACAAGCATGTGGATAAGGGGGACCCAGTTGTCATTGTTTATTTGGACTTTCAGAAGGCTTTAGACAAGGTCCCACACCAAAGGCTCTTGAATAAACTTACCAGTCATGGAATAAAGGGACAGGTCTTGTCCTGGATCAGCAACTGGCTAAGTGACAGGAAACAGAGGGTAGCACTAAATGGACACTTCTCCAAGTGGAAGGAAGTAAAGAGTGGGGTCCCCCAAGCTTCAGTACAGGGGCCACTGCTTTTCAACCTCTTCATAAATGATCTAGAAGTAGGAGTAAAAAGCAAGGTAGCCAAATTTGCTGATGACACTAAATTATACAGGGTAGTGAAAACTGTGAGAGATTGTGAGGAGCTCCAGAGGGATCTCTTGACACTGGGGGAATGGACAAAACAGTGGCAAATTAGCTTCAACACTAGTAAGTGCAGAGTGCTGCACATTGGGCAAAAAAACAAAAACAAATTACATTTATAAACTGATGGGTTCTGAACTCTCTGTGACAAACCTGGGAAGGGACCTTGGTGTCCTGGTGGACAGCTCAATGAAGGTGTCAATCCAGTGTGCCTCAGCAGTGAAAAAAGCAAACTCAATGCTAGGGATCATTAGGAAGGGTATAGAAAATAAGTCTGCAAGTGTCATTTTGCCTCTTTATAAATCTATGGTGAGGCCCCATCTGAAATACTGTGTATAGTTCTGGTCGCCATACCTCCAGAAGGATATTATGGAGCTGGAAAAAGTGCATAGGAGGGCAACCAGAATTATTACGGGACTGGAACATCTTTCTTACCATCTGAGGCTGCAACAGTTGGGCCTCTTCACTCTTGAACGACGGCGATTAAAAAGAAGTGACCTGATTGAAGTTTATAAAATCATGCACGGTGTGGACAAAGTAGATAAGGAAAAACTGTTTTCCCTATTGCACAACACTAGAACTAGGGGGCATTCCATGAAACTTTTGGATACTAGTTCTCAAACAAATAAGAGAAAGTACTTTTTCACCCATAGGATCACTGGTCTATGGAACTCCCTGCCAGAAGAAGTGGTGACAGCTGTCAGTCTTGACAGCTTTAAGAAAGGATTAGACAAGTTCATGGAGGACAATGGTATCAATGGCTATAATTATGGATACCTAAGGACAACCTCTGGGTTGGAGAGATAGGCAGGATATCTCTCAATGCCATTTCCAGGGAATCCTAAGAAGGTAAAGGCATCTGCTTGGGAATACTCTGAAGCAAATGGTGAGCCACTGTGTGAGACAGAGTGCTGGACTGGATGGATGTGGCCTGTTCCAGCAAGGCTGTTCTTATGTTCTTATTAGTATGGTGGTGATTGTCACCCGTGTGACCCAAAAGCCTTAATGCAGAAAAGACTTCCATTCCATCCCATTCCATCTATTCTTTTTGCTCAGAGTGCCTACCAGTGGTCCACCTGCCCCAAGCCTATCCTGCTGCCTGCAGTGACATTTCTGCCCACTACCCTAAGTCTATAGTGGACCCTCAAAGTATCTTCTTCCCACCAAGACTGCCCTTGGCCAGCTATAGAATGGCATCACCAAGTCCTCCTGCTTTGCCAGGAGGAAAAGAAGACACCACAGAGCTGCAGAGTCCTTACTCCTTCCCCTCCCTGGGATTAATTCATTTCTGAGACCAAACAGTTGGTACTCTACTCTTGGTTTTGTAGTTTGGCCTCCAAAGGCCCCTGCCCAGGTTTCCTGCCAGGAAGAGAATGCCAGCCTCAGTACAGCAAAGACCTCGCCAGTGTTCCAGGAAAGCAGCAAACCATGCCCCACAAAGAGAAGGAATGGCCGGATCAAACATGAGTGCCATATCTGTGCCAAGAACTTTGGGCAGCTCTCCAATCCCAAGGTATGTTTTTAAAAAACCCTAAATACAAGACGAACATGTCAGTGAGCAAAGTTATCCTTCCCCACCAGGAACAGTTTATTCCTCTTAATCCTCCCCAAAGCTAAAAGCATTTGTAGAGCATTAAAATTAACAGGAAGTGCCATCTCAGTTGCCCTAAACATGAAATCTTCCAGTGCAACACCACTTTGGAAAATCACAGCTTCCTTTTGATGGCTAGACTTGTAAAATGATAATATATCTCCCAAAGATTACTTAAGAGTTGCACACATGCATCCCTGGCGGGGTAATCCTGTTGTCTGCAAAAGCTACAAAGAGGTTGGCTGTTGTTGGTTTTTGTTTTTGCAGAAGTATCCTCTATTCCAGTGGTGGCAAACCAATGGCACACATGCCAGAGGGGGCACTCAGAGCCCTCTCTGTGGGCACATGTGCAGAGTTTGTCAGATTTCATTACTAGAAAACCAGAGTGACATGGGGCCAGGCTGCTCCCCTACCCCTCTCCATGTGCGCCTGAGGACATTTCTCATATCACCCGCCCCTCTGCCCAGCAGCCCAATGGGAGCACTTCCTCCCACCCCTGCCTGAGGTAAGGCGGGTGGCTCACATGCAGCGTGAGGGTGGACAGCAGCCTGTTGAGTCTGTGGCGAAGGTGATTCCCATGGTTAATATATGTAAGTTGTTAAAGTAAGTTGTTTTTTTTCTAAACTAAAACCTCAGTATTCAGCTTAAATTGCCGTGTTGGCACTTCATGATAAATAAGTGGGATTTGGGTTGAAGTTTGGGCACTCGATCTCTAAAAGGTTCGCCAACTCTGCTTTATTCTCTTTTTTCCTACATGGATTACTCATTTTTTCCTTACCAAAATCCCAAATGTGTTACCTCTTCTCCTTCTACCACAAACTTGCATCTAGGTTTTCAGAGAGAGATCCAGAGAGATATTTTAAGTGTGGCACTGAAACCTTTTCCTATATTGTGGTGAGAAAAGATCTACATGGTGGAAGCTAGCAACCCCAATTTGTATGTGTCTTAAAGAGACAAAGGATATATTACGTTGTTCTGGATTCCAGTATTGACTAGTTACAGATATTGAATTGCAGTTACCTGATTTGGAACTTTTACATATGAATGAATGGACCTCAATACATAGAATACAGTAAATTGTTTCTTTATTAAGAATTACAATACAAAGGATATATTACATTGCTTTGGATTACAGTATTGACTAGTTACAGATATTGAATTGTAGTTACCTGATTTGGAACTTTTACATATGAATGAATCTCAGTTACCTTTTTGACACGTGAATAAAATGATTTTTTGATTTATTGAAGAGTGCTGCTTGTCTATAGAACGGCTGTTCCCCATTTTGCTGGTTACCGGTATGCCTCCAGGTGCAATTCAAGGTGCTGGTAATGACCTTTAAAGCCCTACATGGTAGTGGGCCAGAATACTTAAAAGACCTTGTCACCCTGAGAACATCTGACCGTCCCACTAAAGCAAACCGGAGAGGCTGTCTCATTGTGCCATCTGCTAGGGAGGCTTGTCTCTCTACCACCAGAAGGAGGGCCTTCTCAGTGTCTGCTCTGGCCCTATGGAACCTCCTGCCAATTGAGTGCGTCTTACCCCAGTACAGTTTGCCCCACCTCTCTGCCCAGCTGCCCAATGGGAGCATTTTCTCCTTCCCCCAGCACAGGATTCACCCCACCCTTCTGCCCAGCAGCCCAATGGGAGCACTTTCTCCCTCACTCCCCAGCAGAGTTCACCCCACCCCTCTGCCCAGCAATCCAATGGGAGCATTTCCTTCCTCCCCTGTTGCTGTGTTGGCACTTTGCAATAAATAAGTGGGTTTGGGGTTGTAGTATGGGCACTCAGTCTCTAAAAGGTTCGCCATCACTGGTCTAGAAGCTGGTCACATGGAAGAGAGAGAGCCTGACCCTGTCAGGTCTGCTCAGCTCATACAGGCTGCCATTCTGAGGGTAATTATCACCATAGGCCAATACCAAAGCCTCTGCTCACCAATCCTCCATGAATAATTTGCTCTTTTGCCAGGGAATGCCCACTCCTTCTTTATGAGAAAAGCATCCTTGCCCACACAACCAGCCTAATACTGGTGGGAATGGGATGGTGAGGAATATTACACTTTGAGCCAGATCTTGTGGCTCAAACTGGGGTCTTCTCCAGATTCTGCCATCTCTTGAGGTTCTTTTCTTTATTTGTGTCAGATGCACCACCAGCATATAATCAATCAATCAATCAATCAATTTTTAATTTGTACCCTGCCTTTCTCGGCCAAGGCTGACTCAAGGCGACAACAACATATCAATATACAATACAACAACATAATAAAACACAACACATATAAAATATCAAATAAAACAATTGAAAAAGATAAATACAGTAAAACAGTTTCAAATCGAGATATACAATACAGTGTACAATAATTGTGTGCAATAATAACAGACAAAGCTAAAATTAACACATCTAAAAACAAAATACTGTACTGTAAAATTAAAAAGGGCTAGATGACATTTGCCCAATATCAGTCCACGTCAACAGCATTTCCTATTTACCAACATAAGGCCCTCCTCAGTGCACATTGAGGGGCATTGTGTGCATTGTAGCCTATGGAAGATACGTTTGTATTTCTCCACATTCACACAGGTTGTCGTCTACAGGGAAACCCCACTTTCTCAGATTAACCCTTGATCTTCCTACCCCTGCATGCAGTCTATTTAAAGCTTTCCACACAGGCCATGGTTATTCTTGGCCAGGCGGTAGAGAGTCATGTGGTTCTGCCCAGTTATCTGGTAGCTCCTTGCTTGCCTTCCATAGTTCTAAGGCGGTCTGTGGGGGCTGGTTGTTCGGAGGGGCAAAAGTTGTGAGGAAGCTACGCCTTGATTTCTACCCAAAAGCACCAGAAGTAGAAATCGCTTGAGGTAAAGCAAAGAATCACAGCATTCAGGGCCTTCTGTCTTGTGGCAACCGTTTCCCTAAAATTCCCATTCCTTGAGAGGTGTGCTTGGCATCATCACGGTTTCCTTGCAGTGCTAAGCCAAAACCTCTTTTTAATTTCTCGGGTCTTTGAAAAGCTTTAGATTTTATGATGCCATATTATGTTTGATTTAATCTTTACAATTCACGGCTTTTTAAAGTGTGCTTTTTATTATCATAGGGTCATGATGGCTTAGTGATTAAGACGCTGAGCTTGGCGACCAGAAGGTCAACAGGTCAGCAGTTTGAGACTGAGTACTGCATGACAGTGTGTGTTCCCATCATCTGTTCCAGCTCCTGCCAATCTAGCAGTATGAGAGCAAGTAGATAAATAGGTACTTCTTTGGTGGGAAAGGTAACAGTGTGATGTGCACTTCAGCATCTAGTCATGCCTGCCACATGACCATGGAAACATCTGTAAATCCCTGAGAATCAGACACAACTGGATTTCCAGCATGGGAGACCTTTACCTTTTATTATCTTAAGCCTTCATCTGTGACCGTTTGCTGATAAACACCCCATAAAAAGCCCAAGAAAATGATAAAATAAGTATTATTTATCCCAAGTTCCAAAGATGTCAGAATCTCTTTAAAAGCCCATGAAATAGCCTTGGCAAGTCAGAAGCATGGGATTTGAAAGACAAGTGATTGTATATTTATTTTTGTTGTATCTGACTGTTTATATTTTAGTACTTGTTATATTGCTTTTGGATGTTGTTAACCACTCAGTTTAGTGCCCTATTTTCTTACAGACTTTTACTTTGAATGGCTGTTTTTCAAATCCATTATAGATTGTTCCAGTCAGAGACATTCCAACTTTGGGCCACTTTTAGGGTTACCAGAATCACATTTAAAATGGCCCCCATGCCATGGTCACAGCTCATTAAATATTAGTACCCAAAACATTTTTCAGATGATAAAGCTGATAGAACAGTTGTGCTTTTGGCTCATGCTTTTCCCTTACACTAGTTATAGGCAGATATGTTGTGCCAGCATTCAAAAACAGTCCTACTTATGAAATAAGGTGCCCAGCTCAAGCAGCAGAATTTCAATCACCTTTAATGAAGAATGTGAGACAAGTAGATCTGACCCATCATGATAACCGTGTCTACTTGGAAGCAGTGTGATGATGCTCTTGCACAGCTCCTTTTGTAGTGAATGTAATTTGTTTATTTATTTATTAATTACTAGCCAATTACCTGGCCTTGCTCGGTTTTTTTCTTCTTTAAAGGGAGTATAGTTCTGCCGGCATGTCCTGAATGGAGGCCATGACTTGACAGAACTTTACTGGCCTCCCCTCCTGCCTTCAGGCCCCAGTGCCCAGCGTGTCAGCTAGCCACGCCGCCCCCAACACCACCCCCGGGCTTGCTGCCCTCCCTTTGTTGGCAATTTCTCCCCCCACCTTGTGCTTGTTCACCACTGCATCTTCCACGTTCATCAGCTCAGCCTCCTCCTCCTCGCCCAACATGGTCGGAAATGGTGGTTCACACACCTTTCTCATTCCTTCCTACAAGACTTACGCAAGATGTCCACTGCTGTAGTGGTTCTAGTAGTCATACGCTAAATAAATAAATAAATAAATTTTGTAGTCAACCAGGATTTACAAGACTAGCTTTAAATTCATTCAAATATGAAGTTTCTTGAGCAACCTCCACCTCAGTCATTATCTCTCAGTCAACCCCGCCTCATAAGACTGATAACTATGTACACTGTATTGAATTCTTTGAAGGTAATAAAGGATGTAAATGTAATAAATAAAGAACATCCAGGCAGACTGTGTCCTATTTAAATGAACTAGCATATTTTAGCCTGGCCTTGCCGAGCAGGTTTTTTTGTGTTTTTTTGGTTAGGGGTGGTTTGGGTGGTGGTGATTTGAATTTGTGGTTTTTGAATTTATTTATTTTATTTTATTATTATTATTATTTGGATTTTTAAAATATTTTTTGCCTGTTGCATACTCTTCCAACCTCTAGGTGGGGCTGTGATTAAGAGTACTGCGATTGTCTTTCTTTCTTCAATTCTGTTGCGGAGGCATGGAGGGAAGATGTCTTTTGTTAAGTGCTCTTGATTTATTATTTTATTTTTATTTTATTTTGGGGTGCTTGGCTGGGGGGGGGGTTAAGTAAAGAGTTTCTACTTAAACTCCTCAAAGTGTTTTTGCTTGTTCTTTTGTGTTTATTTTGGATTTTAGATGTGTTTTATTGTTTTGGATATTTCTGGTTGTCATTCCCCCCCCCCGTATTTATTTTTTAAATTTGTGATATTATTGTTTGTTGAGTTAGGTATTTTCGTGTTGTAGATAGGTGTTTTTAGTGAGTTTTCATGATTTTTTGTTAGCCTTTGGTATTTTGGGTGTTTTTTGTTGAGTTTGTTGTTTATTGTTTTGTTGTTTACTGGGTTTATTTTAATTGTTTATTTATGTGTTTTATTATTTTTGATGCTTGGTGTTCTGGTTAACTGTTTTGTTTTGTTGTGGTTGTGTTTTGTGGGATGAAAAATGGCCTGGTTGTCGTTTCCTTTTCCCCATTGCTGTTTCGAAATTAGGTTTCGATGCAGCGATGGGGAAAAGGAAGAGCCGGCAGTCAACTCACTCTTCATCTGGTAAGGTTCATTAGGTCGATCGGGGGAGAAGGAGGCAGAGAAGAGCTATCTGCTTCATGATGGTTCTCTCCTCTTGGCCTTCTTTTCCCCAGGCTTACCTAACGGGAGATCGGCAGGCAACGATCCGTAAGGGGTAGTGCTCTTCCTTGCGGATTGCTGGCTGCTGCCTTTCTATTACCTCCACTGCTGTTTCGTGCTAGTTCTCGAAACAGCGGTATGGGTAGTACAAAGGCAGCATCCAGTCATTCGCCAGGGAGTGTGTTTCCCCTGACAAATTGCTGCCTGCTGCTTGTTTTTTTTTCTTTCAACCCCGGCTCAACTTACCTTGAGGCCGGTGGTGGTCTCGCCATGTCTTTGGTGGGGTAGCGGGGAGGAGAGGCAGTCCCTCTTCTTCCCGTTGCTTCAGGAAAGAAGGCCAGCGGTTGTCTCACCATGGTTTTTTGCGGGTTTGGTTAAGCGAGGCCATGAGACGCTGCGTCGCCTGGTGCTCCCGTTGCGTGAGGCATTATTTTATTTTATACGTGCCAGCTTTTTCAGAGTTCTGCGCGCTTGCGCCCTTCAGCCTAATTGGCTGAAGTGTTCACGGCGCGGAGCACGCTGGGACTTAAAGTTTTGTTTCTTTTGTTTGCGTTCGTGCGGTGACTTTTTTTTGTGGCTCATTTTGTATTGGGCGCGCCGGCTTTCCCAACATTCTCTATGCTCTCGCCTGTCAGCCTGATTGGCTGAGAGGCGGCGCGGCGCGGAGGACATTGGGACTTGAAGTTGCTTTGTTTTGTTTGCATTCGTGGGGCGTTTGCCCCACTGACGACTGCCGTACCCTTGCGCCGATGGTCGGGCCGGGTAAAGGCAAGTGCAGGCGGCTTGGTACGGGATAGTATGGACGGGTATGGGCATGTATGCCGGAGTCCAACGGTTAACGTCCCTCCTTATAGGTAAAGATAAGGTAATTTGAATGTTCCACCTTAAATACATGATTTAAGCCAACTCCACTAGTATCCACACAGAGCCTGGACAGATGATTATGAGGGTCCAATTGAGCTTTCCAATTTATCTCTAAGGTTACCTGTCCCTGTTACAAGCTGTCTGTGGCATCTGAACCACAGTGCCTTAGCATTAGAGTGAAGTACAGTGATACCTCATACAACGTCCAAACTTGGTTCCACAAGTTAGGATGTTGTATGAATTCCAACTTTGTATGAGGCATGCAAAATCCAAGCCGCGGTGCCTCATACAACGTCCAAATTTTTGCCACCGATGCTTTGTATAACGTTGTTCCCATAGAGATACATTGTAACAGCACAAACTGCAGGGCAAACTCCGTGGGGCCTCCCGGCATTGGTGGGGTCCGTTGGAGGCGGGGAGCCGCTTTTGGGGCCATGGAGAGGCAAGCCCCAGGTGCGGTGAGTTCTTTCTTCCCTGCCTCCAACGGAGCTCGCCAGGCACCCGACCGGAGGAGGCGGGGAGAAAGAACCCGTCTCCCAGGTGAGTTCTTTCTTCCCCGCCTCCAACGGAGCTCACCAGGGAGCCAGCCGGAGAAGGCGGGGAAAAAAGAACCCAACTCCAGGGCGAGTTCTTTCTTCCCCGCCTCCAACGGAGGTTGCCGGGCAGCCGGCCGGAGAAGGTGGGGAAGAAAGAACCCGTCTCCCGGGCGAGTTCTTTCTTCCCCGCCTCCAACAGAACTCGCTGGGCAGCCGGCCTGAGAATGCAGGGTAGAAAGAACCTGTCTCCCGGGCAAGTTCTTTCTTCCCTGCCTCCAAGGGAGCTCACTCGGCAGCCGGCCAGAGGAGGCGGGGAAGAAAGAACCCGTCTCCCGAGCAAGTTCTTTCTTCCCTGCCTCCAACGGAGCTCACCAGGCAGCCAGCCAGAGGAGGCGGGGAAGAAAGAACCCGTCTTCCAGGCGAGTTCTTTCTTCCCCGCCTCCAACGGAGCTCGCCAGGCAGCCGGCTGGAGGAAGCGGGGAAGAAAGAACCCGTCTCCCGGGTGAGTTCTTTCTTCCCAGCCTCCAACGGAGCTTGCCAGGCAGGCAGCCGGAGGAGGCGGGGAAGAAAGAACTCGACTCCCACGGTAAAAACCCTAATACCTCATACAACGTCCGGTGACGTTGTATGAGGCACCTTTCCCCCCAGAATTGGGCGACGTTGTATGGATCTGACGTTGTATGAAGCGGACATTGTATGAGGTATTACTGTACCTCCTCATCTTGCTTTTGCAATACCTGTCACATTCATAGCCTATCCCAGGGGTTCCTAACCTTTTCAAGTCTCCTTACTCCTTGTCACTCATGCTCTGGTCACCTCTAGACTAGATTATTGCAATGCGCTCTACATGGGGCTGCCCTTGACAACCATCCGGAGGCTGCAGTTGGTCCAGAATGCGGCTGCTCGGGTGGTGATGGGGTGTGGCTGTTATGCTCGCACCTTACCACTGCTTCGGGACCTGCACTGGCTTCCAATTTGCCTCCAGGTACAATTCAAGGTGCTGGTCATTACCTTTAAAGCCCTACATGGTAGTGGGCCAGGATACCTAAGAGACCGCATCGCCCCAAAAATGTCTGTCCGTCCAACCAGAGCGGACCGGAGGGGCTCTCTGCTTGTACCATCTGCTAGAGGGGCCCGTCTCTCTAGCACATGAAGGAGGGCCTTCTCTGTGTCCACTCCGGCCTTGTGGAACCTCCTGCCAGTGGAACTAAGGCTGCAGACGGAATTGCTGCCCTTCAGGAAAGATCTGAAAACATGGCTCCCCCACCTGCTGGTTGGTTTAATATCAAAGTAATCTTCCACTTTTTAATGTGTGGGGGTTTTAGTGGGGTAATTTGTTTTAATGGGGTTGTTCTTGTTTTAAGGGTTTTAAGATTGTATGCCGCCCAGAGTCTTTGTGAGTTGGGCGGCTATCTAAATATGAATATAAATAAATAAGTCAGGTCACACTCTCTCAAGTCAGCTTCGAGGGCCGGATGGCCATTTTGCCCTGCCTGCATGATGGGGGCAGCCATTTTGTCCCAACAGCTTCAAAGGGGTGGCCATTTTGTTTCTCAAATGACCTTGGATGGGGGGGGCACATGAAATGGCACCATGAGCCAAATCTGGCCCACGGGCCTTAAGGCTGGGAATCCATGGCCTATCCTGTACCTCACACCTTATTCAAATTTTTTGAAGTGGTAGCCGTGTTAGTCTGTACAAGCAGAGTAAACCAACCAAACAAATAAACATAGTGGCATCTTATACATATGCTGGACACCCATCTCAAAGATTTGAATATTAGTCAAGGGTCCAAGACATCAAATTTAAAATAGCACAACTAACAGGTTGTTATATGCTATAATTTACCCATACCACTCGAGGCTTGTTTACAGACCTAGCTTCAGGACGATGGTTCCCAGGACACTTCACAGAACAAAGTAATTGGCCTCTGGCTAGGTCACTTGCACATTCTTCAATTAACTCATTGGCAGATGTGTAATTTCAGGTGAGAATGAGGTTGTAGTCCAACACATCTCAATGGGTTTCCAGATTGGGGAGAACTGAAATTTTATGCTAAGAAATAAGATTTCAGCCAGTGCAAAGTAGAAGCAAAGTAGACCCATTGAGTCAGTGGGACTGGGTGAGTAGATTCCTCCGTAACTTCCAGATTCAATAGGGTTACTCAAGTTGCAGCTTCCTACACCAAGCCACAGGATTTCAGCCATGGATCCATCATGATTAATAAAGAGAGGATGTTAGTTGCCCTCTTTCTCCCAAGGCTCTTCAGCAAGAAAGCAGAGCTCGGAAAAACGTATTTTCAGCGCTACCCCCTGCACCCAGAAAATGATCTAGAGCAGGGGTGCCCAAACTACGGCCCAGAAGACGAGCGACAAGGGCTTTGCGGGCTGGATGAATTGGCATTGGGGGCAAGATCCGGCCCCCAGGCCATATTGACCAGCCCCCTAAACCACACGACTGGCCCATGGCCTAAAAAGTTTGGGCACCCCTGATCTAGAAGGTCTTGAGCCCCACATTAGGAAAGCCCCCTCACCCCCCAATGCAAACCCTACTCCCCTATTTGTTGGACTACAATGGAGTTCCCAACCTACAGCCTACAGGCCATACTTTAGTGTATGAAACTAAGACACAGGACACAGCCTCGGGCTGGGTTAGCTCAGGTTTATTGCATCGTGGACAGAGGGAACATGAGGTAATGGCGGATCGATAGCTCTTTATATACAGTAGGGATACATTTGAACGTGGTGCCATGGTAGCCCATTGGCTACTGTCTGCGTGACGTCATTGTGGGTCACGCCCTTCTTGTCCAGGTGTAGGTGGTGGCGGGAAAGCTTCCCGCGCTGTTGCCTTTGATGAGTTCGGACCAAGAGAGCTTGGACGCTCGCTGCTGCCAGCTGGTGGTCATTAGCTCGCGTCCTATTACAGGGTTTATATGATACAGCTGAAGGTTACATTGTTGCTATAGGCAAGGTTACATTGGCTCAGATACATTGTAATTCATGTGGAAGGTAAAACCATTAGAACACAACACCCCTCCCCCCTAGGACGAGACAATGTCTCGAGCCCACACTTCAACACACTCCCCCCCTTAGGAGACAAAGTCTCTCAGCCAAGATGGTTTATTTCGAACACGCTGGGGTCTCGATGCGGGCTGCCTTTCCCCGGGTTTGCTACCTCTTCTTTGTCCCCTGGTTTCCTGCCCTGTAATTTGAGAGGGAGACTTGTTAGTGACTTGCCGCGGCTCCACGGCGTTGTTGGGGGGTATGCTCTTTCTCGGGGAAGAACCGGGGGCACTGGGGGCTAACGAAAAACCCCTCTTCTCGCTTGGAAGGGTGGGGGAACACTCCTGAAAACCCCCCCGGCTCGCAAGACCAGAATCAAAATCAAAATTACATTCGGGGGACGCGGCGGCGGCCGCACATTCCTTTTCCCTCCCCCCGGGCTCTGATAGAACTGGGGTATCAAAAGGATATGAGTCGGGATCACTGCTTTCCCCCCCGGATTCGGACTGATGTCCCTCATTTTCTCCCCCTTGGGCTAAACGGGTGGGGGAGAACCCTATCGCTGAATCCTGTTGCTGTGCCCCACTGACCGGCCCTTCACTCACTCGGCGCCTCAGTTGGTCAGCGTGTCTCCTCCAGAGGAGACCGGTGCTCGTTTCCACCCGATATGACACTGGCCCTGTTTGTTCTACTATTGTTCCTGGCACCCAGGCTGGCCCTGCGCTTGCATAGTTCCTGCAGTAAACAAGGTCGCCGGCGGCGAACCCTTTCGAGACTGCCAATCCTATGTTTTTTCCTTTATCCTCGACTCTCGTCGGGTCCAGCCTGGTCAGAAGTGTGGTCAGTTTCCGCCGCATCAAGAGTTCTGCCGGCGAGTACCCCGACGCTAAGGGGGTCACCCTATACGCTAACAAGAACTGACATACTTGGTGATTTAGGTCCCCCGGGCCCATGCGCCGCAACGCATCCTTTGTTGTACGCACCAACCGTTCCACTTGGCCGTTCGTGGCCGGGTGAAACGGCGCGGATGTGACATGCCGAATGGCGTTTGCTCCCATGAATGCCTCGAACTCCGAGGAGGTGAAGCAACTCGCGTTATCGCTGACTAAAGTGTCGGGTAAACCGAACGTGGAAAAGACCCTCCGTAGCTGGCTAATTGTTGTGGCGGAGGACGTGCTCTTTACTGGGATAACCTCCAGCCACTTGGAGAACGCATCCACCACCAGGAGAAACATGGTTCCTCGGAATGGGCCAGCGAAATCTACATGTACTCTGGACCACGGTCCCCTTGCTGTGTCCCATTCCCTATGCGGGAGGCGGGCCGCCTCTGGTCGGGATCCCTGGCAAGCCCCACAAGTGCCGACCATGTGCTCAATGTCCGCGTCCAGCTGTGGCCACCAAAAGTAACTGCGGGCCAGCGCTTTCGAACGAACGATGCCCGGATGGCTGACGTGCAGCAGTTTGAGCACCCTCGGCCGCATGGCTGCAGGAACCACCACCCGTTGGCCCCACAATAGGCACCCCCTTTCTAGGGACAACTCTAGCTTTTTCCGAAAGAATGGGTCGAATTCCGTGCTTGGGGACGATGCCGGCCACCCCTTTTGTACCCATGAGCTGACTTTCTCGAGTGTCCTGTCCTTGCCTGTCGCCCTCGCAATATCGGCTGGTACTATTGGGGGTGCATCTAAAACCTCAATTAGTAACACCTGGCGGTCTCTTCCTACTCTAGCCTTCTGGTCGTCCGACAAGGGCAAAGGGGATCTCGAGAGTGCATCAGCATGGCTGATCTCTTTTCCGGGCCGGTACACCAACTCGTGTTGGTAAGCGTTGAGAAAAATGGCCCATCGCAGCATTCTCGGTGATAGGATCTGCGGGGTGGGCTTGCTTGCCGTGAAAATCCCTAACAGGGGCTTGTGATCCGTCACGATTTTGAACGGGCGGCCATACAAAAAATCGTGAAACTTTTTGGTCCCCGCTACAATTGCCAATGCCTCCCTGTCGGTTTGTGCGTAATTTCGCTCTGCCTGGGACAGGGACCTTGAATAAAATGCAACCGGGGCTTCCCTTCCGTCATCCAACACGTGGCAAAGTACTGCCCCCACCCCCACCGGTGACGCATCACAGACTAGGACCACCGGCCGTTTGGGGTCGAAATGCGTTAGAATTGCGTCAGAGGTCAAGAGTTGTTTTAATTCTTTGAACGCCCTCTCGTGCTCGTCACCCCACACCCAAGTCTCCTCTTTTTTAAGCAGCCGATGAAGCGGTTCGGCCACGGACGCCTTCCGCGGAAGGAATGTATGGTAAAAATTGAGGAGCCCCAGGAATGACTGTAGCTCGGTTTTGGATGTGGGGCGAGGGGCCTTTTTGATGGCTACTACTTTGGATTTGGATGGCTTGATACCCTCGGGTGTAATCCTGAACCCTAAGAACTCGACCTCGGTTTCGAAAAAAACACATTTGTCCTTCCTCAGTCTCAGCCCCGCTTTCTCGAACACAGTTAGTACTTTGTCCAATCTCCGTGCCAGTTCGGCCTCACTCCCCCCTGTTATTAATACGTCATCAAAATAAGGTAACACCCCCTCCAGCCCCTTCAGGAGGCGTTCCACTAGCGACTGAAAAAGGCCGGGTGCCGAGTTCACGCCGAACTGTAACCGCGACACTTGGAACGCTCCTTTATGTGTGACTATCGTTTGTGCCGCGGCCGTGGCGGGTGTTACGGGAAGCTGCTGATAGGCTTGTGCCAGGTCGAGCTTAGCGAAACACTTTCCCCCATTTAGCCTAGCCAAAAGGTGGCTGACCACCGGCACCGGATAAGCATTAGGGCGGATCGCCTTGTTAATCGTACACTTATAATCAGCGCAAATGCGCACCTCCCCGTTAGCCTTCAGAGCTGTTACAATTGGAGTTTCCCACTCCGCGGAATCAACAGGAATAAGAATCCCCTGGCCCACCAATTTGTCCAGTTCCGCCTCTATTTTGTCCTTTAGTGCGAAGGGCACTCTGCGCGGTTTGAGTCTTATCGGGCGGACCTCCGGATCTAGGTCGAAGGCTACAGGGGGTCCCTTGAATTTTCCGAGTCCTTTTTCAAAAACGGCGGGATGCGCATCGCACACCGCTTGTATTGGGTCCACCCCCACTGCATGTACTCCCCCTATAAACAGGCCTAAGGGCTGGAACCACTGTGTCCCTAGGAGGCTACAACTCCCCCCCTTGAGGACAACTAAGGGCAGCTCCGCAGAGTGTCTCTTAAACTCAACCCGAAATTTCCCGACCCCCAACACCGGAATGCTGTTCCCCTGTACATCTCGTAGCGTGGACCTCAAAGTTTTAAGTTTGGGCCGCACGTGGGGGTCGATTTTTAAAAACTCTTTCTGGGGAATTATGGAATAGGAGGACCCCGAGTCAATTTCCATCCTGATGGGGGCCCCTTGTACTAGTACCTCAACGAAATAATGGGACTGTTCCGCGGACACACTGAGCACTGGGACGTCGTCCTCGCTGCTGTCCGAGACGCGGCCCACGCCGTCCTGCTTCCTCGTGGTCTGGACGCCATCTTTGGGCCTCGCTGAACGGTCCGGCCTGGTCGAACGGTCTGGTGACTGCCTCCGGCCCTCCTTCCGTTTTCTGCATGCCTTGGCGATGTGCCCCCGACGGCCGCAGGTGTAGCATTCGGCCTTTCTAAACGGGCACCTCGCACGCTCGTGGGCCGCTCCGCAACCATCGCAGCGGCGCCCCCCTTTTCGGACCTTCTGGACCTCCTCGCCGTCGCTGCTCTCTGAGGACGACTTTGAGGCCCGTTGAGTTGCGTGCACCGACCTTTCCGCCTTGCCGGCTCTGGGACGCCACTCACGCCACTGGTGCATCTCGTCCACTCCAGCATTCGTGGACTCTGCGGCTTCTGCGGCCGCGACGACCTCTGCCAGCGTGGGTGGCGGCTCCTTATTCATCAAGCTGCGCTGCACCTCCTTGTCTTTCAGGCCACACAGCACGCCGTCCCTGAGGGCCATTTCTAGGATGCTGCCCCATTTACAGGGGGCAGCGGCTACCCTCATGGCGGCCACGAATGCCTCGACCGACTCGTCCGGCGCTTGGACTCGCCTCCAAAACGCGCTCCGAGCGGGAAACATCGCCCTCGCGGGTTGGAAGCGCTCCCGTAGCAGCTTCATGATGTCGTCCGCCTTAAATTCGCTCACCTTCTTTGGAGCGATGATGCCCACCAGCGTCCGCTTGGTTTCCATTCCAAGCATGCGGGTGAGGATGGCCCTCTTCCTCTCCTCATCGTCTTCCTTGACTTTGAGCTCCACCAGCGCCGCATGGAAGTCCATCTCAAGCAGCTCCCAGTCTTGCGGTTTGGTGATGTTGAACCCGCTCTGTGCCCTGGCTGCTCCTTGGGAATCCATTAATCCCACCTTCGTCGCCAATTTAGTGTATGAAACTAAGACACAGGACACAGCCTCGGGCTGGGTTAGCTCAGGTTTATTGCATCGTGGACAGAGGGAACATGAGGTAATGGCGGATCGATAGCTCTTTATATACAGTAGGGATACATTTGAACGTGGTGCCATGGTAGCCCATTGGCTACTGTCTGCGTGACGTCATTGTGGGTCACGCCCTTCTTGTCCAGGTGTAGGTGGTGGCGGGAAAGCTTCCCGCGCTGTTGCCTTTGATGAGTTCGGACCAAGAGAGCTTGGACGCTCGCTGCTGCCAGCTGGTGGTCATTAGCTCGCGTCCTATTACAGGGTTTATATGATACAGCTGAAGGTTACATTGTTGCTATAGGCAAGGTTACATTGGCTCAGATACATTGTAATTCATGTGGAAGGTAAAACCATTAGAACACAACACATACCCGGCCCGTAACGCCATTCCAACTAGGCCATCGCCATCTCCCTCACACCTGAAAGTAGCAGGCGCTTTTACGTCAGCCATAAAATGTGCTCATGCATGCACAAACGCACTTGCAGCTGATGAAAACGCAGAAGTGGGCGCATTTACGTCAGCTATAAACGCACCCACTTCCGGAGACCATGGTCCAGCCCGCTCAGCTGTTCCGGGGGCCCAGTCAGCCCCCCCCCCCCCTGCAAAAAGGCTGGCACCCCTGGACTACAACCTCATTCTCACGTGACATAACCATTCGGTTGATAGAGCCCTAGTGGCGCAGTGGTTGAACTGCTGTACTGGAGCCAAAATGTTGTTAGTGCGATCCTGACTCAGCCTTCAATCCTTCCGAGGTCGGCAAAATGAGTTCCTAGGATGTTGGGAGACCCAAACGCTAATTAACTTGTGAACCGCCCAGAGAGTGCACTAACCGCTATGGGGCGATAAAGGCAAAGGTTTCCCTTGCTCGAAAGCCAGTCGTATCCGACTCTAGGGTTCAGTGCTCATCTCTGTTTCAAAGCCGAAGAGCCAGCGTTGTCGAAACGCTGTTACCTTCCCACCGAAGTGGTCCCTATTTTATCTAGTTGCAATTTCCTGCTTTCAAACTGCTAGGTTGGCAGGAGCTGGGACAAAGACGAGAGCTCATTTCGTCCTGCTTTACTCGGGAATAAGACTCCTCCTATTCAGCGTCTTAGCCACTTGAGCCACAGCAGTATAGAAGTGTAATTGTTATTGCTGGGCATTGGAGCACAATACATATAGAAAACTCGCTGCCACATCAACGTCTTCCTTCCCCGGGACCGGAAGAACGACATCAAGCCAAGGGGGTCAGACCCAAGCGAAAGGAGACCCACCCGCCTGCCTCGCCCCGACAGACCCGGCCGGGAATCCATCCCACCCACGACTGGACTCTCTGCGCACGCGCACTCCCGGAGTGACGCCACGGGGAGGGCGGGGTCGGTCACGGTGACGTACGCGGAAGCTAGTACGTCACACCCGCCCGCTTGCAGCAGCATTAATTTACAGCTGGGTCTGCCCGTGGAGGAGGAAGCGGTGCAGGTGGGTGACCGGGAGACGCGCGTACGGCGGGAACGGTCACGTCTGAATCCCCCGGGCTGGGGTCGGATCCTGTGGCTTCCTCCTGGGAGGGGACGGAAGGGAAGGGGCTGCGCGTCAAAGCAACGTCCATTCATTCGGCCGCCGGTCCACACGTTTCCCTGGTTGCAAGGTTTTTGGTCCTGCGTTACAAGACCGCGGTGCCTCAAGTAGTTAAGACGCTGAACTCGACAACTGGAAGGTCAGGAGTTCCGATTTCCGAGTGCTCCATAACGGAGTGAGCTCCCGTCTCTGTCCCAGCTCCTGCCACCCTAGCAGGTCGAAAGCAAGAAATTGCAAGTAGATAAATAGGGACCACTTCGGTGCGAAGGTAACAGCGTTCGGTGCACTCCGGTGTCGAGGCATGCCTGCCACATGTCCACGGAAACTTCTGCAGACGCAGACAGCGCTGGCTCTGGCGAAAAACAGAGATGAGCACTGAACTCTAGAGTCGGATACAACTGGCTTTTGAGCAAGGGCGACCTTTACAAGATTTTTTTGGACATCCATTGCATTAACTTGTAGGTCACTCTCAGGGGTTGGGAGAGCCAGTCCTGCTGAGGGCTCCTCCACGAAACCCATTGGGTTCAGTAGAGATTCCATTCACCCACCCTGGTCAATTGCAGTTATATTTATATACTTCCCCATAGGGACTGCGGTGGCTCTTAGTGGTTAAGATGCTGAACTTGATAACTGGAAGGCCAGCAGTTCAAGACCTGAGTGCTGTGCAATGGAGTGATCTCCTGTCTCTGTCCCAACTCCTGCCATCCTAGCAGTTCTAAAATAAGAAATTACAAGTACTGTAGATAAATAGGTACCCCATCAGTGGGAGGGTAAACAGCATTCTGTACACTCCAGTGTCTAGTCATGCTTGCCACATGATGATGGAAATTTCTGCAGACGCAGACAGCACTGTCTCTTTGGCTGGAAATGGAAATGAGCACTGAACCCTAGAGTCCGACACAACTGACTTTGGAACACGGGTGACCTTTACTTTACCCAGCTTTCACCCTTAGTTTACTTCTAAAATATAATATGATTTCAAATAGGGTATCATTTAGATTAGAGAAAAATTACATAGCAGGAAAGGGTTAAACAACTCTGTACTAGCACAACTTCCTTAATCAAGTTAGCAGACCATGCGAGATCTGAGGCTTCTTTAGGCAATATTAAAGGACATCTCCAAGTCCTTTATTTAATTTTTGTCAAAGTGTTAAGATTGTGTTTAAGCTCTGGCTCTTTGGCTGTAAACGGAGATCAGCACCAAATCCTAGAGTCGGATACGACTGACTTTCAAGCAAGGGTAACCTTTGTTTTACCGCCCCTTAGTACTTAAGCCTAATAGCCCTGTCCCCACTTTGAAAGAATTGTGCCGAAAAATGCACCCTATGTGCCACCAGGAAAGATTAATTGTGCAGTTCTCATGGGCTAATCAGAAGTTGAGTACTGTCTATAAATTTAGGTAGCAATAGCATTTACAATAGCAATTACACTTAATGCACTCTCTGGGCGGTTCATAAGTTAATTAATTTAATTTAATTTTTAAACTTCTATGCCGCCCACTCAGGCAAGGCCAGACAGGGCGGCTAATTAGCATTTTGACCCCAACATGCTGGAGACTCATTTAATCAGCCTCGAAAGGATGGAAGGCTGAGTCAACCTGGAGCCCCGTTGGGATCGAACTCATGTTTTGGCTGCACTATGGCTGTTTAAACATGGTGCCACCAGTGGTTAATCACAAGTGTCCAGAGGAAATCTTAGGCACACTTCTCTGCCCGTTCATTTCAGTGGGATCCTTTGTGCGTGGAGTTTCATGGGCTTTCAGTTGGCCAGCTTCACATTAAAGTTTTATTGGAATGAGGAAGGGCATGTATGGCATATTGTAATGCATAATAATAGGCTCAAACTTCAGAAAGCCAGGTGCAGGCTGAATATAAGGAACAACTTCTTAATGGTTAGAGCAGTACGACAGTGGAACCAACTGCCTCAAGAGGTGGTGAACCCTCCAACACGGGAAACATTCAAGAAAAAAATGGACAATTATCTATCAGATCTGCTTAGATTTGGATTTCAGCATTGAGCAGGGGGTTGGACTCAATGGCCTAAATACCCCTTCCAGCACAGTGATTCTATGTATCTTCAAGTCATAAAATGTCACTTTGGGGTTTTTATTATAGGTGGTGTATTAATCTTTGTGGTTATTGATAAAGCAAATTAACTTTTTGAAGATTGTGTATATTTACCTCTAAAATGGTGGATGGGTGGTACGTGCCCGGCATTAGCGACCACACCCGGCCCAACCATCCTGTACCGAGCTGCCCACACTTATCTTTAGACCCTGCGAGCACTGCCGCAAGGGTCCGGACACCGAGAGTGGGGAACCCGCCCCATGAACACGAACAAAAAAACCCCAGCGTCCTCCACGCCACGTAACCCATCAGGCTGAAGGGCATGAGCGCGGAGGAGGCGGGGCAAGTGGTGTGCGCGTAAAAAAATGGCCGACGCACCAACCACTTCTCTTCATCTCCTGGAGGGAAGCCATCCACGGCCCCAGCGATGAAGGACGGTGCCGGCCTCGCCGCGGCTTCAGCGAGGTTGCGGAGAGGAGGGGGAGCCCCTCTTCTCTCCACACCACCCCGGTGACGAAGGCCGGCCTTGCCACAGCAGGGTAGCGGGGAGAAGAGGGGAGCCCATCTTCTCCCCGCGCAGCTTCAGCGGGCTCAGGGTGACGCAGGCCGAAAACGTCTCCTGGAGGGAAGCCATCGCCTTCCACGGAGGGAGGGGACCGAAAGCTTCGGCTCCCGCCCACCGAGGAAAACAAACCACTTCCCAGATAAGCAAAGGCAGAAAACGGTGCTCTGTTTTCTGCCTTCGCCTCCCGGAGGGAAGTGAGCCCCTTCAACATTCATCCCTTGCCTGTCGGAGAAGGGGCTTGTTTTCTCCGACAGGCAAGAGCCAAATGCGGAGCTCCCTTTTGCCCATGCCTGTCGGAGAAGGGGGGGGTTTCTCCGACAGGCATGGGCAACACGGAGCTCCACATTTGTTCCATTGCCTGTCAGAGAAGGGGGTGGATTTCTCTGGCAGGCAAGGGCGAAATGAAGCTCTGTTTCACCCTTGCCTGCCAGAGAAATCCATCCCCTTCTCCAACAGGCAATGGGACAAATGTGGAGCTCCCCCCCTCCCTCTCCCCCCCCCCTGTGTGTGCATGCATCCCAAAACCACCCCAACCAAAAAACACAATTTATACCTGCCCGGCAGGGCTGGGCAAAAAATGCTAGTGTTCCTATACAAACAAGTGAACACATGCAGCTAATAAATAATCTGCAGATAGTCTCCGTCCCTCTGGGAATGTAGGTTGGGGCACTTCTAAAGTTTTGCTTCCACTCTGATTTGGCTGGCTCATGGAAGATAATATGTGATGGTTTGTTGTTTTTGAGGTGGAGCTTCGTTTTCTTGTGTAGGAGAGTGGAGATAATTACATTTCCTCTTTTAATGTGTTCTTCCCAACCACACAGGCAATTTTTAAAAAGAGCAGAGGAGTTTATTGGTATCCTTTGGAAGTGCCACCCACTTCTCTCCAGGCTATCAGACTGTCAATGTGGATGGTAATGAATTTCATAAATTTGTTCTGAACTGCCATACAATGTGTGGGACAAAATTTTTAGCATTCTTCAGCATCCATTTTTTCTCGATTTCTGCAGGCATTTTGTCTCAGAAAAGTTCCTGGGAGCAGCGGGGTTGCTCCAGTTCTCAAAACTATCTTCTTGTTCCTTCAAGAAGCAGAGGTCTGAACTTATACTCTACTGCCTTGATGGTGAATGTTGGTGCTCTAGGTGTTCTTGGACTTCAATTCCCAGAAGCCCAAGTCAGCACTCCTGCTGATCAGGGCCTCTGGGAATTAAAGTTCAAGAACAGCTGGGGTGCCAAGGTTCGAAATCACTGCTACTGCCTTCCATTTAAGTCTCATGGCAGCTATGTTTCATGGTAAAAGCTAGGCTAGAAGGCATCAACATGATGGAATGCTTTTCTCTATATAGGGTTGTTGTTTTTCCTTAAGTGGCGAATATTTTTAACCTAATACAGGGCTTCCCAACCCAAGGTCTGTGAACTGGATCTGGCCCATGGTGCCATTTCATGTGGCACACCACCTCTCCAAGACATTCGAGAAACAAAATGGCTACCTCTTTGAAGCTGTTGGGACAAAATGGCCACACACACACACACACACACACACACACACACACACACACACACACACACCATTGTGCAAGCAGGGCAAAATGGCTGTCCGGCCCTCGAAGCTGACTGAGAGAGTATGACCCAGCCCCCGGCTTGAAAAGGTTGGGAACCCCTGATCGAGTAGACTCCCAGGTTTATGATCACAGGAAGTTCTAATTCAAGGGATACTATGTTCTCTCTTTCTGGGTGCCCAGCTTGTTGGGAGCAAATTGTAGTTTGCATAATTACTTAGTAAAGTGTTCAGCGAGTGCTTTAGCACTGTGGAGTCATATATAAACAGCTACATTTGCATTTAAATAGGTAGCTAATTTGTGGACCTGTAAAACATTAATATTGTATTTCAATTTCCATTCTTCTGCTTGCTTGTTTTGCTTCTGTCCCACCTTTTCTCAATACAAGGATCCAAGGAGCTTACAAAATGGTTAAAAACACACCATACAACTAGCTCCTAAATATTGTTTCTTTTCCCCCCTTTCTCGTAACCAATTCTAGGCTTACCTTGTGCAAATCTCTCCAATCTGGTGCCCCTCAAATGTACTGGATTTTAACTGCCCTCATGGCCAGTAGCCTCACTTATGAGTTCCAACAGATTTTGAGAACACGATCATATGGTATTTAATTTTCTGGGAAATGGGTCCTGGTCAGGTAGAAGATTCTTAGCTGTCAATCTTGTTTCCTAAAGGGGCTGCAGTGACTCAGTGGTTAAGAAGCTTGCCTTGTTAGCTGGAAGGCTGGCACCTCGGAAGTTCGAGACCCCCGGGTACTGCATGATGGATTGAGCGCCAGTCTCTGTCCCAGTTCTTGGGGAAATGAAAGGAGCCTCATTTGGACGTTCCCTGAGTGGAGTTTCTTCCGTAAAAATCCTTTCAACCCAGAATAATTTCTGACTCGTAATTATTACATTTTTGTTTCCTTAGAGCAGGGGTAGGGAATCTTTAGCTCTCCAAACATTCAGCCTGAGCCAGCATGGTCAACAGTAAAGGATTATGAGAGCTAAGCCCTGTATTTGTGAAAGCCACAGTTTCCAACCTTCCCTTCCTGTATCCTTTATTAACTGATTGGTCATCTGACCACATCAGGTTAGAATGTGATAAAATGCATTAAATAAAATCTGAATAAAACAGAATAAAAACAGATTAAATCCGTCACAATAGAACGAGATATAAAATGTACTTAATAAATTTCACCACCTTTGCATGCAACCCCTTTCTGATCAATAAAACGTCTTCTCTTTTGAATGGCCCCAACTATAAACTTGACAATTCTAATATTTCCATATTTATTTGTGTCCTGAAGGAAAGAAAATCTTTTATTACGGTCCCAGTATTTCATTCTGTCTAATAATGTCTGTAACATTACTAGATAGAATGAGGGAATTACAATTCTCTTCCACAACATTGTACCCCTCTGTAAGTATTGAGTTACAGTTTCCAGGTCTGTCCCTCCTAAGTCCCTGTGGTCAATGGCTCAGCGGGCTGAGTTCAATATACAGTATCTGAAAGGTGCTAAATTGGACAAGGCTTTCATAGGGACCAAATCACGCATTGCAGTCATGTGTGGCAGCAGTTGATCCTGGCAGAAAAAGGACAAAGAAGGGCAATATATCCCTTCTCTTATAAAGTCTACGGTGCGAAGAATCACTGATACGCACTCATCTATAGGTTATCTGTTACTACTACTTTCTTTGTTTTTCTAACCACCTGTGAAGGCTGCACAGTGTCTTTCTGCTGGTAGTGATAGGAGATATCCATCTAAAACCGGGGTTCTCAACCTTTTCAAGTTAGGGGCTGGGTCATGCTCCCTCAAACAGTTCGCGGGCCGTCCTGATGCTCCAGCTGCCACCAGAATTGGCTGTGGACTCATTTACGGCTGTTGTAAATGTTGTAAATGTGTTTTCAACAACCATAGGTGGGGGCCAGATCATTTGGTGCCATGGGCCAGATCCAGCCCATGGGCCGTAGGTTGAGAACACATGATCTAGAAGGAGCCTGTTGGACTGTGTTCTGCAATTCTTCCATCTTTAGCTGTGATTTCTTTCTTTCATTTATACATGATGGTTGACTGTCCTTTCTTGTCACTTCCAACAGTAGGAAGAAACATGTCATGGATAAGAGAAGGAGAGCTGTCCCTCTTAGAAAAATTTTGTGCCAGTATAATAAAGGTAAGTAATCGTTTACCTGATGCTCTCTAAAGGTATATGAGCTTAATGCTTTCATGTACACATTAGAACAGTTCAGCCACGTGCATAATTTTCTTATGGAGAAGCTTTTGAAAGGTCTTGACCATGAAATAGTCTTAAAGGTAAAGGTTTCCCTTGCTCAAAAGCCAGTCGTATCCGACTCTAAGGTGTAGTGCTCATCTCTGTTTCAAAGCCGAAGAGCCAGCGCTGTCTGCTGCTGCAGCAGACGTTTCTGTGGTCATGTGGCAGGCATGACTAGACACCGGAGTGCACGGAACGCTGTTACCTTCCCACCGAAGTGGTCCCTATTTATCTACTTGCAATGTCTTGCTTTCAAACTGCTAGGTTGGTTTAACTGCTAGTCTTACTTAACCACTTTAGACCTTTTCAGCCAACAACCTAGGGTGGGGGATTCTGGACCCCCAAATTTGAAGTTGTAGACCTACTAGGGTGTTGACTTTGCATGCACTAGCTCTATTGTGATTTTGCTGGGGTTATGCTCAAAATCACCTTTAATTTTGTTTCAGACTAAGCAAGGGTTTTGCAAAATAAGACGGAGAACATGTGGCTTTTCCCTTTTTTTAAAACTGTAACTCTCATCAACCCTGCCTTCACAGCAAGCAATGAAGGATCCTTTGACTTGCAGTCTAGTAACATCTGGAAGGGCATACAGTCCCCAATTCTACTTTAAATGTTGATATCTTTTCCCCCCAGAGTAAACTGCTCTCTTTCTCTCTTCCACATTTATCTCGCCTATTCATTCACATTTATACTCTGCCCTTTTGATGCAAGCACCATTTATAATAAGATAAGAATAAAATCATCCAATAATAACCAATAATAACCCTAGAGACAAAACCAGATAGTGTCAAAAAAATCTCAAAACCATATCAATATTCATTGTAAACACTATCAGCAGCAGTAAAATGGGGTAAAAAAATAAAAATCCAGGGCTACTACTATGAGAAATACTCAGTTCTCATGATCTTACACGTCTTGAAAGTCTTGCTGACAAAAGTAAGCCTTTAGGGACTTGCAAAATGTTAATAATGTAGGAGCAGTTCTAACCTCCACTGGCAATTTATTCTGAGGACGGGAGCTACACTATAATTATTGTTGTGCAACACTATCCTCAAACATGGTATTTACCATATATTTTGGACAGGAACTCATGTCATCATGCCAGCTGGTATTTTCCATTCTGTCTATGTTTTGTGGAAGTTGTAGTTCAAAGCATTTTGAACATTCCAGGCTGGAGTAGAAACATATAGTCGTCTGCAACTCGTATCCGAGAATGCATTTTTTTCTAAAGCAGGAAGAATGCCATTGGTGTGAATTTGTTTAAAGTGGATCCTAGCTTGTCATGAAGTGACCCACAAACTATTATCATGGAGCTATCTCCTGCAGCACATGTAATGAGGCATACAGGATTTAACACCGGGACTGCAATGGACTGCCACAGCCTTGGGGATATTATCAAGGTGCATCTTCACAGCCAGTCCAGCTGGCATGGCCTCTTCCGCCTCCATGACCGTTGGGAATCAGAGTTCCTCCTCTGCTCACTTTGCCGTTGGGCCCAATATGATGATTTCCAGTGGCATTTCCTCCACTGAGGGGACCATAACTCCACCTAAAAGGGCTCATCTGCCCATAGCCGTTGACCCTTTAGGGAGTCAGGTTATTTACCCCTGCCCAACACTGAGTGTTGAGTTGCTGTCTGTATGATCTACTCCTATGATAGCGAACCTTGACACTTCAGCTGTTTTTGGACTTCAATTCCCAGAAGCCCAAGTCCCTGTGAATCCACACAAATCCATTCGTGTGGATTCACAGGGAATTGGCCTTCTGGGAATTGATACCCAAGAATAGCTGGAGTGCCAAGGTTCACCATCATGGGTCTACTCCATTACTGTAGTGGGATGTCTAGCCAGACAAATATTTAGATAGTAGATTGTCCTTAACATAAGTAGATATGAGATCCCATGTTATAGGTCTGGTGTGGAGTATGTTGACTCTCATTCCATGTTTTTCCACTCTCTTTACATTCAGGCAGGGCCAATGCCCAAACACATTGCATTTATCATGGATGGGAACCGTCGCTATGCCCAAAAGCAGAAAGTGAAGAAACTGGAAGGACATTCACAGGGATTTGCAAAGCTGGCACAGGTGAGGAATACATTTATTTATTTATTTACATCTGGTAAAGTGCACTGCAGTCCATGCAAATTTTTTAATAAGCAAAACTTGTTAGCCTCTCAGGTACCACAACATGGTTTATACTTTTAGTGTGCTCACAACCAAGATTAACCAAAATCAGAGTATGAGTTGTGGTTTCCAAGTCTGTTCCAGATCTATCAGCATTCAACAGAATTTTGGAAAATTATCTTTTGGGGGTTATAACTCAGAGGGATCAATGGAAATTGCTGTTCTCACTTTAAAATGTTTCACACTGCTAGTAGATGCAAATGTGTGGACCTAAATTCCTTTAGGATGAGCGGATGATAGCTCTAGAATCTAAAATAACATAATGCCATGGCCACCTTCTCAATGCTCTCTGAAAATGATCAGCTCAACTCTAGTGAGAGGCATCTGTCCTTCCTCAGCAACCCACTGGGCAGAAGGGAAAAGGGAGGTGCCTGTTTATTAGAATCTAAGTATTTAAAATATTTATACCTCAACTCCCTCCGGTGTCTTAGTGGTTAAGATGCTGAGCTGGAGACTGGAAGGTTGGGTTTCGATTCCCGAGAGCTGCACTTGGGGACATGAAAGGAGCTTCATTCAGACATCCCCTGAGCGGAGTTTCTCTAGCAAAAATCCTTTCAACCCAGAGTTATCTCTGACATGAAATTATTATTACCTCAACTTTCTCCTCCAAGGACTTCATTCTAGTCCCACCCATGTGGGGCCCTCCAAAATGGACATTTTTCACTTCTTTTTTTTGTCATCCATAGTTGTCTATCGGGTGATCACCCAGATGATTTTGTAATATTTCTGTGTACATTCAGACAAGTCATATGAGTACAATTAATTTGGTTCAACAGAGACGCAACAGGCATTTGATCTGTTATTTGGTCCACTCTGTGAACGGGCTTGGTTCACTCCTTTCGCTGAAGACCAGAGGTCTTAAAAGCCAGAGCAAACCAACCTGTCCCCAGAGTGTTTCTGTTGGGGCTACTCTTTTTTAGGTCCGTGTAGGATTGTGCAGTGTCTGTGGTGGCTTCGTACTTAAGATGTTGAGCTTGACAACTGAAAGGTTGCCGTTCATCATCGAAGACCAGAGTGCTAAGCTCCAGTCATCTGTCCCAACTCCTGACAATCTAGCATTTTGAAAGCAAGAAATTGCAAGTCGATAAATAGGTACCACTTAGGCAGGAAAGGTAACATGCACTACAGCATCTAGGCATGCTTGACACATGACCATGGAAATGTCTGCAGATGCAGACAGCGGTGGCTCTTTGGCTATAAACAAAGATGAGGACCAAACCCTAGAGTTGGACATGAGCAAGGGAGAACTTTACTAGACCTTTACACTTCCAGCACATGTGATTACTGGGATCGAACCCAAGCTGAACTTGCTATTTTAAATTTCCCATTCAGCTCTAATTACCTACCTGTAGTATTGTTAAGATTAGTCTCTTAATGCTATTGGGAAATTTAAAACTTCTTCTGTTTTCTCAATATCACTAAATAGTTAAGCTTAATGGTATTGGAAAATTGAAACCCTTTGGGGCAGAGGGAGGAGACAAATTTTTTACTTAATCCTATTTGGCCAGTACTGTTGTGCTTTTCCTTTTTAAAAAGATTAAAACATTGATAGCTTCCTACCAGAGGGAAGAGGAAACAAAGAGGGGGAATATTTTTGTCTTCTTTTCTTTTCTTTAGGGAGATGGGCCAAATAGGGTCACTAGAGGTGCATATGCTATATGGATACAAGAATCATACCAGATTATTTATTTATTCCACTTGTACCCCGCCCATCTGGGCAGTTTTTCCCCAGATGGCATACTGGATCTCTGTGCAAGCTTAAACCCAATCCAGGCTACTCCAGTTGTGTCATCTACCCAAAGCTGGAGTTGTAACATCAGGGTAGAGACATAACAGCCTTCCAGTAGTTGTTGATCCACAGTTCCATCAGCTGTGGTCAGCAAAACCAGAGGTGGGTGGCAAACAGGAGTTGCAGTCTAGCAACCTATGAAAAACCACACCTTCCCCATTCCTGTTTTAAGTATGAGAGCTACCAAGATACAAAGCTGCTATATTATTTCTTTTTTTGTCATACACACATACAAACATATATATGTACTGATGCTTATTGTAGATCAAAGCCATCTACTTTCAAAATAAGACCAACTATCCGGTGTAGAAAAACCAAGCACATTTCCAGATCATCCCAATTCCAGCTGAAAAAATAATGTCTTAACTTTTTTGGAACCATGACACAGAGGGGTCCTTCGCAACCTATCCAGGTAGGAGGTTCTATGGCCATGATGGCAAATGTTGGCACTCCAGATGTTCTTGCACTTCAATTCCCAGAAGCCCAAGCCCCCATGAATCCACACGAATGGGTTTGCTGCAATTCATCCGGCCCATGCCACCCTCGTCGCTCCTAGAAGCGGAAGTAAAACACGCCGTCCCGGTTCTATGGTATAACATTTTTTTAATTTTGTTTTTTTTAATTTTTCAAATATACGTAAAAACACATCAAAGAAGAAAAACAATAAAACATACCTCATATAAATGATTAATATACAAAAATAATCACAAAAAAGAAGAAAAATGATGAATTACTTATAACATTAACATATCCAAGTTAAATCAAATAAAAGAATAACATCAGATTATAAACCCACTTATGGAAAACAGTGAGATCTTAAATGATTATCACATTTCCAACCAATTATATTAACTCCATTTCACCATGCCCACAATCTCTTTCTCAACTTAGAATACATAGAATCAAACAATAATAATCACCCAGTGATATAATACATTGTCAAAGAGGGATGTGGCCTGTCTCATCAAAAGTAAATGTTTCCAAAAATTCAGTTGTTCCGGTACCGGCTTATATTCTCCATTTTTTAAAATGAATATTCCACATATGGTTTTCAAATTTTCTAAAATGTATTTTCTTTAACTATTCCCTTCTTTTCATTTAGTTCCCATGTCAATTTGTCATTGAGGGCTAGCTGCCATATTTCCTTAAACCAATCTTCCAATTTTAATTTCATCGGATCCTTCCACTTTCTTGCTATACACTGTCTTCCTGTAGACATAAAAATTTAAAACAATTCTTGCTCATCCTTATCTAATTTTAAACCCTCTAAATCTTTAAGCATAGCAGCACCTATTCCAATCTTAATCCTGTTTCCCATTCCCACTATCTCTTTCTCAATCTCTTTCCAAAAATCTCTGATCTCTTTACAATTCCACCACATATGATTGTAAATTCCAACACTTTTATTACATCTCCAACACATGTTATTTTTTGTCCTGTCAATCTGATTCAATCTCACTGGGGTCAAATACCATCTCCATAACATTTTGTAATTGTGTTCCTTAACTCTAGTCGACATTGTCCTCATTATCCTTCTTTTCCATAGAGATCGCCATTTTAATTCTGATATTTTTATATTTAGGTCCTCTTCCCAAATTTTTCTCATTATCTCTTGTTGGTTGCAATCTTTATTTAAAATCTTATAAATTTTGGCCACTAACCCCTTTAACCCTATATCACCTTGTCTTATTTTAAATGATTCTTCAAATTCTGTCCTAACCCTAGCCAAACTTGGTCCTTTTAAATATTTTTTATTCCAATTATTTACCCTTACCACTTGTAACCAATTTAATTTCATTTGATCATATATTTCAAATTTCTTCTCATCATTACACATTCGAATCCAGTGACTCAACAGACAAACATCATTTTCTGCCAACACTAATCTCAACTCCCCGTTTATTTTTGTCGGAAAACTTTTTATGTCTTCAGTTTCTATTAATGGAGATGTTCCAGGAGCTAATTTTCCCTTCATCTTCTTCCATACTTTAACATCCTATTTTTTATATTAGGTCTACCTATTTCTTTATCTAAAAAAGCTGCTTTACCAATTTGCTCAAAGTCTTCCATCTCCAGGTACTCCCAAATCACTTTTTCCTTCATCAGAATCTTGACAATATTTCTAATTTGAAATGCCATATAATAATTTTTAAGGTTGGGAATTCCCAATCCCCCTTCTTTTTGAGATGTATACCACTCCCTTTTAGTAATTCTAGCTTTTCCCCCGCCATTACAAAACCTATTTAACAGATCTTGAAGTTCCTTGATCTCTCTATCCTTAAGATAAATTGGTAAAGCTTCAAACAAAAAATTAATTTTTGGTAACAGCATCATGTTACAAAGAGCCATTCTACCAAACCATGATAAATTCAATTTATTGAATTATATAATCTGATCTTTAATCACCTTAAATTGTCTGTCATTATTTAATTTTTTGAGATTTTCCAATTTATTTGTTATTATAATTCCCAAATACTTTAAATTATCTTTAATCTGTATTTTATATTTCCTGAATATTTCTTGTTGTTCGTCTTTACTCACATTACATGTTATCATCTCTGATTTTTCCCAGTTTATTTTTAATCCTGTCATATCCTCAAAATCCTTTAAATGATCTTGAATCCTTTCCAAAGCCTTCTCTGGATGTTTCATAATAACTAAGGTATCATCCGTGTATAAACTTATTTTATTTCCTCCCAGTCCCATAATATTATAATCTCTTCTAATAACCTCTGCTAACAATTCCATGGACATTATAAATAAAATTGATGATATCGGACATCTCTGCCTTGTTCCTGCTTCTAATCTAATACTCTCAGTATACTCATCATTTATTCTAACCTTTGCCGAACCTTGCTGATATAACATTCCTAAACTTTATCCCAAAACCAAAGGAAAAAATATCTCTTTTATTGTTATCCATTGAAGAGAATCAAAAGCCTTAAAAATATCAAGTGATAACACTCCTATCTTCTCTTTCCTATTTATGGCAATGTCTAGCAAATCAACAACTCTCTTAGTTAAATCCACCATATGTCTACCCTTTAAAAAACCTGCTTGATCTTTATTTAAATAGCTTCCCAAAAAACCATTCAACGTATTTGCTAATATATTTGTTAAAAATGTTGCATCTTGATTTATTAAAGATATTGGCCTAAAGGATTCAACCCTTTCTGGGTCGTTCCCTGGTTTAGGTATCAAAACAATTATGGATCTAGTCGATGAAGTTGGGATTGGCCCTCCTTCCAATATAAAATTAAACAACTTTTTAAATCTTGGAGTAACTATGTCTTCAAATTTCTTGTAAAACTCGGAAGAAAGTCCATCCTCACCTGGTGATTTATCCAATTTCAAATTACATATAACCTCTTTAATCTCTTTTTCTGAAATTAAATCTTCCATTTTATCTTTATGTTCCTGCAATAACCTTTTATTTATATATATCTCCAGGAATTCTCTTAATTTCCCCACATTTATCTCTTTTTTTGGAATACAACTCCTGATAGAACTCCTTTTCTATCCCTACTTTGTCCTTAATTCTATGACATCTAACACCTTCCTTTGAAATCAAAGTTCCAATCTCTCTTTTTTTCCTTGGCCGATCTTGCCAATAACTTTGAATTTTTGTTACTATATTCAAAATATTCCCTTTTTAGATATATTAAATTTCTTTTTACCTTTTTGATATCTTTACCTACCATTTCCTTTTTTAATTTCTGCATTACTTCATATATTTCCTTATTCTCCATCCTCATATGTTCCTCTTGTAAGTACTTTAATTCCTTCTCTACATCTTCCTGTTTTACCTTAAACTGTCTGTACTTGAGATTAGACATCTTAATATTCTCACCTCTAAAAATCGCTTTCATAGTATCCCAGACTATATTATAATTTACTTCACCATTATCATTAAGCTTCCAACTTTCCTCCCAATTTCTAATAATCTGTTCTTTACTCTTAGGGTCTTTATATAAATTAGTATCATATCTCCAAGGCTTCCTCATCTTCTTCTCCTTCTAATTTTAATTTCAGTACCACTTTTGCATGGTCAGATTCTTTAAAGACCCCCACATCAATCTCTTCCAAACTTCTCATTAAATTATCCGACACAAATATATAATCTATTCTTGAATATGTGTTATGCACCTGAGAAAAAAAGTATAGATCCTTTCAAATCCCCGCAGCTCCCTCCAAGTATCTTTAAGTCCTAGCGATGACATCCATCTATCTAATGTCTGTGTCTTTGTCATTTTACTACATCTAATGGGGTTTGTGCAATAAATAGTTGACCTAATTAAGTTAAAATCCCCACCTACAACCAACTTTGCACATCTTTCCACAACTAAGATATCATAAACTTTATTTTAAAAACATTCTTGATTTTCATTTGGAGCGTAAATATTTACCAATGTTATCTGCTCATCATCAATTCTTCAATTAATTATCAAATATCTCCCCTCGAGATCTGAGATACTCTTTGTTACTATGAAACACAACTTACTCGAAATAAAGGTAGCTACCCCTCTCGATTTAGATGTTCCGTACGCCTTTTCATAAAGCTTAGTCCAACCTAAAAAGATCTTATACACCTCCGCAGATTTCTGATGAGTTTCCTGCAAGAAAACAATATCTGATTTTTCTTTCCTAAGAGCCGCTTCTATTCTTCTCCTCTTCACCTGACAGCTGGTACCTTTCACATTCCAAGTCAATACCTTCACATCTCTCATTCTTTACCTATATCCTTCTTATTAATATGACATCCGCAATCCCCCTTTGGCGTGAAAGTGACAACAATTAAACCCAATATTCCCGTAAAAGTGTACATCAAAATGTTATTAAAAAAAAGAAAAAAGAAACCTGAAGAAAATAAACATAACAGCTTATTCACCTTCTCCACCTTTTCCTTGAAAAAGAGGCCTTTGAGATTCAAAGAGGGGAGGGGGGAGGCATCCCATCCGTGAATCCGAGCGTAAACTGATCCATTAGCTGCATTAAAACTTTTTTAAACACTTCCTTCAGCTCCCTTTGACTCCCTATTATCATCATCATTATTTCTTCCAAAGCGCAAGCCTCCAGAAAGAATCAAAGCATCTTTTAGATCATTCCATTCTTTAGTCCCATTTTCAAGTAAATTTGCATCTACCAAAATATTAAAACATAAGCCTCCTCTTGTACAAGAAATCTTCCAAAGTGCCAAAAAGTCATCTGTTTTTGAAATTTCCAATTGTATTTAACACCCTTGTCCCTCATCCACTTAGTAACAGGTTTCATCTTTTGTCGCCAGATTCTTCTACTTTAATATCATTGTAGATTTCTATATCAGCTCCATCAATCTTCCGGGATGAACTGGATAGCCTTATATGGGAAATCAATCTCATCTTGTTGGCCGAACAAGCAAATTTAACCTACACATTTCTCGGACTGGTTCTTCCCCTCCTTTGCCCTAAGCGAAAAACACTTACAATATCATCTGATGATAATTTATATCCCATCTCTAAATTACTCATCCAATCCACTATCCTATCTTTCAACTTATCTGGATTTCTCTCCGAAACATTGCGAATTACGATGTTTGCTCGTCTCTGTTGTTCTTCAAACATTTCTACCCGTTTTTCTAAAGTTACCACCTTGATCTCACTCTCCTTCTGTTTTTCTCTCATCTTTCTTACATCATCCTTTACCTCTTCTTGATCTTTTTTGATTTGCTCATGTTCCATTTTTAATTGATCTTTCCCCTTTTTTAGTTCATTAAAAAAATATCAGATTTAACTGTCATTTCGTTTCTATGCTTTTCAGCATCTGCCAACCCTGTTTTAATCGTTGTCTCCATTGTCTTTAACAAATCACGCATTATTTGAAATTCGGTCTTTGGTCCCATTATATCTTTGGAAGTTTTTTTAATCGCACCTGTTGATGGTATCTTTCCTGACGCGCCTGCTGTTACATCAAGTAATACTGTATTGGTGTCATTGGGGACGCTGCAATTGCTCCCCAAACAGTTGTAATTGGGGATGGTGTGGTTGGCATTATTGTACTTGCAGTTGTAACTGTAGAAGCTCCTATAGTTGTAGCCATTTTTGTTTTTTGTTGTTGTTACGGTTGCTGTTGTCGTCATCTTTGTTAATGTTGTTGTTATTGCTACTGCTGTAGTTGGAACAAACAAGGCTGGAATATTAGTTGCTATATCTGTTTTAACTGGAGTTGCTGCTGGTATGACTAATTGAGCCTGGGCTTTCTTTTGTTGTTGCTGTTATATTTGTTGTTGCTGTTGCTGTAATATTTTCCTTATTCTCTCTTGCTCTTCGGCATCTTTAACCTCCTGTCTTAGCATCTTCTTCATCTGTGTATTCACTTCTTCTGATCGAACAAGTCTTTGGTAATTTCTATCAGAGGACATCTCTCTATCACTCAGCCAACTCATACTTTTTCCCTTCTCTTTCCCTCTTCCACGTCGCTTCATCCACTTAATCTTGCACTTCAAAAAACAACTCATATACCACTCATACACTAATCATACAAGAATTTATTTTTCTTACAATCTAAAACAATTATAAACAGGCTAGGCCCAACCCCTTATTGATCCACCCCCAGTAATCTATACCTATAAATCCAGATGTTAACAGTTGGATTTCGGCATACACTTCCGCACCCGTCCACACTATCCCGTACCAAGCCTCCTGCACTCGCCCGAACCCAGCCCGCAGACTACTGCATGGTTGCCGAAGCCGGCAGTTACGAATGTGAACAAAGGGAAACAACTTCAATTCTCAACGTCATCTGCGCCACACCTCAGCCAATCAGACTGACAGGCGCAAGCAAAAAGAACATTGGGAAACGCGGCGCGCCAAACTGAAATCGAGCCGCAGAAATAAAACGGCCACACAAATGCAAACAAAACAAAACTCCAAGTCCCAGCATCCTACGTGCCGTGAGCACTTCAGCCAATCAGGTTGAAGGGCGCGAGCATGTAGAATGCTGAAAAAGCCAGTGTGTGAAAAATAAAATGAAAAAACGCCAGCATCCCGCAACAGGAGCGCAAGTCCGCCACAGGCGGACACAGCGCCTCACAGCCTTGCAAAACAAAAAAACCACAAAAAACCACGGCGAGTCACCCACCGGCCTTCTTTCCCAGAGCAACGGGGAGAAGAAGGACTCTTCCACGGTACCCCACCAAAGACACAGTGAGACCACTGCCGGCCTCAAGGTAAGTTGAGTCGGGGTGGGGAAAAAACCAGCAGCAGGCAGCAGTTTGTCAGGGGAAGCACACTCTCTGGCGAATGACTAGCTCCTGCCTTTGTATTTCCGACACCACTGTTTCGAGAACTAGCACGAAACAGTGGTGTAGGTAATACAAAAGCAGCAGCAGCAATCCGCAAGGAAGAGCACCATCCCTTACGGATTGCTGCCTGCTGATCTCCAGTTATTAACAGAACTGAAAAAACAAAGACTACTTACCGGACGAAGCCCCACCTAGAGGCCAGGAGAGAAAAAACAAGTGAAACAAAAAAAAAGAATCCAACACTATTACTAACAGCTCCACCTGCAGGCCGGAAGATTAAAAACAAGTCAAAAAATGCAAAGCAGTCCTCTTGCTAACAGCCCCACCTAGAGGCCACAAGAGTAAAAACAACTTAAAAAATAAGAATAAATCAAAAGTTTACATAATTAAAAATATGTTAAATAAAAAAATAAAAAACATTTGTAGCATCCTCTATATATATTTTTACTTAAAAAAACTCAAAACAGCAAAACACAGTTTATAACTGCCCAGCAACGCCGGGCAAACTATGTTAGTACTGTATTATATATAACTGTGTATAATTTTTAATAATAAACCTTCCCCATTTAACCCCTTTTAAAATACCATGAATAAAAATAACAAGTGAAAAAACTATTTCAGATTAAATAAAAAAATCTCAAATACCACCTCCAAATCCTACATCCTTAATTACACTCCACAATCTTCTTTTGCTCAAAAATACCAAAAATTAATGGATATCGTGGGTTGACCATGTGACTAATGTAGAAGTTTTTTGCCGGATGGGTAAAGAACAAGAACTGTTTAAGACCATTAAGCAAAGAAAGCTCCAATACCATGGGCATATCACGAGGAGCCAAAAATGAAGGGACCAAACGTAGATATCCTCAAGAAGAAGAAAATCGTTTGACTCGGCTCATACAACTATGATCAGTTTAATTCACTGGAATCATAAAAGAACTGATCCAAATTCCATCCGATATAGGAATTTTCAACTTTTTCATCAGGGATCTAAATCAAACATAATAAACAATTACTAATGTTCATCTCCTTATAACATATATACATATACACATATGTACACTATACACAACAGATCTTGGATTTGCCACAGGATAATGTAACTCAGTAATGTAAACTCATAGATAGTTAAACATTCATTACCTGTGTATTCTTGTTCCGAGATAGTGGTTTTTGATATTAAATATTTATATCGCGTCCCAGACCTCTTATTCTATTTATTCAGTGTCGATGGACGTTAACCTTGTGGGGAACTAACTCTAATTTAAAGCCTCACTAAAATCGGACAGCTGCAGCTCTGACAGAGATTACAAGAAACATGTGTAATCAATTTCCATGTTAAGTCCTGAAGGGTACAAGGTGTTAAAACGATAGATAAAGTAACATTCCCTTTGCCTCAGAATGGTCTTTGCCTTTGCTAGTGGAATGCTACAACTCATTATGCAAGGGAAAATCCATGGGAAGAGAGGCCCCAGATGTAGATTTATTTATTTATTTTTTATTTATTAGTCATATTTATATATGCCGCCCACTCTGGTAGAACCCGACTCAGGGCGGCATTACAACAAGTTCTAAAACAGATAAAAACACTTTAAAAAAACCATATCCCACCCACTTTAAAAGACCCACCCATCCCACCCACTTTAAAAAGAAGAGAGAGTTCTTAGTTGTTTACATAAGTCAGCAGGCAGGGCCCGTGTTCCCATTAGGGCCCCACACCAGCCAGGTCTTCAATCCTTCCCTGAAGGGCAGCAATTCTCTTTCAAGTCTTAGTTCTGTTGGCAGGAGGTTCCAGAGGGTTGGTGCGGACATGGAGAAGGCTCTCCTACAGGTGCTGGATAGATGTGCACCCCTAGTTGATGGCACCATCAGAGAGCCCCTCCGGTCCGCTCTGGTTGGACGGGCAGACACTCTTGGGACGATGCGGTCTCTAAGGTATCCTGGCCCACTGCCATATAGGGCTTTAAAGGTCAAAACCAGCACCTTGAATTGCACCTGGAGACAAACTGGTAACCAGTGCAGCTCCTGAAGTAGCGGTGAGGCGCGGGCATATCGTCCACACCACATCACCACCTGGGTTGCCGCATTCTGGACCAGCTGCAGCCTCCGAATGGTCGTCAAGAGCAGCCCCATGTAGAGCGCATTACAGTAATCTAGTCGGGAAGTGACCAGAGCGTGAGTGATCATAAGCAAGGAGTCCCGATCCAGGAGCGTGCGCAACTGGCAAATCACCCGAAGTTGGGCAAAAGCCTCCTGGCCACAGCCGCTACCTGTTCTTCTAGCAGCAGCAGCGAGTCCAGAAGGACCCCCAGATTGCGCACTGGGTCTGTCTGGGGCAAAACAGCCCCATCCAGTACCAAAGATGGTAGCTCCCTGGATAACACGGGCCCCCTTATCCATAGCCACTCTGTCTTGCTGGGATTCAGCTGAAGCCCATTCGCCCCCATCCAGACCCCAATGGCCTCCAGGCATCCGGATAGGATTTCAACGGCATCACTGGGGTCCCCACGGGCCGAGATGTACAACTGAGTGTCATCTGCGTACTGATGGTACCGCACCCCGTGGGAACAAATGATCTCACCCAGTGGCTTCATGTAGATGTTAAATTGGAGAGGAGAGAGTACTGAACCCTGAGGCACCCCATACTTGAGAAGCCTAGGGCTGGACCTCTTAATCTCCAACCACACCAACTGGGTATGGCCCTCCAGAAAAGAGGAAAACCAGGACAACACAGTCCCCTGGATCCCCAGTCCTTTGAGCCGTTCCAGAAGGATACCATGGTCGACGGTATCGAAAGCCGCTGAGAGGTCAAGAAGAGCAAGGACGGATGGATAACCCCCGTCCCACTCCCGCCAGAGATCATCCATCAGTGCAACCAATGCCGTCTCCGTACCATACCCGGGCCTGAATCCTGATTGAAAGGGGTCTAAATAATCCGCTTCCTCCAGGACACTCTGCAGCTGGCGCGCCACCGCCTTCTCCAATACCTTACCCAGAAGGTTGGGTATGAATATTACCATGGAGGTTTGTTGCGTGCTATGAAAATATTCTAGACTCTTGAAAAAGGCTCGCGAAATGTCCACTTACCGGATGGATATCGAGACCTAGCGTTCCACGCCGCACCTCTACCTGTACGTTTTTAGCCTCATCGTTCTCCCCGCCAGTGATCTTTATGAAGATTAGAGCCACCTTGTATTCTGTCTTGAAGTTTTTCGATAGCTCCAAGATTGATTACGGACTGAGCTATGTTACAGATCGTTCTTACGAACTTTACCATGATCATTTACAGGGAGTTTCCGTAGATATAGTTTAGATCTTTGCAGGAATTAGGGGGCGGGTGTGTAGTCATTTTAACATCATGTTTATTTGTCTCAGTAACTTGCTCGTCGTATTTGCACATTACCTCACATTTATTTTACATGTTTGTATAAGTATATGAAAGCTTATTTTGTTCATTTGAACTGTTCCTTTTGGGTGTGTTACCTTAGCTTACTTGTTCCTACACCCCAGCCATTCTCCCGCTCTCTCAACCTTTTAAAGCCTGGGGCCAGGTCACACTCCCTCAGACAGCTTCAGGGGCTGGATGGCCATTTTGCCCTTTCTCCACCACATGGCACTTCCGGATGTGGTGGAGGCAGTGGCAGGCCACATGGGATGGTACGGCCTACAGGCCGCAGGTTGAGAATCCCTGGGGTAGATCTTTCCCTGGATTACATCCAGACTGCAGGTGATGGGACTTGCTTCAATCATTTCAGATGGAAGAAGGGACTGTTTATCAATTTTAAAAAGGGAATGTTGAGAAGAAAAATACAGGATCTTTCTCTTCATTCATTCATTTTTCTATTTACATAAGAACCATTTTAAATGCATTTCCTATTGGACAAGGTACATTCTGGGAGAAGATTCGTTTATTGACTATGTCCCAGTAATTTTGAAGACCTCGAGTGATCTGCCTTTTGCCTCTACTTATTGAAGACTAGAAACTTCACCAGTAAGAAACAAGCCTATTATCCTGTTCACCCATAGCAACTTTTCCTTCTCTTACAGACCCTTCAGTGGTGCTTGAGTCTTGGTATCCGAGAAGTCACAGTTTATGCCTTCAGTATTGAAAATTTCAAGCGTTCCCAGGAAGAAGTGGAAGGCCTCATGCAATTGGCAAGAGAAAAATTTACTCGACTCCTAGAAGAACAGTAAGGTCCTTCTCATTTACACCAATTCTGTGTTTGCCTACCATCATTCAATGAAAAAGTTGTTTTTTAGATAACTCCAGTTCCTTTGGAGGCTGGGCAAAACAAAACAGGATCCTATGCTGGGTTGCATTAAAAGAACTGTATACAGATCTAGATTTCTTTCTTCTGCAGAGTCTTATAAAATTAATTTCAGTTGATATCCAGTTACCTATAGATTGCATTAATAGCTGTTGACTGTGTAGTCCTATGCAAATCTATTTAAAAGTAAGTTGCTCTGAGTTCAACAGGTTACCGGGGTCTAAGTAACTTAATTGTCTCCATAAGCAATAGTATAGCTTTTTGATGTATCTGTTTTATTGTGTTGTTATTGTTCAATAACAAGAGGCAGGACAAGAGATCTTTTCAAAAAAATTGGGGAAATCAAGGGAACATTTAAAGCAAAAATGACCATTATAAGGGACAAAGATGACAAAGAGTTAGCTGATGCAGAAGAGATTAAGAAAAGATGGAAAGAGTACACAGAGGAACTCTACAAAAAGGACCTCAATACTCCTGATAATAACAATGATGAAGAAATTGAACTTGAGCCAGACATCCTAGAGAGTGAAGTTGAAAAGGCCATAAAAAGCACTGCAAACAACAAAGCCAGTGTAGATGATGGTATCCCAGCTGAATTTTTCAAAGCCCTAAAATATGATGGAATCAAATTATTGCATTCTGTATGCCAGCAGATTTGGAAAACAAAATAGTGGCCACGGGATTGGAAAAGATCAGTATATGTTCCAATCCCAAAAAAGGGTATTGCCAAAGAATGTTCAAATTATCGAACCATTGCGCTCATCCCACATGCTAGCAAGGTGATGCTCAAGGATAGACTTCAGCAGCACATGGAGAGAGAATTACCAGAAATACAGGCTGGGTTCCGAAGAGGCAGGGGAACTAGAGACCACATTGCCAACATACGCTGGATCATGGAGAAAACAAAGGAATACCAGAAACAAGTCTACTTCTGTTTCATTGACTACACCAAGGCTTTCGACTGTGTGGACCACAACAAATTGTGGCAAGTAATTAAAGAGATGGGAATTCCAGAACACCTTATATGCCTCATGAGAAATATGTACATGAGTCAAGAAGCAACAGTTAGGACAGAATGTGGAATGACAGAGTGGTTTGGAATAGGAAAAGGAGTTAGACAAGGGTGCATTTTATCACCCTGCTTATTCAACTTATACACAGAGCACATAATGCGCAATGCAGGGATGGAGGAATCACAATATGGGATCAAAATTGCTGAGAGAAACATCAACAATTTGAGATACGCAGATGATACCACCCTAATGGCAGAAAGTGAGGAAGACCTAAAGAAGCTCCTGCTTAGGTTGAAAGTAGAGAGTGCAAAAGCTGGCTTGAGACTCAACATCAAGAAAACCAAGATAATGGCAACAGGCCTGATCAGTTCTTGGAAAATAGATGGGGAAGAAGTAGAAGCAGTGACAGATTTTACTTTACTTTCTTAGGATCTAAGATCACTGCAGATGGAGATTGCAGCCATGAAATAAAAAGGCGATTGATTCTTGTGAGATAAGCTATGAAAATCCTGGGGAACATCATGAAAAACAGAGACATCACCTTGCAAACAAAAATTCGTATAGTCAAAGCAATGGTATTCCCAGTGGTAATGTATGGTTGTGAGAGCTGAACCATTAGGAAAGCTGAGCGCAGAACAATAGATGCCTTTGAAATGTGGTGTTGGAGGAGAGTTTTGAGAGTCCCTTGGACAGCGAGGAGAACAAATAGATCAATCTTAGTAGAAATCAACCCTGACTGCTCCGTAGAAGGTCAAATAGTAAAGATGAAGATGAAGTACTTTGGACATCAAATCAGAAGAGAGGATTCACTTAAGAAAGCCTTGATGCTTGGAAAGGTGGAGGTCAAAAGAAGGGGGCGGCCAAAGATGAGATGGCTGGAGGGTATTGTAGACACAATGGGCACAGAGCTGGGCTGGTTGAGGAGGATGGCGGAGGATAGAGGTGCCTAGAGGACAATGGTCCAAAGGGTCGGAATCGACTGCGTGACTGAACAACAACAACTGTAGTGCATATTGAATAAATTCATGGCCCCAGAGTGATAATCATAGAATCATGGACTAAGTGAGTTGGAAGTGGAAGGGGCCTTTTAGGCCATTGAGCTCAACCCCTTGCTCAATGCAGGAATCCGAATCAAAGCAGATATGACAGCTGGTTATCTAAGTCTCTCTTGAACACTTCCAGTGTTGGAGCACTCACTAGCTCTCGAGGCAGTTGGTTCCACTGCCATACTGCTCTAACAGTCAAGACGTTTTCCCTAATATTCAGCCTACACCTGGCTTCCTGTAGTTTCAGCCAGTTATTATGCACCCTGTATTCTGGGATGATGGAGAACAGATCCCTCCCTTCCTCTTAATGATTATCTTTAAGGTATTTGAAGGGTGTTATCATATCCCTTCTCAGTCTCCTTTTCTCAAGGCTAAACATGCCCAGTTTCTTCACTCTTTCCTCATGTGGCTTGGTTTCCAGTCATCTGGTCATCCTTGTTGCCATTCTCTGTCCCGGCTGTAATTTATTTGCATCTTTCTTAAAGTGCAGTGCCCAGAATTGGACACAGTACTCTAGATGTGGTCTATCTAGTGCTGAATAGAGAAGGACTAGTACCTCACAGGTGTTGGACACTATACTTCTGTTATAAGAACATAAGAACAGCCTTGCTGGAACCGGCCACAGCCCATCCAGTCCAGCATTCTGTCTCACACAGTGGCTCACCATTTCCTTCAGGGTATTCCCAAGGAGATGCCTTCACCTGCTTTGGATTCCCTGGAAATGGCATTGAGAGATATCCTGCCTATCTCTCCAACCCCGAGGTTGTCCTTAAGTATCCATAATTATAGCCATTGATACCCTTGTCCTCCATGAACTTGTCTAATCCTTTCTTAAAGCTGTCAAGACTGACAGCTGTCACCACTTCTTCTAGCAGGGAGTTCCATAGACCAGTAATCCTCTGGGTGAAGAAGTACTTTCTCTTATTTGTTTGAGAACTAGTACCCAAAAGTTTCATCGAGTGTCCCCTAGTTCTAGTGTTGTGCGATAGGGAAAACAGTTTTTCCTTATCTACTTTGTCCACACCGTGCATGATTTTATAAACTTCAATCAGGTCACCTCTTAGACGCCGTCGTTCAAGAGTGAAAAGGCCCAACCGTTGCAGCCTCAGATGGTAAGGAAGGTGTTCCAGTCCCCTAATCATTCTGGTTGCCCTCCTCTGTACTTTCTCCAACTCCATAATATCCTTCTGGAGGTATGGCGACCAGAACTGTACACAGTATTCCAGATGGGGCCTCACCATAGATTTATAAAGAGGCAAAATGACACTTGCTGACTTATTTTCTATACCCTTCCTAATAATCCCTAACATTGAGTTTGCTTTTTTCACTGCTGAGGGTTGACATCTTCATTGAGCTCTCCGCCAGGACACCAAGGTCCCTTTCCTGGTTTGTCGCAGAGAGTTCAGACCCCATCAGTTTATAAATGTAATTGGGGTTTTTTGCCCCAACATGCATCACTCTGCACTTACTAATGTTGAAGCTCATTTGCCACTGTTTTGCCCACTCCCCCAGTGTCAAAAGATCCCTCTGGAGCTCCTCACAATCTCTCACAGTTTTCACTACCCTGTATAATTTAGTGTCGTCAGCAAATTTGGCTACCTTGCTTTTTACTCCTACCTCTAGATCATTTATGAAGAGGTTGAAAAGCAGGGGTCCCAGTACTGAACCTTGGGGGACCCCACTCTTTACTTCCCTCCACTTGGAGAAGTGTCCATTTAGTGCTACTCTCTGTTTTCTGTCCCTTAGTCAGTTGCTGATCCAGGACAAGACCTGTCCCTTTATTCCATGACTGTTAAGTTTTTTCAAGAGCCTTTGGTGTGGGACCTTGTCAAAAGCCTTCTGAAAGTCCAGATAAAAATGTTAATGCAGCCTATAACAGCGTTGGGCTTTTTTTTACATAAGAACATAAGAACAGCCTTGCTGGAACAGGCCACAGCCCATCCAGTCCAGCATTCTGTCTCACACAGTGGCTCACCATTTCCTTTAGGGTATTCCCAAGGAGATGACTTCACCTGCTTAGGATTCCCTGGAAATGGCATTGAGAGATATCCTGCCTATCTCTCCAACCCGGAGGTTGTCCTTAAGTATCCATAATTATAGCCAATGATACCCTTGTCCTCCATGAACTTGTCTAATCCTTTCTTAAAGCTGTCAAGACTGACAGCTGTCACCACTTCTTCTGGCAGGGAGTTCCATAGACCAGTAATCCTCTGGGTGAAAAAGTACTTTCTCTTATTTGTTTGAGAACTAGTACCCAAAAGTTTCATGGAGTGTCCCCTAGTTCTAGTGTTATGTGATAGGGAAAACATTTTTCCTTATCTACTTTGTCCACACCGTGCATGATTTTATAAACTTCAATCAGGTCACCTTTTAGACGCCGTCGTTCAAAGGCCCAACCGTTGCAGCCTCAGATGGTAAGGAAGGTGTTCCAGTCCCCACATCACACTGTTGACTCATATTTAGCCTGTGATTTATTTTAATTTAATTTTCCCACTTGTATGCCACCCAATCAGGAAACCCTACTCAGGGCGGCTCACACAATCTTTACCTATAAGGGGGGACGTTAACTGTTGGACTCCGGCATACACGCCCGCACCCGACTATAGTATCCCGTACCGAGCTGCCTTCACTCGCCGCAATAGTCCTGCAATCAGCAGTGGGGCAACAGCCCCACAAACGCAAACAAAGGAAAACAACTTCAATTCCCAACGTCCTCTGCGCCACGCCGCCCCTCAGCCAATCAGGCTGATGGGTGAGAGCAAAGAGAACGTTGGGAAACGCGGCGCACCCAATTTAAACAGCTGCAGAAAAAAGCCGCCGCACGAATGCAAACAAAATAAACTAAACTCCAAGCCCCAGCGTCCTCCACGCCGTGACCACTTCAGCCAATCAGGCTGAAGGGAGCGAGCATGCAGAACGCTAAAAAAGCCGGCAAGAAAAAAATAAAATAAAAAATGCCTCACCCAACGGGAGCGCAAGGCCACTGCAGGCGGACGCAGCGCCTCACGGCCTCGCAAACAAAAAACCGGCAAACAACCACTACGAGACAAATCCTGCCCTTCTTTCACAGAGCAACGGGGAGAAGAGGGATTCCCTCTCTTCCACGCTACCCCGCCGAAGACACGGCAAGACCACCGCCGGCCTCAAGGTAAGTTGAGCCGGAATGGGGAAAAAACCAGCAGGCAGCAATTCATCAGGGGAAGCACCCTCCCTAGCACGAAACAGCGATGGAGGTAATAGAAAAGCAGCAGCCAGCAATCCGCAAGGAAGAGCACCACCCCTTACGGATTGTTGCCTGCCGATCTCCCCATTAGGTAAGCCAGGGGGGAAAGGAAGCCCAGAGAAGAGAACTATCGTCAAGCAGATAGCTCTTCTCTGCCTCCTTTTCACCCGACATACCTAACGAACCTTTGATGAGCGAGCTGACTGCCGGCTCTTCCTTTTCCCCATCGCTGCATCGAAACCTAATTTTGAAGCAGCAACGGGGAAAAAAAGAAGAAACAACAGACAGGCTGTTTAATAAACCTATTAAACAACAAAACAATAAACAAAATCAACAAAAAAAACCCGAAATACGATAAAAGCACACTAAAAACACCTATCTACAACATGAAAACACCTAATTCAAACAACAAAAGTAGCACAGATTAAACAAATAAAGACGAAAGATATCAGAAAAATAAATAACAAACAAAAATAAACAAAACAATTAAACACATCTAAAACCCAAAATAAAACAAAACAAGTAGAAACACTTAGGGGGGTTTAAGTAGAAACTCTACTTAACACCCCCAGCCTAACACCACACACACAAAAAAAGAAAACAACCCCAGAACAAAAAATCAAGAGAACTCACCAAACATGTCCTCCCTCCACGAGTCCGGGACAGAACTGAACAAACAACAAAGAAAGACTACTCTTAACCACAGCCCCACCAAGAGGCTGGAAGAGTAAAAACAGTCCAAAAAATTATTAAATTTAAAAAAGCAAAAGCAGTACTCTTAACCACAGCCCCACCTAGAGGCCAGAAGAGTAACAACAGTAAAAAATATATATTAAAAAAACAGTATTCTTAACCACAGCCCCACCTAGAGGCCGGAAGAGTAAAAATAGTCAAAAAATTAAACAAACCAAATAAATATTAAATAAACAAATAAACAAATTCAAATCACCACCACCCAAACTATCCCTAACTAAAAAAATAAAAATAAAACCAACCCAAAAAACTTGCCCGGCAAGGCCAGGCACAAATATGCTAATAGTTATAAAATACAATAGTTATACAATACTAGCAGAGGTTGCCCGGCGTTGTTGGGCTGTTTTAAAGGATGATATGATTTTTTAGAATTATTTTATGTAACCAAATAATGTTTTTCTATTTTTTTAAATAATGTGTGAGTATATATTTTTTTAAAATTCAATGTTTTTAAACTGTGTTTACATGTTTATTTATTTATTGAGTGAAAACTGTAAACAGGATTAAAGAAATGTTTTAGAAATGTTATTCTTTCTTTTGACTATTTTTGACTGTGTTTTCTCCTGTGTCCTCTGGATGGTGCTGTTGAGCTTTTCTTTTACTTTGACTTTCTTTCTCCACTGGCCTGTGGGTGTCACTTGTTCCGGTAAGTAGTCTCTCTTTCCTCATTTTATTTCCGGATCTCGTAGAGTAAGGCCGTTTGGGTGAGTTCTCCATTTTAATTTCTTTTGGGGGTTTGTATTGTTATTTTATTTTTATTTTATTTTTGGGGGGGGTTCTGTGTGTTTGGTCTTCGTGTTATTTTTGGGTTTGTTTTTAGTTGTTTTTGGATGTTTTTGGTTGTGATTGTTGTCGTTTGGGTGAGTTCTCCGTTTTAATTTCTTTTGGGGGTTTGTATTGTTATTTTTTGGGGGGGTTCTGTGTGTTTGGTCTTTGTGTTATTTTTGGGTTTGTTTTTGGTTGTTTTGGATATTTTTGGTTGTGATTTTTGTGTAATTTTTTACTTTATGGTTTATTTTGGGGGTAAGTGAAGGCACCGCGCGGAGCGCTGTCCGGTGCCTTTGCTTACCTGGGATTTTTTTCACTTTCAAGGGGGGGAAGGCAATGATGCCTTCTCCCTCCCTTGAAAGCGAAACACTTCCTCATAAAGTAAAGGCACTGGGCGGAGCGCCATCCGGTGCCTTTGCTTTGCGGGGGAATTGTTTTGCTTTCAAGGGGGGGAGGCAATGATGCCTTCGCCCCCTGTTGAAAGCGTTGTGGGTGGGGGGGATTCCCTTCCCGCGGCCTTTCGTCAGTGGCCGGGCCGCGGGAAGGCCAGCGCTGTTTTTCTCTCGTGTCCTCTGGGGGGATGCGCCGTTGTGTGTGTGTGGTGGGGTTCCCTTCCTGCGGCCTGGGCTCATTGGCTGGGCCATGGAAATCCCAGGCTAGGCAGCCCTGCCGTGTTGCGGGAACCCCAGCGGCGCCTGTATTTTTCTTTTTCGTGTTGCGGGAACCCAAGCGGCGGCTGTATTTTTCTTTTTCGCGCGGCGGATTTCTCAGAGTTCTGTGCATTCTGGGGCTTGTAGTTTGTGGGTATTTTTCCCTTTGCGTTGCGTTTTTTCCTGCGGCTCGTTTTTGATTGGCCGCAGCACCTTTTCCAACGTTCTTTGTGGTCACGCCTCTCAGCCTGATTGGTTGTGGCGTGGTGCAGCGCAAAGAACGTTGGGAAATGAAGTTGTTTCCCTTTTTCGCGTTTGTGGTGCTGTTGCCCCACTGCCAGTTTTTTCAATGCTTTGTTGACCTGCGGACCCAGTTCAGCCGTGTGCACGAATGGTGGGTGCAGGTCATTAGGGCGAGGCTTAGGAACCTATAGCAAGTTCCAACGGTTAGCCCTTGGTTTTATAGGTTAAGATACACAATAATGCAATATGCAATATTCAGCCTACAAGAGCAACATGTAATAATACAATATATAACAATGATAATATAATATATAACAATACAATACTGCACTACAGCGGCCTCTCCGCCCTGGCCTCAGACAAAGTCCAAGAATGGTGGCGAAGTCCTGCCACATTTTCAAGTCCAGGCCAGGGGCACCGGTGATGAAAGGGCCTGGCACCTGCTGCTGCCGCAGCCTCTCCACCCCGGCTGCAGGCAAAGTCCAGGAGTGACAACGGGGAAGTCACCTGGCCAATGGAAAGGGCCAGGAGGGTGTGGTGACATCTTCAGCCTCCCGTGGCTCTTCTCCTCACTCTAGGCCAGAGCCAGCTGAGGGGGCATCCGGTGTCAACAGCAGCGGCGGTCTCAAGGCAGGCCAGCCGCACAGCTGCTGCTCCTTTCTTCTCCCCCTCCAGGCAGGGACCAGCCGAGGGGGCATCCGGTAGCAGAAGCGGTGGCAGTTTTAAGGCCAGCCAGCCGCGCAGCTGCTGCTCCTTTCTACAACAATTCCAAGATCCTTCTCGGTTATAGTATTACGTAGCCGAGTATCCCTCCATCTTGTAACTGTGCATCTGTTTTTTGTTCCCTAAGCATAAAAATTTGCACTTGTCCCTGTTAAATTTCATTTTGTTGGTCTAGCCCAAGAGTTCTCAACCTTTTTAAGCCAGAGGCTGGGTCACGTTTTCTCAGACAGCTTCAGGGGCTGGACGGCCATTTTACCCTTCCTCCACCACATGGCACTTGCGAGTGTGTTAGAGGCTGTGGGGGCCCACATGAAATGGTTCCAAGGGTCGCATCCAGCCTACAGGCTGCAGGTTGATAAGCCCTGTTCTAGCCTATCAACATATTTTTGAATTCTGCTCCTGTTTTCCAAGGTATTAGCTATTCCACCCAGTTTTATGTAACAAAATTAAATGTCTCCAGTTCTTTCAGGGATGTTTCATATCTGTTGTTGTGTTGTCAACCCTCGTGACACAACCCTCTTATGTCAAATGTCGCCTATTTGAAGATGTATCTAATGTCTCTTGGAAACATCTTTCTAGATTACCCAGGCCAAGTTAACTTGGTTTAGTGAATCCCAGGCACCTGTAAGCATTGCTAAGGTGATATTCAGGCTAAACCTATGCAGTATAATTTACGCCACTATAACTTAAATGGGATAAACTTTGTCAATGAGTTGCTGCTAGTTAAGAAGTCAATCCTTGTTTTCTCTTGCTGCTTACCATGTCAAATGAATGCTGTGTGACAAAAAAAGCAAATCCTGTTTTAACCAGCAGCTATTTGCTTTAGAAGGTCCATTAATGGTTTAGTGGTTAAGACACTGAGCTTGATGATTGGAAGGTTGGCAGGTCAGCAGTTCAAGACTCAAGCGCTGCGTGATGGAATGAGCTCCCGTCATCTGTCCCACTCCTGCGAACCTAGCAGTTTGAAAGCAAGAAATTGCAAGTAGATAAGCAGGCACCATGAAAGGTAACAGCATTCTGTGTACTTAGGTGTCTAGTCATGCCTGCCACATGACCACGGAAAATTTGCAGACTCGGATAGTGCTGGTTCTTTGGCTGTAAACTGAGATGAACACCATCCCCTAGAGTCAGACACAACTGGCTTTCAAGCAAGGGCGACTTTTACCTTTATCTATTAGCTTTGGAAAGTTGTATTTTAGACAAATAATAGATTTCTGGCCCATATAGTTACTTGACTTCAGTCATGTGTTTCTTTTTACCTTTTGTAGGGAGAACTTGGAGAAACATGGTGTGTGTGTTCGAATCCTTGGGGATTTGCCCCTCCTGCCTCAAGATATCCAGGAACTAATTGCCAAGGTTGTGCTGGCAACAAAGCACTACAACACGTGAGTTCTAGCATGACCCTGTTTTACTTTAACATATGTCCCCTGCCATCTGTGGTAAGTGGGGGGGAGGGAGTCTTGCTATTTTTAACTTTTTTTCTAGCCTCTTTTATTTCGAAGGAGAGCTAGTTTTCAAAACTGGAAGTAACATCACACTTCTGGGTTGGAGGTGGAGGAATAACCCATGGTGAAGGCTTCTGGGAGTTTTCGTCCAAGAACATCTGGGGATCCAAGGTTGGGAACTGCTTCTTAGAGGGTATTGTGGGAGACTTTTTAAGTTAGAAAAGGTAAAAGGGTAAGTGTAATTGGGCCATAGGATGCACTTTTACCTTCTCCTGGGACAAAGTATGTCACTCATCTTCCATCATCTTAATAAGATTAGCCTTGCATTCAAATTGTAGGAAATGAAATACATAGTGCAAAACAAATATGTGAAGAAAAGTGTCCATGTGTGTGTCCATGTTTGTGTGTGTCTCCGCGTATGTCCATGTGTCTGTGTCTGTCTGTCCGTCCGTCCATATATATGTCCGTCCATTTGTGTGTGTGTGTGTGTGTGAACGAGAGAGAGAACTGAAGACACAGTATTTTAATTGTAGCAAGGAGGGGGGAAATGAGTCGTTTACTCAGTGGCTTAGTGGTTAAGACGCTGAGCTTGGAGACTGGAAGGTCGGGGTTCGATACCCGAGTGCTGCACGATGGATCTTGGGGACATGAAAGGAGCCTTGTTTGGGAATCCCCTGAGCAGAGTTTCTCCAGCAAAAATTCTTTCAACCCAGAGTAATTTCTCACACAAAATGTGTTTAGTGGCTGATTGTCTGCCCCCACCCCACCCCCACCAAAAAAAAACAAAAACAGGACCAAGTTGGTTGCCCCCCGTCATGGTGATCTTTATTGCAGACAGATAGATGGGAGAGGAAAGAAGACTTTTCTCACTTTCTCTACAGCAGGTCTTGATTTATTGATTGATGCCCTGCCTTTCTGTCAATGCAGAGGTGCAAAGCGTAATCTCTCTCTTTTAATTGTGTTGTTAAAGGTGTTTTTTGAACATTGCCTTTGCTTACACATCAAGGCAAGAAATCAGTAATGCAGTGAAAGAATTAGCTTGGGGTGTTGAAGAAGGACTGCTTCAACCCAGGTAACAATTTGTGTGTTGGGATAATGTGGGTTTTTAGCTGTGGAACCAGCTGTGCAGTTTTGCCACCTTCAAGCCTAGGTCCCCCCCCCCCCCCGCTCCCAAATTGAGCTTAGTTTTTATTGTCTTCCAAAAGAAACCAGTTTTGCACTGTTGACTGGCTAGCCTTTGTCTCCATTGTAAAGCTATATCTTTCCATGCTCAGGTAACTTTGATGAAATTTGTGGGTGGGAGGCTTGGGTAGAGCAAAGGAAGAACTTCACATGGTACATCTTTCAGTTGTGGAATCCATGGGTACAAAATGTGGCAATGACCATTACCTTAGATATATTCTCTGCAACAGTTGGATGGCCAATGTGTGATGCTAGATTACACAGCTTCAGCCAACAGCTCTGCTTTTGTGGTTTGTCCATGATAGACATGGGAAAGATGGTTTGGAAGGAGATAAAAACAGGTTTCCTAACTTTTAACAAATTATTCCAAAGTAAATATTCTTGAGAACAGACAATACATTTATTTTCTTGCAGTTTTTCATAAATTATATTGCTTTTCAGATGAATTAAGCTTTTTGTCCATATTCAGCATTCATAGTGGTGATATTATCATTTTTAATATTTTATTTTATTAATTTAAATATAATGTATCTAAAGCCATTATTCCTGCTTCCATTTTTTCTCACTTATATAATGAATTATATTCAATACCCTTTTTATTAAGTCAACCATTTGCTTCCCTTTTATAAAACCACACTGGTCAACCTTAATACAAGCCCCTATAAATTCATTAAAACTTCTCATCATTATTGCAGTAAATATCTTTGTATCTTGATTTATAAGTGTGATGGGTCGATATGAGCCTAATAGTTGTGATATTTTCAAATTGTTTGAGAGATATCCTTTTTGCATATATGTTTTTGCATATATTTGCACGGCGGAGTGAGTTCCCATCTCTGTCCCAGCTCCTGCCAACCTAGCAGTTTGAAAGCAAGAAATTGCAAGGAGATAAATAGGTACCACTTCGATGTAAAGGTAAACAGTGTTCTGTGCACCCTGGTGTCTAGGCATGCCTGCCACATGTCCATGGAAACGTCTGCAGACACAGACAACGCTGGCTCTTTGGCTATAAACAGAGATGAACACTAAACTCTAGAGTTGGATACGACTGTCTTTCGAGCAAGGGCTACCTTTACCTAATTATGTATATTGTCATAGATCTGTCTAGAATTTTCAATGCTACAGGAGAACAGCCTTGCTAACTTGTTATTTTCTTTTTCTCTTAGTGATGTATCTGAATCACTAATTGACAAATGCCTTTATACCTCCAAATCTCCTGAACCAGACATCCTGATAAGAACTTCCGGAGAGGTCCGGCTTAGTGATTTCATGCTCTGGCAGGTAAAACTAACCTCATCTGCTCTCCAAGGCCCATTTTACGGGGTGAGGTTTAATAATTCGGCTCCTTCATTAGGACATTCTAATAAAATACATCCCAAGAGAAATCATTGGACATATAGCACTGTGCAAAAGTCTTAGGCCTCCACCTGCTGGTTTGGGGAAATTTAATCATAGAGTAACTGAGTTGAGTTGGAAGGGGCCTTTTAGACCATTGAGTCCATCCCCCTGCTCAATGCGGGGATCCAAATTAAACCAGATATGACAGATGGTTGTCCAATTTTCTCTTCCAATGTTGGAGTGCTCACCAGCTCTCGAGGCAGTTGGTTCTACTGTTATACTGCTCTAACCATTAAGAAGTTTTTCTCAATAGTCAGCCTATATCTGGCTTCCTGTAGTTTCGGCCTGTTATTACACGTCCTGCACACTGAGATTATGGAGAAGAGATCCTTCCCTTCCTCTTTATGATTGTATTTCAGGTATTTGAAGAGTGCTATCATAGCCCCATATTGAGTGATGAGAATGCATATCTCAGTCCCCAAGCTGCCTAGACACACCAAACATTGAAGCAAACTATCCTCTCAACCCTCTCCAAGTTTGGTGATGTTTTCATAGGCTATACACATTTTTTATTTATTTTTAAAAAATGTATTTAAAATTTTGTCTGCTTTCAGGGCAGTTTTGTATCTAAGTGCATAACAAGCTGAGAACCTAGACATGTGATGGCGAACCTTGGCACTCCAGGTGTTCTTGGACTCCAATTCCCAGAAACCCAAGTCTCTGTGGATCCACGCGAATGGGTTTACTGCACATATGCTTGGATCCACATTCGTGTGGATTAACATTCTTGGGCTTCTGGGAATTGAAGTCTAAGAACACGCGCAGTAAACCCATTCATGTGGATTCACAGAGAATTGGGCTTTTGGGAATTGAAGTCAAAGAACATGCACAGTATACCCATTTGTGTGGGTTCATAGAGACTTGGGCTTCTGGGAACTGAAGTCCAAGAACACATGCAGTAAACCCATTCGTGTAGATTTACAGAGACAGGGACTTCTGGGAATTGAAGCCCAAGAACACCTGTGGACTTCAATCCACAGGTGGATGTAATTTGGGAAAAGGATGAACCAAACTTTCGTTTGTCTCAGCCTAACTGGCAGAAGGCACACTGCCAACTCATTTCACTGGTCCCTGCCGCAGGAATGGGTCCTTTGGTCTCCTTCCAGATGATGTTGGACTACAACATCTATCGTGCTTGACTATTGGCTACATCAGCTAGCACTGCTCAGAGTTGAGTTTAAATGTCTCTGGAGAGCCATAGTTTCGTTATCCCTGCATTTTAGGATACTACTGTTGCATACAAGCTCTGTTGTTGCAAAAGTCTTCGCTAAGTCAGCAAGAGGAATCACATAAAAAGGGTGGGAGACTCCTGGCCCTGGGTCTGGATCTGGCTTTCTGGAGTCCCAGTGCAATTCTCTGTGTGTTCTCAGATATCTTTTTTCATTTTCCCATACATTACCCTTAGTGGTTTCCTAGCTTTTGTGCAGGTCTTTCCTATGTCAGAAGATTAAAATGCCTCTTCTACATTTTAGTTATTGGCAGAAAGAGCTTTAGACTAAAATGAACTGTTACTGTTAGCCCAGCGCACAATTGAAATGTGCCCCTCAGTCCAACAAATTGAATTTGCACATGGCCCCGAAAGAGATTCTCCGCTATTGTGCTAGATTTATGTTACAAATAGGCCTCCCAATCTTCCATGTGCGTTTATATAATGATAGTGTGCTATCAGATCAATTGTGACTTATGGCCACCATTTCCAGGGTTTTCTACGAAGAGAGTACAGTGGAACCTTGTATAATGAAGGGTCTGGATAGCGAAAAACTCGCATAATGAAAGGAAATCGCATGTGAACGGTGCCCTCGCATGGCAAAAATGTTCATTGTGGTTTTATGTATTCCTATGGGGAAACTCGTACTGTATAATGAAAATTTTCTCTATGCGAGTTTTTACTAAACCACATTGTATATCAATGCATTCCTATGGGAAACTCGCATAACGAAAAATTTCGCTGTACAGAAAAACTTGTGGAATAAATTAATTTCATTATACGAGGTTCCACTGTACTCAATTGGGTTTTCCCTTCCCTTCTTCTGCGGGGGGCCCTGGGACTGTGCAGCTTGCCCATGATTTCACAGGCTGGCTCTTCAGGGAGGCACAGTAGGGAATTGAACTCTCAACTTACAGCTCTGGAGCCAGAAATCTAAACAACTGAGTTATTCAGTCTACCCATATGTATTAGACTGAATTTTTGCAATCCTTAAGCAGCACTGGAGTTATAGTTGAAGGACACTGGGTTGTAAAAGGCAGATGGTTACAGAGTATATCGTCTGTCATGAAAAGAACTGAGCTTTAAATTAAAAGCAGCAGTAGTTGCCTTAGATATATTTAAAGCTTTTGATTCAATAGAATGGACATCTTTGAAAAATTGATTCAAGATATGGGATTTGGAAATAATTTTCAAGGAGTTCTAAATCAATTGTATTCAAAAAATCAGGTGTATATTTTAGTCAATGTTGGTGTTACCGACCTAATATACCTAAGCCAAGGAACTAGCCAAGGATGTCCTTTGTCCCCAATATTGTTTATATTGATGAAGAAGATGTTAGCTAATGCAATAAAACAAGATAATTAAATAGAAGGAGTAGGTGCAAAGGGAATAAAAATTGGTTTGTTTGCCAAGGATACTTTATTGACTACTAGCATTTTTGCCCAGGCTTCACCCTGGGGGGGGGGTAGCTGGCGGAGGTCGACGGTACCTGGCCTGGAGGTAGACGATTCCTGGCTTGGGTGGGTGGGCCACCAGAGTCTAGCCAGGCACAGGAGCATCGGAGTTTTTGTTGTAGTGTTGGGCGCAGCGGCTGCCTCTGGCCTGTATGGTAATTACCGTACCATACGGTAATTTGGACCTCCGTACAGTATACAATTACCATATGGAGATATACGGTAATTTAGAAAAATACTGGAAAATATTTTAAAATAAGGTTATTTAGCCACTCTGCCCACAACTCCGCTCACTCTGGCCTGTACGGAGGGCCAAATTACCGTATGGTACGGTAATTACCTTGCCTCTCTGGCCAGGTCTTCCAGATGAGTGGCGGCCATTCCTGTGCCTGGTGCTCTGCGTTTGCCCCGCCTCTCCCTCTGTTGGCCTGGCCTCTGATTGGCTGCTCTGCACTGCAGTGGCCATTGGGAGTTGCAGTGGCCGCTGGGGGTGGTAGTTTTGTGGGATTTTGTTTGTCTGTGGGGCTGGCACCCCACCCACGGCTACCGGACCTCCGTCTTTGACCTCCACCCGGAAGGTAGGTCTAGGCAAATTTTCAGGGGGGAGGGTGGCAGGGGGAACGCATTGAAGATGATCAAACCTACTTCTTTGCTTTATTGGTATAGATAAAGAAACCTAAGCAAGTTTTGGATATAATTCAGGAGCACCTAGATTATGAAAAATATGTTGGTCAGAGATAAAGAAAATTGTTGTAAAACAATATGGCAATGGTATATGACCCCAATATGATTAATCCATTATAATTTTAAATATAAAAATGAGTGTTGGAAATGTTAAAAAAAAGAGGTCGGGACATAGTTTCACTTATGGTGGATTGTAAATTTGTAAAAATAATTTGAAAGTTTTTGATGAGATTAACCAAATATTGTCTTTAAAATTAGAGATGTGTCTTAGAATAGCATTATTAATGGATTTTGGAAATAAAAAGATAGGAAGAAATAGGAAATATCTGATTATTGTTATGGTAACAGCTATGAGATTGCATTAAATTCCTTTTCATCTTTCTTTCTGCAGACATCCTATTCTTGCCTCGTGTTCCAGCCTGTGTTGTGGCCTGAGTATTCCTTCTGGAATTTATGGGAAGCTATCCTTCGTTTCCAGATGAACTATAATGCATTACAGGTAAGAGCCCAAAATTTTGTTGAAGATCTTTGCAAATTTACTTTAAACAATTAATTGCCTGCTGCCAGACTTAGAAGACTGGGGAAGACATTTTAATTGCAATGTGAATTGAAAGCACCATTTGGACTCTAATAATAATAAATAAAACAAGAGGCTGTATATCTATCAGAGAGATAGGTTCAACATCATGAAACATAACAATCCTCCTAAGAGATATCCAAGGATGAATATTTAAAGGTGTATTTAAAGGCTGCAGTGCCGTCTTCACTAGGCGGTAGGCTTCTCCAACCATTATATAGGTTGGCTTTTGGTCCAATTTGAAACCATGAAGGAGTAACCAGAGGAAAAGATTTTTTCACACCTGCCTTATCTCCCCAGACAGGGGACACCAGACTCTTATGTCACAGGATCATTGGGGAGCACCATTGAATATTCTAGCAATTCTTACTTCTCTCAGATGGGGTGGGCACATCCAATTCTGGTACCTATGAGGTTACTAAAGCTTTCCCCAACTATTCTACTCAGAAGGAATGCTTCTAACTCGCACCATAGCAGAAAGAAGACATAAGAACAGCCTTGCTGGAACAGGCTACAGCCCATCCAGTCCAGCATTCTGTCTCACGCAGTGGTTCACCATTTGCTTCAGGGTATTCCCGAGCAGATGCCTTCACCTGCTTAGGATTCCCTGGAAATGGCATTGAGAGATATCCTGCCTATCTCTCCATCCCAGAGGTTGTCCTTAGGTATCCATAATTATAACCATTGATACCCTTGTCCTCCATGAACTTGTCTAATCCTTTCTTAAAGCTGTCAAGACTGACAGCTGTCACCACTTCTTCTGGCAGGGAGTTCCATAGAACAGTGATCCTCTGGGTGAAAAAGTACTTTCTCTTATTTGTTTGAGAACTAGTACCCAAAGTTTCATGGAGTGCCCCGTAGTTCTAGTGTTATGCGATAGGGAAAACAGTTTTTCCTTATCTACTTTGTCCACACCGTGCATGATTTTATAAACTTCAATCAGGTCACCTCTTAGACGCCATTGTTCAAGAGTGAAGAGGCCCAACCGTTGCAGCCTCAGATGGTAAGGAAGGTGTTCCAGTCCCCTAATCATTCTGGTTGCCCTCCTCTGCACTTTTTCCAGCTCCATAATATCCTTCTGGAGGTATGGCGACCAGAACTGTACACCGTATTCCAGATGGGGCCTCACCATAGATTTATAAAGAGGCAAAATGACACTTGCTGACTTATTATCTATACCCTTCCTAATGATCCCTAGCATTGAGTTTGCTTTTTTCACTGCTGAGGCACACTGGGTTGACACCTTCATTGCGCTGTCCGCCAGGACACCAAGGTCCCTTTCCTGGTTTGTCGCAGAGAGTTCAGACCCCATCAGTTTATGAATGTAATTGGGGTGTTTTGCCCCAACGTACATCACTCTGCACTTACTAATGTTGAAGCTCATTTGCCACTGTTTTGCCCACTCCCCCAGTGTCAAGAGATCCCTCTGGAGATCCTCACAATCTCTCACAGTTTTCACTACCCTGTATAATTTAGTGTCGTCAGCAAATTTGGCTACCTTGCTATTTACCCCTACTTCTAGATCATTTATGAAGAGGTTGAAAAGCAGAGGTCCCAGTACTGAACCTTGGGTGACCCCACTCTTTACTTCCCTCCACTTGGAGAAGTGTCAATTTAGTGCTACCCTCTGTTTCCTGTCCCTTAGCCAGTTGCTGATCCAGGACAAGACCTGTCCCTTTATTCCATGACTGATAAGTTTATTCAAGAGCCTTTGGTGCAGGACCTTGTCAAAAGCCTTCTGAAAGTCCAGATAAACAATGACAACTGGGTCCCCCTTATCCACATGCTTGTTGACACTCTCAAAAAATTCCAAGAGATTAGTGAGGCATGATTTGCCCTTGCAAAAGCCATGTTGGATCTCCTTTAGCAGTGCCTTCTCTTCTATGTGCCTATCAATTCTATCTTTTAGGATGGTTTCCATCACTTTACCTGGGACACATGTCAAACTGACCAGTCGGTAATTTCCTGCATCACCCCTGGATTCTTTTTTGAAAATTGGTGTTACATTCGCTACCTTCCAGTCATCAGGCACAAAGCCTGATTTGAGGAAAAGATTATATATTTTGGCTAGGAGATCATCAATTTCATCTTTAAGTTTCCTGAGAACTCGTGGATGGATGCCATCTGGTCCTGGTGATTTGTTAGCATTTAGTTTAACAAGACATGCAAGGACCTCCTCCCTGGTTATTTCTATTTGGCTTAGTTCTTCGGTTTCCCTCCTATGAAAATAGGCTCTGTTTTGGGCATGTGGTCTCTGTCTTCTTCAGTGAATACTGAAGCAAAGAATTCATTGAGTCTCTCTGCAATCTGTTTCCTCTTTAATAACCCCTTGCCTTCCATTGTCGTCTAATGGTCCAATGGCCTTCCTAGTTGGGTTCTTACTTCTAATGTACTTAAATAAGTCTTTGTTATTTCTCTGAGTGTGTTTAGCTATACCAGTGATGGGCAGTCTTGGACCTCCAGCTGTTCTTGAACTTCAGTTCCCAGAAGCCCAAATCAGCACTCCTGCTGATCAGGGCCTCTGGGAATTGAAGTTCAAGAACAGCTGAAGGGCCAAGACTGCCCATCACTGAGCTATGCGCTCCTCAAAGTCTCGCTTTGCTTTCCTGATTTTTGCCTTGCATTTGTTCTGCCAGAATTTATGTTTCTGCCTGCTCTCCTCATTCGGACAAGCCTTCCATCTTCTAAATGAGCTTTTCTTGCTTTTGATCACTTCCCAAACAGCTTCTGTAAGCCACATTGGAGTCCTCTTGGACCTGGCAGTGCCCTTTTTCCTTTTGGGTATGCATTCCAAATGGGCCTCTGTTATTGTTTTTGTAAACAGCCTCCATGCCTCTTGGAGCGTTTGGACTCTCTTAATTTTCCCTTTCAGCTTCTTTTTTACTAGTTTCCTCATCTTTGGGAAATTTTCTTTTTGAAAATTAAAGGTTTCTGTGTTAGATTTTATCAGTGACTTGCGGTCTATGATCACGTTAAACATAATTGAGTTGTGGTCACTGTTCCCTATTGGATCAGTCACATTAACATCTTGTACCAGTAATACTCAGGATCAAGTCAAGGATTCTTGTACCTCTAGTTGGTCTTCAACCATATGTCCCAGGGAACAATCATTTAGCATATCTAGGAACTTTATTTCTTTATCATGTGCTGAACAACAGTTCACACAGTCTATGTGAGGGTAATTGAAGTGCCCCATTATAACCAGGCTTCCCTTCTTGGATGCCTCCTTTACAACATTCTCTAACCGCCACTCTCCGTCAGGAGTTTGGGTCGGAGGCCAATAGTATGTATATGCCTACTGTTAGACCATCCTTGTGGCCTGGTACTCTTACCCACAGAGTTTCTAATGGTGACTCCAAATCACCTAGATATTCCAATTCATATGATTTTATCACTTCTTTGACATACAAGGCTACACCACCGGAGTTTGCCCCTTCCTATCCTTCCTGTACAGTTTGTAGCCTGGGATAACTGTATCCCATTAGTTATCATCCATCCACCAGGTTTCAGTGATGCCAATAATATCAATATTTTTATCTATTGCTAAGTATTCCAGCTCCCCTATTTTGTTCCAGAGGCTTCTGGCATTTGCATACAAGCATTTAGATATGCTTTTCTGACACAGTCTTTTGAGCCCAGTTGCATTGTTAGACTGCCTCTTGCATCCTTCTGCTACAGTGCTGGTGACTAGCTCCTTGCTCTGCTCAGTAATTTTTGCATCCTCCTCACTACTCACGTACACACTTTCCCGAACCGGATGCTGTCCAGCTCCTGTTGGCTTTCCCTTAGTTATCAGTTTGAAAGCTGCTTTGCAGCCCTTTTGATGTTGAGTGCCAGCAATCTAGTCCCATCATGGTTCAAGTGCAACCCATCCCTCCTGAACAGATTTGGCTTGTCCCAAAATGTTCTCCAGTTCCTGACAAATCTGAAGCCCTCCTCTTGACACCACTGCCTCATCCACGCATTGAGGCTTCTGAGCTCTGCCTGCCTCATCCACGCATTGAGGCTTCTGAGCTCTGCCTGCCTGCTAGGTCCTGCACGAGGAACAGGCAGCATTTGGCCTAGCTAATCCTCAAAGTCTTCTAATTAAGCCTTTCTACTGGGTGAATCATATTTAGGTACAGTAAAACTCTGAGTTACGGAATTAATCCGTTCCGGGACTTTTTCCTTAAGTCGGTTTTTCCTTAAGTCAAAGCACATTTTCCCATAGGAATGCATTGAATTTTTTTTAAAAATGTTCCCGACCTCCCAAAATAATTCATAAAATGCAGAGCACACAGTAAAAGGGAATGGAAAAGACACAGCTAAGCTTCCTACTTTTTCCAATGCTTTAGAAATGCTCCACCAGCACCACTTTCCTGGGTTCCGGCGCTTCTTCCTGAGGGTTGGTGTCAGGCGCACCTTCCTCGCCGATGTCCACTGGGTGGGGCTGCCCACATCCTGGGCTCTCTTGCTGACGAAGCCATTGGCAGTTGAGGGCAGCCATTCCTTCCGCTGGCTCAACATCGGAGCACGGGGCTTGACGGAGGTCCGGCCACATTGCTGCTGTCCATCTGTCCACGCTGAAGGCTGACCAAGGAATCGCCCCTCCTTCCGCTGAGTCATCATCGCCACAGGGCTGTTGCCCCTGTCCATGTTGATGACTTGGCGGAAGGAGAGGTGAGTCCTCGGGCAGCCTTTGGCATGGACAGACAGCAGCGTTGCGACTGGTCTTCTGTCCAGCCTGGTGGCGAAGTTCGCCTGGTGGAAGGAGGCGTGGCTCCCCTCACCTGCCAGTGGCTTCCTCACCAAAAAAAAAACCGCTCAAACTCTTCAAGAGATGACTCTTCACAAACACCCACAGAGTCTAAAATGGCACAGGACCAGCACTATAAACCCTACCAGACGCAATGCGCTCTGGGGAAACCCGTTCTGTAATGCGATTTTTCCCCCTGTAATTCAGGACATCATTTCCTCAGGATTTCCTTTTCAAAGTTGAGTTTTTCTTTACCCGAGGTGTCTGTAACCCGGGGTTTTACTGTACAGTACTGTATTTGCAAAATGCCTGTAATGGAGGTAGAACTCTCAGAATAGAGAATCATGGTATTTGTAGTTAATAAAATCTGATAATTCCATCTGTAACACCTGCATACATTTCTTGGTGTATCAAGATAAGGGCTATTCTAACTCTTGCTGCCACAGAAATATTAAAGAGAAATATTATGGGAATATATAGCTTGGCTCTTCAAATCAGACACATTTGTAACACTGAAGATTATTCAGAAAGAAATACATGAACTGAAGAAACACCGGTTTCACAGAGAATATATTCCAGTTACAATATTTTTCTTAGTGCTGGAAGGTGGCCCTATGGATCATCAAGTTCCGTTACTGTCAGAGAGGCACAGTGTGGAATTCAACTCCCAACCTCTGGCTCTGAAGCCTGATACCTAAGCTACTGAGGTATCTATCCAGCTGTCATAAATTCTAGTTCAAAGTGAACTATCAATCTCACAGTGAATGACACATTCCTTTTGTGACAGATTTCCATCCAGCATCTCCAAATTGCAGCAAGGCAATTACAGAATTATTAGTTCTTGCATGATGCACCAAGTTTATTATCAGCAAGCTTTCTATGATAGCTTTCAACCAGCTACCAAATCTCAAACCCACCTGTCAGCAATCCTGACACAACTTTGTAAATGCTATATATGTTTCTTAGGGAGACAAACACTTATTAGTACTGTGACTGGCAAGATCTACTCTATTAAACAAAACATCACTTGTAGGTCCTGCACTCATCTCATTGAGTGCAAATAATGTTTTGAAGAAAATAACAGGCACAAGTTGGGGTGCCCAGCCACACACATTAAGAACTTCTGCACTAGCTTTATGTTACTCTGTAGGAGAGTATGCTAGTGCAGTGTGGTGCAGATCAAAGCATACAGGGCACGTGGATGTGGCCCTAAATAAAATAGCAAGATTGGTCACAGGATGCCTAAAACCAACCCCAATACAAAAGGTGCGTTACGTAGCTGGCATTCCTCCATCAAAATTCTGTCAAGAAAGTGCTGCTCAGAAAGAGTGGGTCAGAGCAAGTTCCTTGAAAACACACCTGCTATTTGATCACCAACCACCAAAGCAGAGACTGAAATCAAGGCGTATCTTCCTCACAACTTTTGCCCCTCCGAACAACCAGCCTCCACAGACCACCTTAGAACTATGGAAGGCAAGCAAGGAGCTACCAGATAACTGGGCAGAACCACATGACTCTCTACCGCCTAGCCAAGAACAACCATGGCCTGTGTGGAAAGCTTTAAATAGACTGCGTGCAAGAGTAGGAAGATCAAGGGCTAATCTGAAAAAGTGGGGTTTCCCTGTAGATGACAGCCTGTGTGAATGTGGAGAAGTACAAACTATCTCCCATATGATACAATGCACACAATGCCCCTCAATGTGCTCTGAGGAGGACCTTATATTGGCAAGAGGAAATGCTGTTGAAGTGGCCTGATATTGGGCAGATGTCATCTAGCCCTTTTTAATTCTATTTTGTTTTTAGATTTGTTAATTTTAGCTTTGTATGTTATTATATGCTGGTGGTGCATCTGACACGAATAAAGAAACTACTAAGAAGTTGAAAGAACCAGTGACTAATGATGATGGGAATTGTAATCCAACACATCTGAATGACACGAGTATTATATTGTAAGTCAGTTCTATGAGCTAATTTCGGTGTTTTTTTTTTTATTCCAGAAAGCCAGGGATTCATACATGGAAGAAAAGAAGTGGCAGCAGGCAGAAAAAGACAAGGCTTATGTGTTGGAGAAGCTGAAAGAGGAAGGGTCTACAGACTGTGCAGACACTCAGAGACGGCGGGTACTTTTACAAGAATTAAGAGCTCAGCGAGAAGAGAGAGTCCAGGGGTTTTTGGAGGTCCTGGAGAACAAAAGAATGGACTACTTGGAAAGATTGACTATGGTATCTGCATGACAAGGAGCTTGTAGGTTCAGGAAGTGAGGAGGAAAGAAGGACTTGAGCCAAGTTTTAAAATGTTTAGCTGCTACCTAGAAAGATTCTTGATTATGGGAACATAAGTTTTGGGTGTTCTTTTTAGACTTATACCAAGACTTTACCTTGGGTTGAGGAACCTACGAGTCTTTAAATGTTGGTAGCCGCCTACGCTCAAGTGTGTCATGTGGGGCTGATGGGTATCAGGCTCCATCCACGTGGGCCATGGGTTTATCTCCTTTTTACTCCTGATAATTCCCCAATCAGTGGTTGGGAATATAACATATGAAACACATCTGTACTTCTTTAGTTGACTTTTGGTTAAAGCTAACAGAACAAAATATATTTTGTTATGAAATTAGGTCTAAAAACAGGCTGCCTTAAATTTGATCTACGTGCAAAGGTTTGTGCATGCAGTAGGGCAGGGGTTCCCAACCTACGGCCAATGGGACCATTTCATGTGGCTTGCTGTTGCTGCACCCCACCTGGAAGTGGAAGCAGACACATTTATGTCAACTGTAAAATGCACCTGTACATGCACAAATGCACCCACAGCGGCTGTCATAAACACGCCCACTTCATACCTATCAAGTTTCGGGAAATTTCTGTCAAATAAGGGAAATTTCCCAGCCAAAACTGGAAACTGGGCAGCAGTGCTTATCCTGTGCTGGCCTCCAGTCTAACTCCAATCTAATTGCAGTCTAACTAATATGGGGTAACGGCGGGAAGGAGTGTAAAATACGGGGGTTTGACAAATTTCCTGAAACTTGACAGGTATGGCCCGCTTCCATTTCCGGGGGCATGGTCAGGCCTGCTCAGCTGTCCAGGGGGGCGTGGTCAGGCCCACTGTGTAAAAAAGTTGGGAACCCCTGCAGTAGGGGGTTCATTCTACCTTTCCAAATAGCAGCATTTTAATACTATATCTCAATAGGGTCCAGAAACTTCCCAGCATTCTGTATATCCAAGTATGATACAAGGCCAGAAACTGCAATCGGAAGAATGACAAGACTGTTGTATGCACATACAGATGTTTTGAATGAGGCCATCACCTTCTAGAGCCATGATGGCGAACTTTGACACTCCAGATGTTTTTGAACTTCAATTCCCAGAAGCTATGATCAGCAGGAGTGCTGACTTGGGCTTCTGGTAATTGAAGTCCAAGAACACCTGGAGTGCCAAGGTTCACTATCATTGTTCTAGAGCAGGGTTTCTCAACCTTGGGCCTCTAGGTGTTCTTGGACTTCAATTGCCAGAAGCTCAAGTCAGCACACCTGCTGATCAGGACTTCTGGGAATTGAAGTTCAAGAGCGGCTGGGGGCCCAAGGTTGAGAAGCTAAGTTCTAGAGGAATGATGTATGTTCTCAGTTAGGATAGACACACAACGGCCAAATTCCTGATGCTTAACATAAGCCAAATCTTAACATTTGCTCCATTCCTCCCTGGTAAACACAACATTTATCTTGCCAGCATGCACATACACCCCCCAAGAATTAAGGCAGAGGATGAATGGAATGAAATTGATAATTTGGCTTACACCAGGGGTGCCCAAACTATGGCCCAAGGGCCGGATCCTGCCCCCAACACCAATTCATCTGGCCCACGCCACCCTCGTCGCTCCTGGAAGCAGAACTAAAATGCACCCATATGTCCGCTTCCTGGAGCAACGAGGGCGGCGTGGGCTGGATGAATTGACATCGGAGGCCAGATCCGGCCCATGAGCCGTAATTTGGGCACCTGTCTTACACTAAGCCACCAGGATTTCAGCCAATGATGTTTTTCATTCCTACATCCTTTGAAGGAAATGATAGAAACACCCCAGTTGGAAAAAGTCAGTGTTCTTCTATATGTACACAGCACAAAAATGTGTGATGTTTTCCCTACTTTAGTAAATTGAGAGAATATTCCTTCTATTTAGCTCCATGTAAGGTTCAGAACGATGAGCAAATATGTTAGTCATAATTTAAGTTCTTTAGGAAGTATCTAATGCATTGTATGTTCTTGGGGTTTTAAAGGGGTTGTTCTCCATCTGGATGGTGTTCCTGAGTGAGGCAACTTGGGTGGCACTACAAAATGTTCAGTTTCTTTAAAGAGGCACATCAGTTTAGTCTACTGGTAGGCGAAGGAATATGAGCAAAATTGATTATGACAGAAATATTTTCACAACATTCTGATCATTATTAAAAGTTACTATTTTAAGTCTGAGTACAAGTAGCTTGTTGTTTTCTGGTGTTTCATTCTGAAAAGATAAGAATGAACCAACGCAGAGTGCTAATATTGGAATTCAAGAAGTTGTTTAAGATTTGCATCCTTACTGTGAAAGACATAATGACCAATAAATTATGGAAACTTTGTTCTTGTATAGCAGCTCATTTCGGATATCTTGAAGGTGGCCTTTCAGCTATTCTGTCCCCAGGCTATCATTTGAATTAAAATAACCAGAACAATCTCTTAACTGTGTTTATTTTATACAAGCAGAATCAACAGCAGAAGGGAAGACTCTTTTTGTAGTATTATCTCTTGATTTCTCTTACAAACATTAGTCTGGCACCAACATTGTGTTTTAAGCTACAAGACCAAAATCTCCTTATTTGCACAAATTATTTTTTTAAATGTCAAAAATATAAATACTGTATAGTATATATAATTGGAAAGTGTATTTTTGGTGTTGACCACCAATTTTGAGCCTGTGTTAATTTTATCATTAAGACTAATATTTGGTTTAATTTTAATTTTTTATTCTACTCTTGAATCTTCTGTGATAAAAAGTTATACTATTTTTTAAATGTACAAACAGAAAATATCAGCTTAGGCTGATCAAGGTCAGTTTTCTATAGCGTGCAGCTTTTTTAAAAAAAAAAGTGTTGACCATGCATCAATTTCCTAGTGTGATTCTGCAGCCTGAACGTTGTGAGTTCGATTCTGACTAGGATTCCAGATGGACTCAGCCTTCCATCCTTCCAAGGTCAGTAAAATGAGTATCCAGCATGTTGGGGGCAAAATGCTAACTAACTTGTGGATTACCCAGAGAATACACTATATATGCCGCGCCGAAGCTCTCCTGGGCCCCCGCCATTGGCCCATGATGGGAGCCACCTGCGGCAACCGGCCCCACCTCCCTCCGGTCTGGCATTTGCCGCAGGGGGACAGCGAGCACCTGAGCTCCCTTGTAGTACACATGTAAGTGCAGACTGTAGTATATATTTTGTAGTTATATTTTGTGGACAGAGTTTTTTGTAATTGTACTTTTGGTAATTGATTTTTTTTACTGTATTCATTGTATGTTATGATATTGTATTTTTGTATTTATTGTCCGCTATGTAAATCGCCCTGAGTCGGGTTCGCCTGAGTGAGCGGTATATAAGCGTGAAAATTAAGTTAAAATTAAAATATAATAATTTCATGTCAGAAATTATTCTAGGTTGAAAGGATTTTTTGCTAAAGAAACTCCGCTCAGGGGACGCCTGAGTGAGGCTCCTTTCATGTCCCCAAGTGGTCCCTATTTATCCACTTGCAATTTCTTGCTTTCAAACTGCTAGCTTGGCAGGAGCTGGGACAGAGATGAGCGCTCAAACTGTCATTCAATACCCTGGTCTTGAACTGCCGACTTGCTGGCCTTCCAGCTAACAAGGCGAGCTACTTAACCACTAAGCCATGCAGCCCCAAGAGAATGCTCTAAGTGTTATGGGGCGGTATATAAGTATGATTGCTATTGCTAAGCTATTGCCTAAATCCCATTTATGTCTGCATAAATCTGCTGAATGTTATGCCGTAGCAACAAAGATTGTGACCAATTATGCAGTGTGCCTGGAGAAGTACTTTATGAATAGCACTGCTACTTTGCCATAATTAGAGCTGTCACATGCATAACATCAAATTACTCAATAGGATTTCAGCCAAAGTGCTGGTTTTCTTTTACATTTATAGATTTATGTGGCTTGGAAATAGAATATATAAAAGATTGTGCTGGGGGGGAAGACCTTTGGCATTCCAGTTGTTTTGGATTACAACTCCCATAGTCCTCTATAATTGGCAGTAGAAGCTGAGGGTTCTTGCTCTGTGTTCATATGATCTTGCCAAGTAACAAAGAACACATGACTTGCCAAGTAACAAAGAACACATGATATCTCTCAGTGCCATTTCCAGGGAATCCTAAACAGGTGAAGGCATCTGCTTGGGAATAATACCCTGAAGCAAATGGTGAGCCACTGTGTGAGACAGAATGCTGGACTGGATGGGCTGTGGTCTGTTCCAGCAAGGCTGTTCTTATGTTCTTGTATGCTTGCTCCCTAGGATTTGCTGCTTTGACCTGAATACTGCATCATTAGAACAAGAACTATGCATCTCCCTGAATACCCGATGGTCACTATGGCCCGGGGGCTGGAAGAAGAAGAGGCTGAATCATTTCATTGGCTCCTGCCAATATATGATTTTCATTGTAATTTGCCTCCTACTTGCTGTTTCTTTCTGTTCAGTATGGTTTTTCTCCTGATATGTGACTTTAGTTCTTTACTGCTTTTGCTAGGCTTGGATTGCTTAAATTCTAAACTAGAAGGGTTAATTTCCCCCCATAGTCAATTTACTGAGGGGAGTATGAGGCAAGTTTCCCCATCAGACCTTATCTATGTATGTACACAACAGGCTATTTAAGGACAGTAACTTTTAACTGGATAAAACAGACCAAAGTATGTGCATGTCCATTTAGAAAGGTGGAATAGATCACACTGATAGAATGGTGTTCTTTTCTGGATTACTCTTGACCCATAACGCTTCATAGACCAATTTGTCTTATTTTTCCTAAACCACAAAGTTTTAAACTACTGTAGTTCACCTTAGAGTGGATGTCACATCTAGTTTTTATTTTAGTAGAATCCCAAGTTCTTCTTCGAGGAGTCTGTGAATGACCACATATGGGATATTGCGCTTGCGCAAGATTCCATTCAGATTCCACCAAGCTTAAAAAGGAATTTTGGGAGGGAAAGTACGAAGTACTTGGCCCCACCCCCTCCACAATCTATATATTCCTGGCTCTGGACCTCCCTCCTCAGTCTTTTTTTCTCTGCTGCGATTGTAGCTCTATTCAACTACCAGCTCCTGATTGTTCTTTCCCGCCTAAACGCGTTTTATTTTATGGCCTCTTCAGGCCCTTTCAAATCCTGTTCTTCTTGTTCAGCCAAGATCCCCGTCTCAGACGGGCACTCAAAGTATCTCCGTTGCCTCAGAGAAACTCACCTTCCCGCCTCCTGCTCTCACTGCCGAAGGTTCTCCAAGTCGGCCCTAAAAAATAGAAAGTCTCAACTCTGTCCCTACCTCTGGGAGAAATCTCTCTCAGTCATGGATCCTCCCATCTGAAATTCCCCCTGAGGAGATCCGCGAGCCACCGCGCCTTCAGCTGGCCCCACCACCTACCAAAAAAGATAGAAAGAGAAAGCATAAGGAGGGCTCTGAAACTAGTTCAAAAAAGCCCAAAAAGACGGTGTCTGTAGCCTCCGGAAAAGCTCCGAAACGCCAGGAGTCAGCTAAACTGCCATCCGTTATTTCGGCAAGTGACAGCGAAGCCATTTTGCCCTTCCAAGTAGAGCACATGGAGAGGGAGGCTCCACCGCTTCAGGTAGTAGAGGGCCCCGCTGCCTCTGACCACCCTAGCCTGACACAAGCTTCCAGCCACTGCTCTATGTCCCCGAGGTCTGAATTCTTGGACTATCACTCGGGGTTCTCAGCAGCCACGCTACCTCGATCACCCACCTCGTCCAAGTGAATGGGCCTGCTATGGAGCTTGCACGGGATGCCACGGTCACTACCATGAAGAGAGGCCTTGGTTCTCCCCCAGACCGATGGGCTATTCCTCCTCCGATCCACACCACCTTTTGCGTTGTGGCCCGGAGGCTTGCGGAGTCCAACATGATAGGGCAAAACCCCGTGAGGGTGCCCCTGGGAATCCTTGGCACCGAGCGCCGAGAGATCACCCGAGGCGGCTCTCAGATCTACTGTGCAAAGGGCCTACGGATCTAACGCCATGTCAAAGTCAAGCCGTGCTGCCTCTCCATCCCCTTCGGAAGGCAGCGCTGGAGCCCGCAGGGCTGCGGAGCACGAGCTGTCGCTGACGCACTCCCAAAGACCCCCAACCTCGGATCCTGACAGTGATGCAGAATCCTCCACCACCACGGCTCTGGGGTCTGGCTCCTCCGCCACTCCTGCTGCACAACCATTTGTGGACTCGAGGGCTTATTCTGGTCTGGTCTCTCGTATGGCACAGGCGCTGGATCTGGAGTTTTTACAGCCTCCAGCCCCCAGGTCCGATAAGGTTTTCCAATGACTACATAAGGATGAGGTCCGCCCCACATCAGTGGGAATGCTCCCCTCCCTCATTGATCTGGGGAAGGACATATGGACCAAGCCTTCCACCTCGAGAACATCTCCAAGCGCTTAGAAGGGTTTTACAGGGTTTTTGATCAGGAATCCAGTTTCCTCCTGAAAAACCCTATTTCCAACTCTATTGTTGTAGAGACGGCCCAGGGTAAGTCCGGGTCCAAGGAAATTGCCTCACCGGCATCTAAGGAGGGGAAGAAACTTGACCACTTAGGGCGCCGTTTGTTTTCTTCCACCTTGCTGGCCGCATGCATTGCCAATTAACAGGCTACGGTGGGGGCCTATCAAGCGCACTTGTGGGACAAGATGGAACCTTTCATGGAATTCCTCTCGGATGATTCTAGATCACAGATGAAGACTCTTGCAGAGGAAGGATCACTCCTCTCTTCCCAACAAATCAGGTCTTCTAGCCATGCTATGGATACGGCCTCCAGGGGCTTAGCAACAGCAGTTGTCCTCCGCAGATACTCCTGGCTTCGCTCTGCTGGCCTCACTGATGACGCCAGATGCCGCATTGAAGACCTCTCCTTTGACGGGGAAGTCCTCTTCAACTCTGGGACTGACGATATTATGGAGAATTTACAAAAGAAAAAGAACACTGCGAAATGGCTTGGCCTCAACCAAACCTTTCAGCCAAGGCAACAAGGGATATCAGCCTCGTTCCTTTTAGCCTTACCAACCGCAGGCTTCTCAGTCTCACTTCTCCACTCCAGCCCAGAGGCCCAGGCAGGTTTTCCATCCACGCCGTCAGCCAAGCAAGTATTCCTTTCGCCAGCAGCAGGGCTCAAAGGGCTGGGATAGAAAACAAAAACCTCAAAATTGACCTATCTCCACCACCTGCCCCTCTTCCCTGTTCAGCGCAGTCAAGCCTTCCCACTCTTCAACCGTACCTACCTGCATGGGAGTCCATCACAACGGACAAGTGGGTTCTTGCCATCATCCGATCGGGCTGCCTCATAGAGTTCTTTTGTGCCCCTCCGATTGGTGCCGTATGGAAGACCACGTACACGCCAATCCTGGAGGACGAAGTTCGAACCCTGTTGGAAAAGAATGCAATCAAACTCGTCACCTCTTCCCAGTCAGCAGGCTTCTTCTCTCTATACTTCACGGTGGAAAAGAGGGATGGCGGACTGCGCCCCATTCGATCTCAGAAAACTGAACAAATTCATTGCCAGAAAGAGGTTCCGGATGGTAACTCTTCAGGGCATCCTGCCCCTCATCGACCAGGACACCTGGTTCGCAGTTATAGACCTGCACAACACATACTTCCACATTTCCATCCACCCCACCCACCGCCGTTTTCTGCAGTTCACCTTGGGCTCTCACATCTTTCAGTTCCGGGCACTACCCTTCAGCCTCTCCAATGCCCCCGCGTGTGTTCACAAAATGCCTCGCTCTGGTTGCTGCCTTCCTCCGTTCCGAAGGAGTCGTCGTTTTCCCATACATAGACAACTGGCTACTGGTTGCCCCAATGCGCATGCAAGCTGCAGCAGCCGTTTGCCGCACCATAGACCTAATGTGCAGGTTAGGCCTCAACATCAATCACAAGAAATCCACCCTCACCCCCACTCAGGTGATTTCCTACATAGGAGCCACCCTGGACTCTCGCACTGCAAGAGCGTACCTGCCCGATGCGCGCATCTCCAAAATAAAAGGTCTGGTGCACAAGTTCCAGCAGAGTCCCATGGTGTCTGCCCTCATTACCCAGAAATTACTAGGCTACATGGTGTCCACCATTGCCACTGTGATGTATGCTCGCCTTCGCATGCGTCCTCTTCAGAATTGGCTACTCAGGACTTTCAAGCCTCATCGGCACAGCCAGTCAATGCGGCTGAGGGTCTCTCGTCCCCTAAAACTACAACTACTATGGTGGGCCCGCACCCATCATCTTACAGCGGGCCTCCCCTTCCAACAACCTGCCCCCACAATGCAGGTGATCTCAGATGCCAGCACAGCAGGCTGGGGTGCACACTGCGGGGACCATCGCGTTCACGACCAATAGTCCGCTGCAGAGAGAAGTCTACACATCAACGTGCTCAAACATCTTGCCATCTGGAAGTCCCTACGAGCCTTTGCACCTCTGCTTTACAACAATGTGGTCCAAGTCACAATGGACAACACCACGGCGGCAGCCTATGTAAACAAGCAAGGGGGAACCAGATCTCAAAGACTCCTACGGATGGCTCTTGAGTTCTGGGACTGGTGCATTGCCCATCGGATCTTTCCAATCGCAATTCACATTCGGGGTCAAGACAACTCCCTTGCAGACACCCTCAGTCGCCAGAACGGCACCATGCACGAGTGGGGACTTCACCAGCGACACTTTGTCCGCTTCTGTCAATGTTGGGGCTCCCCGACGGTGGACGTGTTTGCCTCCCTGGCGAACCGAAAATGTCCCCTGTTATGCTCACGAACAAGGGCGGGCCACGGGTCGCTCGGGGACACCTTCATGATCAAGTGGAATGAGTCATTGATGTACCTATTTCCCCCATTCCCGCTGATAACCCGGACACTGGACAAGATGAAGAGGGACAGGTCTGATGTCATCCTCATCACCCCATGATGGCCCAGACAACCGTGGTTCCCCATCCTGAGGTCCATGGCCTCAGACTTCCTATGCCTTCCGAGGGTTCTGGACCTGATCCATCAGGGCAACAGCCAGGTGCTGCACCCGGATCTACCCACCTTGCGCCTGACCGCCTGGAGGATAACCCTCTAATTGCCGACATACTGTCTGCTAGTAGGAAGCCCTCTACCAATAGACTTTATAGTTATAAGTACAAGTTGTTCCTTCAGTTTGTTTCTCAAGGAGGCCCTCATGTTATTCAGTTCTCCGTGTCAGATGTTCTTCGATACTTACTTCACCTTGCTCAAGCGGGCCAAGCCCACTCCTCTATAAAAGTTGCCCTGTCTGCCATCATTGCCCATCAACAACATCATCCTACCCACTCGCTTCTCGTCAGAGACCCAGTGGTCAAAAGGTTTTTGAAGGGTCTGCGCAACAAGTACGTGCGCCCCAAGCGTCCGGTACCCCAGTGGTTGCTCCATCTCGATCTCAGATGCTTTAGGTATCCTCCTTTTGAACCTATGGCGTCCGTAGATGTCAAGTTTGTCACTCTTAAGACTGTCTTCCTCCTGGCGGTGACGTCAGCCAAGCGTGCATCAGAACTGGCAGCACTGCTCTGTGATCTTGCTTTTCTCCAATTTTTCTGAGATAAAGTCACCTTGCACCCGGACATGGACTTCCTTCCCAAGGTATTCTCAGACTTCCATGTGTCTCGACCTGTACACCTGCCGGTCTTTTTTCCATCTCCAGCCACTCCAGTTGGGAGATCCTTCCACATGCTGGATGTCAGACGTGCGTTGCTGTTCTACTTGGATAGAACTAAGCCCTTCCGCACCTTTACTAAACTTTTAATAGCTTATGGTAGTCACCGGAAGGGTTCAGCCACATCCTCTCAAAGGTTGTCTAAATGGTTGTCCATGACAATTGACATTGCTTATCGTCTGTCTTCTGCTCCTCTGCCAGAATGGCCTCGACCGCACTCTACGAGGGCTGTTGACACATCCACAGCCTTCCTCAGTGGGGTCCCCATCAAGGAGATTTGCAGGTCTGCTACCTGGTCCCAGCCGCTCACGTTCGTCCATCACTACAGACTTGACACGAGAACAGTGTGCGACGCAGAGTTCGGCAGAGCGGTCCTGTCTTCGTCCCTATGACTCCAGACAACGGGATGCCTGACGCGGACCCTCCATCCGGTAAGCAGCTTGCTACTCACCCATATGTGGGCATTCACAGACTCCTCGAAGAAGAAGAGCAGGTTACCTACCTGTAACTTTGGTTCTTTGAGGGAATGTCTGTGAATGCAAACATACCCGCCCACCTCTCCACTCTCCACTTGGAGAGGTTCCTGGCTCTAGCTTTAGTATGGACTGAGGAGGAAGGTCCACAGCCAGGAATATATAGATTGTGGAGGGGGTGGGGCCAAGTACTTTGTACTTTCCCTCCAAAAATTCCTTTTTAAGCTTGGTAAAATCCGAATGGAGTCTTGCACAAGGGCAATAACCCATATGTGTGCATTCACAGACATTCCCTCGAAGAACCAAAGTTACAGGTAGGTAACCTGCTTATTCATGAACCCAGAGATGATGCAAAAAACATTCACTTGAGAGTTAAAACTCAATCTTAACCTTTGGTATACATTACACATAACTGTTTTTTAAAAATCTTCTTACTCAGAATTAAGCATGGAAAACCTGATCAGGATGCAAGAATACAAGGGTAGAGAACTTAACCCTTTCTTCTGTGCTGTAGTCCCAGTGTGACTTTTACTTCATATGTCTACAGTTTGATCCAAAGAATTAAAGAATGAATTGCATTATTCTGGACATTCTTAATCTAGGAATAAGTTTTCATTATCAAAACAAGTGAGCTTACAATACTATTATATAAAAATAAGGAAATGTTGTCAATATCCTATTGCTGATTTATACCTATATAAAAGAAATACTGGAAGTCTTGGCACCAAACAGTTGTTTATTATGCATTCTTTGGCCTTTCCCATGTTGTTTTCTGTACCTTTTTTGTGGTTATTTGGGTAGAAGGGAAAGGTTACAGCTCTGTGATATAGGTTATGCTTTCCATGCAGCATTGTATAGTTCAATTTCTAGCTCTTCCATGTATGCCTGGCTGAGATGCTACAAATCAATCTAATGTTAAACTAGATAAGCCCCACAGCATGTCAGCTTATGTTGCAAAGTTTTCTTTCTGAAGAGGGAAATGATTTGACTGATAGGGGCCTGGTATGTGATGGTCCATGGGGTCACGAAGGGTCAGAATCGACTGTGTGACTGAACAACAATAAATTAGAGTCTTATAAGAAAAGCAACTGCTACCATATTATGGCCAAGGTTGTGGAATTTTCTAGATAACTAAGCCAAAAGGAGAAGAGGATGGCAGAGGATGAAATGGTTAGATGGCATTGTTGACGCAATGGGTGTAGAGCTGAGCAGACTGCGGAGGATCATGGAGGTGCCTGGCGTGCAGTGGTCCAGAGGGCCGTAAAGGATCGGACTAAATTATGTGACTGAACAACAGTGTGTGTAAACTGTTCAGAAGGTCGTTGTGAAAAAGAAGAGATGGTTTCTGCAGTAGAGAACTAGGTGCCTTTCAGAAAGTCCAGGAACAAAGCTTGAAGGCAGGTGCTACACAAAAGGCACGCAGAAGGGCATTAGCCCTTTTTCACCATACAGTCCATTTGGAAGGAAAGGCCCTGAGTCCGCCCTGGTTGAGTAGGGCGGGGTATAAATCGAAATGAATGATCTAGATCAAGGGTGCCCAAACTATGGTCCGGGGGCCAGATCCAGCCCATGGGCCATAGTGACCAGCCCCCTGAACCACGTGTCCAGCCTGCGTCCTGAAAAGTTTGGGCACCCCTGATCTAGATTAGTGCACCAAGGTGGGGGGCGGGCATCTCCTGTCCTCTTTGTTCGCTTTGATCTCACTACCATTTCTGGTGTGATGTTTGCCTTTGGGGGTGGATGGAGGATAAAATGGTGCTGAAAAGGACAGCTCCCACCTGGCACCCCCTTCAGAGAAGCACCTCGACAAAGGGGAAACACGACCTGTACCCGCCGCCTGCTTTTGGCAGGTGGGGGGGCAAGGGAGCGGTAGCGGGGCCGCCCCACTGGGCCGAGGAGGCCCATGGCGGCTTCCTCTCGGAGGAGGAGACCCTTCCAGCTCGCACTCATGGCCGAAAAGGAAGGGGGCGCTGTGGGTTACGTTCGGCGGCCGTCCATGGCTTAAGCCAGGTCCAGGACCGCGCCTTCTTCCGTGGAGCGCAACCGAAAGGCCACCATCTTCACCCCACACCCCTAAACTGTCACTGAGAGGCTGCTGCTTCCTCGGATTGTAATGAGCTCCTGGGGTCTGGGAGGAAGGAAGCCCTTTTCTGGCATATATATTGCCCTTCCCTGCTCTGCCCATTACGGGGGATTGGGGGGAAGAAGACGGGCAGCTTGCGGCTGGCCAGGTCCGCCTGTCGCCGCCGCCTTGGCAGAAAAGGGTTGCCAGCCGCCGCGCCGTCTTCTCCCAGGCCCGCCACAGGCTGCAAGCGGGCGCCTGCTCACCTGGGTGCCAGCAGCGCCGGGGACCCCTCGCCATATTTTTATTTTGGCGGAATACTTTTGCAATGCGTTCTTTTCCGCACTTCATTTTTGCATAGCAGGGAGGAGATAAAATTACCAGGTGCAATTATCCCCACCCCCCACCCCACTCTCCTTTAGTGCCTGTACGTTATGAGCCAAAGACAGCTCCAGTGTGTTTTGTTTCTCCGATCCAATTTTTTTACTGCACGGTAAAAAAAAATCAAAGGGTTTGTGTGGTTTTATTTGTATTTTATTTGGCATTTATTTACTGTAGGTTTCTGGATTTTGGGCCAAGCCAGCGTGCGATGTGACCCGGCCGATTTGCAGGACCGAGCCACCATTCTTTTTACATGGAGGATAGAAGGGGGGGGGACCAGTTGCGCCCCCCTCCCCTCCGCTCCTCTGGCCTCCCCTTGCAGCGCCCGCCCTGGCTGGCCTTCGCCACGTGACGTGCGACGTCCAATAAGCTTTCGGGGCGGTGGGGATCCGGCTGGAACCGGTTGGGCCGCGTCCGGCTCTATATAAAACTTTATAAACACCCGACCCGATTCAAATTAGTGGGGTCGCGAGCGACACGAGCCAACCCGCCAAACGGATCCCCCGCTCTTCTTCTTGCCCGCCCGCCCGCCCGCCTCTCCTTGCGCCGCTTCCCCCCGCGCAGTCGGCCACCTCGCTTGCTTCCTTCTCCTGGAGAAGACCCTCCTTCCCCACTTCCACCCGAGCCTCCGCTTTCTCCCTCTCTCTCTCTCTGTCACGCGCTGCCGACATGCCCAAGAGAAAGGTACGTGGCTGCAGCGAGTAAAGCTCAGGGCCCGGGCGCGAGGCGGGCGAGTGGGGGGGAAAGAAGGAACGGGGAAAGAGGCGTCGGAGGGAGTGAGGGTTTATGCGGGGGTGCGATAGACGGACCAGCCGCCATTTTCCGCCCCCCTTTCTTTTCTCTTCCCCCTCATACACACCGCACTCCCTCCTCTCCCCCTTTGGGGGCAATTAACGGTTGTTGCGACTGTGAGGCAGGGGGAAGCGCGTGCACGCGAGGCGTCGGAACGGTTGGTTGTCGAGATTGAAGTCTGAGGACGGAGACGAGCCGCGGGGGGAGGGGAGGGGGCGGGGCGAAAGCGACCGTTAACTGCCGCGCATTCTTGGTGGCCTATTGGGGAAGCGGGGAAAGGAGAAGGGGGGGCGGCAAAAGCCCCGCTATTGGAAAGGATAGGGGCGCGCGCGCGGACGTTAATTGGCTCTCGCGCCCTCACCGCGGTCGCGCTCTACCAACAGGGAGGGGGAGGGGGCGCGCGGCGGCGGTCGCAGGGCGGAGGAAAATGAGACCGAGCCGGATTTTTTTTTTGGCGGGACGCACGTGCGTTGCCTGAGAGAAAAGCGGAGGAAAAGTGATTGGTTTTATTCTCTGAGGTGCCCATAGTCTTCGGAGGTGGGCGGCAATATAAATCAGAAAAAAATAAAATAAATAAAGGCGGCCGGGCGCTGTTTCGTTTTCCCGCATAGAAGTGATGCGGTCGCTTCCTTTCTCCCTCCTACTTTAACCGACCCTCCTTTGGGCGGGAAGGCGTTGCGTTGGGCGCCTCAAATAAATGTTAATCTCTTGCCAAAGACACCCCTGTTTTTAAATTTCTCCACTGATCCCTCCAAAGAAATGATGACATCTAGAAGGCTTTTAAGTGGCCTCTTCGGAGGGCGGGAGGAAAATCCCACTCCCTTCGTTGTGACAAGGGACGAGAAGAGCCATTTTTGCTCTAGAGCCGAGACTGAAACCTCTCAAAGTGTAAAAAAAGGCAAACCCCTCCCGTACGCCTACAATAAAACCAGTTGCCACATGTACACGTTGCGCTTTGCTTCTGTGGAATGAGGGGTTCGTTGCCAAATCCCCCGTTTCTCCTGCAAGAGGCATTCATTCTGAATCCGAGTCTCAAGTTGCTTATTGTGAGGCCAGGGGCCTAAGGAAGTTTCCCTGAGTTCGAAAGTCAGCGAAGTTGACTTGGGAGTGAGGCGAGAGAGTTCGCCAAGACTCAAAAAGGAATGATTTCCGATGGCTGCAAAGGCACTAAGAATAGGCAGGAAAGCCTCAATTTACAAGATCAAAATTCCAGGAATAAGTGAGATCTTGGGTCTTTTGCATGGGCTCAATAGAGGTCATAGTATTCTGAAATAAAAGGAGCCATTATGTTGCCTAAAGCTGCAATGCTAAGGAATAAAGAATAATGGATCAAAATAGGGAGCATCTGGCAATGCTCTTACCAGCACAACTCTCTAACAAACATCTCTTTACAAGGACATGAGGCCTCCAGAAATACAAAGATCAGTCTATTGACAAAAGAGATATTAGAAGTAATGATAGCACGAACTTCAGGGAAGTAATAATGGGCATGATCATGAGGATGATATTTAGTAAAGTTTTTTTTTAACAGAATGTACTTTAAATCTTAAAAATTTGGATTTTTCTGATAGCTCTGTTGAGCCTCAAGGAATACATTAGTAGTGATATCATCAATTGTTTTTCTTTTCAGCCAGCCTTTGTTGTGCAGCTAGAAATACTCTAGTTATCACAAGTAGCTTGCTGAATTATTATTAATTAATTACTATTATAGTATGAAGACAACACAGGTAGTTAGAATAGTTATGAGATTGCAAATCTAAAACCCAAGTAAAGAAGAGTTAGGCAAAATACTTGGAATGTCAGTTTTGTTCCTTGGCCAGTATGATTATTGCATATTCAACTAAGAATAAACTTACTGAATCAATTGCTGCATGCCAAGTCAATGCTTACGTAAATCCTATTGAGTCAGTGGTCTAGTCTAATAGGGACTTGGCAGCTGGATCCTCTTCTTTATGTTTTAAATATATGAGATTTAAGTCCCCACCACAGGAAATCAAACCAGAATTCTGTTGCTGGGTTTCTATGGTGGTTTCATTTTTAAAATCCATTCTAGGCTGAAGGAGATACCAAGGGTGACAAGGCGAAAGTAAAGGATGAGGTAAGAACATCAGATTTTTTTTCATTCATAGACCACGCCACTAAGCTTTTTAAAATTTCAAAGCCAATTATGAATATCTCTGACTGTTGTCTAAAAAATTGTATATTTACATTTTTATGTCATCTTAGGTTTTAACTTTACAATGGCATGAATTGAGCGTGATGTTTCACTTAGGATTAATTGTGGTTATAGTTAGCATAAGAAAAGGCATACCTATTATGAATCTGGTAAAAACTGATTTTAAATTATTTTTTCTTTACAGCCGCAGCGAAGATCAGCAAGGTTATCTGCTGTAAGTAGAATGTATTGTTCTATGTATTGTAGAATGCATTTAGGGGTGTCAGGCTTGATAGTTGTAACTGGCTAATGATAGCAGCATTACTCTTGACAACCCACACACTAAGGGAACATCTTATGCAGGCAAAACAGCAGAAAATTATATCATGCCCTTCCCACAAGAGCAACCCTTCACACTAGAAAACTTTGAAGAATCAATTTTTTTTCTGCTCTAAGGAGGAAAAAAAATTTCTGTCATACCGATGATCTGGTCTGACATTCAGTTTAGGTTTATGTTGTGCCTAAAAAGGGAATAGTAAATTACAATGGTACCTCCGATAAAGTCTGATTTGGATAAAGTTGCGGTTTTCATGCACACGTGATGCATCGCATAAAGTCCAAAACCGCTAAAAATGGACGTTATCCGAGGTATTTGGTATAGGAACCTCGGATAAAGTCCATTTTGGGGACATTATCTGATGCATCACCCATTTGATTCGGATAAAGTCCAAACTTGTTGAATGGAGTTTGGACTTTATCTGAGGTTCTACTGTATTTCTGAATGCTTTATGCTTAGAAAATCCTGAAAGGGATCTTTGTAAGTTGAAATTGACCTGACAGTGCACAATTGTTAATGACTTCTTATCCTTATAGGTCACACTAAAGGGGACAAATGTTTTAGTATTGATCTTCTCATATACTTTTTCACTTCTAGAAACCAGCTCCTCCAAAGCCAGATCCCAAACCTAAAAAGGCAGCTCCAAAGGTAACATTAGAATTTGAAATTTCAGCTTGATTTCTTAGTCTGGTATATGCTTAGATCAGGTGTGGCCAAACTTTTCGCGCCATAGGCTGGACCACGCCCCCCTCAGACAGATTTGCAGGCTGGAGACGTTCCTTCCGCCACTTGGTGGCAGGTGCATTCACACCATATTCAGGGTGCGTCTTGGGGGTGCTTCCATGGTAGAAGCACCAAAAACATGGTGAAAATGTGCCAGAAACACCCCAAACTCATGAAAATGCACTGGAAGCATTGTAAATGCACAATTTTCATTGCTTCCACTGCTTCCCATGGCGGCGGGAGCAAGGGCAGCGTGTTTTTGCTGTTTTCCCTCATGTTCTCTGCAGGTATTGAGCCCAAAAATAAATAAAAAACACTGGTTTTGGTGCTTCCAGTGGGGTCCTCACCACAGGCTGGATTAATTGGTGCTGCAGGCCGTAGGTTGGGAACCCCTGGCTTAGATAGACATTTTTAAATGCTTTGAAAGTCCTTTATGTGAAGTGATATTGGTTGTTTTATGAAGTAGTAACTGGATGTATTTTTGTTGGATTGTCAGAAGGGTGAGAAGGTACCCAAGGGGAAAAAGGGGAAAGCTGATGCAAACAAGGATGGAAACAACCCTGCAGAAAATGGAGATGCCAAAACAGACCAGGTATAATAGTACTATAAGTTGTGCTTGTATTTTTAGGTGCCAGTGGAAGTCTGCTCTTTGTTCTACTGCTATATCTGCTTTTCCCATCAAAGGGTTTGGTTTTAGTAGGAGCATAGCTGTTTCATGCAAAATAGATTTATGCAAATATTGGCCATGTGAATAGTAAAGTTCACATCAATATAAAGCGCTGTCTGATAGGACTGTCTTTTGTTTTTCAGGCACAGAAAGCTGAAGGTGCTGGGGATGCCAAGTGAATTGTGTGTATTTTTGATAACTGTGTACTTCTGGTGACTGTACAGTTTGAAATACTATTTTTTATCAAGTTTTATAACAATGCAGATTTTTTTTCTTTTTTTTAAAGAGCTATGTTGTTAGCACACAGAACGCTTCATTGTTGTGTTTGGGGAAGGGGGACAAATGTCATTGACCGTTGCTTAGAACCTGAACTTTTAAGAGTCTCCTTTAAATTGTGCCAGAGGGGGGCCTTTGTGGACACACACAAAAACAGGATTCTCTGATATTGTTTGTCTGTACTGATTTCTGAAAATTTTCAGCAAACATTGAAATTCCCCAAAATATGTTTTTAGGTGATGGCAAATTATAAAACTGTACCTATTGTCATTTACATTGCATTTAGTAGTCCTTTAATTGGCATAGAATCTTTGGTATTTGTTTTCATAAACCAAATCATTGTTACTAGTTTTCTGGTGTCCAAGAGAGGAAGGATGGCTTGCAGAAGAACCATATTTCTTTTTCGAGTGTAACCCTCCATATAAAGAACTCTGCAATTTTGTATTCCTCTAAAAGTCAGGGTAGGCTTGTGAAAAGTTGTTAAACAACACATTAAATGTGAAAGTGTCCACCCTCACTCTAAAACTTTCCCTGTTCCAAGTATGAATTGAAGAGTCTTCATTGGGTTTTATATAGTAACTTTACATTTTGGTAGTCCAAGAAGGGGAGCTGGAACTTGTTGTAAAACATTGCAAATTGTAGCCCATGTCCTGCCTGAATATCATTGATTGATTGTTTTATGAAAAGTACATTTAATAAAGCTCGATATTGTTTGGCTTGGACTGTTTTTTATTAAATAGTATTCAATTTGCTTTCTAAACTCTTATTTCTGGTGTACGTTGATAAATTTAAGCATATCTCATGCACTTCAATATTTAATTCAAGGTTGGAGTAAGAGGCTAAGAAATATATATAATTAACAACTCACATTTTTATTGGAAAAATGATAACACAGTATCTTCAGCTGGTGCCATCTATACCAGGGATGCCCAAACTTTTCAGGCCGTGGGCCGACCACGTGGTTCCCACTGAAAGCAGAAGTAAAATGCACCTTGCAATCTGTTTTGCAACAGGATGTGATAGATTTTTCGGCTGCCATTTTCTCTGCTTTAACCAGGGGTGCCCAAACTGACCTGCGGGCCAAATCCGGCCCCTGACACCGATTCATCTGGCCCTTGCCACTCCTGGAAACGGAAGTAAAACACCCATACAGGTGCATTTTACTTCCGCTTCCAGGAGCGGCAAGGACGGCGTGGGCCAGATGAATTGGTGTCAGGGGCTGGATTTAGCCTGTGTGCCGTAGTTTGGGCATCCCTGAACTATACTTTTATCTCCACGACAGTCTGCTCGTGAATAGTTCCTCTGAGTGTTCTAGTGTATATGTAAGCTTCCATATTTTGATGTGTGGCGGCTCAAGGTTCATGTCTTTGGAATGGGGGTAGTTGCCCTGACTGGTCCCGTTTCACTGATCAGATCATGCTCGTGCCGTATCAGAATCAGACACCAGAATCCCAGTCTTCTTTCATTCATTTATTCTTGTTGCATCCTTTTTCCATCACTGATCCCAGGACACAAGAAACTAAAATTGATTGATAAGCATTTGTGCTTTAAAACTTTTATCCTGCAACTGATTCAAATATATGTTACTCTGCTTCAGTTGTATCTAGCAACATATGATCTTAATATATGTTAATACGTTAGAATTTATCCAAACATTTCCTTAGCACAGTTTCATGCAAAATGTAAGTTGTGGTGCTTGTATTTTCTCTGTGAAAGTTTTAAAAAAATACTGATCGTGCTTGCAAAAGACCGGCGTTGGAGATTTTGTTTGCAGCAAACTTCTTCAGACCCCTAATCACTTTCACTTAAACACAACCACTTTTACCTAACAGTCTCAACCATCACTTACCCATAGTCTCCTTGTGCACATATCTCACCTTGGAGTCACCAATAATACAACTAGTCACCTTATAAATTCAAGTTGTTTTTTCTCATATCAAAAAACTAATGTTTGTGCTAGTCTTATTTTTATGGAGATGAAAAGATTGATTTCCTATACCTTTAATAGTTATATGGAAGAGAAAATTCCAGCCCATACAACTTTTAAAAGAATGATTATTCAGTGAGATTGAGCATCGGACTACAAAATCAGAGGTCAGGAGTTTGATTCCAGATTTTGCATTTTAGTAGAACCAGCCTGTGATTTTTTTAGTAAGATAGACAGTCCCATAGCATTCCCAGAAGAAGGGAATTGTAAGCCACTTCTAATTCATACCTACAAAACACTGGAGAGGGTTGCTATATTTTAGCATAGATGTGGTAGTATGGAAGACTTCAGTTTTGTCTTGCCACCAAATTAACCACTTTTATAGAAGGAGGTGCTGTGTTGCTTCCCTTATTGCCCCTTTGGATGAAAGGGTAATAAGGTTAGTAGGAAAGCTTTACAAAATTCTTGTAAAATTATGATTTCAATTAAGTTGAGATTTTAAATGCTGTGCATTTCTATTTCGAAGTGATTTCATTGAGATGACCCCAGATGTGCAACTACAGTACTGTATATGAGCATTATACTGTTGTACTGCAGTCTTGTATTTGTCTGCTTAACAGTATGCCCCACTAAATTCAACTTGGGAATTTTACTGAGTGGACGTAAATGATGGTGCTATAAAATTGAAAAGTAGAGAAGTTGTTGACTTCATAAAACATGGACTTCTGGAAATATCTGGTTGAAAATAATTATATATTTTGAGTTTTCAATAACGAATGTTGCAGTTGGAATTTTATAAATTTCAAAAGGACTGGCTGCATTGTTTTCTCTTAATAGTTAAAATGTGTTTCTTACAATGTTTGTAGTGGATTCCTAAAGTGCACTGGATATAGTGCATGCATAGGTTTTTTTACATTCAAATGCCTTTTATTCAAATTTAAAAACATCAATTCATGTATCAAATGATTCTCATGAGTGCAAGAATAAGGATATTAATGAAAAATAAATTGTTGAAAATGTTCTGTACATGTTGACTACATTGTATGGCTTTGATAGATTTTGGTCACTTCCTCCTAATTGTACAGTAGAATAGGAAATTTCCTAAATAAAAAAATAATTGCAAAAAGTCTGAAGAAATAGTTCATTTAATCAAAATTGTGTAATAGAAATAGCGATAATGCAGTAAAAGGCTGTAGCTCTAAAATAGCTCCTGCTTTGCATACTGAAGGCTCAGTAGTTAAAAAGAGCAGGTGGCAGGCCAGGTGATGGAAAAGACCGAGGTGACGCCCAGAAGGTCAGTTATCAGACTAGAATTGGGAGAATAAAGGGCTACCTGGATGAAGGGTATATAAACTTTAAAGCAACCCTGGTAGATCTACAAATACAACATGTTTACCTAGATCAGTGTTTCCCAACCTTTGGTTTTTTGGACTTCAATTCCCAGAAGCCTAAGTCGATTTCCCAAAGCACTGATCAGCTAATGTACTGACTTAGGCTTCTGGGAATTGAAGTGTCCCTGTGGGGCCTGTGCCTGATATTGTGAACCACTGATCTAGATCAAAGATAGTCTTCCAAATAGCAATGACACTTATATACCACCCCATAGCACTTAGTACACACAATGGGCGGTTCACAAGTTAATTAACATTTTGCTCCCAGCTTGCTGGGTACTCATTTTAGCAATCTCAGATGGATGGAAGGCTGAGTCAACCTTGAGTCCTAGTCAGGATCATACCCACAAACTTCTGGCTACAGTACAGCAGTTTAACCACTGCACTACCAGGGCTCTTACGTTGGGCTAGAATTCCCACCAGTGTTAGTTAGCACAACCAGGGGCAAGGAATACTGAGCTACAAGCTAACAAGATCTACATGCCATTTATGGCCAGCTAAGGGCTGCGGTGGCTTCTGAATGTTGAACTGTAGCCTCTGTGGTCCAAAATTGGCTTTGCTAACAAGTTGGGAGTTTTCTGGCCAGCAACATCTAGAGCGGGCACAAATTGTGCATTCTTGTTCTATAGTATTTGCATCTTTATTTTCTGCTCATGTAAGGGTAGAAGTGTGATATTTTACCCACAGCTTGAATTGGGGTGATTGGACGGAACTTCTCATAATTACCAGCAGAGCTAGTGGATGCCTGGGATTTTTGTCAAAAACATAATTTTTAAGCTCCAGTTTTACTATATAAAATAAAGGATGGTAAATATCTAAGAAAAGTTGGTACTCCATTAAAAGCTTCATAGTTATGGGCAATATGAGTTCATGTATAAATGGGACATTGTTACATCTGGTTGGATTTTGTTTCAAAAACATCTTGCAAATTCATCTTATCAAGTCAATTTGTAGGCACATGTTCTGAAACCAGGTGAATATATTTGAAACAAACTGAGGATCGCATACATAGTTATTATGCAAGTTTCAATATACTAACAGGAAAGGCTTGTCCAAAAAATCCATTGTAGAAATCCAAATGCTTTCTACTGTAATCCTTACCCTGCTCTGCAGGCATTCTGGACAGGTTTAATTAAAAATCAAATGATACATAGTTGTGCACTACAATTAGGTCCATCTAAATTAATGAAAGTACTTCAACACTTTGTGAGGTGCAGAATATGCAAATAAATACCCGGGGGGGGGGGGTGTATTTCTAAATTGATGCCAGACCACTGGATATTTCATATAGCTAGCATAAGTTATATGTCACAGTTTTTTGTGGTAAAATGGAAAATTAGCAGTTTGACATTAATTTCTTTTTGCATACAGTATTTGGCTGCTTCTCAGCATTTTGCTTTTTAGATGTATAAAAATATCTAAGACTACAGAAGACAAGCAAATCATACCCACCCACCCCCCTACACCATCGGCCGGGGGGGGGGGGGGTGAAGAAGAAGACGTGGGAGGCTGAGTCTTCACCGCCACCCCTAACCCCCACCAACATTGGTTGATTGTATTATTATTTTATTGATTGTATTGTCTGTAAGCCGCCCTGAGTCACCACGGTGAGTGGGCGGCAATATAAATATGAATAAATAAATACTTTTTGAAAATCCTCTGCACTGGGGAAAAGAAGAGCATGTTGCTTTTAAGCTTTCAATATATTTTTGCAAAATTTTGCAAATGCATTATTTAAAATTATCAAGATCTTGAAGAACAGATTATTAATTCCCTATCATGGGAATTATTCCCCCTTCTTCCTCTTGAAGTTCCTCTTTTAATAAAGGCAGAATGGATTTTACATACTAAATCATCTGTCATAAATTACTTGAGCCTCAAAAAATCTTTAAATAGAGAAGCCCAAAAATGAATTCTTGCTCTAGTATAATGGGACGCTGCTGACATAATGTGTTGTACTGTACTAAAGTAAAAAGGCAAGAAAAAGCCAAGTAAACCCCAATGGATGATTTTACCACAAATTAAGACTGTTTTTTACATCTGAGTCAGGAGTTCAAATTGCAACTCTCAGGGTGACCATAATTGGTTTGTATGTTTCTACCTTTAATTGCAATTACTTCCAGTATGCTGTTTGGAATACTGTAGTATAAATCTCTAAGGTAATCCCTTGATAAGTATGGATGATAATTAAGAAAACATATAAAACCTGTTAGCAATATTTAATCCAGAAATAAAAGCAGGACAGAACACCTTAAACCAGGGTTTAGCAACCTATGGCCCGTAGGCTGAATCTGGCCTGCAGCACTGGATCCAGCCCCTGCCCTCACTCCAGCTGCCACCGGAAGCTGCTGCGGATGTGTTTATGACAGCCGTTGATGCATTTACAGCTGTTGCAGATGCATTTACCACAGCGTTTATGGCGGGGGAAACCAATGTGGCCCCCTCATCTGTCTGAGGGAGTGTGACCTGGCCCCCAACTTAAAAAAGGTTGCCGACCCCTGCCTTAAACCATTCTATGCCCTCCTAATCTTTTTTTTTGTCCTTTTTCATTCTTTTTTACTTATTGCACTAAACTAAGTTGCAACTAGAGTAGGCCAATTTGACTCAGTAGAACATAAGGAGAAGTTGTTTTACCAAATCTCCATTAATCTGTGGGCTTCTCTCTATTGTGACCTACTATGATCAGCAGAATTTCAGGGCTTCCTCTGCACCATATTTTGAGAAGGCTGGATAAATTCAGTAGTTGGTTCTTTTTACTGCTGTGAATACTTCCTAGAAGTTAAACTATTCCTGCTATAACCTTTTGAAAATTTGACTAATTTGATCTCTTTTGTCATGTAAAAAAATGCAATTCTTTAAAGATGTTTGTTGCTATGAGCCTTACCCAGCGGAGAGAAGGAATGAGACAGATTTCATGGGTAATGAATTACGGCTTCCCCAATCTTTAATTTCAACAGCATTTATAATAGAAAAACAGCATCGTGGCTATTCTACTGATTAACTAAGAGACTAGTTGTTTACGTGCCTTAATAACTAAAAGGCTATAATTACCTAGCCAGTGTTGACAAAGAGATTACCAGGCCAAGGTTTCCCAGAAAGCAAAGAAACTAGACTAATACTATATTAATTATACAACTGAAACAATAGAGGTTAGTATGACCCAAGTCTAAAAAGGCCAATTAAAGTTCACGGGTCTTTTTACCTGGCTTAATTAATTAAGGATTCAGCCCTGTTGCGTTCGTGGGTCTGAGGGCGTATCTTCAGACACTTGTTCCAGTTTGGAACCCTTAATTTTAAATAATATGATATAATATTTGAGTGTTCTTGGGTACACACTAATTATCATCACTACATATTTCCCCTTTTTCTGTTTTAATTGCAGGGAATGAGACGTTGGAATTTGTCATCTTTCATAGGCTGGTGCAATTTGTGCTTTTCTTGCCTGGAGGGCATTTTATACTTAAGTTGAAACACATTGCACTCAGCAATATCCATAAGTAGAATAGCCATGCAGTATGGCAGACAAAACCATGAATGTTATTTTTCAGGACTTCTTGTAGGTTATTCAGTTAGCAATCCAGTGTTGTATGAGTGGTTTTTCTAAGGCAATAGAGTCCTACATTAACCAACCTGCTAAAAAGCCTCTTAATTTGGCAATTTAAGCAGTAGATGTCTCCCTACACCAGTGTGATTGAGACAGACATGAATAAACACAGAATAATTAAAGATTACAAAACCAGAGGGGTTCCTTTGGCTTGGGGATGATCAACCTGAGCAATAGAGTGAATATGTGGCCCATTTGATTCCTTTCCCCCACCCAAGGGCAAAACATGACTTCATATGCCCCTAGGAAAACCATCCTTTTAGCATTATGTGAAAGCAAAGAATTCAAAAATAATATATAAAAAGCAGATACAAGAGACTACAGATAGTGACATATGCAAAAGCATTATGTTGCTCTTCTGTTCTTGAGGTTTGGCTAGGTATGGTGAAACCATAAATGTCCATGTAGATTTTGACATATAACTCTTATTGGAGCTGCTAACCCTCTCCCATAACCAGACGTCAGGACAGCCAGTAGAATTGCCAATAGCACTTAAAACCATGCTTGCTTTAGTCCATTCTGTCCATTGATAACTTCATTCATCTGTTGGAGTGCTTAAAAGTTTTGAGAATTTGTGTTTGATCCAGTACATTAGAGTTCATTGATTATTGCAATGCGCTCTACATGGGGCTGCCCTTGATGACCATTCGGAGGCTACAGCTGGTCCAGAATGCGGCAGCCAGGGTGGTGATGGGGTGTGGGTGTTATGCCCGTGCTTTGCCACTGCTCCGGGAGCTGCACTGGTTGCCAGTTTGTCTCCGGGTGCAATTCAAGGTGCTGGTTTTGACCTTTAAAGCCCTATGTGGTAGTGGGCCGGGTTACCTAAGAGACCGCATCGCCCTGAGGACGTCTGTCCGTCCAACCAGAGCGGACCGGAGAGGCTCTCTAATTGTTCCATCAGCCAGAGGGGCTCGCCTCTCTGGCACAAGGAGGAGAGCCTTCTCCTTGTCTGCACCGGCCCTCTGGAACCTCCTGCCAACAGAGCTACGTCTCCGGACGGAATTGCTGCCTTTCAGAAAAGAACTTAAAACCTGGCTGGCGGGTCAAGTGTGGGGTGCAGGTGGAAGGGTAACCTCCATTGGGTGGTTGGTGTAGAAGAACTCTTCCCCATGGAGCCTTTGGATCCTGCAGCCCTTGTTTTTAGGGGGTGGGTAGTTTTAACTGTTTTTAACATGTGTTTTTTTAATTTTTATTGTGAACCGCCCTGAGTTGGCTTTGGCCGAGTGAGCGGTATATAAATGTGACAATTAAATTAAATTAAATTAAATTAAATTAAATTAAATTAAATTAAATCAGAGTTGATATGAGAGCAAAAGTCTATATGTTCGGACTGGATTTTACTGAATGTACAGTTCATAGAAGTTGTGATGCATGTGTAACATTGAGTTCTTGAGCATATGTAAAGTTGAGTTTTTGGAGATGTGCAATATGTATGTGTAATTGCGGGGAATGAGCATGGCAAAAAATCAGCAATATTGGATAAAAATGAATAAGTTGAGTGATGATAGCCACTGTGCAATGTTTCTGGGTTGTTTCTCTTCCTTGCATGTGCAGGGAAGCAGCTGCTTTGTAATCTGGCCCTTCATCACTGGATTGGCTGATGTCGAACTCCCATCTGCTGGAGTTCCAGGACTAGGTTCTGGATACTAGTACGCCACATGGTTATCTCAAGAGCCACTTTAACACATCTGCTGGCCTCAGAGCAAACCTGCGAAAGGGGAAATAAAAGAGGCACAGGAAGGAGTGAGGGAGAATAAGATGAAAGTGGATGAGCATGAAAAAGGATTGATGCTATGGAAGAATTGATGAGAAAACAGAATATTGTGATACATCATTTGATTGAAAGGACGCCAGACCAGCTAAGAGATAGGGTTGTTCAGTGGTTAAATAATTTGAAAATGGGAAAGGATTTTGTGCAGGAGGACATTGTAAGTGCATACAGGGTGGGCCCAAGAAGAGGAAAAGTTGTTCAAAGAAATGTTTTAGTTAAATTTGCAAATTGGGGAGATAAGCTTGGGGTAATGGCTTTTCTAAAACAAGCTGGTTCTGGCGCTCTGAAAAATCGATGGCTCTGATGTGGAAGTATATAATGATATTTCTATCAAGGAACGAGCTTGGAGATATAAAATAAAACGGGTAACCAAATTGTTGATGAAAAAAGGTGTAAGATATAATTGGAGATTTCCACAACAGTTAAGTTTTTTTATGAAAAAAAAAGATGCAGGTCATTGATGCAGGGACTGATCCATTGGAGTATTTGAGTTTGCTTGATCTGGTTAAGGCGGGTTCAGAGGAGTGGCTAGCTCTCAGGAAAGATTTGTTGGAATCAGGAGCTATAAGAAGAGATTATGAGGGTGCAGATGTGGGTGGTGCCACAGGTGGAGGACAACAGGGAGGAGAAGAGGAGTTATCATTGATTGTGGTGGAGGAAGAGTTAAGTAAGGGTTAGAGAGTAAAATGATAGTATGTAAGAATTTTTATATGATATAAGGTTTTTATAAATTGGTTTTACAATGGGGATGGTGCGCTAGAACATTAATCTCCAAGGACATCTTGCATGTCCCCCCCCTCCCCTCTTTGGAGAACGAAGGTGGCTTCTTTTTTGAAGAAAGTGGGGAGGTTGGCTTTGTATGTTTTTTGTTTTATGTTTTATTTTAATTGTGAAGGGTTAGAGGTAGCACGCCTAACGGAGAGCTCGGAAGTGAGAGAAGGCAATGTTGAGTTAAAATATGAGAAGTATTAAAGCGTTAACGTGGAATGTAAAAGGTACAGGATCTGTTCTTAAGAGGAGGAGGTTAGAATCGGCTTTGAGGAAGGATAGACCGGATATAGTCTTTCTATAGGAAACTCATCAAAAGTCACATGATACAAACAAAATTTTCTTAGGGTGGATGCAACATTATGAAAAGGCATTTGGTACATCGAAAGCAAGAGGAATTGCAGTCCTGATTTCTACTAGACTGGGATTCGAGATAACAAAAAGCATCTCGGATCCAGAAGGCAGATATTTGATAGTGAAAGGGACAATAGATGATGAGGAAATAACTTTGGTGAATATTTATGCCCCAAATGAACATCAAGCCAAATTTTTAGAAAAAATTCGTAAAATTGTGGAAACAGAAAAATCAGCAAAGATGATAGTAGCGGGTGATTTTAATTTAGTAAGATCAAATCTGGATTGCACAAATATAACAAGGTGTGGAGTAGGTATTAAAGGGAGGATTTTGGATAATTGGATGGTTGCATTGGGTTTGAAAGATTCTTGGAGATATATTAGGGGACTAGAAAGGGTGTATTCTTATTTTTCACACATTCATAACTCCTACTCTAGAATAGATTATGTATTTGTAACTGAAAATATGGTTAAAAATATTGAGGAGATTGAAATTGGAATTTTTAAGGAATCAGATCATGCCAAAGTGGTTTTGGATTTGAGGCTACAGAATGATAGTAGAAGAAGGAGGAATTGGAGATACAATGCTAATCTATTCAAAGATCAAAAGTGTAAAGAACAAATCATAGAAAATTGGATGGAAAGTTTGCAATGGAATGATAATGATGAGGTAAATTTTAATATGGTCTGGGATGCCATGAAGTCGGTTTTTAAAGGGGAAAGTATAAAGGTGGCAAGTAATAGATATAAAAAGTATGAGTTAATACAGGACAAAAGTGAAAAGGAAATAAAACAGTTACAGGAAGAACACTCAAAAAAGAAAGATAAGAAATTTTTTGCTAAATTACAAAGATTAAAAGCGGAAGTGGTTGGTAAAGATATAGAAAAGGTAAAAAGAGATTTGATTTATTTAAATAGAGAGTAATTTGAATTTAGTAATAAAAATTCAAGATTATTGGCAAAAGCGGCAAAAGCTAAAAGAGAAAAAAGAGAAATTGGAGTTTTGGTTAACGATCAAGGGGCAAGGTGTAATAGGATTAGAGATAAATGTAAAATTGTGAAGGAATTTTATCAAGCTTTGTATGCAAAAAAGGGATAGATGTGGAGAAGCTTAAAAAGCTTTTAGAGGCAAAGAACAAGTGGAATAAAACAGGAACATCAGGATAAAATGGAAGAGCAAGTCTCGGAAAAGGAGGTAAAGGAGGTAATTGCGGGTTTAAAGTTGGGGAAAGCTCAGGGAGAGGATGGATTGCCGGCTGATTTTTACAAGGAATTTAAAGATGTTGTGGTACCAAAGTTAGTAAAACTATATAATTATATATTAGATGGCGGGCAAATTCCGACTTCATGGTATAGGACTACGATTGTTTTGTTGCCAAAATTGGGAAAGAATTTGGAGAAAGTAGAATCATATAGACCAATCTCTCTTATAAATCAAGATGCTAAGATCTTCACAGCAATACTGGCAAACCGTTTAAATAAGTTCATGGGTGAGTATATAAATTCGGATCAAGTGGGATTTTTAAAAGGGAGGCATATGGCAGATTTGACTAGAAGAGTGTTAGATTTAATAGATAATGTGAATCAAATGAAAGAAAAAGTGGGATTAATATCTTTGGATATTTTTAAGGCATTTGATTCCTTACAATGGACCTTGATTAAGGAAATAATTAAAAGTTATGGATTTGGTGACAAATTTAGAAGGGTAATTGATTTATTATATCAGAAAGGGATAGCCAGTGTTAGAGTAAATGATGAGGTCACGGATGAGGTAAACCTAGAGGCGGGTACTAGACAGGGCTGTCCTTTGTCTCCTATATTGTTTATCATGGCAATGGAAATATTGGCAAAAAATATAAGAGAGGATGCAAAAATAGAAGGGATAATGGGGAATAAAATAAGTATGTATGCAGATGATACATTGATAATTGTTAAACATCCTGAGAGGGTTATGGACAGGATTAGAATAAAACTTAAGGATTTTGAGGCTATTACGGGTTTGAAGATAAATTGGGATAAATCGGAAATGATGCTGTGTAATTTGGGAGAAGGGGAGATGAGGAAGATAAAGGGGTTGAGTAATATTCAAATTAAAGATAGGTTGAAATATTTGGGGATAATTATATCAAATAGAATGGAAGAACTTAAAAGATTGAATTACGATAGTTTAAAAAAGGAAATTAAGATTAGAATACAGAGTTTTCAAAAGCTGAAATTATCATGGTTTGGGAGAATTGCACTTAGTAAAAAAATGTTGTTACCTAGAATTAATTTTTTATTTGATGCACTTGCAATTCAATTGAAGGACAAGGAAATTAATGTGTTTCGAAAGTTGTTTAATAATTTTTGTAATAGAGGCAAAAAGCCTAGACTACCCAAAAAATTATGGTATCTACCCCAGAAAGAAGGTGGCTTAGGAATGCCAAATTTAGTGGCGTATTACCATGCTTTTCAAATTAAGAATGTAGTGAAGATCTTGGCGAGAGAAAAAGTAATTTGGGAGGAGATGGAGATGAAAGAATTCAGGAATATAGGTAAAATGATTTTTTTGGGGAGGTAAGGTTGGAAAGATAGCTACTAATAACACAATGATGAAGGGAGTTATGAATGTGTGGAAAAGATTAAAGAATGATTTGGCCCCAAATACCTCTCCAATCATGGAATTAGCAGATATGGCGTGTTTTCCGTTAAAAATAAATAAAGAAATAAAGGAAATATTGGATAAAAATGAAGTTTCCTTGGTGAAAGACTGGTTACGGGTTTGCAGAGATGAAGATAGGAAGAAAAAGTTGTTTGAACAGTTGAAAATGAATTGGTTTCAGATAATGAAGGTTAACATTTGGAATGGTAAATATTTGAGAGAATTAGATATAGATAGAGAAAAGACGGAATTTGAAGAACTGGTTTTTAAAATTAGAAAAGGAGAGAGAAATATTAAGGGCCTAGTCAGCAAACTTTATGCTTTAATAAATAGGGAGCGTGACCCACAGGAGGATTTGAAATTGAAGTGGGAGCAGGATTTGAATATAAAGATAGAAAAAGAGGTATGGAGAAATAAGTGGAAAAAGAGGATAATGAGAACCATGTCAGTCAGAATTAAAGAGCATAATTATAAAATGTTGTGGAGATGGTATCTGACACCAGTGAGACTACATCAGATTGATAACAAAAAGGATAATTTATGCTGGAGATGCAAAGACACTATAGGAATTTATGAACATATGTGGTGGGGTTGTAAGATGATTAAAGATTTTTGGAGTAGAATAGAAAAAAAGATTAATGAAATACTGGGAAGGAAATTAAACTGGTGTCAGGTACCATTATGTTAACAGATGTGGGAGGCATGAATTTGAACAAGAAGGAAAAAGAGTTATTAGAAATAATGTTAACAACGGGTAGACAATGTATCGCTAGGCATTGGAAAAATGATGTAATTATACAGACGGAAGAATGGTACAAAGAAATGTGGAATTTAGCGTTGAATGATAAACTGACATGGGAAATAAAAGAAAAAAGGGATAAGTTGAAAGAGAATAGATTTTGGAATATTTGGAAGCCCTTTGTGGATCACTCACTTATGGGTTCAGAAAGAAGTAGACCTGTACCGGTTCAATGTAGTTTTTGGAGGTAAATAATGAGACACTTCAAGCTTTCCAGGGCATTGTAAATAAACACAGGGTGTATTGTATGTGAAATTAGGATTTCGATAGTTGTATCTAAATCAAAATACTATTGAATGGTTTAATGGGAATGGATTTAGTGGTAGTAATAAATAAAGAGCTTTGGGAAGAATTTTGGAAGTAGGTTAGATGTTATCTACTAAATCATAATTAAATCTTAATTTTCTTTATAGATGTTTTATTGTAAAGATAGGTATAAAATGTATTGGATCAAGTATCGGATATGTTGATTATTATTTTTGTGAACTATATGTATTTTTATGATGTATTGTTTTATAAGTTTTATATGTTTGTATATTTTTGAAAAATTTAATAAAAATTTAATTAAAAAAAGAAATCATTGTCTAAAGGCTAAATACATTTAAAAAACATGTCAAACAACCCTGATTGTCCAAGAACCTGAAGAATGCTGCAAAAATCCCAGGAATGCTTCTAAAAATTCTGATGAAAAAATTCAAAAAAATCAAAATTTGTGCTCAAAACCACTCCTAAACACTCTTTGCCTAGTTCAAAACCCAAAAGAGCAATGCATACATGTGTCCTGCCTTTTATACTGCCCAGGCACAATGCAACCTGGGAAAAACCCTAATGCCTCATACAAAGTCGCAGCGACTTTGTATGAGGCAACTTTTTAAAAGCAATTAGGCGATGTTGTATGAATTCGATGTTGTATGAAGCCGACTTTGTATGAGGTATTACTGTAATTTGAGTTCTGCTAAGGAAGTGCAGACTGAACTCAAAGGGTGGAGGATGTATTCATATCCTGAAAAGAATGCAAACAGTCATACAGCATGGGAAAAGGCAGAAACTAACTTAAACTCAATAGCAAATAAGACCCATACAGGTCTTATCAGTTAATTAGAATGTAGCGCCTATCTCACATCTCACAAACCAGGTGCACCTTTCCATTCATTCAGCATACATTCAGCACACATACATTCAATTACATTTTCCTTCTACCCCTGCAGAAGGAAAAATGTTTTCCTATACTGTACCTTCCAGAGTCATTGAGCCATGATTTCTCAGAATGCTATATAGCTACCCTGGGTTCAGTGCCTTAGAAGTTGATTTCCCTTCCAGTTCAATTACCTTCCTATCCGATCCGAGCTACAGACTTTCTCTCTGGGGGTGCCTACCAAATCCCTGCCATGAACAGACCCTGAAATTCTGTCCCTGCGCCCATCAGGCTTCCATGGACCAGAAGGCAAACCTGCAGCAGTCCACCCATTCTCCTTCATATAGTTTGTGAATCCCCACTATTGGGTTATTCACCTGCGCAGAACATCGATCGGAGGCTTTAAAGCTGATTGGTCAAAAGTTTTGGCGGTAAGACTGCCCACCCTTAGGCGCCAGTTCGCCATTTTACCTCAGTTCTCTTCTTTCCGCCTCAGCAGCAGGACGATCATTGAGAGCTTCCTCAATTTTTCTTGACGATTCCACAGAAAAGACTTCTTTTCAAAATAATTTTTTCAGACAATCTTATCCTTAGGGCAGGATTGCCACCCCAGTGCTGTTTTCTTCTAGGAGGACTCAGTCACTTCGCACTAGGTTGCCGTTTCCCCCCTCAAGGGGGTGGTGGTAGGCCGGCCCTTTGGGGCATTCTTCTCAAACCTTCTACGTTCTCCTTGTCTTCTCTGAACAAGAAAATTTTTCATGGCTGCAGCATTTAAGCAGTGTACTTCTTGCCTCAAGAAGTTCCCGGCTTCGGACGGACATAGCCAGTGTCTTTTTTGTTTGGGCGAATCGCACCAGAGCCAGTCTTGTGTGCATTGTAAGAATTTCACCCACCTTGCGGTCCAAAACCGGAGTAACAGACTCAAGGTGCACCTCATGGAACTCACCCTGGCACCAACCGCTGCGCCTTCCACTTCTGCTTCCACAAGTGCTCCTCCGCCCGACCGGACTCTCAAGCCTTCATTTTCTTCCACTCAGATCCACAAAAAGAAGAAGGAGAAGAATGGAGAGAAGAAGAAGAAACATAGACTGAGGTGCATCGTTCTTTGCCTCGACTCCTCATCCACCGATTTCTCCCCGGCCTTCGCCATTCTCCATAGCGAGATGTCCCTCTCCGGGATCCTCTGCATGGGGTGGACGCTCCTCCTCAGACTCACTGAACAAGGGGTGCAGGGCTGGTGCGCCAGCTCGCCCCTTGCTCCTATCTTCTTCTTTGCCACCAGCTGGTGAGTGGGGCCGTTCAATGATGCAACAAGCTTCCGTGTCTCCCAGGCCATGTACTCCAATGATAGACACTCCGGCAGCCACCATTTCGGCTACCATTTTGTCGCCCATCATTCCACTCACCGTTTCGCCTCCCACCGTTTCATCGCCCACGGCTACCGTCACTGCTGGCCAGATGGACCTCTTCAAGGCTATGTGTGAGGCCATGGCAAAGTCTTTTGCTGAACAGTTTAAGGCCACCATTCCTGCAGTTGATGGTACGGGAAAACCGGTGACAGCTGTCTTGTTTTGGAATGCCTTCACCACCAAGGAGTTTGGCAGGGGATGTGCCTGCAAGAACTCAACATTTCTGTCCAGAAGTTGGTACATACTATCGAGTCTGGACAAAACGGAGTGAGATGACACTCTGCGGCTCCAGGGCCGACCACCACATGCCCCAGGGATTCTGGCCCTGCTGTCGCTCCGCCACCCTCTCGAGGGTCGAGCTGTCGCTCCGTTGGCCCGGCCAGACAGGACTGGCATGGTCCGGACGTAGAAGCGATGAGCGCCCAGTCCGTCGAACCGCCCAGGCTGTACTGGCGCAGACCCGACGTGACTGCCAGGGTTCCTCCCTCATCCTCCAAGGACTCCAGCTCGTCGCCGGAGGAGGAGGAGGAGGTAGAGGTAGATGCGGAGAAGATGCCCAACCAGGCCATCAGTGCCATTGATCCGCCCAGGGGGGAGGATCAGAGGTCCCTCACAGCGATGCTGACCCATCTCGGAACCGCCCTCCAGATATGGGTCGACCATCCTCCCATTGAAGCTGAGGACCAGATGACCATCCGGACGGTCCATATCACTATGCTGCCATTGATGCTGACCTCCGCCAAAGCCACCTGGAAAAAGCCAGTGTCATCTCACTCCGTTTTGCCCAGACTCGATAGTATGTACCAAGTTCTGGACAGAAATGTAGAGTTCTTGCAGGCACATCCCCTGCCAAACTCCTTGGTGGTGAAGGCATTCCAAAACAAGACAGCCGTCACCGGTTTTCCCATACCATCAACTCCGGAAGGGAAGAAACTCGACGTGGTGGGTCGTACGTTCTACGCAACGGGCTCACTGTTCACTGTGGCCAATTACTCTGCGGCTATGGGCCTCTACCAGTCCCATTTGTGGGAAAAGGCAAAGACCCTGGCCACTAAGTTACCTGCAGATCTCCAAAAAGAGCTGGAATCCTTGTCCACCAAAGGCGATTATTTGGCTGAGCAGCATCTGCATACCTCACGCCACATTAATGACTATGCGGCGAAAGATATGTCATCTGCAATTCTGTTGAGAAGACACGCCTGGCTGTGGGGAACTACTCTGGATGATTCAATGAAGAAATTGATCGAGGAGTTCCCCTTTGATGGACAGGGCCTTTTTGGACAGGATACCAATAAGGTCCTGAACGAGTTGAGGCAGACCAACTCGACAGCGAAGTTTCTCGGCCTCACCGCCTCGACTCCATCTGCTAAGCCATGGTACCAGCCCTTCACGAGCCGCTATCAGGGAAATTCCCAACAGCAGCCACAGCGCGGGACCGGTGATCAGCCCAAGTCTGTTTTCTACCGCACCAGACGGCAGCACAGAAAACAGCTCTTCCAGCCGTATGGCCAAGGAAAACACAACAAGGGTAAGTCAAAGTCTCGTGTTTGACTTCCCTCAGGCCAAGACTCTCTCGCTCCATCTTCCGTACCTCCCCCTTCAGAACTTCCTCAACGTGTGGTCCGATGTCACGAATGACCGGTGGGTCTTGAAGATCTTGTCCGCTGGTTACACCATCGAGTTCAACCTGATGCCTTGGGTAGGAAAACACCGTTTCACCACCTCGTCTCTCCATTTGGAGGAGGAAGTTACAACCCTTCTCTCCAAGGGGGCCATCGAGCTGGTACCACCAACCAATTGGAACAACGGTTTCTACTCGAGGTACTTCGTTGTCCAGAAGAAAGACGGAGGCCTCCGCCCGATTCTGGACTTGCGTTGCCTAAACAAATTCATCAACACCAGGAAGTTCCGGATGGTGACCCTCCAGACCTTCCTTCCCCTCATCAACAAACGGGACTGGTTTACGGTTATAGACCTCAAGGACGCTTACTTTCACATCAGCATTCTCGAGGAGCACAGACGGTTCCTTCATTTCAGGATAGGGGACTCTGTGTACCAATACCGTTGCCTACCGTTCGGTCTGGCCACAGCACCGAGAGTCTTCACCAAATGCATGGCTCCAGTGGCTGCCTTCCTCCACCAGAAGGGGATCAGTCGTCCATACATCGATGACTGGTTGGTAGTCTCCACCACCAGATCGTCCACCATTTGGGACACGAAACTACACTGTCCATCTCATGGAGAGTCTTGGCCTAAGGATCAACTTTACCAAATCAAAGTTGAACCTTCACAGTGAGTAGAGTACATTGGAGTGGTTCTGAACTCACTGGCAGTCAGGGCTTTTGCCCCACAAAAACGCTTACTGGAGCAAAGAAGGCTCAATGACTCCTGGGTTTGATAGCTTTCACCACGGCAGTGATTCCTCACGGCAAGTTGAAGTTCCGGTCCCTACAATCGTGGCTTCTCCACGAATTCGATCCGCTCACGGAGAGTCAGTCCAAACGGTTGTTCCCCTCTCCAGAACTGGTAGACCAGCTGGTGTGGTGGACCACGCCTCTCAATATGGCTATGGGGAAAAACCTCTACCCTCTGCAGCCGTCTCTCCAAGTTCTGACCGATGTAAGCAACCACAGCTGGGGAGCCGCTTGCGGGACTCTAACGGTCAACAACACCTGGTCTCTGCACGAGATCGTCTACCACATCAACTACCTGGAGTTGCTGGCCATATGGAAGGCCATGCGGTCCTTCGAGACATTGCTATGTGGCAGGGCAATCCAGATCGCGTCAGACAACACCACTGCGATTGCGTATCTGAACAAGCAAGAAGGAACAAGGTCTCCTACGTTGCTTTATCTGGTAGTGCAACTTTGGGAATGGTGTCTCGAGAGGCACATAATTCCAGTTGGAGCCCACATCCAGGGCAAACTGAATGTGCTGGCCGACCAACTGAGTCGCCTCACCTCGACGACTCACGAGTGGGAGCTGGACAACTTGGTATTTCATTCCCTTTGCAAGTGATGGGGGACCCCGAGCATCGACCTCTTTGCATCGGAGTCCAACCACAAGTGTCCCAGATACTGCTCCAGGGCAGGCATCGGACTGAACTCCGAGGGCAACGCCTTCATGAAACGGTGGGACCAGAACTACCTCTATGCCTTTCCCCCATTTCCTCTGGTTCAGAAGGTCCTCACAAGGATGTACCAGCAACGGGCGCACGCGATTCTCATTGCTCCAGCGTGGCCGCGTCAACCCTGGTATCTGCTTCTCTTGCACATGTTGTCGCAGTCCCTCACACTGACAGATTCTCCAACTCTTCTACAAATGGAGCAGGGACAACTTCACCACTCAGACTTGCCCAGTCTCCATCTCACCATGTGGAGGATAATCCCAGATTGTCCAGGATCTTGGAACTAGCAAGGCGCCCCTCTACGGGGAAGTCTTATGCCTCCAAGTACAGGCGATTTCGTGCCTTCCTGGATACTCAACTGGTGCCTCCACTCAACGTTGGTCTGCAAGACATCATGGCATACCTCCTTCATTTGGCAGAGTCAGGACTAAGCCTTGCATCCATACGGGTCCATCTGGCAGCAGTAGTAGCCCACTCTCCAGCTGGATCACCTGCCTCTGGTGCCTTCCACAACCAAACGGTGAAGCGTTTTCTCAAAGATCTGCGAAATGCTTTCCCTCCAGTTAAGACTCCAACTGCACAATGGTCATTATCTACTGTCTTGAATGCCCTCACTAGGACTCCTATCGAGCCTATGGCTTCCACGGACGTTCGTCTCCTCACCTGGAAGACTGCGTTTCTTGTGGCCATCACATCTGCTAGACGAGCTGGTGAGCTGGTTGCTCTGCGGGCGGATGCCCCATTTCTCAAATTTTACAATGACCGTGTGGTGCTCCACACCGACATCACCTTCTTACCAAAAGTAGTCTCCCAATTTCACATGGCTCAGACTATATCTCTACCAACTTTCTTTCAAAACCCCAGCAACGCTCAAGAAAGGACTTGGCACACGCTGGATGTGAAACAAGTCTTATTGTTTTACACCAGCAGGACCCGTGAGTTCCGTAAGTCACAGCATCTGTTTGTTGCCTATGGGGGTAAGTCCAAAGGTGAACCCATCTCTTTCCAAAGGTTCTCCAAATGGATTACATCAACCATCTACCTGGCCTACGAGTCTGCCTCGTTGCCACCTCCGCCACATGTCAGGGCGCATTCTACCAGGGCGGTTGCTACCTCCACTGCCTTTTTGGAGGGTACCCCACTTGAGGACATCTGTAAGGCTGCCACCTGGTCCAGGCCTTCCACATTTGTCCAACACTACAGATGGACACCAGAGCCACTGCGGACACCAGACTTGGTCGTGTCGTCCTTGCCAGAGGGCTCCAGGCGCCTCATCCTTGAGGGTCCATCCTACCTGACTGACATTCTTCATCATGGATTCATCTCATCCGACTGCCCACTGACCAAGTAAGTGTGAGCTTGCTAATCTCCCAATAGTGGGGATTCACAAACTATACGAAGGAGAAAGTTGGGTTTCACTTACCAGTGATAACTTTCATTCTTCGAGTATATAGTTTGTGAATACACACTACCCACCCTACCTCTCCTCTTGAGCAGCATGGATGAGATCATTTTGGTTTATCCTGTGCTTGGCTAAAGTATGGAACTGAGGTAAAATGGCGAACTGGCACCTAAGGGTGGGCGATACGGTGGGCGGTCTTACCGCCAAAACTTTTGACCAATCAGGTTTAAAGCCTCCGATCCATGTTCTGCACAGGCGCATAACCCAATAGTGTGTATTCACAAACTATATACTCGAAGAACGTAAGTTACCACTGGTAAGTGAAACCCAACTTTCCTACTGCACTATGCCTGCTCTTCTTCGTATTCTGCCCTGCCATGATTTGAAATGTGTTCTGGTAGGCTCTGTAGGCATACTGACTGGCTACAGTTAATGTAGCCTGGGGCAAGATACATTGTGCATTTATGGTTGCATAAACACCAGTGCCACAGAGCTGTTCTGCTGTGTACACTCCTCCTGCCTTTGCCTCTCTCCTTTGGGCTTCTAGCTGGTGCTCACTGTCCCAACTGAGAAACTGACTTGGGGTGAGCATTTTTTTGGGCATTGGGGAGTGCTGCATGACTGAATTGCCCTGAGGACTGGTGCCATACTGGAGGAGACAAATCTGCAGTTGATCACCTGACTCTGCGCTCTGTTCACCCTTACCTGTTCCTTTCTCAACTATGTCTTGGAAAGCACTCCTATTTTCTCTCTTTCTTCTCTAAGGGGGTCCGCTGCTTCAGATTGCCCTGGCACAGGAACCGATGCCAAAGGGGGCAAAATTGTTGGAAAAGATGGCAACACAGGCGGAAACTGCTGATGCTCAGAGTTGCACGCAAGAGGGAGGGGGCTAATGGTACGATCGAAGCAGAAGCAATTCCGCCAGCCATATGTGTGCCAAGTTGCTCAAGGGCTTTTTTTACATTTCAGCCAAACTATAAGAGTCTCAGCTGGTGCCCTGGGTTCTTCATGCAACGAAATTCCTACCCTTACCCAGTCCTCAAGATGGGGCAATCCATGCTGTGAAAACCAAGGACAGCGTTCACTAATAATTGGGAGCATGCACTGTATCTGCTCTACAGGGACTCTCCTCCCCAAATACCTCAGCTCCTCAGCAAATTCCTTTTGGAAACTTGTCAGTAAAGCACCCATACTCACCTACAGGGTCCTTCTTTGAAGGATGATTTGGTTCCTCTTCAAGGAACTATGGGGTTCTTGTTGAAGAACGATAGGTTCCTTACAAGGAACAATTTGGTGTGCACCTGCCTCTCACGGGGTCCTCCTCGGATGAATGAGTATGGCGTGTTAAGCCTTGGTTGCCTGGATCAGCCTCCGCGATGTTTCTGGCTCTGGCTGGAGCCCTTCAGTCTGTCTTCCGCTTTCTGCTGGCAGCTTGTGTTCCGTCTTGTGCAAGCATGCCTTACACTTAAGTAAAATAAAAGCCTTACGCTAAAAAGTGCCCCACTAAGTTGGGCGCCATTTGTTGCTATGAGCCTTACCCAGCGGAGAGAAGGAATGAGACAGATTTCATGGGTAATGAGTTACAGCTTCCCAAATCTTTAATTTCAACTGCATTTATAATAGAAAAACAGCATCGTGGCTATTCTAATGATTAACTAAGAGACTAGTTGTTTACGTGCCTTAATAACTAAAAGGCTATAGTTGCCTAGCCAGTATTGACAAAGGGATTACCTGGCCAAGGTTTCCCGGAAACAAACTAGACTAGTAACAATAGAGGTTAGTATGACCCAAGTCTAAAAAGGCCAATTAAAGTTCACAGGTCTTTTTACCTGTCTTAATTAGTTAAGGATTCACCCCTGTTGCGTTCGTGGGCCCGAGGGCATATCTTCAGATGTTTACTCCAGTTTGGAACCCTTAATGTTAAATAATCTATACCTATAAAATGGTGGGTTAACCGTTGGAATGTGACAAAGGATGTTGCACCAGGCCCCACTAGTCCCGTCCGAGCCTCCGTTCACTCGCCCGAACGGGGTTCGCAGGTAACTGTCGGGTTGAAATTTTCAACCCGGGGGCAGGAGCCCCCCAGTCGCAAACAAAAAAAGGGAACTTCAATTCCCAAAGTTCCTTTTGCCGCGCCGCGCCAGAGCCAATCAGGCTGAGCGGCGTGGCAAAAGGAACGTTCGGAAACGCGCCGTGGCCAATCAAAAAAAAGCCGCAAGAGAAAAACTGCCGCAGCAAGCAAACCCGCGCAGCCAAAACTACATTCCCCAGCGTCCTGCGCGCCATGGGCATGCAGAACACTGAAGAAGCCGGCGCGTGAAAAATAAAAACAAACCCAAACCGTGAGCGCAAGTCCGCCGAAGAAGCCGGCGCGCGAAAAATAAACACAAACCCAAAACGTGAGCGCAAGTCCGCCACAGGCGGATGAAGTGCCCAGAAAACACAAATAAACAAACCCCAAAATCAAAATAAAACGCAAACCCACCGGCCATCTCATGCGGCGTTTGGGGGGGGGTGTTTTGCCGTGGCCCGGGCTGGGTTGCGGTTTGACTGTGTTTTGGGTGGGTGTTTGGCTTGCCGCCATCTTGCACGGAGCAATGGGGAAGAGAGGGACACCCTCTCCCCCACGCTGCCCCGCCGAAGACACAGTGAGCCCAGCGAGACAAACTCGCTGTAAAAAAATACAAACACCCCCCACCCAACTGCTGCCAAAAACGCCGTGGTGGCAGCAACCAAAAACAAATCAAAAAAAGGCAGGCAAACAAGCCCCCACCCCCCAAACAAACAAACCCCAACCCAGCCAGGGCCACAACAATACCCTCCCCCCAAAGCCGCATGAAGCGGCAAGCCAAACACCCACCCAAAACACAGTCAAACCGCAACCCAGCCCGGGCCACGGCAAAACACCCCCCCCCAAACGCCGCATGAAACGGCGATGGTATTTCCGCGGGCCAGCCATCAAGACTGGCCCACGAAAATACCCAAAAAACAAATCAAAAACATTTAAAAAAACCAAAAAACATACCAAAAACACACACACAGAAACCCCCACCTCAAACCCAAAAAACGAAAAACAGTCAAAAATACACACAAAGAAACCCCCAACCAAAACCCAAAAACAATAAAAAACACACATACACAAACCCCCACCCAAAACCCAAAACCCAAATAGAACGCCCCCCAACCCAAAACAACCCCCCCCTAAAAAATATGGAAAGAACTTGCCAATACACGTCTTCCCCCGATGAAAACCGGAACTGAAATGAGGAGAAGAAGAGACTTACCGGAACAAGCAAAATGAAAAAATTACTCAACACCACCACCCAGTGGCCAAAGGAGAAAAAACATCCAAAATATTCCCAAATATTCAATAAATCCCCAAAAATAGGGTAATCAATTCCCAAAAACATTCAAAAATATCCAAAAAAATCCAAACTAATTCACAGATAAAAATATTAATATTCAATTTAAAAAACACTGTAAAATACATTCAATTTAAAAAAACATATATTTACACATTTTTTAAAATAATTATCCAAAGTAAAAATATTTGCAAAAATTCACAAAGAAACACATTCTTCTTTAAAAGTAGCAGATTTTGCCCGGCAAAACCTTAAAAAGCAAATTTAAACAGCATGGCACAGAGGAAGCCAGCATACACAAACACACAAAAAAACCACTGGGAGCGCAAGTCCGCCACAGGCGGACGCAGCACCTCAAAGCCAAACAATCAAAAAAAATTACGCCACCATTTAAAAAAACAATCAAAAAAATTTACGCCACCATTTAAAAAAACACAGCCCCATTGGTTCAAGAAAAAAAAAAACCTTTACTATCCAGCACAATTTTAAAAAGCCCGGCACTGCCGGGCAAAATATGCTAATATGATATAATATTTGAGTGTTCTTGGGTACACAATAATTATCATCACTACAGATGTTGGCTTCGCATAGGATCTTTTTTACAAACTTTGGCTGCACGTACTTATTGAAGGATTCTGTAGTAATTTTCCAAACCTCTAATCCAGGATTTCTCAACCTTTTTAAAACAGGGGCTGGGTCGCGTTCCCTCAGACAGCTTTGGGGGACCGGACAGCCATTTTGCCCTTCCTCCATCACTTGGCACTTCCAGGTGTGGTGGTGGAGGCAGGGGTGCACATGAAATAGCGCCATGGGCCCTGCTCTAATCGATGTTTTAGAAAACTCATAAATCTCAATGAGATTAAATGTGGCTTCTAGACAAAATAATAGATGCAGTACCACAGGAGTGTTTTTGAAGAACTTAAAATGGAGAATGAGAAAGAAGCCACAGAAGGAAAGCAGGAAAGTCACGAGAAGAGAGCGAAGCCATCCACAGAGAAACGGGAGACAGGGAATTAAGCAACTGAAGGAGATAGCAAGATAGGCAGAGAAAGCGGACCCTCAGGCCAAGATAACAAGCATCTCTGGAATAGTTTGTAGCCACAGGTTTCTGAAGCGACTCCACCTCCATTTCTTCCCTTCTCTGGTATTTAGAAACAGGACTTATTCCTGAGAGGTAACCAAGCATGTAGTTTTGAATTTATAAACCAAACTGTTGAGGTTGATCGATGCAGGCCATAACAGTTAGGAGTCAGAAATCAAAGTTCAAAAGTATTTATTCTTCTTTCTTTCTTACAGGTCCAAAACAACATGCAGTAATATCAGCGAGAGTGAGAATGGATAACCGGTAAGTGCTATATATACAAGGTGGGAGGGGCTTAGACAACAGTGCATTGTGAGTATTGTAGAGAATCAGATAGATGCTGTATCTGACAAAAACCCTTCTAACATCTGACTGATTCGACAAACGGAAATGAAGGGTTACATAAAATAAAGGGGTATACAATGCATTATTTACACATGTACACATAATTTATCAGTAAGATATACGTGCTGGTTAGATGGAAGAGGCTTGATTAACACGTCTGCTATTTGTTCTTTTGTATCGCAATATCTGGCCTCAATGAACCCCTTCTTAGACATCTGCCTTACATGTTTATATTTAATATCTATATGTCTTGACCTGCAGTGCACCGCATCTGCCCTTGAAATCTCTATTGCGGCTTTGTTGTCTTCATGTATAACAATTGGGTATGATGGTTTTTCCCACATATCAGAAATTAGATCTTCAAACCATGTTAAGTAGTTTGTGGCACTGGACATGCATGCATATTCGGCTTCGGTCGTGGAGGTGGATACTAGTTTCTGTTTCCCAGTATACCAATAAATTGGGCATTATTTAAGAAAACCACATAACCTGATGTACTCTTTCTTGATTTTGTGTCTCCAGCCCAATCTGCATCTGCGTAACATGAGTTCTCCTTCGTATAGTTTGTGAATCCCCACTATTGGGTTATGCGCCTGCGCAGAACGCTGATCGGAGGCTTAAAAAGCTATTGGTTAAAAGTTTTGGCGGTAAGACCGCCCACCGTACCGCCCACCCTGAGGCGCCAGTCCGCCATTTTACCTCAGTTCTCTTCTTTCCGCCTTAGCAGCAGGACGATCGTTGAGAGCTTCCTCAATTTTTTCGTCTTTTCTGAGGGAAAGTCTTTGACGAACTTTAACAATTTTTTCGGCGATCTTGTCCTTTGGGCAGGATTGCCACCCCGGTACTGTTTCTTCCTTCTGGTGGACTCAGTTACCTACTCGCTTCGGTCACCGTTTCCCCCCTCTAGGGGGTGGCGGCTGGCCTGCCCTTCGGGGTGCTCGCCTTCTCGAACCTTCCATCGGAAGAATTTTTTGATGGCTGCAGCCTTCAAGCAGTGTTCTGCTTGCCTCAAGAAGTTCCCTGCCTCTGACGGGCATAGCCTCTGTCTGTTTTGCCTGGTAGAATCTCACCAGAGCCAATCCTGCACTCACTGTAAGAACTTTACACCACTTGCAGTTCAGAGCCGGAGCAACCGGTTGAAAGCGCACCTTATGGAGCTCGCTTTGGCTCCCGCCGTGGCTGCCTCCACCTCCACTGGTGTCTCTCAGCCCTCTCGGTCTCTGCCGCTTCCTCCTTCTTCCTCCACTCTACCCATCAGGAAGAAGAAGAAGAAGGATAAAAATGGGGAGAAGAAGAAGAAACACGGGTCCGAGAAAAGGCGATCTCTCCCGCCTTCCTGTCTCTCCGGGGCCCTCGCCTCCCTTTTCGGTTGCGAGATGTCCTTCACCCGGCTCTTTGATGTGGGGCGGACGGTCCTCTTCGGGATCTCCTGCAAAAGGTCGCAGGGCTGGGGCTCCAGCTCGCCCACTGCAGGTACTCTCTTCTCCGCTTCGTGAGAGGGGCCGTCCACCCACGAGGCAGGCTTCTGTCTCCCCGAGGCCTAGGACTCCGACAATAGACGAACCGGCAACCACCATTCCGGCCACCGTTTCGTCTCCGATCATTCCGACCACCGTTTCGCCGGCCACCATTTCGTCCCAACCATCGGCAGTGGATGCATCCCAGGTGGACTTCTTTAAGGGGATGTTCGAGGCTATGGCAACATCGTTTGCCCAACAGTTCAAGGCCTCCATGCCTGCGGCCTCTGCGGCTCCGGTGCCGACCATCGCAAGCCCCAGGGATGTTGGTCCTGCTGTGGCTCCGCCGACCTCTCGAGGGTCGAGCGTTCGCTCCGCTGGCCCACCCATATCGTCTTGGTGTGGTCCAGACGTCGATGCGGTGAGCTCCCAACCCGTCGACCCGCCCAGGCTGTACTGGCGCGGTCCCGACGTGGATACCAGGATTCCTCCCTTGTCCTCCGATGATTCCAGCACATCTTCAGAGGAGGATGAGGGGGATGTCGACGCCGACAAGATGCCGGACCAGGCTATCGGCGCGGTTGACCCACCGCGTGGTGAGGATCAACGCTCCCTCACGGCAATGCTGACTCGTTTGGGGACCGCTCTTAGCCTGAAGGTGGACCAGCCGCCACTGGAGGGCGAGGACCAAATGACCGCCAAGTTGGACAAAAAGGCGATTCGACCGGTCCACATCACCATGCTTCCATCCATGTTGACGTCAGCGAAGGCAACATGAAAGAAGCCAGTGTCGTCGCACTCCGTTTCGTCCAGGCTCGACGGAATGTATAGAGTCTTGGACGACAACGTTGAGTTTCTCCATTCGCACCCTTTGCCGAACTCGCTGGTGGTCAAGGCCTTCCAGCATAAAACGGCCGTCAGCGGTTTTCCGGTACCTTCCACTCCGGAAGGGAAGAAGCTGGACACGGTGGGCCGTAAGTTTTACGCCACCGGTTCCCTCTTCCTATGGGCCGCTAATTACTCGGCTGCCATGGGCCTCTATCAGTCCCACCTCTGGGAGCAAGTGAAGGTCCTTGCTGCTAAACTGCCTGCCGATGCACAGAAAGGATTCGACGCGCTGGCGGCAGAAGGAGACTTTCTAGCAGAGCAGCAAATGAGGACGGCCAGGCACATTAACGATTACGCGGCCAAGGACATGTCTTCTGCCATTTTACTTCGTCGTCATGCCTGGCTCAGGGCCACCTCTCTCGATGATGCCATGAAAAACCTCATCGAGGAGTTCCCGTTTGATGGGCAGGGCCTGTTCAGACAGGATACCGATAAGGTACTGAACGAACTGCGACAGACGAATTCGACGGCGAAGTTCTTGGGGCTCACCAACGCCGAATCAACCTGCCAAGCCACGGTTCCAGCCCTTTACGCACCGGTATCGGGGGAACCCACAGCAACAGGGTGGCTCGACTGACCAGCCCAGGCCCGGGTTCTACAAGCAGCGGCGCCAACACAAGCCTCGCTACCAGCCTTACGGACAGGGAAAGCGTTCCGACGCGAAATCCAAGTCCCGGGTTTGAAACTGCGATGGCCAAGTCTCTCTCGCTCCACATCCCATACCTTCCCCTCCGGAACTTCCTCCAGGTGTGGTCGGGCATCACGGACGACTGGTGGGTCTTAAAGATCTTGTCCGCTGGTTACACCATCGAGTTTGTACGACTGCCTCGAGTAGGAAGACATCGTTTCACCACCTCGTCCCCCCATTTGGAGGAAGAAATATCAACTTTTCTGTCCAAGGGAGCCATCGAGCGGGTGACACCGTCCGACTGGGACAACGGCTTCTACTCGAGGTACTTCGTGGTTCAGAAGAAGGACGGAGGACTTCGCCCAATTCTGGACCTGCACCGCCTGAACAAGTGCATCCACACCAGGAAGTTCCGGATGGTGACCCTGCAGACCGTCCTTCCCCTCATCAACGAAGGGGACTGGTTCACAGTCATAGACCTCAAGGACGCTTACTTCCATGTCTCCATCCTCGAGGATCATAGGCAGTTCCTCCGCTTCCGCATCGGTGACTCCGTGTACCAGTACCGGTGTCTACCGTTCGGTCTGGCCACGGCACCACGGGTCTTCACCAAGTGCATGGCTCCGGTGGCTGCCTTCCTCCGTCAGCGGGGCATCAGGGTCTTCCTGTACATCGACGACTGGCTGATTGTCTCCCCCACCAGCTCGTCATCCATTCGGGACACACAATTCACGGTTCACCTCATGGAGAGTCTTGGCCTCAGGATCAACTTCGCCAAATCGAAGTTGATTCCCTCTCAGCGCGTCGAGTTCATTGGAGCGGTGCTCGACTCGCTAGTCACCAGAGCCTTCGCCCCCCAGAAACGCTTGCAGGACATTGCGCATGGGGTGAGCGACTTCCGGACCAAACCGTTCATCCGGGCGAAAAAGGCACAGAGACTTATTGGCCTCATGGCCTCAACGACGGCGGTGATTCCTCACACCAAGTTGAAGTTCCGGTCCCTGCAGTCGTGGCTCCTCCATGAATTCGACCCGCTCAGGGAGAGCCAGTCCAAACGGCTGACTCTGTCTCCAGAGCTGATGGACCAGTTACTGTGGTGGACCATGCCACCCAATGTGGCCATGGGGAAGAGTTTTTACCCCCCGCAACCTTCATTGCAGGTGTTGACCGGCGCAAGCAACCTCGGCTGGGGGGCTGCCTGCGGGACTCTAACGGTCAACAACGTTTGGTCGCCTCACGAGATGGTGCACCATATCAACTATTTGGAGCTGTTGGCCGTTTGGAAGGCCCTACGTTCCTTCGAGGCCCTCCTCACCGGCAATGTGGTCCAAGTGGCCTCAGACAATACCACGGCTGTGGCGTACCTGAACAAACAGGGAGGAACGCGGTCCACCACCCTGCTTTACCTTGCAGTGCAACTCTGGGAATGGTGCCTGGAGAGACACATCTTTCCGGTTGGAGTGGACATTCAGGGCAAGCTGAATATCTTGGCAGACCACCTCAGCCATCTCACCTCGACGACCCACGAATGGGAACTGGACGACGAGGTATTTCGGACCCTTTGCAGGGCCTGGGGGACTCCGAGCATCGACCTCTTTGCGTCGGAGTCCAACAAGAAATGCCACAGGTACTGTTCCAGGGCAGGCATCGGACTGAACTCCGAGGGCGATGCTTTCATGAAACGGTGGGATCAGGACTACCTCTACGCCTTTCCCCCGTTTCCTCTGGTCCAGAAGGTCCTCATCAGGATGCATCAACACCAGGCCAACGTGATCCTCGTGGCTCCAGCATGGCCTCGCCAACCCTGGTTTCTGCTACTGTTACGCATGTCGTCGCAGTAACCCACACTGCCGAAATCGCCAACACTTCTCCAGATGGAACACGGCCGGCTCCACCATTCGGACCTACCCAGCCTCCACCTCACCGCGTGGAGGATAACCCCAGACTGTCCAGGATCCTGGAGTTAGCACTGCGCCCTTCCACAAGGAAGTCTTATGCTTCCAAATACAGACGCTTTTGTGCTTTCCTGGCATCCCGGCGGACGTCCTCCCCACAGGTGGGACTACAGGACGTCATGGCCTACCTCCTCATTTGGCAGAGTCGGGCCTTAGTATCACTTCCATCCGAGTCCATCTCGCAGCGGTGGTGGCTCACTCCCCGGCTGGTTCTCCTGCCTCTGGTGCCTTTCGCGACCATACGGTGAAGCGTTTCCTCAAGGGACTGCGGAACGCCTTCCCGCCGGTCAGGACTCCAACAGCACAATGGTCCTTGTCTGCCATTCTCAACGCGCTCACCAGGACTCCTTTCGAGCCTATGGCTACTGCGGACGTTCGTCTCCTCACGTGGAAGACGGCTTTTCTGGTGGCTATCACGTCTGCTCGACGGGCTGGTGAACTGGTTGCTCTGCGGGCCGATGCACCGTTTCTCCAGTTTTTCAATGACCGCGTGGTGCTTCACACGGATATCACCTTCCTTCCTAAGGTGGTCTCCGAATTTCATATGGCGCAGACTATCTCGTTACCAACCTTCTTCCAGAACCCCACCAACGCCCAAGAAAGGACTTGGCACACGCTGGATGTGAAATAAGCCTTATTGTTTTACACCAGCAGGACAAGGGAGTTCAGGAAGTCACAGCGTCTCTTTGTGGCCTATGGGGGAAAGTCCAAGGGCGAACCCATCTCTGCCCAGAGGTTCTCCAAATGGATCACGTCTACCATCTACCTGGCCTACGAGTCGGCCTCACTGCCACCTCCGCCGCTCGTCAGGGCGCACTCTACCAGAGCGGTTGCAACATCCACGGCGTTTCTGGAGGGCACACCGCTTGAGGACATATGTAAGGCTGCCACCTGGTCCAGACCTTCTACATTTGTCCAGCACTACAGGGTGGACACCAGAGCCACTGCGGACGCCAGGCTTGGCCGTGTCATCCTCACTAGGGGGCTCCGGGCTCATCGCCCTTGACAGTTCACCCTGCCTGACCATCAGCATCTTCATCGTGGGATCATCTCATCCGACTGCCCACCGACCAAGTAAGTGTGAGCTTGCTAATCTCCCATGAGTGGGGATTCACAAACTATACGAAGGAGAAAGTTCGGTTTCACTTACCAGTGATAACTTTCGTTCTTCGAGTATATAGTTTGTGAATACACACTACGCACCCTGCCTCCCCTCTTGAGCTGCACGGATGAGATCGATTGGTTTATCCTGTGCTTGGCTTAAGTATGGAACTGAGGTAAAATGGCGCGCGGGCGCCTCAGGGTGGGCGGTACGGTGGGCGGTCTTACCGCCAAAACTTTTGACCAATAGCTTTTCAAGCCTCCGATCGACGTTCTGCGCAGGCGCATAACCCATGAGTGTGTATTCACAAACTATATACTCGAAGAACGAAAGTTATCACTGGTAAGTGAAACCGAACTTTTTCAAACATGCGCTGGTTCGCCCCCTCCTGAAGAAGCCATCGCTCGACCCTACTGTGATTTCTAATTTCAGACCTATCTCCAACCTTCCCTTTGTGGGGAAGGTGTTGGAAAAAGCAGTGGCTCGGCAGCTCCAGGAGGTTCTGGATGATACGGATTATCTGGACCCGTTTCAGTCAGGATTCAGGCCAGGTTATGGTACCGAGATGGCATTGGTCGCACTCTTGAATGATCTTTGGCAGGAGCGGGATGGAGGCAACCCCTCTGTCCTGGCTCTTCTTGACCTCTCAGCGGCTTTCGATACCGTTGACCACGGTATCCTTCTGGGCCGGCTCCAAGGATTGGGGGCCCAGAGCATGGTGTTGTCTTGGTTTTCCTCATTTCTGGTGGGTGGGCCGGACTCAGTCGGTGTCTTTAGAGAGTGGGTTTTCCAGGCCTAGGTTGCTCCCATGTGGGGTGCCTCAGGGCTCGGTACTCTCGCCTCTATTGTTTAATATCTACATGAAACCGCTGGGTGAGATCATTCATTCCCATGGGGTGAGGTATCATAAGTATGCAGATGATCCCCAGCTGTACATCTCAGCTCGTGGGGACCCGAGTGATGCAGTTGAAGTCCTGACCAGGTGTCTGGAGGCTATTCAGGTCTGGATGGGGGACAATGGGCTTCAGCTGAATCCTGGCAAGACTGAGTGGCTTTGGGTGCGGGGTCCCATGTTATCTCAGGAGTTACCATCTTTGGTCGTGGCTGGGACATCTTTGCCACAGTCAGATCCGGTGCGCAATTTGGGGGTCCTCCTGGACTTGCAGCTACTGCTCGAAGAGCAGGTAGCAGCCGTGACTAGGAAGGCCTTTGCACAGCTTCATGTCATTTACCAACTGTGCCCGTTCCTGGACCGGGACTCCTTGCTCATGGTCACTCATGCTCTGGTCGCCTCCAGATTGGATTATTGTAATGCACTCTACATGGGGCTGCCCTTGGTGACCATTCGGAGGCTTCAGCTGGTCCAGAATGTGGCTGCCCGGGTCGTGATGGGGTGCGGGCATTATGCTCGCACCTCACCACTTCTCCGGGAGCTGCAATGGTTGCTGGTGTGCCTCCGGGTGCAATTCAAGGTGCTGGTTTTGACCTTTAAAGCCCTTGATGGCATTGGACCAGGTTACGTAAGAGACCGCGTCACCACAAGGAATTCAGCCCATCCTACTAGGGCAGACAGGAGGGGTTCACTGGTGGTCCCATCAGTGAAAGAAGTACATCTTATTGGGACCAGGAAAAGAGCCTTTTTCGTGTCTGCCCCAGCCCTGTGGAACCTCTTACCACCTGATTTGCGTCTCCAGATGGATCTACTCCCCTTTAGAAAAAGGCTGAAGACATGGCTCTTTCAGCAAGTTTGGGGCACGCTTGACTCTGCCAGTCAGGCCCGGTGGTTGATTTAGCCTATGTGAGGGGCTGCCCCCCAGGCTTGGTTATTCTCTTTTAACAGGGCTAGAGTGGGGGTGGGTTGTTTTTTAATGACGAAATGTTTGTGTTTTAATGCTGGTTTTAATTGGGCTGTTAGGTTTGTTTTTAGTTATTACTAGCAAGGGTTGCCCGGTGTTGCCGGGCTTCTCCCCCCCCCCCGTGTTTTTTAATTAAAAATGAGCCAATTTTATTTTTGCAATAGTTTTACATTGTGTTGGAAGGTTAAATTGTGTTGTTGTTTTTTAAAAAATTGCTTAGTCTGTAATTTTAATTTTTTAAATGTTTATTTATGTTAAATTTGTTTGGCTTGGCTGTTATTAACTGTGATCTGCTTTTTTGGGTATTTTTTAGGATTAATAAAAGAAGAAAGTATGATATAATAACTCAGCACAGGATTTTTTAAAGTTTCTATTGTATTTTATTGACATATATTTGTGATTTGTGTGAAAGTGTGTTTAGTGTAAAAAATTTTACTTGTTTTTGTTGGTGTGACCTTTTGTGTAAAATTGTGAATTTGTGTTTTGTTTGGGGCTGTTGTGTGTTTTTGAATTGTTTTTACTATTGTGGCCAGCAGGTGGTGCTGGTAGGGGTTATTGTATTTTGACTTTTGTTTCTCTCCTGGCCTCTGGGTGGAGCTTCTTCTGGTAAGTAGGGTCTTTCTGTATTCATTTCTTTTCCAGTCCTGGTGGAGGTAGCACCTGTTTTGGTAAGTTTGCTTGTTTTCTTTCTTGTGTGTGTGTGTGTGGGTGGGGGGGGGGAGGGGGGATTGGAATTTGTATTTTTTGTCTGTTTGTTTTGTTTTTGATTGTGTCTTTGTTTACTTCGTATTGTTTTTGGTGTTTTTGTTGTTGTGTATTTTTGGCTGTTTGAGTGTTTTTAGTAATTTTTTAAAAATTATTTATTTGGTGGTGGAGAAGGTACGTGGTCATTGGGGGTTTGGAAGGGTGGGCTAGGTGGTGGGGAGGGGGCATGGTCGTTGGGGGTTTGGAAGGGTGGCCTAGGTGGTGGGGAGGGGGGCATGGTCGTTGGGGGTTAGGAAGGGTGGGCTAGGTGGTGGGGAGGGGGGCATGGTCGTTGGGGGTTAGTAAGGGTGGGTTAGGTGGTGGGGAGGGGGGCATGGTCGTTGGGGGTTAGGAAGGGTGGGCTAGGTGGTAGGGAGGGGGGCATGATCATTGGGGGTTAGTAAGGGTGGGTTAGGTGGTGGGGAGGGGGCATGGCCATTGGGGGTTAGGAAGGGTGGGCTAGGTGGTAGGGAGGGGGGCTTTATTGTTTTATGGTGCTTTGTTTGTGTGGAGTTGTGAAAGGGGTTTCCCCTTTAATATCAGTGGGTGGGGCTTGCGACCCCCCTCTCCGCTTGCTCCCCTGGGGTTGGGAGGTTTGTGGGGACAAAAGAGGTATGTCCCCCCAACTCTTCTGGACCCAGTAGACCAGGCACAGTGGATCGATTCCCTCCCCCCCTCCTTAAAACAACTCCGTTTTTAAAGAGTAGAAAAGACGGAGTTTTTTTAAGGAGGGGGGTGGGAATCGATCCCCTCTCCCTGGTGTCCTGAGTCCAGAAGGGTTTGGGAAACATTCCCCTTTTGTTCCCACAAACCTCCCAACCCTAGGGTAGCCAGCGGAGAGGGGGATTGCAACCCCCACCCACTGATATTAAAGGGGAAACTCCAGTCGGGTCCTTCAGGCGCCGTGGGTGAGGGAAAGAAAGCCGGCTGGTGTGTGTTTGGCTGTGACGCGGTGAGTTGTTTTTCTTTTTAATTTTTCGGGCGCCGTTTTCCTCAGCGTTCTGCGTGCTCATGGCACGCAGGACGCTGGGGCTTGTAGTAATGGGTTGGTGCTTTCTGTTTGTGCTGCGTTTTTTAAAAATGGTTTTATTTTGATTGGCTGCGGAGCGTTTCCGAACGCTGCGCCGTGCGAGAGCCTCTCAGCCTGATTGGCTCTGGCGCGGCGCGGCGCAAGGAATGTTGGGAAGTGAAGTTGTTTCCCTTTCTTCGCGTTTGTGGGGCTGTTGCCCCACTGCCGGTTTTTTCAATCCTTCGTTGACCTGCGTACCCAGATCGGCCGTGTGCATGAAGGGTGAGTGCAGGCAAGTAGGGCGAGGCATAGCAACCTATAGCCAGTTCCAACGGTTAACCCTTGGATTTATAGGTTAAGATCATTGAATTGTTTTTATTGTGATTTTTATTATATTGTTAGCCGCCCTGAGTGGTGTACCCACCAGGAGGGCGGGATATAAATGTGCAAAAATAAAATAAATAAATAAATAAATAAATAATTTTTTTTTAAAAACAACCATAGAGAAAAGAAGCTTTATGTAACTTGAAGCAAACCCATAGGAAATTGTGTAAATCGGGACATGGATTTAGCACAAAATCATTATGTAAGTCGAATTTTATGTAACTCGAGGCATAAGCAAGTTGGGGTTTTACTGTATACATTTTGGTACCCTCTTGTGTGGACTGCAGTGGCTCAAGTGGCTAAGACGCTGACTGGGAGGCGGAAGGTCAGCAGTTTGATTCCCGAGTACTGCAGGACGGAAGAGCTCCCGTCTTTGTCCCAGCTCCTGCCAACCTAGCAGTTCGAAAGCAAGAAATTGCAAGTAGATAAATAGGAACCACTTCGGTGGGAAGGTAACAGCGTTGCCTGCCACATGACTACGGAAACGTTTGCAGAAGCAGACAGCCATGGCTCTTCGGCTTTAAAACAGAGATGAGCACTGAACCCTAGAGTCGGCTATGACTGGCTTTCGAGCAAGGGAAACCTTTACATTTACTGCGTATCTATAAAATGCAAACTTCTACAATTAGGGAGGGAAAAAGATACACAAATACAAGACAAGTGACAGCTGGCTTGGCAGTAAGTAGCACACATGGAAAAGATTAAGAGAAGATCACAAGGTTACCATGCAATAAAATAAAATAAAAATGCAAATTAAATGATCAGTTGCATGAATATAAATATAATGGCCAGATGAAGAGAATTAATAGTGCCTCTCTTCTGCTTTTGTTCTGAGCGACATAGCTTAAGAAGGATATTTACAAACTGAAACATGTCCAGAGGGAGGTTATCAGGACAGTAAAATTATCTGGAAGACAAACCTTATGGAGAATGGTTGACGAGGTGGGTATGTTTGGTTTGAAGGACAAATTGCTAAGAGGCAATATGATAGCCAACTTCAAATATTTGAAGGGCCTTCACATGGAAGATAGAGGAAACTTTTTTTCAGTAGCTCCAGAAAGTAATACCTGAAAAAATGGATTTAAATTATGAAAAAATAGATTTCACCTAAACATTTGCATTTCTTGATAGAAAGGTCTGTTTGAGAGTGTCATGAACTGGCTGGAAAGGAGATGAATGCTCTTTAATTGGAGGTTGGATGACCACCTGTCAGAGATGCTTTAGCTGTTGATTTTCTGCTTTGGCAAGTGTTTGGGCTCAATGACCTTTGTAATCCTTTCCAACTCTACTCGTCTATAATTTTATGATTTATTTTTAACTCTGTTCTTCCTTGGGGTCTCTATGAGCATGTCCAGATTGCCTTCAATTTTTGGGTCACTAGAGAAGGGGAGGGGCCAATTTACATTTAGCTAGTTTCCTCTGTCTGAACACTGTAATTGACCTTTAGCCTGTATAGTGAATTGACAGACAAATCAAACACTTTCGCAGCTTCTCTAAAGGGGAAAAGGAAAGTGTTATTGATTTTTCTCCTTGCAAGTAATACTGGATCAGAGAGGGTTTCTTCTGTTTTCCTCTTTGATCACCAGTTGAAGTTGTGGCTGACAGTAAGGGAAAATTGGCAAGGGGGGGACCAATTACAGTAAAACCCCGGGTTATGACAGAGGTCTGTTCCAACAGCCTCCATTGTAACCCATTTTTTTTTAAACCAAAACATCCATAGGGATGCATTGAAAATTTAAAAAAAAGTCTTGAATTGATCGTTGTAAACCGAAAAAATACATTAAAATTTGTAAACCGGGACAGCATTTCCATAGAATTTGCCGTTGTAAATTGCAGCAAACTTAAACTGAGGTGGTTGTAACCCGGGGTTTTACTGTACACTTTTTCTGCCCGTCTGAATGTTGAAAGAAGAAGCAGCCTTTGAAGGTGTTTATGACACCCCCCTTTTTTTTAGCAATTTTAAAAAGTAGAACTGCTTGAAAGGGCGGGGGGGGGTGTAAGGCAATCCAGCATCCACCAGATATGAATGCATTGCTCCCAAACTGACACTCTCCCCCACCCTCAAGCTTGAAAGGGCATCCTAAACATTTGTTTAGACATGCTATAAGAAAGGCATACCGAAACAGCCTGTGGGTCGGATATGGCCCCCAAAAGCCCACGATGCCCTCACCAAACCAGGAAGTTAATATGGACGCTTCTGTGTATGGATGAAAAGTGGCCATTTAATTCCTAGTTTAGTGCGGACGCTTCTGCAAAGTAAAATGGTCACTTTCATACATGCACAGAAGTCTCCACGCCAAACCAGGAAGTAAAATGGCCGCTTTCATGCATGCGCAGAAGTGTTCATGCCAAACCAGGAAGCAAAATGGCCACTTTCATGCATGCACAGAAGTGTCCGTGCCAAACCAAGAAGTAAAATGGCCACTTTTGCACATGTGCAGAAGCGTATGTGGCAAACCAGGAAGTAGAATGGCCACTTTCACGCATGCACGGAAGCATCTGCACCAAACCAGGAAGTAAAATGGCCACGCATGCCCAAACATGTCCTGTTCCAGGGCATGGTGCGGTATCCGCGAGCATAATTGGCATAACTGTCCCTGACAGAGGCTACGTCACGTGAGCACACTCCGGGCCTCTGGGCTCTGCGGGGACAGAAATTGGGGAGCGGATTAATAGTCATAAGATTGATTCACCCACATCTGACCTGACAGGCAGTCCAAGCAGGAGGAAATTGAATGTCTAACTAAGCAGTTAGGAAATAGGTAATACCGCCCCTGCGGATTACCCCAAGCCCTAGTGTAAATAGTGGCCATATTTACTCTTGTGTAAGCTAGGAACAATGGACTTCCCCTGCCAGTGTTTGCCTTAGTTAATTAACTTCCCCGAGAGAGATTCCCAATTAACCCGGGTAAACATGTGATGTGATTTTCTGTCAGATGACGATTCTATCACACGCTGCCTTGAATTCCTATATATGATGATGATTTTCCCTCAATAAACCACTGGTCTTCGCTCCATATTGTCTCGTGTCATTACTTGACCAGTCTCCTCCGGGACCTAACGGCCGCTCCACGGCCCCGATCCAACATCTGGTGACCCCGACGTGATCCTACTCATGAGTAAGCGATCTACACAGTCCGGTTCTATGCTAGAACCGTGTCCGATCACCCCGGAGGACAGCGCGGCAGCCCGGTCGGAAAGCCAGCCGATTGGGAAGACAGCTATGCGGCGAGGCATCTCAGAGAGGCATCCTACAGCTTGCTCCGGCTATCGCGGCGGTTGCAGCACGGAAAAACGTGTTCCGCTCAGGGTCGGTTGTAAACCCCTGACAGCGCAGAGGCCACTGTGGGCCCGTGGCAGCAGTCCACGCTCCGAGCTCTACCCAGAGATTCGTCACGCAAAACCTATTGCCTGAACTTCAGACGCGTCGACTCATCCCGAGAAGGAGACTTCAAAGGACCGGCAGGTAATATGGGGACTTGTCCTCATTGGCAACGTCCGTCCGCTAGTCAAAGAATTAATGTAGAGGAATTCAAGGCCCTGGCCAGGGTATATCAGATAAGCTTTCACAGTGGAGAACTAGCGCGGCTTTTGGTGTTCTTGAGGGAACACTGCCTGCTTTACCCAAAAGTAGGTACGGTATCCCTTCAGCTCTGGGATCAGATAGAGTCTGCATTCAGCAACCCCCGAGAGCTCCAGATGGCGTAATTCGCACATGGAGCAAATGTAGGAAACTCTTAGCGGAGGTGGACCCAGTCCGGGTAGAGGCCAAAGAACCCCCAGCGCCATCAGAGCCATTGGCGCCCACAGCGCTCTATCCGTCATTCCAGTTTAAGCAGGGTAGTGTAGGGAGCTTTCCCTAGGTGACAGCTGCAGACGTCACCGGTGGAATGCATGGAATGAGGAGCGCTGGCGCTTCTCTGATAGCTACAGGTTCCCGAACTACCAAGAGTGCCCTTCAACGCACAGTTGAGGAAGAGATCAGGAAGGGGGAATTGCCAGCAGAAGAACTAGCTGAGCTTAGTCAGATTTGTCCAATACGCTTGGAGGTAGAAGCCCTCACGGGGCAGCAGCAGATAGTTCATTCACCAATTCCGTATAAGCTCCTCATGGCTATACGGAAGGCCATTTCAGAGACAGGACTTCAGAGTCACTTCACTAGGGGCACGCTTCAGCAAGTGTGCGAGAACACGATGTTCATTCCGCATGACTGGAAAGCCGTCATGCGAATGATGCTCAACCCCAGCCAGTATTTGTTATGGGACAGCGAGTATCGTCTCGAGGCTCAGGCAAGGGCTGCCAGGATGGGCGGGGCAATAATTCCTGACCAACTATAAGGTTCAGGTGCCTTCGAATCCATCGATATGCAGACCGCCTTGCCGCTCGCCACCCTTCAGTTGTCAGCTGAGACAGCCTTCAGGGCTTTTCTCAAGGTCCCAGCAACTGGAAAAGCGGCCAAAAATTACACCGCAGTCAAACAGGGCGCCCAGGAGTCCTACATGGACTTTATCAATCGATTGGAGGAAGCGATCAGTAGACAGATCGATAATGAGCAAGCCCGACAAGAGCTCATGATGAAATTGGCTAAGGACAACGCCAATCTCGACTGCCGTAAGATCTTGCAGTCACTTGGCAATCGTCCCGACCTGACTCTCACAGACATGATTAGGGCTTGCGCCGACGTTGGCACAGACTCCTACAAAATGGGTCTGCTGGCAGCGGCAGTGCAAGGGGGTAGGAAACCCAAGAACAAGACCCAAGGAGCATGTCACAATTGTGGCAAGGTCGGTCACTTCACTAGGGAGTGCCGATCCAAGGGCGGCGGACAACATTCCGGCCGTCCCAAGGTTCCGACCACCCCATGTCCGAAGTGTAACAAGGGCTTCCATTGGTCCAAATTCTGTCCGAATTCAGGAAACCAGAACGCAGGCATGTCTCTGGCCCCGGTCCAAACAGAGGCTTCCCTCGCTCTGGGAGAGCCAGAGCTGGATTAAATTCCAATCACATTCCCGACATTGCGAAGGCGCAGGCCAGCCCCAAAGGTAGTACAGGGCTAGAATTGACTTGCCAGGCAGACGTCACATGCGACTTGCCAGGCACAGTCTACCTGGTGGATTCCCAGTACATGGGACCCCTGCCCAAAGGCTTCATAGGCTTAGTTTTGCCTCATAGTGTCGCAGGAGCATGAGGAATTCTTGTAATTCCGGGAGTCATTGACTCCAATTTTTCGGGTGTTCTCCAGGTTCAACTCTGTACGCACCTACCCCAGACCATTCACAAGGGAGACACGTTAGCGCAACTGATTATGGTTCCTTGTCACTCGCCAGCAGATAGCCAGGGAAGGCTCAGGGATAGCTCAGAGTCCGGGTTGGAAGACCGCTCAAGTGCAAGTGAGGCAGTGCAAGGATACCAGGTCTTAGCGACAGTGGAAACCAACATAGAATGGAAACGGCGGCCAGTTATAGAGGTATTTTTGAATAAAAAATCATTCACTGGGCTGCTGGATACCGGAGCTGACGTCAGCGTGGTCAGCCGAAGTCAGTGGCCGCAGGAGTGGGCCATTGAGCCGGTCTCCGATGTGTGGGGGGTAGGTGGCATCCAAGAAGCGTTTAGGAGCCGGGAGTGGGTGGAAGTCACGATCCCTGAGGCTGACGGCACAGTGGTCATCCGACCGCACATTCTGGACGTGCACGTCAACCTCTGGGGGCGAGACATTTTGCAACAATACCGTGCCACTCTTACCTTCGGGTAATGGCTCTGCCACTTAAATGGCTTACCAACACGCCTGTCTGGGTGGAGCAATGGCCGGTAGTGGGGAAGAAATTAGTCGCCCTGAAGCAATTGGTTAAGGAACAGCTAGATGCAGGACATATAGAGCAGTCCACCAGTCCTTGGAATTCGCCCATATTTGTCATAAAGAAAAAGTCGGGGAAGTGGCGACTCCTCCATGATCTCAGAGAGATCAATAAATGTATTCAGCCAATGGGTCCGCTTCAGTGCGGCATTCCCAATCCAAATATGATCCCCGAGGGTTGGGAGATCTTGGTCGTAGACCTTAAGGATTGCTTTTATACTATTCCCCTAGATCCTAGGGACAGGGAAAGGTTCGCCTTTACAGTACCATTTGTGAACCACAGTGAGCCCACACAGAGTTACGCGTGGAAATATTTGCCACAGGGGATGCTCAATTCGCCCACCCTGTGCCAAATTTATGTTCACAAGGCACTGGAAAAGTTTCGAAACCTTCACCCCACAGCTTTAGTGTGTCATTTCATGGATGACATCTTGGTCGCAGTGCCGCAACTCGGCAGCGAAATGTTTAAAGACCTCCAGGCCACCCTGGGGGGGAAAGGGTTACTCATTGCCCCAGAGAAAGTTCAGAGGACCGAGCCATTTTCATATTTGGGTCATCGGCTTCTCCGTTCTTTCGCAGCACCAGTTTTGCCCCAGATCAATTTAAAAGACTCAGTCACCCCGGTAGAGTTGCAGCAAGTTTTGGGAAACATTAATTGGGCCAGACCGTACTTCAGATTGGATACGGACCTTTTAAAGCCGCTCTTCTCGCTGCTAACGTTAGGTAAGCAGCCGGCAGACCGGATACAAATTCCTCGAGAGGCACGCTTGACTCTCGAAAAGGTTAACCAAATTCTCAGCCAGAAATGGGTGGACAGGATTGCTCAGGGGCCATATGCTCCAATCCTGAACTTATACATCGTTCGGGCCGGATCCATGTTCACCGGAGCCCTGGGAGTGGACTCCGAGCGAGGAGCGAGTATCGTGGAATGGGTGTATTTACCAAACACCTCTTCCCGAAACATCATTCCCCCCCAAGAGTTGGCCTCCGTGGTGGTCTACCGCGGAAGGCTGAGAGCAAGGGACATCTCAGGGCACGATCTAGCCAAAATCGTGATCCCATTCACAAAGGAGCAAGTTCAGCAGCTGATGCAGCTCAGTGACTCGCTTCCTATTGCCTTGGAGGGATTCACCGGATGCTTGGCATACCACTTGCCAAAGGACCCCAGACTCGTCTCACTTCAAATGCAGACAGTCAGCTTGTGTGAATTGATATCGCTGGTTCCACTTCAGGGGGCCAGAACAGTTTTCACGGATGGGGGTCGCACATATGGTGTCTTAACTTGGCAGGAGGGCCAGGCTTGGCGCACACTTCTAACTCTTCCACAGAAGTCCGCGCAGCGGGCAGAGTTGGCAGCGGTGAACCTCACTTTGCGCACCTTTGCCAAAGAACGCCTCAACATTATAACTGGCAGCCAATATGTTAGGAATTTGCTTCACAGTCTACCGGGAGCATACATCACTCCCACGATAGACAAAAATTTGCTGAGTTTGTTCCTCACAGCTCAATTTCACTTGCGGAACCGCACGGAAGCGCTCTATATCGCCCACATCCAAAGTCACCAGGACCTGCCTGGCCCGATTTCCGCAGGCAATAGCAGAGCGGATGCGGCCGCAAAGGAAATTCAGCAACGGTCAGCTTTGGGAGTATTCACAACTCCGATTCAGAGCCATGCATTCTTTCATCAGAATGCCAAGGCGCTCGCCAGACAGTTTAACCTGCCACTCTCTCAAGCCCAAGGCATAGTTCGCTCTTGTCAGCATTGCGCAGGGGCACCGGGGGGGGGCCCTTGTGGGGGGTCAACCCATGAGGGACAGAGGCTAATCAGGTGTGGCAAATGGATGTCACACATGTCCCGCAATTTGGCAGATGGCAGTACATGCACGTTTGCATTGATACCTTTTCACAATTCGTCTGGGCAACGGCACAAAAAGGGGAGATGGCTTCCCACGTGGAGCAGCATCTCCTTTCCTGCTTTGCAGCGATGGGCAACCCATGGCACGTTAAAACAGATAACGCCCCGGCCTACAGCTCCAGGCAGCTGGCCGACTTCATGGCCACCTGGGATATCAAACATACCTTTGGCATTCTGTACAATCCGCAGGGGCAAGCGATTGTGGAACGAGTCAATCGGACACTCAAGTCCTACATTGACTAACAAACAGAAAGGGGGGAGCCACCAGCCCTCCCCAAATCTCAGGGTCAGGCACAGCATTGTCTGAACAAGGTGTTGTTCACGTACAATCACCTTAACGTTTTTTCGGATTGCACGCCACAGGAGAAGCACTTCCGCCGCTCGGAAGCTCTCCTGCGGCCGATGGTGCGTTACCGAGTGCCACCGGATCCTTCTTGGAGGGGCCCGGCGCCACTCGTAACCTGGGGAAGAGGGTATGCTGTAGTTATGTCTCCTACAGGTGTCATCTGGATTCCAGCCCTGTGCATCAAGCCCCACTTGGAGCCGCATGGCGAGGACTCAGGCCGTCCCGAATCCGATCCCGGAGATGAAGAATCTCACCCTGACCATGGGACCCAGGCGGAGGCATCGGCGACCGCGGGTGACAGCGCCGAGGATCACCTGGGGGATGGTCAAGACCCTTTGCGATGAGGCAGTGGACGCCGTCCGACGCGAGGACAAGGAACCGACACCGGAAAACATCTTGCCAGCAGCTTTTTCCCTGATCACCGCTAATTCCATGGTGGTCACCATCATCCTGACCCTCTCCCTACTTGCGGGGGGAGGCATTCAGGCAGCTTCGCTGAAAGCCAATAACCTGATGCCAGGCGGAGACCTCTCTGCCCGGATGCATTACAAACTATGGGAGAGGTTGGCGACTCTCGTCAACCAGTCTGATTTTTGCCTGAGGCAGAATACTGCTTCTGCCTCAATCTTGAGCACCTGTCTCATCCCGGTGTGCCACTCTCCAGAGACGCGCACCAGGAACGGCGACTGGTTGGTGAAGCGGATTTTCGGTCCGTTTTACCCAACGGGTTTCTCAACGTACGCTCGCTGGGGAACTCAGATAACCAAGACTTTGCCGGCTGATGCAGCCACTCTCTACACTCCTCGAGTGGCGGCCAGCTCGAACACTACTTATGCCCGAATGACCGGCTGCTCTGCGGCCGGCGGGACTCAGTGCCGTTGTCTCGACACCGGCAGCGGCAATTGGACTTGTGATAACCCAGAGACAATCGGCTCAATGTATGCTCATGTTACCTTGCCTTCAGGTTGGTTCTTTACATGCAATCAGTACACTTGGAATTACATTCCCGCTAATGTATCAGATTCCACATGTTGTATCAGTCGCTTGACATTGTTGCTCCCCACTAGGGATATGGTTGCCCCAAGCACGAATGTCCCTTCACCTGTACGGCGCGCTCGTGCCACCCAGTTAGACAGCTCATGTGATAGCAACATTAGGGTTTTGAGTAAGGCTGAGTACGTCTCGTTGGCAGTCAGCATACTTGGCATGCCAGGCTTAGCCATTGGCAACGCTCGGAGAATCGGTCAATTGGCTTGCGCTTTGGCAAAAGCCATTAACCACACCTCCTCGGCGATAGCGCTGCTCAACCAGGAGCAGATGGAACTTCGCCATGCCATACTAGACAATCGAGCAGCTATCGATTACCTTCTGTTGTTACATCATTTGGGTTGCGAGTCTGTCCACGGCATGTGTTGCTTTAATCTTACAGACAACACGCGTAAGGTACAGAGCCAGCTCACGGACCTCCACACCCTAGTCAAAAACATCAAGGAGGATGCTACGTGGGGGTAGTGGGATTCGTTATGGTCGTGGTTCCCATGGGGTTGGCTTCAGACGACACTCAAGGTGATTGTGGGGGTGGTAATACTGGGCACAACAGTGTGTTGTTTCGTGCAATGTATTCCCTCACTGATATCGAGATGTCCCCCATGGAAGGAACCCCAAAATATCATCCCCCACACCAGCTAATGCCACTCCTGCGCAGAGCCGTCTGTCAGGTCCACTCTAACAAGTAAAGGGGGAGTGCGGTTTCCGCAAGCATAATTGGCATAACTGTCCCTGACAGAGGCTACGTCACGTGAGCACACTCTGGGCCTCTGGGCTCTGCGGGGACAGAAATTGGGGAGCGGATTAATAGTCATAAGATTGATTCACCCACATCTGACCTGACAGGCAGTCCAAGCAGGAGGAAATTGAATGTCTAAATAAGCAGTTAGGAAATAGGTAATACCGCACCTGCGGATTACCCCAAGCCCTAGCGTAAATAGTGGCCATATTTACTCTTGTGTAAGCTAGGAACAATGGACTTCCCCTGCCAGTGTTTGCCTTAGTTAATTAACTTCCCCGAGAGAGATTCCCAATTAACCCGGGTAAACATGTGATGTGATTTTCTGTCAGATGACGATTCTATCACACGCTGCCTTGAATTCCTATATATGATGATGATTTTCCCCCAATAAACCACTGGTCTTCACTCCATCTTGTCTCGTGTCGTTACTTGACCAGTCTCCTCCGGGACCTAACGGCTGCTCCACGGCCCCGATCCAACAGCATGGTCTGACCCACTCAGCTGTTCCGGGGGCATGGTCAGGCCCCCAGTCCAAAAAGTTTGGGCACCCCTGCTCTAAGTGTTCACAATTATGCCTCTGCTCCTGCAGAGATATTATTGATGAAGAAAGAACATTTTGGCAGTAACTCACCCCTCCACTACACCACACAGATGCTGGTATTCAGCCTCTCCATTTTGTTCCATCTGTCTCAATGGGCACCCAGACAAAGAATTTTCTGAGGGGGAGAGATAGTTTGTTTAGTGTTCTTGAAGTAACGAGCAGCAGCCAACATAATGGGCCAAACGCATAACTTTATTTGGTAATCCAAACACAATTACAACTGCGCCACAACAACTTATATACAGGTGATAATAGTTACATTTGTGCGGGAATTAACTGGATTGGTTGCTAGCCATCAGGAGAGAATAAAGTGATCCTGAACTAGATACAATTCGCACTTCTCAGAGCATATTGGCGCGAACCCCCAATCTCGCATTATTTCCAACTGAAGAAGACAAAATGGCGAATACATTTCATTACATACACAACATCCCTCCCCCCCTAGGATCGAACAAAATTCTGCAACCATTGAACCACAACATCTTTTGGGCGCACTGGCGCCTGGTCAGGTAGTGAAGCCCTGGGGCTAGTTGAGATATATGGAAAAGTCCCCACAATGGGGACACCTCTAGAACTCATGGTATCGTGTGGACAATTACACATTTTATATTCAGACCCTGACAAAGGAATGGGAAACACCAAATCATAATCCCGTTTTTCAGAAGGCTGAGCAGGGAAATGCTGGAACTCAAAATCACAATCTAAGGGGGAATAACTGAACTGAAATTCAGTCCCTCTACAATGAGTAGGGACGACTCAACACAAACGTCCCTGTTTCGGGTATGAGTGAAGGTAGACTCAAACACCGGAAGATGGGGAGCCCCGGGGGAGAAATTATAACCCCGTTTCTCGCATGGATGAGTAGGGAAACACTCGAAAAAAATTTTTTCCCATCCTTTAAATCAATAGAAGAATTACCAGACAACTGTGAGCCCTGTGCAAGAGCCAAAGGTGCTCACTTAGAATTAGAAAGCAGGGCTGAGCTCTCTTCATCTCCCCCTTGGAATAAGCGAGTGGGGGAGGACTCTAATGTGGAACTATTGCGAGTTCTGTCGGCTGACGACACCCCAAACTCTAATGATTCTCCCTGTCCTTTTAGTGACCGGTCCATTACTCTATGCCTGATTTGGTCTGCGTGTTGCCGCCAAAGAAGACTGTTACTCATTTTTACCCGATAGGAGACTGGTCCCGTTTGCGCTAAGACAGTACCTGGAACCCAAGCCATCCCGCCTACAATGTAATTCCGGCAGTACACAGGATCCCCTACTGCAAAAATCTTTTTCTGCCTCATTTGTATGTTTAACCCCGCCTATCCTCCACCCTGGAAGGATCCAACTTGTCCAACAGGGTGGTTAGTTTTCTACGCATGAGGAGGTCAGTTGGAGACAGACCTGAGGCCAGGGGGGTAACCCGAAAGGTTAAAAGAAATTGACAGACCTGCAGCTCAATGTCCCCCTGCCCCATACATCATAAAGCTTCCTTAGTTGTGCGGACATGTCGCTCAACCTGACCATTGGTGGCAGAGTGAAATGGGGCAGAAGTTACATGTCGGATGGCATTTCTCTCGAGAAATGCCTGAAACTCAACAGACGTAAAAGTAGTGCCGTTGTCAGAAACAAGCACATCTGGCAGTCCGAAACAGCTGAAAAGCCTGCGTAGTTGCTTAATAGTCACAGCTGACGTCGTACTTGGGACAGGAATTACATCCAACCACTTTGAAAAGGAGTCTGCCACAAGAAGAAATAAGGTGCCCCAAAATGGACCGGCAAAATCCACATGGATTTGTGACCATGGTCCGCGAGCTGTGTCCCATTCCCGGGAGGGAAGTTGGGACTCCTCAGGCCAGGAACTCAGACAACTGCTGCAAGTGCCTACCAACTGCTCTATCTCGAGGTCCACTTGCGGCCACCAAAAATAGCTCCTTGCTAAGGCTTTGGAGTGCACGATTAGAGTGGCTGACGTGAAGAACCTTTGAGAACCTTTATATGCAACACAGCAGGAGTTACTACCCACTGGCCCCATAATAAACAACAGAGGCTCAATTGGAATGCATACCCAAAAGGAAAAGGGGCACTGCCAGGTCCAAGCGGACTCCGATGTGGCTTACAGGAACTGTTCAGGAAGTGATCAAAAACAAGTAAAGCTCATTTAGAAGATGAAAGGGTTGTCCGGATGAGGACAGCAGGCAGAAACATAAATTCTGGCAAAAGAAATGCAAGGCAACAATCAGGAAAGCAAAGCAAGACTTTGAGGAGCGTATAGCTAAAAACACTCAGAGAAACAACAAAGACTTCTTTAAGTACATTAGAAGTAAGAACCCAACTAGGAAGGCCATTGGACCATTAGATGACAATGGAAGGCAAGGAGTTATTAAAGAGGAAACAGAGATTGCAGAGAAACTCAATTAATACTTTGCTTCAGTAGTCACTGAAGAAGACAGAGACCACATGCCCAAAACAGAGCCTATCTTTGTAGGGAAGGAAACTGAAGAATTAAGCCAGATAGAAATAACCAGGGAGGAGGTCCTTGCCTGTCTTGTTAAACGAAATGCTAACAAATCACTAGGACCAGATGGCATCCATCCACGAGTTCTCAGGGAACTTAAAGATGAAATTGCTGATCTCCTAGCCAAAATATATAATATTTCCCTCAAATCAGGCTTTGTGCCTGATGACTGGAAGGTAGCGAATGTAACACCAATTTTCAAAAAAGGATCCAGGGGTAATCCAGGAAATTACCGACCGGTCAGTTTGACATGTGTCCCAGGTAAACCATCCTAAAAGATAGAATTAATAGGCACATAGAAGAGAAGGCACTGCTAAGGGAGAGCCAACATGGCTTTTGCGAGGGCAAATCATGTCTCAGTAATCTGTTGGAATTTTTTGAGAGTGTCAGCAAGCATGTGGATAAGGGGGATCCAGTTGACATTGTTTATTTGGACTTTCAGAAGGCTTTTGACAAGGTCCCGCACCAAAGGCTCTTGAATAAACTTACCAGTCATGGAATAAAGGGACAGGTCTTGTCCTGGATCAGCAACTGGCTAAGGGACAGGAAACAGAGGGTAGCACTAAATGGACACTTCTCCAAGTGGAGGGAAGTAAAGAGTGGGGTCCCCCAAGGTTCAGTACTGGGACCCCTGCTTTTCAACCTCTTCATAAATGAAGTAGAAGTAGGAGTAAATAGCAAGGTAGCCAAATTTGCTGACAACACTATATTATACAGGGTAGTGAAAACTGTGATAGATTGTGAGGAGCTCCAGAAGGATCTCTTGACACTGGGGAAGTGGTCAAACCAGTGGCAAATGAGCTTTAGCACTAGTAAGTGCAGAGTGATGCATGTTGTGGCAAAACACCCCAATTACATTTATAAACTGATCGGGTCTAAACTCTCTGCGACAAACCAGGAAAGGGACCTTGGTGTCCTGGTGGACAGCTCAATGAAGGTGTCAACCCAGTGTGCCTCAGCAGTGGAAAAAAGCAAACTCAATGCTAGGGATCATTAGGAAGTTTATAGATAATAAGTCATCAAGTGTCATTTTGTCTCTTTATAAATCTACTAGCATAGGTTGCCTGGCGTTGCCGGGCTGTTATAAACTGTGATCAACTCTTTTGGGGTTTTTTGTGAATTAAAAAAAGAACAAAGGATGATATAATTGTTTCAAATTGTTTTATTTAACCAAATAATGTTTTAGTTTGTGGGTTTTTTTTGTAAATAGTTGTACCATAGGTAATATTTTTAAAAATGTGAAAGTACATGTTTTTTACATTCAATGCTTTTAAACTGTGTTTAGATGTTTTGGGTTTTTATTTGAGTTAAAACTCAACACAGGATGTTATAAATCTTTTTATTTTATTTATTTAACATATGTTTGTGATTTGTGTAAACCTTTGATTTATTGTTATGTTTTTTACTTGTTTTTACTCTTGTGGTCTCCAGGTGGGGCTGTTGTGTGTTTTTGAGTTGTTTTTACTATTCTGCCCTGCAGGTGGGGCTGCTAGTGGTTTTGGTTTCGTTTCACGTGTTTTTTCTATTCTGGCCTCTGGGTGGGGCTTCTTCTGGTAAGTAGTCTTTGTTTCTTCATTTCTGTTCCGGTCATCGTGGAGGGAGGACGTGCTGGTGAGTTATCTGGTTTTTTTCTTCTGGGGTTTTTCTTTGTTTTTTTTTTGTGGTGGTGGGCTGGGAGGTGTTTCTGTTTGTTCTTTTTTGTTTTGGTTGAGTTTTAGGTTTGTTTAATTGGTTTGGTTATTTCTGGTTTTGTTTAATTTTTCTTATTTTGTTGTTGTTTATTTGTGTAATTAGTTGTTTATTTGTGTAATTTGTGGTATTTTCGTGTTGTAGTTAGGTGTTTTGTATGTGGTTTTGTGGTATTGTGGATGTTTTTGTTTGCTCTTCTCCCGGGAAGGTTTGTTAGGTAGGTCGGGGGAGAAGGAGGAGGCAGAGAAGAGCTACCTGTGCCTAATGATGGTTCTCTCCTCTCTGTCTCCTTTTTCTCCTGGCTTACCTAACCAGAGATGGGCAGGCAGCGATCCGTAAGGGGTGGTGTTCTTCCTTGCGGATTGCTGGCTGCTGCTTTTGTATTCGGAAGTACAAAGGCATCAGCCAGTCATCCGCCAGGGAGGGTGCTTCCCCTCATGGACTGCTGCCTGTTTTGGGGGTTTTTTCCACCCCAGCTCAACTGTCCTTGAGGCCGGCAGTGGTCTCACCGTGTCTTCGGTGGGGTAGCGTGAACAGAGGGAGTCCCTCTTCTTCCTGTTGCTCCGGGAAAGAAGGCCGGTGGGTGTCTTACGGTGGAGTTTCATGGCTTTTTGTTTTGCGAGGTTGTAAGGCGCTGAGTCCACCTGCGGTGGACTTGCGCTCTTGTTGCAGTTTGTAATTTTATTTTTGCATGCCGGCTTTCTCAGCATTCTGTGCGCTCACGGTGCGCAAGACGCTGTGATTTGTAGTTTTGCGTTTGTGGTTTGCATTCGTGCAGCAGTTTTTTCCTTTTTTAAATTTTTTAATTGATTTTTACTACTACACAGAAACAAAAAAAGAAAACATAAGACATACATTAACTAACAGAAATATAACAAAATATTAATCATTCTTTTTATATGCATATAAAAGTAATACAAAGAGGAGAGAATATATAAAATTGATGACTAAACCCCTTACATTCCCTAGCATATATCAGCATTCCAATAATATTAAACTTTATTGCCTTATTACTAAACATCCTCCACTTCTCTATACTTCATCTTCTCAACAAATTTTACAACTGGTAAAACTAAAAAAGGTGAATAAACAAAAAAGAAAAAGAAAAATCGCCATGTGATATATTACAATGCGAAAGGGGAGCTGCATCCTGTCTCTTGTCATTATAGCCAAAAATTCAATTCATCCGGTACTGGCATATATCCTCCTCTTTTCTTTGATGTGTAATCAAGAAATGATTTCCAAATTTTCCCAAAATTATTTTCTCTAACAATTCCTTTCTTTTCATTTAATTCCCATGTCAATTTATCATTCAGGGCCAGCTGCCACATTTCTCTATACCATTCATCCAGTTTTATTTTCCTTGAATCTTTCCAATTTCTTGCTATACACTGTCTTCCTGTAGACATAAATATCGCAATTAATTCTTGTTCCTCCCTATCTAACATTAAGCTATCTAAATCCGTAAGCATGGCGGCACTCAAACCAATCTTTATCTTTTCCCCTAACATATCAACTATTTCTTTTTCAATTTCTTTCCAAAAAGTCTTCTATTTCTTTACAATTCCACCACATATGTTTGTAAGTTCCCACACTTTTATTACATCTCCAACATAACTTATTTTTAGTTCTTTCTATCCATCTGATTCAGTCTCACTGGAGTCAAATACCACCTCCACATCATTTTATAATTATGTTCCTTAACTCTAACTGATGGGGGGCGTGGCTAATGGCGGATTGAATGGACTGAACTTTCCCTTGCTCGGGAAGAAGGGCGTTGAAAGTGGCTATTAAAAGTGAATAAAATGTTCCGGAGACCTTAAAAAAGATGTCAGAGAGAAAATAACTTAAATACTGAGTAAGCTGGTTTGGAATGTTGTAAAATCGGGCGGAAAGGGAGAGAGATGAGAGCTTTGAACTCCGGAGAAGATTGGGGGCAGGGCGGATCTCGGCAGTGCAGAGTTAAATTGGAGAATTTTCCTAGCTGAGGACCAGGTCCCGATCGAGGATTTTGCTCGAGGTGGATATGGCGGCTGGCAACAAGGAGAAGGGACGGAGTCAGGCAGATACAAAGGCAAGTGGGCGACCAGACCGAAAAGGGTAAGTTTGCTGGGATACGAAGGGGGAAAGCGGAAGCGAGCCTCACTCGGCCCGGCTAGCCCTGAATTATACCGGAGCTGAGTGGTGCTGAGAGGATCTGATTTGGGATCGGAAGTCGAAGCTGCGGCAGTGAGATAATCTTTGGAAGAGGTGGAGGTCGAGGAGAAGGAAAATTGGGAAGAAAAAGTTTGACAAAGCGTACAGAATACTCCCCCCCCCTCCCCCTTAGAAGTTGAAAAGTTTGGACAAGAGGCAACCCGGACTTAAAGGAGGTGCTTTTGGTGACTCTTGGAACTCTCTCTCCCCACCATTAAATTTTTGATATTTGGACAAGACGAAAAATAAGGGGGAGTTGGAATGGTGATTTGAGATTCTGTTCTGAACCTTAACATGGAATAAGATGGCGCTGGGAGCTTGATCGCTTGGAGGAAAAATTGTTTTGTCTTTTCCCTTCTGCCTTCTTTTGGAACTGGAAGGTTATCTTGTTCTTCTCCCTCCCCCCTGCTTTGGAAAGTGTTGGAGTCAGCAAAAATTGATGGCGGTGGAGTGTTTTGCTCCTCTGTGTTGAACTTATTGAAGGTTACTGCTACAAAGTGATTTAAAGAACATTAAGAAAAAAACTGAAGCTTGGCTGTGTTACATAGTATTTGGGGGGGAAAGGACTGAGGACTGTTTGCAATTGGATTTGTAATTGAATGAAATGTCAAGGAAGAGGGAGTGAGAAGGAGAAGAAAGTGGGTTGGACAAGACCAGAGAGACAGACATCTTCAGATAGGAGCTTTAGAAGGCTTACAAGGATAGAACAGGAGTTAGAGATGAAAAAGACAATGCAACAAGAGATAAAAGACTTGGAGGGTCAAGAGACTGTGAGAAAGATTGCACAACAATTGCAACAACAACAACAGAAGATAGTAACAACCCCAACTACGGTGGCACCTACTGCTGTGAAATCCATTGCAATAACGACAGTAAAAGTAAAAGCTGCAACAACGACTATAACAACCACAGCTGCGACAACACCTATAGCAGTAACAACAACAGCGACCATAATGACTGTAACAACTCCAACAACAGTGGCAATAAAGGGGGGGCCAAGATCCTAAATCAGATTTTGACAGATTTAATCAGAAGGTGGATAGTTTGGAACAAAAATTGGGCAAATGTTGGTCCAGGATAAACAGGAACAAAAACAGGATATGCAAGATATGATGGCAAATATTTTGAAGGGTATTGATGTTTTAAAAAAAGGACAGGATGAGTTTAAGAAAGAACAAGAAGTTATAAAAAAAGAGCAGGAGGGGATTAAAGTTGAAGTCTCAGAGTTAAGAGAAAGGGAAAATAAGGTGGGGGACCACGATAAAAGGTTAGAAATGGTGGAGGAACAGATGAGACATGCAAATGTCATAACTCAGAAATTACCGGAGAACATGCCAGACAAATTAAAAGAAAGAATTGTAAAATGGTTAGATGAAATAATGGAAGATGTTTTTACACCACATGATGTTATAATTGTTTTTCGGTTGGGTTCAAGAAGGTGTAAAACTGGAGCTAGAAATGTTTTAGTAAAATTTGCTAATGTTGCTGATAAATGGCTCTCATTTGGGAAAAGGGATCGGAAGTGTTAAAAATAGATGGTTCAGATATTGAAGTGTATAATGATATACCAATAGAGGATCATATGTGGAGACAATCAATGAAACCAATCACAAAGAGATTCCAAGATAAAGGGGTGAGATACAATTGGAAATTCCCATGCCAGCTGAGTTTTTTTATATGGGTAAACATTATTTGATGAGTGAGGAGGTTAACATGTTGGATATAATTGCGGATGCAAAATTAGTGGAACCCGGAACTAAAGAATGGGATTATTTGAAAGAGGAGTTGATTGTATCTGGTGGGTTTACGAGAGAGGATGAGAAATGATAATGAGAATAGGCCCAGAGGAGCGGAGGGAGGGATTGATCTGAGCAGAAGTTAAGTTGGGGTCCTAATGGAGGTCGCATTGTTGCCGCGCCACCCCCTCCCCTCTTTGTAATTCAGAGGCTACTTGTAAAAAGGTGGGGAGGGATAGTAGTGGATTGTTGATATTTTATTCTTTTGTTGTTGTTGTTGTTGTTGTTTTTGGGTTTTTTTTATTTTATTCTTCATTATATTTTTGATGGATGTAGGGAGATGGGAGTTTGTTGTTTGTTTTATTGCACGCCCATTGGAGGAAGTGGAGAGAATGAAACATTAGGGTCAGAATATAGAAAATGAAGAATATAAAGGTATTAACATGGAATGTGAAAGGTACTGGTTGTCAGGTGAAGAGAAGAAGGTTAGAAGCAGCCCTTAGAAAAGATAAACCGGATCTGATCTTTTTACAGGAAACTCATCAAAAATCAGAAGAAACCAATAAATTGTTTTTAGGATGGACTCAATTTTATGAAAAATCTTATGGTACATCAAAAGCTAGAGGTGTTGCGATCTTGATATCAAACAGATTGGGATTTGAAATGGTTAAAAGTATTTCAGATTCAGAAGGAAGATATTTGATAATAAATGGAAAAATAGATGATGAGATAACACTGGTGAATTTGTATGTACCAAATGAACATCAAGATAATTTTTTAGACAAGGTATATAATATATTAGAAAAAGAAAGAACAACAAAGATGATTGTAAGTGGGGATTTCAATTTAATAAGATCAAATATAGATACCATAAGTGTAACAAGAAGGGGGGGGAGAAGATAAAATGCAAGTACTGGACAAATGGATGAAAAGATTAGGATTAAAAGACATATGGAGGGAATTTAAGGATCGGAAAGGGTTTACACTTTTTTTTCACAGGTCCATGATACATATTCTAGAATTGACTATATATTTGTTACAGACAATTTGATAGGGAATTTGGATGATATTGAAGTTGGAATTTTTAGAGAATCACACCATGCAAAAGTATTGTTAGAAATGAAAATGGATGGTATAAATGTTAGGAAAAATTGGAGATATAATGCTAAACTATTTAAAGATAAAGAATGTAGGGAACAAATAGTAGAAAGATGGGAACAAAATTGGAAATGGAATGATACAGGAGAGGTTAGTTATAACATAGTGTGGGATACGATGAAGGCAATATTTAGAGGGGAAAGTATTAAATTGGCTAGTTTTAAAAATAAACAATTAAAAGGTAAACAGGAAGAAATTGAAAAAGAGATTAAATGCTTACAAGATAAACATGCAATAACCAAAGATAGGAAAATATATGAAAGAATGCAGGGATTGAAGAAAGGAATTAATAGGAAAAGATATTGATAAAGTGAAAAGAGATCTGGTTTATTTAAAAAGGGAATATTTTGAGTATAGTAATAAAAGTTCAAAATTATTGGCCAGAGCAGCGAAAGATTAAAAAAAAGTAAAAGAGAAATAGGGATTTTGGTAGACAAAAATGGTATAAGGCATAATAAAACTAAAGATAAATGTAAGATGGTCAAAGAATTTTACCAGGAGTTATATTAAAAAAAGTATAAATTTGGAAAAATTAAAGGATATAATTGAAATTCAAATTAAAAACAAAATAAGCCAGGAACATAAGCAAAGAATGGAGGAACCGATTATTGAAGAAGAAATAAAAGAAATAATAGGTAGATTGAAGACAGATAAATCGCCAGGTGAGGATGGATTACCAGCAGAATTTTATAAAGAGTTTAAAGATATTGTAGTATTAAAATTATTAAAATTGTATAACTATGTACTTAATGGCGGTCAGATTCCACCCTCATGGTATAGAACTATAATAGTTTTGTTGCCGAAACCTGGGAATGACTTAGAAAAGGTAGAGTCATGCAGGCCAAAGATCTTTACGGCAATATTGGCAAAAAGATTAAATAGTTTCATGGATAAATATATAAATAAAGATCAGGCTGGATTTGTCAGGTGCAGATATATGGCAGACTTAACAAGATAGGTTGTAGATTTAATAGATACTGTAGGACAAAGTAAAGAGAAGGTAGGATTATTATCATTAGATATATTTAAGGCATTTGATTCCTTGCAATGGATAACGATTAAGGAGATAATTAAAGGATATGGATTTGGCGATAGATTTATAAAAACGATAGAACAATTGTATCAACAGGGATATGCTAATGTTAGGGTAAATGACGGTCTTACAGAGGAAGTGAGATTTGAAGCAGGGACAAGACAGGGATGTCCTTTATCTCCAACATTATGTATCATGGCGATGGAAATATTAGCAAATAGTATAAGAGAGGATAAAGATATAGAAGGAATAGCAGGAAATAAAGTTAGTTTATACGCCGATGATACCTTGATAATTATGAAACATCCATGGAAGTCGTTGGGAAAAATTCAAAGATATTTAGAGGAATTTGAACAAATAACTGGGTTAAGAGTAAATTGGGATAAATCGGAGATGGCATTGAATAATATAGATAGGGAAGGAAAAGAAAGGATAAAAGATAGATTCAAATTACAGATTAAGGAGAGTTTGAGATATTTGGGGATAAATATTTCAAATAAAATGGAGGATTTTAAAAAATTAAATTATGATAAGCAAAAAAAAAGAATTGAAAGCTAAAATTTCTCAATATCAAAAACTGAAGTTGTCTTGGTTTGGCAGGGTAGCATTGACTAAAATGATGTTGTTGCTGAAAATAATTTTTTTATTTGAAGCCCTACCAATCCAATTTACAGATAAAGAAATTAATGGGTTTCAAAATTTAGTAAATAATTATTGTAATGGGGGACGAAGGCCTAGAATATCAAAGAAATTGTTGTATCAGTCACAAGAAAAAGGAGGTTTGGGAATACCGAATCTGAAAAATTATTATAATGCATTCCACATCAAAAATGTTGTAAGGGTTTTAATGACAGAAGTAATTATCTGGGAGGAAATTGAAATGATGGCATTAAAAGAGTTGGGTAAAAGTGTTTTTTTAGGGAATGAAAAGGAAAAAATATTGGTTAAAAACAGAATGATGAAGACGATGTTGGGAGTATGGAAGAAGGTTAAAATGAAATTATTCCCAAACATATCACCAATAATTGAGCTTCAAGATATGAAAAAAATTTCCAATAAAAATGGATAGTAGGGTGAAATAAATTTTATTAAAGAATGAGATTTTCCTGTTGAAGGATTGGATATGAGCTTGTAGAGATAATGTGAAGAAAAGAGAGTTATATGACCAGATGAGGTTAAATTGGTTACAGATTATGATGGTAAATAAGTGGAATCATAACTATTTGAGAGAGCAGGGCTTGGAAAGAGATAAAACTGAATTTGAAGATTTAGTATGGAAGGTAAGAAGGTTGGAGATTGGAATTAAAGGAATGGTCAGGAAAATTTAGATATTAAATGTAGAGAATAATCCACAAGAAACATTAAAAAAAGGTATGGGAACAAGACTTGAATATAAGTATAACTGAAAAGGAATGGAAAAATAAATGGAAAAAGAGATGTATGAGATCTATGTCCGTCAGAGTTAAAGAACATAATTTTAAAATGTTGTGGTACTTGACCCCATTGAAACTACATCAGATAGATAGAAAAAATAGTAAAATGTGTTGGAGATGCAAAAATATAGCGGGTACATATATACATATGTGGTATGAATGTAAGATGGCAGAGAAATTTTGGGGGGAAATTGAGGAAGAAATAGTTAATATTATGAGAACATATTTTAAATTGGGGCCAAGTAACATAATGTTGACGGATGTGGATAACATAAATTTGGAGGACGATAAGAAAGAATTACTGTCTATAATGCTTACAATGGGTAGAATGTGTATTGCGAAAAATTGGAAGAACGACATGATAATAAAAGTAGAAGAGTGGTATAAGGAGATGTGGGATCTCGCATTGAATGAAAAACTAACATGGGCATTAAATTTTTAAAAAGGAATAATTAAAGAAAATAGATTTTGGAATATATGGCAATACTTTATTGATTATGCGCTGACAGGAGAAGGTAGGAATAAACCGACATCAGACCAAATGAAGTTTTGGGTACAATGAAATTAATGGGAAATACCACATCCTCCAGGGCAATGTAAATACACTGGGTGAATGATGTATATAACGTTCTATGGAAAATAATTGGTATAGGAAAAATAGAAATATAATATTTTTAAATAATTGAGATTGAATAGAAATCAGTTAAGTAGGAAGAGATTGGATATTAATGGTGAAAAGTAAAATGGTGATATAGAATGTTGTGATAATACTTGTTAAAGGGATAATTAAGTTGGAGGTTTAAAGGCTTTGCAGTTATATACATGTATTATTTATGTGTTTTTCTCTTTTTTATGTATTCTTTTTTTTGGAAAATTAATAAAAAAAAAATTAAAAAATCTCTAACTGACAATGTTCTCATTATTCTCCGTTTCCACAAAGCTCTCCAATTTATTTCTGAAATCTTTATATTTAAATAAGAACATAAGAACATAAGAACATAAGAACAGCCTTGCTGGAACAGGCCACAGCCCATCCAGTCCAGCATTCTGTCTCACACAGTGGCTCACCATTTCAGGGTATTCCCAAGCAGATGCCTTCACCTGCTTAGGATTCCCTGGAAATGATATTGAGAGATATCCTGCCTATCTCTCCAACCCGGAGGTTATCCTTAAGTATCCATAATTATAGCCATTGATACTCTTGTCCTCCATGAACTTGTCTAATCCTTTCTTAAAGCTGTCAAGACTGACAGCTGTCACCACTTCTTCTGGCAGGGAGTTCCATAGACCAGTAATCCTCTGGGTGAAAAAGTACTTTCTCTTATTTGTTTGAGAACTAGTACCCAAAAGTTTCATGGAGTGTCCCCTAGTTCTAGTGTTATGCGATAGGGAAAACAGTTTTTCCTTATCTACTTTGTCCACACCGTGCATGATTTTATAAACTTCAATCAGGTCACCTCTTAGACGTCGTCGTTCAAGAGTGAAGAGGCCCAACCGTTGCAGCCTCAGATGGTAAGGAAGGTGTTCCAGTCCCCTAATCATTCTGGTTGCCCTCCTCTGCACTTTTTCCAGCTCCATAATATCCTTCTGGAGGTATGGCGACCAGAACTGTACACAGTATTCCAGATGGGGCCTCACCATAGATTTATAAAGAGGCAAAATGACACTTGCTGACTTATTTTCTATACCCTTCCTAATGATCCCTAGCATTGAGTTTACTTTTTTCACTGCTGAGGCACACTGGGTTGACACCTTCATTGAGTTGTCCACCAGGACACCAAGGTCCCTTTCCTGGTTTGTCGCAGAGAGTTCAGACCCCATCAGTTTATAAGTGTAATTGGGGTTCTTTGCCCCAACATGCATCACTCTGCACTTACTAATGTTGAAACTCATTTGCCACTGTTTTGCCCACTCCCCCAGTGTCGAGAGATCTCTCTGGAGCTCCTCACAATCTCTCACAGTTTTCACTACCCTGTATAATTTAGTGTCGTCAGCAAATTTGGCTACCTTGCTTTTTACTCCTACTTCTAGATCATTTATGAAGAGGTTGAAAAGCAGGGGTCCCAGTACTGAACCTTGGGGTACCCCACTCTTTACTTCCCTCCACTTGGAGAAGTGTCCATTTAGTGCTACCCTCTGTTTCCTGTCCCTTAGCCAGTTGCTGATCCAGGACAAGACCTGTCCCTTTATTCCATGACTGGTAAGTTTATTCAAGAGCCTTTGGTTTGGAACCTTGTCAAAAGCCTTCTGAAAGTCCAGATAAACAATGTCAACTGGATCCCCCTTATCCACATGCTTGTTAAATACCAGGCCCTTTAACTCAATCTTCCCTTGCCTTATTTTAAACAACAACTCTTCAAATTCCGTCATGTCCCTTTCCAAGTTATATCCTTTTTTGTATTTATTATAATACCTGTCAATCTTCTCGATTTGGCCGGGATTACCCCGTAATCCTGCGCCGATTGTTGTCATTTCCCAACCCGCCCTGCCAAAACCCCGTAGTTTGGCAGCGGGGGAAAGGAAGTACTGCGCAGCCCTTCTGTGCAAGTCGCCTTCTACACATGCGTAGAAGGGTTTTACACTCATGTAGAACCCTTCCACGCATGCGTGGAAGCCTACACTGCTTGCGTAGGGGGCTGCGCAAGCGGCATAGCCTTCCACGCATGCATGGAAGGCGACCTGCGCGGAACCGCTCTGCGCAGGTCCCATTTTTTCTGGAGCCGCGAGTTGACAGGTATGTTTATTATTCCAATTATTTAATCTCGCAATTTGAAACCAATTTAACTTTAAATCTCCATAAATCGCTGTTCTTTTCTGCTCATCCATGCAATTTTGGATCCAATATCTCAACATACAAACTGCTCTCAATTCCTCATCTATCTTAATTGGAAATTCTTTTATATCCTCTATCTCTATTAAAGGAGAGATCCCAGGGGCCAATTTTCCTTTTCAACTTTTTCCATACATCCCACGTTGCTCTTAACAATTTATTTTTAATATTTACTTTTCCCCATTCTTTGACCAAAAAAGCTACCTTCCCTATTTGTTGGAGATCCTCCATCTCTAAATCCTCCCAAATCACTTGCTCTTTCATCAAAATCTTAACACCATTTTTAACCTGGAAGGCATCATAATAACTCTTTACTTTAGGTATCCCTAGACCTCTTTCTTTTTGTGATACCTACCACCAGCTTTTAGGAATTCTAGCTCTTTTCCCACCATTACAGAATTTATTTATTGTATCTTGAAAAACTTTAATTTCTCTATCCTTAAGATAGATCGGCAAAGCATCAAACAAAAAAATTATTTTTGGCAATAACATCATCTTACACAGAGCCACTGTACCAAACCAAGATAATTTCAGTTTATTAAACTGTAAAATTTGCTCTTTAATCCCCTTCAATTGTTTATCATAATTCAATTTTTTAATATTTTCCAACTTATTTGATAGGATAACTCCCAAATATTTTAAATTATCTCCAATCTGAATTTTATATTCCTGCCGAATTTCTTGTTCTTCTTCCTTATTCACATTACATAATATCATCTCTGATTTCTCCCAATTAATTTTCAACCCCGTCATATCCTCAAAATCCTTTAAATGCACTTGAATCCCACCTTAATCATAGACTCCATTGATTTTAACATATCACAAACTATTTGAAATTCGTCCCATTGTATCTTTTGTCGTCTTTCCAATTGCTCCTGCTGGTGGTGTCTTTCCAGAAGTGCCTGTTGTTGTTTCACTTAATGTTGATGTTACTGGAGGTGCCGAGGTTACTCCCATTACAGATATAACTGTTGTTGTTATTATTGGAGTTGTTATAGTTGTTGTTGTCATCATTGTTAGTTCTGTAGTTGATGCCATTGTTGTTATAACCAAAGTGGTTGTATCTGTTGCCGTTGAGATCATTCTTGTTACTGATGTTGTTGCCACCCCTGTAGTGTCTGAAGTTGTTGTTATTAATAAAACAGTTGATGCAGTTGTTTTGGCTGGTGTCACATCCATCATTGCTAAAGGTAGCTGAACTTTTTTTAGTTGTTGTTTCTGCTGTTGTAATATCCTCCTTATTCTCTCTTGCTCTTCTGCATCTTTAACCTCCTGTTGTAATGTCTTCTTCATCTGTTTATTTGCTTCTTCTGCCTGAACAAGTCTCCAGTAACTTCTATCAGAGGACGTTTCTTGATCCCTTACCCAACCTGCAGTTTTTTCCTTCTCTTTTCCTCTTCCACTTCACTTCATCCACTTAATCTTGCAGGAAACAACTCATGTACCATTCATACTCTTCACTTACAATCTAAAACAATTATAAACAAACTAAACCCCACCCCTTGTCCACGCCCAATAGTATAATATATAACTGTATATAACTTTTAATAATAGGCCTTCACCCTTTTAAAGTTCCATAAATCCAAAGTAATAACAAAAAAATAAAAAAAAACTGCTTCAAATTAATTTATTACAGTCTACAATCTTCTTTAGCCCAAAATATCAAAAATTAATAATCCTTTCAATATTGCAATATTTGATTCAAATTTAAATTCAGTTCAAGTTCAATTCAGTTCAGGTCTAATTAATCCATAATTGATAAAATCTTCCACTCCCTTAATAGTCCAAAATTAATCCAAATTGCCCAGTTATTTAAAAAAAATTTTTTAAAAAAAACCTGTATGATACCTAGAAATTCATCAAAAAATGGCCCAATTCATTTCTTCAAGCTGAAAGCCCAGTCCATATCAAATCTGTTTTTCTAATTAAAAAATTAAAAAATTAAAATATTTGTGCTCTCTCTCTCTCCTTCTCAATCCGTCTGGGTTCGTCTGCTCTTTCTGCCCAGCCACTATCTTCTCCATACACTCAGCCTTTTACAACCTGGGCTGGTCAGTCTCCCGCCCACTCTGCCAGCGATCTCACCACTCCGGTCTCATCAAAAACAGCAACAGCAACAGCAAAAAAGGAACAAATATTTGCCTTAAGTCCTTCTAGAGGCTGCACCAAAAAAACTAATCTTTTAGCACCATTTATTTACAAAAATCCACCTAATTGCGGCTCCCCTTTCAGCAGCGAAAAAGAAAAGCTGCGCTCAGATCGCCATCTTGGAACGCCCCCGTGGTTTTTTTTTCTGCAGCTCGATTTTAATTGGCCGCGCCGCATTTCCCAACGTTCTATTTGCTCGCACCTCTCAGCCTGATTGGCTGTGGCGCGGTGCAAAGAACATTGGGAATTGAAGTTCTTTCCCTAAAAGATTCGGCCCCCATCTTCCAAGGAAGATGAACACCTTACAAACGGGAGACGAAGGCCAAGCACGGAGCACTGTTCTTGGCCTCAATCTCCCACAACCGCCCCATAGCTTGGAGGAGGGTGGGAGGATGCCACTCTCCTCCCCCCAGGCTTCTTAAAGGCAGCAGGGGAAAAAAATTCCCACAGCCTCAGAGGCCTGCACAAGCCGGCCCGTAGCTTGGGGGGAGGGGATACCCCTCTTCCCCCCACCCCAGGCTATGGCAAGGCACCGGCCGGGCCCCCTATAAAAATAAATAAATAAATAATAACCCACCCCAATCCCAGGATTAATGTGGCCTGGCCAGCAAGGCAAGGCCACGTTAAACCCTCCTAACCCACCCCACCCACTCACACACAAACATAAACCCTTCCCATCCACAACAACAACAAAAAACCTAGAACTCACCTACAGGGAACAACTGACACAGACGTCCTGCCTCCTTGAACGCCTCCTTGCACTGAACATTAGTGAATGTAGTCCACCAGAGGGTGCTATTTTTAGTTAACTAAAAATATTAACTAAAAATAGCACCCTCTGGTGGACTACATTCACACACAGACACACACAGAGAGAGACACACACACACACACACACACAACACTCCTGCCATAATAAAAAAATTAATGTGTGAGTTGGTGGTTGGAGTGGTTTTTTACATTGGAGTGGTGGTTGTGCAAAACCAAAACCACCCCAAACCACAAACACACACATTAAAAATGTCTGGCAGGGCCGGGCAAAATATGCTTGTGGCCTTATATTCTTAACCCCTCTCTAGTGACAGCTCAAACCATTTCCTGTGAAAAACTCAGAATTCCTCTGAAGGAGGAGTTGTGGACCAACCCTTCCAGACCCAAGTGACAACTTGGGATAGCAGCTTATCTTTAGCAGTAGCCTTAGCAATTTCTGAGGGAACAATGGAGGGTGAATTGAGTGATTCTATCAGCAGTACCTGATGATCACGCTCTTCTTCGCAATCTTGCTCCCCAAAACCTGGCAATGGGGACCGAGAGAGAGCATCAGCATGGCCGATGTCCTTGCCTGGACGATGAGTCAACGTGAACTGATGAGCATTTAGAAATACAGCCCATCTAAGCATACAGGGGGAGACTATTTGTGGAGTGGCTTTTGAAGTGACAAAAATCCCTAATAGAGGCTTATGGTCTGTAACAATTGTAAACTCCCTCCCATATAGAAAATCATGAACATTTTTCATCCCTACAGCTATGGCCAAAGCCTCACGGTCTGTCTGAGCATAGTTTCTCTCAGCATTAAAAAGGGATCTAGAATAAAATGCAATCGGGGCTTCTGCTCCATTATCCAGTGTATGGCAGAGAACAGCCCCCATCGACGATGCATCGCATACTAACACTACGGGCTTTTGAGGGTCGAAATGAGTTAGGACTGCCTCAGAAGACAAAAGCTCCTTTAACTCTTTGAATGCCTTTTTTTGGCTCTGCCCCCACCTCCAAACCGTGTCCTTCTTAAGAAGACGATGAAGCGGCTCGGCTACAGACACTTTCCTGGGCAAAAAGGAATGGTAAAAGTTTAGCAGACCCAGGAAGAACTGTAACTCGGACTTAGAAGATAGCCCGGGGGGGGCATTATGGACAGCTGAGACCCCCTCAGGAGTTATTTTAAAACCAAGAAATTCAACCTCCTTAGCAAAGAATACGCATTTATCTTTGCGCAGACGGAGCCCTGCCATTTCAAACCTCTGCAAAACCCGGTCCAACCTGTCTGCGAGTTCGAATTCGTTCCCTGCAGTAATCAAAATGTCATCGAAATAGGGAAGAACCCCAGGAATACCCTTAAGTAGATGCTCTACGAGCGATTGAAATAAGCTGGGGGCTGCATTAACCCCAAACTGTAGACAAGTGGCTTTTAAAGCCCCTTTATTGAGTAACTATTGTTTGAACTAGAGCAGCAGCAGGTGTGACCGTAAGCTGCTGGTATGCCTGAGCTAGATCTAGCTTGGCAAAATGCTTTCCCCTGTGTAAGGTAGCCAACAGGTGGCTTACGACAGGGACCAGGTATGCATTGTGCCGAATGGCTTTGTTGATCGAGCACTTGTAGTCTGCACAGATCCTAACCTCTCCATTTGACTTTATGGCTGTCACAATAGGTGTTTCCACTCTGCAGAATCAACAGGAACAGAAATACCTTGACCCATAAGTTTGTCTAACTCCGCCACTATCTTGTCCTTAAGGGCGAAAGGAACACGGCGAGGCTTAAGGTGGACAGGACGGACGGATGGGTCAAGTTCAAATGAGACCGGGGCCCCACATAAGTACCAAGTCCTTTTTTGAAGACTTCTGGGTGCGCATTGCAAACGTCCAGCACTGGGTCAGCCCTCACAGTATTAATACCGGACAGTTTTATTCCCAGCGGTTCGAACCACTGGACTCCCAACAAACAGTTTGTTCCTTGTGTTGCCACAACAAGGGGCAACTTGGTGCAGATGTTCTTAAAATGTACAGAAAAATCCCCCAACCCCAGTATGGGTATGTGGCACTTTTGGACATCTTCAATGCCCGCAACTTAGGGTGAGAGGCCAGGGGGATCTTTAAGAATTATTTGTGGGGTAAAATGGAATAAGACATACCCGAGTCCACCTCCATGCGAATCGGTATGCCTTGCAACTGCAATTCAGCAAAAAAAATGACCGGACACATTAGACACACTGTGTGGTTCCTCCGACGTGGAGATTTTGGAGATGTACACTCCTGGTTTCCTCTGTTGCTCATCTGACGTTGGAGGGTACCTTCTATTCTGGCGGCAAACCTTTGTGGTGTGCCCTTGCTTGCCGCAGTTATGGCAATCCACCTTCTGAAAAGGGCACATGGCTCGTGCGTGTTTTCCACCACAACCATCGCATGGCCCCACAGCCCTAGGTTTACCTCTCACAGCCTGTCGGAGAACCTTTCCCACTTCACCTTCTCCATTGCTGGCTTCTGATGCAGAGGAGGAAAATTCTAAACACTTCTGCAACTGAACAGCCGACTCGGACATCCCTGAAACAGCGGGGTTTTGTTTGAAGTCTTAACCCCTGCTTCGGCAGCCTCGGACGCTTAGTGCCTCACTGAGAACCTCTGTGAACATGAGCATGTCTTTTTTAATTAGCTGGCGTTGGACAGCTTCATCTTGGAGTCCCATGAGGAGACGGTCCCTCAGGGCTTCTTCGATGTCCCGTCATTGGCACGGCACCGCAGCTACCCTCAATGCGGCGGCGTACTCAGCAATTGACTCCCCTGGCCTCTGGTCCCTCTGGTAAAATGCAAACTGCGTTGGGAAAATTGAAGCCGTCGGTTTGAAGTGGTTTCTGAGCGCCATCAAGATGTCAGCCAGGGAAACGTTCACAATGTCCCGTGGTAGGAGGAGGTAAATGGCCAGCTCCAATGTCGGCATTCCCCACCGGGCAAGGAAAGTCACCTTTTGCTGGTCCTCGTCTTCGATGAGCTCAGCGATCAGGAAATTTGAAAACTGCATCTCATATAGAGTCCACTTCTCTGGTTCAGTGATACAGAATGGCCTGAAGATACTCACTGAAGCCGGCGAAGATGCCATCCCACCTTCGTCACCAATTTAGTGTTCTTTTTTTAAAAATAAAAAAAAACTTTATTAGTAATTGTCACATATAAACATATTAACATCAAATTTTAACCCAGTACAATAACATTTCATATCTCCTTCCCCACCTAATGACTTCCAGCAGCTACTTCTCCTGCACTTATTTTAATCATTATGGCATTTACTGGTTATTCCACTGCCTTCATATCCTCTAAAGCCAATTGGTTTTAAGTACTGCAGTACATTTCTTTTGATACTCCTCTGTGTAGTACTTATTTACAAAGTCCACCAACTTCTGCCACACCTGAAAAAAGGAATGATATTCTTGATCTCATAACTTCATTGTCATTTTATTCATCTCAGCCAAGCCCCACAGTTTCAAAAGCACATCTGGTATAATATCCATTTTCCAGTATTGTGCTTAAATCAGACGAGCTGCTGTAACCATATGCCAAGTAAGTCTTTGCTCAGTAATTAGTAATGTTTCTAAACCCAGTCCTTTTTTATTTTTATAATTTTTATTAAATTTTTCAACAATAAAGTACAAAACATAATACAAATAAGATACAATGCATACTATAACAAAAATACAAAATACATAAGCAATTACAAAAAAGACAGTAAATAATAATAAAAAACAAGCAAAAAACACATCCTATCCTCATTCATTTTTATATCTATCCTTATATCTTACAATACCATTTTGGAAAGGAAACAATTACCAAATTAAATTTTCACTACTATATCACCCAGTGTTTATTTACATTGCCCTGGAGAACTCAGAATGGCTCATTGTTCTACTTCCAAAATCCACTTTGGTCAGGTACAGGTCTACATCTTTCGTCACCCATAAGGGAGTGATCCACAAAAGGCTTCCAAATATTCCAAAATCTATTCTCTTTCAAATTATCCCTTTTTTTCCCTTAACTCCCAAGTCAATTTATCATTCAATGCTAAATTCCACATTTCGTTATACCATTCTTCAGTCTGTATAATTGCAACATTTTTCCAATTTCTGGCAATACATTGTCTACCCGTTGTGAGCATTATTTCTAATAACTCTTTCTCATCTTTATTTAAATTAATACCTTCCACATTTGATAACATAGTGGTACCTGGCTCCAATTTGACCACCTTACCCAGTATTTTCCCAATCTCTTTTTCAACTTTTTTCCAAACGGCTTTTACCACGGTGCAACTCCACCACATTCATTCATTCATTTATTCGATTTATACCCTCATATGCTCATATATATGCTCATATGTTCCAATTGCATCTTTGCACCTCCAACACATTTTATCCTTTTTATTGTCCATTTGATGTAGCCTCACTGGGGTCAGATACCACCTCCATAACATTATAAAATTATGTTCCTTTATTCTTACTGACATAGTTCTCATAATCCTCTTTTTCCACTTATTTCTCCATGCATCATTTTCTATTTTTATATTCAATTCTTGTTCCCATCTTAATTTCAAGTCCTCTTGTGGGTCACCATCCTTATTTAATAACAGATACAATTTACTAACTATTCCCTTAATATTTCTATCTCTCCTTCTAATTTTTGAAATAAACTCTTCAAATTCAGTCCTTTCTCTCTCCAGATGATATTCTCTCAGAGATTTGCTGTTCCAATTACTAATCTTCATTCTCTGGAACCAATTTAATTTTAATTGATCAAACAATTTTGTCCTACTATCCACATCACTACAAATCCGTAACCAGTCTCTCAGCAGGAAAACTTCATTCTCACCCAATATTTCTTTTACCTTATCGTCAATCTTAATTGGAAAACTTGCTATGTCAAAAAGATCTAATATCGGAGAGTTATTCGGGGCCAAATCCTTCTTTACTCTTCTCCACACACTCATTAATCCTTTCATCATAGTACTTTTGGTTACTGCCTTTCCCAAATTACTACCTAAGAAGATCATTTTACCTATATGTCTATAGTCTCTCATCTCAATTTCCTCCCATATTGCCTTTTCCCTTGCCAGGATCTTCACAACATTTTTAATTTGAAATGCTCGATAGTATGCCATCAAATTCGGCATACCCAATCCTCCTTCTTTCTGCGGTAAGTACCAAAACTTTTTTGGTAACCTAGATTTCTTTCCACCGTTACAAAAGTTATTAAAAATATTTTGGAACTCCTTATTTTCCTTATCCTTCAATTGAATTGCTAACACATCAAATAGAAAATTTATTCTTGGTAATAACATCATTTTAGTAAGTGCAATTCTTCCGAACCATGACAGTCTTAACCTTTGAAAATTTTGTATCTTATTCTTAATTTCAATTTTCAAGCTGTCATAGTTCAGTCTTTTGAGTTCTTCGAGTCTATTTGATATAGTTACTCCCAAATATTTTAATTTATTCTTAATCTGAATATTAACTATTCCCTTTATCTTCTTCTGGTCTTCTTCACCCATATTACAAAGCATCATTTCGGATTTATCCCAATTTATCTTCAACCCAATGATATCCTCAAAGTCCTTTAATTGTACCCTAATTCTATCCATTACCTTCTCAGGATGCTTTACCATTATCAAAGTGTCATCGGCATACATACTTATCTTATTTCCCATAATCCCCTCCATACCTCCATCATCCCTTATTGCTTTTGCTAATAACTCCATTGCCATGATAAACAATATTGGAGATAAAGGACAGCCCTGTCTTACACCCACCTCTAACTTTACCTCATCTGTAAACTCATCGTTTACTCTGAAAGTGGCTATTCCTTGCTGATATAGTTGGCCAATTACCCTAGTAAATTTGACACCAAATCCATAACATTTAATTATCTCCTTGATTGCAATCCATTGTAGGGAGTCAAATGCTTTAAATATATTCAAAGATATTAATCCCACTTTTTCTTTTGACTGACTCACAATATCAATTAAATCCAGTACTCTTCTAGTTAAGTCGGCCATGTGTCTCCCTTTCAAAAAGCCCACTTGGTCTACATTTATATATTCCCCCATAAAATTGTTTAAGCGATTAGCGAGTATTGATGTGAAGATCTTGGCATCTTGATTTATCAATGAGATAGGTCTATAGGATTCAATGTTTTCTAAATTCTTTCCAGGTTTTGGCAACAGGACAATTGTAGTCCTATACCATGAAGTCGGAATTTGACCGCCATCTAGTATATAGTTATATAATTTTACCAATTTTGCAACAACTATGTCTCTAAATTCCTTGTAAAAGTCGGCAGGTAACCCGTCTTCGCCAGGCTTTTCCCAACTTCAAGCCAGCAATTACCTCTCTTACTTCTTTCTCTGTCACTTGTTCTTCTATTCTATCTCTGTATTCTAGTTTTATTCCACTAGTTATTTCCTTCTCTAATTGCTTCTTAAGTTTTCCCTCATCTATATCTTTTCTTGCATATAGGGCTTGATAAAATTCTTTCACAATTTTGCATTTATCCTTTGTCTTGTTACACCTTATCCCTTGTTCATTAATTAGAACTCCAATTTCCCTTTTTCTTTCTTTTCCTTTGCCGCTTTTGCTAACATTTTTGAGTTTTTATTACTGAATTCAAAATATTCTCTTTTTAGATAGGCCAAATCTCTTTTCACCTTTTCTATATCTTTACCTACCAACTCAGCCTTTAATCTTCGTAGATTAGCGAGGACCACCTTGTCTTTTGTCATCGAATGTGTCTCTTGTAACTGCTTAATCTCCTTTTCAAGTTTATCCTGCGCCAATTTATAGTTCTTATGTCTAATACTTGCCAATTTTATACTCTCCCCTCTAAAAACCGACTTCATGGTATCCCAGACCATGTTCTATTTTACCTCCTCATTATCATTCCATTGCCAACATTCCATCCAACTCTTCGTAATTTGTTGTTTACATGTTTGATATTTAAATAGATTAACATCATATCTCCAGGTCCTTCTTAGACTATGTTCTTTCCGTAATCTCATCTCCAGAATCACTTTAGCATGATCCGATTCCTTGAATATCCCTACTTCCATCACCTCCATATTTTTGACCAAATTTTCCGTTACAAATATATAATCTATTCTGGAGTATGAATTATGGACCTGAGAGAAATAGGTATATACCCTTTCTGACCCCTTAAATTCTCTCCAAGAGTCTCTCAAACCCAAAACAGCCATCCAATTATCCAGCAACCTCCCTTTAATCCCTTTTCCACATCTTAATATGTTCGTACAATCCAAATTTGATTTTACCAAATTAAAATCACCGGCCACAATCATCCTTATTGTTTTTTCCTTCAGCAAATTTTGCACATTTTTTCTAAAAATTCAGCTTGATGATCACTTGGGGCATATATGTTCACCAGGGTTAGCTCCTCATCGTCTATTTTCCCTTTAACTATCAAAAATCTGCCCTCTGGGTCCGAAATAGTGTTTGTTTTCTCAAACCCCAATCTAGTTGAAATTAAGATTACTACTCCTCTAGCTTTCGATGTGCTGTAAGACTTTTCATAATATTGCATCGAACCTAAAGAGATTTTATTTGTATCCTGGGATTTTTGATGAGTTTCCTGCAAAAAGACTATGTCTGGCCTATCTTTCCTCAAAGCTGATTCTAGTCTCCTCCTCTTGATCAAAGATCCTGTACCTTTTACATTCCACGATAACAGTTTAATAGCTCTCATATTTACATAACTAGCACCCTTCCAACAATTCCGAGTCCTCCAATGGGCATGCTACCAAATAACCCACAACAACAAAAAAAAGAAAGAAAAAGAAAAAAGAAAAAACAAAAAACATTCAATACTACCCTCCCCACTTTCATCGCCAAAAGTCACCTTCGTCTTCCAAAGGGGGGGGGACACGCAAGATATGTGTGATAATTATTGCTCCAGCACACTTTCAACCTTACTTGATTACCTACTTCAACCCTCTACATCTTTGATCAAACCTTCTCCCACCACACTTAAAGACAACTCATCCCCTGCTGCCTCGGGTTGTTCTCCTTCTGCGGCACCATCATCATCTGACCCATTAAATTCCCTTCTTATACCTCCCGACTCCAACAAATCCTTTCTTAATGCCATCCATTCATTCGAACCCACCTTGACCAAATCAATCAAACTCAAAAGCTCCAGTGCATCGGTTTCTACATCAATCACCTGCATTTTTTGTCATAGAAGAATCTTAATTGTTGCGGAAACCGCCAATTATATTTTATCCCTTTTTTATCAAAAATTTTGTGGCCGGTTTCATCTTGTATCTCCAACCACGTTCATTGATCGAAATATCATTGTACACCTCTACATCTTTGTCATCGATTTTCAGAATGCCAGAACCAGCTTGTTTTTAAAAAGTCATCACCCTCAGCTTGTCCCCCCAATTTGCAAATTTAACTAAAACATTCCTTTGAACAGCCTTCCCTTTTCTTGACCCCACTCTGTAAGCACTTACAATGTCTTCGTTAACGAAATCTTTCCCCATTTTCAGACCATTTAGCCAATCAACTATTCAATCCCTTAAGCGGTCTGGCGTTCATTCCATCATATGACGAATCACAATATTTTGTTTTCTCATCATTTCTTCCATCACATCCAACCTTTTTTCATGGACCTTGATTTTCTTCTTAGTCACCTTCACCTCCTCTTTTACCTCTTTCCTATTCCCTTGTATCCCTTTGATCTCTTCTTGCATCAACTTAACAGTTCCTTCCCATTTTTGAAAACTCAAATCAGCTTTTTTGGAGAAATCAAAAAAACATTGAGGCCGAATTATCCTGCCTCCCCAAAATTTCAGCTTTATCCTTCACCCTTGCCTCATCCATACTTTCAAATTTCTTAAACAATTTGCCAAATTCGGCCATTATTTGAGACTGATCAAATGCCTTTGGCTCAGGGGATGATGATGTTGGTGATTATGATGGTGTTGCTTCCACTGCTGCTGATTTGTCCTTTTTCTTAAGTTTCACCACCGGCTCCTCCTCTTTTTTACTCTTTGCAATCTTATCCATGGTAATATCACATAAGAGTTTCAAAGCTGCAACAGTTTTGGCTCTCCTAGGCCTCTCTTCTTGGAACTGATCCAGGACTTTAACTCAACCCTTTCACTTAAGCAAGCCAAAAGTAGACACATTGTAATCCATAAAAAAGAGGGGGGGAGAAGAAGGAAAAAACAATTCAGTTGTATTCCAATTGCAAGCAGGTATCAAAAAAGCTTCAATGCTGCAGCTGACTTAGCCTTTCTCCTAAAAATTGACCCAACGCTCCAAAATTAATCCAAAACCAGGTGCACTCAAAACTCCGATAGTTTATATCCAAAAGCCCTCAGGAAACCAGCAACAGTAAATCTTCTCGTGGAAACAACAATGTATCTGCTACTTCCCACCCGTCCTCTTAACTTTCGTTAACTTCCTCCTCAATCGCCGCCATTAACCCCCCTTCAACACTCTTTTACACCAAAGGCCAAAGTGAGAGAGAAAAAAGGGGGGAACCCAGAGAGTAGAAGGAGAAAGGAATAGCCCAAAACCAAAAAGAGCTGTGTTGTTTAAAACAAAAAGATTAAATCCGTGAAGAAAAGCATGTACTCCACCACAGTTTTCAGCCGCGGCGCCCACAAGGCGCCCCTTCTCACTTCTCCAATCTCCCGACCATGGGACGGCTTCAGATTTTATCCTTCCTAGTCCTCCCTCGAACAAACCCCTCGCTCCTCTTTCTTCACTTATTCTCAGATTCTGTCTGATTCTCTTTTTCCACCTCACGCTGCCTTACTTCCTAGTCGTCCTCTTAACTTTGTCTTCCGCCGCCAGTAGGCACACTTCACTCCTGCTTATCTTTCCAAGTCCGCCTTCCGAACGTACTTTTCCACCGGGCACTCGGTCTTATTCACCACGCCAGCTGCCCTAGCCGCGACAAAGATCGTGCTGATTTTCCTTTTGCTGATCTTCTCAATCTTCTCCCTCTTGCTCTCTTGCTCTCCACCTTGGTGCCATTTGCCACTCCCCGGCCAGAAGAAGCCGCGGATTTTCCCCGCTTGCCTCACCAGCCAGAACCATTCCTGAACTCCGACCTCCAAATGTTTATTCCAAGCGAGAGGTAATGCCAAACATCATGAATATATTCACCCTTTTTAACAGCTCCTTTAACGATTTTTACCACATTTTAGCTCATTGCAGTGTGCGAGCACTAAAATTGATGTATTAAGCCTCCACCATCATGGCCACGCCCCCTAAACCCAGTCCTAAAAGAAAAAGCTTAGGGTACAGTTCAACTTTACAATTCAGAATCTTAGACATCATATTTGCAATCTCTCTCCAATATACTTTTGCTTTTTCACATGTCCACCACGCATGGAAAAAGGAGCCTTCTTTTTGTTTACATTTCCTGCAAAGAGAGGATGTCCCTCTATACATGTTTGATAGCCTTTTGGGAGTTAAATAGCATCTATAAAACATCTTATAGCTGTTTTATCTAAGATAGGTACAGGTAGACATTCTCTGTATATTTTTCCACATATGTTCCCAAGAGGTCATCTGTATTTCTTTATTCAAATTAATAGCCCATTTAATCATAGATGTTTTGACAACCTCTTCCTCTGTATACCATTGCAACAACAATTTGTACAATCTAGAAATCAGTTTCTGCTGTGGTCCCAAAAGAATGACATCTAATTCATTATCTTTTTTCTCAAACTCTCTTTTTCTCTTCTCAGAATCAAATAAATTTTTAATCTGAAAATATTGTATCCATGGTTTAGTGTCTTTTCCAGGAGACATAGAAGGAGTCGCAGTGAGGACTAACACAGGTTTATTGGTTGATGATCAGAACGAACATGTGGTAATGGCGGAGATACCTCACATTATATACAGTAGTACAATACATTTGAATCTGGCTGCATGGCAGCTCATTGGCTGCTACCGGCGTAACGTCATCCGGGTCATGCCCATCTTCGGTGGTGGATCAGTAGTAGTTTGCTGTTGCGGGGAGTTCCCACGGCTGCAGGTGATTTGAGGAATGATAACCATGTGAGTTGAACACTCGCAGCTGCCCTCTATAGGCAGCTTGCTCGCGTTCCTTTAACAGCTGGGTTACATTGTGATTGTGGCCAGGTTACATTCATACATTTCTTAAAGCGACAATGTACATACATATCAAGCAACATTGTACATACACAACATTCCTCCCCCCTAGGATGGGACGAAGTCCCTCAACCATTGTGGCTTGCCGCATGTGCGCCTGGGGCGAGCGGCCGCTTGGCCTAACACAGGGGAGCCTGGCTCTGCGGAGTCCTGTCCTGCAACGGAAAGGGGGGACTCGTTAGTGGCTCGGTGTGGGCTCTGTGGTAACCTTGCATTGGGGGACGGGAATGGAATGAACAGTTGGGAAGTGAACTCCTGCCTACCGTTTGAGGAGCTGGGGTGTAGAAATCTGATTCATGTAAAGATCTCTTCTCAATCAGTCTCATGAAGCAGCAGTTTATATCATCAGATCTTTTAAGATAGAAACTTAAGAGTCCACGAAGTCCAGCTTCATTAGGCTCAGAGTAAGGAAAGAACAGAGAGAGACAGAAAACACGACTGCAGTCTTTGGCTTTACAAAGAATACTAATGGCTTCTCTTTATTCAAGCAGAGTATCTCAGAAACGAAACTTAAACTACATAATCAATCAGAATGTCAGAACCCAAATAAGGAGAGATAAGGAGTGTTGTCTCTCATGCAAGCAAAGAGGCTTTTGTTTACAAAATGTGTCAGAGACAGCCTGACAGAATCCAGATACATTCCTACATGTCCTCCTTTTTCATTAAAATTTGAGAGAGGGACGGCTAATCATACCCCTGCATGTCATCATACTCCATAACTACTCCTCCATATACATCATCACTGTCCTCCTGGACATCGTACCCCTCCTGACTCCTGGTACCTTGTTCCGGAGGATGATACCTCATTGAGTACAATTGCCGTCGTGCAAAACTCGATGTCTCCCTTCTACGCAGTGGACATGCGTTACACATAGAAATAAGATTAGGAATACAATTAATGCAAAAACACAAAGATATAAGGCAGATAATACTAATGAACCCATAAAAGAAAACTAGTCTAAGGACAGATAAATCAGGCAACCAAGAAGTCACCCAATCAAAGAGATTAACATCAGTGCGTACATTGTTAGTAATGCTCTCCTGTAAATTCTGAAGTTCTTTCTCAATAGTATTATTCAGATCCTGGAATTTTACCCGACATCCCTGGTTCCCGACCAGTTTACAAAATCCTCCGGATTTTGCTAACAGGTAATCTATGACCCATCGGGCCGGCAGCAGCTCTCCGGCGCCGTGCATCTGCCTGAAGCGGCATTTGCACTTGTACAGGTAAGGTAAAATAACCCAATGCTGCACATTGATATTGTCCTGGATGGAAATTCGTGGCAACTCCATTAAAAAAGAACCACATGTTAGGATCCTTGATTTGCCATCCATTGCAAATTGAACCACTATCTATAGCAGAATAATCAGGAGTAAACATAGGAAACACATCATATATATCTTCAATAGTAGTGTTAAACAAGGTATAATTAAGCTTATAAGAACTGTTATAACTACTCCATAACCAAAAATAATCATCACAACCCGTATAATTGCCTACATTCCGCAAAACCCTCTGTGCTTGAGTCCAGTGCTTCCATTTACTATTCCAGACTCCAGAACTATGGCAGCAGAAACAAAGTCCTTTAGTGTATTTCTTGAATGTCATGCTTCGCCAGCGGGTGTTGTTAAATTGTTCTGGGGGATTAGAGAAGAGTGTAGACCTATCAACATGTTGCAAATGTCCAATAACCAACTCAGGCGTGTTGAACAATGCCGGAAGAAAGGCCATTTGAGACACTGCCAGTGGATGCTCATAGTATAACGTTGCATTCTTACCATGAACCTCAAACATATAGTTAGCATGACGAATCCAAAAGTTGGGGTTGCCCCCATGAGGTATTGTTCTTACAGCTGGAAGCACAGTAAGAAAGAAAAGAACAAATGTCAGCACATTTAGTTTACTGGTGAACCACCATCCTGGAGCTGAGTAACCTTCTTCTCTCTCCATGGGTGGATCGCTCGAGCAGGAATCCTTCCACTCAGGATTCCCTTGTTGCCAATAAATGACCAATGGCTTAGGAAGACACTCCCCTAAGAAACAGGAGCATGCCCTGTTATTACTAGTACCATGTAACTAGATATGAAACATGAGTGACATATAACACAAATGCAATATCACAAACCCATTTACATGTGTATGGTACTGAAAACTCTTCCATGTACTTCTGGAGGTACCTTGAGATATGCAGTTTCATAATGCAAAACATAACATAAGCAAAGACAGGTCTTTCTCCTGCAAGAGAATAAGCAAACATTTAAGCATGAACAAAACATGAACAGTTCTCTTCTTCCTTACATGAAGGAGGTTTCTGTTGCATTCTAGAAAGCATTTATCACTCCCCAAGTACATGAGTAAGGCATTAAATTTTTTCTTCTCCCACTGGTGTAAATGAAAGAAGCATTCAATAACTTAAAATCAGCATAGCATGGTAACTCAAATACAGTACAAATCTCATTAGAGCATTTCACACTCATAGCATGAGCAGGTTGCTTAAAAAAGGTTTTCAGGTTTTAAAATGCAAACAAAGCCAATTCTTCTTTACAGTCCACACAAACTTTTTTCCTTTTAGTCCAATTAAAATGTCCAAATTAAAAGTCCAAATGTTGATTAAGCTTTCTTCTTAAACACTTAAACAAACAATATCTTCTCTCCAGCACAGTTCTTGGCATGGCAAGTTGAAATTAAGCCATAAATTAAGTCTCACTGACTTCACAATACAATCCCACACAACCCCCCTTTTCAGCTTTTCTGGCAAACACAAATTCCTTTATGCTCCAGCCACACCCATCTGCATTAAGGCAGGCCGATGAGGTGTGAAGGCACAAAGAACAAATTCTCCAGAAGTTGCAAGTAATTTCACACAGAAGAAAATCACAGGGAATTCCAAGTTGCTTTCCCTGCAATCCTGATGCTTGAAACTTGGGACAGCTCACTCTGGATTTCTTTGTTTGAGGGTTGGGCAGTTCAAAATCAGCCAAAAACTGTATGTCTTCTCCCTCCTTGTATTTTTGCAACAGCCTGCTGTCCATACAGGCCGGATCCATGCCCCTTTTCCTCTGCATTTCTTTCATCTGCAGCTTCTGAATCTCAACTTTATGACAAACTGCATCTGTTAGTTTGTACTTGCACCCCTTTCTGGTCTTGGGTTTTGTGCATTCCTCCTTTGGGCCATCCTTCCACTTCTGTAGGATCTTCCTGCCCAAACGTGAGGTATCAAGTTTACTACTCAGCTTCTCCTGCTTTTGTGATGAGGGTTGCTTCACGGGGGGCCTGAGAGCTCCTATGCTGCTCTTTGAAACACACTCCTTGCTTCCTGCCACTCTGCATGCATTAACAGCTTCAATCTGTGATGAGGTCCCCACCATTTGTTCCCCATCAGCTGGCACTAGTTGTTTTTTAGACTTGGCAGGCAGTATGGCAGCAGAGAACAGGTCTTTTGTAGGGCTAAAAGTGCTTGATTGCTGCAAGGCAGGATATAATGTCCCATCTCCATTTCCACCTCCACCCCCATCAGGGGGCTTATGCTGTTGTTGCTCATATGATGGAGGGGCAGTTGCCATAGCCCCTCCCTTGTCTGGTGGCAAAAGCTTTGGGAGGGGGCCAGCAAGCCCCTGAGACAACAGAATATTCTTTGGAGTGAGTCTTTGAAGGCAGTCTCTGACTTCCTCCCATGTAAATAGCACTGATACAGAAATACCATTATGCTTCTGCATTTCTCTCCCAATCTGTTTCCACTGTTTTAAGTCCAAGCATTCATCAAATTTAACCCAAGGACTGATTTTCCCTATAGCTTTGACTAGCTTTTGTATCTCCTTCTCATCAGCCTTTCGCCCATTCATATGCAAAAGATCTGAGATATCTTTACAAAGTTAATGCATTTGCGAAGTTAGCACACACCCCATTTTCACTCACCCTGTTTTATTTCTCAAGCGCTTGATTTATGACCTTCCCGGTCGGACCTTTTGCCTGGTCGTAGGTGAATGAGACCTTGTCCCGGTCGATGAGGTGATAATTAGGTGCTAATTGCTGAAGCAGAATTCAAAGAAGGCTCTCTCATTGTAGTTCAAAGCCTCCCACGGAGCGCCACTTGTAGAAATCTGATTCATGTAAAGATCTCTTCTCAATCAGTCTCATGAAGTAGCAGTTTATATCATCAGATCTTTTAAGATAGAAACTTAAGAGTCCACGAAGTCCAGCTTCATTAGGCTCAGAGTAAGGAAAGAACAGAGAGAGACAGAAAACACGACTGCAGTCTTTGGCTTTACAAAGAATACTAATGGCTTCTCTTTATTCAAGCAGAGTATCTCAGAAACGAAACTTAACCTACATAATCAATGAGAATGTCAGAACCCAAATAAGGAGAGATAAGGAGCGTTGTCTCTCATGCAAGCAAAGAGGCTTTTGTTTACAAAATGTGTCAGAGACAGCCTGACAGAATCCAGATACATTCCTACATGGGGGTCCCCCCCAGCACGAATCTCGGGACCGACGAAGAGACCCTCGTGGTCTCGCCACCCCCCGTTACCTGCCTCGGAGTTCTGGGGACTGTGGTGGGTGGGCTCCCCCCCGATGCCTGCCTTGGGGGTGTTGGTCTCCGGAGAGCTGGAGCTATGGAATATTCTAACACAAAAGGACTGGGGGGACTGGAGGTACCAGGGGCTGAACTGAAACCCCTCTTTTCGCTAGGACGGGTGGGGGACCACTCCGCTACATCCCCCTGGTACCGCAACTCATAATCATCATCAAACTGATCCCTCTCTTCCAAAGTATCCTCCTCTGTGGTTGGGAACCGAGGATATGCATTTGTATCCCCGGGTTCCGCCGTGTCTCCCCCTTGGGTAATGCGGGTGGGGGAGGACCCTAACGCTGAATCCCCTTCACTAGTGACCCGCCTTCTGAGTTGGTCGGCGTGCGTCCTCCAGAGAAGACCCGAGCTAGTCTCGACCCTGTAGGACACTGGCCCCGTCTGCTCGATGACTGTCCCTGGAACCCACGCTGGCCCTGACGCCGCATAGTTCCTGCAGTGAACCGAGTCCCCTGCCGAAAAACATTTGGAGCTCCCTCCCCCTATGTTTATGTTTCGCCCTTCATCCTCCACCCTGGATGGATCCATCCGGTCAAAAAGTGTTACCGGACGCCTCCTCATGAGGAGTTCGGCTGGGGAAAATCCTGAAGCTAAGGGGGTTGTCCTGTAGCAGATGAGGAACTGGCACAAATGAAGGTTCAACTCACCGGGACCCAATGCGCCGCAGTGCGTCTTTCGTAGTGCGCACTTGGCGCTCTACCTGACCGTTTGTGGCGGGGTGAAACGGGGCAGCGGTGATGTGCCTGATGGCGTTCCGCTCAATAAACGTCTTGAACTCTGCAGACGTGAAGGTACTAGCGTTATCGCTAACAAGGACGTCTGGCAGGCCGAAACAGGCAAAAAGCTTGCGCAACTGCTTGATGGTTGCGGTGGAGGAGGTGCCGTTCATAGGGATTACCTCCAACCACTTGGAGTAGGAGTCGACTACCAGTAGAAACATGGACCCGCGGAAAGGGCCAGCGAAGTCGACATGGATCCGGGACCATGGCCCGCGGGCTGTATCCCATTCCCTATGGGGTAACCGGGACTCCTCGGGCCGAGAGCTCTGGCAGCTAGATGCTCTATGTCCCCGTCTATCTGGGGCCACCAAAAGAAACTCCTGGCCAGAGTCTTGGAGCGCACGATCCCGGGGTGACTGGTGTGCAGTAGTCTCAGTACCTTGGCCCTCAGCTTCTCTGGGATAACTACCCGCTGGCCCCAGAGTAAGCAGCCCCTTTCCAGCGACAGCTCTACTCTGCGCCTAAAAAATGGCCTGAACTCTTCATCGGGGGGAGTCGTGGGCCAGCCCTTCCTAACCCAGGAACTAACTTGGGCCAGCATCTTGTCAGCCGCCGTGGCCTTGGCGAGGTCGGCCGGGACAATGGGGGGTGAGTCGAGGGACTCGATCAGTAGGACTTGGTGATCCTGCTCTACCTCGCATGTGGGGTCCCCTACACTTGGGAGGGGAGATCGGGACAGTGCGTCCGCATGGGAGATCTCCTTCCCTGGGCGATAGACCAGCTCATACTGGTAGGCGTTGAGGAAAATGGCCCAACGCAGCATTCTGGGGGATAGAATTTGCGGTGTGGGTTTGCCGGTAGTGTAGATCCCCAAAAGTGGTTTGTGATCGGTCACTACCGTAAACTCGCGGCCGTATAAAAAGTCATGGAACTTTTTCGTTCCGGCGATGATGGCTAGTGCCTCCCTATCAGTTTGCGCGTAATTGCGCTCGGCCTTTGAGAGGGACCTAGAGTAGTACGCTACCGGGGCTTCCCTCCCGCTCTCCAACACGTGGCACAGGACCGCCCCCACCCCCACTGGGAACGCATCACAGACTAAAACCACTGGTTTTTCGGGGCGAAATGGGTCAGGACAGCGTCCGAAGACAGGAGTGACTTAAGCTCCTTGAACGCTCTCTCCTGCCTGTCCCCCCACCGCCAAGCCGCATCCTTTTTGAGCAGTGCGTGCAGTGGCTCCGCGACCGATGCCTTCCGGGGCAGGAAGGTATGATAAAAATTTAGGAGCCCTAGAAATGACTGTAGCTCCGGTTTTGCGGTGGGGCGAGGGGCGTTCTTCACAGCTGCAACCTTTGACTCAGCGGGTTTGATCCCGTCCGGGGTTACCTTAAAGCCTAGAAACTCGACCTCCCTCGCAAAGAATACGCATTTGTCCCTCCTCAGTCGAAGACCTGCCCTCTCGAACACTGAAAGGACCCCATCTAGCCTCTTTGCCAACTCTAATTCGCTCCCCGCCGTTATCAACACGTCGTCGAAGTATGGGAGGACGCCTGGAAGCCCCTTTAAAAGGCGTTCCATGAGGGACTGGAAAATTCCGGGGGCCGAATTCACGCCAAACTGAAGGCGCGTTACCTTAAACGCCCCCTTGTGCGTCACTATCGTTTGCGCGGCGGCAGCAGCCGGGGTTACAGAGAGCTGCTGGTACGCCTGAGCCAGATCTAACTTGGCAAAACACTTCCCCCCATGTAACGTGGCTAGCAAGTGGCTGACCACGGGCACTGGATATGCATTTGGCCGAATGGCCTTGTTAATGGTACATTTATAGTCTGCACAAATCCTGACTTCCCCGTTCGACTTAAGGGCTGTAACAATCGGCGTTTCCCACTCCGCCGAGTCAACTGGAACCAAAATCCCCTGCCACACCAATTTGTCCAGTTCCGCCTCGATCTTGTCCTTTAGGGCGAAGGGCACCCTCCTTGGTTTGAGGCGGATGGGCCGGATTTCTGGGTCCAGCTCGAAGGAAACTGGGGGCCCCTTGTACTTCCCGAGCCCCTTCTTGAAAACGTCCGGGTGCGCGTTGCACACGTCCCGCATTGGGTCAGTCTCGATGGCGTTAATGCCGGGCAGTTCGATTCCCAGGGGGGCAAACCACTGCGTTCCCAAAAGGCAGCACCTCCCCCCTTTGAGGACCACTAAGGGCAGTTTCTCGGAATAGTTCTTAAACTTCACCTTGAAGTTTCCCACCCCCAACACCGGGATCCCATTTCCCTGCACGTCATGGCCCGGAGCTTGGGCCGCTTATCTGGGGGAATACGCATAAACTCCTTTTGGTACAGGATGGAATAAGATGACCCCGAGTCTATCTCCATCCTCACTGGGACCCCTTGCAACAGTACCTCTACGAAAAACCGCCGGTGCTCCAGGCCCACGCGGTTCACGCCCTCCTCGCTGTAGCTGGCTGCGACCTTCCTGGTGCCGGCCGCCTTCCGTTGGTGCGTCTGGGGATGGCTGGAACTCCCCTTGTCCTCGACTTGCCCGCGCCTGCATACTCGGGCGATGTGCCCCTTTCGGCCGCAGTTGTGACACTCGGCCTTCCAAAACGGGCACCTCGTGCGGTTGTGGGATGCCCCACAACCTTCGCAACGGTGGTCCTGCCATTCTCGGGTCTGCCGCTTCTCACCACGCTTCTTGATCCTCTGGACGTCGTCGTCCTCGCTGGAGTAGGGGTCCGCTGTGGTGGACGACTCCTCGGACGATGTTGGTGTGCCGGCGGGCGGCTTGGGGGCCCGCCAGGCTGCCTTCGCTGGTGTCCGCCGGGCCGCCTGTACTGGTGACTTGGCCCTCTCGGACGCGGGCCCTCGGGACTTGAACAGCCTCACCCCACTCCTGGCCTCCTCGGCTGCTTGGGCCTCCCGCAGTACCTCGTTGAACGTGAGACGTTGGTCGCGGGTCATCAGCCTCCTCTGCAGCTCCTCGTCCCTCAGACCACACGACATGCGGTCACAGAGGGCCTGGTCCAGGTCATCCCACTGGCAGTGGACCGCCGCAAGCCTGAGGGCCACCGCGTAGGTGGACACGGATTCGCCCGGTCGCTGGTCTTGCCTGTGAAACGCGACCCGTGCTGGGAAGATTGAGATGGGTGGCTGGAAATGCTCACCCAGTCTCTCCAGGATACGGTCGATGGGGACCTCGTCTACCTTCCGGGGGGCCACCAGGGTCATCAGGATCCGCAGCGTGGCCGGCCCCACTTGGGCCAGGAAGTGGGAGCGCATCTTCGCGTCGTCGTCGACGCCCGCGGCTTCCATCGCGTGCCGAAACTGGCACTCATAGAGCTCCCATTGTTCAGGCTCGCTCACATCGAACTGGTACGCCTTGACCTTGGGATTCGCCATCAATCTCACCTTCGTCGCCAATTTATTGTCTTTTCCAGGAGACATAGAAGGAGTCGCAGTGAGGACTAACACAGGTTTATTGGTTGATGATCAGAACGAACATGTGGTAATGGCGGAGATACCTCACATTATATACAGTAGTACAATACATTTGAATCTGGCTGCATGGCAGCTCATTGGCTGCTACCGGCGTGACGTCATCCGGGTCACGCCCATCTTCGGTGGTGGATCGGTAGTAGTTTGCTGTTGCGGGGAGTTCCCGCGGCTGCAGGTGATTTGAGGAATGATAACCATGTGAGTTGAACACTCGCAGCTGCCCTCTATAGGCAGCTTGCTCGCGTTCCTTTAACAGCTGGGTTACATTGTGATTGTGGCCAGGTTACATTCATACATTTCTTAAAGCGACAATGTACATACATATCAAGCAACATTGTACATACACAACACATGGATACTGCCAGCTCAGTTCATCATGTGGTTTCAGCTCCCATTTCCCTTCTTTGTCCTGTAAAAGATCTCTATATGTCAACCAGTCAAGCCCATCATTATGGGTTCTCACATTTATAATCTCCCAAAGTACTGCCCACAATGGTATTTTATCCCCCACAAACACTTTATACTTTTTCCATGTCAACAATAATGATGCTCTTACATAGTGGTGCAAAAAATCTTTATGCACCTTAGCCTTATCGTTAAGTAAATACGCAGGCCATCCGAATCTATTATTAAAACCTTCTAACTCCAGGAGTTTCTTATCCTCTAGTTGGATCCATAACCTTATCCAGTCTAGACAGCACACTTCAAAATAAAGTTTTAAATTTGGTAATCCGAGTCTACCTCTCTCCTTAGCATCTTGTACATTCTTCAATTTAATCCTTGACTTTTTCCCTGCCCATATAAAACCTGCCAGGTCTTTTTGCCAATTATCAAAGATCTTTCTCTCTCTAATCACTGGTATTGTTTGAAAGAGAAACAACATTTTGGGTAGCACATTCACCTTAATTGCAGCTATTCGTCCCAACAAAGATAAATTCAGTCTATTCCAACTAAATAAATAATTCTTAACATTTTTTCAGACTTTAAGATAATTATTCTTGAATAAGTCAATATTTTAGCAGTAATATGAATGCCCAGATATTTCAGTTTATCCACCATCTGACAAACTGAGATCATCTCCAGTCTTTTTTTTCTTTGCTTAATGTTTTTACAAAGAAGCTTAGTTTTATTATAGTTGACTTTAAATCCAGCAAATCTTCCATACTCCTCCACTGTTGTCACCACTTCTTCCAAAGACTCTTTTGGATTATGTAGTATCATAAGAACATAAGAACAGCCTTGCTGGAACAGGCCACAGCCCATCCAGTCCAGCATTCTGTCTCACAAAGTGGCTCACCATTTGCTTCAGGGTATTCCCAAGCAGATGCCTTCACCTGCTTAGGATTCCCTGGAAATGGCATTGACAGATATCCTGCCTATCTCTCCAACCTGGAGGTTGTCCTTAGGTATCCATAATTATAGCCATTGATACCCTTGAAAATGAACTTGTCTAATATAGCCACTTCTTCTGGCAGGGAGTTCCATAGACCAGTGATCCTCTGGGTGAAAAAGTACTTTCTCTTATTTGTTTGAGAACTGGTACCTAAAAGTTTCATGGAGTGTCCCCTAATTCTAGCGTTGTGCGATAGGGAAAACAGTTTTTCCTTATATTGTCCACACCATGCATGATTTTATAAACTTCAATCAGGTCACCTCTTAGACGCCGTCATATCAACACCATATCATCGGCATATGCTCTTACTTTATATTCTTTCCCTCTGATCTTCAGCCCTTTAATTTTTAAATTGTTTCTTATTTGGTTGAGAAGCACCTCTAATACTAGAATGAACAAGAGTGGTGACAGAGGGCATCCCTGTCTTGTTCCTTTCTGAATTTGAAAATCTTTTGTCAACGAGCCATTTATCATCACCAAATTCGCCCTCTGTTCTGTATATACACTGTCTATCGCTTTCTGAAATCGAGGTCCGACTCTCACTTCCAAAAGAACTTTCTTCAAAAATTTCCAATTAACATTATCAAAAGCTTTTTCAGCATCTAAGAACATCATTGCCAACTCTTCTTGCTGATGTACCTCATGGTATTCCAACACATCCAAGACTACTCTCAGATTATCTTTCAAATATCTATTTGGAAGAAATCCCGCTTGTTCTGGTCCAATATAACTTTGTAACACTTTTTCAGTCTTTCTAAAAGTATTGATACAAAAAGTTTATAATCATTGTTCAATAAAGAAATCGGCTGATAGTTTTTGGCTGATGTATCATCTTGCTGGTCTTTGGGTATCATAGTTATTACTGCTTGTTTCCATGAGTTGGGAATTCTCCCTTCTTGAATTATTGCATTAAAAGTCCATTGCAAATATCCAGCTAGGGAATCTTTCAGCTCCTTGTAGTGTTTTGCCAGTAGGCCATCTGGTCCAGAGGCAGATCCAAGTTTAGCCCTAGAGATTGCTTCCAATGTCTCTTCCTTAGTTATTTCTGCTTCCAACATCTCTTTGTCTTGCTCTTGTATCTTTTTAAAGAGTCTTCTGGGATAGGAAATCTTCCATTTCTCCCTGACCCATCTTCCTGTCTTCTTTATATAAATTGGCATAGTATTTTAAAAAAGTATGCTCTAGGGACAGAATGGAAGAACAAGTATCAGAAAAGGAAGTAAAAGAGGTAATTGTGGGCTTGGAATTGGGGAAAGCTCCTGGGGAGGATGGGCTACCTGCTGACTTTTATAAGGAGTTTAAAGATATAATAGTACCAAAGTTGGTTAAACTATATACTCATATATTGGATGGTGGGCAAATTCCGACTTCATGGTATAGGACCACAATTGTATTGTTGCCAAAACCCGGGAAGAATTTAGAAAAAGTAGAATCATATAGACCAATTTCACTTATAAACCAAGATGCCAAGATCTTCACAGCAATACTGGCTAATAGTTTAAACAACTTTATGGGTAATTATATAAATTTAGATCAAGTGGGTTTTTTGAAGGGGAGGCATATGGCAGATTTGACTAGAAGAGTGTTAGATTTAATAGATATTGTGAGTCAAACGAAAGAAAAAGTGGGATTAATATCTTTGGATATTTTTAAGGCATTTGACTCCCTACAATGGATTTCAATTAAGGAAATAATAAAAAGTTATGGATTTGGTGATAAATTTAGAAGGGTAATTGATCGATTATATCAACATGGAATAACCAATGTTAGAGTAAATGATGAGTTCACGGATGAGGTAAAATTAGAGGCAGGTACAAGACAGGGTTGTCCTTTATCCCCTATATTGTTTATTATGGCAATGGAGATTCTGGCAAAAGCTATAAGAGAGGATGGAAAAATAGAGGGGATTATGGGGAATAAAATAAGCATGTATGCCAAAGACACATTGATAATTGTAAAACATCCTGAGAAGGCTATGAATAGAATTAGAGTACAATTAAAAGATTTTGAAGATATTAGGGGTTTAAAGATAAACTAGCAAGGGTTGCCCGGCGTTGCCGGGCTTTCCCCCCCGTGTGTTTTAATAAAAAATGAACCAATTTTATTTTTGCAATAGTTTTAAATTGTGTTGGAAGTTTAAATTGTGTTAATGTTTTTTTAAAAATTGCTTAGTCTGTAATTTTAAATTTTTAAATGTTTATTTATGTAAAAATTTTTTGGCTTGGCTGTTATTAACTGGGATCTGCTTTTTTTTAGGATTAATAAAAGAAGAAAGTATGATATAATTTTTTCAAATTGTTTTATGTAAGTGAATAATGTTTTAGTTTTTTGAATTTTTTTAATTAGTTGTACCGTAGGTCATAATTTTAATAATGTAAAAGTAAATGTTTTTTACATTCAATGTTTTTAAAATGTGTTTAGATGTTTTGAGTTTAAATTTGAGTTATAACTAAGCACAGGATTTTTAAAAGTTTCTATTGTATTTTATTGACATATGTTTTAGTGTAAATTTTTTTACTTGTTTTTATTGGTGCGACCCTTTGTGTAAAATTGTGAATTTGTGTTATGCTGTTGTGTGTTTTTGAATTGTTTTTACTATTGTGGCCAGTAGGTGGTGCTGGTAGGGGTTATTGTATTTTGACTTTTTTTCTCTCCTGGCCTCTGGGTGGAGCTTCTTCTGGTAAGTAGTCTCTTTCTTTATTCATTTGTTTTTCAGTCCTGGTAGAGGTAGCACATCTTTTGGTAAGTTTGCTTGTTTTCTTTGTTTTGTGTGTGTGTGTGGGTGTGTGTGGGTGGGTGGGTGGGGTTGGAATTTGTATTTTTTGTCTGTTTGTTTTGTTTTTGATTGTGTCTTTGTTTACTTCGTATTGTTTTTGGTGTTTTTGTTTTTGTGTATTTTTGGCTGTGTTTGACTGTTTTTAGTAATTTTTTAAAAAATTATTTATTTGGTGGTGGGGAAGGGACGTGGTCATTGGGGGTTAGGAAGGGTGGGCTAGGTGGTGGGGAGAGGGGCATGGTCATTGGGGGTTAGGAAGGGTGGGTTAGGTAGTGGGGAGGGGGGCATGGTCGTTGGGGGTTAGGAAGGGGGGGCTAGGGGGGCGTGGTCATTGGGGTTAGGAAGGGTGGGCTCGGTGGTGGGGAGGGGGGCTTTAGTGTGTTATGGTACTTTGATTGTGTGAAGTCGTGAAAGTAGATCGGGTTTCCCCTTTAATATCAGTGGGTGGGGGTTGTGACCCCCCTCTCCGCTGGCTACCCTAGGGTTGGGAGGTTTGTGGGGAGAAAAGGGGTATGTTGCCCCAACACTTCTGGAACCAAAAGATCAGGCAGACTGGATCGAATCCCCACCCCCCCTCCTTAAAACAACTCCGTTTTTAAAGAGAAGAAAAGACGGAGTTGTTTTAAGGAGGGGGGTGGGGGATCGATCCACTGTGCCTGTTCCTGTGGGTCCAGAAGGGTTGGGGGGATACCCCTTTTGTCCCCACAAACCTCCCAACCCTAGGGTAGCCAGCGGAGAGGGGGATCGCAACCCCCACCCACTGATGTTAAAGGGGAAACTCCAGTCGGGAGCTTCAGGCGCTGTTGGTGAGGGAAAGAAAGCCAGCTGGTGTTTGCTTGGCTGTGAGGCAGTGAGTTGTTTTTTGTTGGGGGTTAGGAAGGGTGGGCTAGGTTGTGGGGAGGGGGGCGTGGTTGTTGGGGTTAGGAAGGGTGGGCTTGGTGGTGGGGAGGGGGGCATGGTCATTGGGGGTTAGGAAGGGTGGGCTAGTTGGGGGGAGGGGGGCTGTAGTGTGTTATGGTGCTTTGTTTGTGTGGAGTCGTGAAAGTAGATCGGGTTTCCCCTTTAATATCAGTGGGTGGGGGTTGCGATCCCCCTCTCCGCTGGCTACCCTAGGGTTGGGAGGTTTGTGGGGAGAAAAGGGGTATATTGCCCCCACACTTCTGGAACCAAAAGATCAGGCAGACTGGATGGAATCCCCACCCCCCTCCTTAAAAGAAGTCCGTTTTTAAAGAGAAGAAAAGACGGAGTTGTTTTAAGGAGGGGGGGTGGGGGATCGATCCACTCTGCCTGTTCCTGTGGGTCCAGAAGGGTTGGGGCAATATATCCCTTTTGTCCCCACAAACCTCCCAACCCTAGGGTAGCCAGTGGAGAGGGGGATCGCAACCCCCACCCACTGATATTAAAGGGGAAACTCCAGTCGGGAGCTTCAGGCGCCGTGGGTGAGGGAAAGAAAGCCGGCTGGTGTGTGCTTGGTTGTGAGTTGTTTTTCTTTTTCATTTTTCGGGCGCCGGTTTCCTCAGCGCTCTGCGCACTCATGGCGCGCAGGACGCTGGGGCTTGTAGTTATGGGTTGCTGCTTTGTGTTTGTGCTGCGTTTTTTAAAAATGCTTTTCTTTCGATTGGCTGCGGCGTGTTTCCGAACGCTGCGCCGTGCGAGAGCCTCTCAGCCTGATTGGCTCTGGCGCGGCGCGGTGCAAGGAATGTTGGGAAGTGAAGTTGTTTCCCTTTCTTCGCATTTGTGGGGCTATTGCCCCACTGCCGGTTTTTTCAATCCTTAGTTGACCTGCGCACCCAGATCGGCCGTGTGCACGAAGGGTGAGTGCAGGCAAGTAGGGCGAGGCATAGCAACCTATAGCCAGTTCCAACGGTTAACCCTTGGATTTATAGGTTAAGATTGGGATAAATCGGAAATGATGCTCTGTAATATGGGAGAAGAGGGCCGAAAGAAGATAAGGGGAATGAGCAACATTCAAGTTAAAGACAAGCTGAAATATTTGGGTATAAATATATCAAACAGATTGGATGAGTTTAAAAGCTTGAATTATGATAGTTTGAAAAAGGAAATTAAGCTTAAAATTTAAAAATTTCAAAAGTTAAACCTGTCATGGTTTGGGAGAATTGCTCTTAGCAAAATGATGTTGTTACCTAGAATTATTTTTTTATTTGAGGCATTACCAATTCAATTGAAAGATAAGGAGATTAAGGAGTTTCAAAAGCTGATAAATAATTTTTGTAATGGGGGAAAGAAGCCCAGACTTCTAAAAAATTTGTGGTACTTACCTCAGAAAGAAGGGGGTTTAGGAATGACAAATTTGGTGGTATATTATCGAGCCTTTCAAATTAAAAATGTTGTGAAGATCTTGGCAAGGGAAAAAACAATTTGGGAAGAAATTGAGATGAGGGATTATAGAAACATAGGTAAAATGTTTTTTTTAGGAGGTAAGGTGGAAAAGTTAGTAACTAAAAACACTTTGATGAAAGGATTAATGAATGTATGGAAAAAAGTAAAGAAGGACCTGGCCCCAAATTCCTCTCCGATTTTGGAATTGTTAGATATGGCGAGCTTCCTGATAAAGATAGACAAAGAGGTACAGGGAATATTGGATAAGAATGAAGTGTTCCTGGTGAAAGACTTGTTACGGATCTGTAGGGATAATGATAGAAAGACAAACTTGTTTGAACAATTGAAAATGAATTGGTTGCAGAAAATGATGGTAAATAATTGGAATAACAAATATATGAGAGAATACGCTTTTGATAGAGAAATGACGGAATTTGAAGAATTGATCCTAAAAGTTAGAAAGGGAGAAAAAAATATTAAGGGCTTAGTTAGTAAATTGTCAAACTCTATAAAAACAAGTTGAGGAGTTAGACAGGGCTGTGTCTTAGCACCAACATTATTCAATATATACATCAATGATATCGTCGAGTACTTACAATGCAGGGATCACCATCCACCCAAATTAGACAGCAAACATGTCCCAATCCTACTTTATGCAGACGATGCAGTTCTGCTTTCAAGAACACAGGTGGGGTTATGCAGGGCCCTGCGTTCGCTTGCTAAATATTGCTCTCAAAACCAACTTGTGGTTAATTATTCGAAAACGAAAATGATGGCTTTTGCCAGAAAGCCTAAAATACATCGATGGCATTTAAACCACCAGGTACTAAAGCAGGTCCTTCATTACAGCTACTTAGGAGTGATATTTCAGGCTAATGGGTGCAGGAAGTTACATACAATGTATTTAGCTTCTAAAGCAAAAAAAAGGGCGGCCGCTATACAAAACGTCCTTCAGAGGAAAGGTGGGCATAATGTAGTTGCGGCCCTTAGACTTTTTTCAGCAAAGTCGTTTGCCCAAATGTTGTATGGATCCCCTCTGTATTTTGACTCAAACATAAATCCGCTTGAGGTCATGCAATCAAAGTTTCTTAGGACAACTTTACAGTCCCCTTGCAGTATTTCCAACATGGCTTTGAGATTAGAAACTGGAATGTATACAGTGCGAGCGAGACTGTTAGTAAATGTGGCTAATTATTGGATAAGAATTCTGTTTGCCCCATCTGGCTTACTCAAACTAGTGATGTCCGACCCTTGGATGCCATCATGGATTAGCTCTCTTGAAAAGACACTAACCACTTATGGCATTTCAAAACCTTATGTTCTTTCCTTAGGATCTATTCATGCTAGAGAGTTAATAAAACAAAGAATTCTCGATATACATCGCCAAAATGATTTAAGTAAACTAGTTTCCCCATTGTTTGATAGATCAACTTTCAATGTTGCTAAGCCCTTAGCATACTTGTCTTTAATAAGAAATCCTGATCATAGACGTTCCTTCACACTTATTCGGTATAACATGCTTCCCTCCTCCTACAGGGAGGATTTCTTTAAGAAAGGCCTAGCACTCGAGCGTTTATGCCCATGTCAGTTAAATACGATAGAAACCTCTGAGCATATTCTGCTAGAGTGTCCCCTATATAATAAACCCAGGAGAGACCTTTTTAGTGTTTTCCCGAACTTGAAGTCTAACAATAAAGTCAGGACACTGAATATTCTTTATCGGGTGAAGGGCAAGGTACGACAATAGCGGTCACTAGATTCGCATGGTATGTAACTTGTATTCGTAAAGGCAAGATAAAATCAAAGGAATAAGGAAAATGCTTCCAGATTACAACTTGACTGTCATAGAATATGTCTGCAGGACATAGAAATAACAACCCTTGAAATTCTGGTTGTATGTTGCTATTGTATATATAATCTGGTGTTCATGATTTTGTGATAGTTTTATTAGGTTGCCTCACTTGTGTCAAGCAGCTTGATTTTGTGATATTGTAACACTGGCCTTGGGCTGTAATAAAGAATTTGTTTGTTTGATAGAGAAATGACGGAATTTGAAGAATTGATCCTAAAAGTTAGAAAGGGAGAAAAAAATATTAAGGGCTTAGTTAATAAATTTTATACATTATTGAATAAAGAGGGTGATCCACAGGAGGAATTGAAGTCAAGTTGGGAACAAGAATTGAATATAAAGATTGAAAAAGATATATGGAGAAATAAATGGAAAAAGAGGATAATGAGAACCATGTCGGTTAGAATTAAGGAACATAACTATAAAATGTTATGGAGGTGGTACCTGACTCCAGTGAGGTTACATCAAATCAATAATAAACGGGATAAAATGTGTTGGAGATGTAAGGATACAGTAGGAACTTATGAGCACATGTGGTGGAGTTGCATCGTGGTAAAGGATTTTTAGAAAAGAATTGAAAAGGAGATTAGAGAAATATTGGGTATGAAAATCAAGCTGGGATCGGGTACCACTATGTTAACAAATGTGGAAGGTACTAATTTAAATAAGGATGAGAAAGAATTATTTGAAATAATGCTTACGACGGGTAGACAATGTATTGCTAGAAATTGGAAAAATGACATACGCATACAGACGGAGGAGTGGTATAAAGAAATGTGGAATTTAGCATTGAATGATAAACTAACATGGGAGATAAAAGAAAATAAGGGTAGCTTGAAAGAGAACAGATTTTGGAAAATATGGAAACCTTTTGTGGATCACTCACTTATGGGTATTGAAAGTCCTGTACCAGAAAAAAGTAGTTTTTGGAGATAAAATAATGAGTCACTCTGAGCTCTCCTGGGCAATGTAAATAAACACGGGGTGTGTATATTACTGTTTTTGTTATTGTTTCCTATCCAAATTGGTAATGAATTGAATAAAAATGTGTATTAGTAGTACTAGTAATCAAGTAATAATAAAAAGAAGGCTTTGAGTTAAGGGTAACAATACTTACTGTGTCATATTTAAGTGAATATATTTTTAAGGGTGGCATTAATGCATTTGAAATATAATGATAGATGAAAAATGTATTAGGATAGGTTGTATCCTTTTTGTTTATTGACTGTTTTCTTTTGTTTATTTAGTATTTTAGTGTATTTTTATTATTAGTATTTTATTATGTATTATTGTGTATTTGTATTTGTTGAAAAATTCTAATATAAATTACTAAAAAAAAGTATGCTCTATTTCTTTTTGATCATAAATTTCTTTATCTTCTTCTATATTTTTTTAATTGTAATCTTCTCTTTTCTCCTCTTTAACCTCCAAGCCAATAGTTTACCCGATTTATTAGCCCATTCAAAATTTTTCTGTTTCAGTTGCTTCAGGTGCCTATAAATCTCTGTTGTTTCTGTCGCCTCCAGTTGTTGCCTCAATAATCTCAACTTTCTTTCTATTGTCTTTTTGCCCAGTTTTTTTTCTTAAGGATGGATTCTAATACTTCAATATATTCATGGATGTCCTTTATTCTTTTTTCTTTCTCCGTTTTAATTCTCTTGTTCTGTGACATCCGGACTCCTCTGATGGTTGCTTTATAGGCATCCCAAATCGACAAGGGATCCATCCCCTCAGTAATGTTGTTTTGAAAAAATTCCTGTGTATCCTGGGCAACACTTTCCTTCACATCTTTGATAAGCAATAGCTCTTCATTTAACCTCCACCTCTTAGACATCTTCTTTCTCCATTTCCATACAACAGCTCCATGATCTGATATAAGTCTTGGTATTATATCAATCCTCTGTGTTAATGGCAGGAGGTTTTCAGAAGCCAAAATAAAGTCTATTCTTGAAAAGGACAGATATGGGCCGAGTAAAATGTAAAATCCTTTTCTCTTGGATGTCTTTCTCTCCATACATCAGTCAGATTATTTTCAGACAGCAACTCAAAAAATGAGGATGGAAGTTTTCCCGCATTCATCAAATTTCTGTCTGATTTTCTATCCATATCAACATTCAAAACTCCATTGAAATTCCCGAGCAAGACCAAGGATGTATAGGTAATTGATTGCAGCTTGGCTTTCAATGTTTCAAAAAAATTGGATTTAGCATCATTTGGGGCATATAAGCCAACTACCAGAATGTCTTGTGTAGTTTGTTTGATCTTAACAGCTACAAATCTTCCTTCTGAATCTTTAAATGCTAAACTTGGTTGTAATTCCTTTTTACAATAGAGAGTTACTCCCCTTTTTTTCTTTTTATCCAAAGAGTTGAAATTCTCCCCCAGTCTAGTATGCTTCAAAAGTCTACTATCAGTCTGTTTAATATGTGTTTCTGTAAAGCAAGTCAAATTTGTTTTTTGCTTTTGAAGCCACTGGTAAACCCTCTTCCTTTTAATAGGTTCGTTCATCCCATTGACATTCCAACACACACATGTCTGGATTATTTGGGACTCCATCATTGGGAAGGTATTTTATCTGATATAATTTTTTTCATCTCCTCGATGTCTCAAATGACAGTTCTCTTTCTGTCACAGATAAAGGATAGACTCTCTTGTATTAACCAACTGTATCTTATGTCCTGTTGAATCAGATAGTCTTCAAGTTCCTTATAATCAGCTCTTCTTTTCACCACTATATAGTGTCTTCTTCTGCCTTGCTCTCCAGGTTGATACGCGATAAACTTGATCAATCCCTCTGTCCAGCTCTTCAGTAAGAATGTTAAAAAATGTAGACAGTGACAGTCCTGCAATTAAATCATGTCTCAAATCCTGGCCTTCTATCTCTGGCACTCCCTGGAGACTTAAAATGCCGGCTGACATCTTATATTCCATCTTCAACTGTTGATTTATTACTCTTTTCCATCTGAGCTCATGTATATTTAAGATCTTATGTTCTGTATCCAAAGAGTCTTTCAGATTGTTTATTTCCCCTTTTAATTCTTTTATGTCTGATTCATTCTGTACTTGTCCTTCTTTCAGAGCTTGAAATTCTTCTTTAACCTCTCTTTTAAATTCATCAAGTGAAATTCTCATCAATCTTATTTCATTAGCCAGTTCCCATATTGGGTCTACTTCTGAATAACTTGTTTTCCTCTCCCCTCCTCCCTTTTGTGATCCGGTTCCACTAGCCATCTCTTTCAATGGTGAGGATAAGATATTGACCAGCAGATGTCACCCTCACACCAAACTACTCCAGTCCAGCTGTGTTCCAGTTATTCTAAATGCATAAATTATCAGCTTTCTTTCCCTCCTGCGCCAAACGCATAACTTTATTTGGCAATCTGAACACAATTACAACTGCGCCACAACAACTTATATACAGGCGATAATAGTTACATTTGTGCAGGAATTAACTGGATTGGTTGCTAGCCATCAGGAGAGAATGAAGTGATCCTGAACTAGATACAATTCGCGCTTCTCAGAGCATATTGGTGCAAACCCCAAATCTCGCGTTACGTCCAACTGAAGAAGACAAAATGGCGAATACGTTTCATTACATACACAACAGTTAGAGACTACTAATTATAATAAATTTTAATCCCTTTCTTCCTTGTTGCATTATTTGTTTTCTCCAGTTGGCAATTGTTTTTCTATTTTGGGATACCAATAGCAAATATACTTATATATCAAGTGGTTAAGACACTGAACTTGACGACTGGAAGGTCGGCAGGTCAACAATTTGAGATCTGAATGAGCGCCCATCTCTGTCCCAGCTCCTGCCAACCTAGCAGTTTGAAAGCAAAAAATTGCAAGTAGATAAATAGGTACCACTTCGGTAGGAAAGTAAACAGCATTCTGTGCACTCCGGTGTCTAGGCATGCCTGCCACATGTCCATGGAAATGTCTGCAGATGCAGACAGTGCTGGCTCTTTGGCTGTAAACAGAAATGAGCACTAAACCCTAGAGTTGAATACGACTGGATTTCGAGCAAGGGTGACCTTACTATCCCCCACAGCATTACTCTCTGGGCAGTTCACAAGGTAATTAGCATTTTTTACTCCAATGTGTTGGGTATTCATTTTACTGACCAAGGAAGGCTAGAAGGCTGCGTCAGAAACAAAGTACGGTGGTTTAATAAACACTGTGTATGAAGTTACAACTGTTCAAAAATAATTAATTCTTTATTGTAGTTGCAAAAAATAAATGTTCATTAATTCATGTTCATAAATTCAAAATAAGTATCATTAATCCATGTTCAATAATCCTTCAATAATCCAAAACCCTTCCAGTAAATTCTTTGGTTTTTTAAAATAGTTTTTTTCATCAGGGATCTATGAAAATCTATACCTATAAATACAAGGGTTAACTGTTGGAACTTGCTATACGTTTCTGCACCCGTCCATCCTATCCCCACCGGACCCTGGCCCGCAGGTTACTGCAGGGTTGCCGAAGCCACCAGTGGGGCAAGAGCCCCAAGAACGCGAAAAAAGGGAAACAACTTCAATTCCCAACGTCCTCTGCACCACGCCAATCAGGCTGGGTCCGCCATTTCACCTCAGTTCTCTTTCCGCCTTCGCAGCAGGATGACCGTTGAGAGCTCTTAGATTTTCTCTGTCGTTTCTTCGGAAAAGGCTTGCTTTCACTTTAGGAAATTTTTGCAGTGATCTTGTCCTCCGGACTGGATCACATTACGGGACTGTTTTCTTTGTTGGGATCCAGTTTCCGTACGTCCTACAATTTTTCTGTCTGGTGGCCGTTTCCCCCCTCAAGGGGGTGGCGGGCTACCCGCCCTTTGGGGTATTTCTAAATTTTTAGCCGTGCCTTTGGCCGGCATATATCTATTGAGTTGTTCACCTTTGTTTGCCTCACGTCGGACAAGTTTTTCTTCTCGGAGCGATTTTTTTTCATGGCCTCAGTTGCATTTAAGCAGTTCGTCTCATGCCAAAAGAAATTTCCTGCTTCTGATGGTCACAGCGAATGTCTTTTCTGCCTCGGGGAGGCCCACCTGAGCCAATCCTGCATACATTTTAAAAATTTCACGTGCTTGGCAGTCCAAAATAGAAGCAACCACCTAAAGGCTCATCTAATGGAGTTCACATTGGCTCCCAGCCCTTCTGGTGCCAAGGACACTGCTCCCAAAATGGCTCCCAAAATGGCCATTGACCCTTCTACTTCTATACATAAGAAGAAGAAGAAAGACAAAGTTAGTGAGAAGAAGCGGCACAAGGCGGAGGGTCACCGTTCTCTACCCCCCATGCCTCGCCCTCATCTGTTGCCTTGACCTTCTCTGCCATTTGCTACGGCAAGATGTCACTCTCCAGGATCCTCTGTGTGTGGTGGCTGTTCCTCCTCCGGCTCCCCCACAAAAGCCCCTCAGTTGGGTGCATCCTCCTTGATGATGCGTCCACTAACTCCGTCTCCACCTTCACCGTTCCTCCGCGGCAGGTCACCAGTTCATCGGGTTTCCATCTCGGCACCTCTCATATCGACTGCCCCAGCAGCTACTGCTTCGCCTCCCATTTTGGCTATCCCACCAGCACCGGGTCCCAATACGGTACTCCAAATGGATCTGTTCCGCTCCATGTTTGAAACCATGGCCAAGACTTTCGTTGAACAGTTCCGGCCTTCTACGTCATCCTCTATGGTTCCAGTCACTTTCACTTCGACTGCTCTGGATGTCCCTCCAGTTGTTGTTCTGCCGACCTCCCATGGGTCGAGCTGTTGCCCGGCTCAACCGCCCAGGGCTGAATCACGTGGTTCGGATGCTGAGGTGATGAGCCCCCGCTTCGTCGGATCACCCAGGCCGTACTGGCATTTCGGATGAGTCGGCGTCATCCTCCATTCCATTCCATTCCACTTTATTTTTGTATACCGCTCCACTCTGCCCGAAGGAGACTCAGAGCGGTTTACATAGGTGCATGCTATCTGAAAGCAGACAGCAGCAAAAAAGTATACAATAATAGAGATATAAAAATTACATCAGAACACAATACAATAAAAGCATAAACAAGTACAAAATACAATGTTCAAAATACATATAGTCAAGAGCCCCAAATACACAATTAAGTAAGAGAAGAACCCGCGCTTACATAAAAAATAGAATCTGAGAGACGGAGTCCTTTAGCATAATGAGGACCCCAGCCGTGGAGGCAGGGGTCGGAGGAGAGCAGCCCAGGTGCCTTGGATCCCCTTGGCCGGTGAAGGGGGCCAGAGAGAGGCAGCCACAAGGAGGCTGGGGGGGGGTGGCAGCGGGCGCAGGTGTGCTCGATCCCCCAGCGATGGTGTGGCTGCAGGGGTGAGCGGGGGCCTCTCTGCTCGGTGATGGCGGCGGCTCTTTTCACCCCTCCAGCCAGGCGTAGCTCGGAGGGGGCGGCGGTGGGCGCAGGTGTGCTTGATCTCCCAGCGATGGTGCAGCTGCAGGGGTGAGCGGGGGCCTCTCTGCGCAGTGGTGGCGGCGGCTCTTTTCACCCCTCCAGCCAGGCATGGCTCGGAGGGGCGGCGGCGGGCGCAGGTGTGTTCCATCCCCGAGCGATGGTGCATCTGCGGGGGCGAGCGTGGGTCTCTCTGCGTGGTGGTGGTGGCGGCTCTTTTCACCCCTCCAGCCAGGCGTGGCTTGGAGGGGGCGGCGGCGGGCGCAGGTGTGCTCGATCCCCGAGCGATGGTGTGGCTGCGGGGGCGAGCGGGGGCCTCCCTGCGCAGTGGTGGTGGCGGCTCTTTTCACCCCTCCAGCCAGGCGTGGCTCGGAGGGGGCGGCGGCGGGCGCAGGTGTGCTCGATCCCCAAGCGATGGTGCGGCTGCGGGGGCGAGCGAGGGCCTCTCTGCGCAGTGGTGGTGGTGGCTCTTTTCACCCCTCCAGCCAGGCGTGGCTCGGAGGGGGCGGCGGCGGGCGCAGGTGTGCTCGATCCCCAAGCGATGGTGCGGCTGCGGGGGCGAGCGTGGGTCTCTCTGCGCGGTGGTGGCGGCGGCTCTTTTCACCCCTCCAGGCGTGGCTCGGAGGGGGCGGCGGCGGGCGCAGGTGTGCTCCATCCCCGAGCGATGGTGCGGCTGCGGGGGCGAGCGTGGGTCTCTCTGCGCGGTGGTGGCGGCGGCTCTTTTCACCCCTCCAGGCGTGGCTCGGAGGGGGCGGCGGCGGGCGCAGGTGTGCTCCATCCCCGAGCAATGGTGCATCTGCGGGGGCGAGTGGGGGCCTCGGAGGATGAAGGGGGAAATATAGATGTGGATAAGACGCCCGGACAGACAATCGGAGCCAGAAGTCCCTTACGGCCATGCTTACAAGGCTCGCCTTGGCTCTCAACATCAAGGCAGATCAGCTCCCTGTTGAGGCCAAGGACCAGATGACGGCCAAATTGGACAAAAAGACTATAAGGCCCATTCATATCACCATGATGCCCTCAATGCTCAGTTCAGCAAGGGCGACATGAAAGAAGCCCGTGTCCTCACATTCCATCTCGTCCCGGATTGACAGTATGTACCGGGTACTTGATGAAAATGTGGAGTTCCTCCAGGCATACCCTTTGCCGAATTCATTGGTTGTCAAATCCTTTCAGAATAAGACGGCAGTCTCCGGTTTCCCTGTCCCTTCAAGCTGGACGCTATCGGTAGGAAGTTTTATGCTACGGGCTCCCTTTTTCTCTGCACAGCCAATTACTCAGCTGCTATGGGATTGTACCAATGTCATCTGTGGGAGAAGGCGAAGACTCTGGTGGCCAAGTTACCATCTGACCTTCAGCAGGAACTGGAACCCCTCTGTAATGAGGGTGATTTTTTGGCGGAGCAGCAAATGAGGACTGCCTGCCATATTAATGACTATGCCGCAAAAGACATGTCCTCCGCCATCCTTCTACGCCATCACACATGGCTCAGGGATACCAGCCTTGACAACCCTACCAAGAAGTTGATCGAGGAGTTCCCCTTCGATGGCCAAGGGCTTTTGGGACAAGATACGGAAGAGGTTCTTAACTAACTTTGTCAGACGAACTCCACGGCGAAGTTCTTGGGGCTCACTTTGCCCACCGCCTCATCCGCTAAGCCAAAGTTTCAGCCATTTGCCCCACGATACCAAGGCAACCCTCAACAACAGCGTCACCAGGATGACCAGCCGAAGACGGGTTTTTACCGCCCTAAAAGGCAATAGGGTCACCAACACATGCACCCTTACCACCAAGGGAAACGTCCTGATGGCAAGTCCAAGTCACGGGTTTGACTCTCCCGTGCCCGAGACTCCCGTTATCCATCTTCCCTACCTTCCACTTCAGAACTTCTTCCACGCCTCACGGACGACCAGTGGGTCTTGAATATCTTGGCCGCTGGTTATGCCATTGAGTTCGACCAGGTCCCTCGAGTCGGCAAGCTCCATCATACCACACCCTCCCCTCATCTTCGGGAGGAGGTGTTATCTCTGCTGTCAAAGGACGCCATCCAGCTGGTCCCTCCATCTTCTTGGAGTGAGGGGTACTACTCGAGGTACTTCGTAGTCCAGAAGAAGGCTGTAGGCCTCCATCCAATTCTAGATCTCAGACGACTCAACAAGTCCATTTATACGAGGAAGTTCCGAATGGTCACGCTCCAATCTGTCCTCCCCTTCATCAACAAATGGGATTGGTTCACGGTAATAGACCTGAAGGATGCGTATTTCCACGTCAGTATCCTTGAGGAGCACAGAAAGTTTCTTCGTTTTCTAGTAGGGAATCACGCATACAGGTACTGCTGTCTGCCCTTCGGACTGTCCACAGCTCCACAGGTCTTCACCAAATGTATGGCACCAGTGGTGGCCTTTCTTTGACAGCGGGGGATCAGGGTGTTCCCGTACATCGACGATTGGTTGATTGCCTCCACCACCAGGCAGGACACCATTCGGGACACAGCATACACGGTCTGACTGATGGAGAATCTCAGCCTCCAGATCAATTTCACCAAATTGAAATTGGATCCCTCCCAGTGTATGGAGTACATCGGGGCTGTACTCAATTCGCTCGTGGTCAGAGCTTACGCCCTTCTGAAGTGCCTACAGGACATCACCCAGGTGATCGAAGCTTTCTGGCGCAGATCCTTTATCAGGGTGAAGCATGCCCAATGACCACTGGGTTTGATGGCCTCCACCACGGCAATCATCCCTCACGCCAAACTGAAGTTGCGGTCCCTCCAGTCCTGGCTCTTCCACGTTTTTGACCCTCTCACAGAGACTCAGTCGAAACGGCTGTTTCCTCCCCCAGAGTTGCTGGACCAGTTGATATGGTGGACCACACCACTCAATGTAACAATAGGAAAACACTTCTACCCTCCGCAACCCTCCGTGCAGGTCTTGACCGATGCAAGCAACCTTGGGTGGGGAGCTGTTTGTGGGTCCTTGACCATCCACGGTTTGTGGACTCCAGAGGAGACTGTTTATCATATCAACTATCTGGAACTGCTCTCCATTTGGAAGGCTCTACCGTCCTTTGAGACAGTGTTGTCAGGCAAGGCAGTCCAGATCACCTCGGACAACACCACAGCAGTTGCCTACATCAACAAGCAGGGGGGAACGCGGTCCATGACCTTTCTTTACCTGTCTGTCCAACTGTGGGAGTGGTGCCTGGAGAGACACATTTTCCCCATAGGAGTCCATATTCAGGGCAAACTGAATGTCCTGGCCAATCGATTGAGTCGTCTCACCTCAACGACTCACAAGTGGGAGCTGGACGAACAGGTCTTTCGGACAGTCTGCCGACAATGGGGGACCCCCTAGCTCGACATGTTTGCGATGGCCAACAACCGCAAATGTCTACGGTACTGTTCCAGGGCAGGAATCCGGCAAGGTTCTGAAGGGGGTGCATTCATGAAATGGTGGGATCAGGACTACCTTTATGCGTTCCCTCCATTTCCTCTGATCCAGAAGGTCCTCACCCGAAAGTTACATCAACGGGCGGATGCTATTCTGATTGTGCCAGCATGGCCTTGCCAATGTTGGATCCCGCTTCTGCTCAGACTGTCATCACGGTCACTCACGCTACCAAACTCTCTGTCTCTGCTCCACATGCGGAACGGACAACTTCACCATTCCGACCTACCCAACCTTCACCTCACAGCATGGAGGATAACCCCAGGCTGACAAGGATACTCAACATGGCTAGAAGGCCTTCCATGCAGAAGTCCTACACTTCCAAGTTCAAGTGGTTTTGTGGTTTCATGGCTACGAAACGGTTGCCACCAGTCGGTGCTAGCCTCCAGCATGTGATGGAATACCTCCTCCATTTAGCTGAATCTGGCCTATGCCTGGCTTTCATTAGGGTCCATTTGGCTGCCATGGTTGCGCATTCCCCAATTGGGTCTCCCGCTTCTATGGCATTCCAAGACCAAACAGTGAAGAGGTTTCTTAAGGGACTACACAACGCTTTTCCACCTGTCAAAGTGGTCCTTATCCACCATTTTGACTGCTCTTACCAAGGCTCCATTTGAACCACTGGCCACCACGGACATCGGTCTTCTCAATTGTGAATCCCCACTATTGGGTTATGCGCCTGCGCAGAACATGGATCAGAGGCTTTAAAGCTGATTGGTCAAAAGTTTTGGCGGTAAGTAGATCACCATACCCACCCTTAGGTGCCAGTTTGCCATTTTACCTCAGTTCTCTTCTTTCTGCCTCAGCAGCAGGACAATCGTTGAGAGCTTCCTCAATTTTTCTTGTTGATTCTTCGGAAAAGACCTATTTCTCTTACAATTTTTTCTCAGCGATCTTGTTCCTAGGACAGGATTGCCACCCCAGTGCTGTTTCTTCTTGTAGGACTCAGTCACTTTTCGCAGAGGTTGCCATTTCCCCCCTCAAGTGGGTGGCGGTAGGCCTGCCCTTCGGGGTGTTTCTGGAATCTTCTCCAGTTCACTACTCTTCATCAGATCAATTTTTTCATGGCTTCAGCGGCCATGGCTTCAGCGGTTCCCAGCTTCTGACGGGCATAGCGAGTGCCTTTTTTGTTTAGGCAAGTCGCATCAGAGCCAATCTTGCGCTCACTGTAAAAAATTTACCCGTCTTGCAGTGCAAAACAGAAGCAACCGACTTAAGGTGCACTCTGCATGTGCTCTTAAGCAGAGCTGCTGCTGAGGAGAGCCAAACAAAGGAAGTGAGCACTGGTAAGTTTTGCAGTTGGAGTAGAGCTGCTTTAGAGGCCTCTACTAATTTAAATTGATAATTGAAACTGCTGAGAGCCACCTCTGTTCAAACAGAGGAAGCAGTTTGAAGCTTCCAGAAGCAGGGGGGCAGGGCCACACCAGGCCCTTCCCTGAACTGTGACTCATAGGGGCGGAGCCACACTAGCCTTTAAAAGCTCTGAGCTCTTTCAGGGTCAGCCATTTTGACTCTGCATGTGCTCTTAAGCAGAGCTGCTGCTGAGGAGAGCCAAACAAAGGAAGTGAGCACTGGTAAGTTTTGCAGTTGGAGTAGAGCTGCTTTAGAGGCCTCTACTAATTTAAATTGATAATTGAAACTGCTGAGAGCCACCTCTGTTCAAACAGAGGAAGCAGTTTGAAGCTTCCAGAAGCAGGGGGGCAGGGCCACACCAGGCCCTTCCCTGAACTGTGACTCATAGGGGCGGAGCCACACTAGCCTTTAAAAGCTCTGAGCTCTTTCAGGGTCAGCCATTTTGACTCTGCATGTGCTCTTAAGCAGAGCTGCTGCTGAGGAGAGCCAAACAAAGGAAGTGAGCACTGGTAAGTTTTGCAGTTGGAGTAGAGCTGCTTTAGAGGCCTCTACTAATTTAAATTGATAATTGAAACTGCTGAGAGCCACCTCTGTTCAAACAGAAGAAGCAGTTTGAAGCTTCCAGAAGCAGGGGGGCAGGGCCACACCAGGCCCTTCCCTGAACTGTGACTCATAGGGGCGGAGCCACACTAGCCTTTAAAAGCTCTGAGCTCTTTCAGGGTCAGCCATTTTGACTCTGCATGTGCTCTTAAGCAGAGCTGCTGCTGAGGAGAGCCAAACAAAGGAAGTGAGCACTGGTAAGTTTTGCAGTTGGAGTAGAGCTGCTTTAGAGGCCTCTACTAATTTAAATTGATAATTGAAACTGCTGAGAGCCACCTCTGTTCAAACAGAGGAAGCAGTTTGAAGCTTCCAGAAGCAGGGGGGCAGGGCCACACCAGGCCCTTCCCTGAACTGTGACTCATAGGGGCGGAGACACACTAGCCTTTAAAAGCTCTGAGCTCTTTCAGGGTCAGCCATTTTGACTCTGCATGTGCTCTTAAGCAGAGCTGCTGCTGAGGAGAGCCAAACAAAGGAAGTGAGCACTGGTAAGTTTTGCAGTTGGAGTAGAGCTGCTTTAGAGGCCTCTACTAATTTAAATTGATAATTGAAACTGCTGAGAGCCACCTCTGTTCAAACAGAGGAAGCAGTTTGAAGCTTCCAGAAGCAGGGGGGCAGGGCCACACCAGGCCCTTCCCTGAACTGTGACTCATAGGGGCGGAGCCACACTAGCCTTTAAAAGCTCTGAGCTCTTTCAGGGTCAGCCATTTTGACTCTGCATGTGCTCTTAAGCAGAGCTGCTGCTGAGGAGAGCCAAACAAAGGAAGTGAGCACTGGTAAGTTTTGCAGTTGGAGTAGAGCTGCTTTAGAGGCCTCTACTAATTTAAATTGATAATTGAAACTGCTGAGAGCCACCTCTGTTCAAACAGAGGAAGCAGTTTGAAGCTTCCAGAAGCAGGGGGGCAGGGCCACACCAGGCCCTTCCCTGAACTGTGACTCATAGGGGCGGAGCCACACTAGCCTTTAAAAGCTCTGAGCTCTTTCAGGGTCAGCCATTTTGACTCTGCATGTGCTCTTAAGCAGAGCTGCTGCTGAGGAGAGCCAAACAAAGGAAGTGAGCACTGGTAAGTTTTGCAGTTGGAGTAGAGCTGCTTTAGAGGCCTCTACTAATTTAAATTGATAATTGAAACTGCTGAGAGCCACCTCTGTTCAAACAGAGGAAGCAGTTTGAAGCTTCCAGAAGCAGGGGGGCAGGGCCACACCAGGCCCTTCCCTGAACTGTGACTCATAGGGGCGGAGCCACACTAGCCTTTAAAAGCTCTGAGCTCTTTCAGGGTCAGCCATTTTGACTCTGCATGTGCTCTTAAGCAGAGCTGCTGCTGAGGAGAGCCAAACAAAGGAAGTGAGCACTGGTAAGTTTTGCAGTTGGAGTAGAGCTGCTTTAGAGGCCTCTACTAATTTAAATTGATAATTGAAACTGCTGAGAGCCACCTCTGTTCAAACAGAGGAAGCAGTTTGAAGCTTCCAGAAGCAGGGGGGCAGGGCCACACCAGGCCCTTCCCTGAACTGTGACTCATAGGGGCGGAGCCACACTAGCCTTTAAAAGCTCTGAGCTCTTTCAGGGTCAGCCATTTTGACTCTGCATGTGCTCTTAAGCAGAGCTGCTGCTGAGGAGAGCCAAACAAAGGAAGTGAGCACTGGTAAGTTTTGCAGTTGGAGTAGAGCTGCTTTAGAGGCCTCTACTAATTTAAATTGATAATTGAAACTGCTGAGAGCCACCTCTGTTCAAACAGAGGAAGCAGTTTGAAGCTTCCAGAAGCAGGGGGGCAGGGCCACACCAGGCCCTTCCCTGAACTGTGACTCATAGGGGCGGAGCCACACTAGCCTTTAAAAGCTCTGAGCTCTTTCAGGGTCAGCCATTTTGACTCTGCATGTGCTCTTAAGCAGAGCTGCTGCTGAGGAGAGCCAAACAAAGGAAGTGAGCACTGGTAAGTTTTGCAGTTGGAGTAGAGCTGCTTTAGAGGTCTCTACTAATTTAAATTGATAATTGAAACTGCTGAGAGCCACCTCTGTTCAAACAGAGGAAGCAGTTTGAAGCTTCCAGAAGCAGGGGGGCAGGGCCACACCAGGCCCTTCCCTGAACTGTGACTCATAGGGGCGGAGCCACACTAGCCTTTAAAAGCTCTGAGCTCTTTCAGGGTCAGCCATTTTGACTCTGCATGTGCTCTTAAGCAGAGCTGCTGCTGAGGAGAGCCAAACAAAGGAAGTGAGCACTGGTAAGTTTTGCAGTTGGAGTAGAGCTGCTTTAGAGGCCTCTACTAATTTAAATTGATAATTGAAACTGCTGAGAGCCACCTCTGTTCAAACAGAGGAAGCAGTTTGAAGCTTCCAGAAGCAGGGGGGCAGGGCCACACCAGACCCTTCCCTGAACTGTGACTCATAGGGGCGGAGCCACACTAGCCTTTAAAAGCTCTGAGCTCTTTCAGGGTCAGCCATTTTGACTCTGCATGTGCTCTTAAGCAGAGCTGCTGCTGAGGAGAGCCAAACAAAGGAAGTGAGCACTGGTAAGTTTTGCAGTTGGAGTAGAGCTGCTTTAGAGGCCTCTACTAATTTAAATTGATAATTGAAACTGCTGAGAGCCACCTCTGTTCAAACAGAGGAAGCAGTTTGAAGCTTCCAGAAGCAGGGGGGCAGGGCCACACCAGGCCCTTCCCTGAACTGTGACTCATAGGGGCGGAGCCACACTAGCCTTTAAAAGCTCTGAGCTCTTTCAGGGTCAGCCATTTTGACTCTGCATGTGCTCTTAAGCAGAGCTGCTGCTGAGGAGAGCCAAACAAAGGAAGTGAGCACTGGTAAGTTTTGCAGTTGGAGTAGAGCTGCTTTAGAGGCCTCTACTAATTTAAATTGATAATTGAAACTGCTGAGAGCTACAAACTAGGAACATAAGAAGAATATAGTCTTACTAGGTAGAAAGGTAGTAAACGTGTACATTTTTGAGGCCCAGAATTCTGCACTTGTTAAAATGGATTCTGAGGGAACAGCTGTAGTTACCTGCAATTCTTGTGCCATGTTTGTGTTCTTGCCAAAGCACATGGAGAACTACACTTGCAGCAAGTGCAAGCTGGTTGCACTACTAGAAGAGAAGGTCCAGCAGCTAGAGGCCCGCATATCTAACCACCAACAAATTAAGGAGCTTGAGCTGTTCTTGGACAGAGCGGAGCAGACTATGCTGGACAAAGAAGAGACAGGGCACAGTTCTGAGGGAGAAGGCCCTTCACTAACTCAGGAGGGAGATGGTTGGAGGAATGTGACTCAAAGGAGGAGAAGAGTAGGGGATCACTCTGAGAGTCTGAAATTACAGAATAAATTTGAGGCTCTTTCCCTTATCACACCTGACGAGGAACACACAGAGGAACAACTGGTTCCACCTGATGATCTCTCCTTCATCACACTTGATGAGATCCAGGAAGATGAACATCAGGAACAAACTGAGGTTCTCTCCCTTAATATGGTTGATGAGGTGCATGTAGATGAACAGATTGCAGGAGAGAGGCTCCTTGTACTAGGCGATTCAATAATTAGAAATACAGAGAAATGGATTTGTGATGCACATGATAACCGTATGGTGACTTGCCTGCCAGGTGCAAAAGTTGCAGACATCACAAGAAATCTAGATAGATTGTTAGAGAGAACTGGGAACGAGCCAGTTGTCATGGTACACGTTGGTACTAATGATGTTGGGAAGGCCAAGCGGTCTGTCCTGGAAGCCAAATTTAGGTTGTTAGGAAGAAGATTGAAGTCCCGGACTTCCAAGGTAGCATTTTCAGAAGTGCTGCCTGTCCCTCGCGCAGGACCTACCAGGCAGGCAGAGCTCAGAAGCCTCAATGCGTGGATGAGGCGGTGGTGTCGAGAGGAGGGCTTCAGATTTGTCAGGAACTGGAGAACATTTTGGGACAAGCCAAATCTGTTCAGGAGGGATGGGTTGCATTTAAACCATGATGGGACCAGATTGCTGGCACTCAACATCAAAAAGGCTGCAGAGCAGCTTTTAAACTGATAACTGGGGGAAAGCCGACAGGAGCTGGGCAGCATCCGGTTCGGGAAAGTGTGTACTTGAGTAGTGAGGAGGATGCAAAAATTACTGAGCAGAGCAAGGAGCTAGTCACTAGCATTCTAGCAGAAGGATGCAAGAGGCAGTCTAACAATGCAACTGGACACAAAAGACTGTGTCAGAAATGCATATATAAATGCTTGTATACAAATGCCAGAAGCCTCCGGAACAAAATAGGGGAGCTGGAATACTTAGCAATAGATAAAAATATTGATATTATTGGTATCACTGAAACCTGGTGGACGGATGATAACCAATGGGATACAGTTATCCCAGGCTACAAATTGTACAGGAAGGATAGGAAGGGGCAAACAGGAGGTGGTGTAGCCTTGTATGTCAAAGAAGTGATAAAATCTTATGAATTGGAATATCTAGGTGATTTAGAGTCACCATTAGAAGCTCTGTGGGTAAGAGTACCAGGCCACAAGGATGGTCTAACAGTAGGCATATACTATCGGCCTCCGACCCAAACTCTTGAGGGAGACTGGCAGTTGGAGAATGTTGTAAAGGAGGCATCCAGGAAGGGAAGCCTGGTTATAATGGGGGACTTCAATTACCCTCACATAGACTGGGTGAACTGTTGTTCAGCACATGATAAAGAGATAAAGTTCCTAGATATGCTCAATGATTGTTCCCTGGGACAGATGGTTGAAGACCCAACTAGAGGTACAAGAATCCTTGACTTGATCCTGAGTAATACTCAGGATCTGGTGCAAGATGTTAATGTGACTGATCCAATAGGGAACAGTGACCACAACTCAATTATGTTTAACTTGACCATAGACCGCAAGTCACTGATAAAATCTAACACAGAGACCTTAAATTTTCAAAAAGGAAATTTCCCAAAGATGAGGAAACTAGTAAAAAAGAAACTGAAAGGGAAAATTGAGAGAGTCCAAACACTCCAAGTGGCATGGAGGCTGTTTACAAAAACAATAACAGAGGCCCAATTGGAATGCATACCCAAAAGGAAAAAGGGCACTGCCAGGTCCAAGAGGACTCCAATGTGGCTTACAGGAGCTGTTCGGGAAGTGATCAAGAGCAAGAAAAGCTCATTTAGAAGATGGAAGGCTTGTCCAAATGAGGACAGCAGGCAGAAACATAAATTCTGGCAGAACAAATGCAAAGCAACAATCAGGAAAGCAAAGCAAGACTTTGAGGAGCGTATAGCTAAAAATATTCAGAGGAATAACAAAGACTTCTTTAAGTACATTAGAAGTAAGAACCCAACTAGGAAGGCCATTGGACCATTAGATGACAATGGAAGGCAAGGGGTTATTAAAAAGGAAACAGAGATTGCAGAGAGACTCAATGAATTCTTTGCTTCAGTATTCACTGAAGAAGATAGAGACCACATGCCCAAAACAGAACCTATCTTCGTAGGGAGGGAAACCGAAGAATTAAGCAAGATAGAAATAACCAGGGAGGAGGTCCTTGCATGTCTTGTTAAGCTAAACACTAACAAATCCCCAGGACCAGATGGCATCCATCCACGAGTTCTCAGGGAACTTAAAGATGAAATTGCTGATATCCTAGCCAAAATATATAATCTTTCCCTCAAATCAGGCTTTGTGCCTGATGACTGGAAGGTAGCGAATGTAACACCAATTTTCAAAAAAGGATCCAGGGGTGATCCAGGAAATTACCGGCCTGTCAGTTTGACATGTGTCCCAGGTAAAGTGATGGAAACCATCCTAAAAGATAGAATTAATAGGTACATAGAAGAGGAGGCGCTGCTAAAGGAGAGCCAACATGGCTTTTGCAAGGGCAAATCATGCCTCACTAATCTGTTGGAATTTTTTGAGAGTGTCAACAAGCATGTGGATAAGGGGGATCCAGTTGACATTGTTTATCTGGACTTTCAGAAGGCTTTTGACAAGGTCCCACACCAAAGGCTCTTGAATAAACTTACCAGTCATGGAATAAAGGGACAGGTCTTGTCCTGGATCAGCAACTGGCTAAGGGACAGGAAACAGAGGGTAGCACTAAATGGACACTTCTCCAAGTGGAGGGAAGTAAAGAGTGGGGTCCCCCAAGGTTCAGTACTGGGACCCCTGCTTTTCAACCTCTTCATAAATGATCTAGAGGTAGGAGTAAAAAGCAAGGTAGCCAAATTTGCTGACGACACTAAATTATACAGGGTAGTGAAAACTGTGAGAGATTGTGAGGAGCTCCAGAGGGATCTCTCGACACTGGGGGAGTGGGCAAAACAGTGGCAAATGAGCTTCAACATCAGTAAGTGCAGAGTGATGCATGTTGGGGCAAAAAAACCCCAATTACATTTATAAACTGATGGGGTCTGAACTCTCTGCGACAAACCAGGAAAGGGAGCTTGGTGTCCTGGTGGACAGCTCAATGAAGGTGTCAACCCAGTGTGCCTCAGCAGTGAAAAAAGCAAACTCAATGTTAGGGATCATTAGGAAGGGTATAGAAAATAAGTCAGCAAGTGTCATTTTGCCTCTTTATAAATCTATGGTGAGGCCCCATCTGGAATACTGTGTACAGTTCTGGTCGCCATACCTCCAGAAGGATATTATGGAGTTGGAGAAAGTACAGAGGAGGGCAACCAGAATGATTAGGGGACTGGAACACCTTCCTTACCATCTGAGGCTGCAACGGTTGGGCCTTTTCACTCTTGAACGACGGCGTCTAAGAGGTGACCTGATTGAAGTTTATAAAATCATGCACGGTGTGGACAAAGTGGATAAGGAAAAACTGTTTTCCCTATCGCACAACACTAGAACTAGGGGACACTCCATGAAACTTTTGGGTACTAGTTCTCAAACAAATAAGAGAAAGTACTTTTTCACCCAGAGGATTACTGGTCTATGGAACTCCCTGCCAGAAGAAGTGGTGACAGCTGTCAGTCTTGACAGCTTTAAGAAAGGATTAGACAAGTTCATGGAGGACAAGGCTATCAATGGCTATAATTATGGCTACCTAAGGACAACCTCCGGGTTGGAGAGATAGGCAGGATATCTCTCAATGCCATTTCCAGGGAATCCTAAGCAGGTGAAGGCATCTCCTTGGGAATACCCTGAAGGAAATGGTGAGCCACTGTGTGAGACAGAATGCTGGACTGGATGGGCTGTGGCCTGTTCCAGCAAGGCTGTTCTTATGTTCTTATGTTCTTATGTTCTCATGGAGCTCGCCTTGGCTCCCACTCCGGCTGTTTCTGCCTCTACCTCTATTGGTGACCCTGCACCTGAGAGGGCTCCTAAATCTTCCTCTTCTACTCTACTTCACAAGAAGAAGAAGAAGAAGAAGAAGAAGAAGGACAAGAATGGGGATAAAAAGAAGAAGCACATGGGTGAGGTTTGTTGTTCCTCCTTGTTCTCCTCGTCCGCTGATCTCCCCCCGGCCCTCCCTGCCTTTTTCCGTGGCGAGGTGCCCTTCTCCTGGGTGTTCTCTTTGGGGTGGCCTCATATGAGTTGCCAAACAAGTTGCGTTGAGCGGGTGCAACTACGCGTCCCGTGCGTCTTTCACCGTCGCCTCCATCTGGTGAGAGGGGTCGTGTTACGACGCAGCAAGCTCCAGTGTCTCCAACACCACGAACACCTCCCGCAGCCACCATTTCGGCCACCATTTCACCTCCCACCGTTTCGTCTCCTTCAGCTCCTTCAGCTACTGTCTCTGCTAGCCAGATGGACCTCTTCAAGACTATGTTTGAAGTAATGGCAAAATCTTTTGCCGAACAGTTTAAGGCCACCGTTCCTGGGGTGCCTGTGGATCTGGTGCCGGCCCACATGCACTCTGGGGATCCTGACCCTGCTGTCACTCTGCCACCCTCTTGAGGGTCGAGCAGTCGCTCCGCTGGCCCAGCCAGACAGGACTGGCATGGCCCAGACGTTGAAGCGACGAGCGCCTAGTCCGTCAACCCGCCCAGGCCGTACTGGCGCAGTCCCAATGTGACTTCCAGAGTCCCTCCCTTGTCCTCCAATGATTCCAGCTTGTCTTCGGAGGAGGAGGAGGGGGATGTGGACAGGGATAAGACGCCTGACCAAGCCATTGGTGCTGTCGATCTGCCGAGAGGTGAGGATCAGAAGTCCCTCACAGCCATGTTAACACGTTTGGGAGCTGCCCTTCAAGATACAGGTTGACCAGCCTCCACTCGAGGATGAGGACCAGATGATGGCAAAATTGGATAGGAAGTCCATTCGTCCCATCCACATTACTATGTTTCCATCTATGCTGACTTCTTCCAAGGCTACATGGAAGAAGCCCGTCTCATCCCACTCCGTTTCATCCAGGCTTGATGGCATGTATCGAGTCTTGGACGAGAACGTGGAGTTTCTACAAGCTCATCCCCTACCAAATTCCTTGGTGGTGAAAGCTTTCCAACATAAGACAGCCATCAGCGGTTTCCCGGTGCCATCAACGCCTGAGGGAAAGAAGCTTGACACGGTGGGCCGTACGTTTTATGCAAACACTTCGCTGTTCCTCTGGGTTGCAAACTACTCAGCCGCTATGGGCCTCTACCAGTCACATCTCTGGGAGCGGGCCAAAACTCTTGTTGCTAAATTACCGGCGGAACTTGATGCCCTATGCGATGAGGGTGATTTTCTGGCAGAACAACAGATGCGGATGGCCCGCCATATAATTGACTATGCAGCCAAGGATATGTCTTCTGCTATCCTCCTATGGCAACATGCTTGGCTTCGGGGAACCGCTCTCGATGACTCCATGAAAAAGTTGATTGAGGAGTTCCCATTTGATGGTCAGGGTCTGTTTGGCCAAGATACGGACAAAGTTTTGAACGAGTTGCAGCAGACCAACTTGACTGCTAAATTCTTGGGCCTTACTATTTCTACTCAGCCTGCGAAGCCTTGATTTCAGCCATTCACCAACTGCTATTGTGGAAACCCGCTTCAACAACAACATCAGGGTGGACCTGCTGACAAGTTCAAGACTGGATTTTATCTCCCTAGGCGACAACATGGGAGGCAGCGTTTTCAGCCCTACGGCCAAGGGAAACACGTGGATGGCAAGTCAAAGTCTCGCATTTGACTTCCTTCCGACCAAGACTCTCTCACTCCATCTCCCGTACCTTCCCCTTCGGAACTTCCTCAAGGTGTGATCCGACGTCACGAATGACTGGTGGGTCTTGAAGATCTTGTCCGCTGGTTATGCCATCGAGTTCGACCGGATGCCTCGGGTAGGAAAACTCAGTTTGACCACCCCGTCTCTTCATCTGGAGGAAGAGGTTGCCACCCTTCTCTGCAAAGGGGCCATAGAACGGGTACCACCAACCGATTGGAACAATGGTTTCTACTCGAGGTACTTCGTTGTCCAGAAGAAAGACGGAGGCCTCCACCCTATTCTGGACTTACGTCGTCTCAACAAGTTCATCCACACCAGGAAGTTCTGGATGGTGACACTCCAAACCGTCCTTCCCCTCTTCAACAAACGGGACTGGTTTACAGTGATAGACCTCAAGGACGCTTACTTCCATGTCAGCATCCTCAAGGAACACAGATGGTTCCTCCAGGATAGGGGGCTCTGTGTACCAGTACCCTTGTCTGCCATTCGGTCTATCCATGGCACCACGAGTCTTCACCAAGTGCATGGCTCTGGTTGCTGCTTTCCTCCACTAGAAGGGGATCAGGGTCTTCCCATACATCGACGATTGGTTGATAGTCTCCCCCACCAGATCGTTGGCCATTCAGGACACGGAGTACACTGTTCATCTCATGGAGAGTCTTGGTCTCAGGATCAACTTCACCAAATCGAAGTTGGATCCTTCACAGTGAGTGGAATACATTGGAGTGATTCTGGACTCACTCGCAGTCAGGGCATATGCCCCACAGAAACATTTACTGGACATTGCGCAAGTGGTGAGCGACTTCCGCAGAAAACCCTTTGTCCGAGCAAAAAAGGCTTAAAGACTTCTGGGCTTAATGGAGTCGACCACAGCAGTGGTTCCTTACACCAAACTGAAGTTCCGATCCCTGCAGTCTTGGCTCCTCCATGAGTTCGATCCTCTCACGGAGAGTCAGTCCAAGCGGTTGTTTCAGTCTCTGGAACTGGTGGACCAGCTGGAATGGCGGATCATGCCTCTCAATGTAGCTACGGGCAAACATTTCTATCCCCCGCAGCCATCTCTTCAGATTTTGACTGATGCAAGCAACCTTGGATGGGGAGCTGCTTGCGGGACTCTGACGGTCAACAACGTCTGGTCACAGGACAAGATGGTACACCACATCAACTATCTAGAGTTGCTTGCCATTTGGTAGGCCATGCGGTCTTTCGAGAGGTTACTGTCGGGCAAGGCGATCCAGATCGCATCGGACAATACCACCGTGATTGCTTATCTGAACAAGCAAGGGGGGACGAGGTCCACCACATTGCTTTATATCGCAGTACAACTCTGGGAGTGGTGTCCCGAATGACACATCTTTCCTATCAGACTCCACATTCAGGGCAAGTTGAATGTGCTGGCCAACCATCTGAGTCGCCTCACCTCGACGACTCACGAGTGGGAACTGGACAACATAGTTTTTCACTCCCTTTGCAAGTCGTGGGGGACCCCGAGCGTCAATCTCTTTGCATCGGAGTCCAACCGCTAGTGCCCCAGGTACTGCTCCAGAGTGGGCATAGGACGGAACTCCGAAGGAGACGCCTTCATGAAACGGTGGGATCTGGACTATCTCTATATGTTCCCTCCATTTCCATTGGTTCAGAAGGTTCTGACAAGGATGTACCATCAAGGGGCGCATGCAATCCTCATTGCTCCAGCATCGCCGCGTCAGCCTTGGTATCCACTTCTGTTGCAACTGTCGTCGCAGTCTCTCACACTGCCGAACTCTCTGTCTCTCCTCCAAATGGAGCAGGGACAACTTCTCCACTCAGACTTGCCCAGCCTTCACCTCACCGCATGGAGGATAACCCCAGATTGTCCAGGATCCTGGAGTTAGCACGCCGCCCATCTACGAGGAAGTCTTATGCCTCCAAATACAGGCGGTTTCATGCCTTCCTGGATACTTAACACACGTCTCCACTCAGAGCTAGTCTACAGGACGTCATGGCATACCTCCTTGATTTGGCGGAGTCAGGTCTTAGCCTCGCCTCCACCAGGGTCCATCTGGTAGCAGTAGTAGCCCACTCTCCAGCTGGATCGCCTGCCTCTGGAGCCTTCCACGACCAAACGGTGAAGCGTTTCCTCAAAGGTCTGCGCAATGCTTTCCCTCCCATTAAGGCTCCAACCTTGTAATGGTCACTATCCACTGTCTTAAATGCCCTCACTAAAGCTCCTTTCCAGATGATGGCTACTGCGGACACCCGACTCCTCACCTGGAAGACTGTGTTTCTTGTGGCTATCACATCTGCTAAATGAGCTGGGGAGATGGTTGTTCTTCGGGCTGACGCCCCGTTTACCAAATTCTACAATGATCGTGTGGTGCTCCACACTGACATTACTTTTTTGCCGAAGGTTGTCTCACAATTTCACCTGGCTCAGACTATATCCTTACCAACATTCTTTCAAAACACCAGCAATGCACAAGAAAGGACTTGGCACATGCTTGATGTTAAACGAGCTTTATTGTTTTACATCAGCAGGACCCGTGAGTTCCGCAAGTCACAGCATCTTTTTGTTGCTTATGGGGGGAAATCCAAAGGTGAACCCATCACCTCCCAGAGGTTCTCCAAATGGATTACATCTGTAATTTATCTCACCTATGAGACTTCCTCCTTGCCGCCTGTGTTCTTCCTATGGATTCGTCTCATTCGGCTGCCCACCTACCAAGTAAGTGTGAGCTTGCTTATCTCCCAATAGTGGGGATTCACAAACTATACGAAGCAGAAAGTTGGGTTTCACTTACCAGTGATAACTTTTGTTCTTCGAGTATATAGTTTGTGAATACACGCTACCCACCCTATCTCCCCTCTTGAGCAGCATGGATGAGATCAATTGGTTTATCCTGTGCTTTGCTTAAGTATGGAACTGAGGTAAAATGGTGAACTGGCGCTTAAAGGTGGGCGGTATAGTGGGCGGTCTTACCGCCAAAACTTTTGACCAATCAGCTTTAAAGCCTCCGATCCATGTTCTGCGCAGGCGCATAACCCAATAGTGTGTATTCACAAACTTTATACTCGAAGAACGAAAGTTATCACTGGTAAGTACAACCTAACTTTCCTCGTCGCCATCACTTCGGCTCGATGGGCCGGTGAGCTGACGGCGCTTCGTGCTGACTCGCCGTACATTAAATTTTACAACGACCGCATGGTTCTCCACGCTGACATCTCCTTTTTGCCCAAAGTGGTATCAGAATTCCATTTGGTGCAATCTATCTCTCTGCCGGTTTTCTTCCCAAACCCTAGTAACCCTCAAGAACGGACATGGAATTCCCTTGATGTCAAGCGTTGTCTCTTGTTCTACAACAGTAGGACCAGACAGTTTCGGAAAACCCAGCATCTTTTTGTTGCCTATGGAGGCAAGTCCAAAGCTGAACCTATTACATCTCAGAGGTTCTCCAAATGGATTACATCTGTCATTTATCTCGCCTATGAGACTGCCTCACTGCCTCCTCCACCTCATGTCAGGGCACACTCTACTAGGGCGGTTGCAACTTCCACTGCTTTTTTTGGACGGCACACCGCTAGAGGACATTTGTAAGGCTGCCACCTGGTCCAGACCTTCCACTTTTGTCCAGCACTATTGGATGGACACCAGAGTCATGGCGGACACAAGACTTGGTTGTATTGTCCTTGCCAGGGGACTCCAGGCTCCTCGTCCATGAGGGTCTACCCTGTCCTTCCGACATGCTTCCTGCGGACTCATCTCATCCGACTGCCCACCGACCAAGTAAGTGTGAGCTTGCTACTCCCAATAGTGGGGATTCACAAACTATACGAAGGAGAAAGTCAGGTTGCACTTACCAGTGATAACCTTCGTTCTTCGAGTTGTAGTTTGTGAATACACACTACCCACCCTGCCTCCCCTCTTGAGCTGCATGGATGAGATCAATTGGTTTATCCTGTGCTTAGCTTAAGTATTGAACTGAGGTGAAATGGCAGACCCACGCCTAAGGGTGGGTGGTACGGTGGGTGGTCTTACCACCAAAACTTTTAGCCACTAAGCTTTAAAGCCTCCGGTCTAGGTTCTGCGCGGGCACCTAACCCAATAGTGTGTATTCATAAACTATAACTCGAAGAACGAAAGTTATCACTGGTAAGTGCAAACGGCTTTCGACCGGCCGCCGGCCAGTGGAACGAGCGGCACCTGAGGGCTTTCCATCGCCCTCAAAAGCCGCCCCAGCCTCCACCAAGCCCGGCAGGGCTTTCGACCGGCAGCCGGCCGGTGGAACGAGCGGCACCTGAGGGCTTTCCATCACCCTCAAAAGCCGCCCCAGCCTCCACCAAGCCCGGCGGGGCTTTCGACCGGCAGCCGGCCGGTGGAACGAGCGGCACCTGAGGGCTTTCAATCGCCCTCAAAAGCCGCCCCAGCCTCCACCAAGCCCGGCGGGGCTTTCGACCAGCAGCCGGCTGGTGGAATGAGTGGCACCTGTCAGCATCAAGATCTCGCCACGGGGCCTCTTCCAATGCCGATTGCCTCCCCCCTCCCTGGACTGCCTATGGGCGAAATGGGGGTCAGCTGCGTCAGACCCCTGCAGCTACAAAGATCTCGCCGTGGGGCTGCTCCCGACGCTGGTGCCTTCCTCCGCCCTGGACTGCCTGCCTGGAATTAAGCCCAGCTCACCTGCACTTGCAGCCGCTGCCACCCTCTACGAGCCACGCTTGGCCAGAAGGGTGAAAAGCCGCCGCCACCACCGCAGAGGTCCTGTGCTTCCCCGGAGCCACACCATCGCCCCAGGGGGTTGAAGCCACTTGGGGACCTTTTGACGTAACTGAGGAACGTTTACCTTTTATCCTGGCTGGGCTTTATTGTTTGTATCTTGTCTTTTTTTCTATTTAATCACTGCTTTCTTTTGATTGTAACTTTAATTATGTTTTGACACTTTTGTATATTTTATATTGTATTTTCTTGTTTATGTTTGCTGCTGTCTGCTGTGCAGACAGCATGCGCCAATGTAAACCGCTCTGAGTCGCCTTTGGGCGAGTAGAGCGGTATATAAATTAAAGTTTATTATTATTATTTATTATATTATATTATTATTTGGTTTAATCTAGTAATAAAATTGCAAGTAGATAAATAGGTACCACTTTGGTGGGAAGGTAAACAGCATTCTGTGCACTCCAGTGTCTAGGTATGCCTGCCATATATGTCCACAGAAATGTCTGCAAACACAGACAGCACTGGCTCTTTTGCTATAAACACAGCTGAGCACTGAACCCTAGAGTTAGATACAACTGGCTTTCAAGCAAGGGTGATCTACACTTAAAAATGTTTGTTCTTGCCATAAAGCTCTTCCTGGATGTGAGCCGGCAGACTTGAGGCTCATATCTGTTCAGAGAGTATTGAGGATCATTCTCTTGCTGAGTTCTCTCAGCATCTTCTCTCCTGATAGGTGGAGCAATACCAACAAGAAGATATATTTTCTCAACTTGTGTAGGTTTGAGGCATCCTGTCACTGTACGCAAGGCTTCGTTAACAGCGATGTCAACTTGTTCCGCTTGTGTGGATGTGCTCCATACTGGAGCAGCATACTCTGCTTCAGAGATGAACCAAAGGCTTCCAATGTATGTTGACTCCATGAATTAATTGCCTCCCAAAGATGCCATAATCAGTAGCCCTGATCAAGTATTGGAAACTTAAAGGTGTCCTTTCCTTTGTTCACTCAATCCATCTCATATTTCATCTTCCTTCCTTTTTCTTGGTGAGAGTCTGTATTTATATCAATGATCAGACTAAGCCAGAAAAAAAAATCTTTAACTATTTTGATTTGTTCATTATCAATAGTGAGTTATCCAATTTTTCTGTAGTCATTTTTGTCATGCTTTTCCTCTTTTTCCTTTAAATTTCCTCAGGAGTCGTCCCAAGGCAATGCTGTTCTTTGCCAGTAATACGGAGTCATTTGGGTATCTTAAATAACTGATGACAAATTCCAAGTTTGTCAGTTGAAAACCATGCTGTGTCTCCACATTCCTAACAGTAGTAGCCTCTTGTCCAGTATAGAGTTGGGCATCAGGAAATTCGAATGCTCTGGGAGACTGAGTGGTTTTAGAATGCCCCATAGGTATTTCATGATCCAACCCAACTGTCATGATCTTGATGAGCCAAACTGCTTCCATTTTGTCTCTGACTCCATTTCAGGCAGCAAGACCTTCACTCAAGGACACTCTAAAGGTGGCGGCCAGAGTACTGGGAAAGTCCCTAATCCTTATCTCAATCTGTAACCTGATTGGATCCCCTTATCTGCTGGGAAGACTAATAAAATCAGAATCACTTATCTCAGATAGGAGTGGCTCTTTTTCATAGGGTTCTCTTATCTTGACCAAACCTCTCTGGGAGGAGGAAAGTTGTTATCCGGGTGGATTTAAGGAGCAGTATTCCACCACCAAATTGGCTCACCGGCTGATGCCATTACTGGCTCGTTGGAATGTTGCCCAAATCTCTGAGAAGAGATAAAATATCTAACGGAGCAATTCCTGTCCGGGACTCTGCCTGAGGGAGCCAAAAACTAACTTTGTTTCTTTTCTGTATTCTGTCTTTGTTTCTTTTTCAGGTGCTATACTTAATAAATAACCAACAAGGATTTATTGAGTGGACATTGAATTAATCAGGTGTACCCAGGTTTTCCATAGCTCTCTGCCTAATACGCTATCGCATTTACAATTCGCATACTCTCGGGAGGAAGGTGTGGAATCCGCTCAGCAGGCTGAGGTCTGGATTGCTGGAGGTGACAGGAAAGGCTGCAGTCGGGAGTGTGCGTAGTATTAAGAAAGGTACCGTATTTTCCGGCGTATAAGACGACTGGGCGTATAAGACGACCCCCAACTTTTCCAGTTAAAATATAGAGTTTGGAATATACTTGCCGTATAAGACTACCTCTCTTCCAATGCACACCAAATAAAAATTAACACACACTCAACCCGAAGACGCGCAGCCCTCCGAGTCGAATGGGCAGGTTCTGGTGGAGAGCCAATCCACGCTCATGTTCTCCTCCTCGAGGTACAGGAAGATGTGTGCAGCTTGCTTCCCCTTGCTTCATACTCCCCGCACAGAGCAGGGACTCGGCCGCAGCATCCCCCACCATATGCGCCGGACATATGAAGCAAGGGGAAACAAGCTGCAGTTAAGTACCTGTCCTATAAGACGACCCCCCGACTTTGGCACAGATTTTTCGGGGTTAAAAAGTAGTCTTATACACCAGAAAATACAGTATATTGGAGCAGCCTACTGATCGTGAAAGCCTCCCTTTCCTACTTCCTAGCCTAGCTGTTAGCGCAATACCAACTATTTAACAGCTATACTGTAATCTATAAAAGACAAACCTTTTTTAAAAATTCATTCCCATACATTGTAATATGATCTCTAGTTCCTTTTCCGTTTAAGAATCCAGTCTGACATTGCTCTCTTCATATATGGTAAAAAAATTCCTGCTCTAAGAATCATCACTTTGATCATCGTTTTGCTTGCATGGGGAATTAATGCAATATTCTTATACTTTCTACAGTCTTTGGCATCTCTTATCAATGGGATTGAACTATATATTAAATATTTCCTGTCCGTGGACCATTATATTGTTTTCCATAGAGGTTGGCTTAGGTTTCTCAGGATTTGGATAGATTTCGTCTCAATAGCTTGAAATAGCCTGTGATTTATTTCTTATAGTCGCTTTGAGAGCAGTTTCTGTTTCACATTCTAAAATAATAAATCAATAATCAAATAATACATAAAACAACAGGTGTCTACCATTCCACTCAGATGTTTTGGGACGGAAGGCCAGGGCAAGGAGGCACAAATGGAGATATAAAAGCCAACAAAGTATCATGTTGGTGGCTCAAGTGGTTAAGACGCTGCAATGGCTCAAGTGGTCAAGATGCTGAACTCGCTGACAGTTCGATTCCTGGGTACTGCATGATGGAGTAAGCGCCTGTCACTGTCCCAGCTCCTGCCAACCTAACAGTTCGAAAGCAAGTAGATAAATAGGTACCACTTGGTTGGGAAGGTAAACAGTGTTCCATGCACTTTTGTGTTGAGGCATGCCTGCCACATGTCCATGGAAACATCTGCAGACACAGACAGCGCTGGCTCTTTGGCTGTAAAAGGAGATGAGCAGGACTGCCATCAGAAATTTCTGAGCCCCATATTGAGCAATCCTATTGCCCCCCCCCCCACACACACACACACACATATACACACACTTTTCTCTCTCCTCACATTGCGGTGGCGACGGCAAGTGAAATACACAATTTCCCAAAGGAAATCGATGGGCAGTTGTATCCAATTTTAGAGTTCAGTGCTCATCTCTGATTATAGCCAAAGAGCCAGTGGCCTTGATCCACAAAAGCTCGCATTAAAATACAGCAGTTAGTCTTTAAGCCTTGCTTGAAAGTCAGTTGTATCCAACTTTAGAGTTCAGTGCTCATCTCTCTTTCAAAGCCGAAGAGCCAGCGCTGTCTGCCTCTGCAGACGTTTCCGTGGTCATGTGGCAGGCATGACTAGACACCGGAGCGCAATGCTGTTACCTTCCCACCAAAGTGGTCCCTATTTATCTACTTGCAATTTCTTGCTTTCGAACTGCTAGGTTGGCAGGAGCTGGGACAAAGATGGGAGCTCATTTCGTCTTGCAGTACTCAGGAATCGAACTGCTGACCTTCCGCCTCCCAGTCCGTGTCTTAGCCACTTGAGCCACTGCAGTCCTTATGACCACAGTTTGGCACCACCAGGGCTCAGAAAGAAAGGAATGAAGGATGGAAGGAAGAAAGAAGGAAAGAAAGAAAGGATGGAAGGATGGATGGATGGAAGAAAGGAAGGAAGGGAGGATAGATAGAAGGAAGGATGGAAAAAAGAAAGGAAGGAAGGAAAGAAGGAAGGAAGGGGTCAAAGCAGCTGCCTCCTCCAGACCCCGATGCCAGGTTCCTGTCGGACCAGCGCCGCACGCCTTGTGGGCTGAAGCTTTGACCCTGTATCTGGGTCGAGGCGAAGCCCTCTGGCGGGGCATGCACAATGGCACCGCATGCCATGCGCCGCTTAAAAGAGTAAAAATTAAAATTAAAAATTAAAATTAGAAAAAAATAAAAAAATTAATGCAGCGTCATCGGGCCCCTGCCAGCCCCGGGCCCAGGATGGCACTCCCCCTTGTCCCCCCTCTGACGGCGGCCTTGGAGATGAGCACTGAATCCTAGAGTCAGATAGTCTGGTTTTCAAACAAGAGTGACCTATCGTGTCGTTGGCCTTGGGAGAGCTAGAACAGCAGAAGTCATAAGCATGAAAATGATGAGGAAGGAGAGAGGAAAGAGCAAAAGTGAATTATCTTGCATCTCACCCATTGCATCTGTTCTGCATGGTTTAATCTAGTCTTCTTCAGCATGATTTAATTTAGACAGGCTAGAACTGGGATTCTCAACCTGCAGCTCATGGGTCAGATGCAGCCCATGGCACCATTTCATGTGGGGCCCCCACGGCCTCCACCACACCAGGAAGTGCCATGTGGTGGAGGGAGGGCAAAATGGCCATCCAGCCCCCGAAGTTGTCTGAGGGAGCGTGACCCGGCCCCTGGCTTTAAAATATAAGAACAGCCTTGCTGGAACAGGCCACAGCCCATCCAGTCCAGCATTCTGTCTCACACAGTGGCTCACCATTTGCTTCAGGGTATTCCCAAGCAGATGCCTTCACCTGCTTAGGATTCCCTGTAAATGGCAATGAGAGATATCCTGCCTATCTCTCCAACCCGGAGGTTGTCCTTAGGTATCCATAATTACCCTTGTCCTCCATGAACTTGTCTAATCCTTTCTTAAAGCTGTCAAGACTGACAGCTGTCACCACTTCTTCTGGCAGGGAGTTCCATAGACCAGCAATCCTCTGGGTGAAAAAGTACTTTCTCTTATTTGTTTGAGAACTGGTACCCAAAAGTTTCATGGAGTGCCCCCTAGTTCTAGTGTTATGCGATAGGGAAAACAGTTTTTCCTTATCTACTTTGTCCACACCGTGCATGATTTTATAAACTTCAATCAGGTCACCTCCTAGACGCCGTTGTTCAAGAGTGAAGAGGCCCAACCGTTACAGCCTCAGATGGTAAGGAAGATGTTCCAGTCCCCTAATCATTCTGGTTGCCCTCCTCTGCACTTTTTCCAGCTCCATAATATCCTTCTGGAGGTATGGCGACTAGAACTGTACACAGTATTCCAGATGGGGCCTCACCATAGATTTTTAAAGAGGCAAAATGACACTTGACGACTTATTATCAATACCCTTCAATTAAAAGAGGGATTTATAAAGGGATGTCCTTATAGAAAAGCAGCATTTAAATTGAATTTTGATGAATGATGACTTCAAACTCTTCCTTCAAAAACTCACTTGGATACATTTGAAGGCCTTTGCAGATTGGTCTCTTTTTCTTTTAATTTCTTAACACTTCACACTCGATATGCTTTATATCAGGAGTTCTCAACCTTTTAAATTGCTGATCTCCTAGCCAAAATATATAACCTTTCCCTCAAATCAGGCTTTGTGCCTGATGACTGGAAGGTAGTGAATTAAACACCAATTTTCAAAAAAGAATCCAGGGGTGAGCCAGGAAATTACTGACCGGTCAGTTTGACATGTGACCCAGGTAAAGTGATGGAAACCATCCTAAAAGATAGAATTAATAGGCACATAGAAGAGAAGGCGCTGCTAAAGGAGAGCCACCAATGCTTTTGCAAGGGCATTCATGCCTCATTGATCTGCTGGAATTTTTTGAGAGTGTCAACAAGCATGTGGATAAGGGAGATCCAGTTGACATTGTTTATTTGGACTTTCAGAAGGCTTTTGACAAGGTCCCGCACCAAAGGCTTGCATAACACTAGAACTAAGAGGCACTCCATGAAAATTTTGGGTGCGAGTTCTCAAACAAATAAGAGAAAGTACTTTTTCACCCAGAGGATCACTGGTCTCTGGAACTCCCTGCCAGAAGACGTGGTGACAGCTGTCAGTCTTGACAGCTTTAAGAAAGGATTAGACAAGTTCATGGAGGACAAGGGTATCAATGGCTATAATTATGGATACCTAACAACACCTCCGGGTTGAAGAGATAGGCAGGATATCTCTCAATGCCATTTCCAGGGAATCCTAAGCAGGTGAAGGCATCTGCTTGGGAATACCCTGAAGCAAATAGTGAGCCACTGTGTGAGACAGAATGCTGGACTGGATGGGCTGTGGCCTGTTCCAGCAAGGCTGTTCTTATGATATTTACCTGTTGCTTTTTGGATAGTTTTTTCACAGATTTTCCCATGCTTTCTTCCATTGGTTTAGATATGCAAATTTGTTCCAGTCTGAGCATGGATCAAATTTGTAACAGTTGCACTTAACGTCTTTTGCTTCTGTGACTGCAGCTCCATAATGGTGCATCATTACTGCCTAAATAAAACATAGACTGTCTCATGCCCATTTGTAGTTGGTGAGACGATAGCCAACCATCTTTACTTAATCCAAGCATGTGAACATTCATCCTTTTACTGTGTTTATGGAGTACTCACCCCCTGCTATACTTTATATAGGGACTGCGGTAGCTCAAGTGGTTAAGACACTGAACTCGCTGACTGGAAGGTCAGAGTTCGATTCCCAATTATTGCAGAACGGAATGAGCTCTCATCTTTGTCCCAGCTCCTGCCAACCTAACAGTCCGAAAGCAAGAAATTGGAAGTAGATAAATAGGGACCACTTCGGTGGGAAGGTAACAGCATTCCATGCGCTCCGGTGTCTAGTCATGCCTGCCACATGTCCACGGAAACATCTTCAGAAGCAGACAGCGCTGGCTCTTTGGCTATAAACAGAGATGAGCACTGAACCCTAGAGTCAGATATGACTGGCTTTTGAGCAAGGGCGACCTTTACCTTTTCCTATACATTATATATTGCAAGATCCTAATCTATTTTAGCACAGAAATTCTTAGCACTCTTTTTACATTTCTGTGTAGCATTGACAAGTGTACTTGGGAAATATTGTGTGCTAGTTTCTCATCACTTTCCTCATTGTAGTGTTTAGGGCAGTGTTTCCCAACCTTTGGTTTTTGGACTTCATATCCCAGAAGTCTAAGTCAATTCCCCAAAGCACTGAGCAACCAATGTACTGAATTAGGCTTCTGGGAATTGGAGTCCCCCTGTTGGGCGTGGGCACCATGTTGGGAACCACTGTGAAGACTGTCACCATGGCCACAGTTTTCTATATGGCAAAGTTCTTTTTCTTTACTCTTTGGCTGGTATAGGCTGAAGGCTGTTTCTCATTATAAGATGCAGTTTAAAGACAATTGTTTCTGAAACCTCCTGGTCCAGCTCTTTTGCCCCAAACCACTTGCTTTTCAAAGAGACAGGTCAATTAACCACCACCTTAAGATCCATTTGGTTATTTTCTAGTACTTCTTACTAAAATTGATCTAGAAACTGACCACTTCCACAGATACCAGGGAAACTTCATGATGAGCATATATGGAAGCAGAAAGTCCCAAATTTGGTCTCAGATCTACAGATGTTTTAGGACTGCATTTTGTATAGCTAGAGCTTGTTGCATTACATGATCGATAACATCTTATTCCCTCAGATTTGAGTGACAAAACCTGAGAACTGGTGGCAGTTCCTATTGATATCGCAGAGGCAGGAAAGACAGCTTGGAATTGCTTGCGCTCCAGATGTTTCAATTTACCTGGAATGCAGACAAATAGGTTGTGATGAAATGGGTCACAAGTTATTCAATATGGAGTCTCTTTGGTTTCTAAGCTGTCTTTGAATAAGAACATAAGAACATAAGAATGTAGCTTTGCTTCTTTGTAAAGGCCTCATAATTCTTTCTGCTGTGCTTATCAAGCAGGTGTGCTTAGTAGAAGCTTCTCAGAGCTCCAGGCCTACATTATGTCTTCTTCTCCAGGCCTGAAATGTCCGCTTGCATCAACATCTTCGGCTCCCTCCCCTGGCCCGTCCGGTCAGGGGAGGTGGGAGCACAGAAGTGCCTTGTTCCCGTGGCGGGGCCATCAAAAGCCGCTGCCACCAGAGCTTCTGGAACCGCCACAACATCTTTGGCTCCCTCCCCTGGCCCGTTCGGTCAGGGGAGGTGGGAGCACAGCTGTGCTTTGTTCCCGCAGCGGGGGGGGGGGGCTCAAAAGCAGCAGCCTCCAGAGCCTCTGGAGCCGCTGTAACATCTTTGGCTCCCTCCCCTGGCCCATCCGGTCAGATGAGGTGGGAGCACAGTTGTGTCTTGTTCCTGCAGCGGGGCCATCAAAAGCCGCTGCTACCGCCAGAGCCTCCAGAGCCTCTGCAACATCTTCAGCTCCCTCCCCTGGCCCGGCCGGTCAGGGGAGGTAGGAGCACAGCTGCGACTCATTTCCCCCAGCGGGGCTGTCAAAAGCCGCTGCTGCCAGAGCCTCCGGAGCTGCTGCAACATCTTCGACTCCCTCCCCTGGCCCGGCCGGTCAGGGGAGGTGGGAGCACAGCTGTGCTTTGTTCCCGCGGCGGGGCCGTGAAAAGCCACCGCCACCAGAGCCGCCAGGACATTTTCTTACTTCAGCTGGGGCGGGGCCGGTTCTTCCCCGGCTGTCATGGACGTTCAAGCCATGGGGCTCCGTCGTAGACGTTTGAGTCATGGGGCTCCATCATGGATGTTTGAGCCATGGGGCTCCATCATGGACGTATGAGCCTGGGGGTTTGTTGTGTTTGGAATATTGCTTTAAGTAATGTAACACTCGAATGAGTGGATATAATAATCATCAGCTGTAACACTGTAACCTTCTGTATCAGGACGCGAGCTAGTGACCACTAGGGGCAATAGCAAGCGCCCAGCTCACATGGTTCCAATTCCCCAAATACCTACAGCGCGGGAAGATTCCCGCCACCACCTCACCTGGACAAGAAGGGCGTGACGGGGAATGACGTCACGCAGACAGTAGCCAATGGGCTATCGAGGAGCCACATTCAAATGTATAGCCACAGTATATATTGAGCTGTTCATCCGCCATTACCACATGTTCCCCCGGACCATCATGCAATAAAGATGTGTTAAGCCAACCTTTCGGCTGTTTCTATTGTCTTGGTTCTCATACACTAAATTGGCGACGAGGATGGGATAATGGATCCCCACGGAATCAAGACAACGCAGGCCGGTTTCAACATCAACAAACCGGAAGAATGGGAACTGTTCGAGATGGACTTCCAAAGCGCACTGATGGTGTCCAACATCTCAGACGAGGGGAAGAAGAGGGCCATTCTCATCAGGATGCTCGGGTTTCCCACCATGAAGGTATTGGTGGACCTGGTGTCTCCGAAGAAGGTGAACGAAGTGCCGGTCAAGCAGCTCCTGAAAGCGATGCGCGACCATTTCCAGCCCTCGGTTTCAATGTTTTCGGCTCGGGACGCGTTCTGGAAGAGAGTCCAGGTGCCTGGTGAGTCCGTGGCTGCCTTTGCGGCGGCCCTCCGTTTGGCCGCCGGCCCATGCAAGTGGGAGAACCTGGAAATCGCCCTCAGGGACCGCATGCTGTGCGGCCTGTGGGACGAGGAGGTTCAGCGAAAGCTGATGAACAAGGAGCCACCTCCGACGCTGCAAGAGGTCGTGAAGGAGGCGCAGGCGGCGGAAGCCACGAGGGCCGGGGTTAAGGGGTTCAGAGCAAGGCCCCCACAACCCGACAAGGCAGCGGGCGCAGTGCAAGCGGCCAGGCGGGCCCCACACTCCTCCACGGAGAGCAGCGAGGACGAGGACATCCGGAAGGTGCGGAAGGATGGCCGGCGTTGCAATGGCTGCGGGGCGCACCATGACTGCATCAAGTGCCCGTTCAGGAAGGCCGAGTGCCACAACTGCGGGCGCCGAGGCCACATAGCCAAAGTTTGCAGACGGTGGCGCAGAGACCAGAAAGCCTCAACAGACCGCTCACCAAAGAACCAGGAAGGCATCCGGCCCTCGAGGAAGCAGGACGGCGTGGGCCGCATCTCCGACGACAGCGACGATGACACGGCAGTCCACAGCGTGTCCTTAGGACACCCACGTTATTTTGTTGAGGTACTGGTGCAAGGGGTCCCCGTTAAGATGGAGATAGACTCAGGTTCCTCATATTCCATCATTTCCCAGAGGGAGTTTTTGGGAATTTCCCCCAACGTGCGGCCCAAGCTCAAAGCACTGAGGTCTACGCTGCGGGACGTGCAGGGAAATAGCATTCCGGTGTTGGGGGTTGGAAAATTCAAGGTCCAATACGAGCAGCACGCCGCGGAACTTCCCCTGGTTGTTCTCAAAGGGGGGAGTTGTTGCCTCCTCGGGACTCAATGGTTTAAGCCCCTGGGTTTGTTCATTGGGGGGGTGCATGCCGTTGGGACTGACCCAATACAGGAGGTGTGTAACGCGCATCCCGAAGTGTTCAAGAAGGGACTCGGAAAATTCAAGGGGCCCCCAGTTGCGTTCGACCTGGATCCGGAGGTCTGCCCAATAAGACTCAAACCGCGAAGGGTGCCTTTTGCACTTAAGGACAAAATAGAGGCGGAACTGGACAAATTGGTGGGCCAGGGGATCCTTGTTCCTGTTGATTCTGCGGAGTGGGAAACTCCGATTGTAACAGCGCTTAAGGCCAACGGGGAGGTTCGAATATGCGCTGATTACAAATGTACCATTAATAAGGCAATACGCCCAAATGCGTATCCGGTGCCGGTAGTCAGACACCTGTTGGCCAGGTTACATGGGGGAAAGTGTTTCGCAAAGCTTGACCTGGCGCAGGCTTATCAGCAGCTCTCGGTAACCCCAGCTGCAGCTGCTGCGCAGACGATAGTCACTCATAAGGGGGCGTTTCAGGTGACGCGCCTGCAGTTTGGTATGAATTCGGCGCCAGGCATCTTCCAATCGTTAGTGGAACGTCTCTTAAAGGGTCTGGAGGGGGTCTTGCCATATTTTGACGACGTATTGATAACGGGGGGAGTGAGTCAGAATTGGCTGAGAGGCTAGACAAAGTGCTGACGGTATTTGAAAAGGCGGGGTTGAGGTTGCGGAAAGACAAATGCGTCTTCTTCGCAAAAGAGGTTGAGTTCCTGGGTTTCCGGGTAACCCCTGCAGGCATTAAACCCTCCAAATCAAAGGTGGCCGCCATTCAAAATGCTCCTCGCCCCACCTCCAAGCCCGAATTGCAGTCGTTCCTGGGGCTCTTAAACTTCTACCATTCCTTCCTGCCTAGGAAGGCGTCGGTAGCAGAGCCGCTTCATAAGTTACTAAAAAAGGACGAGGCGTGGAAATGGGGCGAGAGCCAGGAGAGGGCATTCAATGAGCTGAAACAACTCTTATCCTCAGATGCCATATTAACCTATTTTGACCCCAAGAAACCAGTGGTTCTGGTATGTGATGCATCTCCAGTGGGGGTGGGGGCGGTCCTGTGCCACGTGTTGGAAAACGGGCAGGAGGCCCCGGTGGCGTTCTACTCCAGGTCCCTGTCTAAGGCAGAGCGTAACTACGCACAGACAGACAGGGAGGCATTAGCAATAATTGCTGGGACGAAGAAGTTCCACGATTTCCTCTATGGCCGCCCCTTTACCATCGTGACTGACCACAAGCCCCTGCTAGGCATTTTTACCGCAGACAAGCCCACGCCACAGATTCTGTCCCCTAGGATGCTCAGGTGGGCCATTTTTTTAAACGCGTACCAGAACACGCTGGTGTATCGCCCTGGAAAGGACATAAGCCACGCGGACGCCCTGTCGAGGTCACCCCTCCCCCACACGGGCAGCCACGTGTGCGAGGTGGAACAAGACCACCAAGTGCTCATGATAGAGGTCCTAGATTCACCCCCCGTAGTGCCCGCAGAGATCGCCAAGGCGACGGGCAGGGACAAGACGTTGGCCCTGGTTAGTTCATGGGTGCAGAAAGGGTGGCCAACGTCCTCCCCTGCGGCGGAATTTGCCCCGTTTTTCAGGAAAAAGTTAGAACTGTCCATGGAGAGGGGTTGCCTCCTGTGGGGCCAGCGGGTAGTCGTCCCTGAGTCCCTGAGAGCAAGGGTCCTCAAGCTGCTGCACGTCAGCCACTCTGGAATTGTCCGCTCCAAGGCACTGGCCAGGAGCTACTTCTGGTGGCCCCGGTTGGATGCCGATATCGAGCACATGGTGGGCACTTGCGAGAGTTGCCAAAGCTCCCGGCCCGAAGAAGCTCGACTTCCGCACAGGGAATGGGATGCGGCAAAGGGGCCGTGGTCCCGCGTGCACATTGACTTTGCGGGCCCTTTCAGAGGATCGCTTTTTCTCCTCATAGTAGATGCTTATTCCAAATGATTAGAGGTTATCCCAGTTGCGAACACCTCCTCAGCCACAACAATTAAACAATTGCGCAGGGTGTTCAGTTCGTTCGGTATACCCGACACGCTTGTTAGCGATAACGCTAGTTGCTTCACGTCCGCCGAATTCAGGGCATTCACTGACATCAACGCCATCCGGCACATCACCTCCGCGCCCTTCCACCCGGCGACAAATGGCCAGGTAGAACGCCTCCTGCGTACCACCAAAGACGCGCTGAGGTGCATGGGCCCCGGGGATTTAAACCTGCAGTTGTGCCAGTTTTTGCTGGGATATAGGGTGACCCCCCTAGTGTCAGGATACTCGCCCGCAGAGCTCCTAATGCGCAGAAAACTGACTACGGTACTGACCAGGCTAGACCCCACAAGGGTGGAGGACACTGGGAGGAACATCGGGTTAGCGGGCACGAAGAGTTTCGAAATAGGCGCCCCGGTCCATTGCAGAAACTACGCTAGCGCAGGGCCAGCCTGGGTTCCGGGCGTAGTCACTGGGCAAACGGGTCCCGTGTCGTATTGCGTAGAGACCAGCACAGGTCTACTCTGGAGGCGGCACGCGGACCAACTCCGACGCCGGGTTCCCGGCGACCAGAGCGCGGAAAGCGCGAAACAGATTCAGCGTTAGGGTTCTCCCCCACCCGTTCAGCCCAAGGGGGAGGAGAGGGGGGGCAGTGGTCCCCACCAAGGGGGGAAGGGAATATGTTTGTCCCCGCAGATATCCTGCAGGATGCCCCCACAAATATCCCAGAAGATGAGTTTGAGTTTGAGTTACAAAACCGGGGGGGGGGTTTGGAGTGGTCCCCCACCCATCCAGGCGAGAAGCAGGGTTTTTCGTTAGCCCCCAGTGCCCCCGGTTTTCCCACAATGGAGTTTACCCCTACCCCGAAAACCGCAGACCCGCGGCGAGTCGCTAACGAGTCTCCCTCTCCCATTGCAGGACAAGGGACCAGGGAACAGAGAAGTGATAGCGCCCCTGGGACAAGCCAGCCAGCCTTGCGCCCAAAACGCGCTTGTAATAAACCATATTGGATGAGAGACTTCGTCTCATCCTAGGGGGGAGGGATGTTGTGTTTGGAATATTGCTTTAAGTAATGTAACACTCGAATGAGTGGATATAATAATCATCAGCTGTAACACTGTAACCTTCTGTATCAGGACGCGAGCTAGTGACCACTAGGGGCAATAGCGAGCGCCCAGCTCACATGGTTCCAATTCCCCAAATACCTACAGCGCGGGAAGATTCCCGCCACCACCTCACCTGGACAAGAAGGGCGTGACGGGGAATGACGTCACACAGACAGTAGCCAATGGGCTATCGAGGAGCCACATTCAAATGTATAGCCACAGTATATATTGAGCTGTTCATCCGCCATTAACCACATGTTCCCCCGGACCATCATGCAATAAAGATGTGTTAAGCCAACCTTTCAGCTGTTTCTATTGTCTTGGTTCTCATACACTAAAGGGTTCCATTGTGGATGTCAGTAGTCGAGGGTATTTAAAGTGTGTTTATTTCATAATTTGTAAGTGTCCTGTAAATTTTGTAAGATGAAAACTGTACATTTTCTGGTATTTTCTGTTAATTTTTCTTATTTGTAATTGTACTGTATTAGGAATTGTATTGTATTGTATTGTACTGTATTATATACCTATGTTGTACACCGCCTCGAGTCGCACGTTGTGTCGAGTGAGGCAGGATATAAATTTAATAAATAGTAATAATAATAACATCCCGAGCCTGGGAACACCATACATTTGTTATGGGAACCAGGATGTGTTTATACCATCCATGGGCCCTAATTGGCTGTCTGCTAATTAGGCGAGCCAAGCTCATGTTCTTTCTTTTAGTTCAAATGCAAGTTTGGGGTTTCTGGGAGATACACCTCAGAATGGAGAGGGGGACTCTAACACCCAGTCCTGACTCCAACCCAATCTTAGTCATGATTACCTATGGATTCCCCATGCCCATTTGGCATGGAAACGGCCCTTGCAGAGGCCGCTTTGGTGAGAAGGCTCCCAGCCGTAGTTTCTGCGGGCAGAGAAATTAAGGGGGGTGGATTAATGATAGGGTTTGATTCACCCAATTCCTTGACCTGACCAGCGGTTCTGCTGAGAGAGCGAATATCTAACTCTGTTATCCATTAAGGTAATCACTCATCTCCGAGTTCAGCCTAATCCTTGGTGCAAATAGAAGCCATATTTACCCTAGCCTAAGCCTCAGACAATGGTCAGTGTTTGCCTTAGTTAATTAACTTCCCCAAGAGAGGTTCTCAATTAACCCGGGTAAATGGGTGATGTGATTTTCTGTCAGATGACCATTCTACCATGCGCAGCCTTGGACATAATATATACTGATGATTTTCCCTCAATAAATCACTGGTCTTCGCTCCATCTTGCCTCGTGTCGCTCCTTTGACCAGTCTCCTCCGGGATCCTAAGGGCCTCCTCACGGCCCCAATCCTACAATTACCTAGATTAGTCAGGTTTTCCTTTTGTTTCATTGGGGAAGGCCTGCGTGTGGATTTTCCTACCTGTACTTTTTGATTAGCTTTTTTTTTGCTGTATTCGTGTATCCTGAACCAACGAATGAACTGTTATTTCCACAATATGCTTCAAGAACAATAAACATCTATAATTCATCAACAATGTCTGTTCATTGGAAGAGGGGGTAAGAAAAGAGTTAAGCTATAAGCCACATGCTACCGCACATACCACATACTACTCTCCACAATACTTGCTGGGCTCTGTTAATACAGGTAAGCCCCACGTTGCTGCAGGTTTTTGCAGGACATTTAGGCCTCCTATACTCGGAGTCTTGGGGAGTTCCACAGAGCTGGCCAGTCTTCAGGTAAGCCTGGCGTCATTGGCATGACTGCCTGCCCGTGAGGGGGGGGGAACAGAGCCGGGGTGGGTGGTCGGGCCCCCACCCCACCCCTCCTGGCAGTTCAAGCAGGCCACTGCTATTCTTTGGCCTGCCCCTTCCCCTCCCAGGAAGGTCCATCCGTCCGTCCATCCGTCTCTCTGTCTGTCTGTCTGTCTATCTATCTATCTTCACTAATCCACTCTTCCTTCCTTCCTTCCTTCCTCCCTTCCTTTCTTCCATCCTTCCTTCCTTTCTTTCCTCCCTCCCTCCCTCCCCCTTCCTTCCTTTCTTCCATCCTTAGTCTCTTCCTTCCATCCTTCCTTTCTTCCTTCCTTCCTTTCTTCCATCCTCCCTCCCTTCCCTCCTTTCTTCCTTTCTTCCATACTTCCTTTCTTCCTTCCATCCTTTCTTCCTCCCTCCCTCCCTCCCTTCCATCCTTCCTTTCTTCCTTTCTGAGCACTGGTGGTGCAAAACTGTGGTCATAAGGACTGCAGTGGCTCAAGTGGCTAAGACACTGACTGGGAGGCGGAAGGTCAGCAGTTCGATTCCCGAGTACTGCAGGACGGAATGAGCTCCCGTCTTTGTCCCAGCTCCTGCCAACCTATCAGTTTGAAAGCAAGAAATTGCAAGTAGATAAATAGGGACCACTTCGGTGAGAAGGTAACAGCATTCTGTGCACTCTGGTGTCTAGTCATGCCTGCCACATGACCACGGAAACGTCTGCAGAAGGAGACAGCGCTGGTTCTTTGGCTTTGAAAGAGAGATGAGCACTGCACCCTAGAGTCGGATACGACTGGCTTTTGAGCAAGGGAAACCTTTACCTTTTAATTATGTACGTGTTGATATTAAAGTCTGTTTCTTTGGCATAATGTGTGGCACTTTAAAGACTAACTGCTGTATTTTAATGCGAGCTTTTGTGGATCAAGGCCACTAGCTCTTTGGCTGTAATCAGAGATGAGCACTGAACTCTAAAGTTGGATACAACTGACTTTCAAGCAAGGCTTAAAGACTAACTGCTGTATTTTAATTTGAGTTTTTGTGGATCAAGGCCACTGGCTCTTTGGCTGTAATCAGAGATGAGCACTGAACTCTAAAGTTGGATACAACTGCCCATCGAATTTTTTGGGGGGGAAATTGTGTATTCCAACCGCCACCCCAATGCGAGGAGAGAGAAAAGTGTGTGTGTGGGGGCTGCGGAGCATCATGGCGGACTGACCGGTATCGTTTTCCGTTTGTTCTGAAGGGAGAGCCGCTTAAAAGCGGGAAAGGAGGTATTTTGGAGTTGCGTTTTGGGCTCAAAAGTATATTAAACGGAGTGTGAGATCAATATCTTCGGCCAGGTTAATTTGGAGGGTAAAATATAGAGAGGTTGCCGAGAAATCAAAGATCTTTTGGCTGGGGACAAGTTGTTATTCTTTCTCTGCAAGAGCTTGGGGCGTGCTTCCTCTCAGGCTCGAAAGGTTTCGAGAATGAAAAGACTGACTGACTGAGTTTACCGGTCTTTGCAGTTTTGGGATACAAAACTATTTGAAAAAGAAAGGAAGAAAGGAGAATTAAGAACTTTCTCTTTAAGCCTTAAGTTTTGGAATATTGAATACTGAATACTGAAACTTTGGAGATTAAAAGTCGGACAGTGGGATTTAACAAGAGGACTTAAACAAACACTCAACTTCGCAGATTCTCATGCTCAAGGAGAGACTGAGGTAACTCGGGGCTGTCTCTGCAGGGGAGCGAGGTATGAGTGTGGAACTAAGAAGACTTGCTAATCACTTAGTCTTTGTTATTTAATTGCGGAACTAAGAAGCTGATGTTGAAACAATCCCACGCCCAGGTTGTTTGAGCAGCCTGTTTGAAATGTGCCAGCAATCTAAGAGATACTTCGAGACCGAAAGGCTGGAAGACCTCTATCTTCAGGGAATATAAACAATTAAACATACAGCGAAACCTGGGGTTTAAGAGGTTTAAAGAGGAATGAAAGAAATATAAGAAACTGAGAGGAACGGAAAGTACAGTAGATAAAAGCGGGGCACAGACACTGAGTGGAGCAAGGTGAGGGATCCCGGAGCTCCAAAAGAGACTGAGGCTAACAGAACCAACAGAATTAAAATATTACAGTAAAAGACTCTCTTTTTGCTGGATTACAAGGACGGGACTGTGGCTATGAGAAGGCAGTAAAGAAACAGTGAATATTGGATTATCGGACTATTGGATTCCCAGCGGTTTATGGACACTAATTAGCTAATAAAAAGGTTTTTCATTGTGTGTCCAGTTAAAATTCGGACTGTTACAGGATTGTGTACTCTGCAAGCAGAAGCAGAAAGCAGAAGGATAGAGGACTACAGAGGGATACAGCATTGCTAAAAGGAGCATAGGGTTGCAACGCTCCAAGGACTCAGAGACTCACCAGCTGGGAATTTAATTTGCATATCTCCCCTTATCTTGGTTTTGGAACACCTGGGGTTTTTTCTTTCTTTCTTTGGAAAGAGGGGATTTAAGAAAGAGGAATTGAACGGCTCTCTTAAAGCAGTATTTGATTGTTCTCCATTTAAACTTTGAATTTATTATTCTCTATTGGTATATAATCAGATATATTTTACTTTTTTTCTACACTTATTATATTATAAGTATATTAATGCACTAATGAACTGTTAATTTAGGATCCTGTGGTTAAAAGGCAGCAGTTTAATGAGCAAAAAAATTGATAATTTTGAACAGGATTTAAAGTGGGTGAGAACAGATAGATTGGAGAGAAGAGAACAGGAGGGTAGGAGAAGAAAATCGTTGCAGGAAGAACTTATCGAGATCCAAGAACTAGAAGAGCTGAGGAAGAAAGTAGCTGAAAGGAGGTTAAAGATTAAACAACAAGAAGCCTTAGATCAGGAAGAGAAAGAAAAACAAATAGAAGTGGGGGGTCAAGAGATTCTGATAGGAGAGGAGTCAAGAAGACAGATGGCTACCAAAAAAAAGGGGTTTGACAAGGGGAGGGTTAAAGAGGTAGAAGAGGAGCAGGTTGGTGATAGAGGCCCAAGTCCAGATTTAAATGATTTAAGAGGAGACCTGGAGCTTAGGTTTGATAAATTAGAGGAAGAACTTCAAGCTAAACTACAAACATTAGAAGATCAGCGAGCAAAAGATAATCAGAAATTTCAAAAAGAAATAAAAGAAAGTATCACACAAGCATTTAAGAACACCAAGAAAGAGTGTACCAATTTATTGAAAGAAATAGATGAATTGAAGGAGGGGATGAATGCTATTGGGAAAGAAGTTTGGGAAATGAAACATGAGTTAAGAGAGGTCAAGGAGCAGGCACAGTTAAAAGAGGAGAAACAGAAAAAATATGATAAAAGGTTGGAAAGAATGGAAGATCAGGAGAGAAGGTGCAACGTGGTTATTAGGAATATACCAGAACGGAACCCGGATAACTTGAGACAAAGATTGGTAGAATGGATTAACGCAATGGGAATGGGGGAGGAAATGGAATTGGAGGATATAGACAGTGTGTACAGACTAGGAAAAAAAAGGAGCCAAGAAAGACCTAGAAATGTTTTTTTAAGATTTGGAAATCTAGGACAAAAGTTAAGGATAATGAAATATGTTAACTCCTCGGGGGATGATGCTTTAAAAATGGAGGGGGCACAGCTAGAAATATATAAAGATATTTCGTTAGAAGAACGCATTTGGAGACTACAAATTAAGCCAATCACAAAAAAATTGCGTGAGAAAAACATACAATATAAATGGAGACCACATAAACAATTAATTTTTACAGTGAAGGGGAAGAATTATTGGATTAGGGAAGAATCTGATGTCTTAGAAATTTTGACGGAAGCTAAGATTATAGAAAAAGGGTCTACAGAATGGAAGCAACTTAAAGATGGCTTAATAAATGTGGGAGTAACGCCCATGTTAGAACGGGAAGAGGAGGAAGTTGAAGGAGCAGAAGGAGGGAAAGACTAGGTCATTAAAGGATAAAAAGAGAGAATCTACTGCATGGAATAAATTATGACAAATTAAGATAACCATTTGTAATAAGAAATAAATAATGAACAAGAAACGGATGTTAAGTATTAAGGTCCACTCGCCAACCGCAACCCCCCCTCCCCTCTTTGGTTTTCAAAGGTTACTTTAGTAGAAAGTGGGGAGGGCAGAGTTTTTTTCCCCCTGTTTTTCCCCCTGTTTTTCCCTCTTTCTTATTTGTTTGATTGTTGGTTTGTTTAAGCTTTGTTATTTTTGTATATTTTCTTCTTCTTAAGATAATTATATATTATTTAATTTAAGATGCGCTGGAGGAAGGAGAGTATAACTTGTTGTGGGTTGAGGTATTGGTTCACATATTATGGGGAATTCTGCAGTAACAGTAGAGAAAGCACTAAATATGTATACTTAAAAAGTTAAAAATTATCTCATGGAATGTCAGGGGCCTAGGGAACCAAATTAAGAGGAAACGTGTGGAAGGAGTTCTGAGAAGGGAAAAAGCGGATATCATTTTTCTCCAGGAGACACATCAGAAAAGCGAAAATAAGAATAATATTTATGTAAAAGGGATGGAAATATATGAGAAAAGCCTAGGCTCAAGTAATTCAAGAGGGGTTGCTATATTAATATCGAATAAACTAGATTTTTCAATGAGCAAGAACATTAAAGATAAGGAGGGAAGGTTTCAGCTAATAAAAGGTAAAATAGAGGAGGAAGAGTATACATTTGTCAACGTATACTCACCAAACAAGAATCAAGGGGTCTTTCTAGATAAAATTCTACCCATTATAAAAAAAGAAAGATCAGTAAATTTAATTATAGGGGGAGATTTTAACTTAATCAGGTCAGGATTAGATACAACAAATAATTTTAGAAAGACTCAAGATAAATTGATTGACAAATGGATAGGGAAATTAGGATTACAGGATGCGATGAGAATGTTGGCAGGTAAAAAAAATATATTTACCTTTTGCTCCTTAAAACATAGATCTTATTCTCGCTTGGATTATTTCTTTGTGTCAGAAAATATGCTTACGAATTTAGAAAACTTTAATTATGGCAATTTTAATATCTCAGATCACACATTTATTTCGATAGAGATGCGGCTGAATATCAGTACCTATCAAAATAAGGTATGGAGGATGGATACTAAACTATTAAAAAATGAAGAGATAAAAAAAAGATTAATAAATAAATGGATAAAGAACTGGGAAGATAATGATACGGGTGAGGTGGAATTACATATCCTTTGGGACGCAATGAAAGCGGTTATTAGAGGTGACTATATACAAGAGAAAGCAATATTTGAAAAAAAAAATAAAAAGTCAAGTAATTAAAAGAGATAAAGACATAAAAGAACTAGAAAGGAGGCACGCAGCTACAGGAAGTATCTCAATTTGGAATAAATTACAGGCATTAAAAAAGGAAACAATTGCAGCAGAAGTTGAAAAGGTTAGGGTAGATTTGGCATATTTAAAAAGAAATGATTTTGAATTCAATAATAAAGATATGAAAAATTTAGCAAAAAAAGTAAGACAAAAAAAAAGTAAGGGATATATAGAGGCTCTAATTAATAAAGAAGGTATAAGGCAGTATAAATTGGAAAATAAATTATCAGTAGCAGAAGAATTCTATACAAAATTATATACAGAACATAGAATTGATGATAATGTACTTCAAGCATATTTGAATAGAAATTTGACATACCAATTAAAGGAAGAACATGTAAATATAATGGAACAAGATATTAAAGACAAGGAGATTGAAGAGGTAATTAACAACTTAAAAAAGGATAAAACGCCAGGAGAGGATGGTATCCCTTCGGAATTTTATAAGGAATGCCGAGAGGTATTAATTCCCAAGTTAAAAAATTTATATAATTATATATTGGAAGGGGGGGAGATCCCCAAGTCTTGGAGTAATTCGATAATGGCTCTAATTCCTAAACCTGGAAAGGATAAAGAGAATATAGAAGCATATAGACCAATATCATTATTAAATCAGGATGCAAAAATTTTTACTTCAATAATTAACAATCGGCTTAATAAATTCATAGACACTTATATTGGAGAAGACCAAGTAGGATTTGTTAAAGGAAGACAAATGGATAAATTAATAAACCGGTTAATTAATATTATTGATAAATTAAAAAATAATAAACAAAAAGTATGTATAGTGGCATTAGACATATATAAAGCATTTGACTCAATTCAATGGAAAACAATAAAAGGAATATGTGAGAAATTGCAATTCGGCCCTAAATTTAATCATGTGATAGGACAATTGTATAAAGAAAGCAAATCTAAAATTAAAATGAATAATTGTCTGGGGAAAGAAATTGATATAAACGCGGGGACAAGACAAGGATGTCCACTGTCCCCATGTTTATTTATATTGGCAATGGAACTGCTAGCAAATGATATAAGGCAAAATGAGAAATTAGTAGGAATAGAAAATAAAAAAATAAGTCTATTTGCGGATGATACTTTATTAGTTGTAAAAGATCCTTTAAATAATTTAAATAAAATACAAGAACATTTAAGAGCCTTTGAAGAAGTAACAGGATTAAAAATTAATTGGACGAAAACTGAGGCTATCACATGCAATTTAACCCAGGAGGAAAAGAAAAAAATTGGAGATAGATTTAGTATTACAATAAGAGATGAATTGAAATATTTGGGAATATTTGTGACGAACGATCCAAAAGATCTATATAATATTAACTTCAATAAGTTAAGAAATAAATTGAAACCATTACTAGAACAGATAAAACGAGCAAAGACTTCATGGTTTGGAAGGATTAATATTTGTAAAATGAAAGTTATACCCAAATTGAATTTTCTGTTTGAAAATTTACCGATTAAAATTAAAGAGTCAGAAATAAATAAATGGCAAAAATTGATAAACGGAATTTGCAATAATAATAAAAGAGCAAGAATTAGTAAAGGATTATGGTACATGAAAAATAAACAGGGAGGATTAAACATTCCAAACATTAAAGCGTATTTTCAAGCCTTTCATATAAAGAAATTAATTAAATTATTAATTCAGCAAAATGAGGTAATAGGTGAAGGGGATCAAGAAGAATTTAAAAAATTAAAAGGTGAAACATTTCTTGCACAAGTAAATAATAAAACAGAGATTAACTGCTTTTCTATAAAGAATATTTATAACGTATGGAAAGGGGTTAAGAGGAAATTGGCACCAGACATTTCCCCAATTTTAGAAATTTTAGATTTCCAGAGTTGCCCATTATTATCCTCACAAAAAATAAGACCTATTCTATTGCAAGAAAAAGTGTTGTTAATAACAGAATGGATTAAAAATTGCAATACATATCAGAAAAGGAAGGAGGTATATAATAAATTAAAATTAAATTGGCTACAAGAATTGGGGATGGAGAAATGGGACAAATCGATAAGGGGGATTATAGGAGTACCTAGGGCAAAGACGCCATTTGAAGAATTGGTCTTGGAAATAAGGAAAGGGAAGATAAGATTTCAGGGGTTAGTAGGTAAACTGTACCAAATGCTTATCCCAGGGGAAGGATCACACTATACACTTAAACGAATTTGGGAGGAAGATTTAAATATTAAAATTGAAGAAGAAGAGTGGAGGAAAAAGTGGGGAAACAGAATAACAAAAACTATGTCAATCAAGGAAAAGGAGCATGTTTGCAAGGTACTTTGGAGGTGGTACCTTACCCCAATCAGACTCAAGCAAATTGATATTAATAAATCTGAATTGTGTTGGAGATGCAATGAACAAAAGGGGACATATTTGCATCTGTGGTGGTTTTGTAAGAAAACAAATACATTTTGGAAAGTGATAGAGAAGGAGATAAACGAGATTCTTGGCATAACAATGATTCTAGAACCCAAACTAGCTATATTAGGAGAAATAGGAAAAATGAGATTAAGTGAGGGTAATAAAGAATTAATTTTGACATTGTTGCTGGTTGCTAGACAGCTGATAGCCCAAGAATGGAAGGGTAACGAAAATCTAAATAAGAATAGGTGGTATAAAGAGGTTTGGCAACTAGCACTAAATGAAAAATTAACTAGCCAAATTAGGTTAAAACAGGGTTTTAAAATCAAAATACAATTTTGGGAAATATGGAAACCTTTCATACAGCACGCATTAACAAGTGAAGAAGGAAGTAAGCCTGGCCCTGACATGATTCAATTTTGGAAGATTTAAGTATATTGTGCCAATTGAAATTGCTGCAGAATAGGGTTTTGCACGGATTAAAAGTTGAAAGAATGAAAGAGTGAACAAGATATTGATATATTGTTGTTATTCCTTTCTCTTTTCTTGGTGTTTTTTCCCCTTTATTGTTAGTTTTAAGTATTTATATGTTTATGTTTGTTTGTATTTTATGATTATTAATTAAAAAAAATAAAACCTCAAAAAAAAAAAAAAAAGAAAAGTGTGGGTGTGGTGGTGGTGGTGGGGGCCAATAGGATTGCTCAGAACGGGGCCCAGAAATTTCTGATGGTGGCCCTGCCAGTCTTGGAAGCTCAGAAGAAACGGGGAGAGCCCCAGGGCAAGGGTCAGGTCAAAGCCTATCTGTCACATAGGTAGAACTCAACTAACCAGGTAACAACTAAGCCGAGCTGGGGGGGGGGTTGATGGCTGGCAAAATGTCTTCCTCCTCCTCTTCGGCTGCCCGACAACCCAAAGTCCCAGGGTCCATTTTATCCCCCCAGCGATGGAATGGCTGGGGGGGGGGGAAAGATGTGGCGTTCGGCAAAGGCGCGGCGCTCGGCTGCCCGACAGCCCAAAGTCCCAGGGTCCTTTTTATTTCCCCCCCCCAGCAATGGAATGGATGGGGGCGGAGGTGGGGAGGAGACGCAGCGCCACAATTTTGGTTTCACTTCAGTACAAAGCCTTGCCTGCAGCACCCCACTTCTGTGGGGCTTCTTTTAGTGTATGGGACCAAAGACGACCGGACAACCGAAGGGTTGGTTTAACACAGGTTTATTGCATGAGGTTCCAGTTAAGCATGAGGTAATGGCGGTGATACATCTCAATATATACAGTAGCTCTCTACATTTGAATCTTGTAGCACGGTAGCTGATTGGCTGCTACCGGCGTGGCCTCGCCCAGGCACGCCTCCTTTCCTGCTGCTGAATGCAGGTCTTTCTTCAGCTGCTGAATGCGGGGAAGGTTTTCCCGCGGCTGTCCGTGATTGAGCAATGTGAACCATGTGAGAGTGAACGCTCGCAGCTGCCCTCTATAGGCTGTCTGCTCGCGTTCCTTTACAGCTGATATCGTTTGTATCTGGAGTGGTTACAATCTTGCCTTTACAGTATAATGAACATGCATACATACATAACATCCCTCCCCCCTAGGATGGGACGAAGTCCCGCAACCATTGTGGCTTGCCGCACGTTCGCTTGGGGCGTGCTTGCGCCTGCCCTAATTCTGGAGAGCCTGTGATCCCTGACTCCGCGGGTGCTTGTCCTGCAACGGGAAACGGGGATTCGTTAGTGGCTCTGTGGGGCGTCTGTGCCTGCCTTGCGCTCGGGGATGGGAATGGAATGAATAGTTGGGAGGTAAACCCCTGCCTATTGCTCTCGGACCCCGGGGACCCACCTAATGTGAACCGCGGAACCGATGAGGTCGCCCTTGTGGAACGGCTACCTTCTGATCCCTGCTCGGGGGACCTTAAGACTGTGGTGGGCGGACTCGCTGATGCCTCCGGTCTTGGGGGTGTCGGTCTCCGGGACATTGGCGCTATATTGCATTCTAACTCACAGGGGCTACTGGGACTGGAAGTACCAGGGGCTGAACTGAAACCCCTCTTTTCGCTAGGACGGGTGGGGGACCACTCCGCTGACTCCCCCTGGTACTGTAAATCAACGTCTAAACTTCTATGGGCATCTGAATTTCGGGGAGACTTCCGCGGCTTCCGCGGGGTATGAGTGCGGTCGGGGCTCCTCCTCTCTGACGGGGACTCCCGCAAAAGATTTCTGTGGATCGATTGCCTTTCCTCCCCCCTTGGTGGGGACCCATGCTCCCCTTTTCCTCCCCCTTGGGCTAAACGGGTGGGGGAGTACCCTAACGCTGATTCGATGCTGTCCTCGTCCGCGTCCTGCTCTCCGGGGACCCTACGCCGGAGTTGGTCTACGTGTCGCCTCCACAGGAAACCTGTACTGGTCTCTACGCGGTATGAGACGGGGCCGGTTTGATCTACTACGGTGCCCGGCACCCAGGCTGGCCCCGCGCTGGCGTAGTTCCTGCAGTGCACCGGGGCGCCTATGCTGAAACTCTTTGTGGGTTCCACCCCTATGTTCCGCCCTTTGTCCTCTACTCTCGTGGGGTCTAGCTTGGAGATCCCCGTGGCCAGCTTCCTGCGCATCAACAGCTCCGCGGGGGAGTACCCTGACGCTAATGGGGTGACCCTGTATCTCAGCAGGAATTGGCACAATTTCAGGTCGAGGTCTCCGGGACCCATGCGCAGTAGCGCGTCTTTCGTGGTGCGCACGAGGCGCTCTACTTGGCCATTGGTGGCCGGGTGAAAGGGGGCGGAGGTGACGTGCCGAATGGCGTTGCGCTCCATGAATGCCCTGAACTCGGCGGACGTGAAACAGCTAGCGTTATCGCTGACGAGGGTGTCGGGTAAACCGAACGTGGAAAAGACCCTCCTTAGCTGTTTAATTGTTGTGGCCGAGGAGGTGCTCGAGACTGGAATGACCTCCAACCACTTAGAGAACGCGTCCACCACGAGGAGGAAAAGCGTTCCCCTGAACGGGCCAGCAAAGTCTACGTGTATTCGGGACCAGGGCCCCCTTGCAGCGTCCCACTCCCTAGGTGGCGAGCGAGCCTCTTCTGGCCTTGAGCTTTGGCACGCCTCGCAAGTGCCGACCATGTGTTCGATGTCGGCGTCTAACTGGGGCCACCAAAAGTAACTGCGGGCTAGTGCCTTAGAGCGTACGATCCCCGGGTGGCTGACGTGCAGCAGTTTAAGCACCCTCGGCCGGAGAGGCGTGGGGATCACTACCCGCTGTCCCCACAAGAGGCAACCCCTCTCTAGGGACAACTCTAATCTCTTTTTGAAAAATGTGTCGAACTCCGCTGCTGGGGACGACACGGGCCACCCTTTCTGCACCCAGGAGCAAACTGTGGCCAGCGTTTTGTCCTTGCCTGTCGCTTTGGCGATGTCGGCCGGTACTACTGGAGGGGAGTCTAGGACCTCTATCATTAAGACCTGGTGGTCCCTCTCTACTCCGCCCACGTGGCAGCAATCCCGGGGAATGGGGGACCTCGACAGAGCGTCGGCATGGCTTATCTCCCTCCCGGGCCGGTATACCAACGCGTGCTGATACGCGTTGAGAAAAATGGCCCATCTGAGCATTCTCGGGGACAGGATCTGGGGTGTGGGCTTGTCTGCGGTGAAGATGCCCAGCAAAGGCTTGTGGTCAGTCACTATGGTGAAGGGGCGGCCGTACACGAAATCATGAAATTTCTTGGTCCCCGCAATTATTGCTAGCGCCTCCCTGTCTGTCTGAGCATAATTCCTCTCCGCTTGGGACAGGGATCTAGAGTAGAAAGCTATCGGGGCCTCCCTACCGTTCTCCAGCACGTGGCAAAGCACCGCCCCCACCCCCACCGGGGATGCATCGCATATCAGGACCACCGGGCGTTTGGGATTGAAGTGGGTCAGTACAGCATCTGATGCCAGGAGTCGCTTCAGGTCATTGAAAGCCTTTTCCTGGTCGTCGCCCCACTTCCATGCCTCGTCCTTTTTTAACAATTTGTGTAGCGGTTCTGCCACGGCTGCCTTCCGCGGGAGGAAGGAGTGGTAGAAGTTGAGCAGTCCGAGGAACGACTGCAATTCGGGCTTGGAGGTGGGGCGAGGGGCCTTTTTGATGGCGGCTACCTTGGATTGGGCTGGCCTAATTCCCTCGGGAGTAACACGGAACCCTAGGAACTCAACCTCTGTAGCGAAGAAGACGCATTTGTCTTTCCGCAACCTCAACCCCGCCTTTTCGAATATTGTCAGGACCTTTCCCAACCTTGTTGCTAATTCGGCCCGGCTCCCCCCTGTAATTAATACGTCATCAAAATAGGGTAACACCCCCTCCAACCCCTTCAGGAGGCGTTCCACCAATGACTGGAAAATCCCGGGCGCCGAATTCACGCCGAATTGGAGGCGCGAAACCTGGAACGCCCCTTTGTGGGTGACTATGGTTTGTGCAGCAGCTGCAGCGGGGGTCACCGGGAGTTGCTGGTAGGCTTGGGCCAGGTCGAGTTTGGCGAAACACCTCCCCCCGTGTAACCTGGCCAACAAGTGGCTGACTACCGGCACCGGATACGCATTAGGGCGGATCGCCTTATTGATGGTGCACTTGTAATCAGCGCATATTCGGACTTCCCCGTTGGCCTTGAGCGCTGTTACAATTGGAGTTTCCCACTCCGCAGAATCAACAGGAACAAGAATCCCCTGGCCCACTAATTTGTCCAATTCCGCCTCTATTTTGTCCTTTAGTGCGAAAGGCACTCTGCGCGGTTTAAGTCTGATTGGACGCACTCCAGGGTCCAGGTCGAAAGTCACTGGGGGGCCCTTGAATTTTCCGAGCCCCTTTTTAAAAACCTCGGGGTGCGCGTCGCACACGCTCTGTATTGGATCAGTCCCGGCGGCGTGTGCTCCCACGGCGTGCACCCCCCCAATGAACAACCCCAGGGGCTGGAACCATTGCGTCCCGAGGAGGCTGCATTTACCCCCCTTGAGGACGACTAAGGGAAGCGTTGCGGTGTACTTTTTGAACTGGACCTGGAACTTCCCAACCCCCAACACTGGGATGCGGTTCCCTTGCACGTCCTTCAGCGTGGCCCTCAACGCCTTGAGTTTGGGCCGCACGCGGGGGGCGATTTTCATGAACTCCCCCTGGGAAATAATGGAGTATGAAGAACCCGAGTCCACCTCCATTCTAACAGGGGCCCCTTGTATTACTACCTCAACGAAGTAACGGGGGTGCTCCGTGGAAACGCTGCAAACCGGCGCGTCGTCCTCGCTGTCGTCGGAGACTCGCCCTACTCCGTCCCGCGTCCTCATGGTCCGGGTGCCGTCCTTCGGCCTCGTGGTGCGGTCCTGCCTCGTGGTGCGGTCCTGCCTCGCCGAGCGGTCTGGAGAACTCCGGGTGGCCTCGCGTCGTTTCCGGCAGACCTTGGCGATGTGCCCGCGCCGGCCGCAGTTGTGGCACTCGGCCTTGCGGAATGGGCATTTGGTGCGGGCGTGGGCGGCGCCGCAGCCATCGCAGCGCCGGCCCTCTCTCTGGACCCTCCGGACGTCCTCGTCGTCGCTGCTCTCTGCAGACGAGTTCGAAGTCCGCCGGGCCGCGCGCACCGAACTCTCTGCCTTGGCAGTCTTCGGGCGCCAGTCCTGAAGTTCGTGCACCCCGGCCGACGTGGCCTCAGCGGCCTGTGCCGCGTTGAGGACTTGTTGCCACGTGGGAGGCGGCTCCCTTTTCATCAGCGCGCGCTGAGTCTCTGTGTCCCTCAGACCGCAGAGCAGGCAGTCTCGGAGGGTGACGTCGGGGAGTTCCCACTTGCATGGGCCGGCGGCCAACCGCAGGGCCGCGGCGAACTCATCGACCGATTCCCCGGGTGCCTGGACTCGCCTCCAGAACGCGCTCCGAGCGGGGAACATCGCTATTGCTGGCCGGAGATGGGCGCGCAGCGCCGCCAGGAGCTCTGTGGCCTTGAGGTCGCTCACCTTCCTCGGCGCGATCAGGTCCACCAAGGTCCTCTTGGTCTCGTGTCCGAGCATGCGGACGAAAATGGCCCTCTTTTTGGCCTCATCTGAGACTTCGAGCTCCACCAGCGCTGCGTTGAAGTCTATCTCAAACAGCTCCAAGTCTCCCGGCTTCCTGATCTCGTAGCCGGCGCATGTCTTGGTCCCGTGGGCAGCCATCTATCCCACCTTCGTCGCCAATTTAGTGTATGGGACCAAAGACGACCGGACAACCGAAGGGTTGGTTTAACACAGGTTTATTGCATGAGGTTCCAGTTAAGCATGAGGTAATGGCGGTGATACATCTCAATATATACAGTAGCTCTCTACATTTGAATCTTGTAGCACGGTAGCTGATTGGCTGCTACCGGCGTGGCCTCGCCCAGGCACGCCTCCTTTCCTGCTGCTGAATGCAGGTCTTTCTTCAGCTGCTGAATGCGGGGAAGGTTTTCCCGCGGCTGTCCGTGATTGAGCAATGTGAACCATGTGAGAGTGAACGCTCGCAGCTGCCCTCTATAGGCTGTCTGCTCGCGTTCCTTTACAGCTGATATCGTTTGTATCTGGAGTGGTTACAATCTTGCCTTTACAGTATAATGAACATGCATACATACATAACACTTCTAAAAGGCTTTCTGGCAGCTAGAGGAGCCCCCCCCCATCTTAACCTGGCACCACTGTTATCATGGTTTCTACAGCTGGAAGATTCATGTCACAAGGTCCCTACTCTCTGCTTTGCTTCAAAAGTATAATGGACATACTGTCTCTAGCTTGCTTTCAATTCCCTTTGTCCCAGACTTTTTAGTGCATGGACAGTGCAGAAGCATCTTTGCATGGAAACAGTAAGCCCTTGTGCCCACTGGGATAACAGGTAGAGGCATTAAAATGCTAAGATTATTTATCCAGTCAAGATTTGAACTTCTTTATAGCAATTAAAGATGTAATAGCCTTCTCATCTTTTGATTATTCCAAAATCCCCAGGCATTAACCAAGTTAGCAAGAATTTCTGGCCAACAATATCCAGAAGGTCAAACATTGAACATTTCTGCTCTTTTGCATCTAGCTACCCCAGAGCAAGCACACACCAAAGGGTTGAAAAGCAGATCCTGGAAAAAAGATCTATTGTTCCTTCCTGGAGTAAAAGACTATGCTCAGTGGTGGACGCATCCATGCAGAAGGTCTCAAAACCATCTTTCAGCATAAGCGGGGAGGGACCACCTACCTGAAACACTGAAGAGAGGCTGCAAGGCATTTGATAACACTGGATTAGACAGCCTCTAAATTGCCATTTTGGTGGTCCTGTGGTTCCTGAGAGTTCAAGTTCAAAGCCCTTGTTGGTTGCCAAAAGTCAGATGCAATCAGATCACACATAAGATATACTGCTCCAGAAGAAATGATAGGATATGAAACTGACATCTCAATCCTTTCCACCCTAGACCCTTTTTAAAAGAAGAGCATCTTTCTCTGGAAAAGCTGGAATAGCTTTACAATTCATTTTCCACTATGTTCATCAGTGTCAGATTCACGTGAAAGATAATAATTCCTTTACTGTTTCCAGTTTAATTTAATTTAGTTTAGTTTAGTTTCACCTAGAAGTGTTCTAATAATGAGCTCAAACTGGCATTCCAATTTGCTTGCTTTTTGGTTTATGATTGTCAATCAATCAAAAATAAGTACATCAGGACTGACAAGCAAACAGGATTATTTCCACAGGCAGAAAAATGTTTCTTTGAATAGTTTATTTTAAAATATTATCTTTACATCATCAAATCTGCAGCCATGGACACACATGTTTACATTGGGGTGTTTTATTTATTTATTTTGCACAAAGCAGCAAATACAAACTATTGCCTTTATTTACAATCTTTTTGATTCATGAAGGCTGCATACAACTCCCTGCTGACCTACACTACAGTCTGTATCTTCAAAAGCCTTTTGTTGTTCAAGATGGCCAGGACAGAATCCAATTGTACCATAAAAAAATAAGGAGACATACATTTAGTGCAGGGGGTTCCCAACCTAAGGCGCATGGGCCAGATCCAGCCCCCAGCACCATTTCATGCGGGCTCCACCTCCCCAAGGGCATTTGAGAAACAAAATGGCCACCCCCATCAGGCAGGCAGGGCTGACAGAGAATGTGACCTGGTCTCCAGCTTGAAAAGGTTGGGAACCCCTAATTTAGTGCTTTCTGTGCTTGTAATAGTTGTGAGGAAAAAAGCAAGTTGCAAGTCTTCATTCTTCCAAAGGTTTGAAAATACATCAGTCCTGGAACTGAGAACATTCAGAAGGTGTCGGAAACAAAGCAACCTGTTTCCTATCAGCCAAGCAAGCCCTACAGTTTTTATTTTGACTAACAGCATCTTTCCTGGCTTTCAGGAAGGAATTTCACAGACAGCATTTAGTGTAAGGGACCAAAGACAATGAAACAGCCGAAGGGTTGGCTTAACACAGGTTTATTGCATGATGATCCGGAGGAACATGTGGTAATGGCGGCTGGGTAGCTCATTATATACAGCTAGCTATACATTTGAATGTGGCTCGTTGGCAAGCTATTGGTTGCTGCCCGCGTGACGTCGTAGGGGGTCACGCCCTTCTTGACCAGGTGAGGAGGTCGCGGGGAATCTTCCCGCGCTGCTGATCCAGGTGGCTTTGATCCATTAGAGCTGGACGCTCGCTACTGCCCTCTGGTGGTCACTAGCTCGTGTCCCCTTATTAAGCATACATTGATACAGGTAATGGTTATAATGTTGCACACAGAAAGGTTACATTGATAACACATGGTACAGGTACATAGTTAAAGGCACTGCTTTACAGAACACAACATCCCTCCCCCCTAGGATGAGACGAAGTCTCTCAGCCAAGATGGCTTGTTGCGTGTGCGTGTGGGCCGTGAAGAAGGCTGCCCCCCCGGGGGCGTTATTGCTTCTTTGTTCCCCGGTCCCTTGTCCTGAAATGGGAGAGGGAGACTCGTTAGTAGCTTGCCGCTGTCTGGCGGTCTTAGGGGAAGGGAAAAACTCCATTGTGGGCAGACCGGGGGGCGTCGGGACTAACGGAAAACCCCTCTTCTCGCTTGGATGGGTGGGGGACCACTCCGAACCCCCCCCCCCGGGTCTGAAAATCAAAATCTAAGTTGGTCGGGATACCCGCATTTGTGGGGACTTTCCGCGAGATATGTATGGGGTCGGGTTCCTCTCCCTCGGAAAGATCCCCCAGGGTATCTACGAGGATATCCTCCTCCCCCCTTGGTGGGGGCCCACGGTCCCCTTCTCCTCCCCCTTGGGCTAAACGGGTGGGGGAGAACCCTAACGCTGACTTATTTCCTGCGTGAACCGCGTCCTGCGTCGGAGCTGGTCTGCGTGCCGCCTCCATAGGAGCCCTGTGCTGGTTTCCACGCGGTACGACACGGGGCCGGTTTGTTCCACGACTACGCCGGGCACCCAGGCTGGGCCTGTGCTGGCGTAATTCCTGCAAAGCACGGGGGCGCCTATGCTGAAACTCTTTGTAACTTCCAGCCCGATGTTCCTTCCTTTGTCCTCTACCCTTGTGGGGTCTAGCCTAGTAAGGATGGTGGTCAGCTTCCTGCGCATTAAGAGCTCTGCGGGGGAGTATCCTGATGCCAACGGGGTCACCCTGTACCCTAGCAGAAACTGACACACTTGTAGGTTCAAATCCCCTGGGCCCATGCGCCGCAACGCGTCCTTCGTGGTGCGGACGAGGCGCTCTACTTGGCCGTTGGTGGCCGGGTGAAACGGGGCGGAGGTGATATGCCGAACGGCGTTAATCTCCATGAATGCCTTAAACTCGGAGGGCGTAAAACAACTAGCGTTGTCGCTAATTAACGTGTCGGGTATGCCGAACGTGGAAAAGAGCCTCCGCAAGTGCCTAATGGTCTGGGCCGAGGAGGTGCTCGTGACTGGGATAACCTCCAACCATTTGGAGAAAGCGTCCACAACGAGGAGGAATAGGGTGCCTCTGAACGGGCCCGCGAAATCAACGTGCACCCGGGACCACGGCCCCTTAGCCGCGTCCCATTCCCTGTGGGGAAGGCGGGCCTCCTCCGGTCTGGAGCATTGGCAACTTTCGCAAGTGCCGACCATGTGCTCGATGTCGGCGTCTCGCTGGGGCCACCAGAAGTAACTCCGGGCCAGCGCCTTGGATCGCACGATGCCGGGGTGGCTGACGTGCAGCAGCTTGAGCACCCGCGGCCGAAGGGAAGTGGGAATCACCACCCGCTGCCCCCACAAGAGACATCCCCTCTCTAGGGACAGTTCTAGCTTCTTTCTGAAAAATGGAGCGAACTCCTCCGCTGGGGAGGATGCGGGCCACCCTTTCTGTAGCCAGGAGCTTACTGTCGCTAACGTTTTGTCTTTCTCTGTCGCTTTGGCGATGTCGGCGGGCACTACCGGGGGCGAATCCAGCACCTCTATCATGAGAACCTGATGGTCCCGCTCCCCCATGCTCACCTGGCTGGGCGTTAGGGGAAGGGGAGACCTAGATAGGGCGTCCGCATGGCTGATCTCTTTCCCGGGCCGGTAGACCAACGCGTGCTGATACGCGTTGAGAAAAATGGCCCACCTGAGCATCCTTGGGGACAGGATTTGAGGGGTGGGCTTATCCGCGGTAAAAATGCCTAGCAGGGGCTTGTGGTCCGTCACGATGGTGAAGGGGCGGCCATACAGAAAATCGTGAAATTTTTTCGTCCCCGAGACTATCGCTAATGCCTCCCTGTCCGTCTGTGCGTAGTTTCTCTCTGTTTGGGACAGGGACCTGGAGTAAAATGCTATCGGGGCCTCCCTTCCGTTCGCCAGCACGTGGCACAGCACTGCCCCCACCCCCACTGGAGATGAATCACAGATCAGAACTACTGGGCGTTTGGGGTCGAAGTGGGTCAGAATGGCGTCGGACGCCAGGAGGCTTTTCAGCTCACTAAATGCCCTTTCCTGGTCATCGCCCCACTTCCATGCCTGGTCTTTCTTTAGCAGCCTGTGTAGCGGTTCGGCCACCGCTGCCTTCCGGGGGAGGAAGGAGTGGTAAAAGTTGAGCAGCCCTAGGAACGACTGCAACTCGGGCTTGGAGGTGGGGCGGGGGGCTTTCTTGATGGCTGCCACCTTAGACTTGGATGGCTTTATCCCCTCGGGAGTCACACAAAACCCCAGGAATTCAACCTCGGTTGCGAAGAAGACGCATTTGTCCTTGCGCAACCTCAGCCCCGCCTTTTCGAATATAGTCAGGACCTTCCCCAACCTCTTGGCCAATTCCGCCCGACTCCCCCCTGTTATTAACACGTCATCAAAATAAGGCAACACCCCCTCCAGACCCTTCAGGAGGCGTTCCACGAGTGACTGGAAAATTCCTGGCGCCGAGTTCACGCCGAATTGGAGGCGCGTCACCTGGAACGCCCCCTTATGGGTGATTATGGTCTGCGCAGCAGCTGCGGCGGGAGACACCGTGAGCTGCTGGTAGGCCTGTGCTAAGTCGAGCTTAGCGAAACATTTCCCCCCGTGTAACCTGGCCAGCAGATGGCTGACTACCGGCACCGGATATGCATTCGGGCGGATCGCCTTGTTGATGGTGCACTTGTAGTCGGCGCATATGCGGACCTCCCCATTGGACTTAAGAGCAGTTACAATTGGAGTTTCCCACTCCGCAGAATCTACAGGCACAAGAATCCCCTGACCCACCAGTTTGTCCAGTTCCGCCTCTATCTTGTCCTTGAGTGCGAACGGCACCCGGCGTGGTTTTAGGCGAACAGGGCGGACCTCCGGGTCCAGGTCGAAAGTCACTGGGGGCCCCATGAATTTCCCCAGTCCCATTTTGAAGACTTCGGGGTGCGCCTCGCACACCTCCTGAATCGGGTCAGTCCCAACAGCGTGCATCCCCACGGCATGCACCCCCCCAATGAACAGACCCAGGGGCTGGAACCATTGAGTCCCGAGGAGGCTGCAATTTCCTCCCTTGAGCACGACCAGGGGAAGGGACGCGGCGTGCTCCTTGAACTTGACCTGAAATTCTCCAACCCCCAACACTGGAATACTGTTCCCTTGCACGTCCCGTAGTGTGGCCCTCAACGCCTTGAGCTTGGGCCGCTTTTGGGGGGCAATTCCACAAAACTCCCTCTGGGAAATGATTGAATATGAGGACCCCGAGTCAATTTCCATCCTAATGGGCACCCCTTGGACTAGTACCTCAACAAAGTAGCGGGGGTGTCTTGTAGACACGCTGAACACCGAGGCGTCGTCCTCGCTGCCGTCGGCGATGCGGCCCACGCCGTCCTGCTTTCTCGTGGCCTGGGCGCCGTCTTTTGGTTTCGCTGGGCGGTCTCGTCCCGCGGAACGGTCTGGGGAGCTCCTCCGGGACTCGCGCTTCTTCCTGCACACCTTGGCGATGTGCCCGCGGCGGCCGCAGTTGTGGCACTCGGCCTTCCGGAAGGGGCATCTCACGCGGTCGTGGGCCGCGCCACAGCCGTCGCATCGTCGGCCCTCCTTCCGGACCTTCTGCACGTCCTCGTCGTCGCTGCTCTCCGTGGACGACCTCGAAGTTCGCCGGGCCGCCTGTACCGGAGCCTCTGCTTTCCTCGACTTTGGCCGCCAGTCCTGGAGCTCTTGGACCCCGGCCTTCGTAGCTTCTGCGGCCTGGGCCGCTCTAACGACCTCCTGTAGCGTGGGAGGCGGCTCTTGGTTCATTAATGTGCGCTGGGTCTCGGCGTCGTTCAGGCCGCACAGCACACAGTCTCAGAGGGTGATTTCGACGTTCTCCCATTTGCACGGGCCGGCCGCCAGCCGCAGGGCCGCCACGAACGCGGCGACCGTCTCCCCGGGCGCTTGGACTCGCCTCCAAAACGCACTCCGAGCGGGAAACATCGCCGTGGCGGGCCGGACGTGCTCACGCAGCAACTGCATGAGTTCCTTGGCCTTGAATTCGCTCACCCTCCTCGGTGCAATCAGGTCCACCAAGGTCCTTTTTGTTACTTGTCCGAGCATTCTGGTGAAGATGGCTCTTTCCTTCGCCTCTTCCGTGACTTCGGACTCGATCAGTGCGGCCTGGAAGTCCATCTCGAAGATCTCCCAGTCGCCCGGTTTCCTGATTTCGAAACCGGCGCATGTCTTGGTCCCGTGGGCTGCCATCCCATCCTCGTCGCCAATTTAGTGTAAGGGACCAAAGACAATGAAACAGCCGAAGGGTTGGCTTAACACAGGTTTATTGCATGATGATCCAGAGGAACATGTGGTAATGGCGGCTGGGTAGCTCATTATATACAGCTGGCTATACATTTGAATGTGGCTCGTTGGCAAGCTATTGGTTGCTGCCCGCGTGACGTCGTAGGGGGTCACGCCCTTCTTGACCAGGTGAGGAGGTCGCGGGGAATCTTCCCGCGCTGCTGATCCAGGTGGCTTTGATCCATTAGAGCTGGACGCTCGCTACTGCCCTCTGGTGGTCACTAGCTCGCGTCCCCTTATTAAGCATACATTGATACAGGTGATGGTTATAATGTTGCACACAGAAAGGTTACATTGATAACACATGGTACAGGTACATAGTTAAAGGCACTGCTTTACAGAACACAACACAGCAGGAGTCCCTTGTCCTCCTTTCTTAAAGATGAAAGCTCAACCATCTTTTGTAGCCAGTCATCACTCACAATGATGCTTGCTTATCCATTTGGGTCTTTGTTGTGTATGTACAATGTTGCTTTAAGAAATGTATGAATGTAACCTGACCACAATTACAATGTAGCTCAGCTGTTAAGGAACGCGAGTAAGCTGCCTATAGAGGGCAGCTGCGAGCGTTCAGCTCACATGGTTCACATTCCCCAAATCACTGGCAGCTGCGGGAACCTTTCCCGTGCGAGGATCACCTGGAGAAGATGGGCGTGACTCAGAATGACGTCACGCCGGTAGCAGCCAATAAGCTACCATGTAACGAGATTCAAATGTATGTACTTTTAGTGTCTTGCACGGAAGACAAAGAAGGAGCCGCAGTGAGGGCTAAACGCAGGTTTATTGGGTGATGATCAGGATGAACATGTGGTAATGGCGGAGGTACAGCTCATTATATACTGCAGTACATACATTTGAATCTCGTTGCACGGTAGCTTATTGGCTGCTACCGGCGTGACGTCATTCTATAGGCCCTCTGCAGTATATAATGAGCTGTACCTCCGCCATTACCACATGTTCATCCTGATCATCACCCAATAAACCTGCGTTTAGCCCTCGCTGCGGCTCCTTCTTTGTCTTCCGTACAAGACACAAAAGTCTTCTTATGCAGCTTTCAGGGACTGCAGTGGTTTAGTGGTCAAGACACTGAACTTAACAACTGGGAGGTAGGAAGGTCAGCAGTTTGAGACCTGAGTGCTGCATGACAGAGTGAACTCCCGTTTCTGTCCCAGTTCCTGCCAACATAGCAGTTCAAATACAAGACACTGCAAGTACATAAAGAGGTACTGCTTTGGTGGGAGGGTAACAGCGTTCCATGCGCTGGTGTCTAGTCATGCATGCTACATGATTATGGAAACATCTGCAGATGCATACAGCGCTCGCTCTTTGGCTATAAACGGAAATTAACACCAAATTCTAGAGTCGGATACAATTGGCTTATTGAACAAGGGCAACCTTTACCTTTACCAGTGTTTCAAAGGTGGAGAGGTTGCGTACTACTCCAGGTCCCTTTCAAAAAGCAGAGCGCAACTACGCGAAACAGATAGGGAGGCCCTAGCCATCATCGCGGGAACAAAAAAGTTCCACGATTTCCTATACGGCCACGAGTTTACGGTTGTGACGGATCACAAGCCTCTCCAGGGAATCTTTACCACGGGCAAACCCACCCCACAAATTCTATCCCCCCGAATGCTACGCTGGGCATTTTTCCTTAATGCCTATCAGTATGAGCTAGTCTATCTCCCTAGTTTAGGAGATCCCGCATGCGAGGTAGAGCAGGACCATCAAGTCCTGCTGATCGAGTCCCTCGACTCACCCCCATAGTGCCGGCAGACCTCGCCAAAGCCACGGCGGCCGACAAGATCCTGGCCCAAGTCAGTTCCTGGGTAAGGAAAGGGTGGCCCGCAACTCCCCCCGAGGAGCATTTCAAGGCATTCTTCAGGCGTAGAGTAGAGCTTTCCCTTGAAAGGGGCTGCTTGCTCTCGGGTGGTTATCCCCGAAAAGTTGCGGGCAAAGGTGGTGAGGCTACTGCATACCAGCCACCCGGGCATAGTGCGCTCCAAGGCGCTGGCAAGGAGTTACTTCTGGTGGCCCCAGATAGACGCTGAGATAGAGCATTTAATGGGCACGTGTGAGAGCTGCCAGAACTCTCGACCCGAGGAATCCAGGCTACCCCATAGGGAATGGGACACGGCCCGGGGACCATGGTCCCGGATACACGTCGACTTCGCTGGCCCTTTCCGCGGGTCCATGTTCCTACTGATAGTCGACTCGTATTCCAAATGGCTGGAAGTGATCCCCATGACTAGCACCTCATCTGCAGCCACCATTAAACATTTGCGCAGGGTGTTTAGTTGTTTCGGCCTGCCGGACATCCTCGTTAGCGATAACGCTAGTACCTTCACTTCTGCAGAATTCAAGGCATTTATTGAGAGGAATGCCATCCGCCACATCACCGCTGCCCCTTTTCACCCCGCCACAAACGGTCAGGTAGAGCGCCAAGTGCGCACTACGAAGGACGCACTGCGGCGCATGGGTCCCGGTGAGTTGAACCTCCAACTGTGTCAGTTCCTCATCTGTTATAGGGCAACTCCCCTAGCTTCTGGACTTTTGCCGGCGGAGCTCCTCATGAGGAGGCGGCCGGTAACCCTTTTTGATCGGTTGGATCCGACCAGGGTGGAGGATGAAGGGAGGAATATAGTGGTAGAGAGTTCCAAATGTTTTTCGGTAGGGGACCCGGTGTACTGCAGAACTATGCGGGGTCGGGACCAACGTGGGTTCCAGGGACTATCATTGAACAAACGGGGCCAGTGTCCTATAGGGTCGAGACTCGCACAGGTCTACTCTGGAGAAGGCACGCTGACCAACTCAGAAGGTGAGTCACTAGTGAAGGGGAATCAGCGTTAGGGTCCTCCCCCACCCGCGTAACCCAAGGGGGAGACACGGCGGCATCCTCGGGTACAAATGCATACCCTCGATTCTCACCTGAGGAGGAGGATACCGTGCAAGAATGGGATGAGTTTGATTTTACGTTACCGTACCAGGGGGGTGTCGCGGAGTGGTCCCCCACCCGTCCAAGCGAGAAGAGGGGTTTCAGTTCAGCCCCTGGTACCTCCAGTCCCCCCAGCCCTTTTGTTTTAGAGTATACCATAGCACCAAGGCCCCCGAGCCAGGCAGCTGGGGGAAGTTCACGCTCTCCATCCCCTAGAACTCCGGGTCAGGCAGCAGGGAGTGGGGCAAGGACACCGGTTGCAGGCGCAAGGGACCGGGCGGGGGAAACAAGGGTCTCCTCGTCGGTTCCGAGGTTCGTGCTGGGGGGGTCCCCGGGCGCCGCGGGCAACAGGCCGGGTTTTACCTCTCAGCTGTATGTTCCATTTCCTTCTCCCAATGCAAGGTTGTCGCAGAGTCCCCGCCGAACGACTAATGAGTCCCCCCTTTCCATTGCAGGACGAGACTCTGCGGAATTCGGAGCCCCTAGTTCCCCTGTGCTAAACCATGCAGCCGCACGCCCCAAGCGCACGTGCGGGAAGCCACAATGGTTGAGGGACTTCGTCCCATCCTAGGGGGGAGGAGTGTTGTGTATGTAACAGTATTACTTTAAGAATGTATGAATGTAACCTGACAATGATTACAATGTAACCCAGCTGTTAAGGAACGCGAGTAAGCTGCCCATAGAGGGCAGCTGCGAGCGTTCAGCTCACATGGTTCACATTCCCCAAATCACCGGCAGCCGCGGGAACCTTTTCCGCGCGAGGATCACCTGGAGAAGATGGGCGTGACTCAGAATGACGTCACGCCGGTAGCAGCCAATGAGCTACCGTGCAACGATATTCAAATGTATGTACTGCAGTATATAATGAGCTGTGCCTCCGCCATTACCACATGTTCATCTTGACCACCATGAAATAAACCTGTGCTTTAGCCCCCTACTGCGGCTCCTTCTTTGTCTTCCGTGCAAGACACTAAAAGAGGGAAGCCAGAGGAGTATAGAAAAGGAGTCGAGAAATGATTCTGTTAACTCCCCACCATCAGTTTATCAATTGTCATTTTTACAATAGCAATTCACAAGGCATAGTGAAGGCTACCGATTTATATTATTGGGGACTTCGCTCCTGCATGTTTACCATTCCAGGACTGTACTTGTTGTGTACAGGCCTGAGCTTTGGTTCTGGGGAAAATAGGCCCTGGGATCCTGGCCCCTCCAATAGGAAGCCCGGGAGAATAGTCCAACTAGCCAATCAATCATAGGATCCTGGCTCCTCCAATGAGAAGCCAGGCAGAAGGTTCAAACTAGCCAATAGCCAGCCAGCCAGGTAGTTTGGAGGTGTATCTAAGTCGGCCCTGTTGGCCGACTGCCGAAGGGGCATTCCTGCTCCAGTATGTAACCTGACAAAACCCTTTAATAAAGAGCTGAAACTTACCCTGGAGTCACGTGGTTCCTTCCAGAACCCACTACTTTACTCTGGCGACGAGGATGGGATTATGTTGAGCCACAAGCGGGCCGGCTCTGGAATTACTACAGAGTAAAGAGGAAACGCGAGGACACCCTCGCCCTTCCACTTACCATCACTGCCAACCTAGAGGTACCAACCGATGCAGGTCCATCAACCTCCAGGGCTGCCAGCCCAGCCGCTCGGGTTGGCAGAACCCAGGAGCCAACAATGTCCGGCATGGCTCACTTCGAGAAGTTCGACCCAGCGGAGGAAGACTGGAACTCATACATCTCAAGGTTCCAGTTCTACGCCACCGCACACAAGTTGACCAACCTGGACATCCTGAGGGCAACATTCCTCAGTGTATGCAGAAAAGACACCTACAGAGAGGCGAGCGCTCTCCTCACACCCCGGAACTTGTCGGCAGTCCCATTCGGTGAGGTCAAACAAAAGCTACAGGACCTCTACTCGCCACAGCTGTCCCTCATCGTCCACAGACAGGCATTCTACACAAGGTTCCATCAACCGGTTCATCACAGCCCTCCACAACATCGTGATAGAATGCAACTTCAGTGACTTGAAAGACATGCTGAGAGACTGTCTAGTTTGTGGCCTACGGGATGAAAAGCTTCAAGAGTGCCCTGGAGAAAACTCTGGCTTTTGAAACCGCGGACCAGTCCACTAAAGAGGTCTGGCAGCCTAGCCGCTCGGGGACCCAGAGAAAGACAGCAGTGTTCCATGAGAGCGTAGATGAGGATACGGAATCCAACAGAGACAAGGTTCACCGCACCCACTGGATGACCGGCACACACCAAGGAGCCGGCCGCCGAGAGAGCACTGGATGTCCGACGCTCAGCATAAGCCATGCAGCGGTTGCAGAGAGGACCACGCTCGTCGTTCCTGCCATTTCCGAGATGCCACGTGCCGCGTCTGTGGGAAAACATACTACATCGCCCGAGTCTGCTGCTCACGCATTCCAGGAGAGACCTCCAGCAGAGCGAAGCCGTGCCAGACTGCCCAAAATCCAAGAGAGTTCACACACTTGGGACTTGCTTCAGGTATGCAGTATCTCTTCCAAGGGGTCCAGGGAAATAAGGGTCGTTGTCCACATCGAGGGAAAACCTTGTGAAATGTTTTTGGACACTGTGTCCCCCATGTCCATCATCTCGGAAAAGACATTGATAGCTTTATGCCTCCCCTTTGTGCCCCACTTCCAGAAGACCCCATTCGACCTAAGAGACTTTCCAAAAAATAAAATTGCAATGAGGGGTGTGGGAACTTTCTGAATCCAGTTTAAGGGGAAGCGGAAGGACTTGGACTTGTGGGTCACAGAAGGACCTTACACCAGCCTGTTGGGAATGGACTAGTTTGGGCCCCTGGGCATAGGAGTCATGGACATATTCCAGACCTCCACCTCATGCCAGGCACAGGATTTTTCCAGAATTTGTGAGGAGTTTCCCGCCGTCTTCGATGGCACTCTTGGACTGTACACCAAGCCGCTGGTCTCCTTCAAATAGGACCCAACCATGCGGCCTATCCGCATCAAGTCCCGCCGGGTTCCTTTCGCCCTAAGACCCAAGATTGATGAGATCGATCGCTTGGTGGCCCAAGGAGTCCTAGAATCAGTGCCACAGGGGGTTTGGGAGACCCCTATTGTGTCGCCGGTCAAACCTGATGGATCTGTCCATTTATGCGGGGATTACAAATGCACCTCAGCCAAGCGTTGCAGGACCATGCCTACCCCATTCCCGTTGTGAGCCATGTCTTTTCCATGCTTACCGGGGCAAGATTTTTCAGAAAACTGGACTTCACTCAAGCCTACCAACAGCTTCCGGTAGATGGCGCCATCGCGGATGCTCAAACAATAGTTACGCACAGAGGTGCATTCCAGGTGAAGAGGCTTCAATTTGGGGTATGTGTGGCTCCCAGGATTTCCCAGAGTTTAATGGACACGCTCCTCAAGGGGATCCTAGGGGTGACCCCATTTTTCGATGACGTCTTGATTCCGGCTCCGATGCCTGATGAATTCGCTACGTGCCTGATAGCCGTCCTGCAGTGTTTTCAGGCAGCTGGACTTAAAGTGAAAAGGGAGAAATGTCTACTGGGGGTGTCAAGAATCAATTTCCTGGGGTTCACCATGGACGCAGAGGGGATCCACCCGACAGAAGAAAAGGTTAGGGCTATTTGTGATGCTCCCGCGCCCTCATCAAAGGCAGAGCTGCAGGCTTTCTTGGGACTGTTAAACTTCTACCACGCCTTCCTGCAACACAAGGCGGTGGTGGTAGAACCCCTCCACAGATTGTTGGACAAAAATGCCAAGTGGGTTTGTGGGGCCCGGCAGGTGGCAGTGTTCCTGGGGGTAAAGGCCTCCTGACTTCTAATGAAGTACTCACACACTTCAATGAAACTCTGCCTCTAGTTTTGGCTTGTGACGCCTCGCCCTATGGCATCGGCGCGGTTCTGGGTCACCAGCTCCCGGCCGGCCGGGAGGTCCCCATTGCATACTTCTTACTCTCTCCGACCGAAAGAAACTATGTACAAATTGACAAGGAGGGTCTAGCGATCGTAAAGGGGGTGAAGAAATTTCACGATTATCTGTATGGCCGGCCGTTCACCATTCTGACGGACCATAAACAGCTGTTGGGTCTCTTTGCTCCGGACCGCCAAACGCCCCAGATGCTTTCTCCCTGGGTCTTACAGTGGTCCATTTTCCTGACTGGCTATCAGTACTCGCTCCAGTACCGGCAAGGCAAGGCCATGGGGCACGCAGATGGCCTCAGCAGGTTGCCCCTACCAGAACACGGCTCTGATCCTGTGCCGGCCCATCATGTCCTCTGTATCGAGGACCTCCTGGAACCTCCCTTCCACGCCCGGGACATTGCCAAACACTCATCCAAAGACCGTATCCTCTCCTAGGTCTTGGACTGGGTGTGGAGGGGGTAGCCAGAAGGAAAGGTAGGCCCTGAGTTCACCAGTTTTGCCCTGAAGAAAGAGGAACCGTCGGCTCACAAGGGATGCCTCCTGTGGGGAAACCGAGTGGTGGTCTCTACCCTGCTCCGCAAGCAGGTCATGCAAGTCCTTCATGAGGCCCACCCGGGGATGGTGCAGATGAAGGTGTTGTGAGCCTGTCCCCTGGCCTGGCTGCCGGCCCAGCCCCAGCCCCTGAACCAGCCCACCTTGGGTATGACGACTCTGAGGATGAGGGGGAAGAGCTGGCAGGACCCCCCCTCCCCAGGAGTGCCCCCCCAACATTGCCTCAGCCTCCGTTGGAACTTCAGCAGCAGTCTGCCAGAGAGAATGTTCCTCGACAGCAGCTGCAGCTCACAGACAGCTCTGGTGACGAGGCGTGGCTTGACGCCAGACATTGGAGCAAGGCAAAGCGTCTCCAGCAGAGGCAGAGAGAGGAGGGCCAGGAGGTAATTAGGGAGCATCGGGCCACACCCCATGGGGGGATATAAGGAGCCAGAACGCCGGATGTGGCTCTTTGAAGGACAAAATTTGAGCTTCCCCATTCCTGCCCCTGTTTGCTCGTCTCCTTGGCTTATTGAAACTCTGGACTGGACTTTTGGACTGAACTAGGACTTCTACTTGGATTTACCATGCTGTGAGTGTTTCCCCGGCGGAGGAAGTAAGAGGGAGGGGGAGACAGAACAGAAGGCTCTGGCCAGGAACTACGTGTGGTGGCCGGGTATCAACGACAAAATTGAGAAGTAGGTGCAAGGATGTGAGCCCTGCCAGGAATCTTGGCCAAGTCCTCCCAAAGCTCCGGGCTGACGTGGGAGGACACCAGGAAGCCATGGTCCCACCTACATGTGGATTTTGCGGGACCGGTAAATGGCATACCTGTCAAGTTTTGGATTTGAAAATAAGGGAAATTTTGACTACACCCCTCTGTGGGTGTGGCCAAATCTGTGGGCGTGGCCAAATATAGCCATGTGACTTGCTGGACTCTAGTCATGCCTGCCACATGGCCATGAAAATGTCTGCAAACACAGACAGCACCTGCTCTTTGGCTGTAAATGGAGATGAGCACTGCAACCTAGAGTTGGATACGACTGGCAGATTTTACTTTCTTAGGATCAAAGATCTCTGCAGATGGTGATTGCAGCCGTGAAATAAAAAGGTGACTGATGCTTGGGAAACAAGCTATGAGAAACCTGGGGAACATAGTTAAAAGTAGAGGCATCACCTTGCAAACAAAAAATTGCATAGTCAAAGCAATGTTATTCCCGGTGGTAATGTATGGGTGTGAGAGCTGGACCATTAGGAAAGCTGAGTGCAGAAAAATAGATGTCTTTGAAATGTGGTGTTAGAAATAGGTTGATCCTAGAAGAAATCAACCACGACTGCTCATTAAAGGCCAAATAGTAAAGATGACGCCAAAGTACTTTGGACATCAAATGAGAAGAGAGGATTCACTTGAGAAGGCCTTGATGCTGGGAAAGGTGGAGGACAAAAGAAGGGGCTGGCCAAAAATAAGATGGCTAGATGGTATTGTAGATGCAATGGGCACAAAGCTATGTGAGCCAAAGAACCCTTTCCCCATCTTCTTGGGGGACTTTTGTTTTGTTTTCTTTCTTGTTTACTCAGTGGCTAAGATGCTGACTGGGAGGCAGATGGTCAGCAGTTCGATTCCCGAGTACTGCAGGATGGAATGAGCTCCCGTCTTTGTCCCAGCTCCTGCCATCCTAGCAGTTTGAAAGCAAGAAATTGCAAGTAGATAAATAGGGACCACTTTGGTGGGAAGGTAACAGAATTCCGTGCGCTCTGGTGTCTAGTCATGCCTGCCACATGACCACGGAAATGTCTGCAGACGCAGACAATGCTGGCTCTTCGGCTTTGAAACAGAGATGAGCACTGAACCCTAGAGTCGGATATGACTGGCTTTCGAGCAAGGGAAGCCTTTATCTTATTCATTTTTAATTATTATTTTCCTGGGAAGCAAAGAAAGTGCAGAATAGTAAACTAGCCTCCTAGGGTTACCAACTGCTTGTAAGCAGCTTGGCTTTAATTAACTAGCCCTGCACATGGCTAGACACTCCACCACCCCACCACCCCAATTAGGGTGGGGGAGCAAGGGATTAATTCCACCCCAATTAACCAATCTATTTGTTCCTCACTGCAACCAGTTGAAGCACCAACACCTGAGAATGTTGGATCCAGCTTAAGGAAGGGAATTAGTAAAGTAAAAAGCAACCTCTGTAGTTTCCAAGCCTCTCAGCAGCTGAGGAGTTAATCTCCCTCCAGATGGTTTGTTAGAAGGTGGGGTGCTCTCTCTCTCTCTCATATAGTGATCAAGCAACATCCCCCATGCCCCCCTCCCAAGTTAACTCTAGAACAGAAACGGAAACCTCCAGCCAGGAGGCAGGGCAGAAACAGCTCAATAAACCATGAGAGTGAGAGAGAAGTCTCTCACTGATTTGCCCCTGCATATATGAAATATCGTTCACCTCTAGAGCAGACTCCCGTCCCATGGTGGCTCCGACCAGCAGCAGCAGCAAAAATGCCTCCATGACAATGTGGCAGGGAAGGGAAATGAAAGAGAAACTAACTACAGAATGCCCCCACCACCTTCTCTTTCTCCCCTTCCACAAGCGAAAAGCCACACAGCGACCTCTGGTGGCTGGAAAAACATACTGCAGCTTCGCCTGTGAGGGCTCCGGTCAGGATTTTTAAAAAAATAAATAAAATAAGGGATGTTATGGGGAAATTAATAAAATGGGAGGGGGGAGGAAGAGGGGTAAAATAAGGGGTTTTCCCAGGAAAAACGGGATACTTGACAGGTATGGTAAAGGGACAGCTGTTCTTGATAGTAGTGGACTCGCACTCCAAATGGTTAGAGGTGGTGCTATGTCAACCACCATGTGGGCTCTGCGCAAGCTATTCGCCTTTTTTGGGCTCTCGGACACGGTGGTCTCGGATAATGGGACTGCTTTCACCTCCACGGAGTTCCAGCAATTCCTAGTGAAATACGTAATATGCCACATCCGCTCGGCGCCTTTCCACCCAGCCACCAACGGGCAAGCGGAAAGGATGGTGTGCACCGACAAGGACGCGCTCAAGAAAATGGGGGACGGAAACTGGCACTACAAGCTGGTCAAGTTTTTAATAGCTAAACATGTGACCCCCTGCTCTGAAGCTCAGCAGAGCTGCTGATGGGCCGGAAACTCACCACACTGCTAGACAGGCTACACCCAAATCACGCCATATACTCAGGACTGGCCACCATGGACAGAGTGGCCCCTAGAGGGTTCTTCCAGGGGGATCCAGTCTATGCTTGGAAATATGGACAGGGGCCAAAATGGATTCCTGGGACAGTCATACAGGTCAAGGGGCACCCGCCTCCTATGAGGTCTCCACTGAGCAAGGCGCAATCTGGCAGAGTCACATCAACCAGCTACAACAGAGGGGGAGTCAAGATGGTGAGTATCAATCAACGGAAGAAGATAACTGCCCCAGCGAGCCCGTTCTTCCACCTCCACTCCCGGTCACCAAGGAGTTACCAGAAGAGGGGCTGGAGGCATCATCGGGTCCTGGGACATCCACCACTGAACTAGAGGAGATCCCCAATGCTACAGACTCTCTACAGAGTTTGCTGGCACCAGCAGGTCCACTGACGCCGCCCTCCCCAGGAAAGACCCCGGTGCTCCGCCGTTCCCAGTGAGAAAGGCGGCAACCCCGGTACTTGGACGATTACCTGGGGGGTTACACCCGGACTTGGGGGGGGGAGTGTTGTGTACAGGCCTGAGCTTTGGTTCTGGGAACAATAGGCACTGGGATCCTGGCCTCTCCAATAGGAAGCCAGGGAGAATAGTCCAACTAGCCAATCAATCCTAGGATCCTGGCTACTCTAATGAGAAGCCAGGCAGAAAGTTCAAACTAGCCAATAGTCAGCCAGCCAGGTAGCTTGGAGGTGTATATAAGTCAGCCCTATTGGGCAACTGGGCATTCCTGCTCCAGCATGTAACCTGACAAGACCCTTTAATAAATAGCTGAAACTTACCCTGGAGTCGCATGGTTCCTTCTAGAACCCACTACTTTACAGTACTGTACTTCCTTTGCGCCACAATGTCACTTGCCATTCTTTATTTTTGTTCCCAGGTGTCGTTGAGCACTGTTCTCTCTCTTTTCCTTTCCTGTCACATCACAGGAACAATCGTGGATGTAAACAGCAGTAATGTTCCTTTCTGTGTGTTCTCCCCCTCCCTCATTTTTTGTGTTATTAATGTAGATTTTTCATTTTAGTCTGCAGAGAAGCAAAAACAGGCTCTACAGAGGTTTCCTGCATATCATCATTTGAAGGGCCAACTGAGGATGCCTTTGATCACTGGCAACATTTCTTATCTCCCCCCCCATGTTATTATGTAGCTCTCATCATTTGTGTTATCCTGTTAAAATTAGCATTTTTACACACTCACACATCATCGTTTAAAATCAAGTACTGTAGACATAACATGCAAAACATATGTTTCTATGTTCCCAGTAACAGATTGTTTTCAGGGAATTGGTCACATTACTCTGTTAAAGCAAATATACCAAAGAAATTATGCCCAGGCATTTTAAGTTTGATTAGCATATTCTATTATTTTACAAAGGTAAAGGTTGCCCTTGCTTGAAAGCCAGTTGTATCTGACTCTAGGTCCAGCGCTCATCTCTGTTTATAGCCAAAGAGCCAGGCTGCCTGCATCGGTAGACGTTTCCATGGTCACGTGGCAGGCATGACTAGACACTGGAGCATACAAAATGCTGTTACCCTACCACCGAAGCAGTACCTATTTATCTACTTGCAATTTCTTGCATTTGAACTGCTAGGTTGGCAAGAGCTGTGACAGATGATGGACACTTACTCCATCCTGCAGCACTCGGGTCACGAACTGATGACCTATGCCGCCCTGAGTCGGGTTCTGCCTGAGTGGGCGACATATATAAATATGACTATTAAATTAAAACCTTCCAGTTGTCAAGTTCAATGTCTTAACCACTAAGCCACCCCAGTCCCCTTCTTATAACTTAGCTTGGCTGTGTACAAGGAACAAACAAACAAAGATGAAAGCAGAACAAGTCATCTTAATGAGCAACAAAAAGAGCCTCCTGAAACATTGTGGTATTTTTGAACGGCAACATTGTGTTGCCGCCTAATCTTTGTCACACTAGGTCAAGCGAAAGGAACTGCAGAATGAACTCACCAAAAGGTGTCTTCATTTTGGCAGTTTCACGTCTGGCCTAGACACAGAAGAAGTTTTACAACTTGGCTTATTGCTTCTTACAATGACTTTTCCTGTTTTATCTTTGTTTGTTCCTTGTACACAGCCCAAAAATCAGGAAGGAAAGGAAGTCAGCCTAAAAATATTTTCTTCCAATAAATAAAACAAAGAGAATAAGATAATTCTGACTTTGTGTATATTTACATTTTACATAGAAATTAGAATTGCAGCAAAATGTATCTGAAATGTTTCTGCTCTTAATACTGCACAACAACAATTTTGCTGCTGGGAATAACACATGTGATTTACATGATATCAAGTGTGCTGATTCCAAATCTGAACTCAGAATTTGCTTCTCGTGTACAGATTTTAAGTTATAAGTATGCTATAACTGTTCAAATGGTATTGGTTAATGCATTTTTACATGGGAACATTATAACAGTTGCAGCTACCACTATCCCTGCTGCTGCCTCAGCTGAATCACGTCTCCTGGTGGCATGCATGTTCCAGCAGCAGCTAAGCATGTCTGGGCAAGTCAGTGAGCTGACGTCAGAAAACTATACCTATAAAAGAGAGACGTTAACCACTGGACTCTGACATATGCTCCCACACCCGGCCCAACCATCCCTAACCGAGCTGCCTGCACTTACCTTACCCCCACCTCACTAACCCCGCAAGGGTCCGGAGGTCGCCTGTGGGGCAGCCACCCCACAAACGCGACAAAAAAAAACTACCAGACCCAGAGTCCTCTGCACTGTGCAACCCCTCAGCCAATCAGGCTGAGGGATACGAGCACAGAGGAGGCCAGGAACGCGTGCACCGACTTTAAAAAAAAAAAAAACGCCAGGAGCCGGAGGGAAAGACTTTGAAAGACCCAGGAAAAGGTAAGTGCGGTTGGTGGGGGTTAGGGAGTGAGGGGGAGGCACGTCCCCAGTAACCATGCCGCCCCCCTGCCCCACCACCTAGCCCCCCCTCCCTAACCCCCACCGACCGCACTTACCTTTTGCAGGATCTGGCTAGATCTCTGAAACTCTTTCCTTCTCAGCGTGGCCTTCTGTGTAGGGAGAAGCACCGGCTTCTCCTTCATCCCTGCGGGCGACATGGCCTCGACGCCTGCATAGACAAAGGAGAGGCAGGAGCACCTCCTGGCCTACCGGAGAGAAGGACGCACTTCTCTCTGGGTTGGCTGGGAACAAAAGTTCCATCCCCAGCCAACCCAGAGAGAAGTAAAGCCCCTCCGAGATGGAGATTCGTTCTCTCCGGGAGGCAATGAAAGGTGCTGCAGAGAGGGGACCCCCCCAGGACACCCTGGTTTCTTCTCTTTAAAAACGGAGTGTTTGGGAGGGGGGTGAAATCGATAACCTCTCCCGGGTCTCCTGGGTACAGAAGGGTTGGGGGGGACAGATCCCTTTTGTCCCCACAACCCTTCCAAACCCAGGGGACCAGGGAGACGGGATCGAATCCACCCCCCAACACTCCGTTGTTAAAGAGAAGAAACTGCTTGCTTTCCTCTCTTTAATATGGGGGTGTCAGAGGGGATTCCCCCTCTCCGCTGGGTCCACTGGGTTCAGGAGGTTTGGGGAGATAGACCCCATTTGTCGCCCCAAACTTCCCAAACCCAGGGGACCAGGGAGAGGGATCGATTCCACCCCCACACACTCCATTTTTAAAGAGAAGAAACCGCTTGGTTTCTTTTCTTTAATAACGGGGTGTCCTGTGGGGTGGATCCCCTTTCTGCCAGGTCCCCTGGCTCTGGAAGAGTTGGGGGGACAGACCCCTTTTGTTCCTCCAACCCTACCAAACCTAGGGGACCAGGGAGAAGGGATCGATTCCATCCCCCTCCCAAACACTCCGTTTTTAAAGAGAAGAAACCGCTTGGTTACTTCTCTTTAATAATGGGGTGTCCTGCAGGGGGGATCCCCTCTCTGCCAGGTCCCCCGGCTCTGGAAGGGTTGGGGGGGACAGACCCCTTTTGTCCCCCCAACCCTACCGAAAAAAGGAGACCCGGGAGAGGGGATCGATTCCACCCTCTCCCAAACACTCCATTTTTAAAGAGAAGAAACCACTTGGTTTCTTCTCTTTAATAACAGGGTGCCCTGCAGGGGGATCCCCTCTCTGTATGGTCCCCTGGGTTTGGGGGTGGGGGGGCAATACACACACACACTGCTTCTCTTTTTTTCTCTCTCTCTCTCTCTCTCACACACACACACACACGACACTCCTGCCTTGCCAGGAATTTTTAATGTGTGTGTTGGTGGTTGGAGTGGTATTGTATGGGTGATGGTGGTTGTGCACACCCAAAACCACCCCTAACCACCAACACACACATTAAAAATGCCCGGCTGGCCGGGCACAAATATGCTAGTAGGTATATAAGCAGTGATGCACTGAAGCAGGTCCTGTCCTGTTCGGGAGAACTGGTAGCGGAAATTCCCCCAGGCCACGCCCACCTGGCTGGCCAAGTCCACCTCCAAATCCCCTTATATTGGCCCTGCCCACAGATTTGGCCCTGCCCACAGAGGTGTTAGTAAATTTTTTTGGAGTGCATCACTGTATATAAGGGGAGATAGACCAAATGCTTGTCTCTAGTGTGAAACCTTGTTATCAGATAATACAAAGAGGCCATGGTGAATCTGTTTTCAGCTAAAGATGAGTAGGCACAGCTGTGTTAATAAACCGGACAATTTTTGCTACGTTTGTGGCAAATATACCCTGCAAGATCAACACAGGAACCTAACCAAGAGGGTGAGATTTGTTTACTTAAGATCATGACATCCTAGGCCAGTGATGACGAACCTTGGCACTCCAGGTGTTCTTGGACTTCAGTTCCCAGAAGCCCAAGCCAGCACTCCTGCTCATCAGGGCTTCTGGGAATTGGAGTTCAAGAACACCTGGTATGCCAAGGTTCACCATCACTATTCTAGGCAGACTCGGACTTCAGATTTGGATTCAGCACACTTGATTTAGTATAGGACACATGGATTAGACCAAGTAGCAGACAATATATATATATATTGTCTGCTACTTGGTCTAATATATTTGCGACTAGTATATTTTGCCCGGCCCTGCCGGTCAGTTTTTTTTTGTGTTTTGGTGGTAGGGGTTTTGTTTTGGGGTACACACTACACTCAGCACAAACACACACACAACACAACCAAATACTCAACACACACACACATACACAACACAACCACACACACACACCGCTACCACACATACACAACACACACACACATGCAAGCTGCATGGGGAGAGGCAACCCCTCCTCCCCCTCGAAGCTTTGCCAAGGACACACACACGCCGGCCTCCCTGTAGCTTCGGGGGGGGGGAGAGGAAGAGCCCCTCCCCCCCGCGCAGCTTCGGGGAGGCAGCGTGGAGAGCCTGGATGCCGGCAGGGACAGAGGACAGGCCGGTGAGCTGCGCAACTCAGAAGGCCGAGTTGGGGAGGCCAGGCAACAGAAGGCCCAGCCAGCATCAGGTAACTGGGACAGGGACTGGGTGGGTGGCAGCATGATTCTTGGGCCCGTTCCCCCCTTCAGTTCCTCTCCCCCACCCCACTTATCTGATGCTGGCTGGGCCTTCCGTTGCCTGGCCTTCTCGGCCTTCTGAGTTGTGCAGCTCACCAGTGTGCCCTCCATCCCCGCCGGTGTCGAGGCTCTCCACGCTGCCTCGCCGAAGCCGCACGGAAGGGAGGGGAAGAAGGGCTCTTCCTCTCCCCCTGAAGCTACGGGGAGGCTCTTCACGCTGCCTCGCCGAAGCCACGCAGGGGGGAGAGGAGGGGCTCTTCCCCTTCCCACCAAGCTATGGGCAGGCCGGCACTGGGCTCCGGGGCTGCGTGGAGACTATGTGCTCTCCCCGCTGCCTCGCCGAAGCTGCACAGGGGGAGAGGGTGGGGATGGCTTCCCTTCGGGAGACGAATTGTCTCCTGGAGAGTAGTTGTTGGCGTGTTGGCCTTTTTTTTTACCACGCACGCCAGCTGCCTTGCTTCCTCCACACCAATTCCGCTGAGGGGTGGCATGGTGTGGAGGATGCTGAGCCTTGTAGTTTTTTTTGGGCTGCGTTCGTGGGGCAGTTGCCCCACTCGCGGTTGGCGGACCCTTGCAGCGATGTTCAGACGGTCTAAAGGCAAGTGTAGGCAGCTCGGTACGGGATAGTAGGGACGGGTGCGGGCATGCATATCGGACACCAACGGTTAACGGGCCTCCTTATAGGTAAAGATGCAGATTATAATTCCAGCCACCCATCTCTTTGTTTTCTCCTTCTCTTTCCAAAACATGTTTTGCATTCTGTGGCTGCTAGGCATGCCCAGTCAGCTGTTTTAAGGACTATTTCACTATCTTTTGGCCTTCCCCCCGCCCTTCCCGCTTTCCTGCAATGTTTTGTACTTTTGCATGCTTTCAGGTTTCCCCAAGCCTTTGGAGACCTTCTTGAGAGTGGGTGGTGCTGTTTTGACTTCAGAAGTATCACCACTTGGAAAATGAACTTGCTGCTAGTGTATGGTATTGTCATAGCATAGGTCCATGATGGCGAACCTTGGCACTCCGTATGGGCACGTTTTACTTCCGTTTCCAGGAGTGATGAGGACACTGCGGGCTGGATAAATCGCAGCAAACCCATTCGTGTGGATTCACGGGGGCTTGGGCTTCTGGGAATTGAAGTCCAAGAACATCTGGAATGCTAAGGTTCGCCATCACGGGCATAGGTAATCCTGCATTTCATGGTAATTAAAACTGTAGCCCTTCAGATGTTGTAGAGATGTTGGAGTTAGTGTTCAAACATCTGGAGAAAGACAAGTCCCTCACACTTGGTTTACATTCCTTACCATGCAGTCTCTTTCCCTCCCAATTTGCTACCTAAGGGTAATACTCAGCCACCTGACTAGCAAAGTTTTTTCTGGTTCAGAAAAATCCCCTGACATAATTAATCTGTTAAACTTTAACAACAGCAACAGCAAGAACAACAACACACCATCTGTTAGTAAAGGCTGGGACTATGGAAGCTATTACACAGGTTGCCTTTTTAAGCATGATCAGCATTTGGTACTATAAAAACATGCAAATCTGGTTTAGAACTTTCTATACCAAGACATCTCGATGCTCAGAAGGCATTGATAGGCATTTGCTTCCATTGTGGTCTGAGTAAATCATGATCTAACTGCAACAAGTATGGTCAGATGTGGGCAATCCCAAGAAGATCTCACATGCTTCTATCCCTTGATCCTTTGCAGAAAAAGTGGGTGATAGGATGTGAAACATCTGGGCAAGGGAAGGGAAAACTCATAGAGGTAACATATATTAGATTCAGTTACAGAACTGCCGTCAGAGTTTATCGTCAGCTAGCTATATAGCTTAAAATCTTTAAAGATGAGAACAAATAGTGAATAGGTGGTGGTGGTGGTGAACAGAACTGGTAACACCGTTCCTTAAACATCTTATTTATCTTGAAAGCCCTAATAGGCTTACTGTATGTCAGTTCTGATTTGACTGCAAATAACAATAAAGTTCTACTACTTGGGGCAAAATTGGCAGAAAGCTTTTTAGTTCTTAAGAATGCTCAGTCTGATGATCTCATTCAGATCTCCTTGCTTTTATTTTATTTTTTATTTCTTGCTGGACATCTAGTCAGCTACTAAGAAGCACAAAAGCAATCTAATGCAAGACAAGATGTGCTACATGAGGTCTCATTAAAGTTCGCAGACTTTCAATGTTCAATCGGTCCTTTTTTTGAGATGTGAAGACACATTTCAGCTGACCCTTGAAATCTGTCCTTATCACATGCATCCTTGAATTCTTCCTTAATGTCCTTGCAGTTCTGTTAATATTTCATAAAAATGTATGCAATTAAATGTAAATTAATCTTAAAACTAGATCCTTTGCTTTATTAGGGTATGACCAGGGCCGTAACCAGGATTCTAGATGTGTTTGTGTGTGTGGGGTATTTTTTTCAGGAGGGGAAACAATGTTACACACACAGATATAATAATAATAATAATAATAATAATAATAATAATAATAATAATAATAATAATAATAATAATAATAATAATAATAATAATAATAATAATAAAGCACAAGTGCCACTCAAAGCGGCTTACAACATATATAAATACAGTAACACAAATATAATTACACCAATAATCAACAATAATACAGTATAAGATTAAAAAACAAAAAACATAGTATCAGTATATCAAATAATACATAATTACATAGCATCAAATATATATATATATATATATATATATATATATATATATATATATATATATATATATATATATATATATATATATATATATATATATATATATATATATATATATATATATATATATATATATATATATATATATATATATATATATATATATATATATATATATTCAATATTAACAAAATTCCCAGGTGATGGAGCACAACTCACATCCCCGTTGGCACCCCTGCCCAATGTCTTCAGCTGCAGTAACATCAGCCTGTCTCCATGTCCATCTGACTCTCTCTCTCCTTGCCCCCGCTCTCACCACGGGCGGGGAAGTGACAAATCCAGTGGCTCCATCAGCGGCATGATAGTAAAGCCGCAATGGTCGCCCCACAACTGGGGGCCAGTCTTTCACCAGTCTCTCTCTCCACCCATGCTCTCACCAAAGGTGGGGGTCTGAGAACATAGCAAGAGCGGCAGAGTCTTAAAGCCGTAGAGCAGCTGCCAGAGTCCAGGGCACAGTCGGCGTTGCTCCAGCATGGCCGCCTCTTATACCCCTGCCGAGGAGAGGGGCGGAGGGAGGCGGGGCTGTCCGGGATGCCGGTGTTGGGGCTCTCCCGCCAGCTGTCAGAGTCCAGGGCGCCGTCGGCGTTGCTCCAACGTGGCCGCCTCTTATACCCCTGCCAAGGAGAGGGGCGGAGGGAGGCGGGGCTGTCCGGGACACCGGTGTTGGGGCTCTCCCGCCAGCTGTCAGAGTCCAGGGTGCCATATGAGGGCAGAGCAGCGGGCAGGGGAAAAGAAAGGCCTGCCAATACAGTACTATACAGTATATGTATTGAGTTTTCCATGGTAAAAGTATTTCTTGGGGTGGGGAACCTGTGGCCTTGTGGAGAGCCTAGGCATCTGGCTCATATCTGTATGACTATTTTGATGTTTGCAGATTGATGCGCAGTAGCCAGAAGTTAGGGGGCCAAACACATCTTTATTGGAAGGTAGTCAATCTGAACATGAGGTCAATGGCGGAGCAATGCTCCTTATATACAATAGGTAATGATTCAAACCTGGCGCGGAGCCACATGATTGGTCAATACAGGTAAACAGCCAGGTGACACCACTTGATTGGATAATGAGTAAACAACAACTACATCTACGGCAGGAAACAAGTCCCGCGATATTTACACAAGATGAGTATTTACACAAGGGGAAAGAGAAGGGAAAATGGAGGATCGTTAGATCCGATTACACTCACATTTCACCTGAGTTACATGTTCGATTTCAATCACATTTCACTTGAGTTACATACACAACAACTATACAGTATTGGATAGCAAAAAATCAGCTCTGCTGAGATTGGATTCACAGCCTCAACTGCAACTGAACTCTTAACGAGTGCACACATTGGACTTGTGGATTGAACTAGAAAGTGAAACAAGCATCTCTATAATTCAAATTGGCTTGGCGGAAAGCATTTTAATGAAAATTAAATTCTGTAGTGACTGTCGCTACATAAAAGTTACTGGTGTTAATATCCGCCCAGCATATTGCAAGGAAGAACTGGTTCCATTACTATACACTATAAATCAGGGGTTGCCCAAACTTTTCAGGCCACGGGTCAGTCACGTGGTTCAGGAAGCTGGTCACTATGGCCCAGGGGCCGGATCCAGCCTTTGACACCAATTCATCCGGCCCACAAAGCCCTCGTCGCTCCTGGAAGCGGAAGTAAAGCGCACCCATACACTGCTATAAATGAACACAGAGCAAACTCCTGGATGGCCTGGCTCGCCTGCCCTCACCACCGTTTGGGGGATCGAATCCTCCCTCTGTCCACCTGAACCCGACTGCCAATTGCGCAAGCACGGAGGGAGAGCTGGGGGAGGAAAGCCTATGGCCGTGCCCCTGACTTCGTCATCCCGGACTGCGCGTGGGTGGAGGGAGGAGCATGCGTGCCTGCAGGGCAGGCCAGCTACCTGGTAGGACGGGGAGGAGAGACTGGAGCCTGACTATATAATAATTTCGTGTCAGAAATTATTCTGGGTTGAAAGGATTTTCGCTGGAGAAGCTCCGCTCAGGGGACGCCCGAATGAGGCTCCTTCCATAGTCCCCAAGATCTTTTCCCACCGACGTGGTCCCTATTTATCTACTTGCAATTTCATGCTTTCGAACTGCTAGGTTGGCAGGAGCCTGGGACAGAGGACCGGCGCTCAAACCGTCGTGCAGTCCCCGACTCCCGGGTCTCGAACTGGCGGCTTGTCGGCCTTCCAAGCTAACAAGGCGAGCTGCTTAACCACTGAGCCACCGCACTGACCGCAGCAGCAGCCCCTTGCGGAGCCTGCCAGCCTCCCTGAAGTTCTGCTGCTGGCGATAAACCAAGCCAGTCCAGCCCTCACTGGCTGGGCCGGGGCGGGGGGAAGAAGAGGAGAGGGGAGGAGCCAATCTCCGCTCCTGGGTTTCCCGCAACCGCAAAGCCGGCCAGCCAATCGGGGGCTGTGACTGTCCCCTCGGTCCCTCCCCTTCCCTCTCTGGACCCCTCCCTCCCGCGTTGCCGGGCGGGCGCCTGGCGCTCCGCGGGCTAGGCAAGGGGGGAGGGAGAGCCGCGCGCTGTTGACTTGGCACCCAATCCAAACAACTCCTCACTCAGGCGCGGAACGGAAGGGACGCGCGCAGGCTCTCTCTCCGGCCGCAGCAGCCCGTAGTCGTGCCTTGGCTGGTGCGCGTGCGCGTGGGCGGCGGGCGGCGGGCGGGCTCCGGACCCGACGAGCCTCCTCCTGGCAGCGCGCGGGGCTTCGCAGCGTCCCCGGGGCTGCTTGGCTAGCAAGGAGACACCCCTCCAGGCGCGTCCTGAGGCGAGGAAACCGACGTCGTCGCCGCCACCATGCCGCTCGCTCAGCTGGGAGCCGAGCCCTGGCCAGACATGGAGCTGGTCCACATGGAGCTGGACGCGACCGAGGTGAGAGGCAGCCCGAGGGGGGTCCCGCCGCCGGACACACCGGGGGCCAAAGGGTCCCCAACCCCCGGGGCCGGCTTGGCTTCCCCGGAGAACAAACGGCCTCTCTCGGGGGACTGCCCCGTGCCCTCCTGGGGCCGCAGGTGGGACCGGGGGGGGGGAGAGACACCCGGTACTCCCTCGGACCCCCGCGGTCGCCATTCGGCTTTTAAGCAGAAGGAGCACTGAACCCTAGAGTCGGATACGACTGGCTTTTGAGCAAGGGTGACCTTTACCTTTAACCACCACCACCCGCCCTGAAAAAAGGCAATGGCAGGGCTGGTGCTGCCGTCAGAACCCTTCCGTCCTGAGGGTAGAGTTTTGAAACCCCCCGTGACTCCCCCCCCTCCGGGTTGTTTATTTGTTTGTGTTTTATTTGCCTGACACCCCCCCCCCCCAATACATACACACCGGCCCGGTTTTTGTTGGCGCAGACGCCAGCGCCCCCCCATCCCCCCACCCTTGCTTCTGGGAAGCCGTGAAAGGTAAGCCGTTAGGGCCGCTTTGCTGGTTGATTAAGATAATCCAAAACCACTTCATTGATCCGATCAATGCGCGGCTTTGGGAAGAGGCACCTGAAACAGAACAGCCTTTTAGAGCGGGGATGCCCAAGCTATGGCCCGCGCGGGATCATGTCTGCCCCCCATGCCAATTCATCCGGCCCACGCCACCTTCCGCTTCCAGGAGCGACGTGGGCAGCACAGGCCAAATGAATTGGTGTTGGGGCCAGATCTGGCCCACGGGCCATAGTTTGGCAACCCCTGCTTTAAGTAGAGAAAATGGCAGCCTGAAATCTATCTCATCCTGTTGCGAAACAGGTTGCAAGGTGCGTTATGCTTCCGGTGGGAGGAACCACGTGACTGGCCCGCTGAACCAAGTGACTGGCCCGCAGCCTTAAAAGTTTGGGCACCCCTGTTTTAAAGGAATGGCTTTGGCTGTCATCTCTTCCCCCCCCCCCCCAAAAAAAAAAATTTTTTTTAGAAGGATGCTGAGGAACTAACCATGATGGGTCAATGGAGTGGGGAGGAGAGAGAAAGGATTAGGTTTCTCATCATTTGCCCACCTGGAGACTTCCAGCTGTTCCTCCACTAACTAAATATTCTTTTTATAAAAAGCAGCAAAAAAATGTCTCTTGTTAGTAGAGTAAAAAGGGACAGTTTGTTTATTCTGTCTTGCACGAAGGACCTTAATGCAGCGGCTTGATCTTCTCTTGCCAGGACAGAGTTGTTATAGGTGGGGGGCCCCATGCCATTCTTGTGGGTCTTTGTGTCTGGGTTATACCTTGAAGAGGATGAGTCCCAAACATCTGAACCAAATCGTTTTAGGGACAGAATCCTGTAAAGCACCAAGTCTCTGAATACTTGGGGTTTCCAGTTATAATCTGGCTAGCCTTACCTTAATGCCTTTGCAGAAGCTGCCTAATAAAATTTGGTATAAATTCACAAGCAGATGGGAAAAGGGAAAAAGAAATTGGGATGGCTGGGTAAGGTGTGTAAAGGTGTGCACCTGTGAGGACAGAGAGCTTTTTAAAGCCAGATCTGAAATCCAGTTTACTTTAGAGTAGCATTCAGACTTGCTTCCAAATTAGGCAAGAATAGGAATACAGTACTGTATGTGTAAAAGTTTATGAGTGTGCACTAAAGACCTGTGTATCTGCAGGGACTGGTTAACTGCTTAATGGTTAGCAAATAGTGTGTTGATGCTAATGGCATGAATACGCTGCCGTGCCATTTTAATGTGCTGCTTTTAGAGACTGCCATGAACTAAGTGCCCTGCAGAACTTGAGGGAGAGAAGCTCAGGCCTAGAAAGCTCACAGTCCCAGGCTGGAGGAGACACATGGAGCTTGGAAAAACATGGAGCCTGGAGAAACCTTGATAGAGAGCCATAAGTGTGTGGGTGGTGCCTGGAAAAAGATGAACTGTTAAATTAGGAGAGATTTAGGACGGCCCAGGAAGACACATAGAGGAGGTGGCAGCAGGTGAATGCAAATGTTAGAGGCTGCAGCAGCTCCCAGGCTGTAGTAGCCCTACAGCTACACTGTTATGTATAGCTAGGAATAGTGGAAAGTTGTTCACAAGACTGGTGCTTCCTTCCTCTTGTGTCCTGGTGAAAGAAGCCAGCTATGTCAGGGTGGATAAAAATCAATGATGTTTTTTTTAAAAAAAAATCAGTTTTTTTATTTAGATCAATTTTTTTTATTTAAATTGGATTTTTTAAAATTTAAATGCTTTTTGAGGAAAAATCTCTCTAAAGATCGTGTTCTAGTTAAGTTACATTATAGTCCAAAGGTTATTCATCATGAAATTAGTTTTTAATTATGTGGCATAAGGCTGTATTAATCCATTCACAATGTCATGCTCTCCCAGAGGCTTCTGATTATTTGGGGCAATTTTTCTATCTAGAAGATTTTATCAAATCAAATGCTTGGTTTTGCTGTTTTCAAAACTGCATTTGGATCTGCAACGATAACATGCCTCCTTCATTCATAGCAAATTTTTTTATAAAATAAACATCAGAATTGAGAAAAATACCTTTATCCCATTGTTCCTCTGCAAATCTATGTACACAGAATCAACCCCCTTACCTCTTTAAGTGTTGCTACGTTTCAAGAAGTTCAATGAATAGAAGGTTGTTTGGAATGGAATAGCACAAGGAGCAAAGTTTGAGGAGGGAGGGGCAAGCAGTAAAATAAAAGTGAAACCTTTTGAGGACGGAACTCTGCATCTTGAGATCTTTATTTGTATAGCAGCCTGAAGTTTATCATATTATTCTCACTCTCTCCCTTGAGGAGAAAAACCTGTAATGGCAGCAGGCAGTAAAAGAGACTTAGTTTGGAAATAGTTTAATGAAGTTCGTATATAATGTTATTGTTTTGGTTAAATAAAACTATTTAAATGTTAAGGTAATGATTATTTTTCTCCTTCCAATAAAGTACAACAGAATAGTTGTCCAAATATGAATGATTAACCTATTAAACTGGAGATAGTTCACCTTGCAGTAATTTCATAATTAGCTATCTATGTATTTCTAATGGTATATAACCACCAAATCAGTAATTTTCTGATATAACTGTAAAACTACTATAATCTGAAAAGTTATTACAGTATTCTAAAAAGGAAACCTTTATCTGATTGTAAATATTAAGATTAAAACAACTCCAACAAAAATTAGTATTTATGTAGAAAATCATGCTTCAAATCGAGCCTTACTAACTAGTGATTTAAATCAAATCCACCCTGTTGGTACCTCATGCTGACTTCTGCCATCTGGGCTAGCAGGCATTTGGCTAGCCCAGGCATTTGGCAAACCTGCATCTTTAAATCTGAAGAATGAAAAACTCTAAACCAGGGTTGGGAATTTGCAACCCTCCAGATCGTTTTGGATTTTAAATCCCTATACCTGCAACTGGCCTTGATAGCCAGAGTCATTTTGGAAGTGGAGTCCTGCCACTTTTGGAGTGGAAGAGTTCCCAGGTGCATTAGTTTCGATTACTAAGAGTTCTGGAATGGTAAGGAACTAGGATATTTGATGCAGTAGAACACAATGCTGGAAACCTGTGTTGTTATGCTGCTGCTAAGATGGAAAATTAATAATCATATGCCATGAATAACACAACCCCAGAGTTCACTAATCCTTAGTTCCACAAAGTTATTGAGCAGGGACATTGGGCATGGGATGGCAGATGTATAATGTTACATAGCAGAAAGCTTTCACTCTTGTTTTTCCTCAAGTGCTGCCTCTATTTTACTTTATAATTTCTCATATCATGGAAAAACAATATCACATCTATTTATTCTTCTCATTTCTGTGCTACTGGAGGCTGAATATCATCAGCTATTCTGCTTTAGATGTAGCAGCTCTGAAGAATTGTGTTGTGTCGCACTCAAAGCAGTCCCTAGAGTTATTCAGCTATCATGTTTTTTATTTTTCTGCACTTTTTTACTATTTATTTTGAATTAACTTGCATTTGCTGCTTATATTAACTTAGAATATCAAAGTAATTTTATTCATTTGCTTTGGTACTTTTTCATTGATTGCTCTGCTCTCAATGCCAGAATTGTTTAGCCATCTGCAATAAATCTTCTTTTCAAATGCATTTATATATACAGTGGTACCTCGCTTAAAGAGCATAATGCATTCCACGGGATTGCTCTTTAAGCGAGTTTGCTCTTTAAGCGAACACCATTGTAAGTGACCAATTGTGGGGGAGATTGTGAACACCGATTTAGTTGTTAAGCGAGTTTTTGGTTGGTTTTAGTTGTTAAGCGAGGCGACCATTCAGAGAAAATTCTGCTCTTTAAGTGAGTTAGTCTCTAAACGAGGCACTCTTTATGCGAGGTTTTACTGTATCATATTTAGTAAAGGTAAAGGTTTCCCTTGCTCGAAAGCCAGTCGTATCCAACTCTAGGGTTCAGTGCTCATCTCTGTTTCAAAGCCGAAGAGCCAGCGCTGTCTGCTTCTGCAGATGTTTCCATGATCATGTGGCAGGCATGACTAGACACCGGAGCGCATGGAACGCTGTTACCTTCCGACCGAAGTGGTCCCTATTTATCTAGTTGCAATTTCTTGTTTTTGAACTGCTATGTTGGCAGGAGCTGGGACAAAGACGGGGGCTCATTCCGTCCTGCAGTTCTTGGGAATCGAACTACAGTGGCTTATTTCTAAATCCAGCTGGCTGAATAAATCAGTGCTTTGAAGCCAGAGGTTGGGATTTCAGTTACCTGCTCTGCTTCCAGAGAGAAGAGCTAGTTTATGTGGTCTTCTTGGGACAGCTGCACAATCCCAGGGTTCCCTCAGAAGAAGGGAATGGTATACCTATGTATTCTCTACCTAGAGAACGCTGGGAAGGGTTGCTTAGGTTGGAATCAACTTGATATTGCACAATTATTATTATTGATATTTTTAAATCCATTATTGTGTGCCATACAATAGGACTCAAACTTTGTATCACCATTCAATGCACATTTTCAAAGCCAATTTTAAGTTTTTGTTGCATGCTATGTCATCCATCTTACATTAACTGCTGGAAAGCCATCTCTGTTTTATTACATGGCTGCACTCTTTATTCAGCCAAATTCTAAGGTACTTGGAATTATTCATTAACTATGTGCTGAAAAGGAAAGTGTACTTGAGATTATGATGCAGATATCCACTGGCTACTGGAGGGCGCCAAAGAATTTCAGAAAAAATCAGCCTGTACTTTCTAGACTACAGCAAAGCCTTTGACTGCTTGGACCACAAGAAACTATGGGTTATTCTGAAAGAAATAAGTGTGCCTCAGCATTGATTGTCCTGGTGCATAGTCTATATTTTGGATAAGAATCTACTGTTAGGACAGAATATGGAGATACAATGGTTTCCTATAGGGAAAGATGTCAGGCAAAGGTACTTTTTATCCCCTTATCTGTTTCATCTGTATGCAGAACATATATGGAATTCGGGACTAGATTCAGTTGTAGGAGGAATGAAAAAGAAATATCAATAATTTAATATATGCAGATGATACCACCTTACTAGTAGAAGGCAATATTGACTTGAAACGACTTTTAGTGAAATTGGAAGAAATTGCCAAAACTGGACTGCATTTGAAGATTAAGAAGACAAAAATCATGGCTACAGAAGAACTACACAACTTTTAACATTGAGAATGAAGAAATTGGAATAGGAACAGATTTTTTGTCAATCATCAATCCAAATGGATACTGCAGCCAAGGAATCAGAAGACTAAGACTTGAAAAGAATTAGAAAAGGTCGTTAAGTGTAAGAATGTCACTGGAGGCCAAGACCAAGATCATCCACATTCTTGTATTTCTAATCACCATGTAGTGTATGTGTCTGAAAGCTGACCAGAAAAAATTGACTCATTTGAAATATGGTGCTGGAGGAGAGTTTTGTGGATATCCTGAACTGCCAAAAGACGAAAGCTTGAACTATTGCTGAGAAAGAAATGATGAAGCTGATGCTGTTCTACTTGTGGCATATTACGAGAAACCAAGATTCTGCGGAAAAGACAATAATACTGGGAAAGGTAGCATCTGGCCTTTCTCTTTCAAAAGGACAACTTTTTAAAATCTCTCCATATACTGTTAAATGTATTCATTTTCAACAACCCTTAACCTCACATGTCAATTTGTCATTCCAAATTTATACCGTTCAATAAATTTAAACTCACATCTCACATTTCAATGTTTTGCTATAATTATTCTTGCTGCAGTTACTAAGATTGTGATTACAGTAGTTCCTTTTTGCCATATCATTTGGACACCATCAAAGCTGGATAACAATGCTATTTTTGGACAGCAATCAAGTTTCATAGATAAAATCTCATTAATTTCATTAAACACTATTTCCATATTTTCTACATCTAACCCCCCCCCCTGAAAAAAAATAAAAAATAAAAAATTAGGTACCAGTCACTTGATTACACTTCCAACATATTGTTGAGTATTTAGAATTATAACAATTCATTTTTACTGATGTTAAGTACCATCTCTTTATTGTTTTATAATCATTCTCTCTAATCTTTCCAGACACATGTTCTTTAAAATTACTTTCCTTAAACCCTTCTATTCCTTTTCTGTAATTTCCCTACTTAAGTCTGTTTCTCATGTTCTTAAACTCTGCTGTTCATCCTCTCCCTTTCCACTATCAATTTTTCAGACTTTGTCAGCTCTACATCCATATTTTTAGCCAAGTTTTACTCCATTTATATTCTATCCAATTCCATTATGGTATATCAATTTGTCATTTTTTGTCCTAATATGCCCGCTCCTCGATTGGGACTCCTTGCTCATGGTCACACATGCTCTGGTCACCTTCAGATTTTACTAATGCAACGCGTTCTACATGGGACTGCCCTTGATGACCATTCAGAGGCTGCAACTGTTCCAGAATGCGGCTGCTCAGGTGGTGAAGGGGTGTGGGCGGTATGCCCGAGCCTCGCCGCTGCTTCGGGAGCTGCACTGGTTGCCGGTATGCCTCCAGGTGCAATTCAAGGTGCTGGTAATTACCTTTAAAGCCCTACATGGTAATGGGCCAGGATACTTAAGAAACATGTTTTTTCAAACCGCGTCACCCCAAGAACATCTGTCCGTCCCACCAGAGCAGACCGGAGAGGCTCTAATTGTTTAATCTGCTAGAGAGGCGCATCTCTCTAGCACCAGAAAGAGGGCCTTCTCAGTGTCTGCTCCGGCCCTGTGGAACCTCCTGCTAATTGAGTTGTGTCTCCAAAAGGAGTTGCTGCCATTCAGGAAAGGCCTAAAAACCTGGCTGGCAAAGCAGGTGTGGGGCACCAGCACCCCTGCCTGCTGGCTGATTTAGTAAGAACACACACTCTCTCTTTTAATCAGTAGGGGTTTGGATAACTTTTTATAGTAGTTTTAATTGGGTTTTTACAGGTTTTAAAGTTTTTTAACTGTGATATTGATTTTATTCTCTGTGTGCCACACAGAGTCTTCTGAGTTGGGCAGCAATATAAATCACAAATTAAATAAATAAATAAATAAATAAATAAATAATTTTTTTAAAAAAAACTTTATTAAGTAGGATTTTCCCCCCATCTTCATGCTGATACAGTGGTACTTTGTTTAAAGAGCATAATGCGTTCCACGGGATTGCTCTTTAAGCAAGAATGCTCTTCAAGCGAAACACCATTGTAAGTGACCAACTGTGACTTCTGGTGGTGGTGGGGATTGCGAACCGCAATTTAGTTGTTAAGCGAGTTTTTGGTTGGTTTTAGTTGTTAAGCGAGGCGACCATTCAGAGAAAATTCTGCTCTTTAAATGAGTTAGTCTCTTAAGCGAGGCACTCTTTCTGCGACGTTTTACTGTATTTTTGTGGAAAGGCAAGGAAATTTGCTTCATAATCTGCAAACTACAGTTCTTATGGGAGTGTCCTCAGAACATAAGTGTGCAAAATAGCAGCATTTATATTGAAGTGGGTTGACTTGTACAGCGCGTGCATACACACAAAGAGAGAGAGAGAGAGCAGGAACAGGCATTGATCTGTTTAATGGCTTTACTACATTCTGTTATTTTACTGTTTATTCTTAATGACCAGTTGGTTCAATGCAATAACCAATTGGTTGTTTAAACTTCCTGTTAGGCAAAGAAGGGAAGGAGAAATAGGTTTCTCTCCTACTTTCACAAGATTTGCTTTTCTCAAAAGCTTGTCCCAATGGGGTTTCTGCCTAGTTTTTTCTTTGCTTCCCAATGAGATTGTTGCTTCATTACAGAAATAATTATAGTACATGAAGAGAGTGGTTCTAAGGACTGACTTGTAGACTGGAGTGGCTTAGTGGTTGAGATGCTGAACTTGATGACTGGAAGGTTGGCAGGTCAGTAGTTCAGGACCCGAGTGCTGCACGATGGAGTGAGCTTCCATCTCTGTCCCAGCTCCTGCCAACCTAGCAGTTCAAAAGCTGCTGGAAGGTCATTTATTCCATTGTACTGCTCTAACAGTTAACAGTTTGATGAGAATAAGAAACAAATATGATTGTGTTGACTGTGCTATGGCAGGTAACTTGTGAAATCAGCAGACGATTTGTCATATTATGTGAGGATAATATAATTTTAGACCTGGGGTTCGCAACCTACAGCCCGCAATGGCAAATCATCCGGCCCACAGCGACGAGCCCTGGAAGTGAAAGCAGATGCACTTACAACAGCCGTAAACGTTCCTGTGCCAACATGCCCACGGCCACCACAGTTTACAGCGGGGGGGGGCACCATGTGTCCGGCCCACTCAGCTGTCTGAGGGGGCATGGTCCGGCCCATGGCATGAAAAGGTTGAGAGCCCCTGTTTAGACCATTGAACTGTAGGACTTCAAATGAGGAATAGTTTCCTCCTGATGACACACACACAAAAATGCACCATGCTCCCCGCATGTAATGAGGTAGCACACAGAAGAAAGTTCATACTAAAACTTAATCTAAGTGATATATTACTGAGTGTCCCCAAAGTTACCATACATAACAATAGATATCTTGGGATGTGTTCGCTATAAATAAAATTTTTGTAATGAATAGTTTGTCAATAAAGTTACATTTTGCTATAATTTCCTATTTTCCTTATATATGGTGGCTTTTGGGATGCCATGTGCATTTCTATTTGCAGAGAATTCTCAATATAAAGAAATACTGAGCAATGAACCCCTCCATTATGCATTGCTGTTTGAGGGAGGTGATTCTTCTGTGTCATAGTTCCCATCCACTCCTTCCATTTGGAAGTTTAGGCCCCATACTTTCTGGGACAGAAAGAATGTTCCCACCCTCTGTCATATATTTGCTTTTTGCAGAACCTTTAAGAAAGCATTCAAACCTCTTAACAAACACCTGTCATGCTTTGTGTGTGACAATGAAACTGAGCAAGCGTATTGCTAAGTCACAGAAGGCATTGGAGTATAACTTGTTCCCTCGGGCGCTCTGCATTCGGTATGCTGCGCTCTGGATTGCAGGAGTTAACGTGGCTTGCGTGGGCAGGGCTGATAGATGAATAATCCTTCCTTAAGAGTGGTGTCAGTGACCCAACAATCCTTTCCAAACAGACAATCCTGGGGCTGCACAGAACTATTCTTTTTGCCCTGGGGTAATTTGTACTGATTGTTTTTTTTTTTTTTAAAAGAAGAAACGTTCCGGTTGATGCAAGAAAGTGTGGGAGGCACAATTCTTATGTGGCCTATAAAACAGGTCAGGAACTGCTGGACTTTCTAACCATGTTCTTCTCAGCACTAGTTGGTGGGGAACCCAAGTAGGATGATGGGTGCTGTTGCCCTGCTTGCTTTCTTCCCACCGACACTGTGTGGTTGTCCTCTTTGGGGACACAGTGCTGGTTTAGATAGGTCTTTGGTTTCATCTGGTAAACTCTTGATTTTCCTAAGTTGCTGAAAGATCCAACAAAAACAACAGGAGTACCCTACTCTGTCCTGTTTGTGGCATCATAACAATAATAACAATAATAATGTGCTGTCAGGTCAGTTCTGACTTACAGCAACCCTTTCCGGGATTTTCTAGATAGAGAGTACAGAGAAGTGGCTTTCCATTCCTTTCTTCTGGGGGTGCCCTGGGACTACGGTTTGCCCAAGTTTACAAAGGCTGGTTATTCTCTTTGGAGGCACAGTGGAGAATTGAACTCCCAATCTCTGGCTCCACAACCAGGTACCTAAATCAATGAACCAATTTGTAGCATAGTCAGAATAGAAAATCTTTGGATTACTGTATAAGCATTTATGGTCTAGTATTATGTTAAATACTGTATTTGCCGGCGTATAAGACATCAGATATAAGACGTACCCCGTTATTACCAAAACAGCGCACTATAGGCTACTATATACAGTAAAAGATGCACTCCATTTTCCCAGTGTATTTTAAGGGGGGGGGAGTGAGTCTTATACACCAGCAAATACGGTAATTCTGCCAGTTTAGTTTGAAAAATTGTAATGTCAGTGGAGTTTTAAAAACAAAGCTGTTTAATACATAGCTGCAGCTAGCTACTGCTTTTGCTGGTTTGTCTGCAAAGCTTGCCTGCATGTTCATACTCCTTTTATACAAGCTTTCCTACCTGATTATTCTCCCTTCCTGTAGTGAGTAATGACTTGAATTTGTGTGGATGCTATTCTTCCAGGCTGCATGCAGGTAGCACTGCCTAATCCTGCCTAATGCTGTGCAACTTGAGTGGCTCTTTCCTGCTCACATACAATTGGATATAAAGCTCTCCAGAGCTTTTATGGGCACAGATAGTTATCTGATTTTAGAGTAAGCAAGGAAACCATTGCTGTGTATTAGTATTTTCGTGAGTTCAACTAACACCTGTATTGTGTATTTCTTTTGTGTAGTTCAGAGTGGCTTGTATTGGGCTCTTAGACAATCTTCCATCCAGGCACTAGCAGAGACAAAATTAGTTTATTTTGTCCATTTGAACTGTGTACATATTATCTCAGTCTGCCCTGGTACCCCACTGATAATGCAAGAAGTTCATAGCTGTGCCAGGCTGTTTGCTTCCAATCTAATCATGGAAGCTCTCTCCCTCCCTCCCCTGTAACATATATTGATTAATGGGGGGCAAGTTGACTTTAAAACTGTCTGTTTTAGTGGCTGTTCCCACATGTTGTCAGAAGGAAAAACACATAAGGAAACACTACAACACTTTTAGAGTTTTTAGCTTTTAAAAAAGTTCAGTCAGTTGGAGGATAATGCAGAGATGGGTAGAATTATCTATGATGTGGAAAGAGAAGAGATTTCCCCTCCCCCCAATGTTTTATAAATATTAGATTCTGGAATCATTCATTCATTGAGGTTGAATTGTTTAAATGGAAGTAATTCTTCACACAGTGCATCATTTAATTTATGTTATCAACTATTCATATCTTTACATCCTAACAATCATGATGTCGGAGAACTCAATTTAATTCAATACTCGAGGTTGGTTGTATCTCGAAAAGTTCTTATCTTGAATTTCCCATAGGAATGCATTGAATGCAATTTCCCGTAGGAATGCATTGAGTTTTGTATCCCAAAAAATCCTATGAAAAATGTGTCTTGAACCTAATTTTTTCTGAGATTTCCGGACATATCTCGAGTTTTTCTTAAGTCGAGCCATTCTTATCTCAAGCTTTGACTGTACATAATTATACAGTAATAAAAGTGAAAGCTGTAAAATCGCAGGAAATAACATCACACTTAAAAGAGAACCTAAGCATGTTGAGCTGCTGAAAGTTCTTTAGCACAGATTACCTGTCAAAAGTTAAAAAACAACTTTTTGCCCCTAGGTCTGGGCTTGGTCCCATTTTGGCAAACAGGCAAGGGACTGGTTATCCTCAAAACCCTGCTAGGGTCTGGCTGCTGAAGCTATCTGAGGGAGCGTGACTTGGCCCCCAGCTTTATAAAGTTGAGAACTCCTGAATTAGACCTGAATTAGACCACTACCCTACAGTGCTTAGTACGGTTCACAAGTTTATTAGCATTTTGCCCCCAACATGCTGGGTACTCAGTTTACTGACCTCAGGAAGAAGGGAGACTGAGTCAGTTTTAATTCCTAGTCAGGACTGAACTCACAATGTTCTAGCTGCAGTACAGCAATTTAACCACTGCACCACTGGCTAGTTATCACTGATTTTGCATGTACAGTACATCTATCAGTAATTATTCCATAAGAGCCAAATATAGATTTTAACTATTCATGAAGAGTACAGTATATCTTGGAGTTATCAATGGTAGAAAGCAGATGGGGTAAAAATGATATTACATGTACTGTTATTGTCAGCAACACTGTCCATGAGGAGATGAACTTTTGATCTAACCAGGCAAGGTGGTTTATGGATTTTATGGTTAGAAACACATAATTAATCATGTTTTCATCACAGAGTTCCCTGTGCGAGAGGTGTGTCTCTAGGGATTCCCAAAAGTACTGTCCTAGGCTTTCCAGTGGTAATCTTGTAGTAAGAACTATTCTGGAGCACTTTTTACAAGAGCAAATCAGTGGCAAACTGTATTGTACTGCACCATTCTGAGCATGGGTACTTTGAATACAGCAATGGCTTTCTAAGATATTCTAAAGAGTGTACCCTGAAAGACCCATTTTAGGTAAGGAAACCATGCATAGTCGGATTTACAGAGCTCTGTATATTTTCCACAGCCTCGTTGTATGCTTACTTTGAATACTGTTGCCTCCTCAAAGGTTGGATATTATGTGCTGATAGGGATGACTAGAAGCAGGAGGTGGAGAGAAAAGTTAAATGAGTTTGTCCTTGAATCTGCTAAACAACTTTCGAGCTCTGCTGCTACTGTACATGCACAGCGGGCTGTAATAATATAATGTATAAGTTACACAACCAGTCCTAGGCATTCTCAAGCTGGAGTTTAATTTGTCTTTCATTAAATACACAGTCCTTATATTTTTCTGCATGGGGAAAACCTCTTTAATCTTTCTGGTGCTACGTGGCTTACTGAGCCATTGTCTCTTTTAATATAGGAAAGCAAATTTTGTCTAGGTGATTTTGCATGTTAGCCCACGTTAGGTGAACAGCCCATTTAATTGGCAACATTTTGGAATGTTTTCTCTGTTGGTGTGCCTTAATAATGAGCTCTACGTCTCCTACACTTCTATTGTTACCCATGGAGCAACCCAGGTGGTTTCAAAAAAACCACTATAAAGTGGTACCAACTCAGTATATTCTGGTGTTTGAAGTTGAAAATCCAAGTCAGATTCCTCTTCTTTCCAATTGGCATGGGACTCGACCTCCCAGCAGTTCTTCCTTCCTTGTCCCACTGAAATTGACAGTTTGGTGGCAACTTTTAAAGACTACAGTAGTGTGGTAGCCAGGGACTGCAGTGGCTCAAGTGGCTAAGACACTGACTGGGAGGCGGAAGGTCAACAGTTTGATTCCCGAGTACTGCAGGACGGAATGAGCTCTCATCTTTGTCCCAGCTCCTGCCAACCTAGCAGTTCAAAAGCAAGAAATTGCAAGTAGATAAATAGGGACCACATTGGTGGGTAGGTAACAGCATTCCGTGTGCGCTGTTCCGTGTGCCGTGTGTCTAGTCATGCCTGCCACATGATGACTCTTCAGCTTTGAAACAGAGATGAGCACTGAACCCCAGGGTCGGATACGACTGGGTTTTGAGCAAGGGAAACCTTTATCTTTTCCTAGTGTGGTAGCCATGTTAGTGTGTGCAGACATATCAGACAAGAAACAAAACAAAAGTTTTAAAAAAACCAGAAAGACAAAAATGTTGTGGCACCTTAAAGACTGACTGTGATATTTCACCGTGAGCTTTCATGGATCAAGTCCACTTCCTCAGATTTGATCCACAAAAGCTTACATTGAAGAAGCACCCAACCCTCAGCTGTTTTTAAGACAAAGTCATGTGGTGCCTGCCATGAGGACAGATAGTCGGGCAGGTCCTTTGCCCAAGGCATTTCCCTGAGAGGTCCCATCATGAGGGCACCTCTCTACTGTCAGCCCGCCAACACTCTGCTCACCCCAGTAGGGAAGCTTCATAGGGTTCTTCTCTTTTGCCTGTCATTCAACTTCTCCAAGGGGAACCTCTAGGCCAGGGGTTGCCAACCTTTTTAAGTCAAGGGCTGTGTCACGCTCTCTCAGACAGTTGAGGGAGCCAGACTAATGGTTCCCCTGCCATTTACAGCTGCTGTAAACACGTCTGCACCTGTCGTAAATGCATTTACAACAGCCGTAAATGAGTCCACAGCTGATTCCAGTGGCGGCAGTGAGAGCGAGGGCAGGGGCCGGATTATTTGGCACCACCGGCTGGATCCGGCCCATGGGCTGTAGGTTGCCTACCCCTGCTCTAGGTGAACCACTTTTTTATTTTATTTTATTTTATTTTGTGCATTTATATCCCACCCTCCTGGTGGGTACACCACTCAGGGCGGCTAACAACAAAAAGGGAAAGGGAAGAGGGAGAAAATACAATAAGTAAAAATTACAATATAAAACAGTTTAACAACAACAGCTAAAAACAAGACCCAACAACCCCAGCTAAAACCAGCATTAAAACACAAACAAACAAATCATCATTAAAAAACAACCCTTCCCACCCTACCCATGATTAAACAGAATAACCAAGCTGGGGGGCAGCCCCTCACATAGGCTAAATCAGCCAGCCGGCTTGACTGGTGGAGTCAAGCATACCCCAAACCTGCTGAAAGAGCCATGTATTCAGCTTCTTTTTAAAGGGGAGTAGTTCCGTCTGGAGACGCAACTCAGGTGGTAAGAGGTTCCACAGGGCTGGGGCAGACACAGAAAAGGCTCTCTTCCTGGTCCTAATAAGATGTACTTCTTTCACTGATGGGACCCCCTCCTGTCTGCCCTAGTAGGACGGGCTGAATTCCTTGTGGCGATGCGCTTCCATAGTTCAGGGGTCCTTAAATATGTAAGTCCTCACTGGCAGTAATATTGGTGGGTCCCCCTTTCTCTCCTGTCTCCATTTGAGGTTTGAAACTGGTTATTTCATCTTCCTTTTCCTTCTGTCCTGTGGCTTCTTTACTCAAAGCTGCTTCAACCCATTCTTCTACCACTACTTCCTCCAGGTCCCTGTTTAACTCCTCTGTCTTTTTGGCTCATCCTCCTTCCAGAATCATCACCTATTCGTTCACTCCCCATTTGGTCTCTCTGGGCTCTTCTTCCCCAGCCTCTGTACCTCTTAATTGGGAAGGCCCACCTGACTCCTATGTGCCTCAGTCAACTCTTTGTTGGGAACTCCTAGCCAGGACTTATGGAGATGAAACCCTGAAGAACTCCTGTATATACAGTGGAACCTCGTATAACGGGGGAAAAATCCATCCCACAAGGCTGTTCGCTATGTGATTTTTTTCGTATAATGAAAATTCCTATGGAAAAACTTGTATAACGATAATTCTTATGGAAAAACTCGTATAACTGAAAAAAATTCGCCATGCAAATTTTCGATAGGAATTTTTATTATATGAGTTTTCCCCATAGGGAGTGCTATTTTCTCATAGTGAAAATTTACGTTATGTGAGGCGCCATGTTTTTCTATTTCTTTTCGTTATGTGAGTTTTTCGCTATAAGAGGCATTTGTTATACGAGGTTCCACTGTAGTAAGAAACAAATACATCAGATAAAAATAAAGCAAAGGAGCTGGCCAAAGATACATAAGATAACTGGTTAAATGCTTTCAACCGTGGCTTATATGCCAAATGAATAAAATAATTGCACTTCATAGAGGGGCAAACCTAGCCTCCTTCCTAGGGAACTCTAAAATCTTGGCAGTGGCCACCAAGAATGAACTCTCACTTCAGATTTCCAACATCAGACAGGAAATTGAATAAGACAGATAGCACAATTCCTTCCATTTTCCAATGTCTTGTGATGGAGACCAGGGCCTTTCCTGTAATTTACTGCTACTTGGCCCATAGTTGGGCTTTCTAACTATCATCGTCGGCTGCTACTCGTATCCGAGGATACATTTTTCCTGAATAACAGGAAAAATGCCATTGGCATGAATTTGTTTAAGGTGGATCTCAGCTTGCCATGAAGTGACCCACACACTATGATCACGGAACCATCTCCTGAGGCACATAAGAAATGAGACATGCAGGATTTGACGCCGGGACTGCAATGGACTGCTGCAGCCTTGAGGATATTAACAAGATGCACCTTCACAGCCAGTCCATCTGGCATGGCCTCTTCCGCCTCCATGACAGTTGGGAATCAGAATAGTGAAGTGGTTCCTCCTCCGCTCATTTTGCTGTTGGGCCCAATATGATGGTTCTCCTTTGTATAGTTTGTGAATCCACACTCATGGGTTATGCGCCTGCGCAGAACGGCCGATCGGAGGCTTGAAAAGCTATTGGTCAAAAGTTTTGGCGGTAAGACCGCCCACCGTACCGCCCACCCTGAGGCGCCCGCGCGCCATTTTACCTCAGTTCTCTTCTTTCCGCCGTAGCAGCAGGACGATCGTTGAGAGCTTCCTCAATTTTTTCGCCCTTCTGAGGGAAAGTCTTTTGGCAAATTTCAACAATTTTTCTTGGTGATCTTGTCCTTCGGGCAGGATCGCCACCCCGGTGCTGTTTCTTCCTTCTGGTGGACTCAGTTACCTACTCGCTTCGGTCACCGTTTCCCCCCTCAAGGGGGTGGCGGCTGGCCAGCCCTTCGGGGTAACCGCGTTCCAGAAACTTCCGTTGGAAGAATTTTTTCTTTGATGGCCGCGGCCTTCAAACAGTGCTCGGCTTGCCTGAAAAAGTTTCCGGCTTCCGACGGGCATAGCCTCTGCCTTTTTTGCCTCGGAGAGTCTCATCAGAGCCAGTCTTGTCCCCACTGCAAGAAATTCACCCGTCTGGCCGTGCAAAACCGGAGCTACCGGCTCAAAGCACACCTGATGGAGCTCTCTCTGGCTCCCGTTGCGGCCGCTTCTACCTCAGCTAGCGTCTCTCAGCCTCCGCCGCCTTCGACCTCTTCTTCCGCCACCATCAAGAAGAAGAAGAAGAGGGACAAGAACGGGGACAAGAAAAAGAAGCGCGGGTTGGAGAAGAGGTGATCGCTCCCGCCTACTCCGCACACCCCTGTGTCTCCGGGACCCTCGCCACCATACTCGGTCGCAAGATGTCCGTCTCCTGGGTCTTCCATCTGGGGAGGACGGTCCTCCTCGGGTTCGCCTGAAAAAGGACGCAGGGCTGGGGCTCCAGCTCGCCCACTTCAGGTACTCCCGTCACCGCCTCGTGGGAGGGCCCGCTCGCCTATGAGGCAGGCCTCCATCTCCCCAAGGCCCAGGACTCCGACGCTCGACAACGCGGCTATCACCATGCCGGCCACCATTTCGTCGCCGATTTTACCGGCCACCGTTTCGTCGCCGACTCAGCCAGCCACCGTTTCGTCGGCCACCGTTTCGTCGCTCCCGACGGTGGGGGACCCATCCCAGATGGAGTTCCTGAAGGGGATGTTTGAGGTCATGGCTCAGACTTTTGCCAACCGGTTTCAGACCTCCATGCCTGCGGCCTCTGCGGCTCCGGTACCGACCACCGCAAGCCCCAGGGATGCTGGCCCTGCTGTGGCCCCACCGACCTCCCGAGGGTCGAGTGTCTGCTCCGCTGGCCCACCCACATCGTCGCAGGTTGGTCCAGACGTTGAAGCGGTGGACTCCCATCCCGTCTGCCCGCCCAGGCCATACTGGCGCGGTCCCGACGTGGATGTAAGAGTTCCTCCCTCGTCCTCCGATGACTCCAGCGCCTCTTCGGAGGAGGACGAGGGAGACGTCGACGCTGAATGGACGCCGGGCCAGGCCATCAGCGCGGTTGACCCACCGCATGGTGAGGATCAACGCTTGCTCACGGCCATGCTGACGCGCCTGGGGACCGCGTTGAACCTGAAGGTGGACCAGCCGCCACTGGAAGGTGAGGACCAAATGACCGCAAAACTGGACAGGCGTGCGGTACGGCCGGTCCATATCACCATGCTTCCGTCCATGCTGACGTCGGCGAAGGCGACATGGAGGAAGCCGGTGTCGGCGCACTCCGTTTCGTCCAGGCTCGACGGCATGTATAGAGTCCTGGACGAGAACGTCGAGTTCCTGCAGGCGCATCCCCTGCCGAATTCCCTGGTGGTCAAGGCCTTCCAACACAGGACGGCCACCAGCGGGTTCCCGGTTCCGTCGACCCCGGAAGGGAAGAAGCTGGACGCGGTGGGCCGCAAATTCTACGCCACCGGTTCCCTCTTCCTCCGCGCCGCCAACTACTCGTCTGCCATGGGCCTGTACCAGTCTCACCTCTGGGAGCGGGTGAAGGCCGAGACGGCGACGTTACCTGCCGACGCCCAGAAACGGATCGACGCGCTGGCATCCGAGGGCGATTTCCTGGCAGAGCAACAGATGCGAACCGCCAGGCATATAAATGACTATGCGGCGAAGGACATGTCGTCTGCGATCCTGCTCCGTCGCCACGCCTGGCTTAGGGGCACCTCCCTCGATGACGCTATGAAGAAGCTCATCGAGGAGTTTCCCTTCGACGGGCAAGGCCTTTTTGGGCAGGACACGGACAAGGTCCTCAATGAAATGCGGCAGACCAACTCCACCGCCAAGTTTCTGGGGCTCACCACGCTGGCTCCGCCTGCCAGGCCGAGGTTCCAGCCCTTCACGCGGCGCTACCAGGGGAACCCGCAACAACAGGGTGGCCCCGTGGAGCAGCCCAGGTCTGGCTCTTACAAGCAACGACGCCAGCACAAGCCGCGCTACCAGCCCTACGGACACGGCAAGCATTCGGACGCTAAGTCCAAGTCGCGCGTTTGAAGCTGCGACGGCCGAGTCTCTCGCGCTCCATCTCCCGTACCTCCCCCATCCGGAACTTCCTTCAGGTATGGTCGGGCATCACGGACGACCGGTGGGTCTTAAGGATCTTGTCCTCTGGCTACGCCATCGAGTTCGTGCGGGCGCCTCGGGTAGGAAGACACCGTTTCACCACCTCGTCCCCCCATTTGGAGGAAGAAATATCAACTCTTCTGTCCAAGGGAGCCATCGAGCGGGTGGCCCCGCCCGATTGGGACAACTGCTTCTACTCGAGGTACTTCGTGGTCCAGAAGAAGGACGGAGGACTTCGCCCGATCCTGGACCTGCGCCGCCTCAACAAATGCATCCACACCAGGAAGTTCCGGATGGTGACCCTGCAGACCGTCCTTCCCCTCATCAACAAAGGGGACTGGTTTACAGTCATAGACCTCAAGGACGCCTACTTCCATGTCTCCATCCTCGAGGAGCACCAAAGGTTCCTTCGATTCCGCATCGGCGATTCGGTTTACCAGTACCGATGTCTACCGTTCGGTCTGGCCACGGCACCGCGAGTCTTCACCAAATGCATGGCTCCGGTGGCCGCCTTCCTTCGCCAGCGGGGAATCAGGGTCTTCCCATACATCGACGACTGGTTGATCGTATCCCCCACCAGCTCGTCGGCCATTCGGGACACGCAGTTCACGGTCCACCTCATGGAGAGTCTCGGCCTCAGGATCAACTTCACCAAATCGAAGTTGATCCCCTCTCAACGCGTCGAGTACATCGGAGCGGTACTCGACTCGCTTGCCACCAGAGCCTTTGCACCCCAGAAGCGCCTGCAGGACATCGCGCAGGGAGTGAGCGACCTACACACCAAACCGTGCATCCGGGTGAAAAAAGGCTCAAAGACTGCTAGGCCTTATGGCCTCAACGACGGCTGTGGTCCCTCACACCAAGTTAAAGTTCCGGTCCCTACAGTTGTGGCTTCTGCACGAATTCGATGCGCTCCGGGAGAGTCAGTCCAAACGGCTAACTCCGTCCCCGGAGCTGAGGGACCAGCTGGTGTGGTGGACGACACCACTCAACGTGGCAACGGGGAAGAGCTTTTACCCCCCGCAACCCTCGTTGCAAATACTGACTGACGCAAGCAACCTCGGCTGGGGGGCTGCCTGCGGGACTCTCACGGTCAACAACCCTTGGTCGCCTCAGGAGATGGTGCACCATATCAACTACTTGGAGCTACTGGCCATTTGGAAGGCCCTCCGCTCCTTCGAGACCTTGCTCATGGGCAAGGCGGTCCAAGTGGCCTCGGACAACACCACGGCTGTGGCGTACCTGAACAAGCAGGGAGGAACACGATCCACCACCCTTCTTTACCTCGCTGTGCAACTCTGGGAGTGGTGCCTGGAGAGGCACATTTTCCCGATTGGAGTGCACATTCAGGGCAAGCTGAATGTCCTGGCCGACCATCTCAGCCGCCTCACCTCGACGACCCACGAATGGGAACTGAACGACGAGGTGTTCCAGTCGCTCTGCGAGGCCTGGGGGACTCCGAACATCGACCTCTTCGCATCGGAGTCCAACACGAAATGCCACAGGTACTGCTCCAGGGCGGGCATCGGTGCCAACTCCGAGGGCGATGCCTTCATGAAATGGTGGGATCAGGACTATTTCTACGCTTTTCCTCCGTTTCCCCTGGTCCAGAAGGTCCTCACCAGAATGCTCCAGCACAGGACCAGAGCCATCCTAGTGGCCCCAGCATGGCCTCACCAACCATGGTTTCCGCTGCTGTTGCGCATGTCATCTCAGTATCGCACGCTACCAGAATCACCGACGCTCTTCCAGATGGAGCAGGGCCAGCTCCACCGCTCGGACCTGCCCAGCCTCCACCTCACCGCGTGGAGGATAACCCCAGACTGTCCAGGATCCTGGAACTAGCCAGGCGCCCGTCCACAAGGAAGTCCTACGCTTCCAAATACAGACGCTTTTCTGCTTTCCTGGCATCTCAACAGACCCCCCTCTCGCAGGTGGAACTGCAGGACGTCTTGACCTACCTCCTCCATCTGGCGGAGTTTGGCCTCAGCATCGCCTCCATCCGAGTACACCTCGCAGCGGTGGTGGCTCACTCTCCAGCTGGCTCGCCCGCTTCTGGCGCTTTCCGTGACCAAACGGTGAAACGCTTCCTCAAGGGGTTGCGGAACGCCTTCCCGCCGGTCAGGACTCCGACGGCCCAATGGTCACTCTCTACCGTCCTTAACGCGCTCACCAGGACTCCTTTCGAGCCCATGGCTACCGCGGATGCTCGTCTCCTCACATGGAAGACGGCTTTTCTGGTGGCCATCACGTCTGCTCGACGAGCTGGTGAACTGGTCGCCCTGCGGGCGGACGCACCCTTTCTCCAGTTCTTCAATGACCGTGTGGTGCTCCAACCGGACATCACCTTCCTCCCCAAGGTGGTCTCCCAGTTTCATATGGCACAGACTATCTCCTTGCCAACATTCTTCCAGAACCCCGCTAACGCCCAAGAAAGGACTTGGCACACGCTGGATGTCAAACGGGCTTTATTGTTTTACACCAGCAGGACAAGGGAGTTCAGGAAGTCGCAATGCCTTTTCGTGGCGTATGGGGGCAAGTCCAAAGGTGAACCCATCTCTGCGCAGCGGTTCTCCAAATGGATCACCTCTACCATCTACTTGGCCTACGAGTCGGCATCGCTGCCACCTCCACCGCATGTCAGGGCGCACTCTACCAGAGCGGTTGCAACATCCACGGCCTTTCTGGAGGGCACACCGCTTGAGGACATCTGTAAGGCTGCCACCTGGTCCAGACCTTCTACATTTGTCCAGCACTACAGGGTGGACACCAGAGCCACTGCGGACGCCAGGCTTGGCCGTGTCGTCCTCACTCGGGGGCTCCGGGCCCATCGCCCTTGACAGTTCACCCTGCCTGACCGTCATCATCTTCATCGTGGGATCATCTCATCCGACTGCCCACCGACCAAGTAAGTGTGAGCTTGCTAATCTCCCATGAGTGTGGATTCACAAACTATACGAAGGAGAATGTTCGGTTTCACTTACCAGTGATAACTTTCGTTCTTCGAGTATATAGTTTGTGAATACACACTACCCACCCTGCCTCCCCTCTTGAGCTGCACGGATGAGATCAATTGGTTTATCCTGTGCTTGGCGTAAGTATGGAACTGAGGTAAAATGGCGCGCGGGCGCCTCAGGGTGGGCGGTACGGTGGGCGGTCTTACCGCCAAAACTTTTGACCAATAGCTTTTCAAGCCTCCGATCGGCCGTTCTGCGCAGGCGCATAACCCATGAGTGTGTATTCACAAACTATATACTCGAAGAACGAAAGTTATCACTGGTAAGTGAAACCGAACTTTTCCAGTGGTATTTCCTCCACTGAGGGGGTCCATTACCCCACCTAAAGGGGCGCATCCGCCTATAGCCATTGGCTAACTATGATGCTGTCTGTTCTTGTCTCTTCCCTCCGCCACAAATCTTCTAAGACTCAGTTGGTTTTAGAGAGCAGATGTATCTGCAGTTCCTCATGATGTCTGCAGTTCCTCATAACGGCAGCCTGGTTTCACATTTCCTGTGCAACCGAAGCCATGAGTGTCTGCTCTACCCAAATCCCAGAACTTGGCTTGGTTTCTGTGGTCCAGTTGTGCATATTGCAATTGCTTTTGGTCTGTGCAAAGGATTATGTGGAATTTAAGAGGTTTAACAAGCAAGTTGTCCCTAGATAAACATCTCCCAGGACAGTATCTGCAAGTTGGAACTTATATAATCACCCAGGCTTGGTTTGGTAACTGAAAGTGAGGAAGAAGGTGGGAAAAGACAATGTTCTATGTTGATTACTAGTTGACAGGTATGGCATGAGGATCTAAATAGACAAAGCTGCTATCTGAAAGCTGTGAATTAGCCAGGATAAGCCACAGCTGAAACAAAGTGCAAGGACCAAGACGTCTTTGGTTCTAATTTCACTTTTACCATAAATTTACTAGGTAGCTTTAGATAAGTTACAGACATACCCCATACCGCAGGAAACAATACTGTCCTACTTTATGGGTCTATTGTGATAATTAGAGTTAGCTATATCCTCCCACCAACAGGTAAAGATTTTTGTTTCAGTGGGCTTTCGACACCTGGCTAATAATAGTTTCATGTCAGAAATTATTCTGGGTTGAAAGGATTTTTGCCAGAAAAACTCCGTTCAGGGAGTGATCAAAAGCAAGAAAAGCTCATTTTGAAGATGGAAGGCTTGTCCAAATGAGGACAGCAGGCAGAAACAAAAATTCTGACAGAACAAATGCAAGGCAACATTCAGGAAGGCAAAGCAAGACTTTGAGGAGTGTATAGCTAAAAACACTCAGAGAAATAACAAAAACTTCTTTAAATTCATTAGAAGTAAGAACCCAACTAGGAAGGCCATTGGACCATTAGACGACAATGGAAGGCAAGGGGTTATTAAAGAGGAAACAGAGATTGCAGAGAGACTCAATGAATTCTTTGCTTCAGTATTCACTGAAGAAGACAGAGACCACATGCCCAAAACAGAGCCTAGGCTAGGAGATCAGCAATTTAAAAGGTTGAGAACTCCTGATATAAAGCATATCACGTGTGAAGTGTGTTAAGAAATTAAAAGAAAAAGACCAATCTGCAAAGGCCTTCAAATATATCCAAGTGAGTTTGAAGGAAGAGTTTGAAGTCATCATTCATCAAAATTCAATTTAAATGCTGCTTTTCTATAAGGACATCCCTCTATAAATCCCTCTTTTAATTGAAGGGTATAGATAATAAGTCATCAAGTGTCATTTTGCCTCTTTAAAAATCTATGGTGAGGCCCCATCTGGAATACTGTGTACAGTTCTGGTCGCCATACCTCAAGAAGGATATTATGGAGCTGGAAAAAGTGCAGAGGAGGGCAACCAAAATGATTAGGGGACTGGAACACCTTCCTTACCATCTGAGGCTGCAACGGTTAGGCCTCTTCACTCTTGAACGACGGCGTCTAAGAGGTGACCTGATTGAAGTTTATAAAATCATGCACGGTGTGGACAAAGTAGATAAGGAAAAACTGTTTTCCCTATCACATAACACTAGAACTAGGGGGCACTCCATGAAACATTTGGGTACTAGTTCTAAAACAAATAAGAGAAAGTACTTTTTTCACACAGAGGATTACTGGTCTATGGAACTCCCTGCCAGAAGAAGTGGTGACAGCTGTCAGTCTTGACAGCTTTAAGAAAGGATTAGACAAGTTCATGGAGGACAAGGGTATCAATGGCTATAATTATGGATACCTAAGGACAACCTCCGGGCTGGAGAGATAGGCAGGATATCTCTCAAAGCCATTTCCAGGGAATCCTAAACAGGTGAAGGCATCTGCTTGGGAATACCCTGAAGCACATGGTGAGCCACTGTGTGAGACAGAATGCTGGACTGGATGGGCTATGGCCTGTTCCAGAAAGGCTGTTCTTATGTTCTTACGTTCTAACACCCAAATGCGGCTCCTTTCATATCTCCAAAAGCTGGGACAGAGATGGGCGCTCAATCCGTCATGCAGTACCCGGTTTTCAAACTGCTGACTTGTCGGCCTTCTAGCTAACAAGGTGAACTTCTTAACCATGTAGCCACTGCAGCCCCGACACCTGGCTGATTTTTAAAAATCCTTTTAAATGGTCTTTTTAATTGTCCTAAATTGTTTTTGGCTGTTTTAATGGAGACATGTTTAATCTCTTTTTAATATTGTAATTTGTTGTTATTTTAAAGCTGCACATAAATTGAACATGCACAATGCCTCTGAAGCACTCTGAACATACCAACAAGCAATACAAATGTTCAGCATTACCCCCCCCCCTCTTTATTTCTTAATTAGTATTTTCACCAAGGGATTGTGCTAGTGCACCCATGATTAGATTGAGATCCTGTGAAATCTCCTAAATAGTGATTCTCCAGGCACACTTTCCTCTGTTTCATTACTTGGCAACAGTCAGTATTATAGCAAACCTTGTGACAACACACCTTAATAGTTTATTCTCGTTTCTGTTTGTATTAGAGGGTGTTGAAGCGAGCCCACATAAGACTAGCCCTGCCATTTGGCAGAGTTAGTTAGCTGTTTTCGGGTATCATAAAAAGTCAGCAAGTTCTATGGTTCTTAATATGTAGGATTTTGCTGAGAGATATTGTGTTGTGTTAGATAGTCAGATCCCATTGATTTGTGGAAGCTCATCAGGCAAACTTCTCACTTGTATATCTCACATGCATTGAAAATTACAAGGGTTGCTATAAGATGGCAGATAACAACAGGGTTTCCTTTTCAGGAGCCCAAATAACAAGACACACATAAGATACTAAACAATTTGCTTGGTTTCAGATACAGACAAAATTAGAACCAGAAATTAGACCTGGATGAAGGGACAATAAAGAGCATTTTATACCCTTAGAGTAGGACAGTGGAAACCCATGTTTGAATTCCCACTCGTTTCTGAAGCTTCTGTTAACAAACCTCCAACAGAAGACAGATCTTTAATAAATCAGTATCTCTCAGATTAACCTTGCAATAGTTTGTTGGATAGGACAACATCGGACAGAGAGAACCAGATTTGCTGTAGTATTTTCCTGAAAAAAGTTGAGATATAAATGGAAATAAAGGGTCCTTAGAAGTGGATGGAATAACAGGTAAGTTTGGTCTTGGAACACAAAACGAAGCCGGGCAAAGACTGATAGAGTTCTGCCAAGATAACACACTAGTCATAGCAAACACCCTTTTCCAGCAACACAAGAGGAGACTCTACACATGGACATCACCAGATGGCCAACATCGAAACCAAATTGACTACATACTCTGCAGCCAAAGATGGAGAACCTCCATACAGTCAGCAAAAACAAGACCTGGAACGGAGTGTGGCTCAGATCATAATTTACTGATTGCAAAATTCAGGCTCAGACTGAAGAAAATAGGGAAAATAAATAGGCAGGATAGATATGATCTAAACAACATACCCAAGGAATACACGGTGGAGGTGAGGAACAGATTCAATGGTTTGGACCGGATAGACAGAGTACCAGAAGAATTATGGACAGAGATGCGAGACATCATGCAAGAGGCAGCAAGGAAAACCATACCAAAAGAAAAACAATGCAAAAAAGCAAAGTGGTTGTCAGAGGAGGCTCTTAAAATAGCAGAGGAAAGAAGGAATGCAAAAGGCAAAGGAGAAAGGAAAAATACAACCACTTAAATAAAGAATTTCAAAGAAAAGCAAGGAGAGATAAGGAAAGCTACCTAAATGAACAGTGCAAAGAAATAGAGGAAAATAACACAAGAGGCAGGACTAGAGATATTTTTTTTAAAATTGGGGAAGTCAAGGGAATGTTCAAAGCAAAAATGACCACAATAAAAGACAAAGATGGCAAGGAGTTAGCGGATGCAGAAGAGATAAAGAAAAGATGGAAAGAGTACACAGAGGAACTCTACAAAAAAGACCTAAACACCCCGGATAATAACAATGAGGGGAAAATTGAACTTGAACCAGACATCCTAGAGAGTGAAGTCAGAAAGGCCTTAAAAAGCATGGCAAATAACAAAGCCAGTGGAGATGATGGTATCCCAGTTGAATTCTTCAAAGCCCTAAAAGATGATGGAATCAAGCTATTGCATGCTATATGCCAGCAGATTTGGAAAATGAAACAGTGGCCACAGGATTGGAAAAGATCGGTATATGTCCCAATCTCAAAAAAGGGCAATGCCAAATAATGTTCAAATTATCGAACAATTGCGCTCATCCCACAAGCTAGCAAAGTGATGCTCAAGATAATACAGGATAGAATGCACCAGCATGTAGAGAGAGAACTACCAGAGGTGCAGGCTGGTTTCAGAAGAGGTAGAGGGACCAGAGACCACATTGCCAACATACATTGGATCATGGAGAAAACAAAGGAATATCAGAAACAAGTTTACTTCTGCTTCATTGACTACACCAAGGCCTTTGATTGTGTGGATCACAACAAAATGTGGCAAGTAATTAAAGAGATGGGAATATCAGAACACCTTATATGCCTCATGAGTCAAGAAGCAACAGTTAGGACAGAGTATGGAATCACGGAGTGGTTTGGAATAGGAAAAGGACTAAGACAAGGCTGCATTTTGTCACCCTGCTTATTCAACTTATACACAGAGCACATAATGCACAATGTAGGGATGGAGAAATCACAATATGGGATCAAAATTGCTGGGAGAAACATCAACAATTTGAGATATGCAGATGATACCACCCTGATGGCAGAAAGTGAGGAAGACTTAAAGAACCCCTTGATTGGATTGAAGGAGGAAAGTGTAAAAGCTGGCCTGAAACTCAATATCAAGAAAACCAAGATAATGGCAACAGGCCATATCAGTCCCTGGAAAATAGATGGGAAGTAGAAGCAGTGACAGATTTTACTTTCTTAGGATCAAAGATCACTGCAGATGGGGGTTGCAGCCATGAAATAAAAAGGCAACTGATTCTTGGGAGACAGGCTATGAGAAACCTGGGGAACATAGTCAAAAGTAGAGACATCTCACTGCAAACAAAGGTCCGCATAGTCAAAGCAATGGTATTCCCGGTGGTAATGTATAGTTGTGAGAGCTGGACCATTAGAAAGGCTGAGTGAAGAAAAATAGATGCCTTTGAGATGTGGTGCTGGAGGAGAGTTTTGAGAGTCCCCTGGACAGCGAGGAGAACAAATAGGTCAATATTAGAAGAGATTAGCCCTGATTGCTCATTAGAAGGAGAAATAACAAAGATGAAGCTAAAGTATTTTGGACATCAAATGAGAAGAGAGGATTCACTTGAGAAAACCTTGATGCTGGGGAAGGTGGAGGGCAAAAGAAGAAGGGGACGGCCGAAGATGAGATGGCTGGATGGTATTGTAGACACAATGGGGATGGGGCTATGTGGACTGAGGAGGATGGTGGAGGACAGGGGTGCCTGGAGAGCAATGGTCCATGGGGTCGCAAAGAGTCGGAGCCGATTGTGCGACTGAACAACAACAAGAAGGGTATTACTGTTGACATAGATTAGAAAAGGGGAAAATGCTGTGTGTTGTACAGAATTATTTTTCAGTAATCTAATAAAGGTATCATCCATATTTGCCTTCAAAATGTAAATTATGTGCAGGAAAAGCTCCTTATGAATTCTACTTCACCTTAATATGTATATGACCTTTCTGTGCCCTGTGGTAACTTGCTAGACAAAAATTCTGTAATATTTTACTTATGTATTTAAAAGGGTAGTTTACCAAAGTAATAAAAATAATCCTTGCAAAACCACTTCAGAATATAATAAGATAGAAATCACATAAAATAGCTGTACTCAGATTAATACATTTTAATAATAATAATTTTGTCCAAGTATTCCCAGTGGAACAACATGGAAAACTGATTTTTTGCATTGCTCCCTTGTCAGAATTCTGTTTTTAAGGAACTGTTCATTGTTGGTTGATTGGCTGCCTACTTGTTGCAGGTAGTCTGTAGGCAAGATAGCAACCAAGGAAAGCACATACTGTATATACTCAAGTATAAGCTGAGTTTTTTTAGCCCCAAAAAGGGGACACAGCTTATACTCGGGTCAATGACCACGAGGATACCAGGACCATGCCAGATTGAGACGTGCCAATAATTTAATTAATTTTACCATATTTTCATGCATTTTGATTATTGAAACTCACTAGAAGCGGCTGCATTTCCCACTCTCAGCTTATACTCGGGTCAATCTATTTTCCTGGGTTTTCAGGTCAAAATTAGGTGCCTCAGCTTATATTCAGGTCGGCTTATACTTGAGTATATACAGTATATATTACTGCAAGACCAGGTTGAAGCGGTTGGGGGGGGGCTTTTCGAATTGTTAGACAGCTCTAGTTCCATTGGTCAATTTACCTTGGTTTTGATATTAACATTCTAACAGATGACATTTTTAGGTCACTTCCCACTTCCCCTAGGACTCTTGTTTTGGTGATCAACAGATATTAATTTTTAAGTGATTTAACTTACAGTTAATAAGACTTGAATTGAGCAACAACAATCACCGATAAGAGTTGCAAAAGACCTGTGAGTTTACCAGATACAGATTAATATCAGCGGTTAGAATCCAGGATTTTTATTTCTTAATTTTTTTCATTCCCACCCACTTTGTTTGTTCTCCTTGATTGACTTTGGACCTCTGCTAGCAGGGCAAGGATCTGAACTGATAAAGCTTCCTGTCATAAAACCTTTTCTGCAGTGGCTTACTGGACTACCTGTGTCACGCCCCAACTAAGAACTAAGATTTCTCCTTGCTGACTCATTCTCCACATCATGTGCCTGTTTAACCCTTTCATCTAAATAGCAAGAAAGAAACGTGCTCTTTACATTATTTTGCAGTAGCAATTGGAATTAACATTGGCATGCTCTTATTTACAGTATACATTTTACTATACTGTTATGTCTAAGTGTTACTCACTTCAAAGGGATCAAAGCGAGGAAGCGATGCGCCCCTGCGAGGAAGCGATCCGCCAGAGGGGCGCCCCATATCAAAGGGGCGCTGGTGAGCAAATGGGGGTAATAAACTGTGATGGTCCGTTGGTATGTTTCCTTGTTGTTGAAAGGGTAAACCGCTGTATATATGACACCATCTTTCCCCCACATCCTCAGTCTCGTCTCCCTATCTGAATAAAGGATTACTATGCTTAACCCACACGCTGCGTGCTAGTCTACTTTCTTGCGAGAATCTAACATTGGCGACGAGGATGGGATATGGCTGCTACTGCATCTTCCATCGGACCGTTTGACATTGCAAAGCCGGAGACATGGCCCATGTACGAGATCCAGTTCGAGAACTTTGTAATCGCTGGGGAGATTGAGGATGAAGGGCGACAGAAGGCGTTGTTCCTGGCCCATTGTGGTTTGCCCACGATTGAGCTGGCCGGGCATCTGCTGCTGCCACAGGCACTGAGGGAAGCCCCATTGACCGACATCCTGGCGGTGCTCCGAGAACACTTCAAGCCTGTCGTTTCCATCTTCCCAGCCAGGGTTGCCTTTTACCGGCGAGATCAGAAGGTGGGGGAGACGGTAGCTGAGTACGTTGCGGCTCTCCGACAGGCTGCCGTGCCGTGCCAATGGCATGACCTGGAGGAGGCCTTAAGAGACCGGCTTCTCGTGGGCCTCAGGGACGAAGCTACTCAGCGGCGGCTGATAAAGAGAAATAGGTTGACTTTTGCCCAGGTCCTGGAAGAAGCTTTGGCGTCCGAGGCTGCACACGCAGGGGTAAAAATCCTCCATGCCGAAACTGCTGCTCCTGCCCGTGGTGAGTCGGCCGTCCAGCTGCAGCAGTGCGCTACTCCAGTGGATACTGACGATGCGTCAGAGGAGGGTACTGTCGGGAGGGTTCGCCAGCATACCCCCCAAGCTTCAAGGAGCAACATCGCGCCATGCCAAGGCTGTGGGGGAAGGCACCTCCGCTCACGGTGCCCGTTCAAGACGGCCGAATGCCACAAGTGTGGGCGGAAGGGGCACATTGCACGGGTGTGCCGCCAGCGATCCGAAGGTCACCCCGGGGACAGAGGTCAGCGCAGGACGGAACACCCAATTTCCACAGTCCGCGTCGGAAGGAAGACATCATCGGGTGTACAGTCAGTGTCCGGGAGGTTCTTCGTTGATGTCCGCCTCCAAGGGTGTCCCGTCCGCATGGAGATCGACTCAGGATCTGCCTACTCAATCATCTCACAGAGGGAATTTTTTCAACTTCCTCCAGCAGACCGGCCGAAACTGCGGGCTCTGCAGGTAGACCTGACCGATGTGCAGGGTCGACGCATTCCGGTGTTGGGAATCGGAAATTTTGATGTGCGGTTCAAGGCCATCTCAGCAAAGCTTCCCCTAGTCGTGGTGAAGACCGGTAGGAATAACCTTTTGGGCGTGCAGTGGTTTGGGCCCCTGGGTATTGGGTTTTCGGGACTTAATGCGGTTAAGGCCGACCCCATTCAGGCTGTGTGTGAACGCTATCCAGATGTTTTCCGTCCCGGGCTGGGTAGGTTCAAGGGGGCCCCTGTTAATTTTGAGCTGGACCCAACTGTCCAGCCCATTCGCATGAAGCCACGGAGGGTGCCCTTTGCCCTGAAAGACCGAATTGAAGCGGAGTTGGACAAGCTGGTGGCACAGGGCATCCTGGAGCCCGTGGACTCTGCTCCTTGGGAGACACCTATAGTCACTGCTATCAAGGCGAACGGGGACATCCGCATCTGCGCGGACTATAAATGCACGATTAATAAGGCTATCCGAGCTAATTCTTATCCTGTTCCAGTGGTTAGCCATTTGCTGGCCACCCTCCATGGGGGAAAGTGTTTTGCTAAACTGGACTTGGCCCAAGCATATCAGCAAGTGCCGGTTAGTCCGGAATCTGCGTTGTGTCAGACTATTACTACTCATAAGGGTGCATTCCGTGTGAACCGTCTCCAGTTCGGGGTTAGCACGGCTCCGGGGTTGTTTCAGGCTCTTGTGGAAAGGTTATTGAAGGGTCTCCCTGGGGTGCTGACTTTTTTTGACGACGTGTTGATATCTGGGACAGACAAGGGGGACCTGGCCGTTAAACTGGGAAAGGTGCTGGAGCGTTTCCAAACTGCGGGGTTGCGGGTAAAAAGGGAGAAGTGTTGTTTTTTTGCTCACGAGGTTGAATTCTTAGGGTTCAAAATCACGCCTGCCGGCATCAAGCCCTCTGAATCCAAAGTTCAGGCAGTCTGGGAAGCCCCACGTCCCACTTCGAAGACGGAGCTCCAGGCATTTTTGGGTCTCTTAAACTTCTATCACTCCTTTCTACCCCGGAAGGCAACTGTAGCTGAGCCCCTGCATCAGTTGCTGAGGAAACAGGCGGTGTGGAAGTGGGGGCCTCCTCAGGAAAAGGCATTCCGGGGAGTCAAGGAGCTGTTGACTTCGGATGCTGTCCTTACACATTACGATCCGAAGAAGCCCCTTTTGCTTGTATGTGATGCCTCGCCAGTGGGGGTTGGGGCTGTTCTGTGCCATGACATGGGGGGAGGGAAAGAAGCGCCTATCGCATGTTACTCCAGGTCGTTGACGGTGGCTGAAAAAAACTATGCTCAGATTGATAGAGAGGCGCTGGCCATAATCGCTGGAACGAAGAAATTTCATGATTTCATTTACGGGAGGGCTGTCACGATTATCACAGACCACAAACCGCTCCTGGGTATTTTTGTGCCAGACAAGCCCACCCCCCAAATCCTGTCTCCGCGGATGTTACGCTGGGCAATGTTCCTTCAGGCGTACCAGTACACGCTCCAACATCGCCCAGGTATCAGCATTAGCCACGCAGATGCTCTGTCCAGATCCCCTGTTGAGTATGTGGGTCGAATTGAGGCGGAAGGACAGGTCCTTATGTTGGATGTGTTAGACTCTCCCCCGATCTCCGCTGCTGACATAGCGGCCCAAACAAAAAAAGACCCCCTCCTGTCTAAAGTTGTCATGTGGGTTCTGAAGGGGTGGCCATCGTCACCGACCCCTGAGGAGTTCAGGGTGTTCTACTCCAAGAGAAACGAACTGTCCCTGGAGCGGGGTTGCTTGGTTTGGGGGGACAGAGTAGTCGTCCCATCTGCACTTCAGAACAAGGTGCTCCGCACACTCCATGTTAGCCACCCAGGTATTGTCAGGTCAAAAGCGCTAGCGCGAAGCTACTTCTGGTGGCCCCGTTTGGACCTGGATATTGAGGCTTGGGTGGGGAAATGCAGGGAATGTCAGGGTTCAAGGCCCGAGGAACCACGTCTCCCCCGTAGGGAATGGGATACGGCCAGAGGCCCCTGGTCTCGGATTCATATAGATTTTGCCGGCCCTTTCAGGGGAACAACACTTCTGATTATTGTAGATTCCTTTTCCAAGTGGGTAGATGTCATCCCAGTGTCAGGAACTTCCTCTGCCACCACAATCCGCAAATTAAGGCGGGTCTTTTGTGGGCTAGGCCTGCCCGACATCGTGGTGACCGACAACTCGTCGAGCTTCATGTCGGCAGAATTTCAGGATTTCCTAAATCGTAATGGGATTAGGCACATCACGGCCGCTCCTTTTCACCCTGCCACTAACGGTCAAGCCGAGAGGCAGGTGCGGACGGTCAAAGACGCGCTCTCACGCATGGGACCAGGGGATTTGGAGTTGCAGTTGTGCCAATTTTTGCTGTCCTACAGAGTCACCCCATTGGCCTCTGGTTTGTCGCCAGCCGAACTGTTAATGAAAAGGAAGCTGCCGACTGTTTTTGACCGTTTAGATCCCCAGCGCCAAGAGGATCGGGGCCTAAATATAGACATCCCGACTTTAAAAGGTTTTGAGGTTGGGCAACCAGTCCACTGCCGGAACTATGCCAACGGGCCCCCGTGGTTGGGGGGGGAAGTGTTGGAACAGACTGGCCCGGTGTCTTACAGAGTGCAAATGGAGAATGGTGCGATTTGGAGGAGACACACCGATCAAATGCGGCGCCGAGTCCCGGGTCAGAACTCTAACTCTGGCCCAGGGAGGGAGCCACAAGGGAAAACAGGGGGAGATACGGAGAGTGATATGGAGTGGGAATTAATCAGTGACCCCCTGCCCACGTCGTCCCCAGAGCCCGAGGCAGGAGGGGAGGCTACCCCGAGTTCAGAGGCAGGAATGGCAGGGGGGGCCACTCTGAGCTCTTCCCCCACTTCAGAACCAGTTGGGGTGTCCGTTGAGCCTACCTTGGTGCCAGGAACGCACGGGCGGCCCAGACGAGTTTGTGGGCCACCCATCCGTTGGGGAAAGGTTGTTTCTCACTGAGGGGGGAGGGATGTTATGTCTAAGTGTTACTCACTTCAAAGGGATCAAAGCGAGGAAGCGATGCGCCCCTGCGAGGAAGCGATCCGCCAGAGGGGCGCCCCATATCAAAGGGGCGCTGGTGAGCAAATGGGGGTAATAAACTGTGATGGTCCGTTGGTATGTTTCCTTGTTGTTGAAAGGGTAAACCGCTGTATATATGACACCATCTTTCCCCCACATCCTCAGTCTCGTCTCCCTATCTGAATAAAGGATTACTATGCTTAACCCACACGCTGCGTGCTAGTCTACTTTCTTGCGAGAATCTAACATATACAGTGGTACCTTGTACAATGATTTTAATCTGTTCCATTGGGCTTGTTGTTCGGAAAAAAATTACTATACAATGCATGCATCGTATAGCAATTTTCCCTATGGGATGCATCGTACAACAAATATCTCTATGGGAAAAATCGTACAACAACAAAAATTCGTTGTGCGATTTTCCCCATAGAGATGCATTGCATAGTATCATAATTTTAGTTGTTTTACGGAGCACAATATTTTTTCAAATCCTTGTATGATTTAATTGCTGTAAAAAGCATTTGTTATATGGGTTTCTACTGTATGGTAAAAAGAATGGCCTTACAGAGAGATCAGAGTGTGATTGTGCTAGAGGTCATAGTGAGAGCTGGGAAAATTTACTTCTTTGAACAGAACTCTCAGATTCCTCCATACAGCATGCCCACAGGAGTATTTCAGGAGCAGCTATCCAGTAAAGCAAGTTTTCTAGGGTACCATAATAATAAAGAAGACATACTATAAATTTAATTTAATTTAATTTAATTTAATTTAATTTAATTGTTGGATTTCTATACAACCTACTTGACCAAGGCCTACTCACGGCGGTTCACAATCATAGATAAAACAGATAAAACAGAATTAAGAACCCGCCTCCTAAAAAGGGTGCAGGTACCGAAGGAACCGTGGAGGAAGGAATAATCCTCTATACCAGTGGTTCCCAAAGTGGGGCATTACGCCCCATGAAGGACTTCAGTTCCCAGAAGCCTAAGTCAGTACACTGGCTGACCAGTACTTTGGGGAATAGACTTAGGCTTCTGGGAATTGAAGTCCACAAACTAAAGTTTGGGAAACACTGCTCTCTACCAACCACCCAACGGAAGCCACCCCTCCACCTGCATCCCAAAATTGGCCCGCCAGCCAGGTTTTTAGTTCTTTTCTAAAGGGCAGCAACTAAATAAAGTCCATTCTTCTTCCATGTCTAGGCCAGATGTGAAACTGCCAAAATGAAGGCACTTTTTGGGGAGTTCATTCTGCAGTTTCTTTTGCCCAACCTAGTGTGAGAAAGATTAGCTGGCAACACAAGGTTGCTGTTGCCCAGGGTATGCCTGATTGTTGTTTGAAAATACCACAATCTTCAAGGAGGCTTTTTCTGTGTAAGTTCATTCTGATACTTTACCAGTCCCTCCTTATGCAGAATTCTGAGGTGGTGTCACCTGCCCAAGCCTACACAAGCAGGTTCTTCTCCTGGTACACTTCAAGGGGAATTGAAGTCCCCATCTCCTGTTCTCCTGGCAGATACCTATTCACTTAGCTATCCTAAAGAGCCCATTCAGCCTGGAAGTGCTCTGATGACCTTGGAACTGTCCCTGCTTCTCAGACATAATTTATTTCCCAGGATTGTTGTGAATGTAAAATGCAGTTAGGGGTAGGAAGAGGATTGTGTAAATGGCCTTGAGCTCCAGAGATAAAAGTTAGGATGTACAGTAATTCAATATTTTCTAGTTGTGTTTGAGTTGCTGCATAAAGATCCAAGTACAGAATACTTCTCTGCAACCCTTGGATGTTCTCCCTTAGTGACAGAAAAAGGGGCTGTAGACTGAAAGATGACAGAAAGATGAAAAAATTACAAATAAAAAACATTCTAAGTTCATCCTTTTATCCCCCCCCAAAAACAACAACAACAACACACATTGATATCCCTGTTGCTGCAGTGGCTCAAGTGGCTAAGACGCTGACTGGAAGGTGGCAGGTCAGCAGTTCGATACCCGAATACTGCAGAATGGAGTGAGCTCCTGTCTCTGTCCCAACTCCTGCCAACCTAGCTGTTGGAAAGCAAGAAATTGCAAGTGTAGATAAATAGGGACCACCTCGGTGGGAAGGTAAAAAGTATTACGTGCGCTCCGGTATCTAGACACATGCCTGCCACATGACCATGGAAACGTCTGCAAACAGACAGCGCTGGCTCTTTGGCTATGAAACATGAGCACTGAACCCTAGAGTCAGATACAACTGCCTTTCAAGCAAGGGTGACGTTTACCTTTACCTTACCCTATTGCTTGGGAAGCAGGTAGGGAAGCAGCCCTTCATGGTAGTGGGTCAGGATTCCTAAGAGATCGCATTGCCCCAAGGTTTTTGACCCGTCCTATGAGGGTGGACCGTAGGGGCTCTCTGGTAGTCCCATCAGCCAGGGAGGCACGCCTCACTGGGACCAGGAGGAGAGCCTTCTCGGTATCTGCCCTGGCCCTATGGAACCTCCTGCCACCAGAACTGCGCCTCCAGGCAGAGTTGCCCCCCTTCAGGAAGGCTCTAAAAACATGGCTTTTCCAGCAGGTGTGGGGTGCATCTGGCACCACAACCCATCCCTGCTGGCTTATCTAGCCCTGTCTGAGGTTTTTAATTAAGGGGTTATGGTGTTTTATGGATTTTTTAACATTTTATAGTCTTAGTATTTGATTTTATTGTATAGAGATGGTTTTTAACCGATGTGAGCCGCCTTGGGTCGCTGAGTCGAAAAAGGCGGCCATACAAACCCAAAAATAATAAATAATCTTCTGCCTGGCAGAGAGCAAGATCCATTATGGTTTTCTCCTTCCATTTTCATCTTATAGGACAGTGATGGTGAATCTTGGCATGCCAGGTGTTCTTGAACTTCAATTCCCAGAAGCCCTGAGCAGCAAGAGTGCTGACTTGGGCTTCTGGGAATTGAAGTCCAAGAACACCTGGCGTGCCAAGGTTTGCCATTATTTTTATAGGATCTTAGTAGAAATTCAACAGAAATCTCCTTTGTGTACAGAAATGATTTTTTAAAAAGTTATTTTCAGAAGGGCTCGTTAATATTGCAAGGATCTCTGTGCCGCTCCATCAGTGATTTAGCTACATTAAAATGATTGACTTTTTAGACTACATTCAAAGGAAACAATGTTTTGTCTGAAGTCCTTTTGATGACTTCTTTTTCATCTGGATTTTGTTTCTAAAACCTCCCTTGTATCTCTGTAATCCTTGGGATTTAGATCTCCAAACTGGATTGTGCCATTTTGAGCCTCATTTAGAGAATAAGTTCACTATTAGTACGTACGATAAGAACAGAATTACTAGCTTTCATCAGAGCCACTCTCCGTAGACTGTATTTGAAATTGAGCATGACTTCCCTTTTTTTTCTTTTTAAAGATGTTTCCATAGCATTGACTCACACACAGCTCTAAAAGGCAAGCTTATATATGAAAATCACTGTTTGGAATGTGTAAAGCAGGGGTTCCCAAACTTTTCAGGCCACGGGCTGGTCACCATAAGCGGAAGTAAAACATGCCCACGCATGTGCAAAACGCTGCCTTAAATGCACCCATGGCTGTCATAAATGCGTTTATGTCATCTGTGAATAATTTATGGCAGTGTTTTGTGCACGCACGGGCACACTTTACTTCCGCTTCCAGAAGCAGTGAGGGCAGTGCATGCCCGATGATTTGGCACTACAGGCTGTAGTTTAGCCACCCCTGGTGTAAAGTTTTGAATTCATTTTTTAAAAAAAGAGTGACCCAACGACATTGTCCATTATCTTCTATTCAAAGTGTAACATGCCAGTAATGCATTCCTAGCATTTTGTATTTTAATTTTTAAAAATATAATAATAATTTTAATTTGTACCCCGCTCTACTCAGTGCAAGGCCGACTCAGGGTGGCATTACAACATATTAAAGAAACAATATGCAATTAAGAAAAAATAAAAATAAAATAAACAATCTATATCCAAAAACACAGCATAACAAATATAAAACAATCCAATTCCAAGGTGCAAGGTACAATATTACAAAATCTATACCTATAAATCTGTGCGTTAACAGTTGGAATGTGACAAAGGATGTTGCACCAGGCCCCACTAGCCCTGACTGAGCCTCCCTGCACTCACCCGAACCGGGTTCGCAGGTAACTGTCAGGTTGAGAAATGTGGCAGTAGGGCAGGAGCCCCCCGAACGTGAACAAAGAAAAAGGACTTCAATTCCCAGCGTCCTTTGCACTGTGCAACCCCTCAGCCAATCAGGCTGAGGGATACGAGCACAGAGGAGGCTGGGAACGCGCGCTGACTTAAAAAAAACAAAATGGTGGGAGCCAGAGGGAAAGACTTTGAAAGACGCAGCTGGAGAGAGCCAGGAAAAGATAAGTGTTAGGTAAGGGTTAGGGGGTGGGTGAGGGAGGCAATGAAAGGTGCTGGGTCCAGAAGGGTTAGGGGGACAGACCCCTTTTGTCCCCCCAACCCTACCAAACCCAGGGGACCAGGGAGAGGAGATCGAATACACCCCCCACACCCACACCCACACCCACACCCATGCACACACTCCATTTTAAAAGAGAAGAAACCACTTGGTTTCTTCTCTTTAAAAACGGAGTGGGGTTTTTTTTTGGGGGGGGATGATCCCCTCTCTGCTGGGTCCCCTGGCTCTAGAAGGGTTGGAGGGACAGACCCCTTTTGTCCCCCCAAACCTACCAAACCAAGGGGACCAGGGAGAGGAGATCGAATACACCCCCCTCCCAAACACTCCTTTTTAAAAGAGAAGAAACCACTTGGTTTCTTCTCTTTAAAAACGGAGTGGGGTTTTTTTTGGGGGGGAATGATCCCCTCTCTGCTGGGTCCCCTGGCTCTAGAAGGGTTGGAGGGACAGACCCCTTTTGTCCCCCCAAACCTACCAAACCAAGGGGACCAGGGAGAGGAGATCGAATACACCCCCCTCCCAAACACTCCTTTTTAAAAGAGAAGAAACCACTTGGTTTCTTCTCTTTAAAAACGGAGTGGGTTTTTTTTTGGGGGGGGAATGATCCCCTCTCTGCTGGGTCCCCTGGCTCTAGAAGGGTTGGAGGGACAGACCCCTTTTGTCCCCCCAAACCTACCAAACCAGGGGACCAGGGAGAGGAGATCGAATACACCCCCCTCCCAAACACTCCTTTTTAAAAGAGAAGAAACCACTTGGTTTCTTCTCTTTAAAAACGGAGTGGTGGTGGTGTTTTTTTGGGGGCGAAACGATCCCTTCTTTGCTGGGTCCCCTGGCTCTGGAAGGGTTGGGGGGACAGACCCCTTTTGTACCCCCAACCCTACCAAACCCAGTGGACCAGGAAGAGGAGATCGAATACACCCCCCTCCCAAACACTCTGTTTTAAAAGAGAAGAAAGAGCTTGGTTTCTTCTCTTTAATAACGGGGTGTCCTGTGGGGGGAGGGAATCCCCTCTCTGCAGGGTCCCCTGGCTCTGGAAGGGTTGAGGGGACAACACACACACACACACACACACACACACACACACACACACACACACACACACACACACACACTGCTTCTCTCTCTCTCTCTCTCTCTCTCTCACACACACACACACACACACACACACACACACACACACACACACACACACACACACACACACACACACACACACACCACTCCTGCCTTGCCAGGAATTTTTAATGTGTGTGTTGGTGGTTGGAGTGGTATTGTATGGGTAGTGGTGGTTGTGCACACCCAGAACCACCCCTAACCACCAACACACCTCTTTTTTACATAAACTACCAAAAAGAATTATCCCTTACAACACAATTTAAAACAGCCCGGCTCTTTACCAACATTAAGAAAAAAAAAACCTTCCAAAACCATTTAAAAACAGCCCGGCACCGCCGGGCAAAATCTGCTAGTCTATACCTATAAAATGGTGTGTTAACCGTTGGAATGTGACAAAGGATGTTGCACCAGCCCCCACTAGCCCGTAATGGGCCTCCATTCACTTGCCCGAACCCGGTTTGCAGGTAACTGTCGGGTTGAAATTTTCGACCCGGGGGCAGGAGCCCCCAAGTTGCAAACAAAAAAAGGGAACTTCAATTCCCAACGTTCCTTGCGCCACGCCAGAGCCAATCAGGCTGAGCGGCGCGGCAAAAGGAACGTTCAGAAACGCTCCGCAGCCAATCAAAAAAAAGCCGCAGGAAAAAACCGCTACAGTAAGCAAACACGCGCAGGCAAAACTACAAGCTCCAGCGTCCTGCGCGCCATTAGCGCGCCGAACGCTGAGGCGGCCTGCGTGCGAAAAATAAAAGTAAAAAAAAATTACTGATGCCCTTCTTCCCCATGGGCCAGCCAGCATGGCCCGTGGGGGAAAAAAAGAACACCCCCCCCTCGCCGCCGCTGCCCTTCCTTTCGATGGGCCAGCCGGCACAAGAAAAATAAAAGTAAAAAAAAAAACCCGCCGCCACTGCCCTTCTTCCCCACGGGCCAGCCAGCATGGCCCACGGGGAAAAAAGGAACCCCCTGCTGCCACTGCCCTTCTTCCCCATGGGCCAGCCAGCATGGCCCACGGGGGGGGGGGAAAGGAACCCCCCCGCCGCCGCTGCCCTTCTTCCCCACGGGCCAGCCAGCATGGGAAAGAAAGCCACCACCACCCCTGAAAAAGTAAACACAAAAACACAAACCAAAAACAATCAAAAACACTCAAAAAGCCAAAAAGGAAACACAAAAACAGCCAAAAACAAACAAGAAAAAACACACAGAAACCCCTCCCCCCAATCCAAACCACCACCACCCCACCAAAAAAAACCCCAGAGAGCTTACTAAAAGACATCTTCTATCCATGAGGACCGGAACTCAAATGAGAAAATAAAGAAAAAACTTACCGGAAGCGACACCCAGAGGACAGAAGAGAACAATTATAGAGAGAAAGAAAAGCTCCCCACCCAGAGGCCAAAAGAGAAAAAACATACAAAAATATTGAAACTAATAAGATTAATTCCAAAATTAATCAAATAAGTTATAAAAACATTCAAAAATAATCACACTAATCTCAAAAAAACCAAAACAAAAAATAAAAAATGCGTAAAAATAAAGATTTAAAAAACCAAAATTAAATTTTAAACTAAATAAAATAAAATTAAATAAATGAAATTAAAATAAAATTGGCATAAACATAAAACAAAAACCTTCAAAAACCAATATAAAGAGCCCAGCACGCAAAAAAACCCAAAAAACACTGGGAGTGCAAGTCCGCCGCAGGCGGACGCAGCGCCTCGAAGCCACAAAATCACAAAACCTTACGACACCATTTAAAACAGCCCAACACCATTGGTTCAAGAAAAAAAAACGAAACCCTTTACTATCCAACACAATTTTAAAAAGCCCGGCACCGCCGGGCAAAATATGTTAGTACAATATAAAAAAAGCTCAACTTCCCCGTGGCACATGCTGCGGCGGGGAAGGAGCTAGACAAGGCTATAGCGGCAAATTTTATAGTCCGGGCTGCTGGGAACCCAAATGAGCTCAATGTTCCTGCGGTCAAAGCCAGGCCGGGGAAGGAGCTCTTTCAACAGGGGCCGACCTATACATGCTGAAATTTTAGAAATCGTCAACTTGCCTCCAAAATCAGTATTTTATACGCGGCAAACAAACACTCTTATTGTGACTTAACTAAAGCAACAGGATTTTGGCCAATTATCATTTCAAAAGAGGTTTACATTAAACTCAGATTAGCAACTTCACTTTGCTAAATTCTTGTAACACACAAGTGCACAACATTGTTATTAGGAAATGTTGCAGGTTCTAAGTCTATGGAGCAACTGCCTTTTCAAAACACAGAAGCTGCTTACCTTGTGCATGACATATGTACGTTGTGTCCCAATGAATTAAGCCACAATACAAGTCAGCCGCATGCTGGTGCATGCAGCCTATTTGTTCTTGTTTTGTGAGAACAGGTGAGCAAACCACATGGATGTAGCTTTACGTAATTCCAAAGCTGAGCTTTATCTTGGCTCATCAGATCAGGATTTGTAAGCCAAATTTAAATCAAGATGGTGTTACCTATCTTATTGCCTTGGCTTGGGGAGTGTTCTCCAGATTTGGAAATGATGTTAATGCTGCCTCTGGTTTGTTTACCTGCTTTGCAGAAAGGGAGATTTTTTTCCTACATGTGGCTGGACAATTCAGTGTGTTGTATGTCTGGTTTCTGAATATTTTATACTTAGGAAACCCTGGTGAAGATCACCATATATTCAGTGGACTTGATGGCATGTACTTAACTGCATGTACTATATGTACAGCTGAAATACTAGTGTTTCCAGGTCTGCAAATGGCGACAAGGTGGAGTTTTGTCTTCTAAAGAAAGATCTTGGGCTGTTTGTGGCTTTCAATTGGTTTGGGGCCAGTGCAAGTGTAAATGATGAGCAATGCTTTTTATTTTTCTCAGTGTGGACTGGTGCCACTGAACATTTGCTAATGGGATTTTGGCTCTTTTGCTTTGCAGAATGGTCAAGCTGCTCCAGAAGAAAGAAAAGATGTTCCATCAAAGGTAAGACCATAAATGCCAGTCTCCTCTGGCTCTTAATTACACTATTTCTCTTGCTGAGTACAACCAGAGCTTTCTTCTATTTATCATCATCCCCCACCCACTTCAAACAGAACTGAGTAGAATTTGTGCTTGGATGTTCTGGACTACATGCCCTGGCCAGCATGTATTCAGGGACTGTCCAATTATAGTTTAAAACAAATCTAATAATTATGAGAGAGAGTTATTTCTGTAGGTACTTTGATGATCTGCTACATTGTGTGACTGAGTGTGATGCCCCAAACATGTGCAAAACATCTGGGAAAGTTTCTGAGATTTCATGGGGAAACTGGGTTGCAGTAATCATTCATTGTTACCAAGTGTAGAGAACCCGGTATCCTGGATTCTTTCTACCAGGGGACCAGTTCCACATCTAGTGAACTGACTACCCACTTAGGAAACCAGTTTAAGACTTTTGCTACTACAAGGTACATGGGACACATTCCAAAGCTAGGAAAATCCCTGGTAGGTTTCCAATTCCCAGTTGCTTCTGCCAGAATGCCAAACAGACAGAGTAGGACTGTAGAGCAATGGCCTTTCGGTTAAAGGCATCTGAGATTCCTCCCACCAACCATGGCTTCACAAAAATAATGACTTAGTTTTTAAAAAGTTCACAAGCTTTATTATAAAGAAAATGTTTTACAGTCAAGAGATAAGATTTTTAAAAAATAAAAAGGAACAATCATTCTATAGCCCAGGGGTTCCCAACCTAAGGCCTGCCATTTCATGTGGCCCCCCACTCCTCCAAGAGCATTCGAGAAACAAAATGGCCAGCCCTTTGAAGCTGTTGGCACAAAATGGTCACCCCCATCATGCAGGCCGGGCAAAATGGCCATCCAGCCCTCGAAACTGAGTGATGGAGGAAATAGCTCACTGGGCAGAGTACATCATTAATGGAGGATATAACTGAGGAAATCATCCTCCCCTACATCACTTGGAGGTCCCTCAATAGGTTGAGAGTTGGAGTGCCTAAATGCAAGATCAACATGCTCAAATGGGGGCTGCTGGCAGACAACAACACACAGTGTGAATGTAGAGAGATACAAAATCCGTCCCATTTACTAGTCTGCTGATTACTGCCAGGAACATGCACCAATGAGGACAACAAAGCCAAGAAAGTGTCTTTATTTTGGCAGTCCAGGTTTGATCGGGACACGAAAGAAGAAGTACCGTAACTCTAGGGACTTCTTCCAGGTCTATAGTTCTGTGATTTGATCAAAAACCCTTAACTGTAGTAATAAAATCTATCTGAGAAATTTGTTTAAGATGATTTAAAAAAATATTTTTGAAAATCTCAGTCAGTTTTCAGAAAATTATCATTTGGCAAGTGGTCCTGCGACTCACTTGGACTGCAGCCCCAGTACAAATCCTGCAGAGAGAAGAACAAGAAATTGGAATTTGATCCTCTGAGGTATCAAATAGATCTCTCATCTTGGCTGCTTCAAAACCAAAGGTTTATAAAGTCATATCATGTAGAAGCTTCTGTTGAAAACCTTTAGCTATATGGAGGGAGGGATAGAGGACTATATTTTAGTTAATGTGGTTTCTTCATTATAGCAATAGCAATTACACTTATATATTGCCCCATGGCGCTTAGTGCACTCCGGGTAATTCACAAGTAAGCATTTTGCCCCCAACATACTGGGTACTCAGTTTACCTCGGAAGGATGGAAGGCTGATTCAATCTCGATCCCTGTCAGGATCGAACTAACAATGTCTTGGTACAGTACAGCAGTTTTAACCACTGCGCCACTAGGGCTCTATACTGGTGTTTTCATTACCATCATTTCTTCTCTTAGCTGTCTTAAATTATCAATCTCAGCTAGCTGGATTTCATTCCATTTTGCTTGCTTGGCACTATGTAGCATCATGTATTGAAGGCTCTTATCAATACAGTTAATAATCATATACTAAAGTAGTGATGGCTAACCTTGGCACTACAGCTGTTCTTGGACTGCATTTCCCAAAAGTCCTGATCAGCAGGAGTGCTGACTTGGGTTTCTGGTAATTGAAGTCCAAGAACAGCTAAAGAGCCAAGGTACCAGGGTACTAAAGGCATTCTGTTGAGCTCTATTGCGTTCTGGTTTTATTCTAGTCTCAGCTTCTTGTTGTCTTTGCTTTAATTTATTTTAATTTAATAGTCATATTTATATATGCCGCCCACTCAGGCAGAACCCGACTCAGGGCGGCATTACAACAAGTTATAAAAACACATAAAAACACTTTAAAAGACCCATACCCCACCCACTTTAAAAGACCCATATCCCACCCACCCATCCCACCCACTATAAAAAGAAGAAGAGAGAGTTCTTAATTGTTTACATAAGCCAGCAGGCGGGGACCGTGTTCCCATTAGGGCCCCACACCTGCCCTGCCAGCCAGGTCTTCAATCCTTTCCTGAAGGGCAGCAATTCTCTTTGAAGTCTTAGATCTGTTGGCAGGAGGTTCCAGAGGGTTGGTGCGGACACGGAGAAGGCCCTCCTTCGGGTGCTGGATAGATGTGCATCCCTAGCTGATGGCACTATTAGAGAGCCTCTCCGGTCCGCTCTGGTTGGATGGACAGACACTCTTGGGACGATGCGGTCTCTAAGGTATCCTGGCCCACTGCCATATAGGGCTTTAAAGGTCAAAACCAGCACCTTGAATTGCACCCGGAGACAAACTGGTAACCAGTGCAGCTCCCGAAGTAGCGGTGAGGCATGGACATATCGTCCGCATCCCATCACCACCCGGGCTGCCGTATTCTGGACCAGCTGCAGCCTCCAAATGGTCGTCAAGGGCAGCCCCATGTAGAGCACATTATAATAATCTAGTTGGGAAGTGACCAGAGCGTGGGTGACCATAAGCAAGGAGCCCCGGTCCAGGAGCGTGCGCAACTGGCGAATCACCCAAAGTTGGGCAAAAGCCCTCCTGGCCATAGCCACTACCTGTTCTTCTAGCAGCAGCCGCGAGTCCAGAAGGACCCCCAAGTTGCGCACTGTCTGGGGCAAAACAGCCCCATCCAGTACCAAAGATGGTAGCTTCCTGGATAGCACAGGGCCCCTTATCCACAGCCACTCTGTCTTGCTGGGATTCAGCCGAAGCCCATTGGCCCCCATCCAGACCCCAATGGCCTCCAGGCATCCGGATAGGATTTCAACAGCATCACTGGGGTCCCCATGGGCCGAGATGTACAACTGGGTGTCATCTGCGTACTGATGGTACCACACCCTGTGGGAACGAATGATCTCACCCAGTGGCTTCATGTAGATGTTAAATAGGGGAGGAGAGAGCACCGAGCCCTGAGGCACACCATACTTGAGGAGCCTAGGGCTGACCACACTGACTGGGTACGGCCCTCCAGAAAAGAGGAAAGCCAGGACAACACGGTGCCCTGGATCCCCAGTCCTTTGAGCCGTTCCAGAAGGATACCGTGGTCGACGGTATCGAAGGTTGCTGAGAGGTCAAGAAGAGCAAGGACGGATGGATAACCCCCATCCCGCTCCCGCCAGAGATCATCCATCAGTGCGACCAATGCCGCCTCCGTACCATACCCGGGCCTGAATCCTGATTGAAAGGGGTCTAGATAATCCGCTTCCTCCAGGACACTCTGCAGCTGGCGTGCCACCGCCTTCTCCAAAACCTTACCTAGAAAGGGCAGGTTGGAAACCGGCCTGTAGTTGTTAAGGACAGCTGGGTCAAGGGATATTTTCTTCAGGAGGGGGCGTACCAAAGCATGTTTTAGTGGTGCAGGAAATACCCCCTCCCGTAATGATGCATTTATTATCGCCCCGACCCAGCTACCTGTCACCACCTTGGAGGCTTTCACCAACCAGGTGGGACGGGTCCAAAGGACATGTAGTGGCACGCACAGCTGCAAGGAGCCTGTCCACTTCATCAGGGACAACAGGATCAAACCGATCCCAGATCGTACAGCAAGACAGTGCTCTGGTGCCCCCTCGACCCTCCCCATCCACGCCGGGATTCAGCCCTGAACGAATCCGATCGATTTTCTCCACCAGATGGTCAGCAAGGTCCTCAGCCGAACCCTGCCAACCGGGCACCGTTCTCCCCCTACCGAGGAAGGACCTGGTTACCCAGAACAGGGCGGCTGGGCGATTATCAGTGGAGGCAATAAGGGTGGTGAAGTATTGCTGCCTCACCACCCCCATCGCCACTAGGTAGGCCCTAATAGCAGCTCTAGCTAGTGTCCAATCAGAGTCATCCTGGGTCTTCACCCAGCGGCGCTCTAGGTGACTCTTTGCCCGTTTGAGTTCCCGCAGTTCATCCGTGAACCACGGGGATGACCTAACCCCACGGGCGCAGAGAGGCCGCAGTGGCACGATTTTATCCAAGGCTGCTGTTGCCGTCCTGTTCCACAGGTCGACAAGTGCCTCGGGTGAATCGTGTAGCCGATCCAGAGGAACATCCCCCAGTTCCCTCTGGAATCCATCTGGATCCATTAGTCGCCAAGGGCGGACCATTTTAATAGGCCCTGCCTCCCTACGATGAAGCGTCGCCCCCAGAAAGTCAAGAGTCACCAGATAGTGATCTGACCATGGCCCAGGTGAGATGACTAAATCCTGTAATCTCAGATCACTCTGCCACTGCTCCGACAAGAAAACTAAGTCTAGCATGTGACCACTGCCCCTGGTTGGACCCCTTTAATGTCTATGAGATTGCAAATTGTAACTCCCGTCAGCCCTAGATAGTGATGTGCAAGCCTTTGAATGGCACTTCTACAACATCTGGAGGGCCAAAAGCTGCTTTAGTTGTGGGCAGCAGCCACTTTGAAATAGCCATGCTTACACATCTAGCTTAGAAGGTGAAAATGATTGAAAGGCTTGCTCAAGGCAATTCTGTTTTCCACCTTGAATCTGATCTCTAGACATTCTTAGGCTGCATTGCATGTTTTGTTTGATTTTTCCCTTGTGCAAAATTTCAAATACATTTATGCACATTTTTAAAATTTATGAATTTTCTGTAACTGATTGGTAGGCATGTAACGTATGTACAGACCTTTAATGCTAATTTTTCTAATAGGGGTTTCCTTGCACAAATCGGACAGCAAGTTGCAAAACGCACAAGTTTCATACCACAGAGTATGCATTAAATTATCTGCAGAAACAAAGAAACCGATTTATTACCTATTCATACTCATACTGCTATTTTCTGCCTTTGTATTCCTGCTAGAAAGTCCTCTGAGGGGGATTTTCTCTTGAATAGTTTTCCTCAAAGGTAAGGTCATGCCCAATTAAGTTATACTGGTACCATGTAATCCTGTTTGATCCAGCTGAGTTCAAAAAATGATGGCAAGTTTCCAAGTGTCTTCTGCTTCAAATTATTTGAGAAGCATTGGCTGAAATTCTATTGGTTAGCATGCTAAGTTACACTAGAGTAGATCCACTGAACTAATGGTAATTTAATGGGTTTGAATCCATAGATTCAAATGGGCCAACTCCAGTTGTGACTTACTTTAGTATACTAAGTAATCCATTTGAATCAATGCAATTTGTGGAGGATTAGTTTACCAAATCCCCACTGATTCACACCAAGTCTACTCTAGTGTGACTTTACTTTGCTATCCTAAACAGGATTTCAGTCACTGTGTCTGTGTTTCAAGGCACCATTCAGTCTTTGTGAAGTTTGGATAGGAAAATTGATTGGCCAGCCTCTAGATGAGGTCATTTCATGCAATCAGAAGATCCTAGAGCAGTGGTGGCGAACCTATGGCATGTGTGCCAAGAGGGGGCACACCCAGGCCTTTCTGTGGGCGGGCACGCCGTTATCCCAGCACAAGGTTCACCCCGCTCCTTTGCCCAGCAACTCAGTTGGAGTGCTTCCTCTTTCCCCCAGCTCAGAGTTCGCTTGCCCCTCTGCCCAGCAGCCCAATGGAAGTACAGTAAACCCCCGGTTAACAATGCATTCGGACAACGTCGTTTTCGGTTAACGACATGACTTTTTGTGCAAAGCCATCTCTCGGTTAACAATCTGGCATCGTTAACTGAGGGACCATGTTTCATCTTCTACCTTCCAAGCTGGAAAATCACCATTGGGGGGGGGGTTCCCTGTTTCCGGTTCTCTTTCTCCCCAGCAGCGTGTAGGAGGTTGTGAGGACCTATTCTGCACTATTCCCGCCTTCCTAGGTGCTCTCTGTGCTGCCCAACAGCTGATTATAGTTGTGGCCGCCATTTTGTTTGGGTTTTTTGTTTTTCAAAATGGTGGCCGCAACTATAATCAGATGTTGGGCAGCACAGGAAGCACCTAGGAAGGCGGGAATAGTGCATTATAGGTCCTCCAAGCCTCCCACACGCTGCTGGAGAGACAGAGAGCCTGAAACGGACCCCACCGATGCGCAATTTTCCAGCTTCAAAAGGTAGGAGATCTCATCGCAGTGGTGGGCAGAGGCGCGGATTGCCTCCCGTGACCCTCCCAGAGGTGGCAGGGGTGGCGGGGACCCGAAAAGGGGAAATAAATCTGATCATGGTGGAGGTTTTTCTGCACATTTTGGGGTCTCCACCACCCCTGCCCACCCCCACAAAAAGGCTGCCCCCCCACAAGAAGGAAGACTGATCCCCTACCTTTCCAGCTGTTTGCTGGTGAAAAAAATCACCATTTTTGGGTCCCTGTTTCATGCTCTCCGGGTCCACAGCAATGTCGGGGGTGTTTGGAGGACCTATCCTGCGCAAATCCCGTCTTCCTACGACCTTCCTGAGCCGCGCTAGAAGTGAAAATAGTTGCGTTCACCATTTTGGAAACAAAAAGCAAAACGGAGGAAGCAACTATTTTAACTTCTAGGGTGACTCAGGAAGGTCGTAGGAAGATGGTGTTTGCACGGGAGAGGTCCTCCAAGCACCCCCAACGTTGCTGTGGACCCGGAGAGCCTGAAACGGACCTGAAAATGGTGATTTTTTTCCACCCGCAATCAGCTAGAAAGGTAGGGGATCAGTTTTCCTTCTTGAGGGGGTGGACAGCCTTTTTGTGGGGGTGGGCAAGGGTGGCGGAGACCCCAAAATGTTCAGAAAAGCCTCCGTCACAACGGGATTCCCTCCTTTTTTCGGTTCCCTGCCACCTCGGGGGGGGGGGGGTCGGGCAGGTGATCCAAGCTGTTTCCGACCCCCACTGCCCTTTTCCGATGCTGCTCCAAGCAGAAACCCCGGTAAACCCCTTCATCTGCTGCACGTTTCTGCTTCCTGGTTAATGACGTTTCCCGGTTAGTGATGCAGCCTTGGGAACCAAGAAACGTTGCTAACTGGGGGTTTACCGTACTTCCTCCCTCTCCCCAGCACAGTTTGCTCTGCCCAGCAGCCTAATAGGAGCACTTCCTTCCCCAGTATAGAGTTTGCCCTGCTCCTCTGCCCAACAGCCCAGTGGGAGCGCTTCCTCCTAGCACAGAGTTCACCCCAACTTTCTGCCCAGCAGCCCAATGAGAGCGCTTCTTCCCTCCCCCAAGCACAGAGTTCACCCTGCCCCTCTGTTTGGGCACTTGGTCTCTAAAAGGCTCACCATCATTATTCTAGAGCATTGGTTCCCAAACCTTTTTTTGGCCATGCCCCACCTATGCATCTCTAAAATCCTGATGCCCTCCCTTCTGACATATAATTCTTATTACTCAAAAAGTGAACTACAGTATTCATGTGGAGAAAGCCTAAAAGGCCATTCACTGTTAATAACTCATTCTCAAATTGCCCCCCCCCTCCCCGTTTGGGGCATGTGCCCCATATTAGGAACCATGGTTCAAGATATTGAACCTTGGACCTTCTTCCTTGCAATGTGTGTACTTTTCCACTGAGCTATGGTTGACCCAGGTTTAACTAACAAGCTTAATAAAGTTAAGGAGATCTGGGACCCCTTGTGATATCTTGAACGCATAGCACCTTTGAAAAGGTGGCAGCCGAGAAGGATCCTTGGATGAGTTTGAGTTCTATTACCTACAACTCCACCATGTTTTATAGGATGGTAGGGAAATTCGGCTGCAAAAGACTGCAAATGTTTGTGTTAACATGACTGCAGAAGAGTCAAAACATTTACATCTTCATCAGCAGACATGTTAACAAAACAGCTGTTTCTCTTTCACATTGATGTGATTTTCAGCACGTGCATCTGTTCCTCTCAAGAGCTCTTTACTGTCCTGTGCCAAGAATGGGGCCCTGCTAATAGCAAACTCTTCAGTGCCATTAAATAAATACATCACTTCTGCTCTCTCCAAACTGTAAGCTCCAATTAATAATTGAATAAGGCTCTGTTTCCAGAGAGTGCTGCATTCTTCATAACCAGCTGGCTTCCCCTGGTGTTGTGGAAAGAGCTTAGCTGCAGAACTGGCCTGCTTTATGACTTTTCTGAAAGTGCTCCAAAGCTCTTGTCTCGTTTTTGGTTTTTGTTGTTGTTGTAAAGATGCATTCAGATCCTAGACACTTTGTCCCCCAAACTCTCAAAGAAAATGTTGGAACCAACCCTTGATGTGTTTCCTCAGTTCACCTCAGGCAGCTTCCAAAGATCCTTTGAAGAAAAAGAAGCCAAGAAAAATAGAAACTTCTTTTAAGGTAGCAGCCAAACAGTGGCACAATTCTATTTCTTATCTAATCTAGAAACTTAAAATAGGTGCATACCTGTCAACCTTCCCGTATTGGCCGGGATTTCACGGTTTTTGGCGCCGATTTGCACCATTTCCCGCCCCGCGCTGCTGAAACCCTGGAATTTGGCAGTGGGGGAAAGGAGGTACTGTGCAGCCGTTCTGCGCAAGTCGCCTTCTACACAAGTGGCGTAGCCCCGTTCTACGCATGCGTAGAAGGCGACCTGTGCAGAACCGTTTGCGCAGGTCCCGTATTTTCCGGAGCCACGGTTGACAGGTATGTTTAGGTGTTCCAGTCTGCATCCCTCTCCCACACTTCTTTTCACCAACAGTGGCAATATTTGGACATCCTAAAGCTCCCAAAGGCTTCCCCAGCTAAAAAGGAGTCCCAAGGGAGTCTTGGAAACAGGGTAATGGTTGAACAGGAACTGTTTATTGAGCAATAAAAGTTTGCAGCTAATGACATCATCAGCCTGTGTGGGTGTAATTTTACGCAAGAGGATTTTGGATCAAACCAGCGATGGGCAAAGTGTAGCCTGGAGGCCTCTTGTCTCTGAGCGATTTTTCTGCTGTGTCTAAAGTTTTTTTTTAAAGCAACAGAGAATCATCCTTGCACACTCTGGCTTCTCTGTTGCTCTTATGTCTCCACAGTGGCTTCCCATTCATTTATTCAGTCATTCATTTGAGTGCACCACTGTCAATTTTCTTTAAAATACTTGTTTTTTTACCTTAATAATCTTACATGTAGCACAGAAGTCTTTCATCACAGTCTTTGCTTCTTGGAATGAGACTTCTGCATTCTCTCTTGGCTTGGTGGTTTGCTGCTTCCTTTTACAAGCTCACTAGTTAGGGAACAGAACTGTTCATATTTGTCCTGTGCTCTTCATCAGCAGCTGATTGAGTATCGGTACTTTATGATCTGGGAGTCTCATCTTCCAACACTATATCTTGTTTCATTTTGGACAGTCTTATCTTTGGACTTTTATGTTAAGGAAAGTTCAGCAGGGGTTTATCATTGCCACCTTCTGTGCAATACTAAAAAAAAATTGATTTGTGTCACAGCAGTTTTCTCCTTTCCTGTGTCACCCTCAGCTGTTGTTGCTGCCTAGTAGCCCAGTAATATCCATTGTTATTAATAATCAGCAGCAGTTTGGCTGTGGTCTCCATCTTAGTTACCACCTCCAAGGCTCTTGTTAGTCCACTTACACTAGTATAATTCTACTATTCTGTTCAATATTTATTTATTTAATGAACCACTCTGGGTGGTTCACAACATTAAAATACAATTGTATTATAAACCAATATGTGTATTGGGATGATTGTTCATGGTCAGTCTTGACTGGGAGATTTTTGAAATTGTAATCAATAATAATAATAATAATAATAATAATAATAATAATAATAATAATAATAATAATAATAATAATAATAATAATAATAATAATAATAATAATAATAATAATAATAATAATAATAATAATAATAATAGAGACCAGTTCTTAACACAGCTCAGAGCTAAATGGTTTAATAATCACTTCCTAAAATTGTGGGGATAATGAGCAGCTTAGAAGACTTTAGAAGGAGATTAGACAATTTCAGTAAGGACTACTAATCATAATAGGTGTATATGACATCCAGGACGACAGGAAGCCTTGAACGTCAGTTATTGGAGAGAGGCAACAGGAGAGTGCGGTGTTATTTTTGTGTGGATTCCCATAACTTTCTGATTGGCTGCTGTGAAGAAAAAGGATGGTGGACAAATAAAAACCTTTTACTTGATCCAACAGGGCTGCTCTTGCATTCCTATAATCCAGGGGTTCCTACCTTTTCAAGCCGGGGCCCAGGTCACACTCTCTTTGTCTTCTTTGAGGGCCAGTCAGCCATTTTGCCCTGCTTGCACGATGGGGTGGCCATTTTGTCCCAACAGCTTCAAGGGGATGGCCATTTTGTTTCTTGAATGCCCTTGGGGGGGGCTCACATGAAATGGTGCCAGGGGCCAGATCCGGCCCATGGGCCTTAGGTTGGGAACCCCTGCTATAATCCCTCTACTATTTTCCTTCACAGAGTACTATATTCACATTGCTTCTGAACATTGAAGATCAGGTTGCTATCAAGAACAATACCACTGATAAAGATAAATCTATTTCTCCATAACTTTGTCTATTCCTTCTTTAAAGCCGTCCATGCTTTTTTTTCATTAACACATCATATAAGTGCTGGATCCAAGACATTAGCTTCAGATTAGCTGTGAAGTTTCACCCTATCGAATTGCAAATGGTTAGATGAATGCAATGCAAGACAAGCACAAACACTACCATTTGCAAATCAACTGGGTGAAATTGAAATTGAAATTTTTAAAATTTGTTTAGGAACAAAGGAGACTACTATCTACAAATTCAGGTTTTGTTCATCATCTTAGTAACAGTTTTACATAATCCTGAGTAGTAGCAGAAGTCTTCCTTATCATCTGTTCCTAATCTTTTCCAACTGGAGATGTCAAGAATAAACTAGAACTTTTCCATGCAAATTCCGTGCTTGTTTGTTGAACTGCGTTTGCTTTCACTCAGCAAGCTGTAACAGTAAATCCTATGCAGTGATTATTGCTTCTACCCAAGGCTACATACTTTTCTATAGCAAGTCTTCACAAGAAGAACACAAAGTCAGAGGATTTTTTTAGTTGTAGTGAAAAAAGCACCTCTGTGAAATAGATGTACAAGTGAATAATATGTATGTCTCATAAACAGAGGCATGGAATTTTCCAGATTTGACAGAGAACACATTCTACACTAAACTCCTCAGATGAAGTTGGCTTAATCCTATCAAGAACTACAAGCACCTCTAGGCTTGTCTGTACCTGCAGCAGAATAAGTTGGGACTCGGATAGTAAAAAAGGACTGCACCACTTTGTGCTGTTTTTGGGGCTTCCCGCTACAAATGCTCAGCTTTTTAAAAAGACTCCCTACAATTCAAAAGCTGCTGCATCAAGGAGAAATGGTAGATGTGTTGTATTTCAGTGTGCAGAGAAGAATTTGAAAAATGCCACTGATATTCTGCCTCCTCAAGTATCTTAAATGGTACTGCCCGTTCTGCCACCTGATTCTGCTTGCCTCTGTAGGCTTGGCCCAAGGTTTTTGAGCTACGTTTTTTTTCAAGCACAGTGGAAATGTGTCAGGTCCATGGAATGTGAAACTGGCCAGATTTTTTTAATACATAACAGAAGAGCAAGAATGTGGTTTCAGTAGGTGGCATTCTCATTTCCTGCTACAATGATTTGCTAATCTGCAGCTCTGCCTTGCATTTTACAGCACTATCTGCTACCTTCCCATTGTTTCCTTCCTCCAGAATATCTGCCAAGAGAGAGAGCCCTGTCACCTGTTTTTTAAAATAATATTTTCAAAGCTCACCATGAAGTCAATTCATAAGAACAGCTTTGCTGGAACAGGCCACAGCCCATCCAATCCAGCATTCTGTCTCACACAGTGGCTCACCATTTGCTTCAGGGTTTTATTGCCAAGCAGATGCCTTCACTTGCTTAGGATTCCCTGGAAATGGCATTGAGAGATATCCTTCCTATCTCTCCAACCCGGAGATTGTTCTTAGGTATCCATAATTATGGTCATTGATACCCTTGTTCTCCATGAACTTGTCTAATCCTTTCTTGAAGCTGTCAAGACTTTGATTCTGCAGTTGCTCTTAAGCAGAGCTGCTGCTAAGGAGAGCCAAACAAAGGAAGTGAGCACTGGTAAGTTTTGGGCACGCTTGCAGTTGAAGTAGAGCTGCTTTAGAGGCCTCCACTAATTTAAATTGATAATTTATCTAACCATCAACAAATTAAGGAGCTTGAGCTGTTCTTGGACAGAGCGGAGCAGACTATCCTGGACAAAAAAGAGACAGGGCACAGTTCTGAGAAAGAAGGCACTTCACTAACTCAGGAGGGAGATGCTTGGAGGAATGTGACTCAAAGGAGGAGGAGAGTAGGGGATCACTCTGAGAGTCTGAAATTACAGAATCAATTTGAGGCTCTTTCCCTCATCACACCTGATGAGGAACAAACAGAGGAACAACTGGTTCCACCTGAGGATCTCTCCTTCATCACACTTGATGAGATCCAGGAAGATAAACAACAGGAACAAACTGAAGTCCTCTCCCTTAATATGGTTGATGAGGTGCATGTAGATGAACAGATTGCAGGAGAGAAGCTCCTTGTACTAGGTGATTCAATAATTAGAAATACAGAGAGATGGATTTGTGATGCACATGATAACCATATGGTGACTTGCCTGCCAGGTGCAAAAGTTGCAGACATCACGAGAAATCTAGATAGCTTGTTAGAGAGAACTGGGAAGGAGCCAGTGGTCATGGTGCACGTTGGTACCAGTGATGTTGGGAAGGCCAAGCGGTCTGTCCTGGAAGCCAAATTCAGGTTGTTAGGAAGAAGATTGAAGTCCTGGACCTCCAAGGTAGCATTTTCAGAAGTGCTGCCTGTTCCTCAGGCAGGACCTACCAGGCAGGCAGAGCTCAGAAGCCTCAATGTGTGGATGAGGTGGTGGTGTCGAGAGGAGGGCTTCAGATTTGTCAGGAACTGGAGAACATTTTGGGACAAGCCAAATCTGTTCAGGAGGGATGGGTTGCACTTGAACCATGATGGGACCAGATTGCTGGCACTCAACATCAAAAAGGTGGCAGAGCAGCTTTTAAACTGATAACTGGGGGAAAGCCGACAGGAGCTGGGCAGCATCCGGTTTGGGAAAGAGTGTACTTGAGAAGTGAGGAGGATGCAAAAATTACTGAGCAGAGCGAGGAGCTAGTCACCAACACTCTAGCAGAAGGATGCAAGAGGCAGTCTAACAATGCAACTGGACTCAAAAGACTGCATCAGAAAAGCATATATAAATGCTTTTATGCAAATGCCAGAAGCCTCCGGAACAAAATAGGGGAGCTGAAATACTTAGCAATAGATAAGAATATTGATATTATTGGCATCACTGAAACCTGGTGGACGGATGATAACCAATGGGATACAGTTATCCCAGGCTACAAACTGTACAGGAAGGATAGGAAGGGGCAAACCGGAGGTGGTGTAACCTTGTATGTCAAAGAAGGGATAAAATCATACGAATTGAAAGATCTAGGTGATTTGGAGTCACCATTAGAAACTCTGTGGGTAAGAGTACCAGGCCACAAGGATGGTCTAACAGTAGGCATATACTATCGGCCTCCGACCCAAACTCCTGCGGGAGAATGGCAGTTGGAGAATGTTGTAAAGGAGGCATCCAAGAAGGGAAGCCTGGATATAATGGGGGACTTCAATTACCCTCACATAGACTGGGTGAACTGTTGTTCAGCACATGATAAAGAGATAAAGTTCCTAGATATGCTAAATGATTGTTCCCTGGGACAGATGGTTGAAGACCCAACTAGAGGTACAAGAATCCTTGACTTGATCCTGAGTAATACTCAGGATCTGGTGCAAGATGTTAATGTGACTGATCCAATAGGAAACAGTGATCACAACTCAATTATGTTTAACTTGATCATAGACAGCAAGTCACTGATAAAATCTAACACAGAGACCTTAAATTTTCAAAAAGGAAATTTCCCAAAAATGAGGAAACTAGTAAAAAAGAAGCTGGAAGGGAAAACTGAGAGAGTCCAAACACTCCAAGAGGCATGGAGGCTGTTTACAAAAACAATAACAGAGGCCCAATTGGAATGCATACCCAAAAGCAAAAAGGGCACTGCCAGGTCCAAGAGGACTCCAATGTGGCTTACAGGAGCTGTTCGGGAAGTGATCAGGAGCAAGAAAAGCTCATTTAGAAGATGGAAGGCTTGTCCGAATGAAGACATCAGGCTGTGGTAGATGCGAAGGCACTCAGTTCACATGGGGATGGAAGTCCTCTCCCCAATGTGGCTGTGTAGAAGAAGATCAAACCATGTACCATATTGTATTTATGCACGTTTATAGGTACATTATAGGACTTGCATAGTGGCACAGATTAAGCCCTTCAGTGGTTTTCAAACCTGGACATGGAATTTTAGCTAGGAACTTGAGATGGACAATTTGTGCTTACTGTATATATCAACGTTAATGTAGACAATGAAGTTCACCATACGATAAAATAAATGACAGTTTCCAGAGTGAGAATACTGGCTGAAGGAATCTGGGTGTTGTAGATCAAATGAGTAATAATTCCAGACTCAGACTGTTCTGTTTTTGTCAGTTCAGTGCCTCAGTTTCATAGCTCAAGTGTGAATGGACAGCACAAAAACATAGGATTTCTTTGTACAACATTACTTTTGAGCCTGCATTGGGAAAACAGGAGTGGAAACTAAATTAATTCTGTTCAGGAACCTACTGGAACTTGTTCCACAGCCATCATCTTTGACAACAATTCGTTCACTTGTCCACGCCTTTATAAACACTGCTGATGAACCTCCCACCTTATATTGACTTACATTGTACTCTATCCTGAACCATTTGAATAAATTTGTTGTTGTTGTTGTACAAATATACCATTCGATTCAATCAAGGACTGGTATAAAATTAACAATTCAAGCCCTAACAAAGGAGCTAAGAATTGTTAAGGTAACATCTGAGCATATATGCAGTTCCTTGTAGAGGTGTTTTTTTTTAGAGTTAGGATGTCCAAGTCTAATAGATCCAAAATTTCTAAATACCTAGGGCAGAAGTTCTTAACCTTTTCAAGCCGGGGGCCGGGTCACGCTCCCTCAGACAGCTTTGGGGGTTGGATGGCCTTTTTGCCCTTCCTCCACCACAAGGCACTTCCTGGTGTGGTGGAAGCGGTGGGGGTAGGGGGCACATGAAATGGTGCCCTGCGGGCTGCAGGTTGAGAATCCCTGATCTAGGGAATCATTTAGGTATTGCTCCGAGGTTACCACAACAGATCACTATGGGTAACAACAGATTTCTTCCTCCATAAACGCTCAACTTCAATTTGCAAATACTGTATCATCATTTGCTGTCGTCATTGTCTGTCTTCTGTTTGCAAATGTCATTGTAGTGTAGCAGCTTTCCTTTCTTTCTGTTTCTCCTCACACCACCTCTGTTAGGCTGACTGCTCGCCAACAGGTTTGGTTTCCAAAGATCCTTCACAACACAAAGAAAGTTAATTTGCAAACTGGGTGAGGGAAAAAAATGCTCTAACAATCTTGTGTTCTCAGCAGTTAAGAGGTCCCCCCTCCAAATGACAGGATCTTTTGGCCTCCAAGGATTAATGGAGTGTTAAGCTTTGTCTGAACAAAGTCATCTTCGTTCAGTTCAGCAGTCTTTCTGTTGCATCAGTTGAAAATAGGCAAATGGGCTAAATGGTCTGTTCAGGGTTTGTTTGCTTGCTTTTCACTTGAACTCGAGAGACTCATCAGCTAAGGAGTGAGGCAAAATGGCAGCTCAGGGAGCAAAGATAATTTTCTCCTGGGCCCTGTGAGACCTCCATTGGCATATCTTTTATATATATAAAAGAGCATATGTACATTTTTCTTCCAAGAGATCATGAATTGTAGACTATGCTTTTGAGGTTGGGAGAGAGAGTCCCTTTGATCTTTCAGTTGGGAAACTTTGCTCAACTCATACTCATTTGTCCTTCTGGCCATCTCTGCATTCAGAGGCGGTCAGGGAATCCATCATTATAATGTATTTTCAGTTACATATTTTTATAAATCTACATCGATTGTGATTGGAGGATAGATGCAGAGACCCGAGTACTACACAACGGAGTGAGCTCCCATCGTCTGTCCAAGCTCCTGCCAACCTAACAGTTCGAAAGCAAGAAATTGCAAGTATGTATGTATGTATGTATTTATTTACTTACTTACTAGCCGGGCAGGTATGGATTGTGTGTTGGTGGCTGGGATCCGTCAGGGAAGGTGCTCTCCCCCACACACAATACACACAAACACAACATGCACACACGACACACACCCATGACTCACAACCCACCCCCACCACAGCCACACACATCACACACGACACAACACACGACACCCCCACACAATACACCCACACCCACACATAACACACACTGGACACACAACCCATACCCACCATAGCCACCACACCCAGACACATTGTACACGACACAGCAAACCCACACACAACACACATACACACATGACACACACATACAATACACCCCCCCCACACACACACAATACACAACCACACACACAACACCCGACAACACACTCACGCAACATCCCCACCCACGCCGCTTGGGGTTTCTCTGGCGGCCCTGAAAAGCTTCCTCACTGCCATCGTTCCCACCACCGCCAGCACAGCAGAGTTCGCCCGGTAGGTCAGCCGGGGGAGAAAGAGGCGCGGAGGCTGGTTTTTAGGGCCGCCAGAGAGACCCTTCGTGTTGTGGGTCTCTCCTCCCCGCCTTCTTCTCCCCCAGCCAACCTGCCGAGTGAACTCCGCTGGGATGGCGGCGGCGGCGAGGCAGCTTTTTAGGGTCTGCCGGAGAGACCCTTCATGTTGCAGGTCAGCCGGGGGAGAAGGAGGCAGGGAGGAGAGACGGCCGCAACACGAAGGGTCTCTCCAGCAGCCCTAAAAAGCTGCCTCCCTGCCTCCTTCTCCCCCGGCCGACCTACCGGGTGAACTCTGCTGGGCCACCACCACTGGCGGTGAGGCAGCTTTTTAGGGCTGCCGGAGTGACCCTTCGTGTTGCAGCCGTTTTTCTTCCCTGCCTCCTTCTCCCACAGCCGACCTGCAACATGAAGGGTCTCTTCGGCAGGCCCTAAAAAGCTGACTCACCGCCATCCCAGCGGAGGTCGGCCGGCAGGTCAGCCGGGGGAGAAGGAGGCAGGGATGAGAAACCCACAACACGAAGGGTCTCTCCGGCAGCTTTAAAAAGCTGCCTCGCCGCCGCCGCCACCGGCCTAGCAGAGTTTGCCCGGTAGGTTGGCCGGGGGAGAAGGAGGTAGGGAGGCAGCTTTTTAGGGCCGCGGGAGAGAACCTTCGTGTTGCGGTTCTCTCCTCTCCGCCTCCTTCTCCCCTGGCCAACCAGTCGGGTGAACTCCGCTGGGACAGCGGTGGCGGGAACGGCGGCTTTTTAGTGTTGCCGGAGAGCTGCTGCTGAGGGGGGAAAGGCGCATGCAAGTCGACCATTTTTTTCCTCTTGCATGCGCCGGCTGTCCGGCCTCTGCGTTTGCGTCCTCATGCCTGATTGGCTGTGCCGTACCGCGGAGCAGAGGATGCTGGGTATGGTAGTTTTTTTCTCTCGTTCGTGGGCCATTGGCCCCACTCTCGGTCCCTGGACCCTCACGGCGATGTTTTCCGGGAGGTAAGGTAAATGTGACACGCATTCCGGACACGCACGGCCTAATCCCCTTCTTATAAGTATAGACGAGCGGCTCACAACAGTTTAAAAACACATTTAAAAACCCATTAAAACCCACCCACCCCATCTGAAAAGAGGGACAAATTATTTAAATGAGCCAATGGGTGGGGGCCACCTCCCCATCAGTGCCCCACACGTGCCCTGCCAGCCAGGTTTTGAGTCTTTTCCTGAAGTGCAGCAATTCTGTTGCAGTCGTAATACTGCTGATAGGAGATTCCATAGGGCCGGTGTGGACACGGAGAAGGCCCTCCTTGTGCTAGAGAGATGAGCCCCTCTAGCCGATGGAACAATTAGAGAGCCCCTCCGGTCCACTCTGGTTGGACGGACAGACATTCTTGGGGAGATGCGGTCTCTTAGATATGCTGGCCCACTACCATATAGGACTTTAAAGGTCATCACCTGCACCTTGAATTGCACCCGGAGGCAAACTGTTAACCAGTGCAGCTTCTGGAGCAGTGGCGAGGCGTGGGCATAACGCCCACACCCCATCACTACCTGGGCTGCCGCATTCTGGACCAGTTGCAGCCTCAAAATGGTCGCCAAGGGCAGCCCCGTGTAGAGTGCATTACAATAATCTAGTCTGGAGGTGACTAGAGATGTGTAACCATGAGCAAGAAGTCCCGGTCCAGGAGTGGGCATAGCTGGCAAATTACATGATGTTGTACACAAGTAGATAAATAGGCACCATTTTGGTGGGAAGGTAAACTGCGTTTTGTGTTCTCCGGTGTTTAACCATGTCTGCCACATGTCCACAGAAACGTCTGCAAACACAGATGACGCTGGCTCTTTTGCTATAAGATGAGCAGTGAACCTTAGAGTCGGATACGACTGGCTTTCGAGCAAGGGCGATCTTTACCTTTACTAATAGCATCACCAACCTCCAGATAATCTATACCTATAAATCTAAGCGTTAACTGTTAGAATTTGACAAAGGCTCCCGCACCCGTCCACACTATCCCATACCGAGCCTCCTGCACTCGCCCGAACCTGGTACGGAGGTAACTGTAGGGTTGAGAAATGCACCAGTGGGGCAAGAGCCCCACGAACGCAAACAAAGGGAAACAACTTCAATTCCCAACGTTCTTTGCGCCAATCAGGCTGAGAGGCATGAGCAAAAAGAACGTTGGGAAATGCGAAGCGACCAATTGAAATCGAGCCGGAGGGGGAAAAAACGCCGCACGAAAGCAAACCACAAACGCAAAACTACAAGTCCGAGCGTCCTGTGTGCTATGAATGCGCAGAACGTTGAGAAAGCTGTCACGCGAAAAATAAAATTACAAAAAGCAACTAGAGCACAAGTCCCCAGCAGGCAGACTCAGTGCCTCACAGCCACGCAAAACAAAAAGCAACAAAACGCCACTGCAATACACCCGCCATCCTTTCCCGGAGCAATGGGGAGAAGAGGGACTCCCTCTCCTCCACGCTACCCCGCCGAAGACACGGCAAGACCACCACCGGCCTCAAGTAAAGTTGAGCCGGGGTGGAAAAAACCCCCCAAAATAGGCAGCAGTTCGTCAGAGGAAGCACCCTCCCTGGCGGATGACTGGCTGATGCCTTTGTACTTCCAAATAGAAAAGCAGCAGCCAGCAATCCATAAAGAAGAGCCCCACCCCTTATGGATTGCTGCCTGCCGATCTCCGGTTAGGTAAGCCAGGAGAAAAAGGAGACAGAGAGGAGAGAACCATCGTTAGGCAGAGAAAGCTCTTCTCTGCCTCCTCCTTCTCCCCCGACCTACCTAATGAACCTTCCTGGGAGAAGAATGGGCTGACTGAGTCCTCCTCCTTCTTTCCCCTATTGCTGCATCTAAACCAAAATTCAAAGCAACAATGGGGAAAAGAGAAACCTACAGGCAGCCCATTCTTCAAGCTAAAGTAACCACCAAAAACAAACACCAAAATTATTAAAAAATAATAAAACAAAAATAAATTAAAAATTAAAAAAACAATAAACAAAAAATAAACCACAAAATACACAAACAAAAACATCCACAATGACACAAAACCACATACAAAACACCTAACTACAGCACGAAAAAAACACAAATTACACAAACAACTAGTTACACAAATAAACAACAACAAAATGAGAAAAATTAAACAAAATCAGAAATAACCAAACCAATTAACACAAACCTAAAACTCAACCAAAACAAAAAAGAACAAACAGAAACACCTCCCAGACCACCACCACAAAAACAAAACAAAGAAAACCCCCAGAAGAAAGAAAACCAGACAACTCACCAGCACGTCCTCCCTCCACGACGACCGGAACAGAAATGAAGAAACAAAGAGACTACTTACCCGAAGAAGCCCCACCCAGAGGCGAGGAGGGAAAAAACTGAAACTAAAACAGAACCACTAGCAGCCCCACCTGCAGGGCAGAATAGTAAAAACAACTCAAAAAGACACAGCAGCCCCACCTAGAGGCCACGAGAGTAAAAACAAGTCAAAAACATAACAATAAATCACAATTTTACACAAATCATAAACATATGTCAAAAAAATAAAAATAAAAAGATTTATAACATCCTGTGTTGAGTTTTAACTCAAATAAAAACCCAAAACTTAAATAAAAACCCAAAACATCTAAACACAGTTTAAAAACATTGAATGTAAAAACATGTACTTTCACAGTTTTAAAAATATTACCTACGGTACAACTGTTAAAAAAACCCCCCCACAAACTAAAACATTATTTGGTTAAATAAAACAATTTGAAAAAATTATATCATCCTTTGTTCTTTTTTTTAATCCACAAAAAAAAAACCCAAAAAAGCTGATCACAGTTTATAACAGCCCGGCATCACCGGGCAAACTATGCTAGATAATTTTTAAAATGAGCAAGTCCTTAGATACATGATTGGGCTGAAAATGGGTCTCAGGCTGAGAAGATGGAAGTCTACCATTCTACATAAGTATATTGGAGCATATTTTGTGTGCTTTTCTGAACTTAAAATAGTTTTTATAATTGATGCCTTATTATAACATACTGTAACTGGTCAATTCAGCAAGGTTGGTGGGAAAAACATATGTAAAATTGACAGGTAGTACCATAGCAGTCTGCTTGGTGGATTTGTTTAAAATATTTTAATGCTGCCTTTCATTGAGAGACACTATGGTGCATATTTCTTTTTTTTTAAAAAAAACAGTCAATTACAGTAAACAGTCATGTTAGTAGAATCCTGCTACTAATCTAGTAGGGGATGTGAAGGAGGACCTTTTCTGTGCCTACTCCCAGACTGTGTTACTCCTTTCCACAGCAGGTTAGGTTGCCCCTCTGCCAACTGACCTTCCAGTGGCATACTTGCAGACTTTTGGCCACTAATTGGGCTGTGCAGAAAGAAGTTATTAACAGTTTCTACATTTCCCTTTTTAATATGTGTTCCTTTTATTGTGGCTTTTGTATAAAGAGGGTCCTGACTTCCATTGCTGGCATTTCTACTTTGAATGGTTCCTGACAGCCAGTGTGGCAAGATATGAGCTTAGTTGGAACAATTCTCTGTCATATCATAAAGTGGCTCTCAATTTAAAAAAACGTTTGGGTCCCTGGAGAATGAAAATGTTTTGTTTGGTGCCAAAAAAATAAATGTTGGTAGCAGATAAATCTCCATCAGGAAGCCATTCTGCCATTGAGCCTTCTCCTTTGTGTGGATAACCGGATGAGAGAGAGAGAGAGAGAGAGATGGATGGGTGAGTGACTGAACACAATACATGCAAGCTTTAGGGCGTGGTGCCCAAACCTTTTGGACCATTGGCCAGTCACTTGGTCGAGTGTGCTGGTCACGTGGTTCCTCCCACGCAGAAGTAAAATGTGTATACATGTTTTACTTCCGCTTCTGGGAGTGGTACGGGCTGGGTTTATTGGCAGCATGGGCCAAATCCGGCCCACAGGCCATAGTTTGGGCACCCCTGCTTTAGAGTGTGGCCAAAAACCCATTTCTATCACATAGTGACAGCTGGTATTTCAGAGGAGCTTCATCACCAGTAGCTTCCTGTTTATGAAATGGTGATCCCTGCTTTTCACACTAGTTGGAATGAATCCTATTTTAGCTATCTAATGTGCAAGATATATAGAGAGTATGAGCTTCATATGGGAGAATGCCTGATGCATTGTTCTTTTTACAAGCTAGGAGCCCTGCTGGGAGATTTGGCATGCCTCTAGCTTGCCCAGTGGTATTTGCTTGTCTACTGTTGAGGAAGCACAAGAACTGTTTTGCACTGTCTGAAAAAGAGGGCAGGCTGAATTTAGGGACAGTTCTTGGTCTACAGCATTTGATCCACTTTGGTATCAAGATTCTTTTTTCATGGGTGTGATCATTTATTATGAGGTGAGTTGGTCATTTAGAGTTAGCACAGGAATCCCACACTGGCATTTCATTTATACCAAAGCAACCAAAATCCAGTCATAGAGAACCAAAAATCTTGGTAAGACATTGATATCTTGACCAAATGTAGTCCATTTCTTAGATATTTAAAGAATCCAGCTAACTGGTCTACAAATTTGAGTCAAGGTTTATTTGTTTATTTACTTGATTTATACTTAAAAACGTATGAATAAATGAGCAGTGCTGAAGATCCAATTAAAGGATCTTTCATTTTTTTTCCGGTTTATAAAAAGATAGTTATCCTGCTATGATAATGGAGTAGACCAAGGGTTCCCAACCTTTTCAAGCAGGGTGCTGGGTCACAGTCTCTCAGCCAGCTTTGAGGGCCGGACAGCCATTTGGCCTGGCCTGCATGATGGGGGTGGCCATTTTGTCCCAACAGCTTCAAAGGGGTAGCCATTTTGCTTTTTGAATGCCCTTGGAGGGGTGAGGGGCCACATGAAATGGTGCTGTGGGCTGGATTCGGCCCATGGGCCTTAGGTTGGGAAGCCCTGGAGTAGTCCATACTACCAGCAACTCAATGTCGATTGTCAGGCGGTAGTTAACTTACCTGTCAACCCTGAGGACTAATGGCCTTGGGTGGCAAGTCCACAGACTTGGGTGATGATCCCCAAGTGAATTAAATCCCACTTGATTTGATCTTGATGGAGGGCAGCAACTTCATCAATACTGGCCTGCGGACAATGAGAACTTTTGAGTGCCAAAAGGGCAAGTGGATTACAAGTGGAGGAAGATGTTTCTGATCATCTGCTACCCGGTTGTTCCATCTGAGATACTTAAGACTGAACCTGTGATATTCTGTATGTAAAGCAGTTGTTTGATCATTGAATTAAAGCCCCTCCCTGCTGTAAAATCCAATAGATCTTTCCTGCAGGTTTTTTTAAATGTATGAACAAAGTACTGTACATTCTATAACACTGCTATATTTCCCAATGGATTTGCATTGCAGCTCAAGATCAGATATGCTGGGCAAACCTCCTCCTCCTCCACTTTTGAGGAACTGTGAAGATCCCTGGAATACTGTTTGAAACCTGCTACATTTACCAACCAAGTTGTGAGGGTTCTCAAGAAATCACAAATCATAAAATTGGTGCAAGAGCTCTTTGTTAATTCCCCTTCTCTAAATATAAAGTACCCTTTGGCTTAGTTATGCTCAAGAGACAGCTGCTGAATTATGTTGCCAAGGTAGGTCAAGCTGCAAACTAGTTTGTTGCAGTCAAAATTAGTCAAAACGCTAATTGGCAATTGAAATTTATCTCTAGATTTGCAGCTGAGAAAAAGCCTGAATGCAAGTATTTAAGTCCTTTCAATCCCCTTTTGGCTTCTTGTTCTTTTCTATCTAATTTGACGGAATAGATTCAGAATATATCTCTAGCTCATATCCAAAGCCGTTGAAACTGAATGTTACAGTACTGTACTTTGAAATTCTATTTAACATGCTTTTTAAGTGTAGTGTTGCAGTATATCAGCCTTCCCCAATACCTCTTCCAAGGTATCAGATGACAGACAACTCCTATCATTTTAAATTGATGATAGCCATCCATGCTGGCTAGGGATAAGTCAGATTCCAGAACGTATCAATGGCAACAGACAGTTTGTGGAGAGCTACATCAAATGTATTTCAAAAATTTTGTAGGTTGATTGAAAATCAATCCATGTAGTTCTCATTATTTTAAAGTTTCTTCTACAGTACTTACACAATTTTGACTTGGACTAGCAGCACAGCATTTTTATTAATGAATTGAATAGTAATAATACTTTTGTGTCATGAAATGGCTTGAATGAGGGGGTAAAGGGAATACTTAACAAAATTGGATAGAATAGCTAAATGCCTGGAAGATAAGAATAGAATTCAAAAAACATCTTGATAGGCTTGAACACTGGCCTGAAACAACAGAATGAAATTCAACAGGGATAAACATCAAGTTCTACACCTAGAGGAAAAAGATGAAAGGGACCATATCAAGATGGGGGATACTTGGCTCACTAATACTCAGTAATACTATGAGCAAGAAGGATCTTGGAATTATTGTACATCACAAATTTGTCTGGCCAGGCATCCCACTACAATAATGGAGTAGATCGTACAGCCAGTGACTCAACGCCTAGTGTTGGGTGGAGGTAAATAACCTGACTCCTTAAGGGGGCCAATGGCTATGGGCAGATGAGCCCCTTTAGGTGGGTTAATGGTCCTCCTCAGTGGAAATGCCACTGGAAACCATTGTGTTGGGCCCAACGGCAAAATGAGGAGAGGAGGAACGACTTCGCTATTCTGATTCCCAACTGTCATGGAGGTGGAAGAGGCCATGCCTGATGGACTGGCTATGAAGACTTGTTTGAGTGAAGCCATGTCTTCCAGTACCTTTAGTCATACCTATAGCCAGTGCATACTTTTGCAATACCCTGAGGAGAGATCCCAGTTCCTAGTTATGAAGTAGCAATCCTATAACTCTTCCTCTTCCTTCCTACTTCAAACTGTTTTGACTGTAAACCTATATGAGTACGGTAGGAAAGACTGCCACCGAGTGAATGATTATGGTACTTCACATTAGAAACATGTTTATATCAGGTAAAACCAATTAATGCATTTTAAAAATTAAATAGCGCTGAGATACATATACTGTAATCAGAACCCTGTAAACATGCCACCATTCAGGTGTCTAGATTTAATAGTTTCAGAGCTGTGGCTCTGACAGAGACATATTTTCTTTTATTATTAAAGTGTCAAAGCAAAGGTAAGCAACTTTGTAGTCCAGGGGTTACTGAAGGCTAGCCAAGATGCTTACCTGGACCCACCAAAGTTTACATCAAGATTTTTTTTCTCATTCCAGCAAATGGCAGCCAAACATCTAGGCAAAAATGGTGGCATCAACATTTTACCTTCAGCATCTGGTATTTGGAGATATACAGTACTGCCTCTGTGTGCTTATGTCACTTCTGTTTAGTTATTGTGGCTGGTTGTAGCTGATGGATCTGGTTTTTTTGTGATCCCTGCCCCCTCAGGCAAATAAATAGCTTTTAACACCCTTTAAAAATATTTTAAATGCAGTTGCTGCATCTTGCATGCTGCCTGAAGCTAGACATACGGATTTCAAAAATAAAAGATTTAGGATGGGACATGTTATTGTCTCCCATCTCTTTTCATTTAAATTTTGTTTTGTCTTGATGCCAACTTGGGACCAGATGCTACATATTGTGAGGTTTTTAGGAACAAAATCTCAACAGCAATGTTGTGAGGTGAGGGGTTATGCCTTCCCTTATAGTTGAAAGTGAACTGAGCATGCTCAGTAGTCCTGGGATGTCACTAAAAAAGAAAAGCAGGAGGACTGTGGCAGGAGCAGATGGCCAAATTGCTGGTGGGGGTAGTAGTAGTAACAACAACAACAACAACAACAACAATTTTGTGTCATAGATTACTCTGAGTTGAAAGGATTTTCAGGGGACGTCCAAATGAGGCTCCTTGATGGGGTGGGTTTGATAGAACTCCCAGAATCCCCTATGCAACATGGCATTGGCATTTTGCTAACCAGAGAACTGTGGAAGCTGGAGCCCAAGAAAGTAACTTTATTGACCTTGGGCAAGACTGCTCAACAGAATGTCCATGCTGGGGGGAAATAGCTTACTGGAATTTGGCCAATTTAGCCAAGAGGAGGAAACACTGCAACACATTTTGTTCCATCTACTCTGATTTTTAATGCTAAAATTCAGCCTTAAGCCTCACTTCATTGATGAGACTGAGAAAAGCATTTCTGAGACTGTCCTTCGAGTGGGGCAAGGCATGATCCCACCCAAGTTCATGTGTCTTATTTTCAAAACTACCTATCTGATTAATCAGCCGGCTATGTGCTGGAAATGCTCTTTGTGGTTTATCTGTGGGGAAATTACACAGTTTCCTCTGTGTTGAAACTTCTAGAGTATGCCCAAATGACATATTGCTGCTGCTGGGGCAATCCCATAATTTTGTCTATGCTTGGGAGAAGGAGGTGTTTGGCAGGCAATGGGAGAGCAGCTCTTCACCAGCTTTGGAGATGATGATGAGGCTTCTCTTTCGCACCAAGGCAAGTGCAGGAGTCTTTTGTTTTTGTTATTGTTATTGGCATGGCTCAGCTTCGTCACGGCTAGTTCTAGACTGTCTTTCTTTTGTGCAAGTGCCTCAACTGTTAGATGTCTTTGGGCAGTGGGTTGTGAGTAGAGGACTGTGAGCCAAGACATGAGGGATCAGTCCCTAACAGAGCTTAGCATGCTGATGTTTTTGGACTGTAAATCTTAGGAATTTGCTGGCCAGTATAGACCCAACCCCTTCTGGCTGACGGATCCTGGGAGTTGGAGTTCAAAAAGGTATCTTTACAAACTCCGTTTCTGTGAGACATATTTCACCAACTCACTATGTAGGCATGGCCTATTAGAGTTGGCAAAGGTTGCCTTAAGTGCTGACCACTTGGCCTTGTAGATTAGTGTTGCTAGCTGTGACGTAACAGTGGCTGTCCCAGTGTGTAAGCCAGGTATTCACAACCTACAGGCTATGGGCCGGATCCAGCCCCAGATGCCAATTCATCCAGCCCATACCGACCTTGCCACTCCTGGAAGTGGAAGTAAAACACACATGCACAGAATGTTGCTGTAAATGCGTTCTACGCATGGACGGGGCACATTTTACTTCCGGCTGCCCAGGGGACATGATCAGGCCCACGGCCTGAAAACGTTGAGAACCCCTGGTATAAGCCTCTGACGAAAGTACAACATGGGTGCGTGCACAATCTCGCTGCTTGAGGTGCACTGTGACACCATGTGTGTGCCTGTTCCACCCCATGGGTGCTCCCCCCGTAGGGCCTCCCCACCCCCCACAGAGCCTCCCTGTCCCCCTGTAGGGCCTCACCCCCATGGGCCATTCTCACCCCCCACGAGTGCTCCCCCTGTGAGTGCTCCCCACCCCCATGAGTACTCCCTCCGTGGTGCCTCCCCCTCAAGTGCTTCTCACCCCACAGTGTTTGTGGTCCTCTTCTTCCCTACCAAATTCTTCTAAGATAGGTTAAGCTGAGAGTGTATAACTGGACAAATGCCATGCAGGTCATTGTCACAGACAAGTTAGTGGAACTTTGAACCCAGGTCTCCTCATTCCAAATCTTGCACCTCTCCAACCGCACTAGCTGTTTGGAGTGCAGCAACTGTGACCCGCTCCTCTTTTGTTGTAGAAGTAGGTTATGCTGCATTGTTGACATTCAGTTCCTTTGAAAAGATTGTAATTTGGTACTATAAAAGGGCACAGCAAACATTATAGTGTGGATATCTCTTTCCCTACCTACTTTTCCTTATACAGTACTGTATATTGTAGATCGGGGTGCCCAAACGTGGTGTCCTTCTATTTTGGGGGATGAGTCATCTGTTTGGCCTGCTGCACAAAAAAAAACAAAAAAACAGGCCAGCATCCCAAGCTGCCTCTTCCCGATAGGAAGGCCCTTTGGGGAGACTGTGAAAAGACACTAACATCTCAACATCTCCTCTTTCCTTATTAAATAAAGAACCTGCACTGGCAGGTGTAGGCAAGTGCCTTGTACTAAATGGGCTTGCCCCAGGGGAGCCGAAATGGGGGAAGCAAGCACTGTTCACAGCCACATACCCAAAATACCTAAAATAGCGAGAGCAATTGCATATCATAATACAAATCAAAACAGTACATATTTGTAACCTCTTCACAACTGCAGTGGTGCAATAGCAGCAAATAACCAGTGGCGGCCCAATTGTCCCTTGCCGGACTTTCACTGAGGGCCTTTATGTCTGCGGAGTGTGATGTGCCTTGACTCAGGCACAGGTTTGAGAATTAACAACCCATGTGTTGTCCACAAGGGAGGTGGCTATTCATGCCTCTGACAGGTAAGAGCGAGATCATGCACGCATGTCTCATTCCAGGGTATGGCCCTTTGCCAAGAGCGAAGGCTGGTTTGGCTGGCTGCATGGTGAGGGTCAATGACCAGTGGTATGGCAGAAGGGCTGCCCTCAGGGGCGAGGGTACAACCAGGACTCCCGTCCCGGGTGCGGAGCTGGCAGGGGCTCTGCGACAAACCAGGAACTCTCTGCGACAAACTCTCTGCGACAAAGCAGGAAAGGGACCTTGGTGTCCTGGTGGATAGCTCAATGAAGGTGTCAACTCAGTGTGCCTCAGCAGTGAAAAAAGCAAACTCAATGCTAGGGATCATTAGGAAGGGTATAGAAAATAAGTCAGCAAGTGTCATTTTGCCTCTTTATAAATCTATGGTGAGGCCCCATCTGGAATACTGTGTACAGTTCTCGTCACCATACCTCAAGAAGGATATTATGGAGCTGGAAAAAGTGCCCAGGAGGGCAACCAAAATTATTAAGGGACTGGAACACCTTCTTTACCATCTGAGGCTGCAACGGTTGGGCCTCTTCACTCTTGAACGACGGCATCTAATTGGTGACCTGGTTGAAATTTATAAAATCATGCACGGTGTGGGCAAAGTAGATAAGGAATAACTGTTTCCCCTATCGCATAACACTAGAACTAGGGGGCACTCCATGAAACTTTTGGGTACTAGTTCTCAAACAAATAAGAGAAAGTACTTTTTCACCCAGAGGATCACTGGTCTATGGAACTCCCTGCCAGATGAAGTGGTGACAGCTGTCAGTCTTGACAGCTTCAAGAAAGGATTAGACAAGTTCATGGAGGACAAGGGTATTAATGGCTATAATTATGGATACCTAAGGACAACCTCTGGGTTGGAGAGATAGGCAGGATATCTCTCAATGCCATTTCCAGGGAATCCTAAGCAGGTGAAGGCATCTGCTTGGGAATACCCTGAAGCAAATGGTGAGCCACTGTGTGTGACAGAATGCTGGACTGGATGGGCTGTGGCCTCTCCCAGCAAGGCTGTTCTTATGTTAACTTTGATGATGCCGCTTTCTTGGCTTTGTCCTTGGCTAAATATAAGTCCTCAACGGTACTTGCTTCTATCAATAATCGCAGACCAGTAAATTAGCCAGGTTCTGTATCTCTCCACATCCACACAGTGTGTTATTCTCTGCCAGCAGCCCCCACTTGAGCATGTTAGTCTTGCAGTTAGGGACTCCAACCCTCAGCCTATTAAAGGTCCTCCAAGTGACATAGGGGAGATTGGGTTCCTCAGCTACAGGTAAAACTCAGAAAATTAGAATATTGTGCAAATGTTCATTCAGTTGAGTAATGCAACTTAAAAGGTAAAACAAATGTATGAGATAGACTCATGACATGCTAAGCGAAAAAGTTTAAGCCTTACTTTGTAATAATATTGATGCTTATGGCTTACAGTTTAAGAAAACCCCAACCCCCCAATCTCATGTACCCCATAATCATCACATCTCATGTACGTTGTACACCATGATCATTACGATTATAACGAATTAAGGCATGACATCTCTCGCTTTGCATGTAGTGAGTCTATCTCATATATTTGTTTCACCTTTTAAGTGAAATGAATGGACATTTGCACGATATTCTAATTTTCCAAGTTTTACCTGTATATCCTTCATAGCATAAGCTATTGCTTTTTTGGTTGGAGGTTATGAATGTCTTAATTGGAATACTAGGAAGATACCTCAAGTGGTTAAGACGCTGAACTTAAAATCCAGACCCAGCCATCTGGCTTTAGAGCAGTGGCTCCAAAACTTATTTTGGCCATGCGCCACCTAAGCACATCTCAAATCCTGATACTCTCTCTCTTTCACGCACACGCACACAGCGCGCGCGCACACACACACACTTTTCATATTATTCAAAAAGTTAACTCCTATTCACGGTGAAGGGAGCCTAAAAGGTCATTAACATCCTTTAATTGGGTGGAGGGAGCCTAAAAGGCCATTAACATCCTTTAATTGCCCTTCCCCTTTAAAATCAACTTGGCCCCTTGTGGGGTGTGTGCCCCACATTGGGAACCACTGCTTTAGAGTTTCTTAAGGCACAGTAAGGATGCTTGCCTGTTTTCCTTGGTACTGGGAAGATGGGGGGTGAATAGGGGCGACCTCCAAAAAGTTTCAAAAGTTTGGTCAATGTAACACAATGTAACTCCTGGCCGGCCCTACCATTAGGTGGAAGGAAGGTGCCTCCTCTCCTCTGTCAGCAAGCTGCTGATTTAGTTACCCCATACCTTGCCTTTTTAGTTCAGAGGAGGAGATTTTTATTGTTAGCACCTGTGACCCAAAATAATAATCAGAACTCAGAAAGCTTTTTTGGGGGTACTACAGTTCTCTGGGGACTCTGGGAGTTGTAGTCCAAGGGGGGGGGGGATACCTGACACATTCAAGTTCTGGGTAAAATGCCACAGGGATCTTGCGCCTTGACTTGCAGAGAAGCAGGAAATCTTGACGCAGAAAAGCGTCCACTCCGGTCACGGTGTCACATCTAAACCTATTTAACACAAACTCTTGAGAGAATAGACAGAACATTTTAGGGAAAAAATGGGACTCGGGGATATATTATTGAGGGTGGAATCTCTGCAGATAATATAGGTCTGGATAACTTACGATCCAATCAGCTGAACCGCCTCATCAGATTTGGTTAGCTCCTGAACTGTTATTTTTCTTTATTATTATTTGTGGGCAAAATTATTTATTTTATCCACTTAATTCAATGGGACTTCTATGTTTTTTTAAAAAGCTTCTGTTTTCTTACGGGGGGGAGGAGGAAAAGGAGACTCATATTTAGGGTAATTTTGATATTGTATTGAATATGTTTTTGATAATTCATACTGTAACTGTATTTTGTTGTATTATTTGTATCATATTTTATATTGTTTGGCATTCTTGTTGTAAACCGCTTCGAGTTCCCTTTATGGGGAGGAAAGCAGTATAAAAGTCTAAACAATAAATAAATAAATAAATAAACTTGAAGACTGGAAGGTCGAAGTTCGATACCCGAGTACTGCATGATGGAGTGAGCTCTGGTTTCTGTCACAGTTCCTGCCAATCTAGTAGTTTGAAAGCAAGAAATTGCAAGTAGATAAATAGGTGGAAAGGTAAACAGCGTTCTGTGCTAGTCTAAGCATGCCTGCCACATGTCCATGGAGACGTCTGCATTTGCAGACAGTGCTGGCTCTTTGGCTTAAACAGAGTTGAGCACTGAATCCTAGAGTCAGATATGACTGGCTTTCGAGCAAGAGTGACCGTTACCTCACCAAGTTGAAGAAGACGGAGGCAAAGAGAAGTTGTTGTGCTTTTGTGCTAAAATGCTTTTTTTGTGTACTTTCTATCAGAAGAAGCCAGTTGGGTTCAAAACTCCCTTTACATGTGTGGTAAGAAAATGAGAGATAACTCTCAGATACTACCTGCTATCTTCTTTTATCTTAAGAGTCTGTCTTTGGGCTGTATTTAGTGAAGCCAGGCTGTCCAGGAAATTGCCCTGTTGTGGTTCTTCCTGCCAGTTGAGCTGCAGCAGCTTTGCAGAGAAGTAGAAGAAGAAGCTGCTGTTGTTTTTTAAAGTGACCCTTTTCAGGTTCACTTAAAGAGCCTGGCTGACAAGAGGCTTGTGGCTTAAGCTGTGTTTGATTTGCTTCCTCAATGAAAGGATGTTGTTGTTGATTTTTTAAAAAAGTGATCTCATCCTGTAAACCAGGGGTTCGCAACCTACGGCCTGTGGGCTGGACATGGCCCGCAGCGCCATTTCATGTGGACCTCCACTTTTGCTGCTGCCGGAAGCAGCGAAAACAGCCAAAAATGCTGCCGTAAATACACCCGCGGATGTTGTAAATGAGTTTACGACAGCCGCAGGTGCATTTGTGGCAGCATTTACGGTGTGAGGAACCACATATCCGGCCCACTTAGCTGTATGAGGGGGCATGGTCTGGCCCACGGCATGAAAAGAATTGAGAACCCCTGCTGTAAAGTGAGCTTGTGTCCTTTTCTCTGTGCTTTTTGAAAACGTCTTTCAATCCTCTCTCAAAATTCTTGTTAGAAGACACAACCTTTCGAGCAGGTTCTTAAGGCTGTAGGAGCAATAGTGGTCTTGATGTTAAGAGCAGAAGGAGAGCCCGGCTGGATCACACCAAAAGCCTGTCTAGTCCTATCATGCTGTTCACATAGTGACCTAGAGAGGAAGCTGACCAATAAAACGAGTGCAGCAGTTTGGGGGAAAGAGCAAACTTGAAAAAATAACAACAGAGTTACTTTTGTGTTTTGGCTTAGAAGAGGAGGTGCAGACAATGCTGATCAAATTTGCAGATTATTCAAAATGGGGTGGAATAGCTAATATCCTGGAAGAATGAAACCAATTTCAAAAAGATCTTGATAGACTTGTGAACAGGGCAGAAAACAATAGAATGAAATGTATCATTGTATTGCAAAGTTCTACACATGGGGATATGGACCAAACACACAGTTACAAAATGAAGGGCACTTAGTTCAGTGATGTTACATTTTGGAATTGATGTAGATCAAAAGCTGAATAAGAGGGATGAGTTCAAAGTGGCTGCAAAAAAAAAAAAAAAACATCCCCGTGCTACTTTAGGCTGCATTAACAGAAGTATATTTTCCAAATCCAATGAAGTACTAGTTTCCCTCTATTTGACACTGGTTAGGTCTCATCTTGAGTATTGTGTCCTGTTCCGGATACTACTTTAAGAAATATGCCAACAAACTGAACTAGAATCCGAGCCCTATGAGTTTAGAAAAGAATGAAAAAACCAGGCATTTTTAACCTTTGATAAAAGAACATAGGGGAGGCATTCTCAACCTACAGCCCGTGGGCCAGACCTGGCCCCTGAAGCCATTTCACCAGGCCAGCAACGCCTTTGCCAAACCAGGTAGTGGAAAAAAATTGCACGCCATGCATGCGCAGAACGCCACTAAATGTATTCTGGGCATGTGCGCCGTGTGTTTTACTTCTGCTTCCGTGTGGGAAGGAACCACACGACCAGCCCAATCAACTGCCCAGGAGACCTGAAAACATCAAACTGTCAGACACCTGCAGGCAAGCATCCAGTTTCCCTTTTGTCAATTGCAAAAGGGAAGCTTTTTGCATATTATCAGTACTGTGGAAAGAGCTGGTACAGAAGCCCCAAAATAGGCACAATACTGGGAAATTTGACTTAATTGGAGGATGTGAAATCTATAATTTTATCTCTGTATGATTCTTCAGAAAAGGGATTGTTAGGAAGTTCCTGTCTCTCTCAAACACACACATTTCAGCAGGACAACCTAACTCAGAGGTTCCCAACATAAGACCCATGGGCCGGATCCGGCACCCGATGCCATTTCATGTGCCCACCCTCCAGGGGCATTCTTTAAAGCTGTGGGGACAAAATGGCCACCCAATCATCCAGGCAGGGCAAAATGGCCGTCTGGCCCCCGAAGCTGACTAAGAGAGCCTGACCCAGCCCCCTAGCTTGAAAAGGTTGGGAACCCCTGACCTAAATTAACTCTAAATTAACATATTTTGACTTTATCTCTGTTCCACCCACCCCTATTATAGGTGGCAAAGAAATGTATTCATTATTCGCATGGGATCATGCTAAATGTATACCGTTACTGATTTTTCTGTAGTAGCGAAAACCTAACCCATTTTTACTTGGAAATTTTTGTTACCATCCTGATCTACCTGATTTGTCATAAATTGTCTATTACTGAGCTGCCTGTTGAAAATGATTGGAGAACTCTAAAAATTTGCATACTGTTTTCATGACTTTTAAATTAGCCCGATTAAAGCATTTCCAATTTTTAGGAAAGGTGTGTGAAAGGTTTCTCCCAGAACAAGTGTAGATATTTTTCTGTATTATAGCACAGAGCCACTAAATCAATTTCTAAATCCATTTGACCTGTTCCACCATGAAGATAGTAGTCAGAGGGAGGCATTCAAACAGATCCTTGAGTAGCAGTACATTTTCAAAGTAACGTAACAGCTTGAGTCAAATTATATTTTTAGTGTAATGATGACAGTTTATCTATTAAGGATGAAATTAACATTAGGAATGCAGTAATAATAATTTCATTTCAGAAATTATTTTGGGTCGAAAGGATTTTTGCTGGAGAAACTCCACTCAATGAATGCCCGAATGAGGCTCCTTTCATGTCCCCAAGGTCTTTTCCCACCGACGTGGTCCCTATTTATCTACTTGCAATGTCTTGCTTTCAAACTGCTAGGTTGGCAGGAGCTGGGGCAGAGATGGGCGCTCAAACTGTAATGTAGTACTAGGGCTCAAACTTCCAACTTGCTGGCCTTCCAGCTAACAAGGCGAGCTTCTTAACCACTGAGCCACTGCAGCCCCTTAGGAGTGCAGTACTAGCCGGTAACATTAAAACCTGCTTTTGAACACAGACCAATGTTATGAACTACTTATCCATATTGTAACTGGTAATAGGAATGAATTCCCCTTTTAAGGTGCTATTCCAACTCTGCAACCATTTGCTTGGCAAAGAACATCATTTTCTCCTTCGTATAGTTTGTGAATCCACACTCATGGTTATGCGCCTGCGCAGAACAGCCGATCGGAGGCTTGAAAAGCTATTGGTCAAAAGTTTTGGCGGGAAAACCGCCCACCGTACCGCCCACCCTGAGGCGCCCGCGCGCCATTTTACCTCAGTTCTCTTCTTTCCGCCGTAGCAGCAGGACGATCGTTGAGAGCTTCCTCAATTTTTTCGCCCTTCTGAGGGAAAGTCTTTTGGCTAACTTCGTTTTCAATTTTTTCGGTGATCTTGTCCTTCGGGCAGGATCGCCAACCCGGTGCTGTTTCTTCCTTCTGGTGGACTCAGTTACCTACTTGCTTCGGTCACCGTTTCCCCCCTCAAGGGGGTGGCGGCTGGCCGGCCCTTCGGGGTACCCGCGCTCCAGAAACTTCCGTTGGAAGAATTTTTTCTTTGATGGCCGCTGCCTTCAAACAGTGTTCAGCTTGCCTGAAGAAGTTCCCTGCTTCCGACGGGCATAGCCTTTGCCTTTTCTGCCTGGACGAGTCTCACCAGAGCCAGTCTTGCCCGCACTGCAAGAAATTCACCCGTCTTGCAGTGCAGAACCGGAGCTACCGGCTCAAAGCCCACCTGATGGAACTCTCTCTGGCTCCCGCCGCGGCCGCATCTACGTCTGCTAGTGCCTCTCAGCCTCCTCCGCTTTCCGCTTCTTCTTCCACTCTCCCAATCAAGAAGAAGAAGAAGAAGAAGGACAAGAACGGAGAGAAGAAAAAAAAGCACGGGGCGGAGAAGAGGCGATCGCTCCCGCCTACTCCTCGCACCCCTGTTTCTCCGGGACCTTCGCCGCCATACTCGGTCGCAAGATGTCCCTCGCCCGGGTCATCCATCTGGGGCGGACGATCCTCCTCGGGATCGCCTGAAAAAGGATGCAGGGCTGGGGCTCCAGCTCGCCCACTTCAGGTTCTCCCGTCTCCGCCTCATGGAAGGGCCTGTTCGCCTATGAGACAGGCCTCCGTCTCCCCAAGGCCCAGGACTCCAACGCTCGACGACGCGGCAATCACCATGCCGGCCACCGTTTCGTCGCCGATTCTACCGGCCACCGTTTCGTTGGCCACCGTTTCGTCACTCCCGACGGTGGCGGATCCATCCCAGATGGAGTTCCTGAAGGGGATGGTTGCGGTCATGGCTCAGACTTTTGCCAATCAGTTTAAGACCTCCATGCCTGCGGCCTCTGCGGCTCCGGTGCCGACCACCGCAAGCCCCAGGGATGTTGGCCCTGCTGTGGCCCCTCCGACCTCCCGAGGGTCGAGTGTCCTCTCCGCTGGCCCACCCACATCGTCGCGGGTTGGTCCAGACGTTGATGCGGTGGACTCCCATCCCGCCGGCCCGCCCAGGCCGTACTGGCGCGGTCCCGACGTGGATGTAAGAGTTCCTCCCTCGTCCTCCGATGACTCCAGCGCCTCTTCGGAGGAGGACGAGGGAGACGTCGATGCCGAAAGGACGCCTGACCAAGCCATCGGCGCGGTTGACCCACCGCGTGGTGAGGATCAACGCTCGCTTACGGCCATGCTGACGCGCCTGGGGACTGCTCTGAACCTGAAGGTGGACCAGCCGCCACTGGAAGGGGAGGACCAAATGACCGCCAAGCTGGACAGACGTGCGGTACGGCCGGTCCATATCACCATGCTTCCGTCCAGGTTGACGTCGGCGAAGGCGACATGGAGGAAGCCGGTGTCAGCACACTCCGTTTCGTCCAGGCTCGACGGCATGTACAGAGTCCTGGACGAGAACGTCGAGTTCCTGCAAGCTCACCCCTTGCCAAATTCCCTGGTGGTCAAGGCTTTTCAACACAGGACGGCCACCAGCGGATTCCCGGTGCCTTCGACCCCGGAAGGGAAGAAGCTGGACACGGTGGGCCGAAAATTCTACGCCACCGGTTCCCTCTTCCTCCGCGCCGCCAACTACTCGGCTGCCATGGGCCTTTACCAGTCCCACCTCTGGGAGCGAGTGAAGGCCGAGACGGCGACGTTGCCCGCCGACGCCCAGAAACGGATCGACGCGCTGGCATCCGAAGGGGACTTCCTAGCGGAGCAGCAAATATCAACGACTATGCGGCCAAGGACATGGCGTCTGCTATCCTGCTCCGTCGTCACACCTGGCTTAGGGGTACCTCCCTCGATGATGCTATGAAGAAGCTCATCGAGGAGTTTCCCTTCGACGGGCAAGGCCTCTTCGGACAGGACACGGACAAGGTCCTCAATGAGATGCGGCAGACTAACACCACCGCCAAGTTCCTGGGGCTCAACACGCCAGCTCCGCCTGCCAGGCCGAGGTTCCAGCCCTTCACGCGGCGCTACCAGGGAAACCCGCAACAACAGGGTGGCCCCGTGGAGCAGCCCAGGTCTGGCTGTTACAAGCAACGACGCCAGCACAAACCGCGCTATCAGCCCTACGGGCACGGCAAGCGTTCGGACGCTAAGTCCAAGTCGCGCGTTTGAAGCTGCGACGGCCGAGTCTCTCGCGCTCCACCTCCCATACCTCCCCCTCCGGGTATGGTCAGGCATCACGGACGACCGGTGGGTCTTAAAGATCTTGTCCTCTGGCTACGCCATCGAGTTCGTGCGGGCGCCTCGGGTAGGAAGACATCGTCTCACCACCTCGTCCCCCCATTTGGAGGAAGAAATATCAACTCTTCTGTCCAAGGGAGCCATCGAGCGGGTGACACCGCCCGACTGGGACAACGGCTTCTACTCGAGGTACTTCATGGTTCAGAAGAAGGACGGAGGACTCCGCCCAATTCTGGACCTGCGCCGCCTCAACAAATGCATCCACACCAGGAAGTTCCGGATGGTGACCCTGCAGACCGTCCTTCCCCTCATCAACAAAGGGGACTGGTTCACAGTCATAGACCTCAAGGACGCTTACTTCCATGTCTCCATCCTCGAGGAGCACCGAAGGTTCCTTCGATTCCGCATCGGCGATTCGGTGTACCAGTACCGATGTCTACCGTTCGGTCTGGCCACGGCACCACGAGTCTTCACCAAATGCATGGCTCCGGTGGCTGCCTTCCTCCGCCAGCGGGGAATCAGGGTCTTCCCATACATCGACGACTGGCTGATTGTATCCCCCACCAGCTCGTCGGCCATTCGGGACACGCAATTCACGGTCCACCTCATGGAGAGTCTCGGCCTCAGGATCAACTTCACCAAATCGAAGTTGATTCCACTCTCAACGCGTCGAGTACATTGGAGCAGTACTCAACTCGCTTGCTACCAGAGCCTTTGCACCCCAAAAGCGCTTGCAGGACATCGCGCAGGGAGTGAACGACCTTCGCACCAAACCGTGCATCAGGGCGAAAAAGGCTCAAAGACTGCTAGGCCTCATGGCCTCAACGACGGCAGTGGTCCCTCACGCCAAGCTAAAGTTCCGGTCCCTGCAGTCGTGGCTTCTTCACGAATTCGACGCGCTCCGGGAGAGCCAGTCCAAACGGCTAACTCCGTCTTCGGAGCTGAGGGACCAGCTGCTGTGGTGGACGGCACCACTCAACGTGACAACAGGGAAGAGTTTCTACCCCCCGCAACCCTCGTTGCAAATATTGACCGACGCAAGCAACCTCGGCTGGGGGGCTGCCTGCGGGACTGTCACGGTCAACAACCCATGGTCGCCTCAGGAGATGGTGCACCATATCAACTAGGATCTTCGCCGCGTCTCTCCTGGGCTCATTCCACCGGCCCAGGATGGGAGACGAGCGACAGCTGAGGCCGCCGGCAGTCCGTTCCCTCCTGGCCCCACCCGCCAGGAGGGCTTCAAAAGAGCACCAGACCTGCCGTTCCTGAGGGTCTTCGCCGCGTCTCTCCTGGGCTCATTCCACCGGCCCAGGATGGGAGCCACGCTTCATCTTCGGCTCCCTTCCCTGGCCCGCCCGGTCAGGGAAGGTGGGAGCCCAGCTGGAACAGTTTGCCGGGCGCGGGGCTATGAATAGCCGCCGCCACCGAGCCCCGAGAGCCACGCTTCATCTTCGGCTCCCTTCCCTGGCCCGCCCAGCTGGAACAGTTTTTCCCAGTAGTGGGGACTTTAGGGCTTCGGTGAGAATGTTTCGAAGCCAGGGGTTTTTCATGGACGGGAGGGAACTGAGGGTTTGGGCTATTGTTCTGGAGATTCAGTACTGTATTTAATGATATTTTGTATAATTTACATTTGTATTTGCTTTTGCACTTTGCATTGGTGTAACTGTTTTATTAACTGTATTGAATATATTGTAATGTATTGTGATATATTGTATTTTTTGTGGGATTGTTATGCTGTATTACTGTGTTGTATTCCTATCTTGTAAACCGCACTGAGTCGGTCCTTGGGCTGAGAATTGCGGTATATAAATTTTAAAAATAAATAAATAAATAAATAAACTATTTGGAACTACTGGCCATTTGGAAGGCCCTACGTTCCTTTGAGAGCCTACTCACGGGCAAGGCGGTCCAAGTAGCCTCGGACAACACCACGGCTGTGGCGTATCTGAACAAGCAGGGAGGAACACGATCTACCACCCTTCTTTACCTCGCTGTGCAACTCTGGGAGTGGTGCCTGGAGAGGCACATCTTCCCGATTGGAGTGCACATTCAGGGCAAGCTGAATGTCTTGGCCGACCATCTCAGCCGCCTCACCTCGACGACCCACGAATGGGAACTGGACGACGAGGTTTTTCAGTCGCTTTGCGAGGCCTGGGGGACTCCGAACATCGACCTCTTCGCGTCGGAGTCCAACACGAAATGCCACAGGTACTGCTCCAGGGCAGGCATCGGAATGAACTCCGAGGGCGATGCCTTCATGAAACGGTGGGATCAGGACTATTTCTACGCTTTTCCTCCGTTTCCTCTGGTCCAGAAAGTTCTCACCAGAATGTTTCAACACAGGACCAAGGCCATCCTGGTGGCCCCAGCATGGCCTCGCCAACCCTGGTTTCCGCTGCTGTTACGCATGTCGTCTCAGTATCGCACGCTGCCGGAGTCACCGACGCTTCTCCAAATGGAGCAGGGCCAGCTTCACCACTCAGACCTGCCCAGCCTCCACCTCACCGCGTGGAGGATAACCCCAGACTGTCCAGGATCCTGGAACTAGCCAGGCGCCCTTCCACAAGGAAGTCCTACGCTTCCAAATACAGACGCTTTTGTGCTTTCCTGGCATCCCAGCAGACGCCCCTCTCACAGGTGGGACTGCAGGACGTTTTGACCTACCTCCTCCATTTGGCGGAGTCTGGCCTCAGCATCGCCTCCATCCGAGTACACCTCGCAGCTGTGGTAGCTCACTCCCCGGCTGGCTCGTCCGCTTCCGGCGCTTTCCGCGACCAAACGGTAAAACGTTTCCTCAAGGGGTTGCGGAACGCCTTCCCTCCGGTCAGGACTCCGACGGCTCAATGGTCACTCTCTACCATCCTCAACGCGCTCACCAGGACTCCCTTCGAGCCCATGGCTACCACAGATGCTCGTATCCTCACTTGGAAGACGGCCTTTCTGGTGGCCATCACGTCTGCTCGACGAGCTGGTGAGCTGGTTGCTCTGCGGGCAGACGCACCCTTTCTTCAATTCTTCAATGACCGTGTGGTACTCCAGGCGGACATCACCTTCCTCCCCAAGGTGGTCTCCCAGTTTCATATGGCACAGACTATCTCCTTGCCAACATTCTTCCAGAACCCCACCAACGCCCAAGAAAGGACTTGGCACACACTGGATGTCAAACGAGCTTTATTGTTTTACACCAGCAGGACAAGGGAGTTCAGGAAGTCGCAACGCCTTTTCGTGGCGTATGGGGGCAAGTCCAAAGGTGAACCCATCTGCGCAGCGGTTCTCCAAATGGATCACCTCTACCATCTACTTGGCCTACGAGTCGGCATCGCTGCCACCTCCACCGCATGTCAGGGCGCACTCTACCAGAGCGGTTGCAACATCCACGGCTTTTCTGGAGGGCACACCGCTTGAGGACATCTGTAAGGCTGCCACCTGGTCCAGACCTTCTACATTTGTCCAGCATTACAGGGTGGACACCAGAGCCACTGTGGACGCCAGGCTTGGCCGTGTCGTCCTCACTCGGGGGCTCCGGGCTCATCGCCCTTGACAGTTCACCCTGCCTGACCGTCATCATCTTCATCGTGGGATCATCTCATCCGACTGCCCACCGACCAAGTAAGTGTGAGCTTGCTAATCTCCCATGAGTGGGGATTCACAAACTATACGAAGGAGAAAGTTCGGTTTCACTTACCAGTGATAACTTTCGTTCTTCGAGTATATAGTTTGTGAATACACACTACCCACCCTACCTCCCCTCTTGAGCTGCACGGATGAGATCAATTGGTTTATCCTGTGCTTGGCTTAAGTATGGAACTGAGGTAAAATGGCACGCGGGCGCCTCAGGGTGGGTAGTACGGTGGTCGGTCTTACCGCCAAAACTTTTGACCAATAGCTTTTCAAGCCTCCGATCGGCTGTTCTGCGCAGGCGCATAACCATGAGTGTGTATTCACAAACTATATACTCGAAGAATGAAAGTTATCACTGGTAAGTGAAACCGAACTTTTTTCCTCCACTTTCTGTTACGTTAATATGTAAGAAAATAATGATTTTGTAAAAATTAAGAAAATGAATTTGAAAATAAGCGAAGTTACCATTTTCAGAATGAAACAACTGTCTCATGGAATTCTCCACCAGCTGTGTTTCTGCCTCTGGCCGTCAGCAATATCCACCAGTGACATTCTTATTTCAGAGTAATGCTTTTGGAGAGTACTTTGGCATCCATAGGGCACTTGCTCAGATGCAAATTTCTTCTAAATGTGCATATGTGGTTCTCCAGATATTGAAAATATCTCTCATATTTTATTCGATTGCCAGTTATACACTGATACTCGATTTAAATACCTTGCCTCCCTATTGGGGAAAATAACTTAATGGGACTCTAATCACAAACTGTCCTATCTCCTCCTGGGTTCTAACATGCACATTGTATGTAGAACTGTCAAGTTGATAATTAAGGCAATGACTAAAAGAATCCAATATATTAATCAAATTGGGGTATCTTGCAAGGGAGATTCACTTATCTGATTATGGATATGCATATATTAATTGTTTACATTCCTTTTGAAAGTAGTTCTGGTATGTACGTATTGTATTTTTATTGCACTTCATTCCACTCCATTGTATTGCACAGATTTTAATTCTTCTGCTTTGTTATTGATAAGGTCATAAGACTAATCAATAAATAAACATTCATTCATTCATTATTCTTCTACAGGCAAAACGAGATCCTACTTGGATAGAGAAAGGCACCGTGAACACTGAAGATAAGGTAAAAGACCCTCTGTTGCAGAAACCTTCTTCTCTTCTTTCACATTTCCTCTCTTTATCTTGCTACTGGGATCAGGGAGATGAGCAGGTTGCTTTCCTATAGGATCAGAATGTTAAACTGGCCTTTATTCTTTTGTTTCTGAATTCCAATACTATACTTTTGCTTTGGAGACTGAGTTTTCTGGATTATGTCAGCTCCAGAATTATAGGTTGACTAGCATAGTTTGCCCGGCGTTGCCGGGCTGTTTTAAATTGCGTTGTTGGGTTTTTTTTTAAGTAATGTAAAAAAGAGGTAAGTATGTTATTGTTTTCCTAAAAGTTTTTATTTATGTACAGTTTGTTTATGTTGTCATTTGTTATGTAGATTTTATTGTTTCGATACCGTAAAGTAATATTAATTTTTCATTTTTGTAATGTGTTTTTAAATATATATATATTAACAGTTTTGTTAATGTAAGTTACATAATATGTTTTTTCCCAAAAGATTAAATATATAAACATTTTAAGTCAACAATAAACATTTTTAAGTCAACATTTGTTGCTATATAATCTTTAAATCATGTATAACTTCTGTTGGGTTGTTTTTCCTGTTGTTTTCATATTCTGTAAAACATAAGAAGGGAAAGACATGAGGCTTAGCACACAGTGCAGAGACACACTTACTGGGCCACTGCTGTCTAGATGCAGCAGGTGAAACAGCATCTGATTCTAGCTCTCCCTAACTGATCTCATCGGTGGACAAATATAGCCGCTGGCCATGAACACAAGATCTCCATAACTAATCAAAAAAAAATTTTTGTGGCAGGGGGGCTTGCTTATCTTCCTGTTTTTTTAGTTTTTTTTTAATTGACTTACCTTTAAATAGTTTTGATTTGCATCTCTGTTGTAATATGTTGAAATTTTGATTTTCTGAAAAAAGAATGAAATAAATTTAGAGTAATTTTTTTGAATAAATGTAATGGTGTAAGAAATTTTTTTTAATTTGCATTTTTAAATGAATTATATTGATTTTATTGAACTGTAGAATTTATTGTTGCAACAGATAAAATTTCTTTATGTTTTCAATTTTTTAAGATAAATATTACTTACTTTAAAAACTGTTATTTGTTGCTTGTTTTCTCCAGTTGTGTAATATCTGTAAAGTAGAGAAAATGCATTGTTAAAACTAATTCATAAGTGTGATCTTAGGATTGTTTCACTTACCTCTTGATTGTGTCTGGGTAGCTTCTTGTTCTTGATTATTTTTAATTGTTATGAAATGGTTCAACATTAGCAGAGCTAATGGTATGTTGTTCGTTGGTGGGTTTAACATGAATAGAAGTTGCCTTTGGATTATGAAATCAATTGGTATAATTGTTGAATGAATGCTTTTTTTGTCTTGTTCTTGTTCATTGTTCCTGATGTCTTCTTCTTTAGTTTCTTGAATTGTGCAGAATTTTTGTTTCTTCATAGTTCTTTTAGTAATTGTATCTTTTTCTGGTATTTGTTTGTTATTGATTTTTCAATTATTTCTTGAATTTGTTTATTAAGTTTTTCAGAAATGTTGTCTTTATCATTTTTAAGTGTTTGCTGTTGTATTATTTCTTTTTTCTTACAATAGGGATTTCTTTGCATTTTAATTCTGTTATTTTATTGTCATTTTATTGTGGTTTTTTTTTTTTAAATTGTGCATTGTGGTTCATTTATTATTTTTATTTTATTTTGGTTTTCTATTTCTGAAATTTGTTTCTTATTAATTTTTTCAATTATTTCTTGTAGTTGCTTATTTGTATTTTCAGATATGTTGTTATGTTTTTCATTTGTTATTTTTCATTGGATTTTGTTTATTTTTCCATCACTGTTTGTAATTGTTGTTTTTTGTTTTGCAATTTCATTTCCATATTTTGTTGATTTTCTAAATTTTGTTCTGATTCTTGCACTTTGAGTATTGGTTGTTTCATTTTTTGGTCTGAATTGTCTATTTCTTGGAATATTACTGAAAATTCTTCATTTTCAAGAATTGTGTCTTCTCTTACTTTTGTAAAATATTGATTTTCAACCTCAGAATTTGTTTGAATTTTCTCTAGTTTTTGTCGTGTTATTATGCTGTTATTTATTGTTTTATCCATTTCAGAATTTAACGTAGAGAGTGGTTGTGAAGTAGCATAATTTTAAAAAATGTTACCTTGCTCTCTGTTATCAAAGGTGTATCATCCTCCGATGCTAAATTTTTTATCGTCAGTTATATTTTTTGAGTTCATTTCTCCTGGTTTACTTTTGTTGCTTTTGTCCATTAATCTGTATCCTCGTCTGCTTGGTTTCCGTTTTATTTGCTGCATTTTAGAATTTTAATTAGTTTGTATTAGAGTGGTAGTATTATTTTTAATAACTCCGTTTGACATGTTTAGCTTTACTTTCTAGTGCTCCCCTCAGTGTTTCTGGATCTTTATATTAGGTTGTTTTTGTAAAAAAGATATCGTTCTCGCATGAGTTTGCAAGCGTTAGTTTTCCGTGTAGTTTTTGTCTGTTTGCGTAGTAGTAATTGGCTTGCTGTTTGCACATTGGGTAGGTGTGGCTATAGTTTCATTTTCCCTTTTTCGTGGATTTACAGCATGTACTTTGTTTATGGAAGAAAATGCGCCTGAAGCTGGAAAGCGTGTTGTTTGTCGTTTTGGTATACGGGTGAATCTTCTATCAACGATTATGGGTGGAAACTTTGTGCATTGTTGCTGTTTTCGGTAAGCTTGAATGTTTCTTACAATTAACTGTTGTGTTTCTGACTAATGTAATTACAGCGATCTTAAAGAGCAAACTGGTTTTTCGTGTTGATTAGTTTTACGTAACTAATTTACTTAGCATTTTTTTATTTAGCTTTTGCATCTTGACTCGTTAAGATTGAGTGTTTTTGCTTAATGGATGATTCTTTGTTTTTCTAAAAAGTAACGTGTTTGTGCTGATTACTTTTTAGATTACATGTTTTGCGTATTATTTTGATTTTTGCAGCACTTGTTGATGAACAATATTTTTAGTTTGATTGTTTGTTGCAAGTATGAATAAATTATCTGCTGAAACCACTCTAGAACACGCAACATATAATTGTCCGTGAGAGAAACATGGCTTTGAAAGATGAACTCCACAATGTTGCAGTGTCTGTCCTTGCGATTTATTTATGGTGATTGCGAATGCTAGTCGTACAGGGAATTGTAGTATTTTAAATGGTATTGTTTGATCAGTTGGAATCAATGGAATACGTGGAATGCAAACTGATTCCCCTGCCCCTTTTCCTGTAATAATTGTGGCTTCTATTACATTTGGCATAAGGTTTTTCACACACAGTCTAGTGCCATTACATAACTTTGGTGGATTTAAATTTCTTAGTAAAATAATTGGTGCTCCTTCTTTCAGGAGTAGTTGGTGAGAAGGCATACCTGGTAGTTCTAGGGAGTTTAAAAATTCAGTAGGGAAATTAACAGTATCATCTTTGTCTACCACTGTATCAATAGATTTGTATACAGTAGGTTGTTCTGGTAACATGTCCAGAATTTCCTGATTTATAATGTTAACATCCTCGTTCCTCGCTACTAAGATAGCTCTTTCTTTAAGCCATTCATGATGTTGATAATTGTCATTAATGTTTGAGTATACTGAATTTATAAGTTCAAATGCAGTTGTTACCATGGTGCAGAAATAATCTGGAAATTCAATGTTATTTTCTTCATTTTTTGGTACTTTTCCATTACCTATTTGTAGAAGAAAGTTGGTAAAGAGTTGAGCATTTGCATTTTGTCCTACTCTCATGTTTTCTGTTAAGGTAATGGTTTGAACATTTTTCCATAAATATGATTGGTTGATACACGCATTGATTTGATCTGCAGGTGTAGATTTTGGTATTACTGGGAGTGTTTGTCTGAAATCTCCACAAAGAAGTAGAAGTCCACCCATTATTTTTTCATTTTCTCTTATGTCTTTAAGAGTTATGTGTAAGTCTTCAATAGATTTTTTATGTGCCATTGTACATTCACCCAGACAATAATTTTTGCCTCTTTTAGCATTTTTGCACGCCCACTACCTTTTGTTATATATTACATGTTGGGGTTTCCTGTTTAGCTATGTCGAGTGGTATTTGGAGTGCAGAATGAGCAGTTCTTCCACCTTCCATTAATGTTGCTGCTATTCCTGATGATGCTATGGCTAATGCAACATTTCCTTGTGAACGTATTTCTGCTAGAATTAAGTTTGTAAGGAATGTTTTTCCTGTTCCTCCAGATGCTTGTAGGAAAATTATTCCTCCATTTTCTGTTGTTAGTTGAGTAATTATTTTGTCATAGGCAGATTTCTGTTCATTATTAAGCAGTGGTTTGTTTTGATTTATATATTCTTTTAATCTTTCAATGTCATAGTTGTTTCTCTTATATAATCTGCATTTAAGACATCTCCTTGATTGCGTGTTGGTGCTGGTAGGCCAAGATCTTCCAGTGTTTTATTAGTCATACGTATGCATTTGTCTTCAATTCAATTAATGCCATGTTGTATATGTCTGCTCCGTACTCAATGTCTAATGTTGGATGTTCTTTTCTGGCTTTCATTAGCATATCTTCACTTAGTGGGTTTTTAAACATTTCCCACAAATTTAGTGGGTTTGATGGACTACAAGAAGTGAGTATTATTGCTAGTAAAGTTCTCATTTGGTGTGGCATAGAAATCATTGCTGCTTCTTGCAAAGTTGTTTCCCAATGTTGATCAGCTACTAATAAACCCATGTGCTGACAAACTTCTCTGTATGTTTCCATCAGTTTTGCATCCACAGTTTTGAGTTCTTGAAAAGATGTTGATCCAAATATTGTGTGGATCAGCATTCTCAGATAGAAACATTCTGTATTATTTGAATGCACAGTGTATAGTCTACCTATTGCATCACTTTCATAAATGTCATGTTCAGGTACATAAGTGCCAGTTTTTCTGCGGCAGAATTGCTATAATATGGTTTTTGCAAATTCATCTTTCTGGCATAGTTTTAAAAAAGCAGTTAAAGTTGTTTCTTGAGGATTATCTGCAATAGTTGTTGCTGTTTCAGGAGTAAAATATACTCTGACCATTTTCAAGGTGTACACTTAGATGTAATACTGTTGGATGTCTATCATGTACACTAATACCTCATACAACGTCCAAACTTGGTTCCACAAGTTAGGACGTTATATGAATTCCGACTCTGTATGAGGCATGCAAAATCCTAGCCGCGATGCCTCATACAACGTCCAAATTATTGCCACCGATGCTTTGTATAACGTCGTTCCCATAGGTGAGAGTGGGGAGGCGGGAGTGAGAGGCTGGCCTCAGCTGTAAGGCGGCTGGCATGGCCCATAAGAAGACCTGCTGCGTCGGAGTCTTGATCCCACCTCCCCGCTATCACCAGGGGAAGCATCCCTTGGTTGAGAGTGGGGAGGTGGGATCAAGACTGGCCTCAGCTGTCAGGCGGCTGTGGCCCATAAGAAGACCTACCACGTGGGAGTCTCGATCCCACCTCCCCGCTCACAACCAAGGGACGCTTCCCCTGGTGAGAGCGGGGAGGTGGGATCGAGACTCCCGCGCGGCAGGTCTTCTTATGGGCCACGCCTGCCACCTCACAGCTGAGGCCAGTCTCGATCCCACCTCCCCACTCTCAACCAAGGGACGCTTCCCCTGGTGAGAGCGGGGAGGCGGGATCAAGACTCCCGCATGGCAGGTCTTATGGGCCACGCCGGCCGCCTCACACCTGAGGCCAGCCTCTCGCTCCCGCCTCCCTGCTCACAACCAAGGGAAGCATTCGGTGGGTGTTGCGGCTTCTTTCTAATGTAAAAACCCTAATACCTCATGCAATGTCCAGCGACGGTGTATGAGGCATCTTTTTTCCAAGAATTGGGCGACGTTGTATGGATCCGACGTTGTTTGAAGCGGACGTTGTATGAGGTATTACTGTATGTGGAAGCCTAGAATGCGCCAAAAACCCTCATTAGTGCTAATGTACCTTCCAAATTGATACTGTAAAATCTCATCGTTTTTGTTGCTGTTTCTAACATCATAAATAGCCATGTCACTGCCTTTATTTATATATTTACACAATACTTTATTGATTTAACACTATTAGAATATTCAACATTAATGTGTGCTTTGAATATTTTTGATAGTAGAGGACAGTATGGTACTATCCAGCTGTTGTCTATTACTATTTCTTCTTGTGTTTTCATTTTTAATTTAGTTGTGTTCCCTCCATCCTCCGGAGAACATCGTCTGTATTGTGGGTATCCATCTTCTGAAGTTTGTGTTTCTTTCAGTAATGCTCTGGGGTATCTTTTGGAGCAGGTTTTTTCTTTCCTGTATGGTGCTTGTGGGTTAAGAAGACCACAGGGTCCATGAATCATGTTTTTTTAACAATGGCATGCAGTTCAATGTCTTCGTTTTTGTTTGGTATTTCAGCAGATATTATTTTATCAATATCAGTGGGATGTATTTTGCTTTTTAGCCAAATCAAGTTGTGAGAATGTGGCAGCCCATGTTTCTGCCATTCAATCATATACATTCAACAATTACATTCACCAAATATCTGATTTTTTGTGATAAGATTAATTAATTGTGTTTGTTTTTGTCTAAACACTCTTGAAATTAAGTCATGTCTATCGTTAGCTGTTTCATCATTTCTGAGGTATTTTTTTAATCTCAGGCCATGTTGGGTTACATGTAAATGTTATAAATAAGTCTGGTCTTCCGTGTTTCCTTACATAGGTCATAGCATCCTGAGTATATTCATGCATATGCCTTGGGCTTCCAGTATATATTGCTGGCAGGATGAGCAGTGTTCCAATGTTTGTTAGGTTTCCATCTTGTGCTACAGCATCCTTTAAATGTATCTAATGTAAAGTAGTCTTTCACCCTCGATTTTTGCATACATATCCAAAACGAACTGATTTAACAAATTTCTGCAGTGGATTATGTGGTTTTGTTCTTCATTTCTACCCTGTTTCCCTGAATATAGGACCTCCCATAATAGGACACACACACCCTTCCCCCCCTGCCTTTGAAATATAAGGCCCCATCCAAAAATAAGACCTCTTTACCTCCTGGCTGTAAGGCGGCCGGTGTGGCCCATGAGAAAGCCTGCCGCATCGGAGTCTCGATTGCCTCCCCGCTCACAACCAAGAGACATTTCCCCTGGTGAGAGCGGGATCAAGACTCCGACGCGGCAGGCCTTCTTATGGGCCACGCCAGCCGCCTCACAGCTGAGGCCAGTCTCGATTGCGCTTCCCCACTCACAACCAAGGGAAGCGTCCCTTGGTTGTGAGTGGGGAAGCGAGATCGAGACTGGTATTCTTCTTCATGGAAAAATAAGACATCCCCTGAAAATAAGACCTTGTGCTAATTTTGGAGTTTTAAAAAATATAAGACAGTGTCTTATATTCGGGGAAACACGGTAACCATTAGAATGTAGGAGTAGTAGTCCATGGCTGAATTTTTTTTCTCAGTTTCCTTCCCCATTTTTGGATCTATGCGTTTCAAATTAAAATGAATATCCATCCTCACCATATGGGAAAAGTATGGGATACAGAAGAGCATCATAGGAGCGATGTGTTTCTGATGTACGTTGCAGTTTTTTGTCGTGTCGTTTAAGTATTATATCTCTGGGATGGAAAGTATCTCCAGAAATGAGTGCTGCGACTTCATTTGTTTCCGGCGCATTGTATCACCGTATATGTTCTCCTCTTGGAGTTTTGTCTGCAGCTATAACAATTTGGTATTCATTTGTTGGCATGTTTTGCATTGCATTTTGGAAAGTGCGGATGAGATTATTGTGTTGATGTAACATTCTTTGTATTCTTAGCACAATATGTTGTTTTGTTCCTTCAATGTATGTACGTCGGGCTGTTTCTTTTTCCTCATCTCCCATGAAATAAATTTGCAGGAACTTTGGCTGCTCTTTTGGTAGTGGTAGTAGTGAACCAATATTGTGGTAAATCTGACCTTGAATTGTGAATGTTGGATTGAATCCTTTGTGTTGTATAATGGCTGTGGCTCCAAATGAAGTCATTTGAAAACATGAGATGTATTTTCGAATATTCTTTAAAAAATGTTTAGAACCTGTTGTTACTCCACTTGTATATTCTATCAGTTCTTGTGGTGGCATTTGCTGTTGAATTCTAATTTTACCTTCTTTATAACATAGTGATTGGGTTTCTGTTTTGAATTTTCTGGCGTGGCAGAATTGGCAAATTGTGTCTAGATTACCAATCTCTAAATTGGCATTTTCTGAATAATTAGTTTCTGGATCATAGGAGAAGGCAGCCATTTTTAATATTAATTTCTTAGTTTTTTTCTCTATATTCGTATTGCTCTTGTTTTTATTGTGTTCTAGTCTCATATCATGTTTCTTTGTGCTTTCGTTTGCCCTTGATGTATTGCCAATTTCTCTACGTTCTGTTAAGATAGTCTCATGTTCCTGAGAAGATGTTTGTTCTGTCTTTTGTGCATATTGTTTTCTGCATTTATTAAGTTTTTCTTCCCTTTTTTGTGATGTTTCTTGTGTTTTGCCTAGTTTTCTTTTCAATGTTTTGCGTGTTCTTTGTCCTTTATTTCAATGTATGTATGTTGTTGTGCTGTTTCTTTTTCCTCATCTCCCATGAAATAAATTTGCAGGAACTTTGGCTGCTCTTCTGGTAGTGGTAGTAATGAGCCAATATTGTGGTAAATCTGACTTTGAATTGTGAATGTTGGATTGAATCCTTTGTGTTGTATAATGGCTGTGGCTCCAAATGAAGTCATTTGAAAACATGAGATGTATTTTCGAATATTCTTTAAGAAATGTTTAGAATCTGTTGTTACTCCACTTGTATATTCTATCAGTTCTTGTGGTGACATTTCCTGTTGAATTCTAATTTTACCTTCTTTACAACATAGTGATTTGGTTTCTGTTTTGAATTTTCTGGCTTGGCAGAATTGGCAAATTGTGTCTAGATTACCAATCTCTAAATTGGCATTTTCTGAATAATTAGTTTCTGGATCATAGGAGAAGGCAGCCATTTTTAATATTAATTTCTTAGTTTTTTTCATCTCTATTCATATTGCTCTTGTCTTTTTATTGTGTTCTAGTCTCATATCATGTTTCTTTGTGCTTTCGTTTGCCCTTGATGTACTGCCAATTTCTCTACGTTCTGTTAACATACTCTCATGTTCCTGAGAAGATGTTTGTCCTGTCTTTTGTGCATATTGTTTTCTGCATTTATTAAGTTTTTCTTCCCTTTTCTGTGATGTTTCTTGTGTTTTGTCTAGTTTTCTTTTCAATGTTTTGCGTGTTCTTTGTCCTTTATTTACACGGTTTTTGTAGGCATTCTGATTTACAATTCTAATAAAGAAATAATATATTGAAATATATTATTATTATTAATTCAGTATTAAAACATTTGTTGTATATTGTCATTGTTGTAGCTTCTAAATAGTTTACTACTTTGGCAAAGAGGCAACAATGCACTTTTCTGTAAGTATTGTTTATGTAAAAAAGTTTGTTTTTCAAATCTGTACTGTGGTTCAACGTTTTTGGTCAAAAAATTCTGTGTTCAGTCAGTAGTTTGTTGTATTTTTCTCATACCAATTTATTGTAATCTTTTCATGAGGCAATTATTTTTAGTGAAAATATTTTTACTATCTGAATTATAACTATTTATTTTGTGTTACTGTAATGTTAAGTATTGTGCTCTATTCTCAGTGTTTTCAGTCAAGAATTATTCGTCCATAATTTAAATGTCGGTTTTTTGAATTTTCTTCAGGTCCTGCAGCATATGAAGTAGAATATGTTTGTGAAAATATTGTTTTTGCAGTATGTATGTTACAATACTTAGTGGAGTCTGCTCTGTAATTTCTTCAGGCGCTATTGTGCATAATTGTGACGGTTATTTCTTCCCTAAAATGTGTTTGCTTTTGAAATTTCTTCAATAACTATAAGATATGTTTTTAATTTTTGTCAAATATGTATAATATGTTTGCAAAGGTACGTTGTTTTTAGTTTATGTGCTCAAATAGTAAATAGAGTATGCTCCGTAATTATTTTTAGCTGCAATTGTACATAACCGTGACGGTTATTTCTCCTCAAAACTGTGAGGGGTTTGTGATGCGGCGCCTTTTATGGGATATTTTTTCGCACTTCTCCCAACGTTTGACCCGTTCGCACCGTTCAACATGATTGGCTGCATTGCTGTAATCGCGTATGATGCTGGGATTTGTAGTGCGATTTGTTATGTGAGAATTCATTCGGCGGGTTTTTTAAAATTTTAATTTTAAATTATTTTACGTATGCGTTGTGTATGTATTATGTGGATTAATGAGCAGAAACGTAGTAGTTTTTTATCATATTTTCGTAGAGTGAAAGGTTTGGAGTGGTGCGGCAAACATTTGTGTTTTTTAGATGGTTTATCCTACATTCTATGCGCTTGCGCTGTTCAGCTAGACTAGCTGACATGCTATAGGCGCATAGGACCCTGGGACATGAAGTTTAATTTGTGATTTTACTGATCGTACATTGTAATTTTTTCTACCGCTTTATTTTGATTGGCTGCGGCACGTCTCACAACGTTCTATTTGGTCACACTTCTCAACCTAATTAGCTGTGGCACGGTACGGTGCACAGGATGTTGGGTAGTGAAATCCTTTTTCTTTGTTTGCGTTCGTGGGGCTCTTGCCCCACTGGCGCATTTCTTAACCCGACAGTTACCTCCGTACCGGGTTCGGGCGACTGCAGGAGGCTCGGTACAGGATAGTGTGGACGGGTGCGGGAGCCTTTGTCAAATTTCAACTGTTAACGCTTGGATTTATAGGTATAGATAATATTTCTAAATAGCTTGAAAGGAGGAGTCCTGTTTGAAAAAGAGGATTTCCTTTTGCCTCATTGGAGGCTTCTGGTTACAGGATTGTGGTGCTTGACCAACCTATGCCTAAAAACCCCTTCTAATCTATTACTGCACATGCTGTGAATGCAGAAGTAAAGAGTCTAGTGCAGTGTAGGCGAACCTATGGCATGCATGTAGAGATGGCATGCACAACCTTTTCTGTTGGCACGCAGGACATTGTGGGCATGCCCACAACCACTCCCGGGAATGGTTCCGAATGCCCCCGTGCGTGCGCAAACTCGCCCGTGCCACTCCTGGAAGTGGCGCGGGTGCATTTGCACATGCGCGGGGCATCCCCATCCACTTCCGGGAGTGGTGTGGATGCATTTGCACATGCGCGGGGGCATCCAGAACCACTCCCAGGAGTGGTTCTGACACACATGCACATTGGCAGGCGCATTCCCCATCCACTTCCAGGAGCAGGGAGGACGTCGCAGGCCTGATGAATTGGCATCGCGGTCTGTAGTTTGGGCACCCCTGCTCTAGCTTAATCTTCATTTAATTGGTGATCCCACTGCATTGATGTTGAAAGATTTTGCTTTCAGATCTGGCATTGTAATTTAAAATAGGAAGTGTCCTTGAGTTGGCCTGAGAACAGCTGTAAATTGGAGATCATAAAAAACCAATCAGAAGTCCAGACAGTGAAGTAAGCAAAGTTTAAAATATGAAATATAACCTGTACAATGGTGGGGGGGGGGGACAACTGAACAGTTAAACCCAACAGAAAAAACACTTTGACACAATTGAAATAGGTGCTGGAGGAAAGCTTTTCAGATATCCTGGACTACTAAAAAGATGAACAAATGGGTCGTAAAACAAATGAAGCCTAAGCTGTCTTTGGAGGCAAAAATGATGAAACTAAAGCTTTGGTCATATCATAAGAAGGAAAGGTTCTCTGGAAGAGATCATAATGCTGGGCAAGGTTGAGGCAGCAGGAAAATAGAAAGACTTAATACAAGATAGATTGACGTCCTAAATGTCACCGCAGGGTTGAGTAGTTTGCAGGAGTGAAACAGGGCTGTTGAGTAACAGGGTATTTGGGAGATGTCTCATTTATAGCATTGCTATAAATTGGAGATGACTTGATAGCATGTAATAAAAACATCCTGGGGTGAGACTGAAATCATTTAAATCACTGCTAAAATAGAACAAAACAATGTGCTATAATGTGTTGTTGTTGTTTTGGGGGAAACTATAATAAACTGAGTCTTGGTATATGTAGGTGGAGATGCTTGGTTTTTGTGCAGAAAAAGTGAAACTAGAATATGAAAGCCATGAAGTGTTTTAAACCGACTTACCACAAGTGTTTTGCTTCAAGGGAGGCAGGAAACCCTTTTTTCTGATCCTCTACGCTTTTAGATCTGTACTGCCTTGATGCTTCTGATTGGTTTGGCTTTTGCCACCTGCACCACTAGCTGGTTACTGCATGAAGTAGAGGGTGTGCTAGTTGATGGTGCTCCTACGGCCACCAGCCATGCTCCCTTAAGGGAACCCAGAGTGTCTGTTTGGTTGGAAATGCACTGGAGCAGGGATGATGGATATGGCTAAGGAACCCAAATTTCCTCGCACCTTTGCTTTTCTGGCCCTGTGGCTTCATGGGAAACGCCGTGCTGATCGTTGCAACTTGCCATTGCTTTCTTCCAGCGGCATCAACAGTCTGGTTAGTACTTCAGCCTCTCTGGTCAGGCAGGGCCACCTTCTCTAGTAGTGCTTCCTATCTCTTTTCGGGCTGCAGGCCGGTCACGGGGACCAGCGAGCCGGACACAGAGTTCAGTGGGCCGGTCACAGGGTTCCTCCCATCAGAAGTGGAAGTAAAACGTGCCTTGCAATCTGTTTTGCAACTGGATGAGATAGATTTCAGGCTGCCATTTTCTCTGCTTAATGCAGGGGTGCCCAAACTATGGCTCACAGACCAGATCCGGCCCCCAACGCCAATTCACCCAGCCCGCCTATACGAGTGCATTTTACTTCTGCTTCCAGGGGCAACAAGGGCGGTGTGGGTCAGATGAATTGGTGTTGAGGGCCGGATCTGGCCTATGGGCCGTAGTTTGGGCACCCCTGTCTTAAGCTGTAACAATGAAGTAGCTTAATGGATGAAGATAAGGTGCTTCCTGCATCCTTCTTTGTGTCATTCTCCAAGGGAGCTTTCAGCTGCATTGCAGATGTTTTGGGCATCCCCTCTGCTCCTGTCACCTGACTAATCCAAACCAGAACATAGAAACATTTTATTGGGGAATGGCTAAAAGATTGCTGAACCACCATAACTAGTGACTGAAGATTTAGAGGGCAGTCATCCTAAAGTAACTTCTAAAGGTGTTGAAGCAGCTATCTTGACTGGAACTCTTTTGCTGTAGTATGCTGGTCTTGGACCATAATAAAGATTGATTTGATTTAGTCCGGTTCCATGCCTGAGTGAGAGGCTGATGAACGAATGCAATGAATGCTAACTTAGTTTAGCTTGGAAGAAAGGATGGCAAGAAATAGGAAGAATTAACCAACCAAGCAAGTATTCGGAGGCAGAAGGTCAGCAGTTCGATTTCCGAGTACTGCAGGACGGAATGAGCTCCCGTCTTTGTCCCAGCTCCTACCAACCTAGCAGTTCGAAAACAAGAAATTGCAAGTAGATAAATAGGGACCACTTCGGTGGGAAGGTAACAGCGTTCCATGCACTCCAGTGTCTAGTCATGCCTGCCACATGACCACGGAAACATCTGCAGAAGCAGACAGCGCTGGCTGTTCAGCTTTGAAACAGAGATGAGCACTGAACCCTAGAGTCGGATACGACTGGCTTTTGAGCAAGGGAAACCTTTACCTTACTAAAAAGCTCTTTGTTGTTTATGGGAACCAGTTTGGTAATGTAAAATCTAAAATAGTATGTTAAACCAGACATATGAACAATAATCACTAAATATTATTCAGTTGTTGTAGCCTCGGACTTTTGTTTGTTATAAACACATGATTAACCAACCAGAGCTAGATGGAAATTACAAATGCCAAAAGTTACGTAATTCTAAGCCCAGGAACATTTTTTCTACAATATTAGAACTGAATGAAAATGGAGTTTCATCTTCATTTTTCCAATAAAATTTGGTCACCAATAGGAGTCATTTCCTTCCTTCCTTTCACTGTTCAGAACTCTTGCCAATCATAATATGTTTACAGATATGCCAGTAGGTCACCATGAATCTTTCTGCCTGTCTGTTTATTTTAGGATGTTGAGCTGTCTTTGGAACACTTCCAGTCAGCACAATGAAGCTGTCTGATGGTCTGTAGCTCAGAAGTATAACTTAGCTTTATACAGTACACATACTGTATCTCCATGTTCTATCTCTGGAATCTCTGATGGGATTAGGAAAGGTGGCTGTCTGAAACTCTGGAAAGCTGCTGCCAATCAGTGTAGACAATACCAAATAATTTGGGTTACTGCAAGGTAGCTTCTTTTCCAGATTTGCCATTTTTAAGCGTATGAATCTCAAGCAGGGTAATAGAAACTCTTCAGAAAATGAGTTTTGTCTCCTTATGTTTTGGACTTTTAAATGTCACAGCCTCTTAAACTTCTGATTGGTGCCTTGGGATAAAGTTCAAAACCTCTTGGGGATACAGGGTAGAAAAGGATTCTGTATCACATTTTAACAAGCAGATGCTGTTTTACCTGGGAGTGGTAAATGTCAAGTGATAAATTACATGAATCATCAAAGATAGTTGTCCTCTATTTCCTATTGTTGTTTAAAAGGCAACAATGACTGAAATTCATTAGTACGTCATAACTAGAAGAGATTCATTGCATCAGTGCAACTTATAGTGTTGACTCGCTAAATCCCCACTGACTAAATGGATCTACTCTAGTTGTAACTTACTGCTGGTTTTTACCAATATGTCAAATTCATCTACTATTCAGCCACTGCTTATTGAATGTACATAAATTAGTCACTGTTGTTGCATGTGTGAGCCAGATGAGACACACAAAATCCTCACTACTATACAGCTATTTCTATGTGTGTTTACACAGAAAAATTCTGTTTTCAGCAGTAGTTTCCTGGTTGCAAGTAAGCATAGAACTGTAGCCTCACACTCTTTCTTAATATATATAAATTGTGGCCTCTTGACATAGATAATAAGAATGTGTAATTGGCGTGGTGAAGGTTTTGAAAGGCATAGTTGACATGTTGCAAAGGTAAAGGTCACCCTTGCTTGAAAGCCAGTCATATCCGACTCTAGGGTTCAGTGTTCATCTCTGTTTCATAGCCGAAGAGCCAGCGCTGTCTGCTTCTGCAGACGTTTCCATAGTCATGTGGCTGGCATGGCTAGACACCAGAGTGCACAGAACGCTGTTTACCTTCCCTCCGAAGTGGTCCCTATTTATCTACTCCCAATTTCTTGCTTTCGAACTGATTCACAGAGACTTGGACTTCTAGGAATTGAAGTCCAAGAACAGCTGGGGTGCCAGTAAACCCATTTGTGTGGATCACAGGGCCTTCTGGGAATTGAAGTCCAAGAACAGTGAGTGCCAAGGTTCGCCATCACTGTAGTAGGCAAATCACTGCTCTTGCAATGTTCCTTCAGTTTGCTGTTTTCTTTTCTTTCTTTTTTACAAATGAAACAAAACATTTGGAAGAAAAGCATTATTCAGATCATGACAAATGCTAGCATTGGCCTTTTCTCAATTTCCCCCTGAAGTGAGAAGGAGAGATTGTGGGAAAGGGGGGTGGGGGGAGACACTAACAAGAGACATGGAGACTTATTTTTATCTGGAACTGCTCACAAAACTGAACAGATGGTTCAGATGGTTTCAGGGACCATGTGCCTGCATTCTAGCTCCCCAATGTGCCAGCCGTACCAACTGTGTTTTGCAACAAACCAGAGTGTTTATTATGAAGTGGTGTGTAATTTTGGTGGCACAAACATTCACAACTTGTTACCACTTGCCAAAGTGTAGTTCAAAATAGATAGCAAAATATGGGCATGGCTTTTGATATTGTGGGAAGAGGAGGGAAAAGTGAGAGAAAATACAAATATGATGTTGGATGAAAATAGCAAATATTTACAGACCTCAAAGCTGCTGACTTGAAAGATTTCTTCCTGTCAGAAGTATGACACTGAAAGGGGGAGTGGGTATCATGGCCCTTTTAATCTAGCACATTTATTGTAGTATAAACTTCAATGGGCCAGAGGTCTGATTTGCAAAATGTACAGAGCAATATCTGTGGCTGACAAATGCATTTGAAGCACACATGGTATGTTCTGTATTAAGAGGGCTGGGTATGTTGTTGGAAATGTAGGTTAGAAAATTTGCCAACACAGTCTTAGGGTGCAGTGTACTATTACAGTTGGCATCTGGTTCTCTTTTCTAAAAAGATTCTACTCAAAGTCAGTTGAAAGACTGTAGAACAGTGATGGCAAACCTTTTAGAGACCGAGTGCCCAAACTGCAACCCAAAACTCACTTATTTATCGCAAAGTGCCAACATGGCAACAGGGGAGGGAGGAAACACTCCCATTGGGCTGCTGGGCAGAGGGGTGGGGTGAACTCTGTGCTGGGGGAGAGAGGAAATGCTCCCATTGGGCTGCTGAGCTGAGGGACGGAGCGAACTCTGTGCTGGGGCGACCACACGGGTGCCAACAGAGAGGGCTCAAAATGCCACCTCTGGCATGTGTGCCATAGGTTTGTCACCATTGCCGTAGGAGCAAAAGTACAAGGCCAGCCTATTTCTCCTTCAGAGACCTTCAAAGCATCTTAAATATTAATGCACATGATGTGATTGTAACAGCATAAAGTGATTGCTGGCACCTATATGCCATCTGAATGCCAAGCTTCTTGGGAATAGCCATCCAGTTCTCTTCAGGACTCTACTGTTGGCTGCCCACTGCTGCTCAGGAAAGTGTGTCCTGGCTAACTAGAATGCATTTTATTGAGGGCTGGAGCCAGCATTGGGTGACGCCAGGATAACTGCCCATGAACCTCTGCCAACTCTTTTTCAGTGCTTGATATAAAGAAGTCTTTGGGTGATTCAGGTCCATGTGTTATAAATGTGCGCCAAACCAGCACCTTATTTTTACTTGTATTTGCATAAATAAAGGGCCTTCTGTTCACCGAACTGCAGAAAATGAAAGACATGCTAAATGAAACTCCTCAAAGAACCACCACTTTTGCATTATTTGGTTGTTCACCAAGGGAAGTGTGCACTGCTTCTGTTACTTGTCATCAACTCATCCACCTGGCTGGGACTGGTGGCTCAGTGGTCAAGAAGCTCACTTTGTTAGTTGGAAGGCCAGCAAGTTGGCAGTTTGAGAGCCAATAAATACAGTAAAACCTCGCATAAAGAGTGCCTCGCTTAGAGACTAACTTGCTTAAAGAGCAGAATTTTATCTGAATGGTCACCTCACTTAACAACTAAAAACCACCAAAAACTTGCTTAACAACTAAATCGGGGTTCGCAATCCCCCCCTCACCAGAAGTCACAATCGGTCACGTACAATGGCAGCGGAGGCACTCGTTTTGCTTAAAGAACAACTCGCTTAAAGAGCAATCCCATGGAACACATTATGCTCTTTAAAGCAAGGTACCACTGTACTGCATGATGGAATAAGCACCCGTTTCTGTCCCAGCTCCTGCCAACCTAGCAATTTGAAAGCAAGAAATTGCAAGTACCTGTAGATAAATAGGGACCACTTTAGTGGGAAAAGATCTTGGGGACATGAAAGGAGCCTCATTAGGAGCCTCAGCGGAGTTTCTCCAGCAAAAATCCTTTCAACTCAGAATAATTTCTGACACAAAACAATAATAATAATTGTTGTTGTTGTTATTAATAATAATAATAATAATAATAATAATAATAATAATAATAATAATAATAATAATAATAATAATAATAATAATAATAATAATAATAATAATAATAATAATAATAATAATAATAATAATAATAATAATAATAATAATAATAATATCCTGTGATGCTTTTCCTAAGTGCAGAGAGTGCCTCATATTGGAGACATACCAGCACAGTTGACAGGAAGGGTAGAAGGCTGAGTTTCAAGTGTGTTTCTGGATTTCTTGAGTGGCTTCTTGAGTTTTGCAAGAGAATTGCTTTATCTTATGCAGCACTTATGGGTGTGTTCTATTGTTGCTGAAGAAACCACTTGTCCTTTAAGCACTACTAATATTGGGTTTTCTTTTTTCCCTTTGCTTCAGAAGGAAGGCTCTGTCCAAGAATACAATATCACATACCTTGTGAAAGAAGGGTCTGAGAAGGGTGATCCATCACAGTTTGAGCTACTGAAGGTCCTCGGACAAGGTTCTTTTGGCAAAGTGAGTTGATTTTTCGATGCCCACTAGGTTGGTCCCTTGCAGAGTTAAAAAGGAAAACAGGAGTTTAGTGTAATCCAATGTTTCCCTCCCTTATAACAAGAACTCGCCAGGGAGAGATATACCATGTACAAAAAGATTTGCCTCTGCAATACTGCAAATGTTTTTTGTTAATCTGGATGGTCCAGTGTTTAGCTGTTGTGCAGAAGAAGAATCCTAGAAGAAGAAAAAAACAGAAGCAAAGGCATTTTTCATACACTGGAAGACTTGGCTAAAAACTCTTTAAATTGCCTGCTTATTTTTGGACTTCTGCTGATATAATAAGAAATAGAAATGTCGTTTCTAAGCTTATTTAAGTTCACATTCTTTGGATGTGCAGAGATAGGCAACCTTTCTAATCATATTGGAATAATTAGGGTAGTAATTGGGAATCACTGGGTGCTAGAATTGACCTGCATGTTAGCATTTTCTGAGAGAGTACATGAAAATCACATTTTAGTGTTGACTCCTCATTTAACCTTTACAATAAGGCTTGGCAATTTGTGGCATTCCAGATATTAGTGGACTACAATTCCCAGCAGCCCTCCCTAGCATAACCCATGGTAAGTGATCATGGAAAATGCAGTCCAACTAATATCTGGAGGATTGCAGGTTGTCCGCACATTCTGTATAGGTTTGTTGTCAGCACAATCATATATACTGTACCTGGCATTGAGAAACAAGTTCAGTTCAGTGAAATTTACTCCCATGTAAATGTGCATCAGAATATAAACCACAATCACACAGCTGTGGCAGGGGTGTAAATAAAAACAAAGCTATGCTTCTGTGTGGCTCTTTAGTAGAGAAACATTTCCTCAAGGCAGTCTTGGCCTTTTAGATTCACCTCTCCTTCCTTCTAAGTATGCCACCTCAGCACCATATCTCTCCATTTAACGAAATATAGAATAATAGTACCTCAGGGCATGTATAGAATGCCTTGTTCTCACCAGAATTTACATTTAAAATCAAGAAGCAACATTGCTGCCAGGTCAGATGTCAGGTTTTCAGACGGGACACCGGACCCAGAGGCAATGTCTCAAAATGGCTCTGGCAATTTTAAATTTAAATGAACAATAAAGTGTCTTTATAAAATAGTGAAGCACTTACCTATTTTATTATTAAGGAAAATACCTCTGGGAAAATTTCATTTTATACTTGGCTTTCAAGTACCATTTTGAGACATTGTCTTTTCTTTTGCTCCTAAGTATTCTGTACAATCAAAACATTTATTCTTCAATCAACAGATCATTGCAATTTTAAAAACAGTAGTAGTGAAATATGAAAACAAAATAATCCCATAATTATAATAGTATTATGTCCAGAGAATGTCAAAAGAGAAAGGGGCACCTTAAGACAGTTTTTATATTTAAAGTAAGTTTTTGGAGCCAAACTTATCTGTGTTCTCCTTCGTATAGTTTGTGCATCCCCACTATTGGGTTATGCGCCTGCGCAGAACATAGATCGGAGGCTTTAAAGCTGATTGGCTAAAGGTTTTGGTGGTAAGACCGCCCACCGTACCGCCCACCCTTAGGCGCCAGTTCGCCATTTTACCTCAGTTCTCTTCTTTCCGCCTCAGCAGCAGGACAATCGTTGAGAGCTTGCTCAATTTTTTCGTTGATTCCTTGTGAAAAGAACTAAATTCTACAATTTTTGCCAGCAATCTTGTCCTCCGGGCAGGATTGCCACCCCGGTGCTGTTTCTTCTCCTTTTGAGGACTCAGTTACCTCCGCTCGGGTCACCATTTCCCTGCTCAAGGGGGTGGCGGCTGGCCAGCCCTTCGGGGTTCTTCGCCTTTCTCGAATGTTCAACGTTCTCTTTTGCCTTCCACTGGAATAATTTTTCATGGCTGCGGCCTTCAAACAGTGCTGTACTTGTTTAAAGAAATTCCCGGCATCGGACGGGCACAGCCAGTGTCTCTTCTGTCTCGGGGAAGCGCACCAGAGTCAGTCCTGTGTGCACTGTAAGAACTTCACTCGGCTGGCAGTTCAGAATCGAACCAACAGGCTGCAGGCACATTTGATGGAACTCGCCCTTGCTCCGGCCGGTGCACCTTCAACTTCTGCCGCGATGAGTGCCCCTCCGCCCGAACGGGCTACTCAGTCATCTTCGTCCTCTCTTCTGGTTCGCAAGAAAAAGAAGAAAGACAAGAATGGGGACAAGAAAAAGAAGCACAGAACGGACGAACGTCGGTCGCTTCCGTCGACTCCTTGGCCTCCGGTCTCTCCCGGGCCCTCAGCACCCTTCTCCATTGCGAGATGCCCCTCGCCAGGGTCTTCCGCGTGGGGTGGTCGATCTTCGTCCAACTCGCCAAACAAGGGCTGCAGGGCTGGGGCTCCAGCTCGCCACTTGCATTTGCCTTCTCCACCTCGCAAAAGAGGACGTCTCCCCACAAGGCAGGTCTCGGTCTCCCCCAGACCTCGGACTCCATCCATAGACGAGCCGGCAGCCACCTTTCCGGCCACCGTTTCGTCTCCAGTTGTACCTTCCACCGTTTTGCCTCCCACCGTTTCGCCCCAGCCGGTGGGTGTCGATTCAGCCCAGATGGACTTATTCAAGGGCATGTTCGAGGCCATGGCGAAGTCATTCATCCAACAGTTTAAGGCCACCATTCCTGCGGCTCTGAGACTGACCACCGCAAGCCCCAGGGATTCTGGCCCTGCTGTCGCTCCGCCACCCTCTTGAGGGTCGAGCAGTCGCTCCTCTGGCCCGCCCATACTGTCTTGGCGCGATCAGGACGTCGATGCAACGAGCGCTCAGTCCGTCGACCCGCCCAGGCCGTACTGGCGCGGTCCCGACGTGGTTTCGAGGGTCCCCCCCTCATCCTCCAATGATTCCAGCGCATCCTCAGAGGAGGAGGAGGGGGACGTTGACGTGGAGAAAACGCCTGACCAGGTGATCGGTGCGGTCGACCCACCGCATGGAGAAGATCAGAGATCACTTATGACGATTCTGACCCGTTTGGGCACGGCGTTGAACCTACGAGTGGACCAGCTGCCTCTGGAGGGTGAGGAGCAGATGACGGCCAAATTGGACAAAAAGGCCATCCGTCTGGTCCACATCACTATGCTTCCATCCATGTTGACGTCAGCGAAGGCAACTATGGAAAAAGCCCGTTTCGGCTCACTCTGTTTCATCCAGGCTTGACGGAATGTACAGAATCTTGGATGAAAACGTCGAGTTCCTCCAGGTACACCCACTACCAAATTCTCTAGTTGTGAAGGCCTTCCAACATAAGACTGCTGTTAGTGGGTTTCCGATACCTTCGACTCCGGAAAGGAAGAAGTTGGACGCAGTGGGTTGTAAGTTTTACGCCACCAGTTCACTCTTCCTGAGGGCTGCAAATTACTCAGCCGCCATGGGCATGTATCAATCCCACCTGTGGGAAGGTGCAAAGACCCTTGCCGCCAGACTACCGGCCAACCTCCAGAAAGAACTTGATTTGCTGACCGAGGAAGGGGACTTTCTGGTGGAGCAACAAATGAGGATGGCGAGACATATAAATAACTATGCTGCAAAGGACATGTCTTCCGCCATCCTCTTGCGGCGCCACGCCTGGCTCAGGGGGACCTCTCTCGATGACTCAATGAAGAAGCTCATCGAGGAGTTCCTTTTTGATGGCCAAGGCCTATTTGGCCAAGACACTGACTAAGTCCTTAACGAGTTAAGGCAGACTAATTCGACGACCAAGTTTTTGGGATTAGCCACGCCGTCTCAGCCGCCGAAGCCAAGGTTCCAATCCTTTACGCAACGATATCGGGGGAATCCTCAGCAGCAGGGTGGGTCGGCTGATCAACCCAAGACTACGTTCTACAAACAAAGACAGCAACACAAACAACGTTACCAGCCGTACGGCCAGGGTAAACATACGGACTCCAAATCCAAGTCGCGGGTTTGAAGTCTCTCAGGCCAAGGCACTCTCGCTCCAACTCCTGTACCTCCCCCTCTGGAACTTCCTCCAGGTGTGGTCCGGCATCACGAACGACCGGTGGGTCTTGAAGATCTTGTCCACTGGTTACGCCATCGAGTTCGACCGGATGCCTCAGGTAGGAAAACACCGTTTCACCACCTCGTCCCACCATTTGGAAGAAGTGTCAACCCTTCTCTCCAAGGGACCCATCGAGATGGTACCACTGACCGATTGGGACAACGGTTTCTACTCGAGGTACTTCGTTGTCCAGAAGAAGGACAGAGGCCTCCGTCCGATTCTGGACCTACATCACCTCAACAAATGCATCCACACCAGGAAGTTCCGGATGGTGACCCTCCAGACCGTCCTTCCCCTCATCAACAAACAGGACTGGTTTACGGTGATAGACCTCAAGGATGCTTACTTTCACATCAGCATCCTCGAGGACCACAGACGGTTCCTGCGTTTCAGGATAGGAAACTCTGTGTATCAATACCGTTGCCTACCATTCGGTCTGGCCACAGCACCGCGGGTCTTCACCAAATGCATGGCTCCGGTGGCTGCCTTCCTCCGTCAGAAGGGGATCAGGGTCTTCCCGTACATCGACGACTGGTTGATAGTTTCTCCCACCATGTCGTCCGCCGTTCGGGACACGGAATTTACCGTACATCTCATGGAGAGTCTTGGCCTCAGGATCAACTTTACCAAATCAAAGTTGGAACCTTCACAGCGAGTAGAGTACATTTGAGCGGTACTCGACTCGCTAGCGACCAGTGCCTTTGCCCCTCAGAAACGCTTATTGGACATTGCACAGGGAGTAAGCGACTTCAGGAGCAAGCCCTTCATCAGAACCAAGAAGGTTCAGAGACTGCTGGGCTTGATGGCCTCAACCACGGCAGTGATTCCTCACGCCAAGTTGAAGTTTCGGTCCCTACAATCGTGGCTTCTCCATGAGTTCGATCCGCTCACGGAGAGCCAGTCCAAACTGTTGTTTCCGTCTCCGGAACTGGTGGCCCAACTGGTGTGGTGGACAACACCGCTCAATGTGGCTACGGGGAAGAACTTTTTACCCTCCACAACCATCTCTTTAAGTTCTGACCGACGCAAGCATCCTTGGCTGGGGAGCTGCTTGCGGGACTCTGACGGTCAACAACACTTGGTTCCCTCATGAGATGGTGCACCATATCAACTACTTGGAGTTGCTGGCCATATGGAAGGCCCTACGCTCCTTCGAGACCATGCTCTGCCGCAATGTGGTACAGATTACATCCGACAACACCACAGCGGTTGCGTACCTCAACAAGCAAGGAGGGACAAGGTCCACAACATTGCTCTACTTGGCAGTGCAACTTTGGGAATGGTGCCTGGAGAGACAGATCTTCCCAATTGGAGTACACATCCAGGGCAAGCTGAATGTGCTGGCCGACCACCTCAGCCGTCTCACATCGATGACCCACGAGTGGGAGCTAGACAATGTGGTTTTTCAGTCACTTTGCAGGACATGGGGGACTCCCAGCGTCGATCTCTTTACATCAGAGTCCAACAGGAAATGTCACAGGTACTGTTCCAGGGCGGGCATCGGACTAAACTCCGAGGGCGATGCCTTCATGAAACGGTGGGATCAGGACTACCTCTACGCCTTTCCCCCATTTCCTCTGGTTCAGAAGGTCCTCACCAGGATGTACCAACAGCAGGCGAACGCAATCCTCATTGCTCCGGCATGGCCGCGACAGCCCTGGTATCCACTTCTGTTGCACATGTCGTCGCAGTCTCGCATGCTGCTGGACTCGCCAACTCTCCTCCAAATGGAACACGGTCAACTCTACCACTCGGACTTGCCCAGCCTCCACCTCACCGTGTGGAGGATAATCCCAGACTGTCCAGGATCTTGGAGTTAGCAAGGCGCCCCTCTACGAGGAAGTCCTATGTCTCCAAATACAGGCGGTTTCGTGCCTTCCTGGAATCCCAGCAAGGGTCTTCCCCACAGGTGGGACTGCAAGACATCATGGCCTACCTCCTCCATTTGGCAGAGTCAGGTCTCACCATTACCTCTATACGGGTCCATTTGGCAGCAGTTGCAGCCCACTCTCCAGCTGGTTCACCTGCAGCTGGTGCCTTCCGTCACCAAACGGTGAAGCGTTTCCTCAAGGGACTACGAAACTCCTTCCCTCTGGTCAAGACTCCGACCGCACAATGGTCATTGTCTACTGTTCTGAATGCCCTTATTAGGACTCCTTTTGAGCCGATGGCTACCGCGGACGTTTGTCTCCTCACTTGGAAGACTGCGTTTCTGGTGGCCATCACGTCTGCTAGACGAACTGGTGAGCTGGTGGCTCTACGGGTGGATGCCCCATTTCTCAAAATTTTCAATGACCGCGTGGTGCTCCACGCCGACATCACTTTCCTACCAAAGGTAGTCTCCCAATTTCATATGGCGCAGACTATTTCATTGCCAACCTTCTTCTGGAACCCCAGCAATGCCCAAGAAAGGATGCTGGATGTGAAGCGAGCTTTATTGTTTTACACCAGCAGGATGTGTGAGTTCCGGAAATCACAGCGTCTGTTTGTTGCCTATGGGGGAAAGTCTAAAGGTGAACCCATCTCTTCCCATAGGTTCTCCAAATGGATTACATCAACCATCTACCTGGCCTACGAGTCTGCCTCGTTGCCACCTCTACCACATGTCAGGGCACATTCTACAAGAGCGGTTGCTACCTCCACTGCCTTTTTGGAGGGCACCCCACTTGAGGACATCTGTAAGGCTGCTGCTTGGTCCAGACCCTCTACATTTGTCCAACTCTACAGGATGGACAACAGAGTCACTGCGGACGGCGGACTTGGTTGTGTCCTTGCCAGAGGGCTCCAGGCGCCTCATCCTTGAGGATCCATCCTGCCTGACTGTCATCTTCATCGTGGGATCATCTCATCCGACTGCCCACCTACCAAGTAAGTGTGACCTTGCTAATCTCCCAATAGTGGGGATTCACAAACTATACGAAGGAGAAAGTTCGGTTTCACTTACCAGTGATAACTTTCGTTCTTCAAGTATATAGTTTGTGAATACACACTACCCACCCTATCTCCCCTCTTGAGCAGCACGGATGAGATCATTTGATTTATCCTGTGCTAGGCTTAAGTATGGAACTGAGGTAAAATGGCGAACTGGCACCTAAGGGTGGGCAGTACGGTGGCGCTCTTATCGTCAAAACTTTTAGCCAATCAGCTTTAAAGCCTCCGATCTATGTTCTGCGCAGGCGCATAACCCAATAGTGTGTATTCACAAACTATATACTCGAAGAACGAAAGTTATCACTGGTAAGTGAAACCGAACTTTCCCTGCCACCATTACTCTTATCTTTAAAGAGCTCTTTTTAATTTGTATTCTGTTAAATCTTTCTCTTTTTCTGGCCTGTCTCTGCACAGGTTTTTCTCGTAAGAAAAATCACCCCACCAGATAGTGGGCACCTCTATGCGATGAAGGTCCTGAAGAAAGCAACTCTAAAAGGTAAGGAGTTTCTGCAAGGCCAGAGTAAATTTGGCAGTTGCAACACAACAGATTTCATCCTCATTGTCCTCCTGCTGTTACTTGTCAAATTCTTAACTGATCTAAGCTCTGAGTGCCTCGTTTGAGGTTGAGTTTCAGTCACATAACTCAAGAATGAGAGAACTCGGTGCTTCTAGATATTGTTAGACTACGTCATATCTGACTCTAGGGTTCAGTGCTCATCTCTGTTTACAGCCAAAGAGCCAGTGCTGTCAGTATTTGCATACATTTCCGTGGACATGTGGCAAGCATAACTAGACACTTTTTATCTTCCCACCAAAGTGGTCTCTATTTATCTACTTGCAATTTCTTGCTTTCGAACTGCTAGGTTGGCAGGAGCTGGGACAGAGATGGGTGCTCACTCCGTCATGCAGCACTCGGATCTCAAACTGCTGACCTGCCGACCTTTCAGTCATCAAGTCCAGTGTCTTAACCACTAAGCCACCACAGTCCCTTTTCTCATGAGTATAGCCAATGGTAAAAAATGCATTGTATACCAGCACTACATGGAGAGCGCACTTTGCCATTCCTGCTGCATCTGACCTTTGTTGCTTTTCTTGGGCCCTTTATTTTAACAGTGCGCGATCGTGTAAGAACAAAGATGGAAAGGGACATCCTGGTGGAAGTCAACCACCCATTCATCGTAAAACTCCATTATGGTGAGTGTAAAACCTTGTTTTCCAGGGTCTGTTGCAGAATGATTGAGACCACAGCCAGGCAATGTATTTTAATCTGTTCTGTGGATTTAACCAGGAGTAGTCCTGACTATCTGAAAAATAATACATAAACTTAGGTTCACTCATATATTGCACATATATTTTGGACATCAAATGAGAAGAAAGGATTCACTTGAGAAGGCCTTGATGCTGGGGAAGGTGGAGGGCAAAAGAAGAAGGGGACGGCCAAAGATGAGATGTCTAGATGGTATTGTAGATACAATGGGCACGGGGCTGTGCGGACTAAGGAGGATGGTGGAGGACAGGGGTGCCTGGAGAGCGATGGTCCATGGGGTCGCAAAGAGTCGGAATCGACTGTGCGACTGAACAACAAACCTGCAAGCCCTGAGAGCCAATGTGGTGTAGTGGATTAGGGTTTCTCAGTAGAATTTAGGAAACTGGGTTCAAATCCCTGCTTTTCCATGGATAGTCATAGGAGGGTGCCAGTGACAAACTGTTCCTTGAATATTTCACACACCTAAAATGCTCTTGGGGTTGCATAAGGTGGGAATGACCTCTAAGAGCGATGACGTACAGGCTTCTGCTTGGCTCCTCCTACAAAACAGGAGAGGTGAAACAAGCTGTGGATTTTTGTACATACTTTACTCTGTTTGTTTGAGACATGCAGGCCAGAAATGTCTGCTTGTTTCTACCCTACTGATTGGGAATCATAAGGCTTGGTTCATTCTTGTTTTATGATTCTGAATTGTTTGAAGAAAAAGCAAGCTAGAATTTCCAATTTGAACATCACACCAAATGAATGCTAGGTGGAAAGCCGGGGACGTTGAGCCCTGGGCTCCGTCGGGGACGTTGAGACCGGGCTCTGTCAGGGACGTTGAGCCCAGGGCTTCGTCGGGGACGCTGGGCTCTGTTAAAGACTTTTTGTTATCTATTTTCCATTGATATTTTAGTGCTCAAGTGTGTTTTATTGTATAAATTGTACTGAGTTGCTTTTGTAGATTGAGTTTCTGTAAATTGTATATTGTATTATTGTGTATTTATTTTGTATTGTTGATTTATGTTGTGATTGTTTTGAGCTGCCCTGAGTCGGCGTATGCTGAGTGGGCGGCATACAAATTGAATCAATCAATCAAGTCCACAGTCAATTTACATTGAAGGCTGCTGGGCAGCTTTCCCAGCTTGACACCTGGTGAATTATGCCAATGCCACAGTTATGCCTTCTGGATAAAAGTGTAAGGGGCCTTTATCATGGGAGTTTTTCACTGCAAGGCAACACAAGTTAAAAATAGGAGTAAAAGTGAATACTTGTGATTGAAGGAAGACCTTTCAATTCAAAAGTACAAAGGCCCATTACTGAGATTGGGAAACCTATGCCAGATTCTTCCCTTTCCTCTTTTTCATGTGCAGGTAACTTACCCATATCCTGACAGCGTGATATTAGGTCACCCATGCTCAAAAGGCAATCGTATCTGACGCTAGGGTTCAGTGCTCATCTCTCTTTATAGCCTAAGAGCTAGCGCTCTCTGCGTCTGCATGACGAGACACCGGAGTGCATGGAATGCTGTTTACCTTCCTACCGAAGTGGTCCCTATTTATCTACTTGCATTTTTTTGCTTTCGAACTGCTAGGTTGGAAGGACAGAGATGGGAGCTCACTACATCATGCAGTACTCAGATCTCAAACTGTTGACCTGGCGACCTTACAGTCGTCAAGTTCAGTGTCTTAACCACTAAGCTACCATTAATAAAAGACAATGAAGTAAAGTCAGAAAGGGAGCTGGATATTACTTGTTGCAAGGGAGGGGAGTCTTGACTTATGATAGTAAAGGTAAAGGTTTCCCTTGCTCAAAAGCCAGTCGTATCCGACTCTGGGGTGCAGTGCTCATCTCTGTTTCTAAGCTGAAGAGCCAGCGCTGTCTGCTTCTGCAGACGTTTCTGTGGTCATGTGGCAGGCATGACTAGACACCAGAGCGCACGGAACGCTGTTTACCTTCCCACCAAAGTGGTCCCTATTTATCTACTTGCAATTTCTTGCTTTCGAACTGCTAGGTTGGCAGGAGCTGGGACAAAGACGGGAGCTCAATGTATATTATCTAGTTCAATGTTTCCCAACCTTTCGTTTTGGGACTTCGATTCTCAGAAGCCTACGTCGTTACATTGGCTGATCACTGCTTTGGGGAATTGACTTAGGCTTCTGGGAATTGAAGTCCAAAAACCAAAGGTTGGGAAACACTGATCTAGTTCTATCCTGGTGGAAGAATAGACAACCAGTGTAGTGTACAATGGTTAGGGTATTGGTTTGGGATATAGGGACCCTTGTTCAAATCTCTCTTCACTCAGAAAGCTCCCGTAGTAATCTTGCGACCGTATCAGTCCCTCAAACTGATCTACCAGACCCACCAGAAGGAAAGGCAAATTAGAATCAGAATACATTCTTACACAGGTAAGATCCTGTTGTGTAGTGTGTTGTGTAGTGTAGTAAATTGCACTGCAGTTGGCCAATTGAATCAAGCAGTGTATAAGTCAACTTTTCTATAGGTTCCGTTGATTCAAATGGGCTTATTCTAGCTGTGTCTTACTTTAGTGTAGTTATAACTAGAGTTAGGGCCATTTGAATCAATGTAACGTACAGAGGAGTTGTCTCACCAAGTCCAAATGAATTCAGTGGGTCTACTGTAATATGGTTTATTATACCAAGAAACAGGATTTTGACTTGTATATGTTTACTGATCTGTTGTAGGGTTCATGTTTGCTTCCTGTTGAACATGGATGAACTTGGGAAATCTAAGAGCCACTTCATGGAGCTGGTTTTTTTAAGGAGTGTTTGCACTCCAGTGAAGTAATTTATTGGAATTCCTTAACTCCCTTCAGCTCTAAACCACATTTCATAACCATGAAACAGAAAACCAAATTGCAGCCAGGCTGTCTAAGAATGATGGGAACTGTATTCCAACCTTTCTGGAGGGCACCATGTGAGATGTAATTTTTGTTGTTGTTCAGTCACACAGTCGATTGTGACCCTTTGCAACCCTATGGACCATTGCCTGCCAGGCACCTAAGGGAAGATTCTGATTCCTGTTTTTATTTTTATTTTTTTAATGTTACATTTCAGCTTTCCAAACAGAGGGGAAAGTGTACCTCATTCTCGACTTCCTCAGAGGGGGAGACCTCTTCATGCGCCTATCCAAAGAGGTGAGTGCATGCCTGCCATGCTTGCCTTAGGTCAGATGCGAAGATAAAAGAACTACGCTACATTACGTAGTATGCTGCTGCTGGGTAATGTTCAGGACACTTTTAGCTGCCATTGGTTAACTTCTGTAGAGAGCCTGTGTGTCATCACAATAAGAGCATCAGACTAGAAGTGGATAAATCCCATTTTGAGTCTCAGCTGAGCCATGCAAGTCATTGGATGACCCCTTCCAAAATCTCAGTCTAAACTACTTCCCAGAAGATGCTGCAAGACTAAAGTAGGGGATGGGGAAATGTATACCAATCTGACACCCTTGAAGGAAACAGTGGAGAAAGACAAAAAAGTTTTGACACCTTAAAGACTAACTCCTGTATTTAAATGTGAGCTTTCGTCGATCAAATCCACTTCGTCAGACCTAGCATCTAACAGTGTCCAAGGCAAAGAACTGTGTAAACTGGATAATGTCACAGATGCTCAGAATCTGGATTGCTATTATTTATCTGTTTTGCCCATTAACATGACAGCTGTAATACTTATTAAGTAAATAGCTCCGTTCTTCTAATACTTTTGGCATTATACGTTTGTCAAAGAGCTAATACTGAGGCTGTGGGTGTTTGAGAGTAATACAGTCCTACTACACAAGCACACATTTTCTGCTGTGACACATAGAATATTGATGTTTCTAGCCCTCAAAGTGTTTAAAATAAATGGGTTTAAAGACTGCTGTGTTGGCAAAAGTCATTTGCTGTCTCGAAGCAGCACTGCTTGATCAAAGGTAGTTTTGTACGTCACGTGGAAAAAAAATTAAATTATAAGAAGATGATTAACACATTGAATTATTAAATTAACAATTAATCCAGAATGCCTTGCAAAACATGTTGAGTCCCCACTTTCAGATGACACTCCTTTGACTTGCTATACATGATATGGTCCTAAGTAAGCATTTGGGTTGCTTATGCAGCTGCACCTGTGATAACACATGGGCAACTCTGGTGAAATCTCTCCAAAGCCTGACAAAGAGGCACACATGACATTCAGTCATATGTGGAATCCAGGACCACTTTTGCACCCCTGCGTGTCCACATTACAAAAAATAAAATTTTATTTCTTACAGTTGTTTGCTCAGTCTCCTTGTGCCCTCTAGGTCGGGGTGGCCAATCTTTTTCTGTCACGGGCCTGACCACACCCCCAGACAGCATCGTGGGTCAGACGACACCTCGTGGAAGCAGAAGCGGGCGCATTTACGGCTGACAAATGCATCCACTTCCACGTTTACACCAGCCGCGGGCACATTTGTGCATGCGTGGGCGTGTTTACAGTTGGCGTAAACATGCCCACTTCCACTTTTGAGTACAATGGAGGCAGCAACGAACCAGATGGGATGACGTTGTGGGCCGGGGCCGTAGGTTGGTCTAGGTTGCAAAAAAAGCTGCATTTTTTCAAGTGAATCCCAATATTTTGGGGGGAAACACCAACTCTTCACCCCATTTTTCCCCTAATATGATTTTGGCTGCTAGAGGGCACAAAGGGTGCTTTTTCAGTTTAAAAAAATCTAATTTTTTAGTTAAGATTGTTTTTCAGCCAAGAAAAGCATTATTGGCAATCTTTGCATTTAATTTTTTTTTAAAAAAAATTAAAAATAAAAATGCAAGTAAGCTCCACTCCATTGAGTGACATATTAGCCTCACCTCATTAGTGTTGCAATCCTCCACTGCCAGCAAATCTAAAAAAATGGTCCTTGACACTTTTGCCTACTTGGGTATAGAATGCAGGCTAGGATGCCGGTCCTCTCATTTCATGCTCCTCATAAGCAGGAGAAGCAGAATAAAGTTCTGCAAAGACATATAGCTACCCTTCTTCCTCCATGTCTAGGGCAGATGTGAAACTGCCACAATGAAGCCACCTTTTAGTGAGCCCATTCTGTACTTCCTTTGGCCTAACATAGTGTGAGAAAGATTAGCTGGCAACACAAGCTTACCGTTACCAGGATATGCCTAATTGTGGTCCAAAAATACCACAATCTTCAAAGAGGCTCTGTGTACCCATACCATACTGGTTCTGAGAATATAATGCAGTGGCCTTCCATTTGCCTTCCGCATTGCAGCATGACACCCATACCACTAATCCAGTTCCATGAGTCACTTTCTGGTCCTGAGCCCTTTTGGCACACAAAGACCTCCTCCACTGCAGGCCAGGATTGAGGAAGCTGTTGCCCTCCATCAAGATGGATTCAAGTGGGATTTAATCCACTTGATGACCATTACTCTTCCCTGTGGACTTTGGCACCCAAGGTCATTATTCCTCAGGATTGTCAGGTTAGTTAACAACCACCTGACTATCGGTGTTGAGTCATTGGCAGTAGGGTCTACTCTATTACCATAGCAGGATAACCTGGCCAGACTTCAATACCTGCCCTGGGCACAACAGAGCCAAATGTTTCTGTAGATCAGATATTTTTGGAAATATAGAATGTTATTCTTTGTCTCCTTTCCTCAGAATGTGCAGAACAACATTGCCAAAATAGCAGGTCTCTGCTCTCAAGGTTACAGTCTAAACCAGCATTTTCCAACCTTTGGTTTTTGGACTTCAGTTCCCAGAAGCCTAAGTCAATTCCCCAAAGCACTGATCAGCCAATGTACTGACTTAGGTTTCTGGGAATTGAAGTCCCCCTGTGAAGAGACTGGGAGTACAAAGGGAGGGTTGAGCTAATCCTGTTGCCAGACAGCCCATCCTATGCAGGATGTCACATTATGAATAAGATCTGTGGGAGGAAGCCAGAAGGTTGCAAGACTCTTCATTAGAGATTCTGCAGCAATGCAGAGGTGGGGGCAGTGACAATATCCCCCACCCCCCAGCCTTAACTGTTCCTTGCCTTTCTGATGTGTTCTTGATATCTTACTATGTTTGCTTCTCTTCCCCCCCCCCCCCCGGGGCATTCCTTCTCCTAAGAAACAAGTGGCCATAAGAACAGCCTTGCTGGAACAGGTCCAGCATTCTGTCTCACACAATGGCTCACCATTTGCTTCAGGATATTCCCAAGCAGATGCCTTCACCTGCTTAGTATTCCCTGGAAATGGCATTGAGAGATATCCTGCCTATCTCTCCAACCCCGAGGTTGTCCTTAGGTATCCATAATTATAGCCATTGATACCCTTGTCCTCCATGAACTTGTCTAATCCTTTCTTAAAGCTGTCAAGACTGACAGCTGTCACTACTTCTTCTAGCAGGGAGTTCCATAGACCAGTGATCCTCGGGTGAAAAAGTACTTTCTCTTATTTGTTTGAGAACTAGTACCCAAAAGTTTCATGGAGTGCCCCCTAGTTCTAGTGTTGTGTGACAGGGAAAACAGTTTTTCCTTATCTACTTTGTCCACACTGTGCATGATTTTATAAACTTCAATCAAGTCACCTCTTAGACGCCATAGTTCAAGAGTGAAGAGGCCCAACCATTGCAGCATCAGATGGTAAGGAAGGTGTTCCAGTCCCCTAATCATTTTGGTTGCCCTCCTCTGCATTTTTTCCAGCTCCATAATATCCTTCTGTAGGTATGGTGACCAGAACTGCACACAGTATTCCAGATGGGGCCTCACCATAGATTTATAAAGAGGCAAAAATGACACTTGCTGACTTATTTTCTATACCCTTCCTAATGATCCCTAGCATTGAGTTTGCTTTTTTCACTGCTGAGGCACACTGGGTTGACACCTTCATTTTACTGTCTGCACAGAAGCGCGTAGAAGGGTTCTACGCATGCGTAAAAGCATTCTACGCATGCATAGAAGCGAGCTGCGCAGAAGGGATGCGCAGTAATGCCTTTCCCCCGCTGCCAAATTCCGGGGTTTCGGCAGCTCTGGGCAGGAAATGGTGAAAATCGGCGCCGAAAAACGTGAAATCCCGGCCAATCCGGGAAGGTTGACTGGTATGGTTCAGACCCATTCAGTTTATAAATGTAATTGGGGTTTTTTGCCCCAACGTGCATCACTCTGCACTTACTAGTGTTGAAGCTCATTTGCCACTGGTTTGCCCACTCCCCCAGTGTCAAGAGATCCCTCTGGAACACCTCACAATCTCTCACAGTTTTCACTACCCTGTATAATTTAGTGTTGTCAGCAAATTTGGCTACCTTGCTATTTACTCCTACTTCTAGATCATTTATGAAGAGGTTGAAAAGCAGGGGTCCCAGTACTGAACCTTGGGGGACCCCACTCTTTACTTCCCTTCACTTGGAGAAGTGTCCATTTAGTGCTACTCTCCGTTTCCTGTCCCTTAGGCAGTTGCTGATCCAGGACGAGACCTGTCCCTTTATTCCATAACTGGCAAGTTTATTCAAGAGCCTTTGGTGTGGGACCTTGTCAAAAGCCTTCTGAAAGTCCAGATAAACAATGTCAACTGGATCCCCCTTATCCACGTGCTTGTTGACACTCAAAAAATTCCAACAGATTAGTGAGGCATGATTTGCCCTTGCTAAAGCCATGTTGGCTCTCCTTTAGCAGCACCTTCTCTTCTATGTGCCTATTAATTTTACCTTTTAGGATGGTTTCCATCACTTTACCTGGGACACATGTCAAACTGACCAGTCGGTAATTTCCTGGATCACCCCTGGATCCTTTTTTGAAAATTGGTGTTACATTCGCTACCTTCCAGTCATCAGGCACAAAGACTGATTTGAGGGAAAGATTATATATTTTGGCTAGGAGATCAGCAATTTCATCTCTAAATTCCCTGAGAACTCGTGGATGGATGCCATCTGGTCCTGGTGATTTGTTAGCATTTAGTTTAACAAGACATGCAAGGACCTCCTCCCTGGTTATTTCTATCTGACTTAATTCTTCGGTTTCCCTCCCTACAAAGATAGGCTCTGTTTTGGGCATGTGGTCTCTGTTTTCTTCAGTGAATACTGAAGCAAAGAATTCATTGAGTCTCTCTGCAATCTCTGTTTCCTCTTTAATAACCCCTTGACTTCCATTGTCATCTAATGGTCCAATGGCCTTCCTAGTTGGGTTCTTACCTCTAATGTACTTAAAGAAGTCTTTGTTATTTCTCTGAGCATTTTTAGCTATACGCTCCTCAAAGTCTTGCTTTGCTTTCCTGATTGTTGCCTTGCATTTGTTCTGCCAGAATTTATGTTTCTGCCTGCTGTCCTCATTCGGACAAGCCTTCCATTTTCTAAATGAGTTTTTCTTGCTCTTGATCACTTCCCGAACAGCTCCTGTAAGCCACATTGGAGTCCTCTTGGACCTGGCAGTGCCCTTTTTCCTTCTGTGTATTCATTCCAATTGGGCCTCTATTATTGTTTTTGTAAACAGCCTCCATGCCTCTTGGAGTGTTTGGACTCTCTCAATTTTCCCTTTCAGTTTCTTTTTTACTCGTTTCCTCATTTTTGGGAAATTTCCTTTTTGAAAATTTAAGGTCTCTGTGTTAGATTTTATCAGTGACTTGCGGTCTATGATCAAGTTAAACATAATTGAGTTGTGGTCACTGTTCCCTATTGGATCAGTCACATTAACATCTTGCACCAGATCCTGAGTATTACTCAGGGTCAAGGATTCTTGTACCTCTAGTTGGGTCTTCAGGGAACAATCATTTAGCATATCTAGGAACTTTATCTCTTTATCATGTGCTGAACAACAGTTCACCCAGTCTATGTGAGGGTAATTGAAGTCCCCCATTATAACCAGGCTTCCCTTCTTGGATGCCTCCTTTACAACATTCTCCAACTGCCAGTCTACCTCAAGAGTTTGGGTCGGAGGCCGATAGTATATGCCTACTGTTAGACCATCCTTGTGGCCTGGTACTCTTACCCACAGAGCTTCTAATGGTGACTCCAAATCACCTAGATATTCCAATCCATACGATTTTATCACTTCTTTGACATACAAGGCTACACCACCTCCCGTTTGCCCCTTCCTATCCTTCCTGTACAGTTTGTAGCCTGGGATAACTGTATCCCATTGGTTATCATCCGTCCACCAGGTTTCAGTGATACTAATAATATCAATATTCTTATCTATTGCTAAGTATTCCATCTCCCCTATTTTGTTCCGGAGGCTTCTGGCATTTGTATACAAGCATTTATATATGCTTTCCTGATACAGTCTTTTGAGTCCAGTTGCATTGTTAGAATGCCTCTTGCATCCTTCTGCTAGAGTGCTGGTGACTAGCTCCTCGCTCTGCTCAGTAATTTTTGCATCCTCCTCACTACTCAAGTACACACTTTTCCGAACTGGATGCTGCCCAGCTCCTGTCGGCTTTCCCCAAGTTATCAGTTTAAAAGCTGCTCTGCACCCTTTTTGATGTTGAGTGCCATCATGGTTCAAATGCAACCCATCCCTCCTGAACAGATTTGGCTTGTCCCAAAATGTTCTCCAGTTCCTGACAAAATAGATGAAGAAGTAGTAAAGACAGTGACAGATTGCACTCTCTTGGGGCCTAATTTCTGAAGGTGGAAAAGGATTGGCGGATTCTGGGGAGGCAAGCCATGAAAAGCCTGGAAACCATGGTAAAAAGTATATACACTATATTGCAAACAAGAATTGCTAGAGTCAAAACAATGGTATATTGCAGAAGGACAGATGCCTTTGAGATGTGGTGCTGGAGGAGAACTTAGAGAGCCCCTTAAACAGCAAAGAGTACAAATAAATCAATCCTAGAAAAAGCAACATTGACTGCTAAACTGAGAAGGTCAAATAGGAAAAATGAAGCTGAAATTTGAACATCAGATGAGAAGGAAAGATTCTCTTGAGAAAGCTTTAATGCTGTTAAAGGTAGAGGGGAAAAGGAAAAACAATTGCCATGGCAAAGCTGGCATGTCTGGTGAGAATCTTATTGCTGAGAGAGCAGGTATACTGCAGAGATAAAAAGGTACAGGCATTAGACAGCAATAATACATAAATCACTGAATCCAAGGAGTTTACTGCATATATGAAAATGCCTTTAGCACACCCTTCCAGAGCTGTTGCCCCCAAAGCTGCTGAACCCCACCACCACCACCCCGGTGCAGGACTTCACAATACACAGGTGTGCCTTTGCCAGGAGGAGCTGTGAAATCATTTAAGTATCTGGCAAGATCATGCTAACTGAAAACAGCTTCCGTCCCACTTCCATCAAAGCAGAGTGTGAGACTACTGGATGAGGACTGCCCCCAAACTTTGAGGCAGTGCTCACAGAGCCACACAAACAGGCTGAACCCTATCTGTTTCTATCTTTGCTATGATGTCAACTTCAGCCCTGCTCTCATAAAACACAGGAAAATTCAGGAAGGTCTGAAAGATGATTTCCAGAATGGGTGGAGCCAGGTCTGTGCCTGGAGCTGGATGATCTGAAGCTGCCTTGGAACAAAGGCCACGCCTCCCCTCTCAGTCTGCCCTGTTCTCTCTTGCTCCACACTCACACACTAACTGTCTATGCTCAGATTTCCTCTCTCCCCCGAAGATTCTCCATTTGTGAGCCTTCCTCCTCCTCTCCCATGGCTTCACTGCTTTCTGCTGGAGAGCTGGTGGGGGCAGGGAGGGGAGGGGGTGCTGCCACACCCCCTGTCTGCTCTCCCAGCACTGGGTGCTTTCTGCTGTGAGCTCTGTGTCCAGATTGTCCCCCTTTCCTTTAGTTTGGGTCTCTTCCTGGAGCCTCCCCCCCCCTCCTGATTCTCCTCCTCCCACCTGGCTGTGAAGTCTCTGTCTCTCCCTCCCTCTACGCCCACTGCCTGGAACATGCTTCCCTTTAGGAGGGGCTGTCTGTTGGCTGATTGTACAGCAGTGTTTCTCAACCTTTGGTTTTTGGACTTCAATTCCCAAAAACCTGTCAATTTACTGACTTAGGCTTCTGGGAATTGAAGTCCAAAACCCAATGGTTGAGAAACACTGTTGTACAGGCTTTCCAGGAGGATAAGGAGGAGGCGCCCTAGCAACCAGCTTTGGCCTGAGGGGGGAGGAGGGAGACAGAGAGGCTAATGAGACAGTGGAAATTGTTTTTGCTGAGTTTTCAAATTCTATGGCATAGCGGCAAAAGTGCCACTTTTTAACATGAATTTCAGAGCAGGGGGATGAATACCAGCCTCTTCCCAAGGGATGAGCCTTAAAGTCCCACCTGCTGGATACAAGGGACACCTTTTATACATCTCTGTGAGCAAAGCTTGTATGTCTGCCACGGGTGTAGGCCTGCCTACCCTCTGCAGCAGATGGGAAAGTTGCTTCTGCTGGGCCTGAGATAGAGATGAACCCATGGCTTACCTGAAAAGGGAATTCCTTTGGTCCAGGAATGTCGTACGCACGATTACCTACTCCAGGTGAGGTAAACCATAGAAGGCGTGGTCCAGTCACATCGGGGGGTCACCAGCTGTTGGCATGGGGCTTGCCCCACGTTGGGCTGCCACCTGTTGCAATGGTGGCCTCACACCGGCCCCTGAAGCATACACACAATCACCCAAAGACCATACCTGTCAAGTTTTGGTATTGAAAATAAGGGGAATTTTGATCACACCCCTCGGTGGGCGTGGCCAAATCTGTGGGCATGGCCATATAGAGCCATGTGACTTGCTGGGCTCTAGTCATGCCTGCTACATGGCCATGAAAATGTCTGCAAACAGACAGCACTGGCTCTTTGGCTGTAAATGGAGATGAGCACTGCACCCTAGAGTTAGATACGACTGGCAGATTTTACTTTCTTAGGATCAAAGATCTCTGCAGATGGTGATTGCAGCCGTGAAATAAAAAGGCGACTGATGCTTGGGGAAACAAGCTATGAGAAACCTGGGGAACATAGTTAAAAGTAGAGGCATCACCTTGCAAACAAAAAATTGCATAGTCAAAGCAATGGTATTCCCGGTGGTAATGTATGGGTGTAAGAGCTGGACCATTAGGAAAGCTGAGCGCAGAAAAATAGATGTCTTTGAAATGTGGTGTTAGAAATTTTCCGGCGTATAAGGCGACTTTTTAACCCCAAAAAATCTGTGCCAAAGTTGGGGGTCGTCTTATACGCCGGGTACTCTGGAGCCAGGGGCCGCCCGGCCGGGAAAACCATTCACCGCCGCCACGAGGCCTCCGGAGCAAGGGGCTGCCCGGATACCACCATCCCCAGCCTTGCGGCGGCGCGGTGAATGGCTTTCCCCACCGGTCAGCTGCTGATCCTCCTCCTCACCCCCCCCCTGGGGTGGTGGTATCCGGGCGGCCCCTTGCTCCAGACGCCTCACGGCGACAGAGGAGGCTGGTTTTCCCCGCTGGTCAGCTGATGCTCCTCCTCCTCACCCCCTGGCTGGGGGTGGTGGTGCAGAGGAGAAGGAGCATCAGCTGACCGGCGAAGAGAGGATTCACTTGAGAAAACCTTGATGCTGGGAAAGGTGGAGGACAAAAGAAGGGGTTGGCCAAAAATAAGATGGCTAGATGGTATTGTAGATGCAATGGGCACAAAGCTGTGTGGGCCAAATAACCCTTTCCCCATCTTCTTGGGGGACTATTGTTTTGTTTTCTTTCTTGTTTACTCATTTTTAATTTTAATTTTTTCCTGGGAAGCAAAGTGCAGAATAGTAAACCGGCCCCCTAGGGTTACCAACTGCTTGTAAGCAGCTTGGCTTTAATGAACTAGCCCTGCACATGGCTAGACACCCACCCACCCATTAGGGTTGAGGAGCAAGGGATTAATTCCCCCAAATTAACCAATCTATTTGTTCCTCACTGCAACCAGTTGAAGCACCAACACCTGAGAATGTCAGATCCAGCTTAAGGAAGGGAATTAGTAAAGTAAAAAGCAACCTCTGTAGTTTCCAAGCCTCCCAGCAGCTGAGGAGTTAATCTCCATATATGAAATATCGCTCATCTAGAGTAGACTGACTCCCGTCCCATGGTGGCTCCGACCAGCTCAGCAGCAAAAACAAAGCCTGCATGACCATGTGGCAGGGAAGGGAAATGAAACAGAAACTACAGAAGGCCCCACCACCACCGTCTCTCTCTCTCTCTCTCCTTCCACAAGCAAAAAGCCACACAGCGACCTCTGGTGACAGGAAAAACATACTGCAGCTTTGCCTGTGAGGGCTCCGGTCAGGATTTTTTAAAAAAAAATAAGGGATATTAAGGGGAAATTAATAAAACAGGAGGGGGCAGGAAGAGGGGTAAAAATAAGGGGTTTTCCTGGGGGAAACAGGATACTTGACAGGTATGCCAAAGACACACACACGCACACACACAGAGAGAGACAGAACTTCTTACTGAAGCCAGCTGGGAGGGAACTTCTGAGACAAAGGGACCCAGATGTTTTTTATAAACTGCACAAAAGCAATGCAGGAAGTGGAGTGGGGAGATTCTGATTGGTGCAAGCAGTCATGTGACATTACATAATACTGTATGGGGAGTGACATAATAAGCATGAGGTGTGCTTGTGAACACAGGGCTTGCAATAACAGGAAATTAGGTCTCCTATTTTGGGGGATGAGTCATCTGTTTGGCCTTCTGCGCAGAAAAACATAGCCCAGCATCCCAAGCTGCCTCTTCCCGATAGAAGGGCCCTTTGGGGAGACTGTGAAAAGACCCTAACATCCCAACAATGAAAATATATTAATGGTTTTTTTGTTGCTTTGGAGATCCTGATTTTCTGAGAGAGTTTGGGATGTTTTGACAAGGACTTGGCTGTAAACATGTCTTGCTGTCTTCATCTGAGATATAGCCTGATACTTTTGTATTCTCTAGTGCTTCATGTTGTCTATAAACTTAACTTTTTTTAAAAAAAAAAAAGATGTAAAAGCAGTTTTCAGTTTGCGGCATTCAGAGTAAATTATCAAAAATGCATATCTAAGAGTAAATAAAACAGAACAGCAAAAAAAGACAAAAAAATGTTGTGGCACCTTAAAGACTAACAGTAGACCATTGCATGACGACATTATTTGGTTCCCCAAGTAGCGGTGGCGTCCAGTTATTTTAGCGTTGTTGTCCAGACAACGACACTAAAAACGTGCGGGGGAACACATGGTGCATAACGATGTGTTGTTAAGCGAAAATGATGTTATCCGAACGTGTTGTTATGTGAGGATTGACTGTATCTAACCAAGTCCATAAACGCTCACAGTTAAATACAGGAGTTAGTCTTTAAGGTGCCACAACATTTTTATTTTATTTTATTTTATTTTATTTATTGGCTGTTCTGTTTTATTTACTCTCAGATATGCTTGCACAGACTAACATGGCTGCTAATTCAAACGTATCCTTTTTCATCAACCTATCAGATTTATGGGATACCCACAGCCTTTTCCATGGCCTTCTGCATTGCTTGACTTCAGCTGACTATGTTATTTTCTTGCCAGGTGATGTTTACCGAGGAAGATGTGAAGTTCTATCTTGCAGAGTTGGCGCTCGGCCTTGGTCACTTGCATCGTCTGGGAATTGTATACAGGGACCTTAAGCCAGAGAAGTATGCACAACCTAAATGTGTTGAGCTTATTTCAGGGCTTCTGGTGGGGCACATTTCTGAGGAGATAACATGTGTTTGGGTGGACAACTTGAGGGAGGTCTGGTCCTGCTCCTGAGGCTGCAAGTTGGTTAGCTTCTAGATTAGCAGTGGTGAACCTTGACACTCCAGGTGTTTTTGGACTTCAGTTCCCAGAAGCCCATGTCTCTGAATCCACACAAATGAGTAACCCATTTGTGTGGATTCACAGAGACTTGGGCTTCTGGGAATTGAAGTCCAAGAACATCTGGAGTGTCAAGGTTTGCTATCATGGTTCTAGATGTTACAAGTAGAAACCAGTTCTGCTAGGGGCTTTAGATGGGGGAGAAGGACCACTAGATGAGGAAAAGTGGGAATGCGTTGCAACAGACTGTGCTACACGGACTTGCTGGGACTGCCATAGTGCTCCATTTTTATACAGCCCTGAAACAGCCAGGAATCCATTCTTGGATCATGTTGGCTCTTTATCAGTTCTGCAAGAGCCTGTATCATCGGAGGAACCGTAGCTAATGCACAACATGTGGAATGGAGCTAGTCTCTATCATCACATTATATTAATTAATGCTTCTGAAGGGACTCTGATCCATCCTCAGTCATTAGTGGGGTTTTGTTTTTTTACTCCTGCTTTTTTCTGAGCATTCTCTCCTGATAGATCTCAGTCTTCCTTAAATTGAGTCAAACTATAGTCCACTTAGCCCAGACTTGCAGAAACCCTTAAGGAGAGATCTTTTTCTATTACTTGCTGCCAGAGCCTTTTAACTGAAGATGCCCAAGGTTTGACCTTGGGGTCTGCAAAGTATGTGCTCACCAGCTCAGCATTGTGGCCACCATTCCCTGTGAGGTTTTGAGCAGGGATTCAGGTCAGACCCCAAAAGGTTACCCATCACTGTCTCGGAAGGCAAACAAATTTTGCCTTGCAAGCCAAAGTTGCCCACTTCTGATCTAGTGTGTGTTATTAGCATTTCATCTGCCTGTCTCTATAGCTTGATTTATATTCTCTCTTTTCCCCCCACAGTATTCTGCTGGATGATGAAGGCCATATCAAACTCACAGGTAGGCCTTCTCTTAGCTGCCGCTTGTTATTTCCTATCTTTACCTAGCTATTTTTCAGCCTGCAGCTGATTGACTTTTATTAATGTCTTGTTCTCTTCGTTCCCTATGTTTTCTCATGTCACCAAATGTCTTCACAGACTTTGGTTTGAGCAAAGAAGCCATTGACCATGAGAAGAAGGCATATTCTTTCTGTGGAACCGTGGAGTACATGGCACCCGAAGTGGTGAATCGACAGGGCCATACTCAGAGTGCTGACTGGTGGTCATACGGCGTATTAATGGTACGTTTATTTATAATGATTCCCAGCTCAAAAGTTCTCGTAAGTGGTGAACAGAATATTTTACATTGAAATCACTAAAACATAGTAAAAATAGTAAAGGTAAAGGTCACCCTTGATCGAAAGCCAGTCATATCCGACTCTAGGGTTCCATGCTCATCTCTATTTCATAGCCGAAGAGCAAGTGTTGTCTGCTTCTGCAGACGTTTCTGTGGTCATGTGGCAGGCATGACTAGACACCGGAGCGTACGGAACACTGTTTACCTTCCCACCAAAGTGGTCCCTATTCATCTACTTGCAATGTCTTGCTTTCGAACTGCTAGGTTGGCAGGAGCTGGGACAGAGACAGGCCCCCATTCCGTCCTGCAGTATTCGGGTATCGAACTGCTTACCTGCCACCTTCCAGTCAGTGTCTTAGCCACTTGAGCCACTGCAGTCCCTCAAAAATAACAAAGCAGCCAGATAAAACAGACAAAGCTAGCTTTACATTAGATTAAAATAAAAAGTATAAAAGGCATGTCAAATCAAATGGTCTTCATTTCTACCTTATTTATTTATTTATTTATAGACTCTGGGCGGTGTACACAGTCCAGCAAACACCTCACTGGCTGCTCAGCAAAACATAAAAATATAAAAACAGTTAAAAGCCCTTCCAACATAATAATGCTGCCCCGCCCCCCCCCCCCCCCCGCTGTGCCTTATTGATCTCTTAAAGTTGAACATGATCTCCCAAGTTGAAGATGGTCCCTTATACTCAGAGCCACACTCTTTATGGAGTATACATTCCAGATATGTGATATCATCTCTGAGAAGGCTCCATTTTGGGTCATGATACACATCTCCAAATGTGATAGCAACCTCCAGAAAAGGGAATCTCAGGTTGACCAAAGCTGTTTTAGTGGCAGATCCAGAAAGTTCATACTAGTCCAGATTACTTGATGTTCTCCTTCGTATAGTTTGTGAATCCACACTCATGGGTTATGCGCCTGCGCAGAACGGCCGATTGGAGGCTTGAAAAGCTATTGGTCAAAAGTTTTGGCGGTAAGACCGCCCACCGTACCGCCCACCCTGAGGCGCCCGCGCGCCATTTTACCTCAGTTCTCTTCTTTCCGTCGTAGCAGCAGGACGATCGTTGAGAGCTTCCTCAATTTTTTCGCCCTTCTGAGGGAAAGTCTTTTGGCAAATTTCAACATTTTTTCTCGGTGATCTTGTCCTTCGGGCAGGATCGCCACCCCGGTGCTGTTTCTTCCTTCTGGTGGACTCAGTTACCTACTCGCTTCGGTCACCGTTTCCCCCCTCAAGGGGGTGGCGGCTGGCCAGCCCTTCGGGGTAACCGCGTTCCAGAAACTTCCGTTGGAAGAATTTTTTCTTTGATGGCCGCGGCCTTCAAACAGTGCTCGGCTTGCCTGAAAAAGTTTCCGGCTTCCGACGGGCATAGCCTCTGCCTTTTCTGCCTCGGAGAGTCTCATCAGAGCCAGTCTTGCCCCCACTGCAAGAAATTCACCCGTCTGGCCGTGCAAAACCGGAGCTACCGGCTCAAAGCGCACCTGATGGAACTCTCTCTGGCTCCCGTTGCGGCCGCTTCTACCTCGGCTAGCGTCTCTCAGCCTCCGCCGCCTTCGACCTCTTCTTCCGCCACCATCAAGAAGAAGAAGAGGGACAAGAACGGAGACAAGAAAAAGAAGCGCGGGTCGGAGAAGAGGCGATCGCTCCCGCCTACTCCGCACACCCCTGTGTCTCCGGGACCCTCGCCACCATACTCGGTCGCGAGATGTCCGTCTCCTGGGTCTTCCATCTGGGGAGGACGGTCCTCCTCGGGTTCGCCTGAAAAAGGACACAGGGCTGGGGCTCCAGCTCGCCCACTTCAGGTACTCCCGTCACCGCCTCGTGGGAGGGCCCGCTCGCCTATGAGGCAGGCTTCCGTCTCCCCAAGGCCCAGGACTCCGACGCTCGACGACGTGGCGATCACCATGCCGACCACCATCTCGTCGCTGATCCTACCGGCCACCGTTTCGTCGCCGACTCGGCCAGCTACCGTTTCGTCGGCCACCGTTTCGTCGCTCCCGACGGTGGGGGACCCATCCCAGATGGAGTTCCTGAAGGGTATGTTTGAGGTCATGGCTCAGACTTTTGCCAACCAGTTCAAGACCTCCATGCCTGCGGCCTCTGCGGCTCCGGTACCGACCACCGCAAGCCCCAGGGATGCTGGCCCTGCTGTGGCCCTTCCGACCTCCCGAGGGTCGAGTGTCCGCTCCGCTGGCCCACCCACATCGTCGCGGGTTGGTCCAGACGTTGAAGCGGTGGACTCCCATCCCGCCGGCCCGCCCAGGCCGTACTGGCGCGGTCCCGATGTGGATGCAAGAGTTCCTCTCTCATCCTCCGACGACTCCAGCGCCTCTTTGGAGGAGGACGAGGGAGACGTCGACGCCGAACGGACACCGGACCAGGCCATCGCGCGGTTGACCCACCGCCTGGTGAGGATCAACGCTCGCTCACGGCCATGCTGACGCGCCTGGGGACCGCGTTGAAACTGAAGGTGGACCAGCCGCCACTGGAAGGTGAGGACCAGATGACCGCAAAACTGGATAGGCGTGCGGTACGGCCGGTCCATATCACCATGCTGACGTCGGTGAAGGCGACGTGGAGGAAGCCGGTGTCAGCGCACTCCGTTTCGTCCAGGCTCGACGGCATGTATAGAGTCCTGGATGAGAACGTCGAGTTCCTGCAGGCGCACCCCCTGCCGAATTCCCTGGTGGTCAAGGCCTTCCAACACAGGACGGCCACCAGCGGGTTCCCGGTTCCGTCGACCCCGGAAGGGAAGAAGCTGGACGCGGTGGGCCGCAAATTCTACGCCACCGGTTCCCTCTTCCTCCGCGCCGCCAACTACTCAGCTGCCATGGGCCTGTACCAGTCTCACCTCTGGGAGCGGGTGAAGGCCGAGACGGTGACGTTACCTGCCGACGCCCAGAAACGGATCGACACGCTGGCATCCGAGGGCGATTTCCTGGCGGAGCAACAGATGTGAACCGCCAGGCATTTAAATGACTATGCAGCGAAGGACATGTCGTCTGCGATCCTGCTCCGTCGCCACGCCTGGCTTAGGGGCACCTCCCTCGATGACGCTATGAAGAAGCTCATCGAGGAGTTTCCCTTCGACGGGCAAGGCCTTTTTGGGCAGGACACGGACAAGGTCCTCAATGAAATGCGGCAGACCAACTCCACCGCCAAGTTTCTGGGGCTCACCACGCCGGCTCCGCCTGCCAGGCCGAGGTTCCAGCCCTTCACGCGGCGCTACCAGGGGAACCCGCAACAACAGGGTGGCCCCGTGGAGCAGCCCAGGTCTGGCTCTTACAAGCAACGACGCCAGCACAAGCCGCGCTACCAGCCCTACGGACACGGCAAGCATTCGGACGCTAAGTCCAAGTCGCGCGTTTGAAGCTGCGACGGCCGAGTCTCTCGCGCTCCATCTCCCGTACCTCCCCCTCCGGAACTTCCTTCAGGTATGGTCGGGCATCACGGACGACCGGTGGGTCTTAAGGATCTTGTCCTCTGGCTACGCCATCGAGTTCGTGCGGGCGCCTCGGGTAGGAAGACATCGTTTCACCACCTCGTCCCCCCATTTGGAGGAAGAAATATCAACTCTTCTGTCCAAGGGAGCCATCGAGCGGGTGGCCCCGCCCGATTGGGACAACGGCTTCTACTCGAGGTACTTCGTGGTCCAGAAGAAGGACGGAGGACTTCGCCCTATCCTGGACCTGCGCCGCCTCAACAAATGCATCCACACCAGGAAGTTCCGGATGGTGACCCTGCAGACCGTCCTTCCCCTCATCAACAAAGGGGACTGGTTCACAGTCATAGACCTCAAGGACGCTTGCTTCCATGTCTCCATCCTCGAGGAGCACCGAAGGTTCCTTCGATTCCGCATCGGCGATTCGGTTTACCAGTACCGATGTCTACCGTTCGGTCTGGCCACGGCACCGCGAGTCTTCACCAAATGCATGGCTCCGGTGGCCGCCTTCCTTCGCCAGCGGGGAATCAGGGTCTTCCCATACATCGACGACTGGTTGATTGTATCCCCCACCAGCTCGTCCGCCATTCGGGACACGCAGTTCACGGTCCACCTCATGGAGAGTCTCGGCCTCAGGATCAACTTCACCAAATCGAAGTTGATCCCCTCTCAACGCGTCGAGTACATCGGAGCGGTACTCGACTCGCTTGCCACCAGAGCCTTTGCACCCCAGAAGCGCCTGCAGGACATCGCGCAGGGAGTGAGCGACCTACGCACCAAACCGTGCATCCGGGCGAAAAAGGCTCAAAGACTGCTAGGCCTTATGGCCTCAACGACGGCTGTGGTCCCTCACGCCAAGTTAAAGTTCCGGTCCCTACAGTCGTGGCTTCTGCACGAATTCGATGCGCTCCGGGAAAGTCAGTCCAAACGGCTAACTCCGTCCCCGGAGCTGAGGGACCAGCTGGTGTGGTGGACGACACCACTCAACGTGGCAACGGGGAAGAGTTTTTACCCCCCGCAACCCTCGTTGCAAATATTGACCGACGCAAGCAACCTCGGCTGGGGGGCTGCCTGCGGGACTCTCACGGTCAACAACCCTTGGTCGCCTCAGGAGATGGTGCACCATATCAACTACTTGGAGCTACTGGCCATCTGGAAGGCCCTCCGTTCCTTCGAGAGCTTGCTCATGGGCAAGGCGGTCCAAGTGGCCTCGGACAACACCACGGCTGTGGCGTACCTGAACAAGCAGGGAGGAACACGATCCACCACCCTGCTTTACCTCACTGTGCAACTCTGGGAGTGGTGCCTGGAGAGGCACATTTTCCCGATTGGAGTGCACATTCAGGGCAAGCTGAATGTCCTGGCCGACCATCTCAGCCGCCTCACCTCGACGACCCACGAATGGGAACTGAACGACGAAGTGTTCCAGTCGCTTTGCGAGGCCTGGGGGACTCCGAGCATCGACCTCTTCGCATCGGAGTCTAACACGAAATGCCGCAGGTACTGTTCCAGGGTGAGCATCGGTGTCAACTCCGAGGGCGATGCCTTCATGAAACGGTGGGATCAGTACTATTTCTACGCTTTTCCTCCGTTTCCCCTGGTCCAGAAGGTCCTCACCAGAATGCTTCAGCACAGGACCAGAGCCATCCTAGTGGCCCCAGCATGGCCTCGCCAACCATGGTTTCCGCTGCTGTTGCGCATGTCATCTCAGTATCGCACGCTACCGGAGTCACCGACGCTCCTCCAAATGGAGCAGGGCCAGCTCCACCACTCGGACCTGCCCAGCCTCCACCTCACCGCGTGGAGGATAACCCCAGACTGTCCAGGATCCTGGAACTAGCCAGGCGCCCTTCCACAAGGAAGTCCTACGCTTCCAAATACAGACGCTTTTGTGCTTTCCTGGCATCTCAGCAGACCCCCCTCTCGCAGGTGGAACTGCAGGACGTCTTGACCTACCGTATTTATTCGTGTATAACGCGCAAAATTTTATACCAAAAAAAGAAATCAAAGTTGGGGTGCGCGTTATACACGAGGACTGGGTGCGCGTTATAAACGAACCTCTTTTACTTCCTTTTTAGAATTGGGTCGGCTGTCTATTGCTGCGGCGGGTGAAGGGGAGGCGGGGGGGTGGCTTTGAAGAAATTGACGGGATCTGATTGGGTGGCGCGGGAGACGAGGCGTGGCCCGGAGGTAGCTCGCAGTTCGAGCGAGGCTCCTGGAGGTCGGAAGTGCTCGTTTCGGATTGCATTTTCTGCAACAGGTGGGTCTGATTATCCCCCCCCTCCCTCAATATTTTAAGGCGTGCTCTTTTTCACCGATATAACTGGTTCCCCTTTAGATGGCATCTCAGGGTATCAAGCGTAAACATTGTGCATATGACGCTTCGTTCAAGCTCAAAGTTGTTGATCATGCTGAAATGCATGGAAACCGAGCAGCTAGCCGAGAAAATTTTATACTGAGGTTTCATGGAAAATTAGGGGTGCGCGTTATACACGAGTGCGCGTTAATACTCGAATAAATACGGTACCTCCTCCATCTGGCGGAGTCAGGCCTCAGCATCGCCTCCATCCGAGTACACCTCGCAGCAGTGGTGGCTCACTCTCCAGCTGGCTCGCCCGCTTCTAGCGCCTTCCGCGACCAAATGGTGAAACGCTTCCTCAAGGGATTGCGGAACGCCTTCCCGCCGGTCAGGACTCCGACGGCCCAATGGTCACTCTCCACCGTCCTTAACGCGCTCACCAGGACTCCTTTCGAGCCCATGGCTACCGCGGATGCTCGTCTCCTCACATGGAAGACGGCCTTTCTGGTGGCCATCACGTCTGCTCGACGAGCTGGTGAACTGGTCGCCCTGCGGGCGGATGCACCCTTTCTCCAGTTCTTCAATGACCGTGTGGTGCTCCAACCGGACATCACCTTCCTCCCCAAGGTGGTCTCCCAGTTTCATATGGCACAGACTATCTCCTTGCCAACATTCTTCCAGAACCCCACTAACGCCCAAGAAAGGACTTGGCACACGCTGGATGTCAAACGGGCTTTATTGTTTTACACCAGCAGGACAAGGGAGTTCAGGAAGTCGCAACGCCTTTTCGTGGCGTATGGGGGCAAGTCCAAAGGTGAACCCATCTCTGTGCAGCGGTTCTCCAAATGGATCACCTCTACCATCTACTTGGCCTACGAGTCGGCATCCCTGCCCCCTCCACCGCATGTCAGGGCGCACTCTACCAGAGCGGTTGCAACATCCACGGCCTTTCTGGAGGGCACACCGCTTGAGGACATCTGTAAGGCTGCCACCTGGTCCAGACCTTCTACATTTGTCCAGCACCACAGGGTGGACACCAGAGCCACTGCGGACGCCAGGCTTGGCCGTGTCCTCCTCACTCGGGGGCTCCGGGCCCATCGCCCTTGACAGTTCACCCTGCCTGACCGTCATCATCTTCATCGTGGGATCATCTCATCCGACTGCCCACCGACCAAGTAAGTGTGAGCTTGCTAATCTCCCATGAGTGTGGATTCACAAACTATACGAAGGAGAATGTTCGGTTTCACTTACCAGTGATAACTTTCGTTCTTCGAGTATATAGTTTGTGAATACACACTACCCACCCTGCCTCCCCTCTTGAGCTGCACGTATGAGATCAATTGGTTTATCCTGTGCTTGGCTTAAGTATGGAACTGAGGTAAAAAGGCGCGCGGGCGCCTCAGGGTGGGCGGTACGGTGGGCGGTCTTACCGCCAAAACCTTTGACCAATAGCTTTTCAAGCCTCCGATCTCCGTTCTGCGCAGGCGCATAACCCATGAGTGTGTATTCACAAACTATATACTCGAAGAACGAAAGTTATCACTGGTAAGTGAAACCGAACTTTCACAAACATTTATTTATTTATTTATTTATTTATTTATTTATTTATTTATTTATATTCATATTTATATAGCCGCCCAACTCACAAAGACTCTGGGCGGCATACAATCTTAAAACCCTTAAAACAAGAACCAACCCCATTAAAATAAATTACCCCGCTAAAACCCCCACACATTAAAAAGTGGAAGATTACTTTGATATTAAACCAACTAGCAGGTGGGGGTCACAACATCTTCAGGACTCCACACCTGCCCCGCCAGCCATGTTTTCAGATCTTTCCTGAAGGGCAGCAATTCCGTCTGCAGCCTTAGTTCCACTGGCAGGAGGTTCCACAAGGCTGGAGTGGACACATGATGGAGAAAGACAGGTTGTACTTACCAGTAACTGTCGTTCTCTGAGTAGGTTGTTTGTGAATCCACACAACCCACCCATCCTTCCCCTCAATGCAGCCAGATTGGGATGTTTCTTCTCCACCTGTGCCAGCTTAAGTATTAACTGAGGGATGAGCCGCGAAATGGCGCTGAAGGCGGGTGGAGATGGTGAGTGGTCCTAACCTCAAACCTTTATCCAATAAGCTTGAAAGCTCCAATATTGGCTCCGTGCAAGCGCAGACCCATCAGTATGGATTCACAAACAACCTACTCGGAGAACGACAGTTACTGGTAAGTACAACCTGTCTTTCTCCGAGGACAATTCTTCTAGAACAGTGATGGCCAACCTTGGCACTGCAGGTGTTCTTGGACTTCAGTTCCCAGAAACTTCTGGGAATGGAAGTTCAATAACATCTGGAGTGTCAAGGTTGGCCATCACTGTTCTAGGACAGTGATGGTGAACCTTGGCACTCCAGATGTTCTTGGACTTCAATTCCCAGAAGCCCAAACACTCTGTGAATCCACACAAATGGGTTTACTGCGATTCGTGCGGCCCACGCTGCCCTCGTCGCTCCTGGAAGCGGGAGTAAAATGCACCCGTATGGAGGAAGGGTTAACCCGGAAGAGCCTTAACCTTACGGGCATGTTTTACTTCCACTTCCGGGAGCAACGAGGGCAGCGTGGGCCGGATGAATCACAGTAAACCCATTTGTGTGGATTCACAGGGTGCTTGGGCTTCTGGGAATTGAAGTCCAAGAACATCTGGAGTGCCAGCCAAGCAGGGCTGGCATCAGAAATTTCAAGGCCCGATACATGCCCCCCCCCCCCCATTTTGGCCATGCCCCTATGGTTTTCTGTGCATGTGTGGTTTATTTGTGCATGCGTACATCAGTGGTTTCCCAGCGGCGCCACGCCCCTGTGGTTTTCTGTGCATGCGTGGTTTTTTGCGCATGCGCACATCAGTGGTTTCCCGATGCTGCCAGGCCCCCGTCATCTCCGGGCCCGGGACAGGAGTCCTGATGGTTTGTCCCCCCCTCCCCCCGATGGCGGCCCTGGTGCCAAGGTTCGCCATCACGGTTCTAGGGGCTCTCAACAACAAACAAGGCCATCTCTGTCAGCTTAGGTAGGGAGGCTGTTGGGTCTTGTTTCTGAATTCAATTGTTCCAGTAATAGAAGTGAGGGGAGGGGTTTGCTGAGCTCAGGCTGCCATCTTGTGGCAATGCCTGGCCTTGCTGAGGACACAGTATGAAAACAGTGAGGTAGAGTCTTGCAGCACCAATATAGCTGGGTTAAGCCTTGAAGATTGTGGTATTTTTCATCCACAATCTGGCATACCCTGTTAACGGCAACCTTGTGTCACGGGCTAATCTTTCTCACACTAGGTCAGGCGAAAAGGACTGCAGAATGGTCTCACCAAAAGGTGACTTCATTTTGGTAGTTCCACATCTGGCCTAGACACGGAAGAAGAAGAAGAAGCTCTCGTGGAAGATTGGCTATTTTTCTAGAGGCATGAGGTCTTCTCTTCAGGTAGCATTAGTGAGGGTACAGGCAGATACAGCCATGGCTCGTCTAGGGAGAAAAAGCAACCATCTCGGCCTCCTTATGGGTTGCAGCAGTGGCAATTTCTGATGGTATTTTTGCAACTGCCAGCCTTGCTCGTCACCCTCTTGGGCAGCAGGAACTTGCCCAGCTTTTCTTTGAGTTGCTCAGGCCATAGACATCCTGCCACTCAGGGTCACGTCATGGTGAATCTCATTTTTACTCTTTAGTACAGGAGTTCTCAACCTTTTTAAGCCAGGGGCTGGGTTACGCTCCCTCAGACAGCTTTGGGGGGGGCCAGATGGCCATTTTGCCCATCCTCCATCACATGGCACTTCCTGGTGTGGAGGCAGTAGGGGTCACATGAAATGATGATGTGGGCCGCAGGGTGAGAATCCCTGCTTTAGTACTTCATGCTGGTGGACCCTCCGGGGGTGCTGGGGCCTCAGCAGCTGCTCATTTTTGTCAGTGCCTTGATTTGCTATTTTGTTTGCCTTTACTGCAGTGGCTTAGTGGTTGAGACGCTGAACTTGATGACTGAAATGTTGGCAGGTCAGCAGTTCAAGGCCCGAGTACTGCACAATGGAGTGAGCTTCTTTCTCTGTCACAGCAGTTCGAAAGCAAGAAATTGCAGGGAGATAAATAGGTACCACTCTGGTGGGAAGGTGAACAGCATTTTGTGCACTCCGGTTTTTAGTCATCCCTGCCACATGTCATAAGAACATAAGAACAGCCTTGCTGGAACAGGCCACAGCCCATCCAGTCCAGCATTCTGTCTCACACAGTGGCTCACCATTTCCTTCTGGGTATTCCCAAGCAGATGCCTTTACCTGCTTAGGATTCCTTAGAAATGGCATTGAGAGATATCCTGCCTATCTCTCCATCCCGGAGGTTGTCCTTAGGTATCCATAATTATAGCCATTGATACTCTTGTTCTCCATGAACTTGTCTAATCCTTTCTTAAAGCTGTCAAGACTGATAGCTGTCACCACTTCTTCTGGCAGGGAGTTCCATAGACCAGTGATCCTCTGGGTGAAAAAGTACTTTCTCTTATTTGTTTGAGAACCAGTACCCAAAAGTTTCCTGGAGAGCCCCTTAGTTCTAGTGTTGTGCGATAGGGAAAACAGTTTTTCCTTATCTACTTTGTCCACACCGTGCATGATTTTATAAACTTCAAGCAGGTCACCTCTTAGATGCCGTCGTTCAAGAGTGAAGAGGCCCAACCATTGCAGCCTCAGATGGTAAGGAAGGTGTTCCAGTCCCCTAATCGTTCTGGTTGCCCTCCTCTGCATTTTTTCCAGCTCCATAATATGATTCTGGAGGTATGGCGATCAGAACTGCATCACTCTGCACTTACTAGTGTTGAAGCTCATTTGCCACTGTTTTGCCCACTCCCCCAGTGTCAAGAGATCCCTCTGGAGCTCCTCACAATTTCTCACAGTTTTCACGGAAACATTGCAGATGCAGACAGTGCTGGGACTTTGGCTATAAACAGAGATGAGCACTGAACCCTAGAGTGGATACCACTGGCTTTTGAGCAAGGGTGACCTTTACTTTTACCTTGTCTTTAATGCATCTACTTTCTGCTATGTCATTCTCTTCTTTAATTTAATTTAATTTTCCAATTTGTTCTCTGCCCACTCAGGCAAGCCCGACTCAGGGCAGCTTACATAGTCTAATACCCCACACAATAAAAACAGTTTAAAAACCTCACCCACATTAAAAATCCCACCCACCCTAAGAAGCAGAGAGAGAGAGTGCATTTTATGGTAAAAGCCATAGATTAGATTAGATTATGCACTGTATTTGATGTTTGGCAGGATTGTAAAAATTGTTTACAATCAAAAGTGTCTAAAATACAGTTAAACAAATCAAAGTACAGTGGACACCTGAATAACGACGTGTTCGATTAATGTTTTCGACTAACGATGCGTTTTTTGCGTCAAAGTCATCTCTCAGTTAACGATGTAGCATCGTTATTCGAGGGGCCGTGTTTCATCTCCTACCTTCCAAGCTGGAAAATCGCCATGGGAGGTGTCCCTATTTCCGGTTCTCTTTCTTCCCAGCAGTGTGTGGGAGGCTATGCTATTCCTGCCTTCCTAGGTCCTCTCTGTGCTGCCATTTTGTTTGTTTTTTCCAAAATGGTGACCACAACTATTATCAGCTGTTGTGCGGCACAGGGAGCACCTAGGAAGGCAGGAATAGTGCACAATAGGTCCTCGAAGCCTCCTACACACTGCCAGAGAGGCAGAGAGCCAGAAACAGGACCAACCCCCCCCCCCCCGACGGCGATTTTCTAGCTTTGAAAGGTAGGAGATCACGTCATAGAGGTGGGCAGAGGCACGGATCGCCTCCCCCAAGCCTCCCAGGGGTGGCGTGGACCCAAAAATGGACAAAAAAAATATTGACGTGATGGGATTTTTTTTGCCATTTTCGGGTCCCCACCACCCCTACCACCTCTGGGAGGCTCTGGGGAGGCGATCCAAGCTGTTTCCAACCCCACCGGATCTTTTCTGATGCTGCTACAAGCAGAAACTTGCAGCAGACTAAGAGGTTTACCCCGGGGTTTCTGCTTGGAGCAGCATCGGAAAAGGTCCGTGGGGGTCGGAAACAGCTTGGATCGCCTTCCCCGAGCCTCCTAGGGGTGGCAGGGACCAGAAATTGGGCAAAAAAATTCCCGTCGTGACGGGATTTTTCCTGTCCATTTTCAGGTCCCTGCCACCTCTGGGAGATTCAGGGGGAGGCGATTCAAGCTGTTTCAGACCCCTCCGGACCTTTTCCGACGCTGCTCCAAGCAGAAACCTGCAACAGACGAAGGGGTTTACCCCGGTTTCTGCTTGGAGCAGTGTCAGAAAAGGTCTGTGGGGGTTGGAAACAGCTTGGATTGCCTCCCCAGAGCCTCCCAGGGGTGGCGGGGACCCGAAAATAGGCGAAAAAAATTCCACCCGCACAACGTCAAAATCCGGGTAATGACACGACTTGGGGAACCAAGCTTTGTTGTTAATCGAAGGTCTACTGTATACCAAAACAAAACAGAATAAAGGCAGTGTATTGAAAACCGCCCCCATAACCTATGGTACCTGTGTATGATATGGTTGCTTGTTGTTCTTTGCAGTTTGAGATGCTGACAGGATCCCTGCCATTCCAGGGGAAGGACCGAAAGGAGACGATGTCACTGATTCTCAAGTAAGACCTATCGGCACATTGCACTGTTCAGGGTTTGTCCTTGGCCAAATCTCCATTTAACAGCTGGTTTGCCAAGAATCTCTTTCATGAGAGAATGGGAGGTGAAAAGGATAGATCTGGTTTTATCCAATGCCTCCGTATTATATCCCGTGTAAGTCTCTGTTTTTATTTTAATGTACAGTACTTTTCACCGTTTTTAATTATGTTGTACTCTCTGGCTCGTTTTAATTTTTGTTTAGCCATCTTGAATTCAACACCAGAAGGATGAGATATAGATTTTCTTAGAAATATAAATTTAAATAAACAAAAACATCTCTTCTTAGCCCACTCCTACCCAGTAATTTAGTATCGGTATTATTGATCTAAACTTCTATTCTCTGGACCGAACAATGGATGAACTAAAGAGGAGAGAGTGGGGTGAGCAGATGAAATTGGTCTGGCAACTGTTAGCTGTGAATATCTGGTGTCCACTACACTCACTTGAAGCCATAATGCCCTAGGCATGGTTCTAGGTCAGTGATGGTGAACCTTGGCACTCCAAGTGTTCTTGGACTTCCATTCCCAGATGCCAAAGACTATGAATTCACATGAATGGGTTTATTCTGTGTACACACAGTAAACCCATTTGTGTGGATTCACAGAGACTTGGGCTTCTTGGAATTGAAGACCTGAAGTGCCAAGGTTTGCCATCATGGTTTTAGGTCAGGGGTACCCTAACTTTTTGGGCTGCGGGCTGGTCACAAACACACCTTGCAATCTGTTTTGCAACAGGATGAGATAGATTTCAGGCTGCCATTTTCTCTGCTTAAAGCAGGGGTGCCCAAATTACACTCCATGGGCCAGGTCTGGCCCCCGACGCTAAATCACCCGCCCATGCCGCCTTCGTCGGTCCTGGAAGTGGAAATAAAACGGCCCAGACGGGCGTATTTTACTTCTGCCAGGAGCGACTAGGGCAGCGCGGGCGGGTGAATTGGCGTTGGGGGCCGGATCTGGCCCATGCACCGTAATTTGAGCACCCCTGTTCTAGGTCGTTCTGCCATTTCAATAACTGCTTTGTCCTGCCCACTTTCTGTTTAAGCTGCTCTATGAACCACAAGGCTGTTCACATGCTGGCTCACTAGGAAGACTGCTGCTTCTGTGCTTCTTTCTCACTGACTCACAGCAGGTTGCACACGATATGGTGGTGTTTTTTTTGCCTTTTGTTTAGAGCAAAGCTGGGCATGCCTCAGTTCCTGAGCTCTGAAGCCCAGAGTCTCCTGCGAGCCCTTTTCAAGAGGAACCCAACAAACAGGTTAGGTAAGATGCCTCTGCTATTGCATGTTTTGTGCCCAAGCATGTTCACAACACAAAAACCGGGCTGAAGTAGAATCGAGCACATGTCAGCTTCCGAAAGGATTGCTATGTAACGTAGAAGTGCTAGAAACAGGATAATTGTTGCTGTTGTTTTTTACTCCTTTTGTAAAGTAAAACTGCTCTGGGTTCTGAGATGAGTGATTCAGAAGATAAAAGGATTATTCACAGGAAAGTTCCCTCTTTCTGTTCCTGCTTCAGCATGAAACTGAAAGCTTAATGTCATTAATATAGTCTCATTTGACCTTATATTGATCTTCTCCATGCAGACTGTCTCACTTATAATTCCCTCTGTCTGCTGTGTAGGTGGTTGGAAAACTGAGGCATGTTTTGTACTGGCACCATCTGGCTGGTACATTTTCTTCACAGTAACAGTCAGCCAGAGAAATCACCTACTTGGTACAGTATAATGCAATTAGAGCAATGCATGTGTGGGGTAGCAGACAAAGTAATGAGCTAAGATTCAGAAGTTTCTGCCATGGAAATTCACAGGGGGTTGGAGTAGAACTGGTAAAACCTTTCCTTAAATACCTCACTTATTTGTAGACCGTACAGCCAACGACTCAACGCCAAGTGTTGGGCGGTGGTAAATAACCTGACTCCCTAAACGGGCCAATGACTATGGGCGGATGAGCCCCTTCTAGGTGGGTGGAGGAAATGCCACTGGAAACCTTCATATTGGGCCCAAAGGCAAAATGAGCGGAGGAGGAACCACTTTACTATTCTGATTCCCAATGGTCGTGGAGGGGGAAGAGACCATGCTAGATGGACTGGCTGTGAAGGTACACCTTGATAATATCCTCAAGGCTGCAGCAGTCCTGATGTTAAATCCTGCATGTCTCATTTCATATGTGCCGCAGGAGATGGCTCCATGATCATAGTGTGTGGGTCACTTCATGGCAAGCTGGGATCCACCGTAAACAAATTCACGTCAATGGCATTTCTCCTGCTTCAGGAAAAATGCATTCTCACATACAAGTTGCAACCAACAATTAGATATGGACCCTATCAGAGTTGCCTTAAGCCTGTTCTGACATGATAAAGGAGGAAAACACTCCCAAAGCAAAAGTCAATGACGGCGTGTAAGAGTTTTAATGCAGTTGTATTGTATTCTACGTGTAGTAGGTCACTATGCTGCATAGAAAAGCAGTGCAATCACTCGGTTCCAGTAGCACTTATTCAATGCATAAGTAGATAGAAAACTAGAAAGGCTGTATAAAAAGTCTCATCTTAAACTGTGTAGCCCGGTGAGAGTGACTGCGCTTAAATGAGAATGTAGACTTCTAGGCGATGTCCTTCCGGTATTCGGACATTTCGAAGACTTTCTCAAGCGTCTACAATATAAAATACAATGCAAAATGTAGCTCTTGGTCTCTGTACATGTACATGTTCATTACATAAGAATAATAATAATAATAATGCAATACAGTTCGCAACATAGAACTGAAATGTAATATGGTATACAGTATCTAACATAGATTATAAGTAAATCATGAGTAAATCAAGACTGGATCGAGCAGTTTGTGCCTGGAAGGGCAAATATATGTTCAACATGAATCTAAGGCAATAAGTCATAAAGTGCTCATATCGATCCATAATTACATATAGGTCCGCGACAGAGCGAAGTGTGTCTTTTAAACACTCTTGCCAGGAGAGGATATCCAGTACCACTCTTGCCAGGAGAGGATATCCAGAACAAATAATTGCAAATGCACGGACTAAAGCTGACTCACGCACTAGGAATTCCCTGTTTAAAAGACACACGGATCAAACGAAACCATACCAAAGATTGTTTTGGTCCTTAGACTACACCCCATTGGCTAACCAAATTAAACGTATCATTAACAAGCACTGGCATATATTGGACACGATATCGGGATGCCAGCAAAAACCACTGATAGGATTCAGGAAAACTCAGTCACTTTCCAACCTCCTTTCTCGAGCAGACATCTCTTCCCCACACAACAGACGATCCACTCCCTTCACAGGACACCATCGCTGCGGACATTGTAAATACTGCGCTCACATGATATGTGCTAAAACAATTAAAATACCATCAAGTGATTATATCTTAGAACTATCCTCCTTCTCCAATTGCAATTCGAAAGACACTGTATATATGATAATCTGTCCATGTCAATTGGGCTATGTGGGACAATCGAGTCGCCCTCTTAAAATACGCTTGGGCGAACATCTTTCGCGGATTAGGAACCGGAATATCACAGCACCTCTTGTCAACCATTTTTTGAACAAACAGCATAAACTAGGGGACCTCAAAATCATCGTGCTGGAAACCATCGTTCCAAACAAATATCATATCAAGAATATTGAAAAGGTCCTGCTACAAACAGAAGCCTTCTATATTCACCGGTTTAATACCTTAACACCACATGGTTTAAATACAGATTGGGAACTTTCATCTTTTCTATAAATTCTATCTGGTTGTATATATCATTGCCACCATGTTCCAGTCACAGGCCCCCTTAAGGGCAGTGGTTCTCTTTGCAGAACAGCTACTTACCACCTTGTATAGCAAATTTCCCACACAGGCCCATAGAGATTTGCCTGATTACAGCATTAATTCACCACACATGAGTGAGTGGAAATTAAATTATATAAAGAAAAGAATTTCTTACACACATAACGCGAGCACACGACATAAGACTTTAAGAGGTGCGAAACGCGCGAAATATATACACATATACATTTAGGTATGTATCTCTTTCACTGTTTATCTATATGTTCACTTCGCTCTGTCTCGGACCTATATGTAATTATGGATCGATATGAGCACTTTATGACTTATTGCCTTAGATTCATGTTGAACATATATTTGCCCTTCCAGGCACAAACTGCTCGATCCAGTCTTGATTTACTCATGATTTACTTATAATCTATGTTAGATACTGTATACCATATTACATTTCAGTTCTATGTTGCGAACTGTATTGCATTATTATTATTATTATTCTTATGTAATGAACATGTACATGTACAGAGACCAAGAGCTACATTTTGCATTGTATTTTATATTGTAGACGCTTGAGAAAGTCTTCGAAATGTCCGAATACTGGAAGGACATCGCCTAGAAGTCTACATTCTCATTTAAGCGCAGTCACTCTCACCGGGCTACACAGTTTAAGATGAGACTTTTTATACAGCCTTTCTAGTTTTCTATCTACTTATGCATTGAATAAGTGCTACTGGAACCGAGTGATTGCACTGCTTTTGTATGCAGCATAGTGACCTACTACACGTAGAATACAATACAACTGCATTAAAACTCTTACACGCCGTCATTGACTTTTGCTTTGGGAGTGTTTTCCTCCTTTATCGCTACTGCAACACCCCAGCCGCTTCACTTTACTGTTCTGACATGATGGCACGGAACAACAGCAGCATAACACTGTCAGGAATCCAGAGTTTCTTAAAGAAAGACTCCTGCTCTGCAGAATGATACTGACTTCAGAAAACAAATTTAGAAGCAGGCAATACTTGACTGACTAGGAACTGAATCTGGCTCAAATACATCTAAGCCCATAGTTTGTTTTTCTTCTTCCATGTCTAGGTCAAATGTGAAACTGCCAAAATGTTGGCACCTTTGGGTGAATTCATTCTGCAGTCCCTTTTGCCTGACCTAGTGTGCGTAAGACTAGCTGGCAACCCAAGGTTACCATTACCAGGGTACACCCGGTTGTGATTCAGAAATACCACAATCTTCAAGGAGGCTCTTTCTGTGTATCCCAGTCCATAGATGCAAATCTTTCTTTTTCATTTTTGAATTGTAATTTTTTTTTTCATATACTGAATTTTAACACAGTTTCTTGCCATTTTTACTAGCTTGATTCTGGGATCTATGGGTGTAAAAACAAGCTCACAAAGATCCACCTCCCCCAAACTCCTTTATACCAATATAGCTGATATCCCATGGGTTGTTTTTTGAAACTGCTGTGCATGGTTTTCAGGGCTAACAAAAGGATGTGTTTTTTTGTTACAAGTACCATCAGCTACAAATTATAAAGAAAATGGCTTTTAGACATCTGTTGACAGGCAAATACTGTAGTAGATAAATAGAGCCGCCAGAAAGTAGAGTACTGTATAGAAAACCTGCCTTTGAGTCATCAGAGGCATTCCTCAGTTCCTTTGGTGTGATCTGGTGTTAGAAGGATTAGGCGACATGGTTGCCACCCAGGGTACGCCCGACTGTATTCACAATCTTCAGGGCACGAAAGAAGAATCGGAGGCATTTGGCAAGGGGTGCTGTGGGAGCAGAATGCTAGATTAGAGCAGAGCTTGGAAACTGGCAGTGCAAGCCATGGGATTCTTTAAACTGTCTTTTAGAATTCTCCTGCAAAGCTGCTCTAAGCAGGAGTGAGTTGTCCTCCTTTTAAGATATTTCAGAAGCCATTGGCAACACCCTTTCTTTCAGCATAGGGAATAGGACATTATACACCAACAGCTCCATGATTAAAGTGGAGCTGGGTTTCTCAGCAGCAGCGGCTGTAACTCATATCCGAGAATGCATTTGTTCCTGAAGTAGGAAAAATACCATTGGGATCTCTTGACACTGGGGGAGTGGGCAAAACAGTGGCAAATGAGCTTCAACATTAGTAAGTGCAGAATGATGCATATTGGGGCAAAAAAAACCAATTACATTTATAAACTGATGGGATCTGAACTCTGCGACAAACCAGGAATGGGACCTTGGTGTCCTAGTGGACAATTCAATGAAGGTGTCAACCCAGTGTGCCTCAGCAGTGAAAAAAACAAACTCAGTGCTAGGGAACATTAGGAAGGGTATAGAAAATAAGTCAGCAAATGACATTTTGCCTCTTTATAACTCTATGGTGAGGCCCCATCTGGAATACTGTGTACAGTTCTGGTCGCCATACTTCCAGAAGTATATTATGGAGTTGGAAAAAGTGCAGAGGAGGGCAACCAGAATGATTAGGGGACTGGAACACCTTCCTTACCATCTGAGGCTGCAATGGTTGGGCCTCTTCACTCTTGAACGACGACGTCTAAGAGGTGACCTGATTGAAGTTTATAAAATCATGCATGGTGTGGACAAAGTAGATACGGAAAAACTGTTTTCCCTATCGCATAATACTAGAACTAGGGGGCACTCCACGAAACTTTTGGGTGCTAGTTCTCAAACAAATAAGACAAAGTACTTTTTCACCCAGAGGATCACTGGTCTATGGAAGAAGTGGTGACAGCTGTCAGTCTCGACAGCTTCAAGAAAGGATTAGACAAGTTCATGGAGGACAAGGGTATCAATGGCTATAATTATGGATACCTAAGAACAACCTCCGGGTTGGAGAGATAGGCAAGATATCTCTCAATGCCATTTCCAGGGAATCCTAAGCAGGTGAAGGCATCTGCTTGGGAATAATACCCTGAAGCAAATGGTGAGCCACTATGTGAGACAGAATGCTGGACTGGATGGGCTGTGGCCTGTTCCAGCAAGGCTGTTCTTATGTCAATTTGTTTAAGGTGGATCCCAGCTTGCCATGAAGTGACACACACTATTTGACCATCTCCTGCAGCATGTATGAAATGAGACATGAGGTTCTTCTTCGAGTTGTCTATGAATCCACACAAGTGGGTTCTGCACTTGCGCAGGACTCTGATCGGACTTTACCAGAGCTTTGAACAAAAAAAGAAGGGAAAGTTCGTTAGGATGGAGGCCCCGCCCACTCCCTATATAAGCCTGGCGTCGGTGCTCCCTCCCCAGTCTTTTTCTTTCCGCTGCCTCAGCTATCTGATCGCTCTCTCTTTTCGCTGTCTTGCTATTACATGGCCCAAGTGGGTCTTTTCAAATCTTGTGCTTTTTGCTCCGTTAAATCCCCTTCACCGATCGTCACTCTTTGTGTCTTCGCTGCTTTGGGGAAGTACACAGAGTCCAGTCCTGTGGGCTCTGTAAAACCCTCTCTAAATCGGCACGAAGAGCCAGAAAGTTGTGCCTTGATACTTACCTTTGGGAAAAAGCTCTCTCTCCGATGGAGGCTCCAACCCCCGATATTCCGGCTCAGGTCCCCGCCGAAACTGTTTGGTCGGACGCACGCTCCCTTTCTCCTCAGCCTTCGCAGGCACCTAAGAGGAACAGAAAAAAGAAGAAGGAAGTTGTCCTTAGGAAGGATTCTGCCACGGAGGGCGTTATAAAGCCTAAAAAGTCAGTAAAAAAGACCCCAGTTGCACCCGCTCCCGTTGAGGATAGTGCACCCTGTTTGTCTCCTGTCACCTCCGTGAGGAGTGACAGTGACGCCATCTTGCCTCCGAGTCAGGCCCGGGCATTCAGCGAAAGGCCCGCGCGCCACTCTCCCTCCTCCGAGGGCCCATCTATCCCAGATATCTGCAGGAGCCAACGTTCTGCGTCTCCCAGATCTGAGCTGTCTGAGGGCCAGGCGAGGCGCTGTCCTCGGCTCTCTTTTCACCATCCAGATGGGGCAGGTAAAGGTAAAGGTTTCCCTTGCTCGAAGGCCAGTCGTATCCGACTCTAGGGTGCAGTGCTCATCTCTGTTTCTAAGCCGAAGAGCCAGCGCTGTCTGCTTCTGCAGACGTTTCCATGGTCATGTGGCAGGCATGACTAGACACCGGAGCGCACGGAACGCTGTTACCTTCCCACCGAAGTGGTTCCTATTTATCTACTTGCAATTTCTTGCTTTCGAACTGCTAGATTGGCAGGAGCTGGGATGAAGACGGGAGCTCATTTCCATCCTGCAGTACTCGGGAATCGAACTGCTGACCTTCTGCTTCCCAGTCAGCATCTTAGCGACTTGAGCCACTGCAGTCAGGGTCTTATTTCAACGACCATGGAGACTGCAATGGCCATTCATTCATTCATTCATTCATTTATTCGATTTATACCCCGCCCTACTCGACCAGGGCCGACTCAGGGCGGCTTACAACAGTTAAATCAAATACAATATACAAAATTACAAAAGATACAATGTTACAATACAGCAGTGAAACAATAAAATGTGCAATAACATTTAAATTGTAACATAACAAAACGGTTACACGATCCCTCAGCTACTAAACATAAGTAGGGTAAAGGGAAAGGGGAGGGAAAAGGGGAAATACGACACAATACAGTTCATTATGCAATACAAGGCAATAACAACATATCAAGCATAAACATAATATAAACAATTAAATAAAAAATAGACAAATACAGAACATAATAACAGTTTACAATGTTACAAGATATAATCAGGAAAAGAAAATAATAATCCAAAAGGGGGGGAGGGTCGGAGCCCAAGGCTCAACGACCTTACACAACCCTTAATACGAGCCGGGCTCAACAACTACATTGGAGCTCAGCTCAGTAATAAGCAATAGTACCATAATACACTCTACAAAATACAAAAGAAACAAGACAAATACCGCAATGTCCTCAGCAGCCAAGCCCACAACCATGGTGGGGCCACGGACGAGAACGTCATCATGAGGCGTCCTTCGGCTCCCTCGGCCAGGGAGCCCTTTTAACCTCCCCGCCCGGTGGCAGGGGGCGGGGAGGGACGGCTTCGCGCGGCGCGGCGGCGTCTTCGGCTCCCTCAGCCAGGGAGCCCTTTTAACCTCCCCGCCCGGTGGCAGGGGGCGGGGAGGGACGGCTTCGCGCGGCGCGGCGCGGCGGCGGCAGCGTCTTCGGCTCCCTCGGCCAGGGAGCCCTTTTAACCTCCCCGCCCGGTGGCAGGGGGCGGGGAGGGACGGCTTTGCGCGGCGCGGCGCGGCGGCGGCGTCTTCGGCTCCCTTGGCCAGGGAGCCCTTTTAACCTCCCCGCCCGGTGGCAGGGGGCGGGGAGGGACGGCTTCGCGCGGCGCGGCGGCGTCTTCGGCTCCCTCAGCCAGGGAGCCCTTTTAACCTCCCCGCCCGGTGGCAGGGGGCGGGGAGGGACGGCTTCGCGCGGCGCGGCGGTGTCGGCGTCCATTGTTTCGAGGGGACGCCTTGGTTCTCCCTCAGGCACTTTGGGTACCCGCCAGCAGACCCACATTACCAGCCATACTATGCTTCTGGTTTTGGGGAAAGATACCCGCACGCCTCACACTGTGTCCTTCGTAATCGTTCGCATCCAGAAAGGAGCGCAGTGGCACACAGTAATGCCCCTGCTCCCAAGCAGGCCAGGCTGGAGAAGGGCTCAGCCCGCCGAGATGCTTCTGCCACGGCTGCCCCTCCGATTGCCCCTGCATCACCCGCATCGATTTCTCACAGTGTACAGAGCGACCGCAGTGCCCACAGTCTCAGTCAGGATTCTAAGTCCAGAAGGGGAGCCTCTCCTTCTCCCTCTTGTACCTCTGTATGGTCTGTTTCGCCACATGGCCTCTTCAGTCAGCACTACGCCAGCCTCTGACTTGCAGGCCCCAAAGGTGGTTCACCCCCCTGAAGATGCCAGGGCTTATTCCAGTCTTGTCTCCAGGATGGCCTTAGCACTGGATCTTGAGCTCCAACAACCGCCCGCACCTCGCTCAGACAAGGTTTTCCAGAGGTTGCAGAAGGATGCGGTTCGCCCTACTCAGTGGGCATGCTCCCCTCTCTGATAGATCAGGGCAAGGACATATGGCAAAAACCCTCTACGGCACAGAATGTGTCTAGACGGGTTGAGGGGTTCTACAAGGTGCTCGACCAGGAATCAGGTTTTCTCCTCAAGAACCCAGCTTCTAATTCTATTGTTGTTGAGACTGCCCAAGGTAAATTGGGCTCTCGTGAGTTTGCTTCCCCTGCTTCCAAGGAGGGCAAGAAATTAGATTCCATGGGGAGGCGTATTTTCTCTTCATCCTCCCTGTCTATCCACATCACTAACTACCAGGCGATGATGGGTGCCTATCAGGCCCACCTTTGGGACAGGTTTGAGTCCCTACTGGACTCGGTCCCTGAAGATGTCAAGGCCCCACTATTACAAGTTACTCAGGAGGGTGCTCTCCTAGCCTCCCAGCAAATACGCTCCGCAAGTCATGCCATGGATGCTGCTTCAAGAAGCTTGGCTTCAGCAGTCGTCCTTCGTCGATACTCATGGTTACGTTCGGCAGGCTTGACCGATGATGCCAGACAATGTATAGAGGACTTACCCTTTGATGGGGAGGGTCTCTTCAACCAAGGCACGGACGACATTATGGAGAATCTGCAAAAGAAGAAGAATACTGCTAAACGACTAGGCTTGAACCAGCCCACATTCAATAGGCAGCCATACCAGCCTCGCCATTTTCCATCTTATCAGCAGTCTGCCCAGCAGTCCTCTTCTTTTGACAGGCCAGACCACGGCCTTTTCCTCAACCACGTCAGCCAGCACCGAGGCAGCCCTTTCGGCCATCCCAGGGCAACAAGAAATGGGATCGGAAATCAAAGGCCCATGCTTGACTTCCCCGCCCTGAGCCCCCCTGCTCATCCATCAGCCCTCCGGTCGCAGTCTGTTCCTTCTCTTCAACCATTCCTCCCAGCCTGGCGGAACATCACGTCAGATTCTTGGGTCCTGGAGATCATTCGCTCCGGCTATGCTATAGAATTCCAGCATTTGCCTCCCTTGGGCAAGCTTTGTGTCACTCAACCTTCCCCCGCTCTTGCCCAAGAGGTCTCTACCCTTCTCGACAAGGATGCTATAGAAGCAGTGCCAGACCCGGATCACAACGCTGGGTTTTTCTCCCAATACTTCACGGTGGAAAAGAAGGACGGCGGACTGCACCCTATTCTAGACCTCCACCACTTGAACCAATTCATTCAGAAGAAAAAATTCCGAATAATCACTTTGCAAACTGTTTTGCCCCTCCTCCCGGAAGATGCATGGTTTGCTGTCATAGATCTCCGGGATGCATATTTCCATCTGTCACGATCATCGACGTTACCTTCGGTTTGCTCTGGGGGACAAGGTTTTTCAATTCAAGGCACTCCCATTCGGTCTCTCCTCAGCCCCGAGGGTATTTACCAAATGCCTAGCACCAGTGGCGGCTTTTCTCAGGGCCACAGGCGTGGTCGTCTTCCCATACATCGACAACTGGCTCCTGGCCGCCAAGTCCCAGGAACAGGCCAGGGACAATGTGGATTACACCATCAGGCTCATGTCCGAGCTAGGTCTCAACGTCAACTGGGAAAAGTCTATTTTGGTCCCACGGCAGGTGGTACCTTACATAGGAGCAGTGCTGGACTTGAGGTCTGCAAGAGCCTACCTGCCTCAGGCCAAAATCACAAAGATAAAAGCGCTACTCTACAAGTTCCGCCCGAACCATAAGGTAACGGCCCATCTGGTCCAACGCCTTCTCGGCCTCTTTGCATCCACCATATCCACAGTCCAATATGCCCGCCTCCATCTACGGCCGCTACAGAGTTGGCTCCTCTGGCTCTTCTCTCCACTGCGGGACTCCCATTACAAAAAGCTGACGGTCCCGTTCACTCTGGCTTGTCAACTTTGTTGGTGGGGCCAGGACCGAAACTTGACCAATTGTTTCCCATTCCAGAGGTTAGGCCCGTCAATTCAGGTAATCTCCGATGCGAGTCACCACGGTTGGGGCGCCCACTGCGGCCCACTCTAGGTCCACGATGTTTGGTCCCCCTCGGAGTGCTCTCTGCACATAAACGTTCTCGAACTATTAGCAATCTGGAAGGCACTGAAAGCCTTTGTCCCCAATCTCAGGGGCCAGGTGGTGCAAGTCGCCACGGACAACACGACCGCGGTGGCTTATGTCAATCGACAGGGGGGCACCAGGTCACGCCGACTTCTTCGGACAGCACTCGACCTTTGAAAGTGGTGCATTTGTCACCAGATATTCCCCGTCGCCATCCACATACAGGGAGTCTCCAATGTTCTGGCAGACAGCCTCAGCCGTCGAATGTCCAGGCTGCATGGGTGGGAACTTCATCCACGAGTTTTCCATCTTCTCTGCAGCAGATGGGGCACGCCCCAGATCGACCTGTTTGCCACAGCATCCAACTCGAAATGCAAACGATACTGCTCCCGAGCCAGGGTAGGCCACCTGTCCGAAGGGGACGCCTACATGATCCAGTGGAAGGGGTCCCTCATGTACCTCTTCCCCCCTCTTCCACTCATCGCTCGCAGTATTGTAAAAATCAGGCAGGACCTCTCCAACGTGATAAAGGGACAGGTCTTGTCCTGGATCAGCAACTGACTAAGGGAGAGGAAACAGAGGGTAGCACTAAATGGACACTTCTCCAAGTGGAGGGAAGTAAAGAGTGGGGTCCCTCAAGGTTCAGTACTGGGACCCCTGCTTTTCAACCTCTTCATAAATGATCTAGAGGTAGGAGTAAAAAGCAAGGTAGCCAAATTTGCTGACGACACTAAATTTATACAGGGTAGTGAAAACTGTGAGAGATTGTGAGGAGCTCCAGAGGGATCTCTTGACACTGGGGGAGTGGGCAAAACAGTGGCAAATGAGCTTCAACATTAGTAAGTGCAGAGTGATGCATGTTGGGGCAAAGAACCCCAATTACATTTATAAACTGATGGGGTCTGAACTCTCTGCGACAAACCAGGAAAGGGACCTTGGTGTCCTGGTGGACAACTCAATGAAGGTGTCAACCCAGTGTGCCTCAGCAGTGAAAAAAGCAAACTCAATGCTAGGGATCATTAGGAAGGGTATAGAAAATAAGTCAGCAAGTGTCATTTTGCCTCTTTATAGCTCTATGGTGAGGCCCCATCTGGAATACTGTCTACAGTTCTGGTCGCCATACCTCCAGAAGGATATTATGGAGCTGGAAAAAGTGCAGAGGAGGGCAACCAGAATGATTAGGGGACTGGAACACCTTCCTTACCATCTGAGGCTGCAACGGTTGGGCCTCTTCACTCTTGAACGATGACGTCTAAGAAGTGACCTGATTGAAGTTTATAAAATCATGCACGGTGTGGACAAAGTAGATAAGGAAAAACTGTTTTCCCTATCGCATAACACTAGAACTAGGGGACACTCCATGAAACTTTTGGGTACTAGTTCTCAAACAAATAAGAGAAAGTACTTTTTCACCCAGAAGATTACTGGTCTATGGAACTCCCTGCCAGAAGAAGTGGTGACAGCTATCAGTCTTGACAGCTTTAAGAAAGGATTAGACAAGTTCATGGAGGACAAGGGTATCAATGGCTATAATTATGGATACTTAAGGACAACCTCCGGGTTGGAGAGATAGGCAGGATATCTCTCAATTCCATTTCCAGGGAATCCTAAGCAAGTGAAGGCATCTGCTTGGGAATACCCTGAAGCAAATGGTGAGCCACTGTGTGAGACAGAATGCTGGACTGGATGGGCTGTGGCCTGTTCCAGCAAGGCTGTTCTTATGTTCTTATGATCCTTATAGCACCATGGTGGCCGCGGCAACCATGGTTTCCTGTTCTTCTGGAGTTGGCGTCGGACTGGCTGAAGCTCCCACTGCAACCGGACCTCATTCTTCAGGACAAGGGCAAGGTCTTGCATCCAGGTCTTCCTTCCCTTCATCTAACAGCCTGGAGGATGACCCTCTGATTGCCCGGGTCTTAGCAGCTAGCAGGAAACAGTCTACTAATAGGCTTTATTCCTATAAGTATAAGGCTTTTCAACAGTACCTCTCCACCAAGGGCTCAGACCCTCAGGACTGTTCTACTCCTGCAGTGCTTTCTTTCCTGCTACACCTGGCGGACTCAGGCCAAGCTCATTCCTCCATCAAAGTTGCCCTGGCGGCTATCGTCGCTCACCAGCCACAGAACTCCGTGGGTGCTTCCCTTTTCCGCGACCCAGTAGTAAAATGTTTCCTTAAGGGTCTGCGGAACATGTACACTCGTCCGAAGCAACCTGTGCTACAATGGTCACTCCAACTGGTTCTCAGGCGCCTCAGATATCCACCCTTTGAGCCTATGGCTTCTGCCAACATCCGGTTGGTCATGCTCAAAACTGCCTTCCTTCTCGCTATTACGTCCGCCCGCAGGGCCTCTGAGTTGACCACCCTGCGCGCCGACCAACCGTTTCTCCAGTTCTTCCAGGACAAAGTTGTTCTCTACCCGGATTTGGCTTTCTTGCCGAAAGTTGTTTCCAGTTTTCATGTTTCACAGCCTCTATGTCTCCCCGTTTTTTACCCGGAACCTTCCACCCAAGCGGAACAGTCTCTACACACCTTGGATGTCTGCAGAGCCCTCCTGTTTTACCTGGACAGGACAAAACCCTTCCGCTCCCCACAGAAGCTTTTCATAGCTTACGGAGGTCATAAGAGGGGTGCTCCCATCTCTTCCCAGCGCTTCTCGAAATGGATCGCTGCCACTCTCCTCTTTGGCGTTGCCTCAGGGGATTGTTCGAGCCCATTCCACACGAGCTGTGGCTTCCTCGACGGCTTTCCTCACTGGCGTACCATTTGAGGACATCTGTCGGGCGGCTACCTGGTCACAACCGCTCACTTTTATTCGCCACTACAGGCTGGATACGAGGTCGGCCAGGGACACCCGCTTCGGGAGGGCAGTTCTGTTGTTGGCCCTGTGACTGCACACGAGTGGAGGCCAGACGCAGACCCACCTTCCAGTAAGCAGCTTGCTACTCACCCACTTGTGTGGATTCATAGACAACTCGAAGAAGAAGAACAGGTTACTTACCTGTAACGGTGGTTCTTCGAGTGTATGTCTATGAATACACACAACACCCGCCCACCTCCCCTCGTGGTCTGGCTGGTACCTGGCGTCAGCTTATGGATTGGGCTGGGGAGGGAGTACCGATGCCAGGCTTATATAGGGAGTGGGCGGGGCCTCCGTCCTAATGAACTTTCCCTCCTTTTTTTGTTCAAAGCTCTGGTACAGTCCGATCGGAGTCCTGCGCAAGCGCAGAACCCACTTGTGTGTATTCATAGACATACACTCGAAGAACCACCGTTACAGGTAAGTAACCTGTTCTTATACGGTCTACTCCATTACCGTAGCGGGATGTCCGGCCAGACAGAAAACTGGGTTTCTAAACATATAAAATCTCAGCAACACAGTAAATAAAGTAATGTACTGTTAGTGTACATGTAAACATCCATGTGTTATCTTTATTTGTGTGGAGTTGCAGGGCACACTCCATGAGCACCCTGGCTTGTTTCTATGGGGTGTGTGTGTACAAGCAGTCCAAAATGGTTTATTGTAATCTTGCAGGTTCTGGTCCAGATGGTGTTGAAGAAATAAAGCGTCATCCTTTCTATTCTACCATTGACTGGAATGTAAGTATTGGCCTGTCCTTCTACCGAACAGTTACTTCTGCCTTGCAAGAGCCTAACATTCATATCAGTAACTGGCAGTAATACCAGCAAAACTTTTTATTTGCTTTCAGCAGCTTTTATTGATCTGGGGGCTTCCAGATGTGTTGGATTGCATCTGTCAAAATCTGTTGCCCTCCACTTCTCCCTACCCTGGCTGGGGAATTCTGTGCACAGCAGTTCAACATATCCACTGGGCCTCAGATTGCAGAATACGCATGTTTAGAATAAGTTGTAGTAGACACCCGCTTGTTTCTGCTATTTCACTGAGAGAAGATGCCACAAGTACTGTTTTAACCATGTTTCCAACTTGGGGCCCACGCCCCACAGGGGAACCTCTATTCCCAGAAGCCTAAGTCAGTACATTGGCTGATCAGTGCTTTGGGGAATTGACAGGCTACTGGGAATTGAAGTCCAAAAGTTGGGAAACACTGGTTTTAATTCTGATCTACATAACTCTAGATAAAGCAGCTGCCAGTTTGAGATTCACAGACCATTATTCCTGCTTGTATACAAATCTTCCCTTTAAGATCCAGGTGGAGTAAGAGACAAGGTTCTCTCTCTGAAGTGGCCAATCTGTTTTTGGACTGTTTCCGGATGTGGATTGATGTAATGGAACGCGTCTTTGTGGAAGAACATTCTCTCAATGTTAAAACTCTTCAAAAACCTATCAAGAAAGAAGGCTTGCTTATACAGTAATGCTTTTCTTTGACAAACTAGGTTTTGTTTTGCTTTCATTTTTTCCCCATGGAGAAAGGATGAATTTGTACAGAGGATCATTCCACCACAAGAGCATTTGCCTGGAATCCAAAATGGTATCATCCAAGCATATGTTTGTAATCTGAGGAAGAGTTTAGGCCACTGGTTGGGATTTTGCTCTATTCTTTTCCATTAGAAATTCGTGGTGCATCATAATGTTTTAAGGTGTTTTCCCCTTTTCTTGACAAAATGTCACTGTCTTTTTCTTCTGAATAATTTTTATTTTGTAGAAGCTATTTCGCCGAGAAATCGCACCACCTTTCAAACCTGCTGTGGGCCAGGCAGATGACACCTTTTACTTTGACAAAGAATTTACCTCCCGCACACCAAAAGGTTTGTGAGTTTGGGCTTTTAAAAGAATAAGATAGTGGCTTTGATGTATTGAAGCACTGCTCATCTTATTAATAGGGAAGAGCTGGGCAAAAAGTAAAGCTGAACCTACTAAGGATTCTGGATGATTTGAAGTTAAACTAGCAAAGATTCCTGATAATTAACAATAGCAAACAAAAGCCTTTTAATCTTTATGAGCTCTGATCTTTAGTACCCCAGATGCAGATTTCAAACATGCCACCTATGTTTTAGGGGCATAGTTTATGGGGAATTAGTTATATCTTCTGTGATGCCATTTTGGTTTTAAAAGTGTTACATTTATGCTCAAGTATTGTCTAGCGAAGAGGGACTGTGATGGCTCAAGTGGTTAAAATGCTGAACTTGATGATCCCGGTCGGCAGTTCAGCAAATCAAGACCTGAGTCTTGATGGAATGAGCTCCCATCTGTACCAGATCCTGCCAACTTAACAGTTCGAAAGCAAGAAGTTGCAAGGAGATAAATAGGTACCACTTTGGTGGGAAAGTAACCGCGTCCTGTGTACAGTACTCTGGTGTCTAGTCATGCCTGCCACATGTCCACAGAGACATCTGCATATGCGGACAGCACTGGCTCTTTGGCTATAAACAGAGATGAGCACTGAACCCTAAAGTTGGATACAACTGGCTTTCCAGCAAGGGTGACCTTTACCTATTGTCTTTTATAAATATGTTGTTTGTTCTTTTGCACATATTCTCTTGGAGGATTGATGCATTATGCTCATACCTAGGGATGAAATTTTGGAGTTCACCATATGCTCTCCCAAGAAAAAATGCTATTTTGAATTTCAAGGAAAAGGTTCTATCAAGCATCTCACTGGCTGAATATGCTACGTTGCATGTCTGAGGTGGCTTCATGTGAAGAGTAGTGCTCCATCATTCCTTTGTGTTCTTCTTGCCCAACTGTCTGAAATAACATCCCAGCCAAAGGAGCACCATTGGATTGTCACGCTGATATCTTTTTTGCTCAAAGGCTTTGTGCCACAGGTGCAATGTACAGAATTCCTCCCTGCCAGAGTAATCAGCCTACGGCGACCCAAGACCATACCTTGTCAACTGTGGCTCCGGAAAATACGGGACCGGCACAAACGGTTCTGAACAGATCGCCTTCTACGCATGTGTAGAAGGTGACCTGCGCAGAAGGGATGCGCAGTACCTCTTTTCCCCTGCTGCCAATTCCAGGGTTTTGGCAGCTGCAGGCGGGAAATGGCGCAAATCGGCACCGAAAATCGGGAAATCCCGGCCAATCCGGGAAGGTTGACAGGTATGCCCAAGACCCCCAGCTCCATCCACTTCTGGGTCCACTTCTTAATATCTCTTGATTGTAATTTCTTGGTGGTCTTATCCTGGCTCCCTCTTGCACTTTTACAAAGCTAATTTGTTATCTTTTGAAAGGAACAACATGGGATGGACTGCTAGTCAGGTATGTTCTAATACAGGGGTACCCAAACTTTTTGGGCCGGTCATGTGGTTCAGAGGGCCAGTCACTTTGGCATGTGGGCCGGATCCTGCCCCCATCACCAATTCATCCAGGCCAGATGAATTGATGTTGGGGCAGGATCCGACCCACGGGCCGTAGTTTGGGCACCCATGTTCTAATACAAAAGAAATCTTCTCTTAATGTCCACTTTTTTCTGCCTCTCCTGTTCCAGATTCCCCTGGGATTCCCCCTAGCGCAGGAGCCCACCAACTCTTCCGAGGGTTCAGTTTTGTGGCCACCAGCTTAGCAGAAGATGAAAAAGCCAAACCCCCACCTGTGCCTTTGCATTCTGTAGTACAGGTAAGAAGAGATGTGAAGTCTGCCATGCTTCCTCCCTATTCAGAGCACAATTGAGCTTAATTGAGATTGTGTTCTCAGATTTAGAACCAGCTTTTTAATATAACATTATTAAAACATAAAACAAACACACATATCACATCATTTAAATCAATACTCAAATATTACAGAAAACTAATCATGCAAATTTACAATGTGCACCCTCCACTATGGAACTTTGTTCCTTTTTCCATACCTATCTAAACAACCCTATCTGTTCATTTATAAGTATCTTATCCCCTATTTCCAAAATATTGAATATTTTTGACCCGACTCGGAATTGAAGTACAAGAACATCTGGAGTGCCAAGGTTCGGCATCATGGCTCTATGGAGACATCTCTGCTGATTTTTAAGACACCAAAGAAGATCACCAATCCACTTTCAAAAGCAGTTGTTTATCCTGGAAGGAAAGTGCAGGATGTGTTGTGACTATCAATATGGAGAGGGTTGAAACAATAAAGCACACCTTCTCTACAGTCCAGATCTGTATCTCGCTGCATTCTTAAGCAGTTGCTAGTTGAAACAGACAAAAATGCCTTCAAGCGCTTCTACCTTGAATTGTATCGTGGTGTCCAGATGGAGCCTCGGCTTCTTCTTATCCTGTTCTTTTTCTCTCCGCTCAACATGTAGCAACTGCATGGTAAGAATCTCCAGTTTAATGACGGCTACGTTGTAAAAGAGGCCATTGGTGTGGGTTCTTACTCCGTGTGCAAGCGCTGCATTCACAAGGCAACAAACACAGAATATGCTGTCAAGGTCAGAGCAGATCTCTTTTGTTTTACCCCAGGAATAATGGTACAGTTGAAAATCTCATTGTTAATTACAGGGTTGTTGGTGTTTTTTACGTTGACATGCTTTCTATGGAATAATAGCTACACACCTAACACCCAGCACTTTCGGGGGCAGAGGGGGGCGGGGCATCTCTGCCTTGAAAGCATCAACTTCCAAATGCCATTTGCCAACTTTCCTTTTGCTTCATAGAGTCTGATAGCTAGGCTAGGACACTAGTAATTGCACAAACTCAGATGATCATCCAGATCATCCTGCTATGGTAATAGAGTAGACCTGTGATGGGGAACCTTGGCACTCCAGCTGTTCTTCGACTTCAATTCCCAGAAGCCCAAGTCCCTGTGAATCCACACAAATGCATTTACTGAGCATACGGTCACAGGGACTTGGGCTTCTGGGAACTGTCGTCCAAGAACAGTTGGAGTGCCAAGGTTCCCTGTCACAGGAATAGACCATACTGCCAGCGACTCAACACCGAGTGTCAGGTGGTGGGAGTATGTTGATAATTTTGTATAGTTGTATTTTGTTTAGGTTTTGTTGGGTTGTTAAGTGTTTTTCTCCCCAATCTCGTTGTTCTGTGCAGGACAATGACAATAAAGATTTATCTATCTAACCTGACAACCCTGAGGACATAACGGCTTTGGGTGCCAAAGTCCACAGGGATGGGTGATAGTCCCCAAATGGATTAAATCTCACTTAAATCCATCTCGATGGAGGGCAGCAGCTTTATCAATACTGGCCTGGGGCTGATGTCAAAAGGGCTCAGAAACTGGATCAGTGGTGTGGGTGTCATGCTGCGATGCGAAAGGCCAGTCTTCATAGCTGATCGCCATGAGGATTGCCAATACAGTAGAACCTTGTATAATGAAAATACTGTAATTAGTTCCACAAGGCACTTCGTTATACAATATATATTTTTTGTTGTATGATGCATGGATTGTACAATGAAAATCTCTAGGAAAAATCATACAACGAAAATCTCTATGGGAAAAATTGTACAGTACAACAAAATCTCTATGGGGAAAATCATACAAAGACAATTTTCATTGTCCGGTTTTTCCCATAGAGATTTTTATTTTATGATGCACCCATTTGTTCCAAATTCTCTTTGCTGTATGATTTTTTTCTTTGTATGATGCATTTGTTATACGAGGTTCCACTGTATTCAGATTCAAATACGGCAGAAGAAGAAGAAATCCCTGAATTCAAATCTCACCCTTACTAAACAGTGGACCTGATCCACAAAAGCTAAAATTAAAATACAGCAGTTAGTCTTTAACGTGCCAGAACACTTTGTTGTTGTTTAATCTTTGATATGTTTGAAACACAGACTAACATGGCTACTATTCCCCAAAAAATAAAATATATAATATATATCTTTCAGGTCATTGACAAGAGTAAGCGAGACCCCTCAGAGGAGATTGAAATACTCCTACGGTACGGACAGCACCCAAATATCATCACACTGAAGGATGTGAGTGTAATAGTAGAATAGGATTCATCCACTTCCTATGCTCTGGAACTGCCCTTTGGAAATACAAGGCTTTGTTCACCGAAGAGTGGTAGTTAGATGCTTCATGCAATCTGTAGAAATATAGAACCCTTTGGACAAGCATCCTTTCTGATGTAGCTCCAGCAAAGGGAGAAATTATTTTTTTGACACAGATATTTTGCCTAGAGATTACCTTGGGAAATTCAAAGCTGTACACAAGCACACTCTGATGTTACACCCAAGCAGAGCTGTGAATGTTTGCTTTACTCTACCAGTAGACTAGTGTTCCCAACCTTTTTTTTTTTGGCCATGCCCCACCTAAGCATCTCTAACATTCTGATGCCCCCCACATCCACTAATATGACATATAATTCTTACAATTCTTACAATTCAAAAAGTGAACTATTCATGTGGAGGAAGCCTAAAAGGCCATTCACTATTAATAACTCACTCTCGCGTTGCCCTGCTTAAAAATCAGAATGTCCCAGCGTGGGAACCGCAGCAGTAGAGCTTCTTGCAATGGAAGCGTGTTGCTGGATATATGCATGGAATGTGTCGTTGTCTGTTTCTGTTGAACAGAGTGAAACATGCTATGGTCATCTTATGAGTGTCTTGTACTGGGCATGTGCCCTAGCACTAGATTTCACTAGTAAATCGGCATCAGTGTGACCCTTAGTATACTCGCGTGATGGCAAACCTTGGCACTCCAGCTGTTCTTGGACTTCAATTCCCAGACGCCCAAGTCTCTGTGAACCCACACAAATGGATATACTGCATGTACATGCAGTAAACTCATTCATGTGGATTCACAGAGACTTGGGCTTCTGGGAATTGAAGTCCAAAAACAGCTAGAGTGTGATGGTTCGCCATCACGGGAGTATGCTCTGTGTTTACCTGCCCTTAAGTGTAGCTGCTTGCAAGAATGATAGTTTAGATGTAAAGGCTACTAATGAGTAAGCTTCATAGACATTTCAGGCATGAAGTTCAGAACCTTTTTGGTAATAAACCTGTCCATATCCATCTATTTGGCAGGTGTATGATGATGGCAAGCATGTCTACCTGGTGACTGAGTTGATGAGAGGTGGGGAACTGCTGGATAGGATCCTCAAGCAGAAGTGTTTTTGTGAAAGGGAGGCCAGCTCTGTCCTGCATACAATCTGCAAGACGGTAGAATACCTCCATTCCCAAGGGGTAAGTATGAGATGGGGAGAAAGAAACAAGGCCACGTGAATTCTCTTCTATCTGCTTGGAGACGCAGATGTGGAAAGGAAAAAATGTGACATTTCTGCACTAAGTAGAGGCCCAACACACTGAGCGATGTGAACTGGACCACCTGAATTATCAGGAAAGGTTTTAGAACAGCCCACAAAACATTTTGCCCTTCAGCAGCATGCAATCTTTACCTATAAGAAGGGGGTTGGGCCGTGCGTGTCCGGCATGCGTAGCCACACCCGGCCCAACCATCCTGTATCAAGCCGGCCACACTTACCTTAAGACCCTGTGAGCATCGCCGCAATGGTCCGGAAGCCAAGAGTGAGGCCAACGCCCCACAAACCAGAACAAAAAAACCTGTGCTTCCCAGCGTCCTCCACACCGCGCCACCCCTCAGCCAATCAGGCTGAAGGACGCGAACGTGGAGGAGGCGGGGCAAGCAACGGCGCGCACGTTAAAAAAGTGCCAATGCGTCTGGGAGACGAAGGCTAAGAACGGTTACGGCACTCCGTTCTTAGCTTCCATCTCCCGGAGGGAAGACAACGGCTTCCACGGAGGCCAGGGGCGGAAGCTTTGGCCCCCGCCCACCGAGGAAAATGAATCGCTTCCCTCTGGGAGACGGAAACCGAGAATGGCGCTCCATTCTCGGCCTTTTTCTCCTGGAGGGAAGACAATCCCTCCCACGTAGGGTGGGGCCGAAAGCTTCGGCCCCCACCCACTGAGGAAAACAAACTGCTTCCCTCCGTCTCCCGGAGGGAAACCATTGCCTTCCGACTTTGGCGGGGAGGAGGGGGAGCCCCTCTTCTCCCCACGGCCCCGGGGACAAAGGCCGGCGGCACCCTCGCCGCGGCTTCTCCCATGCCTGTCGGAAAAATCCTTCCCCTTCTCCAACAGGCAAGGGCCGAATGCGGAGCTCCTCCCCTCCCCCTCCCTCGCTGTGTCTGTCTGTGTGTGTGTTCGCGCACCCCAAAACCACCTCTACCACCAACACACACAATATACCTGCAAGGCCAGGCAAAAAAATTCTAGTACTGTATAACACTGCATCAGCAGAGTTACAAGGGTCTGCGGTGGCTCAGTGGTTAAGAAGCTCGCCTTGTTAGCTGGAAGGTCGGATGTCGGCTGTTCGAGACCTGGGTACTACATGACAGATTGAGCGCCTGTCCTCTGTCCCAGCTCCTGCCAAACTAGCAGATCGAAAGAAAGAAATAGGGACCACTTTGGTAGGAAAAGATCTTAGGGACATGAAAGGAGCCTCATTTGGGCGTCCTCATAGCGGAGTTTCTCCAGCAAAAATCCTTTCAACCCAGAATAATTTCTGACAAGAAATTATTATTATTATTATTATTATTATTATTATTATTATTATTATTATTATTATTATTATTATTATTATTATTATTATTATCAGAAGTACAGTATTTATATCAAGAGATGTAACTAGTAAGTTCTGGAGGATTTTAAACAACATTCATTCATTATATTTATATCTCACCCATCTAAGTATAAGTTACTCTGGGCAGTATGAATACAAAGAATATTAACACATTACAGTATATGGCTGTTGAAGTTCTGTGATTCTATTATTATTCTTCCATGTCTAAACCAGATGTGAAACTGCCAAAATGAAGGCACCTTTTGGTGAGTTCATTCTGTAGTTCCTTTCGCCCATCCTAGTGTGAGAAAGATTATCCGGCAACACAAGTTGGCCATTACCAGGGTATACCCGATTGTGTGATGAGCCATTTTCTATGCAAACCATTACGTGATCGTAATAATTAAGTCTCAAGATGTTCACGGTGTTTCAATTTTCATTTTTGATCCTTTCCTTTCAAATAATACTTTCATGAGTAGCTTACATGCAGTAAATCCAGTGACATAAGAACAGTGTGGTGAAGTAAAATTGCAAATGACTTGGGGACAAAATATGAAAATCAATACGGTTAAGTTTACATTTGTTAAAAGATCTGTGAAAATGCAAAAGAAATCACCCAAACCTGAGAGTATGACAATGTAGTCACCAGGTAAACAGGCCTGGGCAGAAAACATTCCGTCATTAGGTTATCTATGAAAAAGGCTGGTCCCAGTAACTATGCACAGCACCTCATTCTGTAGGAACATTTTGAGAAGATTCTCTGTCTTCGCATTGAGCATTCAGAAGAGCACACTACAGTATGTGGATAAGGAAACAGCACTTGTTTTGGTGGGACACATGTTATGCAAGCTAGAGGGTTCCTTCTTTGTTATACTCCCATTTACTGACTACACTACATCACAAAAAATATATATTGTCTGCTACTTGGTCTAATCCTGTGTCCTATATTAAATCAAGTGCGCTGAATCCAAATCTGAAGTCCGATTCTGCATAGGACGTCAGAATCTTAAGTTAGCAAATACCTCCCTTTTGGTTAGGTTCTTGCATTGATCACACAGGGTATATTTGCTCCCACTCGCTCGCCTCTGCGCCCTGCCACCACCAGAGGAGGAGATGATGGTCCAAGCCAGGTGCGACCACTCCGAGCCGGCGGCCTTGTTGCCCCCCCCCCACCCGGGAAAGGACAAAAGGCCGCCGGCTCGGGACCAAAGGACGCTCCCGCTTGCTCGCCTCTGCACCTGCGCCCCTCTCCCCCCACCCAGGAAAGGACAAAAGGCCACCGGCTTGAGACCAAAAGACGCTCCCGCTCGCTCGCCTCTGCACCCTGCCACCGCCAGAGGAGGAGGAGGAGATGGTCTGAGCCAGGTGCGGCCACTTGGAGACTCCCACCTGCCTTGTTGTGCCCCCCCCCTCGGGAAAGGACAAAAGGCCGCCGGCTTGGGACCAAAGGATGCTCCCACTCGCTTGCCTCTGTGCCCTGCCACCGCCAGAGGAGGAGGAGGTCCGAGCCAGGTGCAGCCACTTGAAGACTTTCGCCTGCCTTGTTCTGGGCCCCTCCCACCCGGGAAATGACTTTGCTGTTCTGTTTGATGTTTTGTGGTAATTTGAATTTGTAAAATGTATTACTGTCTATTTCGTTTTTTTGTATACTACTGATTTATTGTGTATTTTGAACTCTGTATTTTGTTTTATTTTGTATACCTTACTAGCTGTGTATTTTTGGACTATATTATGTACCTATTGGATGTAAAACCACTTTGAGTCGCCCGCTGGGCTGAAAAAAGCGGTATATAAATTAAACTTTATTATTATTATTATTATTATTATTATTATTATTATTATTAAATGTAGCAAAAATTATCCGGTTTATTAACACAGCTGCGCCTAATCATCTTTAGCTCAAAGCAGACTCACTACAGCCTAGCTGTACTATCCAATAAGATGGTTTCTCATTAGAGACAAGCCCTTGGTCTATCTCGCCTTATATACCTATTTCTGACGTCAGCTGACTTGCCCAGTCATGCCCAGCTGCTGCTGGAACATGCATGCCACCAGGGGACGTGATTCAGCAGGCATAGTGGTAGTGGCAGCAGGCATAGTGGTAGCTGCAACTGTTATAAGGTTACCGACCATTTGAACAGCTATAGCATGCCTTAAAATCTGTATGTGATAGACAAATTCTGAGTTCAGATTTGGAAACAGCATACTCGATATCATGTAAATCACATCTGTTATTCCCAGTAGCAAAATCGTTGTGCAGTGTTACCAGAGTTTAACTGCCTCAATCTTTAAAAGCCGCTTCATATGCTTTGTTCACAACCTCTTGTCATGTAAAGGTAGCCAAACTGAAGAGAAAGACAGAACCTTTTCAGTGGTGGCAACATAAATGCCATATGGATAAGTGTTGGGCTTCATCTCTTTCTGCTTTTAGGTACACTCTCAAAGATTATTTGCCAAAAAAATACTTCAGTGATCTGTTGTTGTTTAGAATTCTTCTCTTCCATTCAACAGTTTTTTTCACTGTGTCTTGTGTGTTGCTTGTACAAGCTAATTGAAGTGTTTTGTAACAAAGGGAAATATGTATAATAACTGGCAATGATGTGTGAACTCTGGAACTGGGGATGTTGTATGTTGGAATGTGCCCATGCCTATAGAGGTGAGCTGTGGATTCTTCCATTGCTTTCCCAGGTGGTTCACAGAGACTTGAAACCTAGCAACATCCTCTACGTAGATGAGTCTGGTAACCCAGAATCTATTCGTATTTGTGATTTCGGCTTTGCCAAGCAGTTGAGAGCAGAGAACGGGCTCCTTATGACCCCTTGCTACACTGCCAATTTTGTAGCTCCAGAGGTAAGTAACTCTTGAGTTTGTTGAGCCTGTGATAAAGTCTTGCTGTGGTCTATTTAAATAATTGTTTCATTATTTCATTTGACATGTGTCTGTAGGCACAGGGACTTAAGAACATAAGGACAGCCTTGCTGGAACAGCCCACATCCCATCCAGTCCAGCATTCTGTCTCACACAGTGGCTCACCATTTGCTTCAGGGTATTATTCCCAAGCAGATGCCTTCACCTCCTTAGGATTCCCTGGAAATGGCATTGAGAGATCTCCTGCCTATCTATCCAACAGATCTCTTCAGTGTCACTGATTTTAGAAGGATTAGGTCAGGAAAACATTTCCTAACAGTCAATTAAATCATTCTTGCCATCATTGTTATTCCTCAGCTTTCTACTATTAGCCAGTTTACAATTTGTGATCACCTTTCATGGTCTCCTACTGGATTCTTTCTCAAGAAGAAGAAGAAATACCTTCCCTGAATTATTAAAAACAGTTATTCATAAACTGCTTTGAGACTGGGAAATGCAATTATATGCTTAAACCCTTGGGACAGGTGGCAGGGGTTGAACTGAGTTCCAAATCAAAGGTTATCTACTTTGATCACTCCCTTTCTGACCTTGAAATACTTAGGACAGTGATGGCGAACCTTGGCACTCCAGGTGTTCTTGAACTTCAATTCCCAAAAGCCCAAGTCTTTGTAAATCCACACAAATGGGTTTACTGTGTGTAGTTTTTTTTTACTAGTACTTCATAGAGTGGTGGCCTTGCCACCTGGAAGTTTTTAAAGAGATGTCCTCTTGCTAGGGATTCTGCAGCTGTTGGTTTCCTGCTTTTGCAGGGGGGAGACTAAATCAAGGTTCCTCAAACTTGGCTCTCCAGGTGTTCTTGGACTTCAATTACCAGAAGACCAGGAAAGCACACCTACTGATCAAGGCTTTTGGAAATGGAAGTCCAAGAACATCTGGAGAGCCACATTTGAGGATCCCTGGACTAGATGATCCTTCAAGTTACTGACAGCTCTATGGTTCTTTGATTTTACCTGTAAATCATTTGTAGCAGTAAATAATTGACTTCATTCTCTTTTTGAATCTGTTTTGCACCTGGTTCTCATTAGTGAACCTTGGAAATATTTCTGAAAACATAGTGTGTTCATGTACATGGTATATTAACTGTTACGACACTGTTGGGAGTCATAAACCATTGCTAATCAAATACAGATCACCCAGAAGCACACACATTCTTAAATCTCTCTGGATTTGGTGTGTGTGTGCGTGTGCGTGCGTGCTCAATTACTCAAAGTAGATAAACTTGTTTTATGTCCTTCTGTTCTGTTCTATCCTGTGTTTTCCTTTGTTTTGGATCAAGGGAAACAAGGAGGAAAATGATGCCCTAAATTTGTCTGCACTTCTTATCAGATTTTATCCCATTTTTCCTGGGGATGATACTGAGATAACTTGGTTGTTTTCTCCTTGGTTCTCTTCTTACCTAGGTTTTGAAGCGCCAAGGTTACGATGAAGCCTGTGATATCTGGAGCTTAGGGATCCTCCTCTACACAATGTTGGCAGGGTAAGTGCAGCATCCAGTTTGTTTGGCTTACAGGTCTATAGATATATTGTATTTTTCTTCCTATCCTTCTTCCAAAAAGCTCAAAAAAGTATGGGTGGTCTCTTTTTATTATTTTATCCATAGAATAACTCAGTGAAGTAGGCTCAGGCTAAAAAAGAGGGAAGGAATGGCATATGATTGCCTAATTAACTTCACAGCTAGTCGGAATATTTGAACCTAATCTCCTCCTTAGGTCTAGTAGTTGATCACTAACACTGACCCTTTTTAAAGAAAGAAAGTGATTGCTTTAATTACTGTGGCACTGGTTTTAATTTTGTTTCTTCATAATAATATTAGCGAATCAGTGTGGTACTATAGAGCAGGGGTTCTCAACCTTTTTAAGCCATGGGCCGGGGCATGCTCCCTCAGGCAGTTGAGCGTGCCGGACTGGTGGTTCCCCCCTCTGTAAACACTGCTGTAAAATGCTACCACCGCAGCTGGGAATGGGCATGTTTACGACAGCCGTGAGCTCATTTATGGCTGTCGTAAACACGTCCACTTGCAGCAGCAGTGGCGTGGGCCAGATGATTTGTCACTGTGGGCTGGGGCTGGTCCATGGGCCGTAGGTTGCCCACCCCTGCTATAGAGTGTCAAACTAAAACTCATGGTATGGGTTCAAATTTTTGCTTGGTTATGAGGTAGACCAGTGGTTCCCAATGTGGAGCACACACCCCACAGGGGGGCTTCAATCCCCAGAAGCCTCAGTCAGTGCATTGGCTGATCAGTGCTTTGGGGAACTGATTTAGGCTTCTGGGAATTAAAGTCCAAAAAAAAAAAGATTGGGAAACACTGAGGCTGACGATTCCTTGAACATCTCATGTGTCTTAAAATCTCTGTTAGGCTTGTCATATAGCCAGTGGGAGCTGCATTGGCTCCGGCATGATAAATGCATTGCATGTGGACCTTTTATGGCAGTCTCATATTATGAGATGGGAACTCTACTTCTGGAGAGATCCTTCTCTCTGTGCCCTAACTGAGGGAGAGTCAAAACAACCCTGTGCTCCCTGGGTATTCAAAGAAGAGCCCCTGAAGACTTGGGGCAAGCATTTTTGGAGGAGACGATCCATCACACAACTTGACCCGAAACACATAGTTGTAAAGATTAAATACAGGTTCTTTGAATTGGTCCTAGAAAGGGATTGAATGCCAATGTAGATGAGCATTAGCACAATATAATACTATTGTCCAGATCCAGTTAGCAATCTTTTTGGATCATTTCTGGGCCATTTTCTAAGACAGCTAGTAAATGAAATGAGGCTACCAGGGTGTGGATAAAGCACAAGGGTTTTCTGGGTAACTGCCTTCAATGCTCTGCCTGTATTCCAACCTGCTTTTATCCTTTGGCAAGATGGCTGTAGTAGTATATGTATAAGTCCTCTTGCAAAACTAATGGAAGGCGTGCCACACCCTAAGATAGGAGATCCTAAAGCTGGTGTTCACACTAGATGGCAGTATTTCCCTTAAATTCTCAGAAGAGACTTCCTTGTCTTGAGCTTCTCATGATATCCCTGATAGCTGGAAGGAGGAGGTGAGGGGTGGGGAAGGCAGCAGCAACTCTTTAGCCCAGACCTACTAAAACAGGGATTTTCAACCTTTTCGTGCCATAGGCTGGACCACACCCCCTCAGACAGTTAAGCGGGCCAGACTTGAATTTTCCCCCACCGTAAACGCTGCCGTAAAACACACTCATGGCTGTCGCAAATGCATTTGTAGAAACAATGGCAGGACGGAGTGAAAGCACGAACAAACCACCAAATTCCATCCAACAAAAAATCCTTTACTGCAGGAAATGCCTCAATGGCTGAGAGAAAACGAAGCTCTCCGGTTTACAGCTTTTCGAACATCTTCCACTGGTTTTCTACAAATAATGGTTAATACAAAACATTCATAAGCTGATGATACATACACATATATATATATACATATTTACAAGCATGTTGCACTCAAGGTTGTATGTCAGGTTACAATCAATGAAGGCTTACCTCTGATACAGTGTAGCAGAATATAAAAGTATTAATAGTTTTCATGGTGTCAGGCTATTGGTAGAGTCTCTTTTGCCCAAGACGTTAGTTCGAATAATCAAATGGCTGCTTTTATTCATATTTTACCCTACCCAGGTACAAACATGCTGAAGCGGTGAGAGAAGTAGTATATGCCATCATCTGCCCATGTGCAAAGTTTTACATCGGTTGCACCAGGCACCCCCTTAAGGTTCGGATCCTTGAGCATCGCTCTCGGATCCGCACCCACTTACTTACTGCACCTCTCATGTCGCATTTTCTCGACAACAAACACAGTGAAGATGATATTAGATTTATTGCATTAGAAAAAATACTTCCCAACTTATTTGACAAAATAGACATTAATAATAAATTATTACGAAGGGAAGCGCATTTCATTCACCTATTTAATTCATTAACTCCTTTTGGATTAAATTCCAATCAGGATCTTAGCTGTTTCTTATAGAAGATATTGTAGCTAGGTCTACTGTCGTCTTAGGTACTTTCACATGTTATATCCTCCTGTATGTTTAAAATTTCTCTCACCGCTTCAGCATATTTGCACCTGGGTAGGGTAAAATATGAATAAAAGCAGCCATTTGATTATTCGAACTAACGTCTTGGGCAAAAGAGACTCTACCAATAGCCTGACGCCATTAAAACTATTAAAACTATTAATACTTTTATATTCTGCTACACTATATCAGAGGTAAGCCTTCATTGATTGTAACCTGACATACAACCTTGAGTGCAACATGCTTGTAAATATGTATATATATGTGTATGTATCATCAGCTTATGAATGTTTTGTATTAACCATTATTTGTAGAAAACCAGTGGAAGATGTTCGAAAAGCTGTAAACCGGAGAGCTTCATTTTCTCTCAGCCATTGAGGCATTTCCTGCAGTAAAGGGTTTTTTGTTGGATGGAATTTGGTGGTTTGTTCATGCAAATGCATTTGTGACAGCTGCAGATGAATTTTATGACAACCGCAGGGCGCAGGCATATTTACAGCTGTCATAAACAGGTCCGATTCTGGTGGTAGTGGTGACGTGGGCCACATGAAATGGTGCCGTGGGCAGAGTCTGGCCATAGGTGCAAACTCCTGTACTAAAAGAAGGAAGAAGCAGTTACCAGTAATAGCATGCATGTATTTCTATGAATATTCGATGGTATTAAGCAGAGATTTCAATGAGCCATGTAAACTCAGGAAAAATTGCCTACATGCTTAAAACAAAGTGGCCTAAACACTCATGAAACCCAGTGGCAGCTTCCATGAGCATTTAGGCTAGTGGTTCCCATGCCCCACTGGGGGACTTCAATTCCCAAACGCCACTGCTTTGGGGAATTGACTTAGGCTTCTGGGAATTGAAGTCCAAAAACCAAAGGTTGGAAAACATGGATTTAGGCCCTTTAGTGCTTTGGAAGAAAAATTATTAAGTGCTTTGTAATAGGCATCTCTAACTCATTTTTCTCCAGAAGAGGCGGAGCGGCCTGTACATAAATGCCTAGATAATCTTCTGTGTAGTTGCTTAGCAGAGGCAAGACCTTAGGCTGACGGGAATAGAGTGGTATTTTGTGAGTCTTTCAATCGTTCTGAAGGATTCACTTGGCCCAGAAGCAGTCTCAAGAAACTGTAGCCCAGTAGACAGGTTCAGACCCTGAGAAAACTGGGACCATGTGACCTGGGGAAGAGCCTTCTCCCACGTCACCCTGCCAGTTCATATAAATAATGTGAACCTTGGCACTCCAGGTGTTCTTGGATATGAACAGTAAACCCATTCATGTGGCTTCACAGAGACTTGGGCTTTTGGGAATTGAAGTCCAAGAACACCTTGAGTGCCAGGGTTTGCCATCACGAAACAAGGGCCTCCACATATACCTCTGGTGGTGACAACGTGGGGGCCTTTTAAGCTATAGCATCTCACCTTTTCAGTTCCCTTCATCTTTCCCACTATTGTCTGCTCTAGCTAGCACCATCTAGCCAGAGCCTCAGACAGAAATGTTTCCCTTCTCCTGTTACTTCTCTTTTTAACTGGAAGTACATTTTTACAAGATTTTTGAGGGACAGAACTTGCAACTATATGTCTTACTCCTGAGCTATAGTCCCTTTTTGATCCATTGTTAAATAAGGGGAAAATCTAGAACTGGTTTTGCTCTTTAATATACAGTACCCTTCCCACCTTAACAATGATTCATTCTGGCCTTATACAAATGCTTTATACAGTTGTGCAGAGACTCACACAGAACAGTTTATAGCTTTTGATGGGAGCCTCACTCCCAATCCCCACGGTGCAGTGGTGGGCATCAGCAGGTTTGCCCCAGTTCACCAGAACCGGTAGCAGAAATTCTGGCTGGCCCCACCCATCCAAGTTTTGAAATAAAGTAGTCCTAATTCAGGTATAAAGTAGTCCTAATTTACTTCCCGGAAGCGGAAGTAAAACACGCCCGTATGGAGGAAGGGTTAACCCAGAAGAGCCTTAACCGTACGGGCGCGTTTTACTTCCGCTTCCAGGAGTGACGAGGGCAGCGCGGGCTGGATGAATCGCAGTAAACCCATTCATGTGGATTCACAGGGTGCTTGGGCTTCTGGGAATTGAAGTCCAAGAACATCTGGAGTGTCAAGGTTCACCATCACGGCACTACATGAACATCAAATGTCCATAATCACTGGCCATTCTGGTGTTGAAACCCCTAACATCAGCATCCTTACCAAGTGAAAGCCCTATACCTTTAGTCTGGATACCATTCTCCAGACATCTGTCTGCCACTAATAACTTCAAAACACTGTCTGAGCAGGCTCTGAGTCATGACCTGCCGAAAAAGCAATAAAAGAGAGAATCAAGAAATCTGACAGGACCAAACCATCTTTAGCCAAATCTTCAGCTCCAACTTCATTCTCTACACAGCTTCGACATCGTCACTGACAGCCAGTCACTTGAGTAGTGGCACAAAGACCACAATGAAGAAAGGCACGTTGCTTATCTTTAACTGTACTTCTTCAAGTGGTCATCTGTGTGCTCACACAATCTGTGCTCAAATGTCTGTTTTCATCTTAGTGGCAGGCTAAGATCTGGAATGATGAGTAGGGCATGTCAATACATGTCCAGTAAGAATGGAAGGAAAGACTATTCAGTTGTAGACTCTTCCATGCAGCTCTCTGTGCAGGCACAAGATCCATTTGTATGAATGTACAGCTGATAGCTCAAAGTAAGCAACCTGTCCTTTGTTTTCAGACAGTGGGTCCTGCTTAAAGTTTTTATGATAAATATGCTTTTTGGAGTCTTTGGCTCCTTTTTCATTCACATCAGCAGGGATTTTCTACATGGCCTCTGTTGATAAGGTCTACCTAAAATCATATATTTCTCAAAGAGTTCAGAAATGTTTGTAAATTTGAAAACTAGTGCCAGTACATTATTATTAATCACTGTAAAATTACAACTGCAATGAATTTGAAGGTCATTGATATCAACCATTTGCCTGTAGCAAGTTCTTTGATTCATATGCTCTTAAGCACATCCATGTGCTCTTAAGCCGAGCTGCTGCTGAGGAGAGCCAAACAAAGGAAGTGAGCACTGGTAAGTTTTGGGCATGCTTGCAGTTGGAGTAGAGCTGCTTTAGAGGCCCGCGCGCCTAACGGGGCGCGAGATTTCAAACAAAAAACAAAAGAAGACTATATTCTTACTAGATAGAAAGGTAGTAAATGTGTAAATTTTTGAGGCCCAGAATACTGCACTTGTTAAAGGGGGCGCGGCTATGGTGAGCTGTGAGTAAGATGTATTTTGTCTTGGCTCACGCCGAAATGAGGAAGAAAAGTGGATTTTAAAAGCAAATTTATATGACTGGCAACATTAAAATAATAAAATTCAGATCCCTGAACTGTTGTGGATAAAAACGAGGTGCAGAGCGGGTTCGAAGCCTGAAAACCAGGCGGTAAGTGAGGCACGGCAAAAGTCGGGCTGAGTGAGCCGTTTTGGTCTCAGGCGGGAGCCCAGCGCTCGGAAACAGTGCTATAACGATGGATCCGAATAAAGGATAAGCTCTAAAAATAAACATCGGAGCAGAGGTGGCAGTGGCGAGATTCCCTGTGTATGAGGGCAGAAAAGTGCAAGTAAGTGCTGAGTGTTTGAAGATTGTGAGCAGGGAAGGAGTAATGGCAGAGGGTGACTTCAAAATCGAAGCTTAAGAGAGGGGGAAAGAAAGCTGACTCGGGCGGCAAAGAAAGTGGTGAACGTTTAAATGTGGAAAGTAGTCACTCAGATCAGCTTTGAAAGTTAAACAGTCCCCCGGACATTGACATTGTTGCTATTATTGCTCCAGAATAAAGATGACTGGATTATAAAGTGGGAATATTGAGCTTTAAATTGGCAAAGCACAGTCTCGGAGTTCGGAGAAGGGGTGGTAAGACATCCCAAGTGAGTCATCCTGAGTCCGGACAGGAGCTCTGTGCTTGAAGAAATTGCTTGAAGAAACTGTAGATTTGAACTAACTGTGTTTTTAAGAAAAGACTATCTCTTGGATTACAGTGTTTTCAGCTTGTTTTATGTGGCTTCGCTACTCCTCCACCTTCAGCTTCCAACTGTGTCCATTTCAGTTCCTTTTGCATAGTGTCTCCTCCCTCCCCCTCTCATTTTGAGATATACTGAGCTTCACTGTTACATGGTTGCCGATTTGGATTACAATTGTATCAACAGAAGAAGAGCTCGTGGCATATCTAAAGCTGGAAATTCATGGTTTATTGATTTTTTGGTAGCTTTAATTAATTTTTGGTGGTTGCAAGCAATATTCTTCCTTCTCTCCTCTTATGGATTACAACTGCTGGTCGGCATTAGACTTTACAAGTGGAATAGCAGCTGTTGGGGGATTATAATAAAGGATTTGGTTCCCAAGTTTTGGACCCTACAGAATCTTCAATCAAGCTTTTGGATTTGAACTTACCTTTATTAAGTCAGGAGGATTGGACAGATTTTGGTTTCTTTGGTTTGTTTGAATCCTGGAACAGTTTCAAGGAGAGGGTCACGTGGGATTAAAAATGATTACTGCATTGAAACTTTTATTTGATATCACAATGGATAAAGCTGCAAGGAGCAAGGGAGAGGAAGAGGAAGTGGTGAAGCCAAAAAGGAAGGGCAAAGCACAGGTTGTGGACCCACCCCGATCGTCATCTTCATCATCACCTGAACCCGCATTTGACCAGACTCAAATTATGGTGGAACTTGGTAAATTATTTCAAAAATTTGACAGGATGGATGAAGCAAGAGTGAATGATAAAAATGAAATGTTGGATAAATTAACTGGATCGATTACTGATCTCTCAAAAAAAATTGATTTAAATATTCACAAGTTAAAGGGTAATGTTAAATTGATGCAAAATGACATGAAAGCGATGAAAGGGGAAATGAAAGGGATACAAGAGGAGGTGAGAGAAAATAAGATGAAGATGGATGAGCAAGAGAAAAGGATTGATGTGATGGAAGAGATGATGAGAAAGCAGAATATTCTGATACATCATGTGACTCAAAGAACTCCAGACCAGCTAAGAGATAGAATTGTTAATTGGTTAAATAGTTTGAAAATGGGGAAGGATTTTGTCAATGAGGATATTGTAAGTGCCTACAGAGTGGGATCGAGAAGGGGGAAAAGTGATTATAGGAATGTTTTGGTTAAATTTGCAAATTGAGGGGGGGGGGTAAATTGAAGGTGATGGCTTTTTTAAAACAAGCTGGTTCTGGAGTTCAGAAAATATGATGGAGCGGATGTGGAGGTATATAATGATATTCCAATTAAGGAACGTGGTTGGAGATATAAAATGAAACCGGCAACAAAATTTTTGATTAAAAAAAGGGATAAAATACAATTGGAGATTCCCACAAAAGTTAAGATTTTTTATGATAAAAAGATGCAGGTGATTGATGAAAGGACTGATGCTTTGGAATATTTAACTTTACTTGACTTGGTCAGTGCGGGTCCGAATGAATGGTTGGAGTTAAGGAAAGATTTGCTGGTGTCGGGAGGGATAAGAAGAGACTATGGTGGAACAGATGAGGGAGGTGCTGCGGGAGGAGAACAAATGGGAGGAGCTGAGGGAGAATTGTCATTGATAGTGGTGGAGGAGGAGTTAAGCAAAGGCTAGAAGGGAAAGGGAATGAAGGTGAGAATTTTTAAAGGTAAAGAGGTGTTCATAACAGTTTTGTTTTTTGTTTTTGTTTTTTAAAAGGAGAAAAATGTGTGTGGATCGTGCGCTTGAGTTTTAATTATTATGCTTATCCTACACGTTCCCCCCCTCCCCTCTTTGGAAGTCAAAGGCGTTTTTTCCCCTTTTTTTGAAGGAAAAAGCGGGGAGGTCATTAATGAGTGTTTTATGTTCGAGGTTTTGTTTTAATTATGTTAGGTTAATTGGTAGTACGCCCAATGGAGAGTTCAGGAGAGATAAAAGTGGGGGACAATTTCAATTATGAGAGCGATAAAAGTATTAACATGGAATGTAAAAGGTACAGGATCCCAAATTAAGAGGAGGAGGATAGAATCAGCTCTGAAGAGGGATAGACCGGACATAGTCTTTTTACAGGAAACTCATCAAAAATCTCATGATACAAATAAACTCTTCCTAGGTTGGATGCAACATTATGAAAAATTTTATGGTACATCAAAATCAAGAGGAGTTGCAATTCTGATCTCGGCTAGATTGGGGCTTGAGATAACATAAGAACATAAGAACAGCCTTGCTGGAACAGGCCACAGCCCATCCAGTCCAGCATTCTGTCTCACACAGTGGCTCACCATTTCCTTCAGGGTATTCCCAAGGAGATGCCTTCACTTGTTTAGGATTCCCTGGAAATGGCATTGAGAGATATCCTGCCTATCTCTCCAACCTGGAGGTTGTCCTTAAGTATCCATAATTATAGCCATTGATATCCTTGTCCTCCATAAACTTGTCTAATCCTTTCTTAAAGCTGTCAAGACTGACAGATAGTATCTCAGACTCGGAAGGGAGATTTTTGATAGTGAAGGGGAAAATAGACGATGAGGAAATAACGTTGGTGAATATATATGCCCCAAATGACCATCAAGCGGAATTTTTAGAAAAAATGTGTATGATATTGGTAAAAGAAAAATCAAGGAAGATGATTATGGCTGGTGACTTTAATTTATTAAGATCAAATTTGGATTGTACAAATATATTAAGAAGTGGAAAAGGGATTAAAGGGCAAATGTTGGATAATTGGATGACTGCTTTAGGTTTGAAAGATTCTTGGAGAGAACTTAAGGGTTCAGAAAGGGTATATTCGTATTTTTCGCAGGTCCACAACTCTTATTCTAGAATAGATTATATACTTGTAACAGAAAATTTGGTTAAAAATATGGAGGAAATGGAAGTTGGAATATTTAAGGAATCGGACCATGCTAAGGTGATATTGGAATTAAAATTACGGAATGAGATTAGATCAAGGAGAAGTTGGAAATATGATGTTAACCTATTTAGAGACCAGAAGTGTAAAGAACAAATTATGAAGAATTGAAGTGAAAGTTGGCATTGGAATGACAATGGCGAGGTAGAATACAATGTGGTCTGGGATACCATGAAGGCGATTTTTAGAGGGGAGTGTGTAAAGTTGGCAAGCAATAGATACAAAAATTACAAGTTATCACAGGATGAGTTAGAAAAGCAGATAAAGCAGTTACAGAAGGAACATTCAAAAACAAAGAATAAAAAAGTTTTTGCTAATTTATTAAGATTAAAGACTGAATTGGCAGGTAAAGAAATAGAAAAGGTGAAAAGAGATTTTGTTTATTTGAAAAGAGAATATTTTGAATTTAGTAATAAAAATTCAAAATTATTAGCAAAAGCAGCAAAGGATAAAGGGGAAAAGAGGGAAATTGGAGTTTTGATTAATGAACAATGGATAAAATGTAATAAAATTAAGGATAAATGTAAAATTGTGAAGGATTTTTATCAAGCTCTCTATGCAAGAAAAGAAATAGATGAGGAGAAACTTAAAAAGCAATTAGAGATACAAATAATTAGTGGAATAAAACAGGAACACAGGGATAGAATAGGTGAAGTAGTGACAGTAAAAGAGGTAATTACTAGATTGAAGTTGGGAAAAGCCCCTGGAGAAGATGGGTTGCCTGCGGATTTCTATAAGCAATTTGGAGATATTGTGGTACCAAAGTTGGAAAAACTATATAATTACATATTAGATGGAGGGCAAATTCCAACCTCATGGTATAGGACCACAATTGTACTTTTGCCAAAACCTGGAAAGAATTTAGAGAAAGTAGAATCCTATAGACCTATCTCATTGATAAATCAAGATGCCAAGATCTTCACAGCAATATTGGCTAACCGCTTGAATAATTTTATGGGAGAATATATAAATGTAGATCAAGTAGGATTTTTGAAAGGAAGACATATGGCAGATTTGACCAGAAGAGTAATGGATTTAGTTGATACGGTGAGTCAAACAAAAGAAAAAGTGGGATTAATATATTTGGATATATTTAAGGCATTTGACTCTCTACAATGGATTTCAATTAAGGAGATAATTAAACGTTATGGATTTGGCATCAAATTTAGAAGGGTAATTGGTCAACTATATCAGCAAGGAATAGCCACTGTTAGAGTAAATGAGGAGGTTAAAGACGAGGTAAAGTTGGAGGCAGGTACGAGACAGGGTTGTCCTTTATCTCCAATATTGTTTATCATGGCAGTGGAGTTATTAGCTAAAGCTATAAAAGAAGATGAAAAAATAGAGGAGATTATGGGAAACAAGATAAGTATGTATGCCGATGATACCTTGATAATTGTAAAACAACCAGAGAAGGTAATGAATAGAATTAGGCATCAATTAAAAGATTTCAAGGATATTACTGGGTTGAAAATAAATTGGGATAAATCAGAAATGATGTTTTGTAATAAGGGGGGGAATCAGAGGAAGATAAAGGACACAATTAATATTCAGATTAAAAATAAATTGAAATACCTGGGAATAATTATATCAAACAAACTGGAAGAGCTTAAAAGACTGAACTATGATAGTTTGAAAATTGAAATTAAGAATAAGATACAAAGGTTTCAGAAGTTGAAACTGTCATGGTTCGGGAGAATTGCACTTGCTAAAATGATGTTGCTACCCAGAATAAACTTTTTATTTGATGCGTTAGCGATTCAATTGAAGGATAAGGAAATTAAGGAGCTCCAAAATTTGATTAACAATTATTGTAATGGGGGAAAGAAATCTAGATTACCAAAAAAAGTTATGGTATTTTCCGCAGAAAGAAGGAGGGTTGGGAATGCCGAATTTGATGGCATATTACCAGGCATTTCAAATTAAGAATGTTGTGAAGATCTTGGCAAGGGAAAAGGTAATATGGGAGGAAATCGAGATGAGGGACTATAGACACATGGGTAAAATGGTCTTTTTAGGTTGTAACTTGGGAAATGTAGTGACTAAAAATTTTATGATGAAAGGATTAATGAGTGTATGGAAGAGGGTGAAGAAGGACTTGGTCCCGAATGTCTCTCCAATATTGGAAATTCTAGACATGGCGAGTTTTCCAATTAATATAAATGAGGAGATAAAGGACGTATTGAAGAAAAATGAGGTTATCCTGTTGAAAGACTGGTTGCGGATATGCACTAATGAGGTTAGTAGGTCAAAATTGTTTGAGCAATTGAAAATTAATTGGTTTCAGAGACTGAGGATTATTAAATGGAATAGTAAATATATGAGTGATTATGATTTGGAAAGAGAAAAGACTGAATTTGAAGAACTGATTCTAAAGGTCAGAAGTGGAGATAAAAATATTAAGGGATTAATTAGTAAATTGTATACAATCTATACCTATAAATTGGTGCGTTAACCGTTGGAATGTGACAAAGGATGTTGCACCAGGCCCCACTAGCCCGTAATGGGCCTCCGTTCACTCGCACGAACCCGGTTCGCAGGTAACTGTCGGGTTGAAATTTTAGACCCGGGGGCAGGAGCCCCCCAGTCGCAAACAAAAAAAGGGAACTTCAATTCCCAACATTCCTGGCGCCGCGCCGTGCCGCGCCAGAGCCAATCAGGCTGAGCTGCGCGGCAAAAGGAACGTTCGGAAACGCGCCGCGGCCAATCAAAAAAAAGCCGCAAGGGAAAAACCGCTGCAGTAAGCAAAAACGCACAGCCAAAAGTACAAGCCCCAGCGTCCTGCGCGCCATTAGCGCGCAGAACGCTGAGGCGGCCGGCGCGCGAAAAATACAACTTTAAAAAAGGCCGCCGCCGCTGCCATTCTTCCCCAGCCAGCATGGCCTGTGGAGAAAAAAATAACCCCCCCCCCCACCGCCGCCGCTGCCCTTCCGTTCGAAGGGCCAGCCGGCGCACAAAAAATACAAACACCCCCCACACACACACAACTTCCCTTCTTCCCCATGGGCCAGCCAGCATGGCCCGTGGGGGGGGAAAAAACCCGCCGCCGCTGCCCTTCCGTTCGAAGGGCCAGCTGGCATGCAAAAAATACAAGAAACACACACACACACACCCACAACTGCCCTTCCCCACAGGCCAGCCAGCATGGCCTGTGGGAAAAAAAGGAAACCCCCCAACGCCGATGCCCTTCCTTCCCACGGGCCAGCCAGCATGGCCCGTGGGAAAGAAAGCCTCCCCGCCATTGCCCTTCCTTCCCACGGGCCAGCCAGCATGGCCCGCAGGAAAGAAAGCCACACACACACCCCCACTGAAAAAATAAACACAAACCAAAAACATTCAAAACCACACAAAAATCCAAAAAAGAATCACAAAAACAATCAAAAAGAAACAAGAAAAAACACACAGACATCCCCTCCCCAAAAAAATCCCACCCCCCCACCCCAAAAAAACACCCAGAGAACTTACCAAAAGACGTCTTCCATCTATGAGGACCGGAACTCAAATGAGAAAAGGAAGAGAAAACTTACCGGAAGCGACACCCAGACGGACAGAAGAGAACAATTGTAGAGAGGCAACAATTGAAGAGAGACAGAAAAGCTCACTACCCCCACCCAGAGGCCAAAAGAAAAAAAACATTCAAAAATATTAAAATTAATAAGATTAATTCCAAAATTAATCAAATCTTAACCTATAAAACCAAGCATTCACCGTTGGAACTGGCTATAGGCTGCTATGCGTCGCCCTACTGACCCACACCCACCCTTCGTGTGCACGGCCAAATTCCCTACGCAGGTCAACGAAGGATTTAAAAATCCGGCACGGGGGCCTCAGCCCCACAAACGGCAAGAAAGGGAAAGAACTTCACTTCCCAACATTCCTTGCGCTGCGCCGTGCCAGAGCCAATCAGGCTGAGAGGCTCTCGCATAGGGCAGCGTTCGGAATCGCGCCGCAGCCAATCAAAACAAAACCATTTTAAAAAAACGCAGCACACACAGAAAGCACCAACCCATTACTACAATCCCCAGCGTCCTGCGCGCCATGAGCACGTAGAATGCTGAGGAAAACGGCGCCCGAAAAATTAAAAAGAAAAACAACTCACCGCGTCACAGCCAAACACACACCAGCCGGCTTTCTTTCCCACACCCACGGCGCCTGGAGTTTCCCCTTTAATATCAGTGGGTGGGGGCTTCGACCCCCCTCTCCGCTGGCTTTTCTAGGGTTGGGAGGTTTGTGGGGAGAAAAGGGGAATGTTTCCCAAACCCTTCTGGACTCTGGACACCAGGGAGAGGGGATCGATTCCCACCCCCCTCCTTAAAAAAACTCCGTATTTTCTACTCTTTAAAAACGGAGTTGTTTTAAGGAGGGGGGTGGGAATCGATCACCTCTCCCTGGTGTCCAGAGTCCAGAAGAGTTTGGGAAACATTCCCCTTTTCTCCCCACAAACCTCCCAACCCTAGAAAAGCCAGCGGAGAGGGGGGTCGAAGCCCCCACCCACTGATATTAAAGGGGAAACCCCGATCTACTTTCACAACTCCACACAAACAAAGCACCATAAAGCAATACAGCCCCCCTCCCTACCACCTAGCCCACCCTTCCTAACCCCCAACGACCATGCCCCCCTCCCCACCACCTAACCCACCCTTCCTAACCCCCAATGACCAGGCCCCCCTCCCCAACACGGGCCAGCAGCGTACATATTCCAACGAGTCTGCCTTGCGGAAAAAAACCCAACACATGCTATTTCAATGGGCCACCCAGCCACCGAGGCCGGCCCACAGAAATAACCACACCAAACACATAAAATTTACACAGAAAATCTCCAACAAACACACAAACAAAAACAAGGAAAAACACAACCCCCCACCCCCCACAAATCACACCAAAACCACCCATTACATATCGGAAATCAAAACTTACCAAGAAAGGTCAAGCCTCAACGAGAAACAAAATTGAAATGGCAAACGAACAGGAAGAAAACACAGGAGAGGACAAACATTACGCAACAGCACCACCAAGTGGCCACAGGAAAAATGACACTCAATGAATTCGAATTACACTTACACATTTTTTAAAAAATCTTATCCAAAGTACACCTATCACCAAAAAAAAAATATTTTTTTTAAAAATGCAATTATTGGGAAAACATATATATCAACCTTTCAACTTTTAAAAATCCAAATGTATTTAAAACAGTTTTAAAAACTACCAATGTATAAAAAAAATATTTTAAAAAAATAACATAACTCATTTAAACACACATACAACAAAAATCATCCAACACCATTTCTCATATTTTTTTACAAACAAAACCCCCAAAAAAGCCCGGCAACGCTGGGCAACCCTTGCTAGTAAGTTATAAAAACATTCAAAAATAAACACACTAATCTCAAAAATTACCAAAAAAACAGAAATCACTTTTCACTCCTAAAAACCAAAACAAAAAATAAAAATGCGTAAAAATAAACATTTTAAAAACCATAATTAAATTTTAAACTAAATAATATTAAATAAAATTAAATAAAATAAAATTTGCATAAACATAAAACAAAAATGTTCAAAAACCAATTAAAAGAGCCCGGCACTGAGGAAGCCAGCACGCAAAAAACAACAACAAACAAACAAAAAAACCATTGGGAGCGCAAGTCCGCCGCAGGCGGACGCAGCGTCTTGAAGCCACAAAATCACAAAACCTTACAACACCATTTAAAACAGCCCAGCACCATTGGTTCAAGAAAAAAATGAAACCCTTTACTATCCAACACAATTTTAAAAAGCCCGGCACCGCCGGGCAAAATATGCTAGTTTTAAATAAGGAGGGTGATCCACAAGAGGAAATGAAATTAAGGTGGGAACAAGAATTGAATATAAAGATAGAAAAAGATAATTGGAGAAATAAATGGAAAAAGAGGATTATGAGAACAATGTTGGTTAGAATAAAGGAACACAATTATAAAATGTTGTGGAGATGGTATCCCAGTGAGATTACATCAAATAGACAATAAAAAAGATAAAATGTGTTGTAGATGTAAGGATACCATTGGAACGTATGAACACATGTGGTGGAGCTGTAAAGTGGTTAAAGATTTTTGGAGTAGGATTGAAAAAGAAATTGGAGAAATTTTGGGCAAGATGGTAAAATTGGGATCAGGTACCACTCTGTTAACAAATGTGGAAGGTATTAATTTAAATAAGGATAAGAAAGAATTATTAGAAATAATGATTACAACAGCTAGACATTGTATTGTTAGACATTGGAAAAATGATGTAATTATACAAACTGAAGAGTGGTATAAAGAAATGTGGAATTTAGCATTGAACGACAAATTGACTTGGGAGATAAAGAAAAAAAGGGATAATTTGAAAGAAAATAGATTTTGGAATATTTGGAAACCTTTTGTGGATCACTCCCTTAAGGGGGATGAAAGAAATAGACCTGTACCTGAGCAAAGTGGATTTTGGAATTAAATTAGGCTGATATTCTGAGCTCTTCGGGGCAATGTAAATAGACACTGGGTGATTATTATTTACACTTATTTTTTTATTTATTTTTAGCTTTTTCTTAGTTTTTTTCTCCTATCCTTAATGGTATTATATGACTTATTGGAAAATGAGTTCTGAGATGGCATTTAAGACTAGAGAATAACTACTTAAGTAATAAGTCAAAAGATAGTATTTACAATGATGGTTTTAAGATATGATTAACAAAGATAAATATATAAATGTATTAGGATAGGTGTGTATGTTTTTTTTTCCTTATATGTTGTATTTTGTATTTTAGTCTTCTTTTTTAAGTATTATTTTGTATAATCTATTTGTTCTGTATTGTGTATTGTATTTTTATATGCATATAAATTTAATTTAAAAAAGAACACTGCACTTGTTAAAATGGATTCTGAGGGAGTAGCTGTAGTTACCTGCAACACTTGTGCCATGTTTGTGTTCTTGCCAAAGCACATGGAAAACTACACTTGCAGCAAGTGCAAGCTGGTTGCACTACTAGAAGAGAAGGTCCAGCAGCTAGAGGCCCGCATATCTAACCATCAACAAATTAAGGAGCTTGAGCTATTTGGACAGAGCGGAGCAGACTATCCTGGACAAAGAAGAGACAGGGCACAGTTCTGAGGAAGAAGTCATTTCACTAACTCAGGAGGTAGATGCATGGAGGAATGTGACTTGAAGAAGTAGAAGGGCAAGGGATCATTCTGAGAGTCTGAAGTTACAGAATCAATTTGAGGCTCTTTCCCTCATCACACCTGATGAAGACCACACAGAGGAACAACTGGTTCCACCCGAGGATCTCTCCTTCATCACACTTGATGAGATACAGGAAGATAAACAACAGGAACAAACGGAAGTCCTCTCCCTTAATATAGTTGATGAGGTGCATGTAGATGAACAGATTGCAGGAGAGAGGCTCCTTGTAACTAGGTGATTTAATAATTAGAAATACAGAGAGATGGATTTGTGATACACATGATAACCGTATGGTGACTTGCCTGTCAGGTGCAAAAGTTGCAAACATCACGAGAAATCTAGATAGCTTGTTAGAGAGAACTGGGAAGGAGCCAGTGGTCATGGTACACGTTGGTACCAATGATGTTGGGAAGGCCAAGCGGTCAGTCCTGGAAGCCAAATTCAGGTTGTTAGGAAGAAGATTGAAGTCCCGGACTTCCAAGGTAACATTTTCAGAAGTGCTGCCTGTTCCTCAGGCAGGACCTACCAGGCAGGCAGAGCTCAGAAGCCTCAATGTGTGGATGAGGCGGTGGTGTCGAGAGGAGGGCTTCAGATTTGTCAGGAACTGGAGAATATTTTGGGACAAGCCAAATCTGTTCAGGAGGGATGGGTTGCACTTGAACCATGATGGGAACCAGATTGCTGGCACTCAACATCAAAAAAGGCTGCAGAGCAGCTTTTAAACTGATAACTGAGGGAAAGCCGATGGGAGCTGGGCAGCATCCGGTTCGGGAAAATGTGTACTTGAGTAGTGAGGAGGATGCAAAAATTACTGAGCAGAGCAAGGAGATAGTCACCAGCACTCTAGCAGAAGGATGCAAGAGGCAGTCTAACAATGCAACTGGACTCAAAAGACTATCAGAAAAGCATATATAAATCCTTGTGTGCAAATGCCAGAAGCCTCCGGAACAAAATAGGGGAGCTGGAATACTTAGCAACAGATAAGAATATTGATATTATTGGCATCACTGAAACCTGGTGGACGGATGATAACTAATGGGATACAGTTATCCCAGGCTACAAACTGTACAGGAAAGATAGGAAAGGGCAAACGGGAGGTGGTGTAGCCTTATATGTCAAAGAAGTAATAAAATCGTACGAATTGGAATATCTAGGTGATTTGGAGTCACCATTAGAAACTCTGGGTAAGAGTACCAGGCCACAAGGATGGTCTAACAGCAGGCATATACTGCCCAAACTCCTGAGGGAGACTGGCAGTTGGAGAATGTTGTAAAGAGGGCATCCAAGAAGGGAAACCTGGTTATAATGGGGGACTTCAATTACCTTCACATAGACTGGGTGAACTGTTGTTCAGCACATGATAAAGAGATAAAGTTCCTAGATATGCTAAATGATTGTTCCCTGGGACAGATGGTTGAAGACCCAACTAGAGGTACAAGAATCCTTGACTTGATCCTGAGTGATACTCAGGATCTGGTGCAAGACGTTAATGTGACTGATCCAATAGGGAACAGTGACCACAACTCAATTATGTTTAACTTGATCATAGACCGCAAGTCACTGATAAAATCTAACACAGAGACCTTAAATTTTCAAAAAAGGAAATTTCCCAAAAATGAGGAAACTAGTAAAAAAAGAAGCTGAATGGGAAAATTGAGAGAGTCCAAACACTCCAAGAGGCCTGGAGGCTGTTTACCAAAACAATAACAGAGCCCAATTGGAATGCATACCCAAAAGGAAAAAGGGCACTGCCAGGTCCAAGAGGATTCCGATGTGGCTTACAGGAGCTGTTTGGGAAGTGATCAAAAGTAAGAAAAGCTCATTTAGAAGATGGAAGGCTTGTCCGAATGAGGACAGCAGGCAGAAACATAAATTTTGGCAGAACAAATGCAAGGCAACAATCAGGAAAGCAAAGCAAGACTTTGAGGAGCGTATAGCTAAAAACACTCAGATAAATAACAAAGACTTCTTCGTATAGTTTGTGAATCCCTACTATTGGGTTATGCGCCTGCACAGACCATCGATCGGAGGCTTTAAAGCTGATTGGTCAAAAGTTTTGCTGGTAAGACCGCCCACCCTCAGGTGCCAGTTCGCCATTTTACCTCAGTTCTCTTCTTTCCGCCTCTTGACACTGGGGGAGTGGGCAAACCAGTGGCAAATGAGCTTCAACACTAGTAAGTGCAGAGTGATGCATGTTGGGGCAAAAAAAACCAATTACATTTATAAATTGACTACCATAGGTTGCCCGGCGTTGCCAGGCTGTTATAAATTGTGTTTTGCTTTTTTGGGTTTTTTTTTAGTTAAAATCAACAGAGTATGCTATAATTTTTTTTTCATTTAACATATGTTTGTTATTTATGTAAACTTTTGATTTATTGTTATTTTTTTAACTTTTTTTTTTTACTCTTGTGGCCTCTAGGTGGGGCTGTTGTGTTTTTGAATTGTTTTTAATATTCCGGCCTGCCAGTGGTGCTGTTGGTTTTGGTTGCGTTTCACGTGTTTTTTCTCTCCCGGCCTCTAGGTGGGGCTTCTTCTGGTAAGTAGTCTTTGTTTCTTCATTTCTGTTCCGGAGTCGTGGAGGGAGGACATGCTGGTGAGTTCTCTGGGGGGGTTTTATCTGGGTTTTTTCTTTGTTTTGATTTTGTGTTGGTGGGCTGGGAGGTGTTTCTGTTTCTTCTTTTGTGGGTTTTTTTTTTGAGTTTTAGATGTGTTTAATTGTTTTGTTTATTTCTGGTTGGTGTTTATGTTACTGATTTATTTTGTGATTATTTGTTTATTTTTTGGTATTTTTGTTGTTTCAGTTAGGTATTTTTGTGTTGTAGTTAGGTGTTTTTTCTGTGCTTTCATGGTATTTTGGGTGTTTTTGTTTGTGGATCTTGTTGTTTATTGTTTTGTTGGTTAATGTGTTTATTTATTTATTTATGTTTTATTATTTTTGGTGTTTGGCTTTTTAGGTAAATGTTTGTTTTTGTTGTTGGTGTGTGCTTTTGCGTGAAGAACGGGCTGCCTGTTGGTTCCTCTTTTCCCCATTGCTGCTTCAAATTTTGGTTTGGATGCAGCAATGAGGAAAAGGAGGAGCCGGCAGTCAGCCCGTTCTTCCCCAGTAAGGTTTGTTAGGTAGGTCGGGGGAGAAGGAGATAGAGAAGAGCTATCTGCCTGACGATGGTTCTCTCCTCTCTGTCTCCTTTCTCTCCTGGCTTACCTAACCGGAGATCGGCAGGCAGCAATCCGTAAGGGGTGGTGCTCTTCCTTGCGGATTGCTGGCTGCTGCTTTTGTATTACCTCCGTTGCAAGTGCAAAGGCAGCAGCTAGTCATTCGCCCGGGAGGGTGCTTCCCCTGATGAACTGCTGCCTACTGGTGGTATTTTTTCCACCCCGGCTCAAGGTACCTTGAGGCCAGCGGTGGTCTTGTTGTGTCTTCGGCGGGGTAGCGTGGAGGAGAGGGAGTCCCTCTTCTCCCTGTTGCTCTGGGAAAGAAGGCCAGCGAGTGCCTCACAGTGGTTTTTTGTGGCTTTTTGTTTTGTGAGGCGCTGCATCCGCGTGCTCCTGTTTTTGCGCTCTCGTTGCGTTTTTTAATTTTCGCGTGCCGGCTTTCTCAGCGTTCTGCAAGCTCACGGCGCGTTGGACGCTGGGACTTTAAGTTTTGTGTTTTTTGTTTCCGTTCGTGCAGTGGGTTTTTTACTGCAGCTCGGTTTTAATTGGCCGTGCTACGTTGCCCAAAGTTCTTTTTGCTCGCGCCTCTCAGCCTGATTGGCTGAGGTGCGGTGCACAGGACACTGGGAAATGAAGTTCTTTTCCTTTTTTCGCATTTGTGGGGTTCTTGCCCCACTAGCGCCTTTGGCAACCTTGCAGTAACCTGCAGACCGGGTTTGGGCGAGTGCAGGAGGCTCGGTACGTGATAGGATGGACGGGGGCAGAAACGTATAGCAAGTTCCAATGGTTAACCCTTGGATTTATAGGTATAGATGGGGTCTGAACTCTCCGCGACAAACCAGGAAAGGGACCTTGGTGTCCTGGTGGACAGCTCAATGAAGCTGTCAACCCAGTGTGCCTCAGCAGTGAAAAAAGCAAACTCAATGCTAAGGATCATTAGGAAGGGTATAGATAGTAAGTCAGCAAGTGTCATTTTGCCTCTTTATAAATCTATGATGATGCCCCATCTGGAATACTGTGTACAGTTTTGGTCGCCATACCTCCAGAAGGATATTATGGAACTGGAAAAAGTGCAGAGGGGGGCAACCAGAATGATTAGGGGGCTGGAACACCTTCCTTACTATCTGAGGCTGCAACGGTTGGGCCTCTTCACTCTTGAACGACGGCATCTAAGAGGTGACCTGATTGAAGTTTATAAAATCATGCACGGTGTGGACAAAGTAGATAAGGAAAAACTGTTTTCCCTATCACACAACACTAGGGGGCACTCCATGAAACTTTTGGGTACTAGTTCTCAAACAAATAAGAGAAAGTACTTTTTCACCCAGAGGATCACTGGTCTATGAAACTCCCTGCCAGAAGAAGTGGTAACAGCTGTGAGTCTTGACAGCTTTAAGGAAGGATTAGACAAGTTCATGGAGGACAAGGGTATCAATGGCTATAATTATGGATACCTAAGGACAACCTCCGGGCTGAAGAGATAGGCAGGATATCTCTCAATGCCATTTCAGGGAATCCTAAGCAGGTTAAAGCATTTGTTTGGGAATATCCTGAAGCTAATGGTGAGCCACTATGTGAGATAGAATGCTGGACTGGATGGGCTGTGGCCTGTTCCAGCAAGGTTGTTCTTATAACAAATCACTAATAGACTAGACTAGGGTTCCTCAAACTTGGTTCTCCAGATGTTCTTGGACTTCAATCCCCAGAAACCCTGATCAGCAGGTGTGTTGACTTGGGCTTCTGGGAATTGAAGTCCAAGAACACCTGGAGAGCCATGTTTGAGGGACCCTGGGCCAGACCATATGATTCAGCTGTCTAATGCAACATTTTCCCTAACTGTACAAACTTGACTATAATTAACAACAAAGTCTCCTAGAATGCAGTAAGTATGTGTCGGTCTGCTGATAAAATCCCAGTTTTTGTACCAGAACCTATGTTTGAAAAGCTTTAAAAATGAAAGGAACACTTGCTAAATTTTCTGCTAGTAATTTATTGGTTTTCCTGTGAAGTAGGACTGGGTCACTAAAGCAGGAACCTCTCTTCTTTCCCTGCCTTAGGGTTGTAGTCCCACCCTCTCCTCTGTCCTGTCTTTCCTTTTGATTTAATTTAATTTAAATTAATAGATTTATATGCCACCCTATCCAATGGACTCTGGGCAGTGTACACAAGTTAAAACCAATATAAAACAGTTAAAAACCCTTAAAAACCTAGCAAAATTATGATATTGTAATATGGCAGATTTTTAAAAATTCCTCTTGCAGGTACACTCCATTTGCAAATGGACCTAATGACACTCCTGAGGAGATCCTTACTCGGATAGGTGGGGGGAAATTTTCCCTCAAAGGGGGAAATTGGGACACCGCTTCTGACACAGCCAAGGTAAGGCTTAGTATTTTAAATTCAGAGCAAAGATGAGGCGTTAATTTCACCCTGTTCTAGTCTGTTAGGAATTGACAAAGAGTAAGGCTGGAATTCTGGGTTCTGACAGCATTTCCCTAAAGGAAGGTCCTCTATTCAACTAAAAAAAATGACCTGCTTATATCTAAAACTGGGCTGGCATTATAGTTGCTGTTGAGCTACAGCAGGGGTGCCAAAACTGCGCCCTGGGGGCCAGATACGGCCCCTGATGCCAATTCATCCACCCCACGCCACCCCGTATGGGTGCATTTTACTTCCGCTTCTGGGAGCGACGAGGGCTTTGGGGCCCACATCCGGCCCCCAGGGCACAGTTTGGGCACCTCTGAGCTACAGTTTTCATCAACTTCAACCACCATGGTCAATGCCCCCAGCGTGATGGGAACTGGAATCCAACATTTCATGGAGCATACAGGTTCCCCAGTCCTGCTGTCTCCTTCAGCTCTATGCAGAATTTTAATATGAAATCTGTTACTTGGAGCAGAGTCTGGGATTTCTGAGAAAGGCCAAGGATCCTGTTGGTTCATTGCACTGGCATAAGTGCAGTGGCTTAAACTGCAGCAGCAAATAGTTAACAGGTCATAATTTGTATCCCTTATCAGCAACTCCACATTTGGAGCCTGACAAGCGATATAAGCAGCATAAGGCCGCGTTTTACTTCCACTTCCAGGAGCGGCAAGGGTGGCGTGGGCCAGATGACTTGGTGTTGGGGGCCAGATCCGGCCCACAGGCCGTAGTTTAGGCACCCCTTGGCTAAATCTTCAGTCCAACTTGTGACTCTCCTCTGAGGAAAAAGAGGCATATAGCAGCAGCTCTTATCTTCTGCATGTTCCTTGCAGGACCTTGTATCCAAGATGTTGCATGTCGATCCTCACCAGCGCCTGACAGCTAAACAAGTCCTTCAACATCCTTGGATAACCCAGAAGGACAAATTGCCCCAGAGTCAGCTCAGTCACCAGGATGTACAACTTGTGAAGGTACAAAACTGTTGTTGGGTTGGAGGGCCTTGTGTGTGTCCTGTCATAACAGGTTGGCTATAGAAAAACATCTGTTTCCTTTTCTTTCCTTCCCCTTCAGAAACTCAGCAGTAGATAGAATCAGGATCTTGCACATAAAGACGCATAAAGACTCATCTTTCTTAGCCTCAAAACACTTTCTGAAATAGAAATGTGTTAATTACTTTGCCACATTTAATAAATCTAACTATCTCCCAGTTTCTTTTGGCCCTTAGACAGTGAGAAGGTAAAAAGAAATTTAATTTATTTGAAGAGAGATTATTTTGAATATAGTAATAAAAACTCAAAACTATTGGCAAGAGCGGCTAAACAAAAAAAAGAGAGAGAAAGGAGATATAGGTGTTCTAATTTCAAAAGTTGGTGATAGGTGTAATAGAATTTCTGATAAAATAGAGATAGTGAAGGATTTCTATCAAGAGTTATATACAGAAAAGAGGTAAAACTTGATAAATTAAAGGAATGTTTGGAGAAATAAATAAATAAACTATCTCAGGAATATATAGATAAAATGGAGGATTTATGCAAGAGTGTAAAGCTGGCCAATCCTTCCAATCCAGAAGTGTTGCTCTGTAAACTTGCTGATGAAATAAATAAATATACCACATTAATCTTTCATGAAAAACAAACGGCAGTTACTGTTTTTCTATGGTCAATATACAGTAAAACCCCGGGTTACGATGGAGGTCCATTCCAACAGCCTCCGTTCTAACCCGAAAAAATTGTAAAGTGAAACATCCATAGGGATGCATTCGCTCAGGCTTTTCTTTTCTTTAACGTAAGCCAGCCTTTCCCTCTTGGAAACCTCACTCCTGCCTCCCTTCCTCCGTCTCTCTCTTCCCTCACCCGTCCTGCTTCTCCATCGATGGTCACTTAACCACCCTTATCCTTCCCATACATGTGTCCAGGCACCTGGCGGACCAGAAGTCTCCAACAGCATTGCCCAATGGCATACACCCTCACATGGGGCTTGTGACCCCCCACAGTGCTGATCTCGCATGCCCATTTGCCTTCCACCTACTGTGAAAACTACAGCTGAGCTCACAGAGCTACAGCTGAGCTAGTCAGATGATGTCACAATCTCAACCTACCTGGGACTATGACATCAGCCAATTACATCACTTGGAAAAACACACATTGTATAGATCAATTGGGACACAATGTGGGGGGCGTACGCCCCCCATGGGGCTTGTGACCCCCCACAGTGCTGATCTCGCCAGCCCGAGGTACGTATGTGCCAAATTTCAGCGGGATCGGTCCAGGGGTGTGGAAGCCTTTCGAGCACATACAAACATAGATTTCCGGTTTATAAATTTGTTGCTATTACTACTTTGGTATTTGCTTTAACCCAGTGTTTCTCAACCTTTGGTTTTCTGGACTTCAATTCCCAGAAGCCTAAGTCAGTTCTCCAAAGCACTGATCAGACAATGTACTGACTTAGGCTTCTAGGAAATGACGACCCCCTGTGAGGCATGGACCCCACGTTGGGAACCACTGCTTTAACCCAACTGTAAATGGCTACAGAGTACAAAGCATTATATAAATGGAAATTGAATGAAATTATGTTGGATGGATGGATTTCCCTATAGGTTGACACCTGAGCTGGAAGCACACTAGTCCAGCTGTTGTATAACAACAAGATGGCGCCACGGATGGCAGCCTTGGAATATGCTCTCCGACACTCTCTTATGTTTTCTTTTCCTTTTTTAATCTTTTGAATTGTTTTATTGTTTATGGTGCTCCCTGTAACTCTCAGTGGATATCTTATACAAGAAGAGATTTGTTGAGTATAAGTCAAGGGTTGGAGAGACAAACTCCAGCAGCTCCACCACCCCCGCTTTTTCTAAATGAGGGAGAATTCCTGAGAAGAGAAACTCCTTGGCGTTCTGGTAAAGTGAGATGGAGACAGAATTTGAAGCGGAGAAGGAGAAGGAGAACAAGGAGGGGTAAGAGGGCAGGAATTTTAAACAGACTGAGGAAAAATGGTTTAAGATCTTCCCTGCCTTCTATCCTGCTGACAAATATACGCTCACTTGCAAAGAAGATAGATGAAATACTTCTTTTGAATAAATATAACAGAGACTTTTCAAATACAGCTCTGATTTGCTTCACAGAAACTTGGTTAAATGACTCAATTCCTGAAAGCTGGTTACATATCCCAGGCTTTCAGTTGCAACAAGCAGATAGAATTGCTGAAACAACAGGAAAACAGAAGGGTGGGGGGCTATGCCTATACATCAATGATCGCTGGTCTAGAGAGATAACTGTATTGAAGAAATTTTGTGATGTGGACTTAGAAACATTAATTATTATTTATAATCCATTCTATTCCCCATGAGAGTTCTCTACATTCTTATTAATTGTAACATATATACCTCCACAAGCTTTGGTAAAGAATGCACTGTGCATTTTAACTGAACAGATGATGTGGGCTGAAAATATGCATCTAGATGCCTTTAAGATTATCTTGGGAGACTTTAATAAGACAGACTTAAAGAAAGAGCTACCAAAATATTTCCAGCATGTTAAATGCCCCACTGGGGGCGAATATTCTAGACCATTGTTACACAATTCTAAAAGATGCCTATCGTTCCCTACCACGTTCTGCTGTGGGATACCCAGACCACTGCATGATCCATCAGATGGCTGTTTATAAACAAAGGCTTAAAACCTCGAAACCAATAATTAAAACAGTGAAAACCTGGACCGAAGAAGCAAAGATAACATTACAACCTTGCTTTGACTGCACGGACTGGAATGTCTTTGAGAACACCTCTGCTGATTTAGATGAATTTACAGACACTAACTTCATATGTCAGTTTTTGTGAAGACCTATGTGTGCCATCTAGGAACTTGAACCTTTATGGCAACAATAAACCTTGCTTTACAACTAAACTAAAATAGTTGTGTTATGCTAAAGAGGAAGCCTACAAAAAAGGGGACAAGACATTGTATAATCAGAGGAAAAATATACTATCAAGAGAAATCCGAGCACCAAAAAGGAACTATACTGAAAAGCTAAAGAATCAGCTCTCCAGAAATAAACCAGCAGACATGTGGAAAACTCTTAAAACTATCACTGGCTATGGTAAACAACCGTCTTAGAAGGAAATCAACAATTGGGAGATAATTTAAATGCATTTCATTGCAGATTTGAAAGGAAAGCACAGGTATCCACCTGTGCAACTGTTGCCTTAGATGTACCAACAAGAATTAAGCCAACAGAACTTTATAATATACCTGCAGGTCTATCACCTCTGGTGATTATGGAGAGAGAGGTGCAAGGGCTGTTGTATAGGCTAAATCCAAGAAAAGCACCAGGCCCTGATAAGATAACTCCCTATTGCCTAAAAACCTGTGCTGAAATATTCTACTATTATTCCAGTACCAAAAAAAACACCTTCTACTAAGGAACTAAATGATTTTAGACCAGTTGCCTTAATATCTGTGGTTATGAAAACTTTGAAGAGGCACATCTGAAATCCATCATAGATCCATTATTGGATCCGCTGCAATTTGCTTATCATGCAAATAGATCAACGGAAGATGCTGTAAATATGACTTTATATTACATATTAAACCATCTTGAATCTCCAAAATCCTATGCAAGGGTCCTTTTTGTTGACTTTAGTTCAGCATTCAACACCATCCTTCCGGACATCCTCATAGCTAAATTAAGACAGCTGGCTGTACCGAATCATATTTGTGAATGGGTTATGAGTTTCCTAACGGACAGGAAGCAGCAGGTGAAACTGAGTACAACTAGATCGGAAATTAGAACAATCAGTACAGGAGCTCCTCAGGGCTGCGTGCTCTCTCCACTTCTCTTCTCCTGTACACCAACGATTACGTCTCAAAAGACTCTTAGGTTAAAATAGTTAAGTTTGCAGATGACACCACAGTGATTGGACTCATTCAAGACAACGGTGAGTCCATATACAGAAAAGAGATTGAACAACTAGTCCTGTGGTGTAGCCGGAATAATATTGAATTGAATGCAGGCAAAACCATAGAAGTGATAGTGGACTTTAGGAGGCTTCGATCTCTACATCCACCACTTATAATATTAAATAATCCAGTATTAATAGTGGAGTCTTTCATGTTTCTAGGTACTGTCATATCCCAAGATTTAAAATGGTCATCTAACATTAGGAACATCATTAAGAAAGCGCAACAGAGACTTTTTTCTGCGTCAACTTGGGAAGCTTAAGTTGCCTAAATAGCTGCTGATTCAATTTTACAGAGGGAATATAGAGTCTATCATCTGCACCTCTATAATTGTCTGGTTTGGTTCTGCAACTAAACAAGACATAAACAGACTCCAACGAGTAATCAGAACTGCAGAAAAAATTATTGCTGTTAATCTACCTTCTATTGAAGATCTATATATTACACGAGCCAAAAAGAGAGCAGAGAAAATATACAAAGACTCCACACATCCCAGTAATAATCTGCTCCAGCTTCTACCATCAAAACAACACTTTCGAGCACTACATACCAGAACAACCAGATACAAGGACAGTTTCTTTCCAAATGCTATCAACTTGCTGAATAACTAAATTGTGTGTTTTTATTGCATTTTTATCATTAGGGGGAGCATATGTACCAAAGACAAATTCCTGGTGTGTTATAGCACACTTGGCCAATAAAGGATTCTAATTCTAATTATGTCCTAATTGTCTGGCGGTGTTGTCTGAATGTTGTCTGGCGGAAAATTACTAACAAGGTGTATCAGGGATGCAAAAATACAAGTGATAATCCCCACTACTTCAACCACTATGTCCTCCGGATGAGGCTGTGACATAACTGCTGCTGTCTTGGAAAGCCCTTTTTGCAAATACATGGTTTGCAACCAGTTCTGACTCTAGGACCGTGATAGTGAACCTTGGCACTCCAGATGTTCTGAAACTTTAGGTGTTGATACTCCAGATGTTCTGGAACTGCAGTACGCACAGCAAACCCATTTGGATTCACAAGGACTTGGGCTTCTGGGAATTGAAGTTCCAGAACATCCAGAGTGCCAAGGTTCACCATCACTGCTCTAAGATGTCCCTTCTTCACCACATGTGTATACAGACATATATTGACTACATTCTTGTGTTAAATGCTTTGTGCATATTGGAAAAAGCGTTCCTTCCTTTTCTTCATTTCAGAGCCTTGAATGGGGTCTGCCTCCTTTGTATATTTGTGCCTTTTAAGAAAATACTCATGTTGATGTTCTCTCCCAGGGTGCGATGGCTGCCACCTACTCTGCATTGAACAACTCCAAACCCGGCCCTCAGCTGAAGCCCATTGAATCCTCCTTCCTTGCGCAAAGGCGAGTCAAGAAACTGCCATCTACTACACTGTAACCTGGAACTGTTCTCCCCACTTGCTGAGCCACACCAGTGCTGCTTCTCTCGACTCTGCACAAGCCTTCCCTAGATCTCTGGGAGGCAGGAGAACTTACCCCAGCAAGACAGCCGCTTTAAGGCACTTCCTCAAATGCACATCAGGCCCAGTGCCTTTGGAAAGACTAGCTCTTGCTCTCCCTGTGGATTTCCCATTTTGCTTTTGGTGTACAGAGAGACTGTTTGCAAAGGGATCTATGTAAGTATTTCCGAGGTGGTGAACATAGCAACAATTCATGGCTCACTACCTGTAACACAGGCCGTTTCCTTCAGCTGCGAAGAACCAGGTTTTGGACAAGCCAATGCTTCTGCAACCTAAATCGGGCACCGATGGGGAAATGTCCATTTTTGCCCCTTAGCAAAGTTACTCAAGTAGAGTGTTTTATTTTTCTCTCATACCCTCTATGTAATTAGATACTGTCCCTCTGTGGTAATCTATGAGAACTCACGTGCACAAGCTTTTCTAGTGTCATGTTCTTCATCTTCCAGCTGAGAGGTCTTTGAACAACCTCTATCCCCCCTTTTCCCCCTTTCTCCATTCTCCCTTTGGATATCATTATTATGGATACATCCACCTGTAATGCCAGAATTATTACTCATTTGCAGTATCCTCGAATCATGTTGACTCATGACCTATGCCAGAAAATACTTAGCTTTGAGAACATGGCAGTGTTCCTGCAAGAAAACTGTTTTTCCATGGTGAAAGATAATCATGTTTTTGAGGTGAGGGGGTTGGCTTTTGTTTAAAAAAAACCTCTCTGTTAAAATAGCACAACCCAGGGCCTCATGATGCTAAGTGCAAAAATCAGCTTGGCTCTGCCTTTTTTTAAAAAAAATTCAATGATACTATGGCTGGTAACTCAGGGTTTTCAAATAAAACATATCACGCAGTTGGAATTTTACTGATTATCTTTGTCGTCTGGCATCCCTCTTTGTTATACTCCAGGTTCTTAATCTTAGGTCTCCAGATCTTGACTTCAACACCCAAAAACTCCAGGTAGTATGACTAGGGATCAGCCATTGTGTGGATCAGGGGTTCCTAAACTAGAACCCATGGGCCGGATCCAGCCCGATGCAAATTCATCCAGCCCGCACCGCCCTCGTCACTCCCAGAAGCAGAAATAATATGCTCCCATACAGGCGTGTTTTGCTTCCGGGAGCAACGAGGGTGGCATGGGCTCAGATGTATTGGCATCGGGGCCCCGATTCAGCCCACGGGCTGAAGTTTGGGCACCTCTGGCTTAAGCAGAGAAAATGGCAGTTTAAAATCTATCTCATCCTGTTGCAAAACAGATTGCAAGGTGCATTTTACTACCGCTTCTCCTTCGTATAGTTTGTGAATCCACACTCATGGGTTATGCGCCTGCGCAGAACGGCCGATCGGAGGCTTGAAAAGCTATTGGTCAAAAGTTTTGGCGGTAAGACCGCCCACCGTACCGCCCACCCTGAGGCGCCCGCGCGCCATTTTACCTCAGTTCTCTTCTTTCCGCCGTAGCAGCAGGACGATCGTTGAGAGCTTCCTCAATTTTTTCGCCCTTCTGAGGGAAAGTCTTTTGGCAAATTTCAACAATTTTTCTCAGTGATCTTGTCCTTCGGGCAGGATCGCCACCCCGGTGCTGTTTCTTCCTTCTGGTGGACTCAGTTACCTACTCGCTTCGGTCACCGTTTCCCCCCTCAAGGGGGTGGCGGCTGGCCAGCCTTTCGGGGTAACCACATTCCAGAAACTTCCATTGGAAGAATTTTTTCTTTGATGGCCGCGGCCTTCAAACAGTGCTCGGCTTGCCTGAAAAAGTTTCCGGCTTCCGACGGGCATAGCCTCTGCCTTTTCTGCCTCGGAGAGTCTCATCAGAGCCAGTCTTGCCCCCACTGCAAGAAATTCACCCGTCTGGCCGTGCAAAACCGGAGCTACCGGCTCAAAGCACACCTGATGGAACTCTCTCTGGCTCCCGTTGTTTAGTTCAGCCTCCGCCGCCTTCGACCTCTTCTTCCGCCACCATCAAGAAGAAGAAGAAGAGGGACAAGAACGGAGACAAGAAAAAGAAGCACGGGTCGGAGAAGAGGCGATCGCTCCCGCCTACTCCGCACACCCCTGTGTCTCCGGGACCTTCGCCACCATACTCGGTCGCGAGATGTCCGTCTCCTGGGTCCTGCATCTGGGGAGGACGGTCCTCCTCGGGTTCGCCTGAAAAAGGACGCAGGGCTGGGGCTCCAGCTCGCCCACTTCAGGTACTCCCGTCACCGCCTCGTGGGAGGGCCCACTCGCCTATGAGGCAGGCCTCCGTCTCCCCAAGGCCCAGGACTCCGACGTTCGACGACGCGGCGATCACCATGCCGGCCACCATTTCGTCGCCGATTTTACCGGCCACCGTTTCGTCGCCGACCCAGCCAGCCACCGTTTCGTCGGCCACCGTTTCGTCGCTCCCGGCGGTGGGGGACCCATCCCACAGGGAGTTCCTGAAGGAGATGTTTGAGGTCATGGCTCAGACTTTTGCCAACCGGTTTCAGACCTCCATGCCTGCGGCCTCTGCGGCTCCGGTACCGACCACCGCAAGCCCCAGGGATGCTGGCCCTGCTGTGGCCCCACCGACCTCCTGAGGGTCGAGTGTCCGCTCCGCTGGCCCACCCACATCGTCGCGGGTTGGTCCAGTCGTTGAAGCGGTGGACTCCCATCCCGTCGGCCCGCCCAGGCCGTACTGGCGCGGTCCCGACGTGGATGTAAGAGTTCCTCCCTCGTCCTCCGATGACTCCAGCGCCTCTTCGGAGGAGGACGAGGGAGACGTCGACGCCGAGCGGACGCCGGACCAGGCCATCGGCGCGGTTGACCCACCGTGTGGTGAGGATCAACGCTCGCTCACGGCTATGCTGACGCGCCTGGGGACCGCGTTGAACCTGAAGGTGGACCAGCCACCACTGGAAGGTGAGGACCAAATGACCGCAAAACTGGACAGGCGTGCGGTACGGCCGGTCCATATCACCATGCTTCCGTCCATGCTGACGTCGGCGAAGGCAACATGGAGGAAGCCGGTGTCGGTGCACTCCGTTTCGTCCAGGCTCGACGGCATGTATAGAGTCCTGGACGAGAACGTCGAGTTCCTGCAGGCACATCCCCTGCCGAATTCCCTGGTGGTCAAGGCCTTCCAACACAGGACGGCCACCAGCGGGTTCCCGGTTCCGTCGACCCCGGAGGGGAAGAGGTTGGACGCGGTGGGCCGCAAATTCTACGCCACCGGTTCCCTCTTCCTCCGTGCCGCCAACTACCCGGCTGCCATGGGCCTGTACCAGTCTCACCTCTGGGAGCGGGTGAAGGCCGAAACGGCGACGTTACCTGCCGACGCCCAGAAACGGATCGACGCGCTGGCATCCGCGGGCGATTTCCTGGCAGAGCAACAGATGCGAACCGCCAGGCATATAAATGACTATGCGGCGAAGGACATGTCGTCTGCGACCCTGCTCCGCCGCCACGCCTGGCTTAGGGGCACCTCCCTCAATGACGCTATGAAGAAGCTCATCGAGGAGTTTCCCTTTGACGGGCAAGGCCTGTTTGGGCAAGACACGGACAAGGTCCTCAATGAAATGCGGCAGACCAACTCCACCGCCAAGTTCCTGGGGCTCACCACGCCGGCTCCGCCTGCCAGGCCGAGAATTCCAGCCCTTCACGCGGCGCTACCAGGGGAACCCGCAACAACAGGGTGGCCCCGTAGAGCAGCCCAGATCTGGCTCTTACAAACAACGACGCCAGCACAAGCCGCGCTACCAACCCTACGGACACGGCAAGCGTTCGGACGCTAAGTCCAAGTCGCGCGTTTGAAGCTGCGACGGCCGAGTCTCTCACGCTCCATCTCCCGTACCTCCCCCTCCGGAACTTCCTTCAGGTATGGTCGGGCATCACGGACGACCGGTGGGTCTTAAGGATCTTGTCCTCTGGCTACGCCATCGAGTTCGTGCGGGCGCCTCAGGTAGGAAGACATCGTTTCACCACCTCGTCCCCCCCCCCATTTGGAGGAAGAAATATCAACTTTTCTGTCCAAGGGAGCCATCGAGCGGGTGGCCCCGCCCGATTGGGACAATGGCTTCTACTCGAGGTACTTCGTGGTCCAGAAGAAGGACGGAGGACTTCGCCCGATCCTGGACCTGCGCCGCTTTAACAAATGCATCCACACCAGGAAGTTCCGGATGGTGACCCTGCAGACCGTCCTTCCCCTCATCAACAAAGGGGACTGGTTCACAGTCATAGACCTCAAGGACGCTTACTTCCATGTCTCCATCCTCGAGGAGCACCGGAGGTTCCTTCGATTCCGCATCGGCGATTCGGTTTACCAGTACCGATGTCTACCGTTCGGTCTGGCCACGGCACCGCAGGTCTTCACCAAATGCATGGCTCTGGTGGCCGCCTTCCTTCGCCAGCGGGGAATCAGGGTCTTCCCATACATCGACGACTGGTTGATCGTATCCCCCACCAGCTCGTCGGCAGTTCACGGTCCACCTCATGGGGAGTCTCGGCTTCAGGATCAACTTCACCAAATCGAAGCTGATCCCCTCTCAACGCGTCGAGTACATCGGAGCGGTACTCGACTCGCTTGCCACCAGAGCCTTTGCACCCCAGAAGCGCCTGCAGGACATCGCGCAGGGAGTGAACGACCTTCGCACCAAACCGTGCATCCGGGCGAAAAAGGCTCAAAGACTGCTAGGCCTTATGGCCTCAACGACGGCTGTGGTCCCTCACGCCAAGTTAAAGTTCCGGTCCCTACAGTCGTGGCTTCTGCACGAATTCGATGCGCTCCGGGAGAGTCAGTCCAAACGGCTAACTCCGTCCCCGGAGCTGAGGGACCAGCTGGTGTGGTGGACGACACCACTCAACGTGGCAACGGGGAAGAGTTTTTACCCCCCGCAACCCTCGCTGCAAATATTGACCGACGCAAGCAACCTCGGCTGGGGGGCTGCCTGCGGGACTCTCACGGTCAACAACCCTTGGTCGCCTCAGGAGATGGTGCACCATATCAACTACTTGGAGCTGCTGGCCATTTGGAAGGCCCTCCGTTCCTTCGAGACCTTGCTCATGGGCAAGGCGGTCCAAGTGGCCTCGGACAACACCACGGCTGTGGCGTACCTGAACAAGCAGGGAGGAACACGATCCACCACCCTTCTTTACCTCGCTGTGCAACTCTGGGAGTGGTGCCTGGAGAGGCACATTTTCCCGATTGGAGTGCACATTCAGGGCAAGCTGAATGTCCTGGCCGACCATCTCAGCCGCCTCACCTCGACGACCCACGAATGGGAACTGAACGACGAGGTGTTCCAGTCGCTCTGCGAGGCCTGGGGGACTCCGAACATCGACCTCTTCGCATCGGAGTCCAACACGAAATGCCACAGGTACTGCTCCAGGGCGGGCATCGGTGCCAACTCCGAGGGCGATGCCTTCATGAAACGGTGGGATCAGGACTATTTCTACGCTTTTCCTCCGTTTCCCCTGGTCCAGAAGGTCCTCACCAGAATGCTCCAGCACAGGACCAGAGCCATCCTAGTGGCCCCAGCATGGCCTCGCCAACCATGGTTTCCGCTGCTGTTGCGCATGTCATCTCAGTATCGCACGCTACCGGAGTCACCGACGCTCCTCCAGATGGAGCAGGGCCAGCTCCACCACTCGGACCTGCCCAGCCTCCACCTCACCGCGTGGAGGATAACCCCAGACTGTTCAGGATCCTGGAGCTAGCCAGGCGCCCGTCCACAAGGAAGTCCTACGCTTCCAAATACAGACGCTTTTGTGCTTTCCTAGTATCTCAGCAGACCCCCCTCTCGCAGGTGGAACTGCAGGACGTCTTGACCTACCTCCTCCATCTGGCGGAGTCTGGCCTCAGCATCGCCTCCATCCGAGTACACCTCGCAGCGGTGGTGGCTCACTCTCCAGGTGGCTCGCCCGCTTCTGGCGCTTTCCGTGACCAAACGGTGAAACGCTTCCTCAAGGGATTGCGGAACGCCTTCCCGCCGGTCAGGACTCCGACGACCCAATGGTCACTCTCTACCGTCCTTAACGCGCTCACCAGGACTCCTTTCGAGCCCATGGCTACCGCGGATGCTCGTCTCCTCACATGGAAGACGGCCTTTCTGGTGGCCATCACGTCTGCTCGACGAGCTGGTGAACTGGTCGCCCTGCGGGCGGACGCACCCTTTCTCCAGTTCTTCAATGACCGTGTGGTGCTCCAACCGGACATCACCTTCCTCCCCAAGGTGGTCTCCCAGTTTCATATGGCACAGACTATCTCCTTGCCAACATTCTTCCAGAACCCCGCTAACGCCCAAGAAAGGACTTGGCACACGCTGGATGTCAAACGGGCTTTATTGTTTTACACCAGCAGGACAAGGGAGTTCAGGAAGTCGCAACGCCTTTTCGTGGCGTATGGGGGCAAGTCCAAAGGTGAACCCATCTCAGCGCAGCGGTTCTCCAAATGGATCACCTCTACCATCTACTTGGCCTACGAGTCGGCATCGCTACCCCCTCCACCGCATGTCAGGGCGCACTCTACCAGAGCGGTTGCAGCATCCACGGCTTTTCTGGAGGGCACACCGCTTGAGGACATCTGTAAGGCTGCCACCTGGTCCAGACCTTCTACATTTGTCCAGCACTACAGGGTGGACACCAGAGCCACTGCGGACGCCAGGCTTGGCCGTGTCGTCCTCACTCGGGGTCTCCGGGCCCATCGCCCTTGACAGTTCACCCTGCCTGACCGTCATCATCTTCATCGTGGGATCATCTCATCCGACTGCCCACCGACCAAGTAAGTGTGAGCTTGCTAATCTCCCATGAGTGTGGATTCACAAACTATACGAAGGAGAAAGTTCGGTTTCACTTACCAGTGATAACTTTCGTTCTTCGAGTATATAGTTTGTGAATACACACTACCCACCCTGCCTCCCCTCTTGAGCTGCACGGATGAGATCAATTGGTTTATCCTGTGCTTGGCTTAAGTATGGAACTGAGGTAAAATGGCGCGCGGGCGCCTCAGGGTGGGCGGTATGGTGGGCAGTCTTACCGCCAAAACTTTTGACCAATAGCTTTTCAAGCCTCCGATCGGCCGTTCTGCGCAGGCGCATAACCCATGAGTGTGTATTCACAAACTATATACTCGAAGAACGAAAGTTATCACTGGTAAGTGAAACCGAACTTTCTGGTGGGAGGAATTATGTGACCGGCCTGCTGAACCACGTGACAAAAGTGTGTGGATTCCCAATTTTCTTATAAAAAGAGAACATCAACATTTGTTACATCAAAAGGAGTACAAGGGAAAGAGAAGTTAACCTCACTTTTACTTACCTCACCTGCTTATTCTGGAATAACAGCCTGTCGTGGAGAATGTATCAGATCCTCTCACCTGGATGCACCCCTGCTCTTAACATAACTGGTGATTTATTATTTAGCAGGGATTTGTTGCAGTGAGTTGCACAATTACAGTATTCACACAAATCACCAGCAGGACTCTGATGTCTGGATTAGCGTTCTTCCCTGTTTACTATTAGACCTTCGTATTTGCCCATTTGGTTCTCAAGATATTTCACTGTAGATCAGGGGTGCCCAAACTTGGGCCCGGGGCCTGGCCCTGGCCCCGATGCCAATTCATCTGGCCCACGGAGCCCTCATCGCTCCTGGAAGCGGAAGTAAAACACGCCATAGTGACCAGCCCCCTGAACTGCATGACCAGCCCACGGCCCAAGAGGTTTGGGCACCCCTGGTGTAGATGTTGGATTTTAATATATATTTGATTATAGTGAGTAGATTTTTTACCCTCTTTGAAAAAAGCTTTCACTATTCACTAAAGATTGTTAATTTTGAAACTCTAATAGAGCTGGGGAGTGGGAGTCATAATAACTGAGATGGACCAGAAATGTCATGCCTGCATTAAATGTTGTTTGCAAGAAAGACACAGCTCAAGCAGGTTCCTATTCAGTTTTCAAGTGGTA